>CM033321.1:90704433-91948008 GCA_019359835.1 Pharus latifolius | reverse complement strand
CTATGGAACACATAACTTCTCTTTCCTTTCAGTGTGCAAAACCTACTCATTTTCTGCCAATGATCAGCGATAATGATATTCAAGGTTTCATGTAAAGAAATAGGTGAAATTTTCAGCGTTCAATGTTTTTCACATAGCTGAGTACTCCTGATGACTAATCCTGCTACCACATACTATTACAAGTCTTAAGGGCCCAAATCATGACTCCAATTTTACCCAAAAGAATATGCCAAACTGACAGGTAAACACAAGAAATGCAGTAAGCACAAAAGAAAAGGGAATTGAGTACTAATGGAATTCATACCTTGGATCTTTCCTTTTGTGAATATGTAGAATACCATTTTGTCAATCTCACCTTCCCTTGTCTGCTGATGACAAGCACAAAACGTATCTAAGAAAACAAAGATGAGAATGTTACATGGAATTCTCTTATCCTCAGCAACAAAGCTGCGAACCAGAGATGCAAAGTTCTAAACTCAAGTTCAGTACGATAACTAAGGGTGCACAATAGTTCCATATTCCAAAATTTTGAGGACAAAAACCTCAGCGATACAAATCAACATCATGAAACTAAACTACATCAACAGAATTTCAACTGTGCCTTGTAGAACTTGATCTGTAAATTAGGGAGGGCATGAATCAGAGTGCCAAAACAAGGACAGATGAAAAAGCTTGTTCCTTGTGCGAATTTGTAGGATGTCAATAGCAGTGCAATCTTAGGTCACCCAAAAATTGACAAAATCACATACCAAGAAAAGCTAATGGCCCATACACATTTAGCAATATCATGCCATGTCATGTTAGGGCCATGCTGTATTGATCTAATAAAAGTCATCAATCTCTTCTTTTTTATTTTCATCTAATTCCCCTCTTTGATAACATTTGGAAAATCATATGATTTGCCACACCATTTGGGGAATCTACACTCACATTACATACATCTCATGCCTTTCTCGCTAAAATAATTCAGGAATAGGCCACAAATCTCTAACAACAATCCCTTCTAGATTCTAGGCTAATCATCAAGAAACTGATAGTAAAATCTTGAGGGAAAAAAAGGAGTTGCTCCTCGATTGATGGATGAAATCCCCAAGAACAAACACAAGAAATCATCGTCTTCACGTGGAAACCAAATTAAAAAAGAAACAAGAATTGGGTTGGATTACCATGATGGCGATGTGGATTTAATTGTGATGTTTTATAAGAGTCGTAGGTGATCACCGGTAGGAGAAGACCCGACGACGTCCCAACCAACGGGTTCCTTTGATTGGCCTTTCGCCTTGGGGTTTGGTTTGGTGGAAAAATTCTTCTATGGGACCCCTACTCATTGAGATCGCTCGATCATGATCTACATCATCGTGATCTAACGGTTTTGATTTGAGTGTAAGCTGTGAAGAGATCTCATACAAAGATCCAAGGTCGGGATGGTGTTTGTCCATTACAAAAATTTTTATAAACAGTGGTTGGTACGTGGATCGGGAGCCTAGTAGAAAAATTTTAAATGTTTGTGAGTATTCATTAGAATTTTACATGCATTTTTTTTTATGCAGTCTGTCTGTCTGTGCTTTAGTTGAAGTTGCAAGATTCAAAGACGCAGAAAGATCATACCATTTCGCAAGACTGGCAGATCTATTTGAGTTTTACATCTCATAGTGTGAAATAGAACATGATTGGATCTGCAAGTAGTCTAACTTAATTGCATGTAATTGCTCAGTATCATAAGGTACAAATGTGAAACGAAACAGTTACAAGGTGATCTGAACATGTTTGAAACATCAAGAGACGTCAAGAACCTTCAACAACAAATGGGGTAATCAGCCACCTCTTACAGTTACAGATGTATTCATCAGAAGGTGCGGTTAGAAGAAAACATACACCGACATTTTTCCACTTGATGCCACACCAAACTAGGAATCACTCGATATCAGAGACAATGGCATTACAAAGGAGAAGGTCATTTCTCAAGTCGAGTCTCTGGTTACATTTACAGCTTACAACATCCACAAGGAATACAACATGACATGCCTCGAGAGATCCTTTTCCCTTGTTCATACTCGCTTATTCTGAAATAGTGCAATATGCAAATACCACAAACATAATTTTGCTCAGTTACCAATTAAAAATCTATGTGCACTCCCCAGCAAATATTTCCGATCTTCAGAAAACAACACGTTGCCACAATTTGCCTTGAATCAGTACTTAACTCTTTTATTCTTGAAATATACACAGCAGTACACCAGACCATTACTAGAGAATGCTACGGCTCCAACTCCGTATGTTGGCTGTTGTTAGTTGCAAAGTGATGAAAACGAGAACCAGCACAGAGGAATCCCATCATGAGAAGTCTGTCCTGTTGGAGACTTGTCCTGTTGGAGACTCCATTATTAACCAGAACAAACAGAGAAGAATCATGGTTGAGTTGAGTGTGCCCCAGGCACATCTCAACAAGAATTATTTAAGGTTCTCATGGGATAAGTTATGACACAGATATATGACTGATCTAAATTGTTATATTTCTTGACTCATGTCAAATGCTTGCTGTTGTTTGAATGATGGCATCTTAATTCGACGGAACGAAGCACAACGGTCTTTCTTGAAAGGAATTAGTTTACCATTAAACAGACTGCCTATGATCCAGCCTGCTGGC
This sequence comes from Pharus latifolius, assembly GCA_019359835.1. Lineage (NCBI taxonomy): Eukaryota > Viridiplantae > Streptophyta > Magnoliopsida > Poales > Poaceae > Pharus > Pharus latifolius. The sequence continues at coordinate 91,945,361 of CM033321.1, read as the reverse complement.
TGCATGAAGAATTGAGAATTAGAAATACCAAATTAACAATGTCATTTGAGTTTTCCAAAAATTCTGTATGTTCAAATTTCTTCAACTAACCACTGTTTTTATGTTATGTTCCAGCCCGCAGTGGCTTAGATGCCGTGATACGCTCGCCTCATTTGCAACAAGAATTATTCCTTTTGATGTACTTCTATCCTTCAAGCTTTGAACCAATGCCTGCAGAGATATGAAAACTTGGCCACCTCCATGCTGCAACACAATAATATGATATAGAACATAGGATCAGCTGATAGACGGAAGGCATAAGGGAAACTAGCTATATCTGAATGATCTCTGGTATGAAAATCAAATTCCCGCAGATGTGATATTCATAATTCAGCTCCAACTTAAAAGTGAAAAACGGCATGAGATGATTCTTACAATACGATCTTTTACAACTTGTGTATTAAGCTAGTAAGATTAGAAAATGTTCCATCATTTCCTCAAAAAAAAGATGTTCCATCATGAAACCATCAGCTGATTGCTTTCTGACTATGCTTGGAACGTACCTTGATGACGTTGGAAAATTTTGAACAGAAGCTGATTTTGCCATGGATCAAGAATCCCACGCCATCAAATATGCCAATACTATTTTCGAGACGAAATGACTTGCCTAATCTCAAACTCTGCTTCACTGTAGGCCTTTGTCGAATTAAATACCTAGCAAAAGGATATAGCATAGCAGAAACCGAGCATCAAGAATGAGTAGGACTCATCATATTTCACATGGACAGCGGAACAAAATCGTCTTGCTGAACTACTAGTTCTCCAAAGAAAGCATGACACAAGCATGCCTTGATTATTTTTGAAAAGTGAATTGAACATTTACTCAAAAAATATTGGGATAAGAATACTTTTGATCTGTCTACTTTGTTCAAAAACTCGTTGTGGTCTCTCTACCTTTGAAAGGGTCAAATTGGTCCTCTATTTTCTCAACTGACTCAAAATAGTCCTTTCGATTAAAAAAACTGGTTTAATTGTACGATGTGGCAATAATGTTTGGTGATGTGGAAATATATATAAGGTTAAGTCCACCGCTGGTGTTTCACCTGGCACCTCGCTGCCACATAGGTCCCACTCGGACATGCGAATTGTACGACGACACATGGCCAGGCTCCTACTGCTTCACGCTCTAACAGGTGGGCCCCATTGACTCCCGGATACATGTAGCAGCAGCGTTGGGAGGTTAATGGCTCTTGATGACGCGTTTTTTGAACCCCGCAATTTCGTAAACCACGCCTGGTAAACCCTGTTGAAATTCCAACTAACAGGTGGTGCCTGATTGTCCCCAAGCTTGCTAGTCAGTGAAAGAATGTTGAGTTGATGCGTGCGCCACAAGGAGTGAAGCGGCAGTGGCGGACCCCACAAAATACATAAAAACGCTGTGGGTGCACTTGTCTTGTGTGCCGTGCACACCATGTAGTAATTGGCCCAATGCCACTGATAGATGGGCCCTAAAAGATTTTGGTCCACTTGCTAGTTTAGGAGATGGTTTTTTTTGTTCTGGTATGATTTGAATTGAAATTTTTTATTTTTACCCATAAAAACAAACTTTCGATTGACAATGGGGCCAACGTACACCTGGAGCCACATGACAGTAAGTGCTATATTGTGCAGTTTAAAATTAGCTGTTGAGAGTAATTAATTGATGAGACCCACATGTTAGTCACTAAAAAAAATTACTATTGGAATATAGCTGTTAAAAATAGTTGTTGCAATTATTTTAATATTTTTTGCGCAAAAAAATAGTAAAAAATTACCAAAAATTCAGGAAAAATCTAAAAAAATTTCTACCCTCCTATAAATATGAGCATAGTTGAGCTCATTCTCTCATTTTCACTCACAAACCTCACACCATTTATGCTCCAAGCCTTTTTAAATTTCGAAAAAAACTTCCTATGAATAATGATCTCTGGTGGTTTTGTAAATTGATTTAACAAGTCTAATTTAAATTAAGAAAATACATAAGAGACTAGTAGTCAAAATCCATCCAAATTTCATCCTACCCGAATGTATCTATTGGAATTAAGAGTTGGAATATATTCGTTTTGGATTTAGCCGTTGGAAACTAGGTGACTGAATATATTCTAATTGGATTTAGTTGTTGGAAAATGTGTTCAAATATTCTCTTCTTTGCCTATAAATTCCAACCTCTCATCTTACCCATCACAACCCAAACTTCTCATCTTCAAGCGTCAAATACCTTCATTATTACTCTCCCAAAACATGTCGTCTAGTTCAAACTCAAGCACATGAAGTGCAGATGAGAAAACCATCAACAAAATTGAAGATTTTGTGGCCACATGCATAGAGACGAGGCTCGCTGCACAAGCATTCCAAGGTCGTATTCTCGGCGACATTCAAGCAAGCATAGTAGCTGGTACATCACGTCGGCACCAACACAGTCGTAAGAGGTACATCAACAGAGATCGCGGTCATAGTCGTTTAATGGACTACTCCGACAATCCGATCTACCCCGCCTACTTGTTTCGACGAAGGTTCCGAATGGGGATACCCCTTTTTCTTTGAATCATTGAAGCTCTTGAAGTGGTCTCCATATTCCTGTCAAAGGAGAGACGCTCTTCTTCGTAAGAGGCTATCTTCTTTACAAAAGTGCACTGCAACCATGCGTATGTTATCATATGGCTCCCCCGCTGATGCCGTTGACGAATATGTACACGTAGGCAACTCTACGGCAATCGAGTGCTTGGAGCACTTTGTTGATGGAATCATTGACATGTTTGCGGAAAAATATCTCCATAAACCCATTGTCGATATCCAGCGTCTACTCCAACAAATGGAGAAATTACGCATGCATTAACAATGGAGAAATTACACAGTTGCATGGAAAGAACAATCCGCCCACGGCGATCACGGAGTCCCTACCATTATACTGAAAGCAGTCACTTCTCAAAACCTATGGATATGACATGCCTTCTTTGGTGTCATCGGATCCAACGACATCAACGTGCTGAACCAGTCGCCCCTGTTCACTGATGTTCTGAGGGGGCAAGCTCCTTAGGTTCAATGCTCTGTAAATGGGACGCAATACAATAAATGATATAAAAAGTTCTTGCCGATGGTAGTTATCCTGAATAGGCTGTATTTGTGAAGACTATATACCCTTGTCCCAAACGGAAAAATTCAAATTGTATGCACAATAACAAGAAGGTGCAAAAAAAGATATGGAGCGAGCATTTGGATCTTGCAATCTCAATTTGCTATTCTCCACAGCCTCGGCCGTTTTTGGCAACGATCAACCCTTGCAAAAATCATGCGAGCATGTGTCATCCTCCACAACATGATAATCAAGAATGAGCAAAACTTTAATGGCCCGCTCACTGCTTTGTATGAGTTAGGGGACATCTATTATAGCACCGCCTACCTTTCACAATGATGCTCCGTTTATTTTTGCGGATGTACTTGCTCAAAATGAAGAGATCTGTGCTCGCACATCACATGTGCAACTCAAAAGGGATCTGATTGAGCACATTTGACAACATTTTAGAGGCAACCATACCAACTAGTTGTTAAATTTTAATTTGTACGTTTCTGTTGTCGTTAAATGGTTCGATGTATCCCAATTGTATGGTTAATTTTATTTTTTGTGCAAATTTAATAAGGAAATTTATAATCTAATTGTGAGTCTCTAAATTTTAAATAATACGTTTATTTTTAATGTTACATTTCTTAATTGCATGTCTCTAAATTTTTTTTTTTGTATTTGACATATATGAAATTAATTTCCGAATAAATTTTCTTTTAACTATTGCTAATCATATATTGCAATAAATTAACATATCAATATTTTATACGTAGATCCCACGCGAAGCGCCACCTAAGAGCCAATGCATTACAGCACTTGACGTTTGAGAAGGCGTTTCGCACATGGGCCCGAGCGAAGAGTCTCTCCGAAGAACCTTTGTATTGGAGCACTTGACACTTTGGATAGTGTTTCACACACGTGGCACAAAATATTTCTCTGGAGAACCTTTTGAAGCGCCCATGCACTGGACTTAATCTAAGAAGGCCTATGAGCTATGGAATACCACCCCACATGTTAGCTCGGCCCGCCTATGTACAACACACAAAACCTTGCCGCTTGGTGCCTGCCCATGTGCGAAGGGAGCCAGTGCTCGAGGCACCGGGGTGCATGTGCATGAGGTGGCTCACAGATGCGAACGGCGACAAAACCAGTGGCAATGAGGCAAGCGGGGCATGAAGCTGGAGACGGGCCTGCCTAGAGGGCTGACACCAGTGCTCGGTGGCTTCTCATTCCCTACTAGCGGCCACATTGCATCATTCCCCATCGACGAGTGCATCGCGATATTCTCCATATATGATGCCATCTTTCTTGGCATTCCATCAAACAAGTTGCGGCTTCACAGGTGTTTTGGGTCCTATTTGGTACCTCAACGGTGGGAATAAAGTGAAGCACCATTGCATCCTCCTCGACAGCAATGTCGATGTCAAAATCAATGGTGAATAAGAACTCCAACAACTTTCCATTGCACACTAGTGCATTTCCACGACATGGGGTGTACCTCCTGTTGCGCTCGCACAAGGCGTTCTTGGCCTCTTTGTCACCAGCTACTATAGCGGCTGCAACACTAGCATAAGAAGCACTGGTTGAGCTCTTGATGTTCCAACGGCGATAGTGGTGGAGGCGGTGGCGGCTGCCTGCGAGGGGCAACAAGAAGCCAACAATTCTTGGTCACTATGGAGAATGCTTGTGCGAATTGCACGCCACTTTCCTGTTCCCATTCCTCATCTTCCTTTCTCCTTCACATCCTCCTCCATTGGTCTTGCATTGTGCCCTGCTCCAAGAAGCTAGACGGAGGAGGCGGTGGTGGAGGTGCTAGATAGTCTGTCACCACATCAGTTGCCGCGTCATATTTGAATATCGATTTTAAATTAAAATGACTATTTTGACCCAGTTTAGAAAGTAGAGGGGCCAATTTGGACCTTTTAATAATAGAGACCAAAATGAACTTTCATACAAAGTAGAGTGATCAAAAGTGCCCTTATCCCAAAAATATTTAAAATTGAGCAGCTTGAGCTTTTACACTGAAACTTCATCAAGATGGATATGACACTGACAAAAAAGCATCTCGACTTTCAAAATACTATACATGAAGTCTTCATATTCACAACATGGAAAATTCAATCTAAATTAATCATGTCAGTGTAATTCATTGCTAGGTAGCCTATGATGGTTGTCATTGAGTTACAATAATTAAGCCTATCAATCATCTTTCACTTCTAATAGCATCTTGGATTGACATTGAGCAAAAATAAATAATTCAAAAATGAGTAGTGCTTATATGCTTTATAGAAATTAAATTATACAAATCTTAAAACAATATACTTAGTAGTAATGTAGTGGATAGTTATAAATCATATTCTTAATCTGCTTTAAAAGTTGTGCAACTCACTTTTTAGGAAAGTATTAGAACACTTTCCCTAAAATATATAGATACTTCAAAGAACCACCAAAACAATAGCAGCAACTCTGATGGAGAGGTTATAGTCAGGAGCAACGCAGGACCAAACAAAATTGCCATGCCCTTTACTTGATAATTTTGTCCACTCATTCAAGAAAGATATGGAACATCGACATTTTCCCCAAAAAAGATGTAATAGTGATACAAATTTCATAGGAGGAATTGTGATATGTGCACAGAAGCATTTCGGAACATGTAGAGATGCTAGTAGCTAGTCTTACTTTCCAGGCGGCAACAGAACACCAGCTTGAAGAGAATCAAAAAGCCAATTAGGATTTAACATCCAGGTATCAATAGCGCAACCATATAAGAACTTAGCTGTTGATGCCTGTTGCAACAAACACACACATGAGAGAGATGCAATACAGTCCGAAGATCAACGGAAGATTTTAAATGCATGAGACTATTCTCACAGGATACTACAGATATACAACATACTCATAATAATAAATATATAAGATCAGAAAAAGAATAAAGGAAATGGAATAACCTTTTTAGGGGAAAGAACTATTGGAGGCTTCCAGTATTCAAACTCTGCCAGCTTGCTTCTTTTATCAAGTGGGCAGGATGGCACTTTAGAAAGAACATAACCTCCAGATTTTCGGATTAAAGCCTCAACTTCCTTTTCTTTTTTATTTTGGAACCCAGTCAACAAAAATTCTAGTCCTTGAAATAGGGCTTCTTTATCATCAGTGCATTCCCTGAGCTCCATAGTGTCAATTGTTCTACCATTCGACCCTGAAAAGATTCAAAATCAAGAACCATCAAAAGGAACTAATGATTCTGAATACAGCTCTAATGTGAGTAATAATTAAAAATTTAAACTTAAACTTACATCTGGATCTAGTTTTAGTCTGCATCCTTCTATTGCTCTTTGTTTGTCTAATACAATGTTTAGGTTCCAAAAATTGGACTCTTTTTCTTTTGAGGTCCTGTTTACCAACATTCAAATATGTTGTTGATTGAGGACAAACTTCTGAAGGGATCTGTTGCTCTCTGCTGTGATGCTCACTGGAACCATGAAAACAAGACGACTTCTGAATCATAGAAAATCTGCTCAAACCTCCACCTTCAACATTATTGTTTAAGAATTTATTACAGGCTTGCACACGCTGTATCTTCTTGTTTAGAATTATAGGTGTGTGCCTCTCCTGCTGACAAACAGCCACCTCAACATTATTATGCTTCATCTTAACAAATGCAGAAGTTGCTGGTAACTTTTCAGCATTCTCACATCTGAAGCAAGGGGAGTGGCCTTGAGTAGGAGGTATATCTCCTGCATGTGTGGCCATGCTATCTGTATTATGAACCAATTTATCATGAGTTGTAGTACCTTCCACTCCCAGTATGTTTGACATAGGTGTCATTGTGCTAAATGGCCTGAGTGAACTGTATTTCCCACACCTCAGTTGAAGATTAGATTCCTCTGCCTTAGCTATGGTTGCAGAAGATGGACCGGCTTCTCCACCCAGAACTTGCTTGCTAGGAGATTCTTTAAGATACATTAATTCTTTCTCCTCTTCTTCAATCTGTTTGCACTTGGGTGTCTGACTAGTAGAACCTTCATTGCAAGATATGCTACATGGAACCATGGAACAAAGAGGATCCATAAATGACAAGCTCGAACATACTACCTGACAACCAGGTCCCATGACTTCGGCACCTTGATTTTCCTCAGAGGAACCTTCAGTTTTGTAGGGAAAAGATGCTCTTGAAGACGCAATTATGTCATTGGACTCTGCTCTAGATGTAGAATGGCATCCCTCCATGTTATCCATAGACTCGGAAATGAAGCTAGTTTCCTGTTCGAACAATTCCTTTGCACGCTTCTGTGTACCAACTTTCCTTCTTGCAGCAATTTCCCCACCTTCCTGTAAAGAAAAATTACATTGTAATGAAATAGATTAGAAGTGCTGAATTAGAAAGACATAAGTATCAATAAAACCCACATAAGTCTATCTACAATGATTTTTGCATTGATCATTTTGATGTCAAAATGTTTTATCTACAGCATAGTTACCTTATAGATATTTTGGCCCATTGCTAGAGGCCCCAAGCTTCCAACAAAAGCATCGATGTTATGGGTTGATATCCGGAGAGCAATTTTCTCAGTTCCTGAGCACGGTGTTGTTTCATCTAGAGCTGTTTGCTTTACAAAATCACAACCCAGGGTTGATCCATTTTGTAGCCTACCAGTTGACACATGATTAGCTAAAGAATCAGGTACATTATCACCAGTATCAGCATCCTCACTGTGCCATTTTCTATTTTGCCTCTCAGAAGAACAGGTCACAAAGACACCTGCATCTGCATGACATGGAGGGCAACTAAGATGACAGTTTTGCTGCTTCAAATTGCTGTTACTGTGACCTTGAGATGAACAGGCAATTTGAGTGAGAGGCACACCAACATCTTGGAACACATCAACCATTTCGGCCTCATCCAATTTTGCAAGCCAATCAGTCTCATCAAGATCATTATCAGAGAATCCACAAAGTTGTTCTGGCTCCTCTAAAAAGCATTGTTTGCGTGCTTCTTTTACACATAGAGCAGCTTCGAGGGCAGCTGCAGTCATCAACTTATCAGAGGAATCAGGAAGTATCATTTCTGCAATAATCATGGCTTCAGAGGCAGCAATAGATAACTCGACTGCATCATCCACATCTGCATCTCTGAGCTTTCGAACATCAACTTTGCCACAGGACATATGAGGTCTTCTATGCCCATTTGCACCAGGTGGCTTATTGGTTTCCTTCCTAGCCACTTTGCAGCTTTCTAGTAGCTTATCAGCCTGAAGGGCTTTAGCCTTCAATTGATTATGGGACACAGTGTTTATCTCTATTGCTTGGTCATCAACATGAAAGCCCTCTAATGGACTTTTGCATGTACTGGAGTTTAGAATCTGAGGATTATAATTGGCTTGAGCTGAGGACAGTTGCGTAGCACTATCTGAAGAAAGATGTAAAGAGAAAGGCCGTGCCTATTGAATGAAAGAACAAAAATATGTTATACCAACACGAGACAAGAGAAGAAAATTTTGTCTGTGCTGCAGAGAGAGATTCAATATACTTTAGCTGCCACAAGCCAAAGGCCCAGAATTCATTGATAATAAACCTTTAACTGGGATCCATCGGAAAACATGATAGTTGTTGAGAAAACATTGCACAATAGCTTGATAATTCATTATGCAATCCACCAAGACAATTAGCAATCAAGCAACATGTGATCAAATTAAGAGTGTTAACTTCAGGAACATCATAATAGTCCTCAAGAAAAATAAAATCACTAGTGCATTTTAAAATGAAGAGATGAACAGTAAGCAACCGAGATGAAAATGGCATCTCTATTCTTAAGCCTAAAAATTTCTCCAGGGAAGAAGAGAATTCTAGAAACAAAAAGAAGTAACTGTGCATTACCTGGAAACAAAGAACTATATATTATCTCAGGACAAAATTATTTTTTGTCGAAGGGTCATCTCAGGACAAAATTATAATATTGATGCAGGGTGCACACACTACCACCGATTCAACAGGTTATAATATTGATGCAGGCTGCACACGCTACCTCCAATTCAACTATTTTACGGGGTTGGTGTAGATGCTAACTTCTGTGGAGTTGTTCGGTGCTATAAAGGCTGCCAAAAACAGCATATTTCCTAAGAGAACTATGCCTAAAAAGGAGGCACTGATCTGAGAGAATGGAAGAATGCAATGTCCTAAGAGAACATAGCAACATAATAGTTAGGTAGTGAAGGTGCTCTTAGTGGGAAAGAACAAACAGAGGGAACTTCTAATCCTTTGAAGCATATGAGATGAGTGTTTGTGAAACAAAGGGAACTTCTAATCTTCCTTGAAGCATATGAGATCAGTGTTTGATCAAATTCTCACAATGATAAGAAACCACATTTTGATTCAACTTGCTTATGATGTGCATACACAATTCATATGATCCAAGTAATGGATAAACACAGCCTTACATTGTCTCCAATTGGAGTACTCGCAGCAGGTGTATCCTCATCTCCCGACAAATGCAAACGAAATCCACAGTAACTACCAGCATTTACTATGGCATTCTGACAATTCTGTTGCTGTTCTGCAGGGCCTCCAATGAACACACAATTCTGCAACTCCAAGCAACACTCTTAGGCATCAGAACAAAAGTGCATCAAGAAACATTGGCATATATCAATGTATCATTTATGCTACTTATTAATGTATTTATGAGAGAACTACCTGACAAGATGGCGACGAATTGCGGGTATTGTCCTTTGGGTGTTCACCAATTGCCGGAGGCTGATGCGGCTGAAGCCATGGAGGGAGCCAAACATTGTCCTGAAAAATTCGAAGCAACAAAAACGTTATTATTTGAAGGAAAACATCACATCGGATCTCATCCAAGAACTGAACTGAAAATTCTATATTGAAACAATGAAAAACCGTCAAGAAACCCAATCTTACTCCAGAAAATCAGATACCGAGTTAAACAAGAACACGGATAGCGCGAATAGCGCTCAGGAGCAACGAGTTTCAAGACAAAAAGTTAGTTTCGACAACACCGTCGATGCGCCCAGCCGATTAAAAGCATGGAGAACACAAAAGCCAGATCTAGCAAGAACGGGACATCCCAGTTTGATTAAGCGTGCGACGAAATGCCGGGGAGGAGACTGGAGAGTAATTACCTCGGAGAAGCGCGGCGAGTGGTATCCACAGCTCGACATGCCGCCGCGCCGCCAGGAGAGGACGCGAGGCGAGGACTTTTTTTTCTTTTCTACTTCACCCCGCTTCTTGGATTCGCGCCAGAATCACACAATTGGCGCGGTGCTCCCTGAAAAAATTCTTACTGACATGCGGGCCTCTTCTAAAACATGACATGCGGGGCCGACCGTAGTGCTGCTGCCTGATGGTCCCCTGGCACACCCCAAACCACGAATAAATTCGTGATTTTGTTTTTGTTTCATTTGTATAAGAAAATCATTTATTTGATCATGAATTGTATATATATAAATAATTATATTTTTTAATATATTTAATAAGTTTTTTATTTTACTGTTAAAAGATGATATTAACGTGTGTTTGATTTATATACAGACCATGTAAGGAGGTTCTAAGAGTAAAACAATAGAAACGTCTCTCTGAGATCTATAGACTAAGAGGAACTCTGTTTAATTATAAGATATATATGTTAGATTTAAATTCAAAAAAATATTTGATGATATAAATATGAACCAAAGACTAATCTAAAAAAGTAACCACTACACATGATGTTTGACTCTTTGAGAGTAGGTATGTGTTGTTTTGATCGGTTTATTGATCTTTTTTATTGTGTGAGTATGGGTTTTACCATTAGATTTAGAATGGAAGCATTGCCTAGTTATGGTGTTTCATGCTACGTTAAATTTTGTTGGCTGAAATGTGCGATGATTAAGAAAATTTTAGCTAATTATATAGAGGGAATATCAAGTGTTTCATTTATGTTCTAATGTACTAACAAGCTAGTTAGGGCAATAAACTAACACATAATATTATAAAAAAAATTAGAGATTGCCCTTAGAATAATCTAGTATAACATAAATTTGGAATCACTAGAAAAAATGATTTTTTTATCGATTTATACTTTTGAAATCAACCAATAAATCTTGATCAAATGAACAGATCCAATAGATTTTAAAGTACCGTATGTTTTTAGATTATCATATTTTCTTATGTTAAGTTATCACTTTTTTTAAGTTGTATTTTTTAGATTTGTCGAATTTTGTTATTTTATATTGTCATATCATTTCTAAATTATCACATTTTCTTATTTTAAATTATTATTTTCTTAAGTTTTTATATTTTCTTAAGTTTTCTAAATTATCACATTTTCTTATTTTCAAGTTATTACAAAGCTGATATATGTTCTTTGTTTCTTTTAAAAAAAATTTGTAAACTCAATAAGATAATTTACTAGATAATCTCTAAAAGGCTATTATGCAAAACTTTTCTTTCTTTCTTTCTTTTTTTTTTTTAGAAATCTATTACGCAAACCTAACAATTATTGTAAGCCGCCCACCAGACATTAGTGATTTGACTTTTAGGCTTATAAGATAAACCTAAAAATAAGTAACCCTTTTGGCCTAACTTAAGTTTACATTGATGATAAGCCTAAGTTCAAGCTATAGGCCAAATAAACCACAAGTATTTAACTGCACCAGCTTTACAGCATAATAGAAGGGAAAAAACATACTTCGATCTCTACATGGTGACATGCTCATACTTGAACTACTCTTATGGAAGAAACCTATAACAAAACTGGCCATGAGAGCCGAAATGTTTACACAAGACAGAACTGCACGGGATGTTGGTTCCAGTCATGAATGTTCACCAATAAGATCAGAAGATACAACATATGAGTGCGAATCCTCCAAATCAAGAACTTTTCAAGTCCGCGAGTGCAGTCTTGGTTGTAGCAGAAATAACAGCATCAGAAGCGTTTGGCAGATAATAGTATTTTCCTGGACAAAGAAAAAGATTATTTTCAAGAGAGTTATGCAGTACAAAGAAAAAAAAAGAGCATGTTTACAAACTTTTGGTGCTTAGAGATTAGTGGAAATAGATTATCTACAGTTGAAAAGAAAATGTGCATTTCTACTCGTGTGAGCATTCTGAGAAACAGTAAAATTTTCATGGTATCGAAATGTTAATTTCTCGTTCTCTCGCCATGGCTCACACGAGGGGGAACACTACACATTTTCTTCTCCATCATAAGGGCTCCGGATGCAAGGTGGATATCGCCTTGGAGGATTCTCCACAGGTGTCATGGCGAGCATACCTTGGGCTACCCTTGCAATTTCCTTGGCAAATCCTGTCGATACGAACTTGTTTTCAGTATCAATGACAAGAAGTGACATTCCTGCCTTGTATATTTTGCCAGCCACCTCAAGTATCTCATCCTTGGAAAAGACAATGTCACCATATTAGCTTCCAAAGTGGTTAACAGATGCATATTAAAGAAAAAAATTTGAACTAGTTTGACAATAGTAGCAAGTGTTCTAAAGGATGGTGGCAGGCTTCCATTATCATTGCGCCTTTTCAAATATTTCCAAAAACCTCCAAATATAGATAAGTGAAATTTGTTATATAAAACATGTTTGTATGTTACCACATGCTCATATCTATACATTAAAGATTGTTCAGCTTATTCTTGATAGTAAAAACTTCTCCATGGTACAAGTTAGTTCCTTGATTATGGTTCAGACTTGTTTCAAACAATTATTTTCCACTTTCTAGAATAAGTCAAAACTACTGGATGCTATGCAAACAATCCATATTAAATTCTCAAACAACTACTTGAGAGTTAAGATGGGCCTCATTCCAGGACCTCAATCCACACAAGGATGATCCTGCACTCATTGATATGGCAGTGAGGCCATCAATAATCCTACATCATGCTCATTACCAAACCTTTTGGGCATCCAAACAATTTGTTCTGTTGTCAATTTTTTAATGATAAAAAATGAAAAGTAAACTTCAACAAGTACAATGAAGCAAGACAAACTAACTTCATTCTGTAGTTATCTATCACCAAGACATCTGCTTTCATAAGCAGAGTGACCGCTTTAAATGTCTAAAGTACATTGTTGGTGTTAACAGAGGATTTGTACCTTTAATTCTTGAGAAGAAGGTCTTGGTGCATCATTAGAAGCAGCTTCTGGATCGGTGGATCTCTTCAGTGATATATTAGCTCTTCCATCGGTGATTGCAACAATCATGATACGGCCAACATCACCACTCTTTTCAGCATTCAACCCCACTCTAACAGCCTGTGCAGACCACAATATTATCCACAAAATATTGATAATATAAATCAAACTTCAAGAAATTACAGGATAGAGCCATAAAGGTAATTCTCAGCTTCTTACTGTACTCAAGCCATGAGCTAAAGGAGAACCACCACCGCATGGTAGCTTCTCAAGACGCTTCCGGGCCATTGCTATAGATCTTGATGGAGGAAGGAGAACTTCTGCATAATCTCCCCGAAAAGGAATAATTGAAACCTGGCATAGATGTCAAAAATACAAAGTTGAGTTTGGTTGCTATAAGGAAGCAAAAGTAGAGCAATTGGAGCAAACTTGTAGGGTATACCTGAAGTAACTATGCTAAAATCACATCTTTAATCTTTTACATGTTTATGTATGGTTATTTTGGCTGAATCCTAATTCTTGAATGGCAGCTAGGTACTCTTAGTCGTACCTGATCTCTGCTTGTGTAGCTTTCTGCAAGCAACTTCAATGCTGCACCTTTTGCATTCTGCATGCGGTTCAGTGCCATGCTACCACTAGCATCTACAACAAATATGACCTGTCAAAATATACTGGAATCAGCAGTGATAAATCTTATTAATAGGTACAAATGGCGCATCCATGTTGCATGCAGAGTGAGTAGCCAGACAAACAAACAGATAATATGTATTTGAGCATGATGAAACAGGTAAGTAACATGAGCTATGGACCCAAATGGAACTGCACAAACACAGAATGACATGTGTGATCCACTGTACATGCACCACAGATGCACATATGCGCACACCTGCACGTGGGTGTGCACACAACACACACACACACAGAGTCATACCAGAGCACCTGCTTTTCGAGCCATTCTTTTCGCTCTCATGTCAGTCTTTTCAACAAAGACTTTTCTTGTCTTGTCACGTTCTTTCTCCCTACGCAATTTTTGGTATGGTGCAGCTGCTCTAAGGGTAGCATCAACAGCTAACCTCCTTACTGGACCCTGCAGCAGAATTGATTGTTTAGATAAGAGCATACTGTGGGACGAGGACACAGGCCAAATATGACAAGAATAATACACGGAAATACTAATATTGATGATTGATTTATCAGTAAACAACAAAAACAACCAGAAGGCATTAGAAGTAATGTCACTATGCAGAGCATTTTGAGCATTAGGTATACACAACTTTGATTAATGAAGAGAAGCACTACAACACTGTTAGCAATAAACTGAGAAGTAAAGATGAATTTGGATCAAGGAAGTTAAAAAGAATGATCAAGTTATCATATTCTACAGGGAAAATTCCGCCCGTGTCACTCAAAAAATCCATATTTTTGTTTCTGCCACCAAAAAAATCACTCTTTCGTTTTTACCACTTCCATGTCAGCTCTTATTTTGTTTTTACCATTGTAGTTAGGTCCGTTACTGTTAGAGGTTGTTTTAGTTTCAAATTAGTGTTGATCTGATCACAATCTTATAGAAACGACAAGTATACCTGTCTGTTTTGTGGTCCTCATTTTTTCCTTTTCTTCTCCTCTTGACTTCTCCTTGGCCCCCTTGTCGTCCACCTAGCCGACACGCTGCCAGCACCGACGAGCCGCTGGCCGCATGCCACCGGCCTCCCCCATCTCCTCCTTCCTTCTTCCTTCTCTCTCACAGTTTTTCCATCACGCACGCGCGGCCAAATATGGCTGAATCTAGCCGTCACCACACCACTGGCCGCCGAATCAGGCCGCCAGGCGTGTTCCCCTCTCTCTCACCCTCTCCCTCTCTCGACTTCGCTTCCTGGCACGCACGGTCGAAGATGACCTAGATCTAGCCATCTCCCAGCCGTTGGTGAGTTATCAGTCATCGATCAGCCCTCCTCAAGATACGCCCCCCTTACTCTCTCTGTCTCTCTCTACCTCCCTCTCTTGCTTGTCTCAGCAGCATCGCTGCCAACTCTACAATGCTGCAAGGTGGCAGATGGGAACTGCAGAGACAACATTCGCTGTTATTCTGGGCAATACCCTCAATGTGAGAGCATCTACATGGTGAGGGGATGCCAACAGTGCAAGTGACACCGATGGTGAGACGGAGACAATGGTTGGTAACGAGGTGCGGGTGATGGAGTGGATGCACGACGACAGGCCATCTCCATCCAGATTGACCGGAGGTGAGTAGTGGGAAGCAAAATTGAATCAGCAGAGATGGGGGTGACAGCGATTCCAAAAGGATTCAGCCAATGACGGCTAATTTGATGGCGAGGTGAAACAGTGGTTGGAGAAAGAGATTGATCGGTGAAACGAACAAGTTGATGACAACTTTCTCAAGGAAGTAGTAGGAACATGTTGGGGGCACTGTGGGCAAGCGTCTCCGGCGAACGGCGGTGGCAAAAATGGTGCCGAGGAGCTGCAGAAGGTGCGACCGAAAGAGGGCAGAGAAGAAAAAGAAATGAATTGAGGGTAAATCTATCATTTTCTTGTTCGGTTACCCCCTGACGGCTTCAAATTGACAGCGATGGTAAAATCAAAATAAGAGGTGACTTGGCAATGATAAAAATGAAAGAGTAACTTTTTTGGTGACAGGAACAAAAATATGGACTTTATCAGTGTTATGGTTGAAATTCCCCCTCTATTCTAAATGTGCAAAAATTGAAACCTTTGGAAGCATAGGTTTTATGTATCGGCCCCTATCTTCTGAGAATATGACATTCTTCGCTCGTCCAGCCTTTCCTCGTCGTCTTTGTGCTTGCTGAGCAAACAAAAGGAGTTTATCGTCCACTATACCGCCTTCAGCATCAAAAATGAACTCTTCAGGTATCTGCTGCTCCTGCTGTTCATTTTCTTCTTCATTGTCCTGTCCAAGAAAATAGCCATTAGTCAATGTGCTCTCATGAATCCAAATAAACAAGGCTCAAAGTGTCGATGGCTAAATAGTTTAATTCAACCTCTTGCTCCTCCTCTTCTTCATCTTGATCTTCTTCAGAATCCTGATTTTGTGGAGGTGGCGGAGGTGGGGGTGGAGGTGGTTGGTTTTGCTGCTCCTGTGGGTTGTCAGATAGGATTGAGCGAGGTAGAATAACTAGCTCTACCTGCAATAAAGTAAAGAGAAAATCAAAGATCTGATATTATGGAAGAAAATTTGATTTGACATCAACTGGAGCATTTAATGGAAAAGCTGAAGAAAATTAGGAGCAACATCAGCACTATGAACGCCCCACCATAGCATATATAAATAGCTACTATTGTGTGCCTAATAAGCAGTCACTCGCAGCATATGATTCATTTGGTACATTCAAGTGAAGAGCTAAAGAAAACAAAGGTTTATTCAATTAAATTCCAGGGGTGTCTTACTGTCTCACACAATGAAGAATTCAGTTATTAGGTATACTTAACAGCTTTCTTGAGGTCCTCCACATATACTTTTTCACGTCCTTCCATAGCAGCAAGACATTTTGCCACTCGAGCAGCATATAACTCAGCTCGGTGCCCCTGCAGATGGATACCAAACAGGCATCACAGGCATCAATGGTCATGAACTCATCATTGTTTCAGAATGAATAAATGGCAAATGAAGGATACCAGATAAATAGTATGTAGATAACAATATAAGTCCATAATGACTATAGGAATACCTTAAACCTCAACAGAATGATATCAATGATCATGATTATTCATGATGGAATATATAACTACATGAGATGATAGAAAACAATGGGCCTAATGAGTTAAAAAAAAGATGAACCTTAGAGCAGTTAAAAGTATATATGCCAAAAAAAAGGGAGTGCAAGTCCACCAAAATGCTCAGTCAACTAGTCTTGATATCCCAAACTTATCCTCCACAGAAACTTAGAATGAGAAAGCACTTAACTGGGACATATAAAAAGTTCAAGATAGCTTAATTTAGAGGTAATTTTGGCTTTATTTATTGAACAAATACAATGTAAAACTCATGAAATTGGACTGACAAGTAATTCCAGAAAATTCAATTGATGCACTACATGGAGAAAATACCCATCAAGTTCCTTAAACCCAAACAAAGAGAACTACAGAACAATTCACCATTTATGTGCATCAAATGATATTTCTGGGGATAGGCTAAATGATGGATATCATGGATTCATGTGTTAAGATTGTTTTCTGCAGCTACTGCTATTGAATATCATACAAAAGGAAAATGCTTACAACTCTTGGCTTAAAGTAAGAACCTGACAAGTGACAAAAGTAAACTTAACATTTATCAATACATTTTGCCTATATGTACAAATGGAGGGTCTCATGCAGAAACCTCTTAGTTTGCAAAAGAAAAACCTCTTAGTTTGCAAAAGAAAAACCTCTGCATTGCAAGCACTGGATAGCCACATGTAATAACTGGAATACATGCCAACTGAGCATAACAAAGGATAGTGGAAATTAGGATTGGAGCCTCCAGGCTATTAGCTCTTGCCTACAGAGCTCAGCAAACTTCTTTCTGGAAGAACATTTCATGTTTGATTGTGCATCCCTCAGACATGCACTATCATGGCATGACAGGCATGTGCAAGTGCCAATTGATCAAAACAAATTACTTGTACGAAATACTAAGGTCAGACGAGTCCACTAACCTGACAGCCACCCCGTATTGCTTCCGTCACAAGATATTTGAGCTGCTCTCTGCTGATGGCAACATCATTAAGATACTCTCTTGCTAAAATTATCTGTGAGACCATTTATTACCCACTGTGAGATATACGTGCTTAACAGCATTTTAGCTCAAATGGAATCTAACATATTGCGTATGTGCCATTGTATTAGTAACCGTACACACAAATAGCATTGGATGTAAAAAAACATAAATAATTAAGATTGCCTGCAGATCATGAAGGTGGGGGAAAATCATACAGAAACAGTAAAAGTCAAAATTCTGGATCAGAGATCCTTGCTATCAGAGTTCTTGTATCACCATTGACTATCTATAACAGCTTGTAAAACCTAGCACATGAAAAAGAATGAAAATTCTATCATAATTCTGGATTTAGAGTATTCTCGCTGGAATATTCATTCCTGTCAGGTACACTGGGATAAAATAAGTTGCATAGCATCAACATTTTCTTATCTGCTGATACAAGACTTGCATCTAATGTGAATTTCATACATTTTTTTATTAGTTTGAACCACCCAACAGAAAAATAAGAAGATAGGATAGCAATAAATTAACTAGTATACCCCATTCAATTCCATGGAAGTGTTTTACTGCTGTGATATGGCCTACATGCTAATGGGCCAAAATATCTCATCAGAATTGATTAGAGGATTACATTTAAAAAATTGTTTGTGTACAATACAAACATTTAGAACAGAAATTAGAAAGTTTCTGTGCATTGTGCTGGTTTGATAGATAGGACATATGCTACTAATTTGTACATGGGATTCCAATCTCATCTTTGTACTGTTACAGCCTAGTTAACTAACTTTATCAGCAGTACCTGAGTTTTAGCAACCTCAGTCTCTTCCTCTACCATTTTGAAAACCTCTTTACTAGACTCCTGAAACTGTGTTGCAATGTCGACAGCTGCAACTCGGTCATCAAAACTCATAGGAAGATCAGCACTGCAGCAAGAAACATCAACGACAATGAGCATACCTTCTTGTAGTTCAAAAATGCAATGAGGATTTATTTATGTTATTAATCCATAATAAATAAAAGCTGAACATATCTATTAGGTGCTAAGCTTCCAACAGAAGTTAATATGCAAACAAATCTTTAATAGTCTAAAGTACCTTAAATTAATTGCAATACGATCAAGTAAGTGTTCACGTACAGATCCTTCCTCTGGGTTGTAAGTAGCAATTAGAAGTGGTTTGCATGGATGGCGAAAGCTAACTCCTTCTCTTTCCACAGTATTAACCCCCTCCGTCAAGACATTTAGAAGTAGATTGCTTATGCCGTCATCCAAGAGATTTATTTCATCAACATAAAGAACACCTCTATGAGCTTCAGCAAGCAGACCAGGTTGAAATACAGTTGTTCCCGATTTAACAGATGCTTCAACATCAACTGATCCAATGAGCCTATCCTCTGTGACACCAAGTGGAATCTGTCAACAGAAATCATGAAGCATCATTATACCAATAATGACAATAGAGAAATATCATCCCATTAGGTCAGCTTTGTGCGATATACCTGCACAAAAGGTGTTTTGACGATCTCAGTCTTAACATTACCATCAGCATCATATTGAACTTGACCAGCTAAACCATCCTCCCATCTGCCATAACAGGAACTCAGCATCATGTAAGGCAACAAACATGTCTGGAACAAAAAAAGACAATCCGAAAGGGTTGCACACTTGCACTGCAATTCAAAATTACAATAAGAATAGTTGGTCTGTACAACCTTACTGCAGTGCAAGAAAGAATTTGCATGTCAAAAGAAGAAATTCTCCAAGAACCATTGACCACTAAACCATGACACATTAACATGTTCTTTTTCCTTTCAATACAACCATAATGGCAGTCATGGATCGTATTTAGGTCCCCATGATCGGAAATTTTCCTAACACATAAGTACATAACCCAAAAGAAAGCATTCACTCATAAGTCAAGTGCAAACCAAATAGGCAGTGGCATTCTTGACGGTGAAGTAGTGAACCAACCATGTGATCCTTCAAACCACCATCTGACAGATACTTTTATTTGACACTGGATCATAGTTTGTCAAAGAAAAAAAAGAAGAGTCTAATCTTTATTAAAACATGGTTAATTTGCTAAAATAACAATTCTGAATGTTAAAGTTCTAATTTGCTCTAAAACGAAGTGTAATGGAAATACAATATACATGAACTTTCAATTCTGGAAGGTAGACAATAAACATGTCTGAACATTTAGATGCTGCTATGAAAACTTCCTCAAATCATATACCTATAAGAGAACAGAATAAAGAATAACAGCATGAATCATTAGCAAACTTATAAGATGTCAAGCGTCATCCAAGGTTCAGGGAAAAAAAAAGTTCCCAAACCCTAGTGTCAACTTGCCATAAATATGTTGTACATCCTTTGTGTTGCACTAAAGAATTCTAACAAAGGAGAAAATAGTCAGTATAAACAATTATCTCAGTCATAGACCACTGAGTTTTTATTAAAAAACAAACATGAGTGTGTTTGTGTTATCCTCAGGGCAAAAGACATACATAACCTCAGATAACTAGAAGCTATTGAGAACATTATATGATTGTTCAATTCTACTTACAGCTACTTTTTATGCACAAAAACTATAAGCATTATTAGATAGAGCACTTGAGGGCATTACTCTTCTGGGAAGTTAGGATCAGCATTTGCAATTGATCCCACAACCACTTCGATGGGTGGAAGCATAGCATGCAAGCCACGTGCCATCACAGTCTTTGCCGTCCCACGCTTCCCTGAGATTGCAATACCACCAATCTCACGATCAATTGCCCCTAGCAGCAGAGCTGTTTTAATTGCATCCTGATCAACCACAATTCACACATTTACAACCAAAAACACAGTCATAACAATGGGTGGGGGGGTGGGGGCGGTTGTTGGGGAGCCAAAAAGAATTTCGTCACACTCTCAGGGCATCAGAACATTAAATCATGATACACCGCATGATGTTGCCACAAACCCCTCCCTGTGATTTAAATTTGTGCATATATTATTGTCTGGTGTGATTTGCTCTTAAACCATTGGCACGATTCAAACTAACTTAAACAGCAATACTTCTCCATAAATTCTCTAACTCTACCATATTCCACACTACTGTGAGCACTTTACGGCACAATTAGCAAGTACCAAAAGCCAGTGATCAATTTGTGAAAACGTGACAACCATGCAAGTCACTCGACAAAATTCCAACGGTAAAAATAGAGACATTTCACCAGTCGAACCCTCAAATGTTGAAAACTTCAACCAATCCCACCACGCGATTGGAATCCACCATCCAGACACGGAAAAAGCCAAAAAAAGCAGGAAGAGTAGGAGCAACGCGAGCCCCTTGCCTGCCCGACGACGGCGACCAAGGGGAAGTACTCCCTCCCATACTGCTGCGCTGAGCCACCCCTCGCCACCGAGGGAACGGCACCATTGGTGGAGTCGATGACATCGGCCGCCACCGCGGCCGACGCCGCGAGGTGGCCGGGGGCAGGAGCTCGCCGCCAGATGCTGCGGGAGGGGAGGGAGGCGATGGTAGAAGGCGGCGAGAGGAGACGACGGAGAGGTGGGAGAGGTGGATGGGAGGAGGTGGAGAGCGCAGTGGCCATCGCCATAGAGGGAGACCTCTCGCTCTGTGTGTGTGTGTGTGTGTGTGTGCGCGCCTGCGCTATCTCTTCTTATCTGGTTCCCGTGAGGTTTGCATCTCAGCCGTCCAGTTCAAACAGCATGCCAGGCTCAGAAAAACCGTCCGATCCATAACTGACGGTACTAAAAATTTCGAAAAAAAATTTCTCCCTACCATTTAAAAAACCCAATATTTCGAAAAATGCTGTTACAAATCAGCTAATTGATTTAATGCCACTTGAATTCAAAAATATTTTGAATATGCTACAACAATCTTATTATAATTTCATTTTTAGAATAAATCTTGTTCTAAATATACCATGATCATCTTCGTTAGAACGGTGTTTTCAGAGAAAAAATCCCACTAATACCCAATGTTGATTTAAGTGAGAATTTATTTTAAAATAAGAGTATGCAAAACTGTGATATAGATCATTCAACTATCGAATGGAAGATTATCTCTTTATCATCTATTTTGTTAATGGGATGTTAATATTACTAATTTTTCTTAAGAATATGGGGTTATTAGTGTTTCAAGCAAGTTGACAATATTAATATCTTAGATACATATTTCATAAATACGATTCATTTTCATATTTATTGGACTATTTACATCTCAAATTCATATACTCCTATTTTAAAAATGCTCTACAACCTATTTACAAATTTTATTTTTTGCACTAGCATAAGTAAAGTGCTCCTAAATATTTTCTCAGTTACGAAAATTTTTGAGAACTTTCGTGCAGGGCAGCAATTAGTTTGTCTACCACGATTTCATCTTTTCCAAGTTTGGGTTTCACACTGTCAACAGAAAACTAGCACAATACCACAGTATTTTTGTAATCCGTTATCTTTTTTGATTATGCGACAATTTATACTAACTAAATAAAATTTAGGATAGAATTAGTATTAACATATTATATCGACATACTATTAATATAAAAGAAAAAGAGAAAAATTTATGTTATTGAACTGTTATATCACTGTATCATCAACCTGTCTAAAGTCATTTAATCGAAACACTCATAAAAACCTTATTCGGTTTTAAAACTGAAGGATAAATTTATACTGTTTTAAAGTAGGAAAAAAAAAAGCCAATGGTAATTTCTATCCTTTTCTTTTTTAAAAAAAAAAAGGGGTACGGCTCCGTTCCCACCTCTTTCTTCCCCAAAAGGCGACGAAACTAACAAACCGTCCAAGGAGTTAACATAGGAAAAGAAACAAAAATTCTTCTTGAGCCATTAAAATTCCTTGCCCATCTCACGTGGCTCTTATTATAGCTATCTGTTATTGTTTTGTTTGCTTCCACGCTTGCTCCACTTCGATTCCACGTAAAGAACTTATTTTATATTGTTATTTTTGGGTTTGTCTCGGCCAAGATTTGTGGCAAGCTTGCGACTTGTGAGTAGTTTATTGCTTTCCAGCGAGCATCTGTGGTTTAATTTTCCCATGCTTCATTGTTCTTGGCGTTGCTGCGAGACCGACACCCAAATCGTACAATTTAGAGGGTTTTCAGATTGGTTTGGCTAGCAATTTCTTGATCATGGTGGTTTGGGTTGTGCAAGATACTGTTTTTTGAGTTTGAATTGCGCAGCTGCAAGGTTTCTTGATTGGATCGTTGATTTGCTTGACCTAGTTTATGCAAAGATCAATTCATAGTTCACTTAATTGGGGCTTCTCGCCAAGTGATTCCCTGAACTACTAGTGGTTTAAGAGTAAAGGAAGGTTCCAAATTTGTTGTTGTTTCCATTAAAATCGATCTTTTTTATTCTGGATAGCTCAATTTGAGATTGCAGAGTTGGGTCTTCTCAGTTTCTGAAATTTCGAGCTCACCAAGATTGCTTATTGCGATTACAAATGGATGCTTCTGAACAAGCTAGTATTGGGGCTTTCAAGATTGGGCCATCGACGCTCCTCGGCCGTGGAGTCGCCCTCCGCGTGCTACTATTCAGCTCGCTGTGGCGGCTGCGAGCACGTCTGTATACTTCTCTCTCTCGTATACGCAGCACTGCAGTGCCAATTGTGGCATCCAGGCTTCACCTCAAGAATACTCATGGTGTCCTTCTGATGATTGTCGTGTTTGCGTTGTTCTTGAGGAAGCTCTCCGGTGCAAGGTTAAGGGCGGCATTGGCACGGCAGCGTAGGCTATGCAAGAACATGATGCGGCGTGCTGTGACATATGAGGAATGGGTGTGTGCTGCCAAGGTGCTCGATAAAACGTCTGATCAGGTGAATGAGGTGGGTTTCTATGATGAGGAGTTGATCACGAATAGGCTGGAGGAGCTCCAGCAGCGGCGGGAGGAGGGGTCACTCCGGGATGTGGTGTTCTGTATGCGTGGTGACCTTGTGAGGAACTTGGGGAACATGTGTAATCCTGAGCTTCATAAGGGCCGGCTTGAGGTAATTGAGAAAGTAACAGCTTGGCAGTTTTTTTCCATTACTAGTTCATGCAACTTATTTTGTATTTCAATAGCTACTAACATCAAGGTTGTGCATTTTTAGTAGGGCTAAAGGGTGAAATTCATGAATGCAGTAGTGCTCAGTCAAAACAAAAAATCTCTCTCTTCTTGTTGATTCTTAAGTTTTCATCTATGATCAGTTAGTGCAGTGATTATACAACACTATGACTTATTTAATCTTGCAGTATCTGTGCCAAAGATATTTTTTACAGCCAATTACTTGTTTCAGTTTTGTGAGCCTAAAATAGCATATCTTGCTCTCAGCTGGAAATTCTGCACTACCAACTATTTTTGAAATATTCGAGTAATTGTTCTATCTTCTATTCAGTTGAGACAAGTTGATTTGTTCTATTGCAGGTACCAAAGCTTATCAAAGATTACATTGATGAGGTCTCAGCTCAATTAAAAATGGTGTGCGAATCTGATTCTGAGGACTTGCTTTTGGAAGAAAAGCTTGCATTTGTTCAGGAGACCAGGCATGCCTTTGGGAGGACAGCACTACTCTTAAGTGGTGGTGCTTCACTCGGATCTTTCCATGTAGGTGTAGTGAAAACACTGGTTGAGCATAAGCTTCTGCCTCGGATAATAGCAGGATCTAGCGTCGGTTCCATTGTCTGTTCAATTGTTGGTACCCGCACGTGGCCCGAAATTGAGAGCTACTTCATAGATTCATTGCAGTCTCTGCAGTTCTTTGATAGGATGGGTGGAATTTTTGCAGTACTTAAGCGAGTTATGACTTATGGTGCACTTCATGACATCAGTCAGATGCAGAGGCTTTTGAGGGATCTGACAAGTAACTTAACATTTCAAGAGGCTTATGACATGACTGGCCGCGTTCTTGGAATCACCGTTTGCTCTCCTAGGAAAAATGAGCCACCACGGTGCCTCAACTACCTGACATCGCCACATGTTGTTATTTGGAGTGCTGTAACTGCCTCTTGTGCATTTCCTGGCCTCTTTGAAGCTCAGGAGTTGATGGCGAAGGATAGATTCGGGGACATAGTTCCCTTCCATGCACCCTTTTCCACAGATCCAGAACAAGGTCCTGGAGCCTCGAAGCGTCGGTGGAGGGATGGGAGCTTGGAGATGGATTTGCCCATGATACAGCTAAAGGAGTTGTTCAACGTAAACCATTTCATTGTCAGCCAAACCAATCCTCACATCTCTCCACTCTTGCGAATGAAGGAACTTGTCAGAACTTATGGAGGCCACTTTGCTGGAAAGGTTTATTTCTGTGCATAGGGACCTTTAATTCTGTTAGCTTATAGTTCTATTAATTAGCACTTATAAGGCATTCTCCAGCTAGTTATTTTGTTTCCTGTTCATGAAAAATGATAATTATTTTTCCCATATGCCGCTAGACAAAGATACACTGTGGGGCATCTCCTTGACATGCAAGATCTGTTAGGAATAAGGAGTCATGCAGTGGTAGGAGCTAGTTAAGTTAATTCATGGATTTCAAGGCATACAAACAGTGACATATTTGCATATAAGTTACCTCATGTCATAATTCTTGAGTTTGCTGGTCCTAAAATTTTCCTAATCATAGTAACCTCTTCCAAATACGAATCTTTTCTGCTGTTTCACCAGTGTAATTTTGTTCTATTTTTTGTAGCTTGCTCATCTTGCTGAGATGGAGGTTAAGCATCGATGTAATCAAATTCTAGAAATTGGCCTCCCATTAGGGGGAATTGCCGCAATTGCTAAGTTGTTTGCTCAGGATTGGGAGGGTGATGTCACCATGGTTATGCCAGCTACACTAGCTCAGGTACTTGGCTTTGTTCTATCACTTCAAAGCATAAGTTGTACTGCATGTTATATAGATGAATGTGAGTTATTTTGGTTCATTTTCCGTATTCCATCTTTCTGATTGTCAGTACTTGAAGATTATACAAAATCCAACACACGCAGAACTTCAAAAGGCTGCCAACCAGGGTCGCAGGTGCACATGGGAGAAGCTTTCTGCTATTAGAGCAAACTGTGCTATTGAACTTGCATTGGATGAATCCATTGCTGTTCTAAACCACAAGCGCAGGCTAAAGAGAAGCCTTGAAAGGACAGCAGCTGCTTCCCAGGGATATACTAACACCACCCAACTCAAAACACCAAGGAGAGTACCATCATGGAGTGGCATCAGTCAAGAGAATTCTTCAGGATCTCTCTCAGAAGATATTTTTGGAATTGCTGCTTCATCCACTAGCCAAGGCACTATTCACGTTGACGGTGGACCAAACATACATTACCATGTTCACCACAATTCACATGATGGAAGTGAGAGTGAATCAGAAACCATTGACCTAAATTCTTGGACTAGGAATGGGGGGCCTTTGATGAGGACTTCATCAGCTGACAAGTTCATCAATTTTATTCAGAATCTTGAGATTGACTCTGAGTTTGATAGGATTTGTACTACGGGTGATGGGGCCACAGGAATTTCATCAGAACCCACTCTCTTTACTAAAGATCCATACCCGAACAATAGCTCTAGGATTGGTACTCCAGATAGAAGCACAGAAGTTTCCGAAACCGAATCATGCAACGCTGACAACAGTAGAACTAGCCAAGCTTCTGCTTCCACAGGCATCATTGTTTCTGTGGGAGATTTTCTGCAACCTGAAAGGACTAATGATGGAATTCTACTTAATATGGTCAAAAAAGGCAATGTGGTTGTGCAGCAGAACAGCGAAGCTGAACTGGCCCGAAGCTCTTTTACAGAAGTAGATGTGGGTACTTCACATTTGGAAAGTTGTGATGTCATCTCCGCATCGGATTGTGTCAAAGATGATAGGGATGTTGCTGACTCGAGCCATCCTTCAGTTGTTCATACTGATTGTGGAGCTTCACATCAATCATCAGTTGGTGATTACTGATTAGATGCTAGCTTTTGATAGATTACTTATGATAGTCTTTTAGTAGACATGATGTACAGAAAAAGATGTAGTTCCATTACAAGAGTGCCAGCAGGCTGCAGCTTGTAAGCAATGTGACGTGCCTGTGTCAGTGTTTCCATATATGGTGAAATTATTTTCTGTTGTATCATGATTGCATCCATGGAACAGATCATCCTTATACAGTGGCTCATTTTTTGATCACTTTGTTGAAGTTGCTATAGTGTGTTATACTGTTATAACTGTTTGAAAGTCTGGTTAATGGAATGTTGGCTATTTCTTTTATGGATCAAAGAAGTTGATTCATCCAGTGGCATTCATATGGAGGAAGAGACCACTCCATTCTATTCAGAATCATCAAATAGACTGTTGCATAGGTTGTTCATTATCATATTATTGTTGGTACACGAGGCTGCACAATGCACAGGATTCTGTTCAAATGAACAAATATTTCCCATTTTGATGTTTCTGAAATTCAGTGTTGCATATTCAGCAGTCAAATACACCAGTTGGCATAATTTTCATTCAAATATGACAGTAATAGTTTACGCACCTTGCAAACATAAGGAAACAAAAGCATTAGAGATATCTGAATGCCAACCATCTAGAAGAAACATCACAGAATGGTACTGAACAACTGCTAAGAACTGAAGTTATATTTTAAGCGCCACAAGATAGTCATCCAACGTTACAGCTACAAGTTTATTTACCCACCTCATAAATATACTGATTACAGACCATCGACCGATGCCTCTGAAATTATAATGCTATGTTACATATGAAAATATAAAAGGACAATACTACTGATAACTGATGCTAGTCCTCAAATGCTTGCAGACTGTGATTCACAGCTGTAAAGCCGCCATCCACAAGGAGGTTGAGCGCACTGATGTACCTGGCTTCATCGCTTGCCAAGTAAAGCACTGCTTCAGCAACATCCTTTGGTAGCAGATCCACACCTTTCAAGTTTGCTTTGTCACCGGCAAAGTCCAGAAACGATGCCAATGCATCTTCCCTGCGCTCACCCTGTGGCAAATGTGGCATGGAGAGAGCTGTGGGCACTGCATAGGGGGATACACAGTTCACACGTATGCCGTGCCTCCCCAACTCTCCAGCCACACTTTTTGTGAGCCCCACCACCGCATGCTTTGATCCTGTGTATCCATGAGGTCCCATCCCCCCAATGGCAGTAGCAACGCTTGCTAATGAGATGATGGATCCTTTCTTCTTGGGGATCATAATGCGCGCTGCATGTTTCATCCCAAGGAATACGCCATACGCATTGATCTCAAACACCTTCTTGAATTCAGTGAAGTCAACATTTCGGATATCTGTAACCTTCTGGCCTGTGATGCCGGCATTGTTGACCATGATGTCGAGAGTGCCAAACTTCTTGGCCGTTAAGTCAACAGCTCGGCTTACATCTTCTTCAATTGAGACATCACAGTGGGCAAAGAAGACATTGGGGTCACCACCAAGGGAGTCACGGAGTTGGTGACCGACTTCATCATTGATATCTGCAATACAAACCTTCGCACCATGACTTCTGAAGAGGCGAACAATGGCTTCACCAATACCAGAAGCACTCCCAGTAACCAGTGCAACCTTTCCTTCCAAACTATGCATAATAAAAAAGAAAAGCAATCAGACTTAAAGTACAGATAACTTACTTATATTGCCTTCAGTGTCAGTAATATCACTGATCTCGATATCCTAGTAGATTAACAATTTCCTGCTATATTCACAATCAATTCATCAACCCACTGGTCAAGTTGGTGAATAAGAAATCTGTACAAAAAGTGCATAATTGTAAGCCCTTATGCTCATAGAAGCACTCAGACGATGTCTAAAATTTTCCCCTTTCTTTTAGAAATTTCTATCACATATCACACACTAGCTAGTCTACTAGCTAGCTCAAAAATACAAATGATTTTTTCCTCTTTTTTTTCCTGTTTTGATCGGTTAGACATCACAATTGTATTATGGAATACAAAGCATGATGTGTCATCAGTTCAAGAACGATTTTTTTCTTCTTCCAAAGAAAAAAACAAGGGGCAAAGCAATACGATTAAGCAAGCTTCTTAGTTCAAGAAAAGCATGAAGCACAGAGACCCAATTGCAATTTGCAATGGAGTCCTCGCATCACACTCCATTGAAGGAACATTAGCAACAACTTTTACCAGGGCAGATCCTTCCATATTGCTACAACCACAGGACCTATTTGTCCAAGTTACAGCAAAGGCGAGAACTTCAGCTTCAACGACCGCATCAAGATCGAGTCTTTTTTAGATCAGATGTGTGAAAGGTTGCCAAATTGCAGGTTTCCAAAGAAGGCAATAGAAAATGGTAGCGTTTGAGAAGGATATAGTACCTCTGCGGCGAGGAGGAGGAGGAAGAGTCGGCGGCTGTGGACATCGCCTCTAGATTGGAGCTCCGGCTTCGTCGCCGATTTGGTGCTTCCACTAGGTTTGTGTTGTGGGGTGATGGCTTTCCCATAATATCCTGACTTAAGTAGCAATTAAGCATGGATATATGGCAAAAGGACCTTGTCTTTCCAATGTATTCACAATGGTGCCAAGATGCTACATAGAGCATAACTTAGGTTTATTACGAGGGTTTCAGTTTCGAATTGTCACATATTTTAAGGTGTGTTCCGCTGTGTTTAAATTTTTTTCACAAGTTGTTTCATTGAGAACTTTAGTTTATAAACTCAATAAATCATATTTTAATGGCCTCAACTTATAAATCTAAAAGTTAAAAATGAAATTGAAATTTTACCAAACACTCTCTAAACTCTTCTAAATAGGATATAGTTTTGGGGCTTTTCATAAGAATTCCAAGTTCAAATTCAAACCACTCTTCAATTGAGAAGTAGAAGACTAGTTTCCCAACTCATATAACAAGTCTAACTTATGAGATGCTTAAAAAAAACGCAGAGGGCCTAGAAAACATCTTTTGCGAGGAATATGTAAAAACTGGTTAGTGGGAGTGGCTAATTTGAATCTTAGATTCTTCTCATTTTTTTATATTCTTAGTATTACTGAGGTTACTAGTTTGGTGACCGGAGAATCACAGCCATTGGCTTAGTTTTTGGAGAAGGAGCACAAGTTAGAATTTTTTGCCTAATAACCCACAAAAAAACAAATTCGAAAACTAACTCAGACCTATAAAATTTTGCAAAAATAGCCCTCACTCGCGAGGTGGGCCGCGCGACTTATCTTCAGTCGCTACCTGGGCTAACGACTGAAAACGCGGCACGGCCCAACGCCCCGCTGGCTTAGCCGCGGTGCCATGCCAGCTTTCAGTCGCTAGCCCGGATAGCGACTGAAACCCGCAACGTTTCAGTCGCCAACCCGGCTAGCGACTGAAAGGCAAAAGTAATTATTTTGCAGTTTTGAGTGGAGTGGGATTCGAACCTGAGCCAACATGCTGGGTTGGTGCGTCCAAACCAACTGGGTTATGTACCATTTGTTGTGTTATATTCACATTGCACATATTAATATCATTTCTTGTGTTATATTTACCTACTAATTGAATGATTAAAATGCAAACAACACATATCGCATTTTTTTTATATAAATTTTAGACAACCTACTCTATAGAAGTACATTTCTTTTATATAAATTTTATGAATGTGTATTAATTTCGCATTTATACCATGCTTTTTATACCTAGTTTTGCAGGTTAATTTATGAATATGTCTTAATTTCGCATTTATACCTGCAAAATAAGGATGGTATAAATTTCATGAATATGTATTAATTTCGAATATATACCTAGCTGCAATTATACCTAGATGCATTTATACCATGCTTTTGCACATATGAGTATTGTACTTATTAGTTGATTGATTAAATGCAAAGAAGACATATCGCATTAGTCGCGAATTGTATGTTATATAATTATAGAACTTGTAAACAACCTTATAGAATTATATTCTTCTTATATAAATTTTATGAATGTATAATTGTGAAAAGTAAAAAATATGTGTTATATAATTATAAAATGTAAAGATTAGAATTTTATGTTGATTATTAATGCGGTACAAAGTTTAGGGTTTCGGTTTCGATTTCCACATATGACAATGCGGAAGTGTACAAAGTGTAGGGTTTTTATTTCCGTATAAAGTCTTGATACGGTAGATAAAATATAAAGTTACACGTATGTGTGACAGTAGCAAAAACAAGTAGAACGAGGCCCACAATAGCAAAAGGTGATCAAACTGCGGTGCGCCACCTGATCTGAGTAGAGAGTGTCAATCTCGCCTAGAAGATTATTTATAGTGGTCCTCTCTACCTCATTCCAATCTGGGTCGAGCCACGACATGTAATTGCATCTATCCCTCTTCTCTTGGCCGCCACAATGTAGGTAGTTTCTACCAGTAGTGTCGTAGGCCCAAGACGTACTTACTCTAATATCACCTCCACATCTGCACATAAAGTCACCTGTATTGGAGGCATTGTCGGGTCAGTTGAACTCCTCAGCAGGACGCGTTGTTGGATACGTGTCTCCATGGCAAAAGCAATAACACGGACGTCTGCAGCAACACATGTGTTGAACGTCGTGCATGTTGATCAACAACTCTTGCATGAAGTCGAGCTGCTCGCGAAGTGTCTTCTTTCTGCAGAAAAGATAGAGTATCATACGTGCAGCCTTTGCGCTCCACTCGGGGTCGAGCCAAAGCAGGAAAGTGCACTTGCGAGCATCATCCCTAGGACACTCGAAAAATCTCCTCCCGCAGTTACCTTGAACGGAGGACATGGTAGTCTTTGGTAATAAACCGCAGTTGCAACGACATGGCCTTGAACTTTGCCGTCGTCCTACAAATAGAAGGGAATAACCTAGAAAGTTATGCATAAATTTGCGCTTCGTTTATGCGAGCTGATTATGTACTTACCTTGTTGCGTCTTCTTCTCCGACCACAACTACTATCGCCTGCCATGTTTAGATGGGCATGTTAGAGGAGTGCGAGTTGTGCTTTGAGCTGAACGGCTTAATTTATAGAAGTGCTAGTCATGAAAAGTTGTGTCGTTGGTTGGACGCATCTGTACGAAACCAGACGTCTTCGCTCAAACGACGAAAGGTGGAAAAGCTGAAAAGACTAATCGTATAAAAGCTGAAAAGATGAAAAGCAGAAATGCAGAGTCCTACAAAAGTTGAACAGTAAAAAAGTGCGACAAAGGCAAACCCAAGAAGTAGGAAAGCTGAGAAAAACGTACGAACAAACTGAATAGTCTGACAAAACCCTACATCACACTACTTCCCCCTCCTCACCCTTTATGTGGGGCCTTGATGCTCCGATGGTGTGTAGCGAGAGGGGGGCTGACGATTCCTGACGCGCTGCCTCCTCACTGGTGGTGTCTGCACAGACGGCGGAGCTTGGGAAGGCTGTGTCGGCTGCGTAGGCGGTGGAGCATCGGCAAGAAAGGTAGGCTGCGTAGGATGCTGCTGTGTCTGGTCGAGAGGCTGGTGCCACACAAGAATATCGAGCTCTTCATCCGAAGAGCTATCGGCAGGCACGGAACACGTGTGCGGTGGTAGAGGGCGCGACAACGACAGACTGTCCGCTGGTGCCACATGCGACGAAGTATCCGGCGCCGACGGTGATGGTAGGGGAATCACGGTCAAGTGAGGTGGCAGGAGCACTCTGAAATTTATCAGAATCTGATCGACCACGTGTTGATCGAAGGATGCCGACCAGAGGGGGGGTGAATAGGCGGTTTTAAAATTTTCTTCTAAATTAGGGTTTAACAACCTAAGATTGCAATAACAAATATTCTAAGGATATGAAAATTAATTCAATTCAGATTTAGCAATTTATATGAAACTACTAGCAACAATTCAATCACTATGAAAATTAAGCAAGTGGTAGAGGTAACCGAAGAGATCAAGTTTTTCCCGAGGTCTCGGAAATTTGCCGATTTCCACTAATCCTCGTTGAAGCGCTCTTCGCTTGAGCTTAAGCTTCGATTCCACTAGAGGTAGCCCTTTTCCACTCCGGATATGCGAGCTCCAAGCCTTTACAACCACTCGCCGGGCCTCTCCGACACACCGTCGATGGAGAGATCGCCGGACCTCCTGGGTCGTCTAGGTGACGGCAATCACCAAGAGTAATAAGCCTAGCACCTTGCTTGATCAACCTCAAAGCTTGATGAACACAATGCAAATGCAAAAGGCTTGGAACCAAAATCACTCAACTAGCACTCAAGAATTCTCAAGTTTTGACTCTAATTGCTAGAGAATGGATGTGTGAGAGATTGCACACTGTTGCTCAGGGTTTATGAAGTGTATTTCGTGTGTACTTGACATCTACAACAGTGATCTATTTATACTCTCAACAAAAACGGTCGAAATCAAGAAGATTGGGCGAAAATTGTACTGGCCGGACATTGTCCGGCCACTTCGGACAATGTCCGGTCAGTACAAAAATTTTGACCGTTATTCACGTGAATTGCGAGTGTCAGTAGCCGTTTGAATCAAAATGTGAAGGCCGGACAGATGTATTTGTCCGGACAAAATGTCCGGACAGATGCATTTGTCTCTGTTAACACCATTGTTAAAAATGAAGTATACACGCCGGACAGATACATTTGTCCGGACAAAATGTCCGGACAGATGTATTTGTCTCTGTTAACACTTAACATAATATACTCCAGATTTTTGTATAGGCCGGACATATAGGATTTGTCCGGACAAAATGTCCGGACAAATAGATTTGTCTCTGTTAACACGGCCCTAACACTAGCCAGGATTTTGTATTGGCCGGACATTGTCCGGTCACTTCGGACAATGTCCGGTCACTTCGGACAAATCCTCCGGACAAGTGTATTTGTCTCAAATTAATAAGCTGCGAACATTTGTACTGGCCGGACATTGTCCGGTCACTTCGGACAATGTCCGGCCTTCACCGGACAGATGTCCCGGACAAATGAACTTGTCTCTGTTGCGCGTGTTTGCAAAGTACTGAGAATGTTTGTATTGGCCGGACATTGTCCGGTCACTTCAGACACTGTCCGGCCAGTACAAACCGAAAACTGACTTCTAAATTTTTTACTCAGCTTTTGATTTGGGGCAAAAGCAAATGCAAATATGCTTCTAAAAACTTCAAGGTTGATCAAGATACTTGTGCTAAGACCCCTCTTAATAGTACGACCATCTAACCTAGAAAATTTCAAAACGAGAAGACGCTAGGTTTAGGTATTTGTACTTTTGTCGAGATTTTCGTCGTTTTCGCTTTACGGAGTCTTGATAACCTTGCTTTGTCTTTTCTTGATGCTTTCTCCTTTGATTTACCTGTGTCTCACATACAGAGATTAGTTGCAAATCTAACGGATGTCATTAATCACCAAAATCCTAATCGGGGCTCAAGATTCAACAAAAGTAAGGTTGCAAAGAGCTAAGGAACTCACAGAAGAGTGGATTCGATCTACAAGGCGTCAGTCGTAGCCCTCACCGATGGTGGTAGGAGAGACAGGCTCATCAGGCGCGGTTGGTGGACCGCCCGCCAATCAATAAATCGTGCGAGGTCGGTACCAGGACAGGTACAAAAAATAGATGTCGTGGCTGTACGACCTGTACTCCTTGACTGTGCGTGTGTGGGCCCCATCCATCCACTCCTGCACATAGGGCCGCTGTCGACGAACGAAATCGTCCCTCACTCGGCCCTTCCTCGATTGCCTGCGGACAAAGTAATTAGTTAGTGACAGAAATCATGTATAAAATAACTTGTGAATGTAATGCATATTTGACGTAATCGTGGATATGGTGCGGGATCTCTCGAGGAGGCGGCACTGGGACAAGCTGGCGTAGGTCGAACTGGCACATAACTCGCTCAGGCAAGTACCCCTCAATCATGTGGGAGAAGACGAGAAGTGCTGCATCTAGGCCTTCATGTCTAACCCTAATTTTGATGATTAATGAAAACTAAGTGTTTCAGACTGACTGTGCTTTTGAAATTGTTTGTTACAGAGTTTAGTTGGGAAGATAGTCAAGATGAACAAGACGAACCCAACGCAAAAGAAGTAAAAGCACAAGTCGCAAGGAATGAAGTTAAGACACAAGTCGCAAAAGCGCAAAAGGACCTAAGGTAATCCATGATTTTATTTTACCGATCCCGGTGTTTGGAGTTGATCGGTTTAGGAAAACTGTTTTTAGTTTTAACCGTACTATCAAGAGGGGCTGCAAAAGTCCTCTCTACGTTTCCAACATAAACCGAGAAATTTAGGTCATTGCATTGCATTCTTTTGGTTGGATTTGATTTGAATTTGGTTTGAAAGATTTGGATTTTCAGTTGAATTTTTTATAGTAGAAGAGTTTTTCAAATTTCTAGAAATATCTAGGTAGATCTGGCCTTTTCTTTTGTTGAAAAAAATGTAGCTCTTAAAATTATCTTTCAAACGAGCTATTAAACTCTCAATTTGGACTTCTGGATTTAAAGTTATAGTTATTTTTGTTCATATTTACTGTCAGTTTGTGTTAACTGACAGTTGTCCAGAGAGGTTGTTTTTTGAGCTGAAATTTTTTGTACTAAACTGACTGTCAGTGTGTCCATGCTGACTGTCTGTTTGCTTTTCGACCTCAAGCCGTTTTATCTGAGTTTCTATTTGATCTGGTCGATGTTTTGGTCGAACTGACTGTCAGTTTGGGGTTTCAAGTTTCCATATACGACCACAAACGGCTAGCTATTTTGTATCCGCAAATTTTGTCAGCCGTTGGTTTTGGAACTGACTGTCAGTTAATCACACTGACTGTCAGTTTGTACTGATTTGTTTCCTTTTTCAACCGCAAATGGCTAGCACTGTTTTCTCTGGATTTTTCTTCTCTCCGGTCGTGACCTAAACTGACTATCAGTTAGTACTGCTGATTTTCAGCCCTAACTCCAACGGTTCTTTTGATTCTTGAGACTATAAATAGGGGCTTTGGGCATGTGTTTCATACAACAAGCAGCCTTCTAGTCATATTCACTCTTGAGTTTTAGTGTTTTATACAAAATCTTGATCTTTTGATCAAGTCGAGTGTTTTCTGATCCACCGAGCATTCTAGTTTATTGCATTTGCATACTTGTAGTTTCTCGGTGCGTGTTTGGAGGTCTATAGAAGACCTCGCTGCCTATTACTCTTGGTGAGCGCCCTCACCTAGACTGTTCGGAGACGTGACCGTTGACCTCTCCAATTTGGAGATTGTTGGAGAGGCTCGGCAAAGGTGTACAAGGTATCGGTGCTCTCCTTTCCGAAGTGGACAAAGAGCAACTAATAGTGGATAATATCCTTCGTGGGTATTGAGGCAAAACTCAAGTGACTTGAGTGCTTCAACGAGGATTAGTAGAAACTGGACGAGTCTCCGATACCTCGGTAAAAATCGATTGTGTTTGTCTTCTCCTCTTTGTTGTTCAATTGTTATTTGATTTTGTTTTAATTTTTAAAAACCTCCTATTCACCCTCCCTCTAGTCGGCATCCTTGATCCTACAAGAAAACCTGGGTGCGTCAGTAAACAGCATCCTGCGTACAAAGAGAAGAAAGGCCAACCGGAGCGATGGATTGAAGGTTTGCGGTGGTCCACGAATCCCAGATGACGCTGTCGTCGAGAAGCAGATCGAAACTCGTGGCGTACGAAGGATAACAGAGGTGCGCCTGATCTGTGGCCCACCTCAAACTCAGCCTAACCCACCAACATCCCATCACGGAGTCGTCCCTCGCATCACCGGCCAACGCGAACTGATCCCGCGGAACCAGCGGTCGGTTGACGGGGAAATGCTCGTACGACCACATCTGCAAGAGGATGGTACACCCAGCGAAAAGAGAGCTCACCTGGTCTCTGCTCGTGGCATCGCACAACCCCCTATAGGTGTGGCAGAGCACGGCGGATCCGAAACTGAACTGCGGCATGTGCCCCAAGTCCAAGTCGGCAATACTCCTGGCGAGCTGAACGTACTGCCACTTGCAGATGTCTGCGTGGGTGCTAGGGAAGAGCAACCACCCAAACAAGTACAGCAAGTATGCCTCAAGGTGGCGTCTGAAGACCCCCTCTCAAGCGGCCAAGGGGAGCGCACCAGCGCGCACTGCGCAGGTAACTCTGGGGAACTCCCGCATCTTGCGCAAACCCCCCTGCTGGCCCTACTCCCTCGACGCGCTGTAGGAAATCTAGGCGCCATGTAACTTTGTCGATGGCCGCGGGGACATATATCTCCCTGCGGATAGGCAGCCCAAGCAGCATGCTGATGTCCTGCAGTGTAAAGGTGAGCTCGTCGAAGCTGAAGTGAAACGTGTGCGTCTCAGGCCTCCATCGGTCCACAAGCGCGGTAACCAGGGCTCGGTCGAAGGGGAATCGCCTCGTCCGATCTACCATGCGGGCGAACGGCAACAGTCCGGCCTCGAGCAAATAAGGCGCGAATCGCTCATCTAGAGGCCACATCTCACTAATTTATATCTTGTATTATAGTAGAGTGTATAATTAGAGGACCAACATTGCTCAAAGTACTACAAAAAGCATGATTTTTGAAACAACAGAAATTTTCC
This sequence comes from Pharus latifolius, assembly GCA_019359835.1. Lineage (NCBI taxonomy): Eukaryota > Viridiplantae > Streptophyta > Magnoliopsida > Poales > Poaceae > Pharus > Pharus latifolius. Next base: position 91,907,939 of record CM033321.1, on the reverse strand, counting down.
AACACTGCATTTCAGTCGCTATTGGGCTACACAATTTTTGCCGAGGAAAAAAGTAAAGTGAACAATTAAATTTACAAACCCTACAACCCTAAAAAAATAGCCGCTCTCGCTCTAAACCTGTGCGGGCAAGGCCAAGACAGCGAGAGCGACGGCGGTGACGACTAGGGCAACGAGGCCGCGAGGGCCTTAACATAATCTAAAACAAACCTTTACATCTACATACTAGCAAGCATTTCAATCTACGTACTAATAAACAATTTAATGTCCAACCCTATCCCTGACCCTAACCCTAACTGAAAGCCAACCCTAACCCTAACCCTAACCCTAACCCTAACCTTAACCAAATTAAATTTCTAAACCCTACAACCCTAAAATAATAGCCGCTCTCGCTTTAAACCCGTGCGGGCAAGGCCAAGACGGCGAAGGCGACGACGGTGACGACTAGGGCAACGAGGCCGCAAGCGCCCTAACATAATATAAAACAAACATTTACATCTATATACTAGCAAACATTTCAATCTACGTACTAACAAACATTTAAATCTACATACTAATAACATTTTAATGTTCAACCCTAACCTTAACCCTAATGAAAGCCAACCCTAACCCTAATCCTATGATAATTGTCATATCTGTGCATATTTTCCATATGTTTAACACCCCTGACCATGCACATTTAGTCATATAAGGCGGTATTTGTATTCATCATATACATCTTTATCATGAAATCGACCATATTATTTGTTCTGTGATTTTATTGTAAGTCGGTGCGATTTGGGTGGATTTAGGCTGATGGAGCGCCTCTTTGCCTATACCAGACTCTCGGTCGATTCCGGATAGAAACACGCGTTCCTACAGACACGTAGGAATTGAATGTGCCGAAATCGTACTCCGAGGGCCCGGAATCTCAATTCCTTTCAACCGAGGACTTTCTTGTAATTTCCTAAAACCTCAAACACTTTTCTGCAAAATAGTTAAGACTCAAAATCTCAACTCCTAACTCAAGAAAGACCTATTTGTGATTTTTTTTAAAACTCCGAGGACATTTTTGCAAAATTACCTTCTTCTCTAAACCCCAAGCTTTCTTTATTTTCTTCTTCTATCTCCCTCCTTGCGATCGACACCTCCTACCACTACACTGCCGGCGGCCAGGCCGTACGCTCGCATTGCTCCTTTTTCATCACCCGCCACCTCTACTCACCGATCCGGCTTCCAATCCGCTCCACGCCGCCACCACTGCTCTCACAGCTCACCAATCCAGCGCGCCGCGCCGCTGCCGGATCCCCACTACTCTCTCAGCTCACCGATCCGGCGCCTCCCTCGGCCATCGCCGCCTCCACAGCGCCGCAGCCGCCGGTCCGCTCCTCCATCGCCGGATCCACCACCGCGCCGCCATAGCCTCCCTCTGCGCCGGCATCACCGCCGCTCCACAGCGCCGCCTTCCTCGACCTCGGCGCACCACCACAACGCCTCCGCCGCGCCTCCCTTGGCGAGCCTGCCGTCCTCGCGCCACAGCCGCCACCGGATTTGGCCATCCTGCGCCGGATCCGCACCTCCTGCCGCCGATCCGCTCAAGCGCCGCCACAACGTCGCGCCACCACCTCGTCAACGCCGGAGCCGCGCTCACTGCGCCGCCGCTCCCGCTCCAGATCCGCCTCGCCGCCTCCGCGGGATCTGCTGCGCCGCCGCCTTCACCACGCCTCCACCGCCGATCTCTCCTGACGCCGACGCATCGCCACTACTTCACGCCTCCGCGCCGCCATATCGCTGATCCCCACCTCGCGAGCGCGGCGCACCACTTCAGCTGCCCGATCCGGTCCCGAGCCGTGCCTCCCCCACTCAAACCTGCTTCATCTTCTTCCTCAACTCCATCAACCTCCTCTTCCTCCAGGGCCAAGGACCGCAACTACAACAACCACTCCGGCACCGCGACAACCATCCTCTTCGACCTCGTCCTCGACGGCGACCTCGAGCAGCTTCCACGACCACGTCCTGTGGGCTACGACCATTCTGCTCCAGGCGCGACTTCGACCGCTCCTCCGACCACTTCCTCCACAACCTACAGCAAACATCACATGGTTTTACTTCTATTTCTCTGATCTCTCTTCTGTTCTGGACATCTAGAGAATGAACTATGAAATGATATGTGCTTTGAGATGAATGGTTCTTGTAGATTGATACACTGAAACTATGTTGAATTAATTTTCACCTTCTGATTGACTGTGTTGCTTTGAATACCTTAGTTCAGAGTCTTGTTGAATGAGCATGACAAGTTCTTCTCTATGATGAGAAACCATTTATCACTCTTCTGTGTAACTTTGATTGCTGCTAGTGATTGATGCTTAATCAGTGTGATTGATTCTTGCATGAGTGTGTTTTGGGCAGAGGGCTTCAGATGCTGGGTGCTCCAACCCTGTATTTTTGTATTGCCTGGATCATATTCCTAGATGGTTGATTTGATTGTGTCATGTCTTGTGCTCTATTCAGCTGGTGATCCTGAGAGATATGTGTTGTCTCCTTATTAACTCATCTGTGATCACCCTCTTGAAAGAATACTGTTGGAAGTGTATGCATTTCGTGTATGTTATCTGAGAATTGCTGTGACCTTGAGTTCTTATTTTTGTGCTGAATGGTTCTAATTCTTCTTTTGGACAAATCTTTGTCACCTTTGTTTGCTGTTGTGGTTGTGGCTGAGAAGAGTTGGGGTCTAAGTTTGTGATTGTTTTGTTCTTGTGATTTGTGGATATTCATTATAGATTGCGATCGATGATGGTTGTTTGTGTTGCCTCGCGCACTACCACTATACGATTTCTTTCTATCACTTGTATTACGAAACGCGAGTTCGGAATGAACACTAGTTGCTTGTCGAGGTGACCACCTCTTTTCTTTCTTCTGACATTCTCTCTCTCATTCTCTCATCCATTTTGGTTTTATTATTCACCGATTTAGTCTAGTTTTACACATTTCGCTTCTCTAGTCCCTGTGGAAAGAACGATATAGAATAGTCCCCTTACTGCCTCGTCCTCGTTCTATTGCGAGACGATCTAGGCCAGTATCACCCTAACCCTAACCAAATTAAATTTCTAAACCCTAAAACCCTAAAATAATAGTCGCTCTCGCTCTAAACTCGTGCGGGCAAGGCCAAGACAGAGAGGGCGATGACGGTGACGACGAGGGCAGTGAGGCCGCGAGGGTCCTAACATAGTTTAAAACAAATTTTTAAATCTACATAGTATCAATCATTTTAATATACGTACTAACAAATATTTAATCTATGAAATAAATAATAAAAATGTACCTCAATAAAATTTCAATCTACGTACATACTATCAAATACTATCTACGAGTTACAGAATATTTTAATCTGCATACATACTAATAAAATTGTAATCTAAATACTATCTACAAGTTCACGAAAATGTACCTCAGGAAAACAAATTTGAAGAATCTCCAAAAACTGAAACTTGATCAAACTGCCAGCAAAACTCCTACTCTTTCCCCTTTCTCCTCTCTCTCTCCAAACAGTATGAAAATTTTTTGGATTTTCGGAAAAAATGAAAACGGTCTTACTATGAAAGGGATGACTGTGGTTTAAATGCCCATTTCAGTTGCTAGCCGGGCTGACGACTGAAACATTGCGGGTTTTAGTCGATAGCCGGCTTAGCATGAAAGCTGGCATGGTACGGTGGCTGAGCCAGCGGGGCGTTGGGCCGTGCCACGTCTTCAGTCACTAGCGATTGAAAATCAATCGCGTGGCCCACTTCACGACTAAGGGTTATTTTTGTAAAATTTTAAAGAGTTGGGTTAGTTTTGAATTTGTTTTTTTTTTTTTGTTATTAGGCAAAAAAATTCCACAATTTAACATCATATTAAAAGCGATATCTTAACATCTAGACAGCAAAGCTAAAAAAAAAAGTTAATACACGACCCATGACTGGTGTCTGTGACGCACAAAAAAAAAGCCATGCACCAAATCGCTACATTGCTATAACAAATCAATAATGCAAGTCAAAGGGAGCCGCGTGCGATTTTATCTTAGTTTAAATGGTTCAGAATCATGAAGCAAGTTAGTATATTCATTCTTCGCTCTTCTATTTCAAAACTGTCATATATACATATATATATATATATATATATATATATATATATATATATACACACATATATAAAAGTATAAATGTATCTCACACATCTAGTGTTTCCGTGTATCTCTCCTTAAAATTCTATATAAATAATCATAAAAATTTCAAAAAATTTGAAATTGTAGATATAAAATCAATCTACCATCTTACAAAATTTCAAATCCAAATTCAATCTACACAAAGGAGAAACAAAAAAAAGACAAAATCAACTAAAAAATCCAAAAATAAAAAGATAAAAGAAATAATAAAAATTACTATTCACTAAAATTTGTTATTTTTGTTTCTCCTAATATACATCGATTTTAAAGTTAAAACTTTATAAACTACTTGGCTACCCTAAGATACACATTCTCTAATTTTTATAAATTTTTCATTCATTTATATAACTTTTTGAAACAACATACACAAAAACACTGAAGAGGTGAAATACATTAGATATTTACTGACCTCCACCCAACACACACATATATATTTTTAAAAAATTCTCACAAGTCAAGCTTAGGCCTTTTTGTTGGGCCTGACTTAGACCCGGAAAATACTGAAAATATTTTTTTTAGATTTCAAAATTTAAATCCAACCATTAAGAATCAGCTCTAACAACAAGTTAAATGTTGTTCACAAGTAGAACTGACTCAAAACCTCATGTTAAAAAATTTGAACCTCTGACTTCTTGCATAATTTCATAATACTTAAAATATCTATGAGAAATTTCAAATCACCCAGATTTCAATTTTTCGTTAATCTGAGCTGTCCGATTTGTTGGGGAAGGCACGCAATCCATGGTTACGTTTCTCCAAGTGGCAAAATTTTGTTGGTTCCTTCAAGGTGGGTCGTCAGGTGTTCCTTCTTGCACTGGGCAAGTGTTGAAATCAAAATGCAAAAGCAACTCTGCCATATGGCCATATCTACCTAATCAAATCCTCCTTCGAGAACTCACGGTCACCTGATTAAGGCCTAATTTTGAACCCAACTTTTTTCGGATAACGTGTTCGTTGAACTGTCTTGATTGGAAAATCTTGCCGTGTACAAGACGGGATTAAGTGCTAATTGCAAATTGTTTAGTCTTAGTATCTTTCTTTTTCTTTCTAGAATTGTATCCTTGTCATCCTAGTAACCCCCGTGAAGGCAAAAGGTGAAGTGGTAAGGGAGGTAATACTAACAATTCTTGCATCATCATTTAATACCATCCTATCCAAAGCAATTTATTGTGATGTGTACAAGATCCAATCTTTTTCTTTATTTCTTTTTGCAAGCCTCCTGGATCTCGTGGGCTCACCTCGCGGAGGCTGCAATTATTTGTTCACTTGGTCCATGCAGGGCAGGTGTTTGTTGAATTGCCTTCTTAGCGACTGAGGCTGGAAGGAAGGGGGGATGTCAATGCCATGGGCGCTGGCCGCGTCCATCGTGGACAAGGTGTGGGCGGTGCTCGCCGCCTGGGTGTCGTCGTGCCTGATGGTCGCCACCGCCGTCGCGAGCGCCATCCGGACCGGGGAGATTGGCCCCTACCATGTTGGTTGAATCCTTCTCTCATCCTTCACAGGTTGTCAGTTTTGTCCCTTCCTCCATTGTTTCTTGGTCATAGTGTTCTTTTGCTCTAACTTTGGTGTTGAGTCTGTTTTAAGCTTTAAACTTCTGGAATGTTTTGTGTTCTTTTGCTCTAACTTTGGTGTGGAGTCTGTTTTAAGCTTTAAACTTCTGGAATGTTTTTTCCCTTCAATTTTGCCGCTGATCCTAAACATATCTTTTGAGTCACTGGTCGGTGGGGCCTCCCTTGTCATTCTCTGGGAGGCTCAATGCATTTATCATTTTTTTTACGCAAAGCTCATTTTGAACCTATGTTCATAGTTGAGTAACTAAAGCAAAAACCTCAAAAAATTTCAAGGTCTAAATTGGACTTGATAACAAAATTTGGGATTTCCCTTCTGAAGCATGGGAACTCATCAGTGTGCTAGAATGCAAAGCCTTTTTTTTTTATGTTATGTAATCGCGCGTAAGCTTACTTGATTGCGTGCTTGTGTTTGTTTATTTCTGTAATTAGATTTGGATTTAGGATTTGTATTTTCTTGTCTATGGCACTAGAAGACGATTAACTAAAAGTTTTTTAGGGAAGTATTTGTCTTTCTTGGAGTTGTTTGGTGCTAATAGTGATATATAACTCTGTTTTTAAAGCAATTAGCAATTATCAAACAGGAAAGCTGCATAAAGTACCGTTTGTTTACTAGAACAGTGAAGGAGGTATCTTTTTCTTTCTGCAGATTCTCTTCATGCGATTGTGCTTCGCTCTTGATTTATCTCTTTCCGTACAAAGATGTTTCAGCTCCCAGCCTGCCAACTTTCTTTGGGTATGCTGCTTATCTGATATTACTCTTGACATGAAAACATTCTATTTGATTATTTCATACTTAGACTCTTAGTGTTTCATTTCTTTTTGGGATAAGTACAGTTTTGATGTCCCTACTTTACACACAAAAAAAAAACTCATTTTTGGTCTTAAGAGTTAAATTGGTCTCTACTTTTTAAACTAGCTCAAAATAATTCTTTTGAATTAAAACTGGATATAAAATGATGACATGACATTGAATGGATGATAATTGTGATTAGTAGAGTGTGTCTGCACTTATCAATGAGTCCCACTTGTCAGTGGACAGTGGCCTAAACTGAGTTGGTTGTCGTCGTCGTCGTCTTCCCTCCGGAGCTGCTCACTTAGGAGCGCTTCGAGCTTTGCATCACGGAGAAGCCCAAATATTTCTTGCAGATTTGGGAATGAACTATAAAGAGTAAAATGGCACAACAGAGGAAAAGGAAGACAATTGTCATCTAGAGTTCCGTACAATGCTTGTAATTTTCGAAATTGTGCATGAAATTTGTCGAATCCGTAGGGACAAAAAAAAGAGCAAACTTGCAGAATCTGAATATTGCAAAAAGAACAGTGAAACCGTCCGAATCGGAGATCGAAATGGTCGGAAAAGAAGAGAGTATTTGGATATGTGAACTGGGATGAGATCTCGGAGCGGCCACCGCTGGTGATCTTCGCCCATGGCTCCGGCGACCCTTCCATATCCGACTAGATGCATAGTCCGGTGCGTGTTTTGTCCCCTCCCCATCTTTTGTTGTTGATTTGGGAGTCCAAGGACCAAATTTGCATGTTGTAATTCGCAAAACAGCCAAGAATACGATGATGGGAAAGCAGCCAAATGGTAAGCGCGACATCATCATCTAGCTGTCTTATATGTGTCGTTGAGTTAGCATTATATATCTATCAGGATTAAATTTAAAAAGATCATTTTAAGTTGATTTAGAACATAGAGAGATGAATTTGACTCTTTAAAAAAATAAAAGATTAAAATGAATTTTTATGTAAAATAAAGAGATGAAAAGTGACATTAGTTTTTTTATTTATGGTTTTGAGGCAACTTATCTTACCAGCTCGTGCCTGTCGCAGACAATTTTCATCCGAAGCGGTCCTTCTGTTCGTATTGTTGAACGCTGTGCAGCCCATATAATATATCTAGGGTCTGGAGGCTTTTTTTCTTCTTTTCTTTTCCCGAAAAGACTGTACAAATGCAGATTCTTTTTTCTGGAAACACTGTACAAATGAATAATGGGTGACAAATGGCCTCCTGAATTTCATCCCAGGTTCTACATTTGTCAGTCCCCCACGCTTATTAAGAATTTCGTAAAACATTTCATTCGTATGCAAAGTAGTTTTATTTGAAAAAAAAATTGTCTTGTAGCGAATGAACATGTTATGCTCTTTCTCCCCTCGTCTTGTACTGTGACATGGATCAAGCCCAAGTTCTGTACCATGCTGGTTTTTTCGGGGGTATTTGTCCCTGTAGCGCATGAGGATAATCACCCTGCGATAAATGTAGAACAGTGGTCAAGTGGTTGGATTATAGCATGTTGGCAGTTAACACACTATATTCATTGGATTCTTTTTTTTTTAAAGTGATTCATTGAATTCTTCATGCACGAACGGACAAAATTACATATATGGAAAACTTCCCATCCTAGAGGACATTAGGAGTGAACACCTAGCCGTCTGATTTTGATGATAGTCTACACCGATAAAATCCATTCAAAAAAAACCCATCATATGCCACATTGATCCACCCAATTATTTCAAATCAAATGTTGCATTCATCTTCCTATCAACTCTTAGATAGGAAACTTTGTATAGAATGTTTGGAATATTTTATACGAATAATCTTTATAAAAAAATTGATAAATCTAATCTCCAGTTTAAAGAATTTACAAAAAAAATTATTTCTTGATCAATAATGGAACACCAAGTGCAATAGGCGGACCTGCGCACAGCCCTTTTGTGGCAGGGGCACGCACGGGTGCAATGAATGTGCAAAGAAACATGCATGTGTGCAGTGTGGAATGAAATGCTACAGACTCTGCCACACATGGGTGTGTGATAATTAGTTGCCTCACTCCTCATGTGAGGTAAGCCTCACTACCGCATCTATCATATAAAAAAGATTGTTTTTGTAAATTTTTTGTACTAATAGTTAAATTTGTTATTTTCTTTTTTTAAAAGAGTTATTTGGACAAAATATTCAAAATGTTTGTCCCACATACAAACTTTGTGCACTCTCTTCGCCTTTACAAAGGAGTCCATAAATAAACAAAAAAATGAAACAGAAGGGATGAAAGGTTGCGAGAGAGATAAACCTCTTGGCAGCAGACGGCTTCTCCCAAGCTCGCCAAAATACTCCCCAAGACAATCACTTCTAAATTGCTGATAGAAAACCCTTAAAAAAAGACCAAAACATGATACCAGTAGTTTGGGAGAATGTGGGCTCCACGAGAGAGTTGGCAATAACGGTGGAGTCGAGGCCATCAGGCCGCAGTTGCAAGACCAGCACGGCGTACTGTGTACATCCAGACGATGAAGGCAGAACCGAAGTTCACCCCCAACATGTTGCAAACCAAACGAAGACACCCCCAACATGGTCTCCAAAAGTACTACAATGGTTCATTAAACCAAATGTTCAAATTATCATGATGGTACAATGTAAAAAAATTCCAGCAATGAACTAGTACCAGTACACATCGAGGAATGCAAGACTTCGGGCAGTAAAATTGCTTCGGCAGATCTTAAAAAGTATTCTAGTCATAGCAGCCAATCAGTTACAGCATTTAAGAGAACCTATGACTGTTCTAAATTATAACATCCATAAGATCATAACTCAGCAAGCAGCACGATTATAGCTGGAAGTGCATCTGTACATTAAATGTTTCGGATGGCAAAAAATAAAATAATGCAGCTCAAACTAAGGAAAACAATAAGTCTAGATGATCGAGTTTGAAGGGCTGCAGGGAGGTACTTTATTACATCACTAGCCAGAAGAGGGATCTTCAAGAGGATGTGTTTTTCCTTGCCGCATAAACTCGGTAAGCAGCAATCCCAACAACTGCAACAGCAGCTCCAACTGCAAAGTATTAGCAGTATCAGTAAACACTCAAATTCAAGAAATTCCACAAAAAAGTAACTTAGATAAAATTGTCAACAATTTCGTACACTTCTATTCTCTGCAATGACACTTGCAATCATTATGTATTAAAAGTTAAAAATTCAGCAATAGTTGGAACTACGACCAAAGTCAAATATGTCAAAGAGACGAAATTGCCTCTAAGGCTATAGAAGACAAATCCACGCACATCAAAAATCTAGCACAAGCAGAGCATTGCTATCCAATCAGAGGATGCCCATGTACAGGATGGGCAGGCTTCAAGACAAGCAAATTATTTCTCTAAGCAATTGATGCCATAGCTCATTACCATAATATAACAAAAATCATACCCTGACTAAATTTGCACTGGTGCTTCAATTAGTTTTTGGGAATGTTGTGCTGTGAGGTCCATGACCAACTGGCAGAAATATAACACTGCTTGTGGGTGAAAATTTTAAAACGGCAAGATTGCTGAATTGACTTACCTGAGACAACCATGAGGGAACGGTTTAGAAGTTGACGATATTGCCTGCGTGTTTTCCCAGCTTCAGTTTCTGGAATGCTCAAATGAGGCTGCTGTGCAGCATGAACTATTCTGACGAATATATTGTTCAGGTCTTTCAACTTCACACTAATAGGAATAGGTGTCTCAATTCCCATATCTTGGCTCACCTGAAAAGAAGGTAGATAATGTTATGGCATCAACCACCACAATTTCTATGACAGTTAATAAGCACAACTTTCATGATACAACAGCAACATCATTCTACAATCAACAATCAAGTAATCTATAGTTATAAAGTTTTGATTTCAACTAGTTGGGAAGTGTATACAATAGTAAAATGCAGGAACGACATGCGCAAACATCAAATCAATAAGTTTTCAAGGTAAACATACTAAATGTTTCTGTAAAAGCCTGCAAATTGTTTACAATCTATTAAGTATAATAATAACAGCCAAAAAAAGATAATTTCCCTATTTTACGAATTATAACACAGTGAACAACTTGTTTTTATAAAATGACCCAGAAACATAAAAATGAAGACTACCCAAAAAAAATTTCCAAAAATGAAGCAAAGCTTGACATCGTAACTGCAGAATGCCTGTCATTGCATATCAATAGCTAATGCCAGAAGACATGATGATATGGGCACATCAGGGTTAAGCCTCAGGAAATACCAGTATGTTGCCAAGGGTCAGTTCCCTACCAAGTTCACTTTTGGATGTAATTGGTAGAGCCCATTTTTTAAGGCATTTTTATTATTTGGCAAGTAAAATTCGTGGAACATTTCAAGGAAGTAATACAACAATGGCTTAAAATACAACAGTGCGAATTTAAGAGGGGAAAAACAGAGATAAACTATAATTGGGACCCAACTATATCTAAATTCAATTCAGTGAGCCAAAGTCATCCTCAGAAATCATAATTTTTCAATCTTGCTGCTTTCATGCATTTTTTATAAAATATAAATGACAAACAGCTCACAAATCTAGCAACAGAACAAAAGCAGCTTTTGTCGTTTAGCAATAAACAGGAAATGAATTTATATTAATTGTGATGTATGCTTACTCTTGTTGATTCCTGTAGGGCCAACGGAGATTGGTCAAGATCATCCTTGGCAGCAACAATCAAGCAGGGAACTTCATAGCCTGTGTTTTCTCCATGTGTGGCCACTTGCACAAGCAACTCTTTTGCTAGTTGCCACGAATATTCATCACAACTGTCATTTTAAGAAGTGTCAAATATAATTAGATGCCTGGTTAGGAAATTTGATGTAAAACTGTAGGCACGACAACAGGAACAGTCATGGTCCCTGTTCATTGTAGATATGATTCAAGATTGTATCACCCTACACCATTCCTGCCTTACAATGAAACTAGGTTGACACACGCACGCGCGTGCGCGCGCACGCACACACACACAGCAAAAGCGATTAATTTATGCAGCACACATCAACACGTACCAAACTACTAATGCGACTGTGTTAGCATGGAGTATGCTCAATTTAGTGCAAACTGTAGGGTGCGGACTGTGAGACATCGCAGTGCATGAACAAACAAAAAGAGAATAATTTAGCAGAATATATACCTATCATAAACAAATACTGCTATGTCACAGGGTGCCAAGGACTCCTTATTAGACAGAATTGACCTGACATCAACTTCAGGAATCTCTCGCAGCACAAGTGTCTTTCTAGTTCCCTTTGGTAGCAACAAAATTATTGGATCAGACTAAACATTTAGAATAAAAGCAACCCACAAAACACTTCAGATTTCAGAAATAATAAGACTTAAAGCTATTCTGCATGCTTAAATGCGACATGGAAAATGTACCAATCTACAATATATACACAGGTGGGTAGATGGGATGATTTGCAATCAAAGTTTTTCTTACTGGTACAGGAGCCCCAGTGACTGGACTTTATACCGGTATTTCTATACACTGGCCTGCCAGCCATTCTACCATGCATAACAGCTGTGTGTGGTGATATGTTGGGTCCAGGTGACTGCACAGCACCCATATATCTGCTGGCATTCTGGTCACACCAGCTGGCATGAGAAACCAAGTTCTCAAGCAAATCAACTAGTACTAGATGCATGCAATTATCAGGATTCAGGAGTGTGCAGAAAAAGAAAACATGAAAAGGTAGGCAGATAAAAAACAATGTTGACAAAGAAAGAAAAATTTGGCCATAAGCCCATAATAATATTAGTCATTAGTTGTGCCATTGTTTCAGTATATAGTGACGAAGGGCCTGAATTTACCTTTGCAACTGGTGCCACTACCTCTTGAACATAAAAAGGAAAACAGCTATAAAGCATATTTGTTAACAACGGAAGAAAGCAAGATTTAGTCATCAAAACATTAGCCATTTGGTGCGCTCAGTAGCTAGCAGACCCAGCAAACCACCTAAATTTGCCTTTAGAAGCTAGTTTCACCATCTAAAAACTACAATTTTCTGTACACCCCTCTTAACAACAACACTAAGCAAGTGCAGTAACTTATCGCAATAAGTAGGTTAGACTAATGTCTTGATTATTCCATAATAGAGAAGTACACTTGTGCTGTAACAATTTTCAATCATCCAAGACAAATTACATGATCCGGAGAAGAACAAGCAGCAATAACATTGAAGACCTATTCCCCTCAATAACAAACAAACTGATATCTTCTGATAACCTAGTCACAGAAGCACAGACAAAAAAAATGTTCAATCTTTTGTACAGCTTGAATGAAGTTAGAAACACGTCAATATATGTTTAAGAAGCCTCAAGACGTCAGATGATCATAACCCCACAACCATTGATCATTTTTCATCCTATGCACCGAAGAACTATGTAGCACTATCAAGCAAAATCTTATGATCCAAGACTATTATAATGTTCATGAGTTATAAAAAAAAAAGTGAAATGATGAATACTGGCTGACTGCTTGACTCTATTAACAAAGAATTCGAATTATTTTTGGGTACCACTTCCAAATGTAGCACTTCAACAAATGTACCAAGTACGCCCGAAGATTGCATTGTTAACCAACATATAGAGTGATTTCAACAATTTATGACTACTTACATCAAGCAGCTCGACAGTATTTGCTGCAAAACGCTCACTGGCAGTCGAAAGAGCATCAGCAGGTTGCCTGGAACAAGGATAGCAAATGGATGCCAGTGAAAAAGAGAATACCAAAATAAATGAACACTGGCAAAATTCATGGTGTAAAATACCAGAAAATCAATACAAGATTACCTTCCAAGAAATGACTGCAGCAATGCAGTCTTTCCGGCCCCCGTGGGGCCAAAAACATAACACTGGAACACATTTCTTTGAGTCTGCTGCTTTTTACGATCCACCCGTCTTTTCCTTGTGATAGTAAATGCCAAACTAAAATCGCCAGTATAGCCAACATAAACAAGGTTGGCAAAACTAGTTGCTGGATCTAGAAGTGTCATAAGAGCCCACTGCAATGGTAGAATTCTTTCTTACCCGAGGAAAATCCACACAGCAATCAAACAAGAAAACAAATCACTGCAACACACATGCACCTTCCGTGTTTTCTAACCATGACAACAGAATTCCAGCCCATAGATAGACAAATAAACAATCATTGATTCATTTAACAACTTCATCTACTTTTCATGAAATTGCAGCATTAAAAGATAGTGTTTTTATTGCACATAAAGCACTACACGCTTTCACTTAAAAAGGGACTCAAATCAACCACCATTGAATCTGCTCTCATTTCGTATGTGTTTAGCTAGTAAAGCAAGTAAACCTCTTCTGTGGCTAGTTTTGCATACTAAGAATACCTAATTCAGAATAACATAGGAAGATATAAGCATAATAACAGCTCAGCCATTTCAAGGTAAAAAAAAATGAGCCAACCAGTCTAGCAAAACAGTACCAACAAATGTAAAGAATTGATGTGCAAATTGTTATATGTCTCATACAAGCAATGCCTTGCTTAACACGCTTAGGAGTGAGAGATACCTTAGAGAGAAATCCTTCCAGTGACAGCCCACCCAGGACATTCTTTTCAGCACAGTCTTTATATAGATCAGAAGACCATGGACTGAGATATTGAAAAAAGTAGTCAAGAAAATGAAAGAGTCAGATTACAGAGAATAATCTAAAGATCCTTCTGATGAAATAATAAATGTCATATAAGGTTTTTCACAGCAGTATGGAGCCTGCCCACACTGATGGCTGTATAGGACAAGTAACCCAGTACACCAGTTTATGTGTCTCGTGCGTATACCAAAAAGCATGAGTATGCGTGTTTCCCCATTGGGATGTGAAGTGTGTTACTACATTTCTGGCACCAAAGCTAACTTATCAAATATTATATTTAAATCAGTCAATGAGTGGCTTGTATAACATAGATGAATATATACTAAACAACAAGTGATTTGGCTGGTCAGATTGATCTTTAATTTGTGCTAAACAAACAAAAAAAATATTGAAGTGTAGTCAATAGAGGAACTAAAAGTACAGTAAATTCTCACTTAAAACAAATTCCTTACAATTTTCAGAAGGTACTTACAAAGAACCTGTAGATAAGTAATTATAACAACTATGATAACAGATAGACATATTTGAACAATTTTCTCAAACAATGGTGCCAAGCCAAATACAAGTGAATTATTGATTTTTGATCGATGTCTTACTTTTCAGGTGCAGTTGAAAAAAGATCCTCCAACTCAGCAGGTAGCAGAGCTCCATCCTGCAGATGACCAATAAAAGCATTTTCATATGGTCAATCTAAAAAACCAGCATATGGAAATCAGTGCAGTAAATATACATTATCTATGTCAAACATGTTGAATATTCCCCTCAAGAAATCCACCACATCATTTGTTAATTCCAGTGTCTGCAAGACGGACAACCATGTTCACTTTAGCATCAGCAAAAGCATTATAAAGCACAAAAATGGTAAATAGGTTATTAAGCACAGAATGAATGTGTGCTATATTTAGCACTGCAGAATTCCAGCGTACTGTCAAAATCAACAGCAAAGCAATAATGCTATTGCCATTGATGGAAACATCAAAGGTTGGACATTAAATATAAAACCAACAGCACAAAAAACAATATCAGTTTATTATAACTGATCAAATAATTCTGAATAGGGTAACAAGGGTTCAATTAAGTCCAGCCGCCGTATGCATTTAACCATCATCACCACTCTGAATTCACACAAAGCCACAATTGTGGATAGTGAAACATCAGGTTGTGATTAAAATAAAGACAAACTCATTTAGATTCAGGCTGGCATCAAGTGATATACTAAAACTTAAATAGTTGACAATAACCAAATAGAACATTACTTGATCAGGAGCTCGTTTAATTGTTGATGGAATGAGATCGTCCCTAAGTTTGATGTCATTATCATAACCAAATTTCCTCAGTACTGTCCATGTAGTTTCCAGCCGGCCTTTTTCAATAAAAAGGGCATGCAGGAATAGGAAACCAGTCAGGGTAAGCCCATTTTCATTTACTCCTTCAGGCATCTTCTCTTGAACAACTCTCTTGACACCTGCAATTTCAGTAGGCTGGAGGGGGGCACTAAAACATCTGACCTGTAAAGCAACCAGAAATGATTCTTAACATCAGTAACACACCATAAACGAATAACAACCAAAACACCAGACGGTTTGCCGTTAATCACACAAATAGGCAGCCTCAGCAAAGACAAACCTGAAAGTCGTTGAGCTCCACGTCACTGAGAGCTCCATCTCGGTCATGGTCACACAAAATGAATATCCTCTTTAAAGCCCTAACGCAGCGCGGCTTCAAAGATTGGGCCTCTTGATCAAAGAGTGGGGCTGTTGGATGAAGTACAGCTTTCTGGGCATAGTAGAAGACCTCGGGCACCTATAGTAAGTAGACACCCATAACCAACTCTAGTTAACTTTAGTTCAATGTCCAGATTAAACATCCAAAACATCAAAATGCATGTCCAATCAAAACACTACAAACGTGCACCAATAATGTACTATAAACGTGCACCTCTAAGGTACTACAAACATGCATTGCGCAACTATAACACACTACATCATGTACTACTTCTTGCATCTTCAGTACCCAAAGTGAACGAAAATATCAGCATTTTGGGTACTTCCATCCACAAGCATTACCAATCAAAACAAAGACCAATACAGAGTCATGGAATACAAACATTTCAACAGCAAACTGAGATGAGGGACAACCTGGATCTGGCGAAGTGCAGAGCACTCGATGCAGGTCTCGATCTCACGGAACCTCTGCATGATTGGCGCCATCACCTGCTCAAGGCTGACCTGCTGCTCGTCCCTCAGGTCCAACTTACACCCCACCACAATCACCGGCACCCTCAACTGCATCCCCCCACCCCCCCACACACAAATCAACCCAGGCAGATAAGAACACAGGAAACCATCGTCACAGATCCAAATCCACACCACGAAACCCTAGCGCACATTACCTGCAGGCGCCGGAGCTCGGGGAGCCAGAAACAGCTGAGCCTCTCCAGCGTCGCGGGGCGGTCGCAGGCGTACGTTAGAACCACCGCGTCCGCCGCCTGGCACTCCGCGATCAGCTTCGCCTTGTTCTCCGGGCTGCAACCCCACACACACGCACGTACCATCAATACAAACACCATCGAACCCTACCCTCATGGAATCGAATCATCGGGGGTGATGAAGTCGGAACCTGGAGGAGGTATCTATGATGGTGATGGGGACGCGGTCAGGGAAGTAGTCGGCGGGGAGGCGGGTGGACGGCATCACGCGGGGGACGTTCTCGGGGAACTGCTCGGTGGCGATGGCGACCACCAGGCTAGACTTGCCGGTGCCGGGGTCGCCGATCACCACCACCCGCACGCCGGACTTGCCCACCAGGTTCGTCGCCGGCGTCGCCGCTGCCGCCATGGGATGGGTTCGAGTCTTCTCGGCTCGCTCGGGTTAGGGTTTTGGGAGATTTGGTGTGGTGTGTCAGTTTGTGGGGTTGGGAGAGGGGCTAGCTGGTGGTGTCTTGGTGGGTTGCTTCGGCTTGGAGAGGAAGAAAAGGGTTTCGAAATGATGTCCGGTAGGGCCCAGCTGTCAGTGAGAGGGTGGGGAGTGGCTAGGTGGCCCGTTATTTCCGGATGTAAGTTTGGAATGTTGTAGTTTGGACTATAGGGTTCTACCATGGTGAATGATAAATTATAATGTAATTAAAATCACAGTTTTTTAAGGTATTTGGATACACAATTTTTTTTTAAAATTTTTAGTTTGATGTTTAAATGAATTAGTTGTTATGAGTTAAAAAAAATTAGCTGTTGGATAATTTCTATGGGTGTTTGGATATCAAATTTTTCAAATTCCTTAGACATGAAGCATTAGAAGTTCAGAATCCAATTCCTTGCTACCTCAAACTTTTCAAATTTACAGTTCAACACTGAAGCTGCAATTTCAAATTTTGTTTTATGTCTAAGAAATTGCAACTTTTCAGATTCAACTTCAACTTCAACACTGATGAATTTCAAAAGTTGAATTTTGGAGAATAACAGAGAGAGAGTATGAGAGAGCTCTTGGTGAAAGTTTTTTTCAAAACTTTGTACCGGAATCAAGTTTACAAAACTCCAAAAAAACCATGGTTTTGAAGAAACCATGGTTTCAAAAACCTTAAAAAATTTTGTAATCAAATAGGACCTTTGTTTTCAATACCACAGTTTATTTCAAAACCATAATATTAAACAAAAATCCCAAAAAAACTTTGTTTCTAAACAGAGCCTTACTGTTTTTTTTGTATCGAACATACGACAAGAAAAGCCGGTAAAGCCGCCACACACCTGCAGACAACACAATTCTATTATACATCAAAATTTTGATTATCTTGTCATCGATATATTTTGATCTATGACTGTGATTGACGATCCATTTGTATCGATGGAATCGTGGGGTCAAAACGATCAGATCGATACAAATGGATCGCAAGATATCATATATGATAACGTGTGATATATAATTTCGATTGATGTATTGTGATCCATTTGTGTTGATCTTATTATTCCTAGCCCACAATTCTGCTAATTCAAATGGATCATCAATAGAAATTACAGATTAAAAGATATCGATGCAAGAAGAACAAAAAATTTCAATACAATTTAAATTGAAAAAATTGAACACAAACTTTTCAATTCTTTTGAGATCGATATGTTTTGACCTATAGCTCTGATTGTGTCGATTTGATATGTTTAGACTCAAGGTTCCACTGATCCAAACAAATCTTCAATCGAAATTATGGTGAAAAAATGTCAATATTAGTATTATCAAAATTTTGATGTATAATAGGATTGAGTTGTCAACAGTGTGTGGAGACTCCCCCGACTTGTCATGACTCAAAGCGCTCCCTTTGACTTGGGCTCAAATCATGATATGTTGGCGTAGTAAGTAAAAAAATGTAAAAACGGTAAAGATGGATTATTTTTGTAATTTTTTTTACTAAGTTATTTTAAAAAAAATTATGAGGAGATTGGAAGAAATGACTTAAATCAACTTAACTATTCCTTTATAAATGAATGATTGGATTATCCAGGACATACGAGAATATTTTGTAGTAGGCGTCCTCTCCCAGCAAATGGCAGAACATCACCATAGGAGGAAGAGATGTACCTAAAACGCGTGAAGAAATCACATGGAAGCTTTAAGATTTTTGTGGGGTAATGGAGTATGTGCGCCTTTTTTGCGGCTATTAATAAAAAAAATTTTAGATCACTCTTATAGTCCTATTACACTATCAGACATTTGACGCCTCTTGTTTCTTTACATTTTGAATAGTCCATCTATTTTCTACAATCAGACATTTTGACTAACAAAAATCATTCTACACAAAAAAAAAAAAACCCGAAAACTCAGAGCTCATATGCTTTGGACATAATCAAGAGATCACAGTCGTTTGTGATGGACCCAACCAAATTCACAAAGCACAAATTAAACACAACTCCGCAGAATGGGGTGAGAGAAGCTCCAACTCTCGAGCTCATAGGTTTGCTCACTTAATCAACGAGACCTGCGCGCTAGCCAACTGCGTCACCACCCCGATGTGATATTAGAGACTACAGAAATATTTTAGCACATACAAAAGTTTCTTTAGTGCCAACTACTATAACGGTATACTAGTACAAATTAGAATTTAGCAAAGATTCGGCCTGCCCCAAGGTTGTAATTTTTAAAAAACTTAGTCAAAAAGACCCACGCAATTGCCTAGAATATTAGTACCATAACTTTCTCAACGGAATCTTTGTATATATATTGCTATATTAAAAATGAGTTATAGTTAGTTAACCATCCTCTGTTATTCCCAAAAAAGTCTAGACAGTTGTGTCATCTTTTTCATATCTATTCCTTTTTAAATTATTTATTCAATAACAAACAACACTTTATTTCAAACCGAAAAATTATCTCAATTGGTGAAATAACATCCAATGGATGAAACAAAGAGTAATCCCATGCTTTTTTTTTCCATTAGATGCCTCTACACATATAGTTTTTACCTTACTTACCATCAACCAGGCATAGTTGTGAGGATCAAAAAGTTGGTCGGTAGTTCGAAGCCACGTGGATGTTGATGAAAAAAAAGTAGAAGTTTAAGTTTGAGGGGTTTTGGAGTTTTCTGGAGTTTCGCTATCAGTGCTCGATGTTGCCGCTCATCTTCGACATTATCAAGAGTAATAGCTGTAGGATCGAGAATGTCGACTAGAGGGGGAGTGAATAGGAAGCTTTAAAACTTTTCAAATGAAACAACTTTCGCAAAGAAAAAGAATCAAAACAATTGAATAATATATTATACAATTAAAAAGAAAGATGAAGAGAAGACAAACACAAGATTTTTCCCGAAGTCTCAGAGATTCATCCGGTCTCCCCTACTCCTCATTAAAACACTCAAATGAATGAGTCTTGTTTCAATATCCCGAAGGATATTTCTCACTATTGGTTGCTCCTTGTCCACTCCGAAAAGGCGAGCACCGATGCCTTTTACAATCACACCGAGTCTCTCCGACAATCTCTGAAATGGAGAGATCAACGGCCACGCCTCCAAATCGTCTAGGTGAGGGTGTTCACCAAGAGTAATAAGTTGCAAGATCTCTTCTAGACCTCCAACAATCACCGAGAAATTCTAAGTATGCAAATGATGCGAACAGAACACTCGGTGGATCACAAAACTCAAGACTTGATCAAAAGATCAAGATTTTATCCCTAAGAACAAATGCTCAAGTGTATATATGAGAATGAGGTTGCTTGATGTATGAAACAATAATTCAAAATCACTATTTATAGTCCAAATGAAAAAAGAGCCATTGTGCTCGAGCTGAAAAGTGACAGTGCATGCTGACAGTCAGAATAGACCACGAGCAGTGAACAGCAAATCTCGGAGAAAACTCAGCTACTCGTTGTGGTCGTATGTGGAAATAAAACAGCACATACTAACAGTCAGCAACACATGCTGACAGTCAGCAACTACCTCAACAGCTCGACAAAAATCACGAATAAAACTTAGCTAGCCGTTTGTGGTCGCATATGGAAACAAATAGCTCATGCTGACAGTCAGTATCGACCACAAAAACGACCAGTTAAATAAAACTCAGAAACAAAACAAATGTGGTCGAAACTCATGCTGACAGTCAGCGTAAGTCAAAAAGTATCAGCTCAAAAAAACATGCTCTCTGGACAAATGGCAGTGACACAAACTGACATTCAGGCTCTGTCAGCGTGGATAAAAACAACCATAATTTTTGATCTAGAGATTTGACTGAAGTGTTTTATAACTCGTTTGAAAGATAATTTAAAGGGCTATAATTTTGTCAATAGAAGTAAAAACTAGATCGGCCCATATCTTTCCAGAAAATGCAAAAACATTTCTACTACCAAAAACTTATCTGAAGAACCAAACCATTTAAAAACAAATCCGACCGAGATGAATGAATGCAATGATCTAAGAGTTTCTCGGTTTATGCTGGACATGTAGAGAGAACTTGCAACCTCTCTTAATAGTACGGTTTAAACTAAAAATAAATTTCTAAACCGATCAAACTTCAAACACCCAGATCGGTAAAAATAAATACAAAAAACTTTTTACCTTGGATCCTTTGCAACTTCAATCTCTCGACTTGTGTCTCATCGTGTTAGGGTTCTTTATAATCTTCTTTTCTTGATCTTGCATATTTTGCCAAAAGAAGCTCTGTATCCAAATAGCTCGAAAACACAATTAATCTGGAATGCTTGTTTTCATTAATCATCAAAATCAGGCATAAGAGCCTAGATGCAACAATAGCAATGCCTTGAACGGCAATGCTTTTCAAATGTGTCTCCAACTTTTGGCGCTACGCAAGTTGCTAGAATTGATTAGGATCTTATGGGAGACGGTGGGTAATAGTCATGGGAATATTTCCCAGAATGGGTATAATATGGTTCTTTTCCCGTCGGGAACCGATTTTTGTTTGATGTCACGGGACAGCATGGAATTGCTCCCCCTTCTTCTGTTGTTGTAGGTGTCTCTTCTTCGACTTTAATTTGAGTAAGTGAGAAAAACACAACACCATGTTGAGAAGTTGTTGGCTTTGAATGCTGGAGAATCTCTCCATCGGAGGGATATGAGAGATCCTGCGTAATTAGAATTAGCTCCCAATTGGTGTCATCTTCTTCACATACCATCGGGAATTTGGGCTAGATAAGTACGGGCTAGGCATTCCCCAATCCTGTGAAGTAAATTCTTTCTCAGCTCGCGATGTTGGCAGTACATCAACATGAGGCGCTGGCACGTCAATTGGCATGGCAAGATGTTGGCTATTGCCTTGGGAAGAATATAGATCACTCTCTATAGTAATGTGGAAGCAAAACACTTGATACGCCAAGTGAGGACGACGGCTTCCATTGCAGGAGAATGTTGGAGTATAGAAGAGATCCTTCTTCTTGAAGGTGCAGGTTGAGTCACTAGGTGTTGACGCATCAAGTCTGCAACCTTGGTATCGCCTACATGTAGCCCAAGCAAGAAGTCACTGAGCAGTCTTGATGTCATTTTGTTTATGAGCAACAAAATAGTCCTTAAATTGACTCTGGGTCTCAATTGTTAAGGAGTGACGCTCCTTCTTGGCTTTGGCAGTTACACGCTTATGAGCCTATATTGATTCTGTTACTTGGAATTGCGTAGACTCTTGCGCCTAGTAGAAGTACATTGTAGGACAATACTCGAAGATTGCCACCAGCAGAAGCATCCCAAATTTGAGCATTAATGGGCATCAGATTCATCTCGTCGGCACTAGCGATCTTATCAAAGAAGGATCCACCTACAAAGAGAGGATCCTTGATTGGGCGTTGCATCATGTGAAGATACCTTATATAATTGTTGTATGGATGAGCACTATATGCAAGATGTGAGGGAAGATAGAGGGTAGATAGAAGCAAGTCGGACGACCATCGAAGCACAACAAAGATGTAAGGGGAACTAAGTCTCATTAGGCATGCCATTTTGTTTCACTGAGAAATTTTACAAAGATTGGCACAATGAATTGAGCTCTCCTTTTCTTGGCTAGATGGGGCCTTATAATAAATGTCATGGATCCACCTCGTACTCCAAGAATTCCTCCACTTTTTCCTTCAAATTAGTGGATTTGCCAGCATATGCATCAATCAACAAACGCCCCCCATCTAGACTGGGTAGCACCTATGTCAAGCCAATGTTCACGTATAAACACTACCACAGAAACAGACATCCTGGACGGCACATCACAGACGGGTATGAACTGTTCAATGGAAAACCGTCTGTGAAGGCCTGGCGGGAGAATATGTTCAGATATCACAGACGGTTCTGACGTCAAAAACAACTGTGAGAGTAAACCAGACGGTTCTGAACACAAAACCGTCTGTGATAGTATACTTATCACAGACGGCTCTAACCTAAAAACCGACTGTGATATATACAATCGGTTCCCAGCTAAGAACCGTCTGTGATAGTCTAATTATCACAGACGGTTCTAACCTAAAACCCGACTGTGATATATACAGACGGTTCTGAGTTCCGAACCGTCTGTGATAATTAGACTATCACAGACGGTTCGGAACGCAGAACCGACTGTGATTTATACAGTCGGTTGTAAACCACGAAGCGTCTGTGATAGTGTAGTTATCACAGACGGTTCTGATGTATGAACCGACTGGAAAAGTATCGGCGCTTCGAATTCTCAACTGTGATCATTTCTTTCTCCGATCTTCACGCGCGGCGCCTAGGAGAACACGAAGCATCGCTTTGGAAGTTCTATAAATTGACAGTGGAAAAATTATCATTTACTTTACAAGTTTTTATAGTTCTCAGACTGTTTGACTCCTTAGCTTCTCTGCGCCAATGGCATCCTCGATGGCATCGTCAGCCTCGCCCTCCCCGGTATGAACTCTCAATCTTTTGGACTTACCCCTGTATTGTTAATCCATGTTCAATACATTCTTGACCTGTTGATTTGCACAGGGAAGGGGAGCCGTGGAAGACACTGCCAAAGTCAAGGCCGAGCTGAGGGCCCTCCAGGAGGAGCACAAGCTCCTCACGGAGAAGCACACTCGGCTACGGCTTGACCTTGACGATCTCGAGGCTATGTTTTTTCTTCAATGCAATTTCTTCCAAGGTCATTGATCCCGATGGACTGGATTCTTTGCAGAGCGAGGTGGTTCGAACTCTCTGTCAACTTGAGATGTATTTTCCTCCATCGTTTTTTGATATCATGGTCCATCTCACCGTCCACCTTGTCAGAGAAATCAAGATATGTGGACCCGTGTTCCTACGTTATATGTATCCATTCGAGAGGTACATGGGTGTACTTAAGGCCTACGTGAGGAATCGGTCCCGGCCCGAGGGTAGCATTGCCGAAGGTTATGCAGTGGAAGAGGTTGTTGAGTTCTGCGTCGATTACATGGCCGAGGTAGAAGCAATAGGAGTTCCTGTGTCTCGTCAGGAGGGGAGGCTTGATGGTGTTGGCACTATCGGACGGAGAGCCATCACTCCTGATTTCGATATGTACTCGAAAGCTCATTTTTGGGTCTTGCAACACATGACGGAGGTGTCTCCGTACATCGACGAGCACAAGGAGATGCTACGACAAGACAATCCTCGCCGATCCGAGGTTTGGATCACGGGACAACATAACAGTCGATTCAACGCGTGGATGAAGGTGCGAATCACCGGAGAGTCCGCAAGTGAGAACCTTAAATGGTTGGCAAAAGGGCCCACGTTTACTGTACAGACTTGGCAGGGATACGACATCAATGGGTACACATTTTACACGAAAGCTCAAGATCGAAAGTGCACTGTGCAAAATAGTGGAGTGAGCGTAGAAGCTTTCCATGAGGGGTTCACCAAGACAGGCCCAACAAGGGTAGTACGTGGATTGAACTCGTACTACGGGTTCATTGAAGAAATTTGGGAGCTCGATTACGTACTGTTCAAGATTCCCCTGTTTCGATGCCGATGGGTCCAAATCCCACAGGGTGTGAAGGTTGACAGTTACGGTTTCACTTCTGTGGACCTGGATCGCGTTGCTTATAAAGATGAGCCATTCATACTTGCAAATCAAGCCATTCAGGTCATTTATGTCACTGACCCGGCTAATAAGAAGTGGCACATCGTCCTTCATGGCAAGAGAAGGATTGTTGGAGTTGAAAATGTCGTAGACGAGGAGGAATACAATCAATTTGATGAGATTCCTCCATTTGGAGATGGCGTACAGGTCGATACTGAAGACACCGACGAAACCAGTTACGTGCGTATGGATCACCAGGAAGGGTTATACTTTAAAGGTAATCAACTGTACGTCTTATCTCTCTGTTTCCATCGGTATAGCTTATATCTCCTGTAATTCTCGTATTTGCAGGGCCGCGGCAAGTGGAAAGTTGAGGATAACATGGCTGTGTACGTGCAAATTGTCGGTGAAAGTTCCCATTTGTAAATTTAACATACAATATTACGTGGAGCATGCTCAAGTTACAGAGCATTTGGACTACATTGTAACCAATTATCGGATATACGTACATAGTAACCAATTTACAGAGTATTTGGACTACATTTGAAATATTTGAGTGTTCATTTAAGACATGTTTTCGAGCATTCAGAGTTGAAAGCTACAGATCAGTTTCAATTTGTAAAACTAACGTTCAATAGAGAGATTATCAAGGACGGTTTTGACCTAGCACAGACGGTGCACAGTCGGTTCTCAACTCACAACCGTCTGTGATAATCTCTCACTATGTAGATTACCACAGACGGTGTTTATTTGAGAACCGACTGTGATAATATTATCACAGACGGTTATATATATAAAACCGTCTGTGATATTTTCAACAGTGTCCGATTCTTCGAGTTCTTAACGTGCACCGTCGGTTCTCAATTCCAAACCGTCTGTGATAATCTCAGGCACAGTCGGCTCTCAACTCAAAACCGTCTGTGATAATCTCTCTGGTGACTACGATTATTATAGACGGTTTTGATGTGAGAACCGACTGTGATATATACTATTATAGACGGTTCAGATGTGAGAACCGACTGTGATAATACCGACGCGGTACATAGTTCAAGGCGGGCTTTATCCCGCTCATTCTACTTCGCCCTAGCTCTGTTTGCCCTAGCTCTCTCCGCCCTCGCACCGTCCGTCGCGATCACCTCCATCGCCTCCCACCTTCTCCTCTCCGTCCGTCGCGATCACCTGCATCGCCTTTCCACCGTCAGGCGCGATCACCTCCATCGCCCTCCCGCCTCCGACGCGATCACCTCCATCGCCTCCCCACCGTTTCTGTCATTCTTGTATGGGTTTTGTTATAGAATTATTAGTTGCATATTTACTTAAACTGTTCTCTCTTTCACTTATGTTAGGAACTATGTCTGGTGACGAAATGCACCACTCGGGGACTCAGGGTGACCTCGCTGGCGATGAGACACCTGGGCCGGAGGTCGCCTCGTCCGCCGTGACCCCGCAGAAGAAGGGAAAGGGGCGAGGCCGGACGACATGCGCGCGTCTGAACAAGGGGGAAAAGCAGCACGTCCAGTTCGACGACAATGGTGTGCCGGAAGCTCCGCCCAAAATTGTCGGTCAGTACCGCTCACTATGCGGCAAAGTGGCAAGGGAGCGGGTGCCCATCACCACCTCCGACTGGGGTCAAGTGCCCCCAGAGTGCAAGGATGCGCTGTGGGAAGAAGTGCAGGCGGCGTTTCACATTCCGGAGGATCGCCACTTCACCGTCCGCCGGAGGACACTTATGTCAATAAACAAGGCGTGGAGGAACTTCAAGAGCGAACTTGTCAGGCACTATGTGAAGGAGTCGACGACCCCCTTCAATGACTACCCTTTCGTGACTCCTGAGGCATGGCAGCAGTTCGTAGAGATGAAGGGCAAGCCTGAGTTCCAGGAGCTTAGTGCGAAGGCCCAGGCTAACCAGGCCAAGAACACCCACCCACACAGACTAGGCACCGGTGGGTATGTGGGGAAGAAGGCGCTGTGGAGGAAGCAGGACGAGGAAGCTTCACAGTCTTCGGCCGGCAGTCCTTATGCGGGCATAACGGACGTGCGCGCCCGCAATTGGTGCTGAGCTAGATCGACGATGGACTCCTCCGGAAGCGTCTCCGTGAATAACCCTGCGGACAGGGAAGTGATCGACCGACTGGTAAGATTGTCCGATCACGTACTATCCTCATAACACGCATACAATGGGCTGTATTGCTAAGTTGTCCTGTTGCAGGTGACGCTGAGTGCGCAGGCGGCATCCGGAGAGTTCAACCCGAGGAGGGACAGGGATATCCTCACAGCGGCGCTAGGAAACAAGGAGCATCCGGGCCGCGTGCACGGCCTCGGCGCCACTGTGCCTTGGAGGCATGGTTTCCCCGATGATGAGGAGGCGGCTAAGAGGAGAAAGAGATCCCACCAAGCCCGCGATGAACGGCTCAAGGAGGAGATGCGATCGGAGTTCGCTGTTCGGGACAAAGCACTCCTGCAGCAGTTGTCGGAGATGCGGTCCATGTACGAAGAGCTAAGAAAGGCGACCCAGGGCACCCCTGTTCTAGCAGCTGGCGCAGACCCAGCGGAAGTACCGACCCCCATTGGCCACCGTAGTAGCTGCGCGTCTGCGCCGGGGTCTTCGCAGACGGAGCCCTCTCCAAAGTATCCGGTGGACTCTCTGCAGGTAATGACCGTTAATGCGCACTGTTTGTCTATGTTAATTCATTCGAAAGTGAGAAGCGGTGAAATTCAACATGTTAATGCGCACTGTTTGTAGGAACCCGCCTCCTGCAAGCTTATGGTGCTGGCCGGTGTCTTCCCGATCGAGGCTGCCCGTGGGATGGCGCAACCATGCACGGCGGGGGCCACAATCCATGGTGCCCCTCTATGTGAGGGTTTTGCACGTGTCCAAGTGGACAGTGTCTTTGACCATTGCAAGGGTTTTCCATTGGAGAAGCCGCCGAACGACGAGATTACCACTCTCGGGGATGCGGTGCACACGTTCGTGCAATGGCCCAAGAAAGACATCGTCCTGTATGAGGTAATTCCCCCACCAGTTTCATAATTTGTACTGTAATAATAGCCTTCAGAGTTAGTGTCCTAATACATAGGTTCTTACATCGCAGACATCACAAACCGAGACGCGGCCTACTAGCCAGCATACCCCTTCGACGACGAAGCTGACTCCGAGTAAGAGGCAACCATTCAAGAAGCTGGCTATGAGGGGAAAAGCAAAGAAGAGCCCGTCGAAGGAGAGCGAGAAGAGTGCGCCAGCTCTCATGCCGTTCTCTCTGGGGATGCCCATGGCCTCCGATACCGCAATTTCGAGCATGGGGTTAGCATGCCAGAGCCTGCATGCATGGTACATGAGGAGGACAAACCAGACCAGGACGCAGCGTCCGACGCACATCATGGTCAAGTACACCGTGGCAGAGTTCCATCACGACGTTGGGACCTACTCGGTGACCTTCGAAGACCTGCACAATTTGCTAAACAAAGATGCGCTCGACTTGTCAATCCTACGGTCTTGGGTGCTGTAAGTATCCTACTATCCGTGCATATACGGATATATGTCATTTATTAATTGGTTACTTCCGTGCAGCTGCATGGCCAACTATGCCAAATCCAAGGGCATACCTGTTGGTTTTTTGGACCCCCAGATGGTAGCCGAGGTGATGTTTAGGACTGACACAGACTTCGTTGTCGACTACATCAAAAGAGGGTTGCTTGCTCAGGTCGACAAGGAGTATATACTTGTACCCTACAACCAGAGGTGAGTGCTTTCATCAGTACTTCACCCGTAGATTAGTGTCTCCATGTGCACACCCCCAAATTTAGATTAAATTTTTAATTCTCTACGTGTAATATGTAGCTACCACTGGATCCTGCTGCTACTTATTCCGAAAAGCAACAAGGTGTTCTACCTTGACTCATTGCAGAGGAAAGGGTACTCGTATTGCGGCGCACGAGATGTATTCGGAAGGTGATGTGGACCTGTCTTGCATGCATCTAGATTTACTGTCCTCAAATTGTCAATTTCGGCTATCCTCAAACTGTCAATTTTGACTATCTACAGGGCTTTCACGAAGTACTTTGCCGAGGTAGGGAGACAACACGAGCGGCGAGCCGATAAGTTTCAGTGGTTACAATTTTCGGTACAAATTTCAACTGGCATCTGTTTTATTTTATAACTTGTCCCCACCTAACTCTCGGTCTGTAAATTGGCAGTGCCATCAGCAGCCGGACGACAATACATGTGGGTTCTACGTGATGCGCCACATGTATGACCTGATCATCACCCCTCACCGGCCCGATTTCCCCAAGGTATTACAACTGCTCCCCTTAATTTGTCTCGATTTGACAGAATTTACAACTTAATTCAGCTAATTTTTTATGTACCAACTCTTGCTGCAGGGGGTCGACTTCCCTTCAGAAAGCCTTGACCCTCGGCAGATTGGTAATGTCCGAGGGATGCTCGCTGAGTTTTTCCTTTCGGAGGTCATATCACCCAAGGGGAAGTTTAGGGACCCGCAAGGTTCGTATTAGTGCGGCCTTACATTTATTTGTACATCTAACACACTTTAATTGTCGATTACATTTATTTGTTCAATTGTACATATTTCTGAGTTCTGTGCTGTATATATGAAATGCTATACAGAGAGGGGTGCAAATATATTTGAGTACTGCATGTGCATATGAAACTGTATATATTTGAGTACTGTACAAATATAATTCTGAGTTCAATTGTACAAATATATATGCATGAGACTGTATATATTTGAGTACTATGCATGTATGAAATTCATGAACTGTATATATGAAAATGCAATTTGTACAGAGGACATCTGTGAATGTTATAATCTCAGACGGTTTGTAAGATCAAAACCGTCTGTGCATGCACAGACGGTTTTGATCTTACAAACCGTCTGAGATTATAACAGTCACAGATAATAACACATCGCAGATGGTTTTGACCTCAGATCCGCCTGTGATATCAGACTATCACAGACGGTTCTGAGATAATAACACTATCACAGACGGTTTCAATATTAACACCGTCGCTGATATCGCAGATTGGTTTAACCTCCAAGCCGTCGGTAATAATATGAGTATCACAGACGGTTGTGAGATCAAAGCCGTCTGTGAATTATGAGTATCACGGTCTGTTATAACATCAAAGCCGTCTGTGACACAGACGGTTCTAATGTCAAAACCGTCTGTATATACTAAAGTATCACAGACGGTTCTGTTCTCACACCCGTCTGTGATAGTACAAGTATCACAGACGGTTCTGATGTCAAAGCCGTCTGTGATAGTACAAGTATCACAGACGGTTCTGATGTTAAAACCGCCTGTGATAGTACAAGTATCACAGACGGTTCTGATGTCAAAGCCGTCTGTGATACTCACACTATCACAGACTGTTCTGATGTTAAAACCGTCTGTATATACTAAAGTATCACAGATGGTTCTGATGTCAAAACCGTCTGTGTATACTCAAATATCACAGACGGCTCTGAGAACAGAACCGTCTGTGATAGTGTGACTATCACAGACGGTTCTGACCTTATAACTGTCTGTGAAATATGAGTATCACAGACGGTTCTGACCTTATCACAGACGGTTCTGACCTTATATCAGTCTGTGAATGGATATATCACAGACGGTTGAAAACATCAAAAACCGTCTGTGATAGTGCATGATTATCACTGACTCGAATATCACTGACGGGTAAGAACCGTCTGTGATGTCTGTTTTGACCCGACTGTGATGATGAATTCTGTAGTAGTGAAAACTTCTATGCAATGTACAATGTATGCCATGTTAATGGACACACTCACCATCAATCATCGTTGCTCCCACGGCTCCATACATTATGGAAGAAGAATAAGGGAGTCAAGTTCTTAGAGACGTTTCTCAAAAAACACTATTTTGTCCTTAGGTGGAGTTGTGTAGAAGAAACATAGAAGAGTTATATAAGACATTTCTTGCTAAAATTCTTTGTACATGAGAAAGGAAGAGAATGGACCCCCACCCTTTCAAGGTGAAGAGCCCCCTCTATTTAAAGAGGGTGTGGGTGAATTCAAAATCACCTGATATTGAAGAGATAATATAGGAATTTGAATATTTTTGTAACGAAGAAATCTCAAGAGATAAGAATATGACTATTTCAAAATAAGATAGTCTTTATCTCTTCGTTTTTTATTCCTTTTATTTTGTGAAGAATTTTCTGAATATTTATGGCTAATTTATTCCATATTTTTGTACTCCACCTAGTTGTACAAGAACATGTGTCCTTGCACTGGATACAGGCTAACCCGACAGATTACTCGAGTCCTGAAAAATATAAACTTTACTTGGATAAAATTGTATAGGAAAATTATATATGGTTGCGTTCGTCTTGGTGAAGAAAATACAATAAAATATTTATTTGCCTCATTGGAATCACTATGTAAAAATTATGGTCACATTTATGTTTCAGACCCTATGAGACATTTGAGCAGGCAGTAAACTTTTAAACATACCATTTAAAGAACAATGCTACATTATTTAGATTATTGTAAAAAATCATAGAACTACTCATTTCATTGAAAGACCCAAAAGTTATGGTTGATTTATAATTAGGTCCCTGCATCGGTTTAACTAGAGTAGACTTTCTGATTTTTGTGTTCTTCATGCTACAACCTTGTATTACATATGTTCATAATGTCATAAGGTTTCTGAATGATATAGAAAATCTTATTCCAACAAGAAATGAAAAAGTTAATGCCCATTTACGAATTGGTCCTTGTAGTAGTACCGACGAGATATCAGTCAACAATACTTTTTTTGAAAAATTTCCCACAACTTGAGTTGATTTGTGAGGGAATATTAAAGTCATGGTTAGACATAACGAACAACTAGATTGATCTTTCGACATGGCTACGTTGATACACTGAGTTTCAACATGGAAACATACCGAGTTCGACCGAGCTAGCCCTAGCTCGGCTCAAGCTCGATCAGACTGGCGAGCCAACTCTGCTCGGCTTGGTTAGCTTACTTAGTTGAAAAGCCAGCTCGAACTCGACTCGGCCCAGCTTGCGAGCTGAACCAGTTCGACTTTTTTTGGCTCGAACTCGGCTTAAGAGATGGAGGAGGCGCGAGGTGGCGATCGGGCGCACGGCGGCGACTGGGGTGACGGAAGAGGCTCGGGGCGGCGGCCGGGGGCGACGGAGGAGATCGGGGCAGCGGAGGAGGCGCCGGGCGGCTGGGGGCGACGAAGGCACTGGGCGGCGGAGGAGTATCTGTACTGTATGAGGTGATGAGTGCCTCC
Organism: Pharus latifolius; assembly: GCA_019359835.1. NCBI lineage: Eukaryota > Viridiplantae > Streptophyta > Magnoliopsida > Poales > Poaceae > Pharus > Pharus latifolius. The sequence goes on along the minus strand of CM033321.1, from coordinate 91,876,034 downwards.
TCTGTGTTAGATATAGACACACACACACACACACATATCGAGCCTGAGCGAGCTGGCATTTGGCTCGGGTTTGGCTCGTTTTTGAACCGAGCTATGAGGATAGCTCGAACTCGACTCGTTTGTTAACGAGTCGAGCTCGAGTAGCTCGCGACCCACGAGCAAAAGTGGACACACCAAACAGGGTAAGATCTAGTTAGTACACCACCAGTACAAAATTATGAGGCAAATTTTATATCATTGTATTCGTATTGAAAAATAGAATACAAATTTATATTTATTTGCTATCACAAGCCAATATACAGAGGTTTTGCATTTTAGTCCTTGATCAAGTGCGGTCCACATGTCATAAACATACGATGAATTTTGTGCAACTTCTTCAATTGATTGCTACATTGTGAAGCTATTGTGAAATGATCATTGTTCCTGCAAACACTTGATTGCCAAGAGGTCTTAGGGGCAGTTGTGCTGCGAGCACAATTCCTGTCGCTTGAAGTTCTAGAAGGGAGAGACTTCAATGGTGGAGGTTCTAGAATGACAATCAGTGGCACCTCAAAACAACTAGATACCAACTCTAGTGAGACAATCAGATGTTAGAATGGCATCAACATGCATTGATTGCGTTACCATTTTTGTATAGGTGGCAAATCAAATACCAGAATGCCAACACTAGTGAATCTTCAATGTATCAAACACTGGCATGCCAATTTCAATGGATGTCAACATTAACGAGCTAGCTCAGCTCATGGTGCATCTTCATGCCATATGCCGAGGAAGTTTACATCTTCCCTACTGCAATCGTTCATGATGCTAACGAGTTGGATAAGGATGATGATGAAGTTGTAGCAAAAGATCATGGCACAATTATGTAATTTTTGTCAAGTCTGATTGTATAGTTGCCACAATGACAGCCAGCAAAGTTGAAGGAGATGGACAGCTCGCATGTATGTGTTACTGCTTAGCTCTTTAAGAGTTGTGGTGAAAGTTTATGCCTCGACTTGAAAAACTTCATCAACTACACTACGATTGTATTGTTGTTACGGTGCTAGACAATGGATATGAAGAAAAGCGAAGGGGTTGAATAGCATCACAACACATGCTGACAACTCTGATCAGGAGTCATGGTGAAGGATCATACTATGACATAAATTGTTTTGACTGCAACTGCCTTGATATTGTGGTGCCATCTAATAAACGTGAGGAACTAGACAACTTCATATGCATGTGTTGTTGCCCTCAATTATTGGAAAATTGTGGCGGAATATCATACCATAATGCATATAGCTTCAACTTCATTGTGATCGCCTTACTGCTGCAGCACCGACCAGTGAAAACGAAGAGACCTGGCAACTCCACATGCCCGTATTGCTACCACTTGATCATCGAGAGTCGTGGTGGAAGGTCATAGCACGATGCAAACAACTTCAACCTCAAATATTGCAAAATTTCAATGGGCACCCCCTATTTTGACCAAAGTTTGAATGAACCCCCGAAAAACTTATTTTTGTGTTAATCAACCCCTGCTGACAAAATATTGTTGCAAACTAGTTCATCTGAGATCTAAAAGCAGATTTAGTGTTTAATTAAGTTGTTGTTAGATAACTATATATACATATCACCATCCATGTGAATGGAGGATACAAATCACAGTTTGTATCAATGATATGTATTAGATTTATATCGATAATATGGTATGTATCAATATGTAGGTATGCAATATTTGTGAATTGTATTTTGGCAACTTAGGATGTGAAACGTACTCTCTAATGATATTGAAGAAGACATGTACCAATAACTATCAATTGTTAGCTTAATTAAACACTAAATATATTTTTAGGCCTCAAATAGATTTGATTGTAACAATATTTTAGTGAGCAGGGTCAGATAGACACAAAAAATGATTTTTGGGGCTCAATGAAATTTTTTTTCACAATAGGAATGCTCACTGCAATTTTCTCTTTTTTTACTTTTTTCCTTCTAATTAGTCTAAGAATTTTTAACTCTCGCAACAGAAAATGACGCCTCCAATTGCACCAATTTTTATTATATTATAGATAGACAGAGAAATTGATGCCTTGAACAAGAAGAAATTATAGACAGACATTGTACGATACACCAATCCTTATTTATCTCTTGCCAAGGAAGTTGGGTCAATCCTTTCTTTTGACAAGTAAGTTTTGCATCTCTAAAATATTTTTGGCACGGCCTTTGTCTGCGGCCCACTGTAGTATGCACTCTGCCTTAGATTCAGCCCAAAAAGGCATATGGTACAATCATTTTGTTCTTTGCTCTCATTTTTAGTGATTTTCCTTTTTGGCTCATGGAACCATGGTCCTGTGATGCTACAGAAAAAATGCTTTATTGGTAAAAAAATTATAAAAACTTAATTGCTTTTTGCGCCGAAAGACAATTTTTTAGGGCTCTTTGGTGATTATTATTGTTTAAGGTTAAGCATATATTCTACTGGCTATAGGTCATAGGCCTATTGTGGAATGTAGAATCCTCAAAGAACTACTAGATCTTTGTTGAAGGTTGTTTTCACGGGACGTCCAATCGGATCAATGCAAATCATGTTGAGAGTTAGACTATTATATAAGGTTAGTTTCATACATGTGTCTCCGATCTTCTATAAAAGATGGTAATTGCATGCATACACTATTCATTTTTCGAGACAAGACAATTAGGTTGGTGCAAACACCAAGAAGCTCTAGTCTATGCAGTAAAATATCAAAATATCTTACTAGATATTAGAATTCAAATTTTAAATTTTAACATCTTTCAATAATGAATTTTAAGTCATATGTGTAATCTCACTTCACAGCAAGCGCCAAAATATTATACCAACCATGCCCATAGAAGGCAAATAAACAAGAGAAAATAAAAACAAGTCCATGACAATCTTGTGCAAAGTTTATGTGAACGTCTAAGAAAACTAATGTTATTAATAATGCTATGAGTTTATGATGGAAAGGACGGCATTCTTGAAATATATTCCTCCTAGCAAACAAGAATTCATGTTGATTTGGCCCCTCACTACACTGACTATATTACATTTTCTCACATTCTGTGTGTTAAATCCAAGTCTCTTCTTTCGTTTCCCAAAGTTTTTGATAAGATATGCTCCGCGATCTTGTCAATTAAATTACTACTACGTACTCTTTTATTTTGATACCATTACAACCGAGTGGAGTTGTGGAATTCGATTCCGAAACACTGTAACAGGAGGGCAAAAGAAAAGAAGACAGCATGATACGGCGGACAAGAGTAATGAAAAGTGAAATTTTTTTTTGAAATAACCCTTTAAAAAAAAATAATTACAAAACTAACTCCTAACTTTTTAAATTTGCCAAAATAGCACTCTGTCGCGAATCGGGACGCGCGACTGATCTTCAATCGCTATCCCAGATAGCGACTGATGACGTGGCACGGCCCAACGCTCCACTGGCCTAGTTCGCGTGCCACGTATGCTTTCAGTCGCTAGTCCGGATAGCGACTGAAAAGATATAAAACTATGCCATACCAATAAGTTACAAAAACTGGTTGTAGTCTAGTTGGTTAAGACGCTCTCTCTCCGAAGAGACCACAGTTCGAATCCCACCTCCGCAAGTATTTTTTTCAATTTTCAGTCGCTATCTGGGCTAGCGACTAAAGATGTGAGTTGGGCCAACGGTGTATTGGGCCGTGCCACGTCATCAGTCGCTAGCTGGGCTAGCGACTGAAGATCAGTCGCGCGGCCCAGTTCGCGACAGAGGGCTATTTTTGCAAATTTAAAAAGTTAGGAGTTAGTTTTGTAATTATTTTTTTTTAAAGGGTTATTTCAAAAAAAGATTCTCAAAAGTGTGAGAAAAATGTGTCATCAACCTAATTGTAAAATTATTTATACACATATTTCTTTATTTGATGATGAGATATTTTTTCAATTTATATAATTATACAAATTGTATTGCGTGACGTTTTCATATACACTCAAGAGATATTCAATATTAGCCTAATTTTGAACATCTTTATATTAGAAACTCAATGGCTCATATGGGTTAAGAGAGATGATCACGCGAAGTGTGCTTACGTTAAAGATAAAAGATTGCACAAACAGTGTTCTATCTATCACGGAGATTAATTGAAGATAAGAAGAAATATTAACCAGTCAAAACTTAGGAATCCATCACGTACACAACATGCAACCAGGTCCATGGGCTGGAATGCAACGAACTTCGTTTACAGATCAATACTGAAATATCCAGGGAACTCTCGTACGGCGAATCACAACAAACTTGGATTCTCATGCAGATAAGAGGATTCGAGCTTTCAAGATTATAGATTTAGCCAACCTTGGGCTATAAATAATAACAATAATCAAAGATCTCATGACATTTTCAGGCTTCGGCTCTCTTTATAAAATTTTTTAGACTATACTTTAAGAGGGAGAGAAAATAGATCTAAGACTTCCACGATTAAATCTTTAAGAGAGAATATCTTTTGTTTCTTTATTTCTTGAATGATACACTCATTATTTAAAGTATGTGTTTATTTTAAAGATTGATTCTGATCAATGTCAGACAGACTTGTCAAAGACGTCACAAAAGTAAAGATAATAGAATCTATGTGATTTATTAGACTGATATATAGGATTGGGTGTTTAACCCGAACTCCATAAACATCGGTGTGCTATTTCTCTCTCTTTTGATATTTCTTGACTTTGTTTTTATTTTTTGCTGCTTACCAAATTTCTGATATATACTCAATTCATCTTATCCCGATTGTCATATTCGGTCTAACAAAAAAATACAAATATAGTTTACTTTAATTTTTAAAGTACAAGTGTTACTTTAAAAAAATAACGGAAACTAGAGTTGGATCTCACACTGTTTACTCTCATCATTCAATTTGTATTCTAAGAAATTTTGTATTACTAACTTATCTTCGTCAAGAGTGATGATTCTTGATTAGACTGTCGTGAATGATGTGGAAGGCTTGTTTTTGTCTTAATTAGATTCTAGGAGAGATTCGTTTCTGTAGTCGCATAAAGTCAAATGTTACGAGCGGCTATCTTTTGCTCTCTTGCTTGCTTCAAAGGCAATTCCTAATTCCATCACCACTAAATTTTTACTATTCTATTTGTATAAATCTATTTTTTATTTTTAGACGTTTCACAATATAAAACTACTTATAATTCTAATACACATTTTAACACATCTTTTATATATTCTCTCTCATTTCTCCATTAATACTATTTTCACTCAATTTCAAATTTTATTTAATAAAGACATTATAATTCATTATCATTTCTCTTCCTCTCATTTTGTATATCTTGATCCCATACACATAATAAATGAATATATATTGTGAAACAGAAAGAGTAAATTATTCTTGAATAAAAATTACTATAATTAGTTGGAGATAATTTGTTATGGGTGATAATTTATTATGGACGAACTAGAAAAGAAAAGAATGACTATAGATAGAGATGGGAAACATACTTTTAATTTGGTAGAGTATCTCTTCTTAATCAATTTTTTTAGCATCATCGAATCGTCGATGATTAGTGTTGGTGTTTAGTAAGCCTTTGAACCTCAACAAAAAAAACATGCTACCACCGGCTGGCTTTTGCTCCCTTGCTTGCTTCAACTAAAGTTTTTAATTATGTCACTACTTGAAAACCCTAGAATTTAGTTGTCTTAGAAAAGAAATTTAGTAAAATAAGTTCTAAAAAAACGTATTATAAACGAACTAAAAAAAAAGAGTGATCTCTAGTAGAGAAAGAAGATATATTTTTTTTAACAAGCTATCTCTTGATAACTTTTTTTAATAATATGAAATCGCTCGGGCATATAAGAGGCTCAATGGCAACTGAAGTGATGTCTTTTTGTTGGCTTTGGCAGATCTTCTGTGGCTACAGATATGTCGGCCTTCTCATAGTCCAGAACAACTCCTTGAGTAAGAGCCAATGTCTACAACTAACTCAACCAAGCTATTATTCTTATTGCCCAAATTGATTTGAGGATCAAGCATATACAGTACAACATACGGATGGTTAATTTAAATATGATTCTTTTTGTTAACGCGGATATGACTTTTTTTAGATCCTCATTAAGAATTACTCTTTTAATATATTGTTATTCAACTTAATACCTATGCATATCTTTTAAAGAAACGACAACTAGCCAATCATTATATTTAAATCCTGTACACACACATGGATATTTTTTTTAATTTTTATTAACATGAGGTTTCTTAATAATTTTATTTCCTCTCTCAATTAATACGAGAGTTTCTGGATTTCAAAATAAATATAAGAGTTTCTGGATCTCAAAATCGAATAATAGAAAAGTTTTTCGAGAAGATCACAAGGAATTCACCTCTGCCTGTTCTCACTTCCACAAAAGTTCAAAGTAGCTTTACCTTATCACATAGTAGAAGTATCATTTCCTAGGCCATAGTCACTTTCCTTGATCCTAATTAGTTTAATAATTAAACTCATTCCATTCTCTAAAAAATATCATGGCTCGATATGATTTTATGGCCATCCTCCAATGTTGGCTGTTGCCTTTCCTGGCACACGATCAGAATCACATCAAGGTAGCTTGAGCTTCAAATATATGTTTGAAAAGGATAGGTAACCGTAAAATTCTCATCTAAACATTTGAAATATAATCCGATGTTCTGAGCACAAGTATAAAGGAAAAACAACTATTTGTAGACTTGTAGCACCATCTGAAGAATGAATATAATTATAATCTCTAATTTAACAACAAGCATATGTAATGTAGGCAAAGGTGCTGCTAGGTAAACTTTTTTTAAAAAAAAAGGAAATAGTGAAGTGGTTTAATACAAAGAATCCTTTGAATTCTATGTGTTCTTGGCTTTAGCCTTTAGCCAAAGGGTATTCCTTGTGTACCCTATGAGATGTTTGCAAGTGTAAAACAACTTTGGAAGCACCTATGTTTAGAGAATGTTAGTCATATATTTTGAAAATTAAATGGCCACGATCACCCTTCAACAGTGAATTCTCGATCTTACACAAAATTCATTGATAGTTTTTATTAAAATATGAGTAGATTGAAATAATTTAAACTTTAAAGTAAGTTGATTATCACAGAAATCTTGAGTCCAAGATCAGTGATGCATTTACAAGAAAAAATTTTATAGTTGGAGGATCCTAAAATAGATCAAATCCTAATATACACCAAGACCTCGCTATTAATATAGTAGTGCTTGTATTAAAAAAAGAAAAGAACAGTTCGAGTTTTTAATTGATCAAGTCGGTAAATTGAACTCCATTCCGAAACTGACGAATATAGCAATTTCAACATTGAGAGAATAAGGTAATAAAATGAGGTATCTTTGGTGTAAGTTCCTTGGCTTGCTTTCTCTGGTTGGAATCGAATCAGAGAAGTTGGCTGTCCACAGAATAGCTTTAATTTTGCAGATGGAACTAGCCACGCTCACGCGCACATACTCGAGGTTTAGAATATTAAATATTTATTAGGCAGATATAGTTTAAACGTGTACAATACTAAGAATGTGAATAGACAATTTAGTAGAAAAAATCACGGTAATTAAAGAGAAAAAAATACTAACAACACATTGTTAAACATTCCCAACCAACCATCAAATCTTTTGAATTCCTCAATTTTTACCCTCTGCAAGAGTTAGCAACTTAAAAAAAATCCTAGTCTCTTGTTATTTTTATGCCATTCTTACTTCTAATCTAAATTGATATCACTCTAAACCATGTTTGGTTAATATCTTCTAAACCCACTTCTCATGATTTTATATAGATCTATCCTAACTCAAACTTACAAAATGAACATATACCTAATATAATTTGATGAAGACTCTTGTAGTATTTTAAACGTAATATGATTAAGATAAAAGATAGATCCAACATTAATTTGGAATTAATTAGTTAATAACTCATAACTAAGAGATCATAGACAATATGCCAATGACAAGGCTAATAATCCTATTAGTAAAGCATGATGACCTATCGTTTTAGTTGCGATTAACATAATTTGCCGTAATGTAGGCCAGAGGTGTACATGACTTAATTATGCTGATAAAAATAAAATTAAACTCACACTCTCCTACCTTTTTGTTTATGAACAGGACCGAACAAAAAATTGTTATAGTAATGCAAACAATAGTTTGATCAAACCAAATCGGACGGTGGATGCATGGCATCTTTACATGTCGTATTTGCACCGCCAAAGGCACGCGCATAGCTAAATCAAAGATCAAAATTTTAATTAAAAATGTCATAGCACTTGCATGCCCTATATGTTATTCGAAATTTATCATATCAAATTTTGATCATCACGAGGTCAAAAATTTAGTCATAAATTAAATAATATCCATAATTTGACACTCATTTGACAGAGATAGGAAGATCAGCAACCAAAGTTCAGGCGGACCATATGGGTGGATCATTTTCACCCCAAATTTGCCGGTACTTTGGGACAAAAACCCAAAGCATGTCAATTCTTTGGTCATGACTCATGTTCACTTTTTCTTTTAATCAAATAAAAGCCAAAATGTCAGATAACAAGTTGACAAACATATTCTATATTTTAGATCGAGCTGTTAGTTGGTGTTCATAAAAAATATTGTTTGTAAGTAAATTAGTACTCCTTTTCGTTAGAAGCCCTAGAGACAGGAAATGATTGACACTGTTTTTGCCTATGGATATAAAGAAGTAGGTTTAGTGCATGTGTGGGGGATGCCATTGCCACCCTTCCTTTCATGATCAACTTTCCTGTTAAGCACACTGGGACAAGTACAAACACAGTGATGTATCATGCAAAAAAATGTGTACCAACTTGGAAATATATATGATTAGGGAAGTGCATGCCTGTACTAAACTACACTATTGCCTGACTTCAAGAGGTCCTTATATGCTAATATAAACACACACTAATGATCACCATATTGGTAGTAGCTAAGCTACATTACAAATATATACAATTATACATAAGAACCAAAAAGGAAGAGACAAATGGTAGTGTCATGATCAATTGAAAATTAGAAAGGATAAGTAAGGAAATTCCTTTTGACCATTGCTTTGAACCAATATTAGGGGGCCACAAGGTCTCATGCTTAGAGGAGCACTGCCAAGCATATATCCTAGCTAATTAATTAGTTAATGATGGGTTATATTATATAATTAATCAAGCTAGAGCCATCACTTGTATTGTCCTTGGATTATATACTTGCTAATTGCTTTCCCTTCTCCACTTTGGTCATATGTGGTCCTTGAATGAAGAGTAGATATAAGACTTTGGTTTTCTTTTGCATTTATTTTAGTCCTTCACGCCTCAGCAATTTTCAATATCTAATGTAATGGAATATTAAGGTTTTCATTGGTCCCGTACTCACTAGATGTTTTTTCTAATAAAACTTATATATTCCAGACTAGGTCTGAGAATAGAAGGATTACATATATATACTAGTACAGAAAAGTTTTTTTCTATCTGTAAAAAAAATCCTTGTACTACCGGTTTTCGTACCGATAGAGATAGACACGATAGAACAAGACAGAACATTTTCTATCGGTAAATAACCGACAGAAGAAATTAACAATTCTATCGGCATCTTAGGAGTGTACCGATAGCAAACCCGTCGTAGTCTGACGATTAACGGTGGGAAAAGTACCACTATTCTAACGATTAATTACATGATTACCGACAGGAAAATATTACTGTTCTATCGGCACCTTATGATTGTACCGATAGAAAACCCGTCATCGTCTGACGTTTAGCGTTGGGAAAAATACCCATATTCTAACGGTTAATTATAAGTTTACCGACAGAAAAAAGTGTAGCACTCTCTCGGTTGGAAATGACATTATCGATAGAAAAAATCACAGTAGTCTCTCGGTTGTGGATGAGTTCACCGGCAGGAAAAGTCACTCTATTCTGACGGTTAATTTCAAGTTTACCGATAGAAAAGTGGGTAGGAGTCTCTCGGTTGTGGATGAGTTTACCGATAGACAAAACCACAGTAGTCTCTCGGTTGTGGATGAGTTCACCGGCAGGAAAAGTCACTCTATTCTGACGGTTAATTTCAAGTTTACCGATAGAAAAATGGGTAGTAGTCTCTCGGTTGTGGATGAGTTTACCGATAGAAAAAACCACAGTAGTCTCTCGGTTGTGGATGAGTTCACCGGCAGGAAAAGTAACTCTATTCTGACGGTTAATTTCAAGTTTACCGATAGAAAAATGGGTAGTAGTCTCTAGGTTGTGGATGAGTTTACCGATAGAAAATTTGTAGTGGTCTGTCGGCTGTGAATGAATTTGCCGATAGAACATTCACATATACAGTACATTATTTGCATTCACAATACAGTACATTCACATATACAGTACAGATGCAATACATTATAGATTGGATACACAATACAGTACAGATTGACACATTAGACAGTTATTCACATTTATTCACATATATATCGACAAATACAAATTGCAATCCAATGTGGACATTTATTGACATATATATTTATTCACATGTATATAAACAGTCTATGCACAGAGTACACGAAAAAGAGAAAATTATCATGGCGGATGGTTGGGCGCAACTTCCTCCATGACATATTAAGTCCAGATTTGTCGAAGATCTCTAATCTTTGCATTTTCGTATGAGTCTTTCGACATGGCGATCTGCAAGCATGTGTGAATACTTAGTAACTAACTTCCTAATTTAGAACGTAACACCCAATTTTCAAATTTGAGTTAGCTATCGATGCTTACCTGGGGGAATTGGGCAAAGTTTGTCTGCACTAGGTCGTACATGTAGCGCAACACATAAAACCCGCATTCCCACGATTGCGGCTGCTGATGGCATTGAGATAATTGCATATGCGAAGACATGTTAGCTATTGTTTCCATAAACTAATTAAGCATAAACAAAAAGTCTCGTGAGTACCTCATATTCTTTCCAAGCTAGTAGGGAGCCCTGCGGTGCGGCATGCCTCCCTCCAGCGGACGCATATTTATCAAAAGCCCTGCATTTCAGTTAGTATTGCCCGTTAATGTATTATCATGAGCTAGTGAGGTGAAAATTTAAATCAAACATATAAGTTACTTACGCCTCCATATTCCCTTTGACCACATATTCCATCGATAATTTGTCACGCATCAAATCGAGGTAGTACACCTCGTTCCTCTGCGGACAGATCACGATGAGGATCCAGTGGCCCCTGCATTGTACGTAAAAGAGGACCGCGTGCTCAAAGTATATCTCAGGTGTAACATACAAGATCGAGTTAAATTAGTACGAAATGCACTAACCTTTGGTGGTACGGCACCAGAATGAACTCCCTGTCCTGCTGCGCCATCAGCGCCTTGGATATGTACTGCTCAGCGTGCGCGGCGTCGTGCTCTAGCATCGTGAGGCTTATTTTCTCTGGGTCGAGGAAACCCACCTTGTCACACGCAGCCTTCGATGCTAACCTGTACATGCACCTGCATGCAAAGGACGACATTAGTATTGCACAGAAAGTTACTACATTTCAAATGAACTACAACAATGCAGAGTTAGCAAACAGAGTTAGAAAACAGCAATACATAGCATCAGCAAACTCACAGGACTCCAGTCCGTATGATGGACATATCGAGCTCCCGCCCGTTGTAGAGGTTGAACAGATCCTCGTGTGCCACGGATATACTCCCGGGCTCACGGTGGAACTGCCCAGGCCTGTAGGGAACTAAGAAGTTCAGATTGCGCGGAGCTCGGTGTAGGTACCACGCGTGGAGGTCTCTGGTTGATCGATCCAATTTGCGCAAAGCTGCCTCCGACATGAGTGGGAGCCCGTTCGTGAACCTCTCCGGCTGTCCCTGTCGCCCTTTTCCCTTGCCTTTGCCCTTGCCTTTTGCCGGGGACTTAGCGCGTACATTCGAAGGCAAGGGCGAGGTGATGGCAGCTTTCTTCCGAGGTGAAGGCGTGGATGCGCTGGGTGGGGTGGAGGCCGTCTTTGATGTGTCCATGGTCGCACGAGATCGGGCCTCATGCCCCGAGCTGGGGGCGCAGTCCCCTGGTAGCCCAGCGGCAGGCCACTTCAATTAATGAGCACGTATGTTAGATTATGCAAGTTGAGTGTACTGAGTAGGATGTAATCTAAAATGTGTAGGATTTACCGGTTGTATTACAAGACACTTCTTGGGCCACTGTACGTAGGAGCCCACTGCCACAGCAAGTGTCTGCAGTTTCTCTGTTGGGACTGGCAACGGAGAATCGTTGTAGCCCGGCATGGCCATGTCCACCTGTACCTTTGCGAAACCCAACCGCAGAGGTACACAGTGGACCCGGACATCAGGCCCAGACGGATATACGAAGCCGTGTCCAACCACTTCCTGCCCGGCGCCTACGTGATTCTGTAGGATGCAGCCCTCCGGCCCCTGCAAATTTGTAACAATTAAAATAGGTTAGCAAAACAACTCTAACAGAATGGGAGTGGCATCAACTTAAGTGCACAGATGAAGGCTTGCAGTACCTCAAGTAGATCCACTGGATCCGCGAATACCTTCGAAGCGCAACTGCTTATCCGACCCCGCGGGGTACCGTCGTCCTGGGGATCCGCATCTGCACTCTTGGCTAGCAATGCTTCTCTCAACCGTGCAAACTCTTCCCTCATTTGTGCGACCTCAGTCTGCACCTCAGACTGTACCTCAGCCCGTATCTCAGCCCGCATCTCCGCCCGTATCTCCTCCCGTACCTCAGCCCGTATCTTATCGGAGAGGTCAGCTTCCTTTTCCTTCCTGGTGCGGGCCTTCTTCCTCGGTGGAGCCGGATCTACGAAACCGGCCTTCCATGACACAATGGCTCCCACGGCCCGTGTCCGCCCGGGATGCTCCTTATTTCCTAGAGCCCGGGTGAGGATGTCGTTCTCCCTCTACGGGGTAAACAATCCCTCCGCTGCCTCCTTCTCAAAAGAGATCTGTTACATTTGAAGGTACCTTGTGAGACAAATTGCCTTATATACACTTGTGCGCACACAGTTTACGAGGTTAGCCAACTTACCATTCGCCTCACAACGCCGGCGTCCCCAGGGGTTGCGAACTGCACAGACCCCGTGGACGACATGGACCCCCTCCCCCTCCACCATCGCTTGCACCTCTCATCCCGGATCTCGGAGAGCGGCAACTCAGGGGTGTCGATGACAGGATTTTGCTCGTCTTCCTTCTTCCACTGCTCCTCCTTCCCCGCATAGCCCTGGGATCCGAGCCGATGCGGGTGGTCGTTCCTCTTCTGGATCGCCCTATTCTTCTCGCTAAGGGCCTTGAACTCCTCAGTCCCCTTCTGCTTGGTGAATTCCTCCCATACCTCCTCCGATATGAAAGGGTACTTCTCGCAAAGAGATTTCCCCGCGGTGAGGAAGTTACTGACGAGCCAGCTCTTAAAGGTTTTCCATGTTCCGTTCATGTCCTTCAAGCAGGCAGTCCTAGGTGTATCGTCGGGGATGTTCCACTTAGCCTGTTTCCGAAAAATGCATACAATTAATCACGAGTTAGTTAAACTTTAGTATAAGCCAAGAGAACATGATTACGAAAGAGTTCAGCGATTTCAGTTCATTTAACCTTCACTTCCGCCCACAACCTATCCCTCTCGTCCGCCGTCACGTCCTTCCAGCTCTGGACGGTGATCTTCACCCTTTCTTTCGCCAACAGCCCAACGTAGGCCGCGTACCTCCCAGCATTCTTTCCAATCGGCCTCCCAAATTGGTTGAACTCACAAGAAAGATCCGTGCGTTTGGCCAAACGCCCCAACGTCGTCGCGCCTCGCCCCACCCTCTTGGGCTGGGATGTAACAACTGCATCTTCAGTAGTTACGATGGGGTTGGCCCTAGTCGAACCACTAGTACCATCCGATGAAGACGACGACATGTCTTCCCCTACAAAACCTTCAACAAACCATATATATGGCAATTAATTCGCCTTGGAGTTCCATAACTCAGCCCAGGACTGGAGACTAACTAGGGCGGCAAAAGGGAAAATAATACAAAAAGAAAGACATGCATAAATTACTTCCTGAACTGTTCAGAAATATTTTCTATCGGTAAACACATGAGCTGCCGATAGACCATAACAATTACCTCCACAGAAGACAATTTTTCTATCGGCAAACCCATGAGATACCGATAGAACATAACAATGTTCTCTACATATGGAATTTTGTTGACAAGCCACATTCACTATCATCACATAACATTCTCGATGATTTGCTATACTAATATTCATGGGCCAGCATTATTATTTCACACGTAAATATGCACACAGGCATCTAAGTGCCACTGTGCATAATCTTTAGCCTAGCCTGTATGTGAGTCATCAGGACTTCACATCTATTAGGTTGGGAAAAGTCATGATAGGCATTTGAAACATATACATCGAAGACCCATCCACATTGCCATATATTCATACCAAGTGAGTAAAAATTCCCAACCAAATTAGTACATTGCATGGCTCATGTCCTTCTAGATCCAAATTAAGTTTTACTACTTGTGCAGAAATATGTTCTATCGGTAAACACATGAGCTGCCGATAGAATATGTGTAAGAACACCCCCAACATATAATGTGCATTACATGACAGTTGGATACAATTGATCACACATACAGCAGTATAGATAAGTTAAAATCTCAAAACAGGTTCATTACAGCACTGGAACATATTATGTAAACCCTAATTTAAATCAACATTGCGTGCGGAATGTACATAATCCAACACAATAGGGAACCCTAGTGTAATTGCAAAACTCGAAGAATTAGTACGTGCAAAACACTAGGATCAAATAGGGAAGATGCTGGAAATAGAACGACGAATTAGGGTATTTACGGCGGCGATCAGTTCTGGTGATGGAGAGGCGGTGTAGAACGCAGTGGCGGCCGGCGAAGGACGAAAATAAGAACCGGTGGCAGTGGCGAACCAGTGTCCAGCCGGCGATCGTCGTGTGCGAGAGAGGAAGTGAGTGGTCGCGGCGGAGGTTGTGGTTTTCTTCGCTCTCGAAGAGACACAGTGCTCTAAGGTGGAACTATTCGAGTGGAGGGAAACTAAAGGGCCGTGTACGAGTAATAAAGTAGTGGAGGCACTTTTCTATCGGCATAACAAAATGATACCGATAGACTTACGTCTTTTCCTATCGGTACAACAAAATAATACCGATAGAACAAGTAAATTTCCCGGAAAAATATTTGAAATAGTGGATGCCTTTTTCTATCGGTATAAACAATAAAATCCCGTGAGACCAATTTATCCCAGAAATTTTTTTAAAGTGCTTGAGATTATAGTATTGGGGTGCCATTTTTCTATCGGTAAAAACAACAAAATACCGTCAGAGTAATGAAAATGTGCCTTTTCCTATCGGTATAAACAATAAAATCCCGTGAGACCAATTTTCCCCAGAAAAATTTTCTAAAGAGCTTGAGATTATAGTTTCTATCGGTAAAAACAACAAAATACCGTCAGAGTAATGAAAAGGTGCCTTTTTCTATCGGTATCAACAATAAAATCCCGTGAGACCAATTTTCCCCAGAAAATTTTTTTGATTAAGTGCTTGAGATTATAGTATTGTGTGCCCTTTTTCTATCGGTAAAAACAACAAAATACCGTCAGAGTAATGAAAAGGTACACACAATTTAACATCAAACAGACCGTGGTTGAAAGCTGCAGAATGATAAAGAAAGAGGGAAGATAGCCGGAAAATTGAAAAATTGACATAAAAAGAAATTGTTCATTCATTGTTGTTTTATCACTTACAAAAAAAAAATAAAACCCATAATGCTAGGTCAAGGGGTGGTCTTAGCCCTGGCTGCATGTAGAATAGAGTCAGTTAGACTTGCAGCCAGGACGCAGGACTCCTCTAGCGACAAGTTGTCCCTAGGATCAACTACTACCGCGTCGAGAAGGCCTGAGACCTCCCTCAGCTTCGCTATGGTACCCTTCATAGTCAAACCGCAGCCAGCGATGGTCATATCCGCGGCTTTCTTCTCCTCGCGAAGACGCCTCGTCCTCGCCCTAGCATTGTCACCATCCGTCTTCATGCGCTTAATGCGCTGGAAGAGATCGTCAAGGTCAAGCCGTAGCTGAGTGTGCTTGTCTGTAAGGAGCTTGTGCTCCTCCTGGAGGGCCCTCAGGTCAGCCTTCACTTTGGCAGTGTCTTCCACGGCTACCATTCCCTGTGCAAATCAACAGGTCAAGAATGAACTGAACATGGATTAACAATACATGGGTAAACCGAGGAGATTTAGAGTTCTTACCGGGGAGGGCGTGGCTGACGATCCCATGGAGGTTGCCATTGTGAAAGAGAAGATGAGGAGTCGAACCGTTCGAGAATTAGAAAAACAACAAAATACCGCGACGCATGGCGAGGTACTTATAGAGTTTCCCAGGCGACGCATGGCTACAAGGTTGAGAATTCAAAGCGGCAGAGTATTCTTCTATCGGTAAAAAAAGGAAAAAACCGTCAGACAAAAATACCGTGAGACTAACGAATTTATTCTAACGGTAAAATAGAACAATACCGATAGAAAACGTTTTGAAGTGCCTGAGAGAAGTGTGAAAGTAGCGGATGTCCATTTCTATCGGTATAAATAACAAAATACCGTCAGAAAAAAGGGATTTTTGCAGAACTTAATTTGAAGAAGCAAGAGGCTGCGATTAGATTTTTGCAAGTGCTATTTGAAGGGAAGAATTAAGTATTTACAGGATAAAGGTACTGTACATGTTAGAACTCATGCTGTGGAGTAAAATTGAGATGTATTAATGCTGTGAACTAGCTTATCATTAAATTCTAAAGAAAAATGTACTGCCTGATGTATCAATGATAAGTTCCTCACCTTGCTGCAGAACTTGTGGGCTGTTTGCTTGGCATTTATCCCTGAAATAGAAATTAATCATCAATGGTTCTCAACCCATAATCCTTCTTCGTGGTCATCTCGCAGATACGTTGTTTCGTCGATATCTTCAGTACGGATAGATTGAATGTCCTCTAAAAATGGAGGTATTTCATCGAATTGGTTATACTCCTCTTCGTCGACAACATCTTCGACCCCAACAATACGTCTCTTGCTGTGGAGGACAACATGCAAGTTTGGATTGACCGGGTCAACGATGTAGAATACCTGTGTGGCTTGCTTTGCAAGTATGAATGGATCGTCTTGGTGTCCGACTCTACCAAGATCGACGAGAGTAAACCCGTAACTGTCAACTTGAACACCTCGAGGGATTTCGACCCATTGGCATCGAAACAGGGGAATCTTAAGTAATCCGTAATCGAGCTCCCATATTTCGTCAATAACACCGTAATATGAGTTCAGCGCCCTTACTGACCTGGCATCCTCGGAAATAGCAAACAGTGTCACTCCGCTACATTGCGTGCTACTCTTGGCGTCTTGAGCTCTTGTGTAAAATGAATACCCATTGATGTCATACCCTTGCCAAGTCCCTACAGTGAATCTTGGGCCTCTAGCCAACCATGTCACAGTTTCACTTACGGAGCCCTCGGCAGCTCGCGTGACTCTTGTTGCATCTAGGCCTTCATGCCTAACCCTAATTTTGATGATCAATGAAAACAAAGTGTTCCGGACTAATCGTGCTTTTTGAGATTGATTGATACAGGATCATTTGGGAAGAAATGCAAGATGATCAAGATGAACCCAACTCAAAGTGAAGCACAAGACGCAGAAGAGCAAGAGACGGGACGCAAATCTTGAAGATGCGAAAGATCTCAGGTATTACGAGTTTTTATTTTTACCGATTTTGATGTGTGGAGATGATCGGTTAGGAAACTCTTTTCTAGTTTTGACCGTACTATAAAGAGGGGTAGCGAAAGTCCTCTTTCTATCTTCAGCACAAACCGAGAATGTTAGGTCATTGCATCGCATCATTTTTTATGTGGATTTGCTTTTGGTCTTATTTGGAAAAATCTGTTTTTCAGTTCAGTTTTTGACAGCAGAAGAGTATTTGCATTTTTCAGAAAGATCTAGGTAGATCTGGCTTTTTCTTCTGTTGACAAAAATGTAGCCCTTGAAATTATCTTTCCAACGAGCTATTAAACACCTCTTTTGGATTTCTGGATTTAAAGTTATAGCTGTTTTTGTTCATGCTGACTGTTAATTTGCA
This sequence comes from Pharus latifolius, assembly GCA_019359835.1. Taxonomy (NCBI): domain Eukaryota; kingdom Viridiplantae; phylum Streptophyta; class Magnoliopsida; order Poales; family Poaceae; genus Pharus; species Pharus latifolius. Next base: position 91,857,924 of record CM033321.1, on the reverse strand, counting down.
TAACTGACTGCCAGTTTGAATGTCAATTTAGTGTAACTGACAATTGTCCAGAGAGGGTGTTTTTTTGTCTCAAATTTTTTGTACTAAACTGACTGTCAGCTTGTCCATACTGACTGTCAGTTGGGGTTTCGACCAGAGAGTGTTTTACTGTGTTTCTATTTGATTCTGGTCGAGCTAGTACACAAACTGACTGTCAGTTTGTGTAACTGACTGTCAGTTGCGTGTTCCAGCTTTCCTGTTTTGGCTGCAAACGGCTAGCTATTTTTTATCCGTAAATTTTGTCGGTCGTTGTGCACTAAACTGACTGTCAGTTTGTATAACTGACTGTCAGTTTGAGTTGCTGATTTTCAGCCCTAGCTCCAACGGTTCATTTGATTCTTGAGGCTATAAATAGGGGCTTTGGGCATGTGTTTCATATAACAAGTAGCATCTTTTCATATACACTCTTGAGCATTAGTTTCTTATATAAAATCTTGATCTTTTGATCAAGTCGAGTGCTTTCCGATCCACCGAGAGTTTCAGTTCTTTTGCATTTGCATATACTTAGCTTCTCGGTGCGTGTTTGGAGGTCTAGAGAAGACCTCGCTGCCTTTTACTCTTGGTGAGCGCCCTCACCTAGACGGTTCGGAGGTGTGGCCGTTGACCTCTTCGTTCGGAGATTGTCGGAGAGGCTCGGCAAGTGTGTACAAGGCATCGGTGCTCGCCTTTCCGGAGTGGACAAGGAGCAACCATTAGTGATAATATCCTTTGTGGATATTGAAGCGAGACTCAAGAGATTTGAGTGCTTCAACGAGGATTAGTGGAGACTGGGCGAGTCTCCGATACCTCGGTAAAAATCATCGTGTTCGTTCTCTTTCTCTTATTTACATAATTCGTTCTTTATTTGCTTTAAGTTTTAACGTTTTTAAAGCCTCCTATTCACCCCCCCTCTAGTCGGCATCCTTGATCCAACAACTCTTTCTTGGATCCACTCAGCAAATTTCCTGTTATGTTCTCTGCTGACCCAAACGTCTGACTTCGAAGGATTCTGTGACCGTAACATTACCTTGTGCTCGTGTATGTATGGCTCGACCTCCGTCATGTGTTGTAAGACCCAAAAATGTGATTTTGTGTACACATCACGAGCGGGGACGATAGCTTTGAATCCAATCGTTCCGATTCCCTCAAGCCTACCCTCGTGTCGGGACCTAGGAACGCCAATTGGGTCAACCCCGGCCATATAATTTGTGCAAAATTCAATCACCTCCTCGGTGGCATAACCTTCCATGATACTCCCCTCGGGTCGACGACGAGTCCTTACGTATCCCTTCAATACACCCATAAATCTCTCAAATGGATACATGTAGCGCAGGCACACGGGTCCACAAAACTTAATTTATCTGATAAGGTGAACAATCAGATGGAACATAACATCAAAAAAGGATGGAGGGAAATACATCTCGAGCTGACAAAGAGTTGTAACCACGTCGCGTTGCAAAGCGTCCAGTCCATCGAGATCAATTACCTACGAGGACACAGTTGCGTCAAATATTCATATCAGAAAAATCTTCTAATTAAACTCCACAAATGGAGGTAGTGAACTTATAGTACGAGTGCACGTACTTACCTTGCAAGATATTGCGTTGAAGAAATAACATAGGTTTGTGATTGTCTATCTGACTTTAACTGGGAGAATGCCTCTGATAGCAATGGGAAGCATCTGTGACATCAAGACATGACAGTCGTGGGACTTCATGCCAACCAGTCTTAGGTCCTTCATAGACACAAGTTTTTTCAAGTTCGCGGAGTACCCACATGGAACTTTAACACCGTGCAGGCACCGACAGAGTTCTGTTTTTTTGCTCTTGGACAACGTATAGCAGGCCGGGGGGAGGTATGTACGTTTTCCATTCTCTAAAGGTGCAAGCTCAGTCCTTATCCCCATTTCCACCATGTCACGACGAGTTTTCACACCATCCTTTGTCTTTCCCAGAATGTTCAACAACAAACCAATCAAACTGTCACAGACATTTTTCTCTACATGCATGACGTCAATGCAATGTCGAACTTGTAAGTGCTCCCAGTACGGTAGATCCCAGAGAATCGATCTCTTCTTCCAAACATTTTTTTCTCGAGGTTTAGAATGCTTACCGAACTCAACTTTGGTGTCGTTCACGCGCGAGTAAATCTCCTTACCGGTCAGAAACACTGGAGTTGATCCCTTCTCAGGCTTCCCGTTAAATGATTTCCTCTTCTTACAGTACGTGTGATGCACCGGAAGAAACCTGCGGTGACCCATGTACACTGTTTTCCGGCAGTTTCGCAGCCACATGCTCTCAGTTTCATCTAGGCAAATAGGGCAAGCCTTGGCTCCTTTCGTACAATACCCCGACAAATTGCCGTAGGCCGGAAAATCATTTATGGTGCAAAATATCAGGGCCCGCAAGATGAAATTCTCTTTCTTGTATGCATCCCACACCTGCACACCCTCGCTCCACAATTTCTGTAAGTCCTCGATTAAAGGCGCTAGAAACACGTCAATATCATTTCCGGGTTGTCTCGGTCCTGAGATTAGTAACGCCATCATGATGTACTTGCGCTTCATGCATAACCAAGGAGGAAGATTGTAGATGCATAAAAGAACCGGCCAAGTGCTGTGCCGGCTGCTCATATTACCATGTGGGTTCATACCATCTGTACTCAGCCCGAACCTTACATTCCTAAGTTCGCCGCCGAACTCAGCAAATGTTCTATTGATGTTTCTCCATTGAATAGAATCAGCTGGGTGTCTCAGTTTTCCGTCTTGTTTCCGGGCTTCAGCATGCCAACGCAAGTGCTTCGCGACTTTCAGATTTGCAAACAGCCGCTTCAATCTAGGTATCACAGGCAAGTACCACACAGTTTTTGCTGGGGGCCCTTTCCTTACCTCGTGACGTTCACTGTCAATCCGGTCCCTACGCGTATACCTCGATGCGCCGCATCTTGGACAAACATGCAAACTGGAGTACTCGTTACGGTACAACACACAATCATTTGGGCATGCGTGTATTCTTTTGATTTCCATTCCCAACGGACACAACAGTTTTTTGGCTTGGTAAGTAGATCTTGGCAACTCATTTCCCTCTGGAAGCATGTCCGCTAGAAGATCTAATAGTGCCGTGAAACTCTTATCACTCCAACCGTTTCCTGCCTTCAAGTTATATAATCTCAGCACAGAAGACAGTTTTGTAAATGTTGCACATCCAGGGAACAGAGACTTCTCAGAGTCAGCAATCAGTTTCTCAAATTCACAGAAGTCATTTTCGTTGTAATCTTCCTCTACATCACGTAACATCTCATCTAGATTGTCATCATCATCATCTACGTGCACATCGGAATGAACATTACCAAAATTGGGATGATCATCGATATTATTGCAATCCACATCCGAGTCGTGCTGATTGGTAGTAGTGGTGCTTGTTTCCTCAAGATCTTCGCCATGCCATATCCAACGGGTGTATCGCGCGTTAAAACCGCGACGAATCAAATGACTCTTAATTTGATCAGAGTTGCTAAATCTCTTCAAGTTCATACAATCTGTACAAGGACAGAGCATATTTTTCTCTCCCTTCCTCTCCTTTTGTTGCTCAGCAAATTTAATAAACTCATTCACACCATCCAAACATTCAAGAGTAGTACGTTTTATTCCATACATCCAATATTTCCTGTCCATCTACAATTAACAAAATTTAACGAGTAAGCCATGCATGAAACCTGCCCGATTAAGTTATGTATATGTACATGTACAGCCTCTTACAACAGATACATGTGTTGAACCCTAGTCTGACGAAATTAACACTAATTAACCTAGCTAACTACACAATACAAGCTAGTTAGCTCCTAAAACATGACGCATTTCCAGCTACCAAGCTCCCAAGCTTAGAGCTACAAACTTGGAACTATACAATACAGCTAGCTTGCAAGTAGAGAGGAAGGGAGATCTAGAGGGAGAGAGAGATAAGTATCGACGATTAAGCGTACCTTAAAGAGAGGGGCGCAATCAACTTCCCTCCAGCCTGCGCTGATCACCCTAGCAGTGTAGCTGGAACTTTCGTCACAAACAGAGGGACACAGAGTGCAACAGAACAAATTAAAGAGCAGCTCAGCAATGGTCGAGTGGGGTTTTCCTTATAATGGACATTTTTCTAACGGTAAATACATGAAATAACCGTCAGACTAACTTAGGTAATTTGCCGCTCACATATTCTATCGGTAAAAACACACACATACCGTTAGAGAATGTGCATTACCGAGCAAGTACAGGACTTCTTCTTTCGGTAAATATGTGTATTGACCGTTAGATCATGCATGACACAACAAGCACATGAGTTTTTCTATCGGTAGATATGTGTACGAACCGTTAGATGATGCATGACACTCGAGCATGAGTTTTTCTATCGGTAGATATGTGTACTTACCGTTAGAATATGCATGACTGCGCAAATATATGTGTTTTCCTATCGGTAAATATGTGTACTTACCATTAGAATATGCATGACTGAGCAAATATATGTGTTTTCCTATCGGTAAATATGTGTACTTACCGTTAGAGGAGGTACTGGTACCAATCTGGGACAAACATGCACATGCCATTTCTCACATTCAAGGAATCATATCAATGTAACATCAAACAGATCTTACATCAAACGGATCTTAACTAGAAGATAAAGCAATATATTTCAAGAAATGCTAATTTGTGGATTAACTAGGAGACACAAAAATACTTTTCGTAGGTACTTGGGACTTCATCTTGCCAAAGAAATTACAGATGCCAGTTCACAAATTAAGGTACAAACATACACATGCCAATTCACCAATAGAAATTCAGGTACAAACATACACATGCCAGTTCACAAATTGAAGTGCATGTCTGAAACAGCAGTACAAATACACACCTACCTACCAATACAATTAAATACATAAATATTCCCTGCACATTCAAGTTCATGTCCCAATTAGCAATACATGATACACAAATATACAACAATATACAAATACAACAATTCACACATTCGATGTATATTACAAAAGCCACGTCTGAAATTAACAACAGATCACGACGAGGACCCAGTGGCCCATACATGCATTTTACATAAAAGGGAACCTTTGCAGGTTGCCACAATGCAACTACCGACTACAAGTTAGACCTGATACATCACAAATCCATTCATCCAAAACAGCAAACGTCTGAACCACATTGGACTTAACCATAGGAGTTCAGTTCGAAGACGCCCGAGGAGCTGGAACTGCCGTCGACATACATTTGTACGTATTGGTGATTTTCTCGGACTCAAACTCGATCAACTCAACTCAACTCCATTAACAAAAAGAACCTACCTTCGAAGATGTTGTTCTGTGTAGTGATGGTGTAGAATGGCTGTGCAAATAACAACAATTCTTCTTCTCCAAGCAGGTAAGCATCTGGCCACAAGCTGGTGCATGCAAAAAAATGTAAGATGCTTTCTATAGGTCCTGATTTGAGAAACACGCCGGGCTTAAGCATCTTCTCGACCGAGCCAACCAAGATCTCGCCCTTCACGTCCTTCCAGCTCTCGACGGTGATCTTCACCATTTCTTTCGCCAACAAGCCAACGTAGGCAGTGTACTGGGATGAAGAACCGTGAAATACGTTGCCCCTCACGAGCATCATCCAAGGACCTGAACAGATCATAATCATATTGAAAAGAAGACACATCAAAATGAAGGATACAAAAAAAGCAGAATTATTGCCATAATCGGATTAGAATAATCTAACAATATTGCAGAAATTTTACGTACCTTCCTTGGGATGCCGACGTCTAGAGGGCGTCGATGGAGGTGCGGAGGTGCAGTGGTCCCCTGTAGAGGTGCGCCGGCCGACCATGGAGCTTACGGGTTAGGACTACGAGCCCTAGATGAACTGTGAGAATGAAAGAGACATACCCGTGTATTTATACAAATATATATTTTCTATCGGTACGAAAACAGAATACCGTTAGTAATAAAAACATCTGTAGAAGGCGAATGGTTCTATCGGCACAATAAATATTACCGATAGGAATTTTTGTACATATTCTATCGGTGTGTACGTACATTGCCGATAGAATATTACTAGTTGTAGAAGACCAACAGTTCAAAGATATTTTTTGCAATATTCTACCGGTATAAACATTCATTACCGATAGAATAAAACTATTTAAAGACAAACAGTTCTAAGCAATTTTCTATATATTCTAACGGTAAAAGAATTCATTACCGATAGAATAAAAAATATTTGTAGAAGGCCAACTATTCTATCGACGCACTACATATTGCCGATAGGAATTTTTAATATACTCTGTCGGTATATTCATACAGTAGCGATAGAATAAGTCTAGTTGTTGAAGTCAACCAGTCCTATCGGCGCACAACATTCTTCCGTCAGTACTTATGCATCTCTTCTAACGGCAAATATGTTGATCACCGCTAGAGTAAATCATACTATTTATTCTATCGGTAAGTTTCTTATAAACCAATAGGGAAAATACATCCGTCGGGCTTTTATGACCGCGAGGCACATTTTCTATCGGTTTTCTGCTGTTTCGCTAATAATTGATAGAAGATAAGGGTTAGTAGACTGCATTTCTGTACTAGTACATGGAGTGAATGTGCATAGTCAAAAATGTAGAATATTTCCTTTCCTTTTACGTTTTGTTGGACAAAAATAATACACTATGTTTCTTACCACTGTATTAGATAGCATATCCACTTTTTTGTGTTCTTGTTATCATGCATGACAACAGCAAGAAAGATTGAAATTTGGAATGCATAAATTGCAAGTTTATTTCCCCAAAAATAATTACTAAAATACAGAAAACATCAAACAACTTCTTTAGATCTTTATGTGGAGCTCTTTGCAGTGTCTTAGGGAAAGTCATCTTGAGCACTATGCATAAAAAACAGGAGTCAGCTCTTTTTTTTTTCTTCTTTTTCGGTGCATTCAAACAGAAATATACAGAAATAAAGTGCAAAAAGCTCTTGAGCAACAGCTCAACAGAGCCATATAATATGAAATGGATAAGAAGAGATGTCACTCATGATTGAGTCACTGTTTCTTGAAAAGGAAATAAGGAATGCATGCAAGCCAATTTTCAACAAAGTCATGCATGCATATCAGCATATCACCGTCACTTTTCAACAAAGAGCAACCAAGAAAAAAAAAAAGGGAAAAACAACACCTAATCAACTTGTTGATCTAACATGTACAAAGATTATAGCTGGATGATAGTATAATTGGCTGTATTATAGGTTTTAGGTTGCTTAAATTCATATAAAACAAATCCACAGATTAGACTACCTAACTGTTCGTTAATCTTATATAAATAAATATATTGCAAAAGTAGTTGAGCACACAACAGAAGTCCAATGACTTATAGCTCTAGAAAAATGAAATTTCATGAAATTCTTTTTGTGGCTCATTCTCAGGGGGTACACCATGAAATAAAAGCATCCCAAAAAAGAAAGGTTCTGGAACTTCTTGTGTTGACTTTGTTTCTTTTTTTAAAAAAAAAAAATTGTATGCTTCTGTTTGCAATGTCCATATATAGCCAGCCAGTATGGTTTCTCTCATCTCTCTCTTTTCTCTCTGGAGAGAGAGAGAATCATGTTAATTAATAGTTTGATTTTTGTTCCTCCCAAAATAGCTTGACTTTTTCTTAAAGTGGTGGATTTATGGGGAAAAACATGAAATTCTAATGATATTGTGTGGTGGAAAATTAGTGATTTTGAGGGCAAAGGGCAAGAGACTAGCGGTTATCAAGCTTCCTTTTAGAAACCAGGTTTAAGAATCGAGAGCAGTAATTGGATGAACTTTCTATAACCATTTTCTATCCAAAACTCTAAGAATTGTCTTGTACCCATCCATCGATTCACTGCCAAATCAATTGGTCACAATCAAATTTTGTCAATATTAATTAGTCTTGGTCCAAAATTAGGCGCCGCTCACTATAATATTCAAAATCTACTTGATGAATTGAGAGAAAAACCTCTAAATATCCGAGTCATTCTAGTCTTTGGTACCAGACTTGCTTGTTATGTGCTAACTAAATGCACTAAAGAATAAAGAGATCTAAAACTTTGCTGCAAAAATCTTGGTTTATCACTCTTGGAATTTCGTGTTGACTTTCTCATCGACTTAGTACAAATCCCAACATATGTATTAAAAATCAGCACAGTACCCTGATGCATGGCTTGACCTCAATCATGATTTGTGAGATATCATGGCAATGTCAACCTTTTGCCTTATGCATCAAGATTTCAAGATTTTGCGTATTGAAAATTTCCATGCACGTACTCTTTGTCACATATACTGTACTGACTCCTTAATTATCCCTATCGTAAATAATCTGTGTTGTTTTATCTTTCAATACATAACAATTACTTACGACTTTTACGTAAGTTACAATGATCGCTCTTTTGCATGGCGCTATGCCAATATCAACATCAGCAGAACAAGTCAAATTGACAAAAGAAGTCCAGCACTGTGTTAAGTGCGCAAGTACGACCAAATATTCACCTCACAAAATTTAATTTCCTTCTGCTCATATCTCAGGAAAATTAATTAATTAATTACATAAGTACATCATTAATTATTCCCACACGTATTTCACACCCAAAAAAGAAGAAAAAATAAAGAGAAATTATCTCTGCATCACTATATCCACTCCAAGTCTCGAAGAGCGATTACTGGCATAAATAACTTCGAAAAATAGACCCCAAAAAACCCAAACTCCCATGCGCTTAGAACTTACTTGCAGCCGAGCATTTCTGCAGCATTCGATTTCTCTTTTTCTTTTTGTTCGATTCAGAGCTCGGGCTTAGCCATCAATGGCGCAAGAATGTCCGGCTTGGCGGTATACGTGGCGGCGTTCATGTCCTAGACAGCTGCGGCGGCGACGACGGCAGTGGCTGAAGGGAAGGCGGAGATGTTGGTAGTATGAGTGGTGCTGCATTCTTTGACGTCGTCTCTTAGGAATGACCGGACGGCTTCGATACATGGGTCGGCAACGAGGCGCTGCCACGCCTCTTCGGCGCCGTCGCGGTGTTTAAGGAAGGCCTCCGTGGCGTCGACGCGGCGGGCTCGCCACAGCCGGGCGAGTCGCTGGATCTTGCCGCGTTGAGAGCGCGCGAGGCGGCATGTGTTGCCCTTGATCTCGTCGATGGCCTCGCCGAGCATGCGCTCGCGCTCGTGCTCGTCGGCGGCTTCACCGCCGGACCGGAGGTACGCGTCGAGCTCGGGCACGCCGATGGCGCGCCATATGCCTCTCGAATAGTCAGTGCGGCGGGGGTCGAAGGCCTCGGCCACCTCCTCGACGAGGCCGCGCCGGCACATGTCGTCGACGCGGCGTGACACGAAGGAGTGGAGCACGGGGAGCTGCACGTCCACCCAGAGGAAGCAGCAGTCGTAGCGGTGGCAGAACGCGCGGCGGTCGCCCTCCACCAGCTCCTCGACGTATGAGTTCGACCCGCCGGCGATGATGGGCAGGCCACCGCGCGCCGTCGCCGCGGCAGCGGCACGCGCGGCCTCGCGCCGGAAGTCGGCGGCCGAGAACTCCGCGTCGGGCGGTGCCACGCCGAGCAGGTGGTGCGGCACGCCCGCGCACTCGTCGGCGGTCACCTTGTTCGTAGCTACGTCGAGACCGGCGTACACCTGCATCTTGTCTGAGTTGATCACCTCGCCGCCGAACCGGAGCGCGAGTTCGATGGCCAGCCTCGACTTGCCGGTGCCGGTCGCGCCCATGACCACCACAGCCTTGTGCTTCGCGCCCACGAGCCTTGCAACAAGCTTCGGCGGCGACGCCGCCGGCTCAGGGAGCGCGATCACCGGTGCCCGCCGCACGTCCACCACCGGCGGCAGAGTCAGCCTCGGCAACGCCGGGGAGGCGGTCACGGTGGGCGCCAAAGGCAGTGGCATGGTGTATATACGTGCGTGTTACAATCCTGTGTAGAGATCGAAGTGGTTTCTTTACTTCTTGTCGTGTCACTGAGTCAACTGCTTGCTTTGTGTTCTTGGATGCTTTGGTTTAGTAGAAGGGGAAGAAGGATATTTATAGTGCGGGAGCGCAACGCAAGGGAGGGTGGTTTGATGCGGCGAATGGTACGGTCTTTGTCTTTTTTGGGTTCTTTTTCGCTCTACGAGCTCTTTTCTTGTTAGATTGATATAAAAATTAAAGAGATTACTCTTCATATATATATATATATATATATATATATATATATATATATATATATATATATATATATATTTCATGTCAACCACATTGCTATATATATGGGACCAAGATAAGAGCTCGTGTTGAAATGTTGAGCCATTTTCAGTCTCGTTTTGGTGTTCTCGACCCGTTTCATATGTTTCTTCGTTAAATAACACGTTTTATAACGAATACGCTGTGACTGGGGATGTTCTTTTTTTTGGTTCTTTTGGTTTTATGAGGAATGCAGTTGAAGCCATCGCTACAAAAATTGATCGACCTTTTCGGCGGGGGAAATTGGTATGTCAAGTCGTTTTCTTTCGCGTTTGAAAATTGCTACTGATTTAGTTTTTCGTACAAGCTGAGGTCCGAGGGCACAAAAGTTTGGTGCCACCACAGAACATCCGGCAAATAATTATGAGGTTATAATTATACTTTATAAGAATAATACTGGAATATATCTCATCTTACTGATATAAGAGCTCTTAGTATGATTAGATCTATATAAGAAAATTTACACTTTTTTTAGACTGTCTCCGTCCCTGCCACTTCCACGCACTGCACGTGGGCCCCATTATTAAAAAAACAATTTCTCAGAGGAGAGAGGAGAGAGGAGAGAGGAGGTGCTTGGTGAGACAGTGTGACACCTCAGATTTTTTTTATTTTTTATCTTGATTTTCGTTCAACTGAATTATATATAATTTTCTTTCTTGATTTATACATTAATTTAATTCAAATTAGATGTTGATTATATTGAGAAAGTTGTAGATCTTTAAATTATCTTTATATAGAGTCTAAATATCGCATATATTTGATTTTTAAATTAAAAGTTATTAGTATTTTACTAAAAACACCTAAATTTAATTTTTGCGGGTCTGTATGAAGTGCCTCATGAAGCGCTGATGGATTGGAGTAGAGGGTGTTTCAGATGGTGCTTCGTATACGTGACACAGAATATACTAAAAAATATTCTGTTGAAGCGCTTCGCGAAGCGCCGATGGGTTAGAGACAGTCTTAGTGTGTTTCAGATACTAAGAATTTGGTATATATACAATATTTCCATCCAAAGAACTACTGTTAGCACCGAGAGATTATATGGAAGAGACGGAACATAGAACAATCAAACCGACAGATAAAAAAACATATGAGAAGCCGAATGCTGCAAACAAGCACACAAGGAAAGAAAGACACGTAACCATGTGTTTTCTACTCCACTTTGTTAATCAAGGAAATGTCATTTCCGAAAGACGACGAGAGAACAGCGATGCCGGTAGTGAGGCCACATGAAGAATCGTGCAATACCTTAGGACCGCATGATCTACTCAATCTTGGCGGCCTAGCTAGGTAAGCTACATGCCTACGTGAAGGGCGAGGCGGCCAAATCAGCATTTTCGCATAAACACCACACAAATAATGTGGCTCGTACTGAACCGCAGGCGATCTAAAGACGTATGTGTGCGCCTGCGTCCCGTCCATCTCATGGGATGACCAGATGCACTCACCTGGTACAAGTGTACAACCCCATGATTGGCTGCAGTGCTCTGTGCGGTATATCTTAACGCCCACCAAGGCCTGGATCATATCAAATCACATCACATCGTAATATGGACAGCACAGGACAACTAATTGACGTTAATAGCCAACCGATCCGATCGATCCATCGGCTCCATTGGCTAGTGCAATTTAATTTGGGCTTTTGGAGGGAATAATAAGGTGACGAGTCGTAGTGCAATGCTCAAAATGGGAATAAAGAGACAACCATGTTTGGACTTGGATATGGATTGACAGAAGCTACAGTGGACATATCCTATCAAAACAGTGCATCAGATGAAGGGAACGATGCCTAAGTGACGCGATGGACAGGTGCTTTCGCCCGGCAATCATTGCCGCTAGCATGATGGAGGGCGACTGATCGGGGCCAGGACATGCAGCGTGAATGGGATCTTTACAAACTTGTGGCATGTTCAGATTTTGCAATTTGTGTTTGGGCTAGCTAAATCTTAGCGAGTGAGTATTGTCAAAACAATCTGGACCCACTTAAATTCAATCAATTCGGCTACTGTATACTGTAGGTGTCCTGCACTTCTGTCAAATACAGCAATCATACAAGGGAGGGTGGCACTAATTACAGAGAAGACCGCCTGTGTTGTATCAATGAAACAAGAACCAACAGTCTCGCTGCAGGGAGCTTCCCATCAGACGTCACGAGATTTCTGTGACTGATGACGAAAAGCAGACTGCTATGTACAGCGCCAGAATAAAAAGATAGCGCAAGTTACCGCTCCATTATGGACGGGCTTACAGTAGAGCAAATTATATGGTTAAGATTCACATATCAGCAAAAGAGAAGTTAAATAAAATCCTTATGATTCCCTTGTGAATCTAGCATTTCAATATCTGTGGTCAGATAACAGGATCGCAGTATTGAATTTTGCATAGCGGATCATATAATAAGCAAAACTAATCTCAGCATGCGCCATTGAAACCAGCAAGCACAAAGCATAATCTAGAAATGGCCCATGCCTTGCATGTAAGCCTAACGTATCAAAAACTGCCTAAACATGAATAAACATGTATAAACTGGATAATTGCAACAGAGATCAAACTGCTCTTAAGTCATTTTATATACAGTAGGGAGGTTATCAAACAGATCATGCACCAAAACTCTTGATACCTGGTTTCTGTACTGCGACGATAGATAACAGAACACTTCAGCAGAAGAGGGTCAATAGACCAGCCTCCCTGAACAAATCTATTGATCAAGTAAGTTCAAATTTCAGTAGTTAGGTTGAACAGGCTTAGTTCTGGCATATAATGCCAGAAGAATAAGGATTCAGTTTCTAGGATGATACTTGATACTAGTATACTACATTGCTTAGTCACTACCCACCACCAGAAATGATCAACTAAGATGATTCCAGAATATAGCCTTGCAGTTCTCCAGCAACAACCACCAAAAAACATCAACCAAGAAGATTCAGAATGTAGGGCCTAGCAGAGTTCCATCAAGATGATGTCAAGGCCGCAAGCCTGCGAGGCGGAGTCCTAGATCGTGAACGTGATGACCTGTGGGAAGGAGAAACTCATCACTATTGTACAGCACAAAGAAATGAGCAACATCAATGTAATAACCTGAATTCAGTTTAGCTAATGCAGTTCTCTTGACCCTGTACATCAACGAGATTTCCATAAAAAGAGATGAAAATTTGAAGTCGAGCTGCACTAAAAGTTTACTATAATTGTTTGATACCAACCCATACTTTTTAATGAAATAGTTCCCAGATGTTTCCAATCCACTGTAATAACTATGAACCAAGAAGGACGACATTGGAAATATTTGCTCAAAAAAAAAATGTGGAAAGACTTTCACTCCCATGAAGGCAACTCCTTCCCCTCCATCAATAGCGAAGGTTGCCAACTCAAACAAGAAAAATAACATCACTACACTACATACTTTGCATTTCACTTCACCAGACCAAACCTGTGAGCCTGAGTTCATTAGTACAAAGGTTCTCCAGGAAGCTAGCTCGGGCTTTTAGGCTAAAACCAAGTCTAAGTTTATCGGATAAGTCTGTCAAGCTGAGCATGCCACATATCAGGACGCAGCACTGATACAAAATCTACCAAACTAAACTAGCAAATGAACATATGTTGCGGGAATAAACAGGTGTGTGCGTACACGTGCACATGTGTGCATGCACACTCGTGCATGTCTGTGTGTGTTTGCACGCGCGTGGCAATGATGCTATAGCTACTGGAAGACAAGATTATGCTTTACAATTTGCATGCATAATTTCAGGACAGGACAATCAATAAGATGAAAATTTTGAACATAAGTTCATTCTAAATACACAATAGGGAAACAAAATGTTATCTGGCAAAGCTTGTAAACAAAATGGAGCATGATATTAACTTAATATAAAAAATTAACTCTAGAAAATGCAGAACAAAAACAGAATCGATTTTCAATAAGATCTTAGAAACTATGGTACTTTCCAGAGCCAACTGATAATACACCAAGCATGATAAACATCATACCTTGTACTCACAAGCTGCTTTAGAGGACCCCTGTTGAACGCCCAATCAACATAGACCGTCTTTGTGAGCAGTTTAGCTCCATTCATTGCTTTAATGGCAGTCTGTGCTTCCTTAAAGCTTTCATATTCAATCAATGCATATCCCTATGGCACAGAAGAACCCAGTGTGGACAGCAATTACAGAACTTTGAGAGAAAACAAAAGGACTGGCATTTGAAATCAAACTGTAAGGTACCGTTACTGGACCAATGAGGCACTATTTCTTATGTCTGCATGTCTTTTTAATGCATCTATGTGCAATAAGCAATCGTATTAAACCAACCATCATGCTTTAGTCATTTCAATGTTAGTCAAATCTTTTGGTACAAATAAGAATATGGACCTACATTTCAAAATACAGGCAATAATCTTGATTGTGTTTACCTTTTCAGTTACTTCATTTCAAATAAAATCTAAGATAAGTTATATAAAGTTCCTTCTTTCGAAAACAGTAGTCCACACTCAAAACCATTTTTTTTCGTTACCAGCTTCCCATTTCAAGAAAGCATATTTCAAAGCACTCCCAAATCTGACCAGCACACAAAAACATGCAGACAACAGCAACCGCAAGACTTTAAAAGTCAAAGTCAAAAGGATTTTTTGATTTATACTTTAGACCATCATGATAAGGCCAGCAGATCATGTTAGCTAAAAACTACATTCCAGAAAAGTATAACGCTTTTCTCGCTTCAGCCATGCAAAAGTTGAGACATACCAATATCATATGTTCTCTGCAAGTGTGTTTATGTCATTATGTGGCACCTTGGTGCTCAAGTCGAGCCATAGGGGAATAGCAACTCAGTGTGGAAGAACCAAATTTAGTAACATTCAGAAGTTAATCTAAAGAAAATAAGTTCATACTAAATTTTGTCAATGCATGATCAAGTACATGTTTTATGACTCCCTGAAGTACTATACATGTGCTTCAAGTTCTCCCCCTATCAATGCATTCTCCTATACAAAGTCCCTGAGATAGACCTTGATTAAAACAGTATAACCCAAAGCTCTTTCTAATTGGATTGAGCAAGAGATTAAGCACTACCTTCTGTAGATCAATTAGTTAATTGCCAAATGTATAATTCAATTTCCATCATGCTAAACCAAAAGTTGAAGACGTTGTCACCTATAAATAACCAGATAAACTGGAAGACTGGCAATTCATGCCAGACGAACCCAATCTGTACTTACATCACTCAAGAAAGACAATGTGGACTTATGTGACCCAAGGAGTATCCTCTAACATGAATATCTGTAAAGTAAGAGCAAGTTCCTAAAGAGTGATAAATTGGATTTCTGATTGATCTGGTAAGGCCCCTCCAAAAAAACTCCTGTAATAAAAAAGTTTAACAATGATAACAGTAAAAGAAAATGTACTGCGCATAACATCATGATATTCATTTTTAGAATTACATGTGCAAATAGCCTGAATTGGTCTGTGAATACTGAATACTGATTTACCATTTCTTCAGGACTCTGCATACCTAAGCAACACTGAAGAGGCACTGGAGTTTACCAATCTCCATTAGCAATAAAATGCAGAAGTTCAACAATGGAACAGAACTTAGTAAAAGAACAACTCTGCTTGTAGGAAGCTCTTAGCACCTATAGAGAAGGAAAACTGCCTGCCCTGCTCACAAGAGGCGTGCATAAACTGGTCGATGGAAGCAAGAAACCGGCTCAAAAATGGATTTAAGATGATATGAATGCTAGTGTTGAGTTAATGTAGAATCTAATTTCGCATTCAACAAATTGCATTTAGCATACCAAACACTTTATGCTCTTTTAATTAATTTTTGTATAATTGACGAATTACAGAAAGTAAGGTGGTGATCGTGGACAGCACTAAATTGCAGCACACCACATGGTAGACAAAATACCATTCACATCAATGCTAAAAAGAACCACTTCAAGCAGAGTATTCGTATAGAAATCTGAAAAATAGCACCATGCACACCGTACATTACCAGTACAGATTTGCTGCAGGTTTGCACTTGGTATTGCATTTTTTGTTAAGAAATAAGAAAGAAAATCAGTTGTTTCCAAATGCAAGAGCCCAAGAGTAAAGCTATTAAATTTACCTTGGCATATCCAGTGTGGCGTTCGAGATTGAAGTGCAAGTTTTTAACATGCCCAAATTCGCTGAAAGCATTGTACAGATCATCTTCTTCTGCATCCTCTTTGACTCCTGTGACAAGTACTATCCATCCTTCAATAGCTGCAGAATCAACAAAGCTTTCCATTAAAGCAACAAATAGAAGGATCAATTAACAAACGAAGGATGACATGTCTTTGCTTATTGTGCCAAATGAAGAATCAATGACCATAGGTATGACACCAGAAGTCAAGTATAGAACAACCACATAATTAACATAAAATAGAACACCAGTGACCAAGCAAATCTACAATTGTGTTTCTATGCATGTCACCACAGAACTCATATTCAAGTTCTGGAGGCTGGTATACTATGGATAATACAATCTTCTAACCATACTACTCAAATACCATTTCTACCCATACTCCAAATGATGTAAACAGAAAAAAAAAAATGCTGCATTTACATTATTTACAGGGCTATCATACATATCATTTCACAACTTTCCTCCCCCCAATCAGCAGTCCATGCTGCATCTCTAAATGATTTAGACCACCCATAAAAAACTTGCTGACATCACATTTCTCTTCCAAGCCTTCGAATATACTATAAAGAAAACAGCATGCATTTTACTAAAGATCACCTAGCTAGCAGCATAAACATGGGGAAAAAAATAGCTCCCTGCATATGGAATAAAATCACATCGAATAAACACTACTCATTCCAAGAGATCATACCTTCGTATCGTTTTGTCACAATCCACCCTCAACAAGCAATTCATACAACATAGCCACAGCATTATACAAATCCCTCCCTACATTGTTGCTTCTATACAAAATTTCTCACACTCTTGTAAGAGATAACTATCCGAACATACTAAGGAGTATTCATAAAGTTTTGATCATTAAAATGGAACACCAGCGCAGCCTTCCAAATTCATGGAGCCATTTCTAAATCCTAAAAGTAGAAGCAGAAATATGCATGAAATCAAACAGCACAGCGTCACAAAAGCCCTTCTGAGCAGGTACTGACCCCAAACCAGAACCCCTAAACCCTAACAAAAAAAATTGCCAACCACAAACCCTAGATTACTAAATCCACAGTGCGTTCCAAACGAAATATCAATCCAAAGCAACACGAAAACCAACCAACAACGCCACAGGACCTCAGAAAACCAAAACAACACCAAAAAGTCGAAACACAAATACCGAATCGAAAACCCTAGCCCTACGATAGGATTTGAGCAGGGAGGCTCACAGCGCTGTGGGCCATGGCCGCAGTCGGCGGCGCCGGCGGCTTCGGAGAGGGAGTCGAAGCGGTCGCGGGTGGAGGCGAGGACGAAGGGGCTGCGGCCGAGGATGCCGCTGCGGCCGCGGGTGCGCACGACAGCCGCAGTGGTGACGCCGGTGATGATGCGGGGGACGGGGAGCGCGTGGACCGCGCGGGCACCGGCGTGGTCGTCCTCGTCCATGGCGTCATCGTTGTCCGGGTCGAAGTCGACGAACTCCACGTCCTCGGTCGCCGCCGCCATCGACGCGGGTGCGGCCGCCGTCGTCATCATTGGAATGGAGAGAAAGAGGGAGTGGGTGGAGACTGGGGAGTGGCGAGACGGTGTGGAGGCTATGGAGCACTGGAGACCTGGAGAAGGTTGTATAAACTTATAATGGCGGTAACTGCTAATTAAAAACGTGATTAGGAGAGCGAGCGGAAGCGAATTAGAACGGAGTTTGCAGAATGGTCCTTGAAACTTTCATAAATTTTAAGTACACTGCAAATACAATACAACGGATAAAAACACCAAGAAATATTTTGCTTCATGCCACTAAAAAACACCACGATTTTTATCTAGGTATCGGAGACTCGCCCAGTCTCCACTAATCCTCGTTGAAGCACTCAAATCACTTGAGTTTTGCCTCAATATCCACAAAGGATATTATCACTAGTAGTTGCTCCTTGTCCACTCCGGAAAGACGAGCACCGATGCCTTGTACAAGCTTGCCGAGTCTCTCCGACAATCTCCAATCTGGAGAGGTCAACGGCCACGCCTCCGAACCGTTTAGGTGAGGGTGCTCACCAAGAGTAACAGGCAGCGAGGTCTTCTCTAGACCTTCAAACACGCATCGAGAAACTAAGTGAATGCAAATGCAAATGAACTGAAGTGCTCGATGGATCGGAAAACACTCGACTTGATCAAAAGATCAAGATTTTAAGTGAAAAACTAAAGCTCAAGAGTGTATAATAAATGCTACTGCTTGTTGTATGAAACTTATGCCCAAATCCCCTTTTTATAGCCTCAAGAATCAAATGAACCGTTGCAGCTAGGGCTGAAAATTAGCAACTCAAACTGACAGTCAGTTATGCAAACTGACAGTCAGTTACGTGTATAACAGCCGACAAAATTTACGGATGAAACTTTAGTAGCCGTTCGTGGTCGTTTATGGAAAACTGAAATCCACAACTGACAGTCAGTTATGCAAACTGACAGTCAGTTCGACCACAGACTCGACCAAAAATCAAATAGGAACTCAGTTAAAAACACTGTGGTCGAATCCCCAACTGACAGTCAGTATGGAAAAACTGACAGTCAGTTTAGTACAAAAAAATTTGAGCCTAAATTACACCTTCTCTAGACAATTGTCAGTTAACACGAACTGACATTCAAACTGACAGTCAGTTCAGCAAACTGACAGTCAGCCTGAACAAAAATAGAGATAACTTTAAATCCAAAAATTCAAAAGAAGTGTTTAATAGCTCGTTTGAAAGATAATTTCAAGGGCTACATTTTTGTCAACAGAAGCAAAAACCAGATTTGCCTAGATCTTTCTGAAAATTGCAAAAACTCTTATGCTGTCAAAAATTGAACTGAAAAACCAGTTTTTTCAAATTAAGTTAAACCAAATCCAACCAAAAATGATGCAATGCAATGACCTAAGTTTCTCGGTTTATATTGGAGATAAAGAGAGGACTTTCGCCACCCCTCTTTATAGTACGGTTAAAACTAAAAACAATTTTTCTAACCGATCATCTCCAAACGCCGAGATCGGTAAAAATAAAAATTCATAATACCTTAGATCTTTCGCATCTTTATGATTTGCGTCTTGTCTCTGATCTTCTGCACCTCGTGCTTCACTTTATGTCGGGTTCATCTTGATCATCTCGTAATTCTTCCCTAGCAAACTCTGTATCAAAACTCTCAGAAGCACGGTTAGTCAAAAACACTTTTTTTCATTAATCATCAAAATTAGGGTTAGGCATGAAGTCCTAAATGCAACAATCGCGACTCAGATCCACACCTCCCGCGCCGCCGCCGGTGCTGCCTCACCTCCCGCAAGGTTGCTCGCGCCAGATCGCTTTCTCCCGCGTCGGACCGTCGCCTCCCATGCCGTCGCCATCACCTTCCGTGCCCGCCGCTGTCGTCGCCTCCGGCGCTGCCGCTGTCACCTCCTGCACCGCCGTCGTCGCCTCCCGCACTCCCGCGTTGCCGCCGTCAAATCCCGCACCGGATCGTGCCGCCGTAGCATTCCGCGCCGGTGCCTCGCCGTCGTTCCGTGTCTCCCTCCTGTGCCACCCGCCGCCGCTGTGGCTCCCGCACCGCTCGTCCCGCGCCGCCTACCGCCGCCGTCGCTCCCGCGCCCCTTCGCAGGCACGCATGTAGTCTCAATTTTGAAAACTTTAGGTTGAAGCAAAGTTTATGTTACAGAGAAAAAATAGGGTTTTGAGAGCATACTGTGGTATTTTTACTTTTATTTTTTTTTATCCAAACACACTTCTGTTTTTCATATTAGAATTTTTAAAAATACTAGAATTTTATATTGTAACTGCACAATACTGAGATACCCAAACAGACCCTATATTTCTAACAATACAGTATAAATCAGTTAATTGGTTAGATGATTCTGTATATACCATTTTTGACTTATTATTTAAAAAATGACCAAAAATGCCCCTCTCTTCTTCCCGTTCTTTACTGGACATATTTCGATGAAGCCAGGTCCTAAAGAAGAGGCGTGCAACGGCGAGCACGACCACCATGCACGGCAGCTTCACCTCACATCGCTTCACACGACAACCTATTCGCGCACGATGGCTGAAGCCAACTCCAATTTTTCTGTGTCATTTCCTGAATCATTTCCGGAATTTTTATTTTCTATAGCGGTATATATAGACCAAAATCTTCGTGTATCAAATAAAGATTACTCTTGATGCGTGAGCACACGCGCTCACCTTCCATCCTTACACAGCATGAAATGATTCTCAAAAACAGGAAATGCGTCCCGTGCATGCATCCTGCAATATCAAGAAAAAAAATTCAAATCATCCGATCATGTAATAGATCGATCGGGTGAGCGGCAATTTCGACTATAGAATTCCATAATTATTGAAATGATAAATTGTGTTACCGATAATTGTATCACTTACGCCTCCGAATTTCAAATTTAACTTAGTAAATTTTTGAATTTGTCTCCTTTAATCAATTTGGTCTTTAAATTTTATCTATATTAGTCACTTTAACCATTCTGTCAATTAAATATTTGTTCGATAAATTTTTGTTATAAAAATTTATTAGAAAAATCACATATGATCAAAAGGACAAAAATAAAAACACACATATATTTGGATTGTTAAAAATATATAGTTAAAACTTGGTCAAAAAGCCCACTGGTCGGATTCGATTAGACCTGATCGTACCGACAAATTGGGCCAATTGGGCCTGGTCGAGTCAAAAGTCTAGTCGCACCGACAAATATGGTCAATGAGTCTAATCGATTCAACTGGGCCTGGTCGAAATCAAATTTGGACTCGAGTCTGGTCGAACCAGGTCCTGGTCGGATTCAAATCGGACTAGGGTCTGATCGAATTCGACCTAGATTTAGCCTGGTCGCAACGACATTTAGCCCGAGCTCGAATAGGACAAGGATAAACATTGATTTTATCTCTTAATTTTAAAATAATCATTATTTATTTTTTTTTAAATTTAAATCTTCCAAATATCTCTGGTTGTTGGATGGTTGTAATCAACCAGAGGCTCTATAAATAGAGATGGGGTGCTAACCTTTTTCAGGTGAACAGTGTTGAATCTTGAGCCCTGATTAGGGTTTTGGTGATTAATGACATCCGTTAGATTTGCGACTAATCTCTGTATGTGAGACACAGGTAAATCAAAGGAGAAAGCATCAAGAAAAGACAAAGCAAGGTTATCAAGACTTCATAAAGCGAAAATGATGAAAATCTCGACAAAAGTACAAATACCTAAACCTAGCGTCTTCTCGTTTTGAAATTTTCTAGGTTAGATGGTCGTACTATTAAGAGGGGTCTTAGCACAAGTATCTTGATCAACCTTGAAGTTTTTAGAAGCATATTTGCATTTGCTTTTGCCCCAAATCAAAAGTTGAGTAAAAATTCAGAAGTCTGTTTTCGTTTTGTACTGGCCGGACAGTGTCTGAAGTGACCGGACAATGTCCGGCCAATACAAACAATTTCAGTACTTTGCAAACACGCGCAACTGAGACAAATACATTTGTCCGGGACATCTGTCCGGTGAAGGCCCGACATTGTCCGAAGTGACCGGACAATGTCCGGCCAGTACAAATGTTAACAGCATATTGATTTGAGACAAATACACTTGTCCGGAGGATTTGTCCGAAGTGACCGGACAATGTCCGGCCAATACAAAATCTGGGCTACTGTAAGGGCTGTGTTAACAGAGACAAATCTATTTGTCCGGACATTTTGTCCGGACAAATCCCATATGTCCGGCCCATACAAAAATCTGGAGTATATTATGTTAAGTGTTAACAGAGACAGATACATCTGTCCGGACATTTTGTCCGGACAAATGTATCTGTCCGGCGTGTACACTTCATTTTAAACAAGGGTGTCAACAGAGACAAATGCATCTGTCCGGACAAATACATTTGTCCGGCCTTCACATTTTGATCCAAACGGCTACTGACACTTGCAATTCACGTGAATAATGGTCAAAATTTCTGTACTGACCGGACATTGTCCGAAGTGACCGGACAATGTCCGGCCAGTACAATTTTCGCTCAATCTTCTTGATTTCGACCGTTTTTGTTGAGAGTATAAATAGATCACTGTTGTAGATGTTTTATACACACGAAATACATCTCATAAACCCTGAGCAATAGTGTGCAAGCTCTCTCACATCCATTCTCTAGCAATTAGAGTCAAAACTTGAGAATTCTTGAGTGCTAGTTGAGTGAATTTGGTTCCAAGCCTTCTTTCATTTGCATTGTGTTCATCAAGCTTTGAGGTTGATCAAGCAAGGTGCTAGGCTTATTACTCTTGGTGATTGCCGTCACCTAAACGACCCGGGAGGTCCGGCGATCTCTCCATCGACGGTGTGTCGGAGAGGCCCGGCGAGTGGTTGTAAAGGCTTGGAGCTCGCCTATCCGGAGTGGAGAAGGGCTACCCCTAGTGGAATCGAAGCATAAGCTCAAGCGAAGAGCACTTCAACGAGGATTAGTGGAAATCGGCAAATTTCCGAGACCTCGGGAAAAACTTGATCTCTTCAGTTACCTCTACTACTTGCTTAACTTTCATTGTGATTGAATTGTTGCTAGTAATATTATAGAAATTGCTTAATCTGAATTGAATTGTTTTTCCATACCCTTAGAATATTTGTTATTGCAATCTTAGGTTGTTAAACCCTAATTTAGAAGAAAAATTTTAAAACCGCCTATTCACCCCCCCTCTA
This sequence comes from Pharus latifolius, assembly GCA_019359835.1. NCBI lineage: Eukaryota > Viridiplantae > Streptophyta > Magnoliopsida > Poales > Poaceae > Pharus > Pharus latifolius. Next base: position 91,834,812 of record CM033321.1, on the reverse strand, counting down.
GTCGGCATCCTTCGATCAACACGTGGTATCAGAGCACTAGGTCTCTCTTTTTAGGCTTAACCGTCTAGGGAGAGGATGTCGTCGATCAAAGAAAACTATAATGGAAAGGTTCCCTTCTTCAAGGGTGACAACTATTGCTATTGGAAAATTAGGATGGCGGTTTATCTAGAATCCATTAGTCTTGATGTTTTGAGGGTCACTAGAGATGGTTTTAGGACTCCAATTGACTTAGAAAATCTCACACCTCTAGAATCGAAAAACCTTCAAGCAAATGCTCAAGCAAAAAATGCTATATTTAATGGTCTTGACTTAAGTGAATTCAATCGCATTAGCAATCTTGATACACCCTATGAAATGTGGAAAACCTTAGAGGTAATTCATAAAGGAACATCAAAAGTCAAAGAAGCTAAGCTAATTAAATTAACTAGAGAATACAACTCCTTTTTCATGCTTGAATCTGAAAATGTTAGTGACATGTATACTAGACTAAATCTAGTAATCAATGATCTCAAAGGTTTAGGTACAAAATTTGAAGATATTGATATTGTGCGTAAAATGCTTATGATTTTACCATCGAGTTTTGATATAATTGTGACAGTGCTTATCAATGGCGATCTCTCTTCCACAACTCCTACCGAACTCTTGGGTACTCTTATCACCCATGAAATGCAAAAAGAAGAAAAGAAAGGGATCGTGGAAGCATCCGGATCAAAGAAGAAAAACTTGGCATTTAAGGCAAAAGTCGAGGAAGCCAAGGAGGATAGTTCGGATGAAAGCTCCGATGGTGATCTAGCTCTTCTTGTGAGAAAAACCCGCAAACTCCTAAACAAGATCAACAAAAGAGGATTTGAGTTTGACAAAAGGCGAGGACCTCACAAGAAGACCGGATTCAAGAACATTATATGTTATGAATGTAATGAGAAGGGACACTTTGCCTCAAGATGTCCAAATAAAAAGGGTAATCATCAAAGATTTCATGAGAGGAAAGATGACGGTGAAGGGACAAAAGGCAAAAAGAAGCTTTTCAAGAAGTTCTACAACAATAAAAGCAAGGGCCAAGCTTATATTGGTGAATGGTACTCCGGATCGGAGGAATCCGAATCAGAGGATGAAGTACCATCATCTTCTAAGAAAATGGCGGGAATTGCTATCGGAGAAGCCACTTCGTTTGAAGACAAGTCATCATTATGTCTTATGGCGAATGATGATGCTAAGGTATCGGATCTTGAACCTTCTTATGAGCACCTTGTTGATATGGTTATGGAACTAAATGAGGCATTAGGTAGAGTAACTAAGGAGAACAAAATGCTTAAGAAAGAATATTCAACACTTAATGAGTTATATGCAGAACTAAATGACTCGCATGAGGCACTTCTAGTAAATGAAATTATTGATTCTAAACAAACAAATGAAATAGGTATTACGTGTGATATTCTAGACGAATCAACTCATAGTGTCTCTCTTTCAAAATCATTCACTTGTAATGCTTTAGAAATTAATCATGAAAATGTTTGTGATGAAATTGTTGATAACAACTCGAACTTGATTTTAGAAAATTTAGAACTCAAGGCACAAGTAGAAAAACTAAATCTAGGACTAGCAAAATGCTTTAAAGGAAAAGAAATTTTAGACAAACTTCTTAGTGAACAACGATGTTCATTTAGAAAGGAAGGCTTAGGATATGAACCGAACAAGAGAAAGAAATTGAGTACTAAAATGACTTTTGTAAAGGCCACTAATATGTTTTGTCACAAATGTCATAATGTAGATCATTTGCCAGAAAATTGTCCCTCAACTTCTAGAGCTAAAGAAAATAAGTATCACTCCCATTACATGCTAAAGAAAACAAAGTACGGAAAAGTAATTGTAAAATTCATTGGTTTACCTCATCAAAATAAACATAAAAAGAAAATTTGGGTTCCAAAAACCCTTGTTGCTAACTTTCAAGGACCCAAACAAGTTTGGGTACCTAAAAGCATCTAACCCTTCTTTTAGGTAAACTACAAAACCGGTGGGAGGCATTGGGTGCTTGATAGTGGATGCACCCAACACATGACCGGTGATGGAAGTCAGTTCTCTTCATTTGAGAATGGTTGCAATGACATTGATAAAATCACGTTTGGTGATAATAGCAAAGGAAAGGTAATTGGGTTAGGTAAAGTCGCAATCACAAACAACCTTTCCATCTCAAATGTATTACTTGTTGAATCTTTGAACTTCAATTTGCTTTCGGTTGCAAAAATTTGTGATTTGGGTCTTAGATGCATTTTTGAACCAAATGGTGTCATCATTGAAAGTCTAGAAGACAAGTCTTTAATTTTCAAAGGTTTTCGATATGGAGATTTGTATTTGGTTGATTTCAGTTCAAAAGACTCCTGCATTTCAACATGTTTGGTTGCAAAAAATTCTTTGGGATGGCTTTGGCATCGTCGTTTGGCTCATGTTGGAATGCATCAATTAAACAAACTTTTAAAAAGAGATTTAATCCTAGGTATGAAAAATGTAAAGTTTGAAAAGAATAAACTTTGTAGTGCATGTCAAGCGGGAAAACAAGTTGCTAGCACTCATCCCGCTAAAAATGTTTTGTCAACATCTAGACCACTTGAGCTTTTGCATATGGACTTGTTTGGTCCATCGGAAACTCAAAGTATTGGTGGTAGTAACTATTGCTTTGTCATTGTTGATGATTTCTCTCGATTTACTTGGATTTTCTTTTTAAATCATAAATCCGATGCTCCAAGTGTGTTTAAAAGATTTGCAAAACGAGTTGAAAATGAATTTGAATTCTCTATCAAGAAACTTCGAAGTGATCACGGTGGAGAGTTTCAAAATTCTGATTTTGTTGAACTTTGTGACGAATCTGGAATCAAACACGAATTTTCCGTACCATATACTCCTCAACAAAACGGTGTTGTGGAAAGGAAAAATGGAACATTAATTGAAATGGCTCGAACGTTGTTGGATGAATATAAAACCCCCACTAGGTTTTGGGCCGAGGCCGTAAATACGACTTGTTATGCCATAAATCGGCTTTATACTCATCCTTTATTAAACAAAACTCCTTATGAGCTAATTATTGGAAGAAAACCAAACATCTCATATTTTTGAATTTTTGGTTGCAAATGTTACATCCTTAAAAAACGCATGCATCTTGGAAAATTTCAAAGATGTGTTGACGAGGGCTTTCTTGTTGGATACTCGTCAACTAGTAAGGCTTATCGTGTTTTTAACATCATAACCGAATGCATTGAAGAAACATGCAATGTTGAGTTTGATGAATCTAATGGCTCTCAAGAAGAGTATGAAGATGTTGAGAATGTAGGAAATGAAGAATTACGAGAAGCTATGAAGAATATGACGATTGGAGATATCAAGCCCAAAGATGAAGATTCGAAGTCACCCGATCAAGAAAATGAAATAGCTTCTATGATTCCGGAGGCCCCTACTCAAGTTGATCTTGATTTGGAAATAAAGGAAAATGAACATCAAACATTGCAAAATCCAAGACTTCATCAAACCATCACTAAGGATCATCCCGTCAACCAAATAATAGGTGATGTGGGTAAAGGTGTTCAAACTCGCTCTAGAATTGCATCTTTTTGTGAACATGCATCTTTCATTTCTAGTATTGAGCCTAAAGACATTGATGAAGCTTTAGCGGACCCAGATTGGGTAAATGCTATGCATGATGAGTTAAACAACTTTACTAGAAATAATGTTTGGGAACTTGTAGAACACCCTCTTGATCACAATATAATTGGTACAAAATGGGTCTTTCGAAATAAACAAGATGAAAATGGCATAGTTGTAAGAAATAAAGCTAGATTGGTAGCACAAAGTTATTCTCAAATTGAGGGATTAGATTTTGATGAAACCTTTGCTCCCGTAGCTAGACTAGAGGCCATTCGCATCTTACTTGCATTTGCATCATGTTTTGAAATCAAACTTTTTCAAATGGATGTTAAAAGTGCCTTCTTAAATGGTGAAATTTCGGAACTTGTATTCGTAAAGCAACCACCGGGTTTTGAAGATCCAAAATATCTAAATCATGTCTATAAACTCTCAAAAGCCCTTTATGGTCTTAAACAAGCCCCTAGGGCTTGGTATGAAAGGTTGCGAAATTTCCTGATTTCACAAGGTTTTAAAGTTGGAAAAATTGATACGACTCTCTTTACCAAAATCATTGACGATGACTTCTTTGTTTGCCAAATATATGTCGATGATATAATTTTTGGTTCCACTAACGAATCTCTTTGCCAAGTTTTTGGTGAAACCATGTCCAAGGAATTTGAGATGTCTATGATAGGAGAATTGAGTTTTTTCCTCGGACTTCAAATTAAGCAAATCAAAGAAGGCATATTTGTGAGTCAAAGCAAATACGTGAAAGATTTGCTCAAAAGATTCGGTATGGATGATTCAAAACCAATCAAGACTCCTATGGCTACAAATGGGCATTTGGACTTGGATGAGGGAGGTAAACCGGTAGAACTCAAATTATATCGTTTTATGATTGGTAGCTTATTATATCTTACTGCTTCTAGGCCTGACATTATGTTTAGTGTGTGCATGTGTGCTAGGTTTCAAGCTGCTCCTAAAGAGTGTCACCTAACTGCAGTAAAAAGAATCTTTAGATATCTAAAACATACACCAAACATAGGACTTTGGTATCCTAAGAATGCTAGTTTTGATCTCCTAGAATATTCGGATTCTGATTATGCCGGTTGTAAAATTGATAGAAAAAGTACTTCCGGTGGTTGTCAACTTCTAGGAAGATCATTAGTCTCTTGGACTTCAAAGAAACAAAATTCAGTTGCACTCTCAACCGCCGAGGCGGAATATGTTTCGGCCGGTAGTTGTTGTGCACAACTTCTTTGGATGAAGCAAACCATGTTAGATTATGGCATAAAAGTCAATTGTGTTCCACTTTTATGTGATAATGAGAGTGCCGTTAAAATTGCCAACAATCCTGTTCAACACTCTCGAACAAAGCACATTGACATTAGACATCACTTTCTAAGGGATCATGTATCAAAAGGGGATATAGTGATTAGTCATGTTTCAACCGAAAATCAATTAGCAGACCTATTCACTAAACCCATGGATGAGTCAAGATTTAGTAAGTTAAGAAATGAATTGAATGTTATTGATATTTCAAATGTTATTTGATCTCTTGCTTATCTTGAATTGATTGTTAGTTTGATTGTGTCTAGCATATATACTCTTGGCTATAAATTTATATATCAATGTAGGCATCTATGCCCATCACTTCCTATTTTGAAGAAAAAGTCCAAGAATTCACCACTTTGTCGTTTTTCAACAAAACTCGGAGAACACATTAAGGGAGAGCAACTTCAAGATCATTGAATGCTTGTATACCCCAAAATTGTGTACAAAAAGGAAAAATATGCATGTTGTTTATCAAAAGGGTCAATTTTAAAATCAAAAGGGCTAAAAATGCCAAAATGTTCAAAATGTGTTAAAATAAAACAAAATCTTCAAAAATAACTTTCAAATATGTTTTCAAAGGTTTTGAAAGTGAAAATAAAGGATTTCGAGCTAAAATGTTGAATTTTGACAAAATTGAACATCTAAGGATCTTGTTTTGGCCTAAAATGACTTATTTCTATAAATCAAAATCGGTTGAGTTTTGACAAAAAGTTTCTACATGAAACACTTAGAGATCAGTCATTCGAAGATATTTCATGTTGAACTTTTTCTCAAAAGACCTATGGTTTGAAAATTATCACATTTTGCAAATCGCCCGAAAACGAGCTTTGACACGAAAATACCCAAAATGTGCATTTTGTAAATTTCGCTATTTGAGCCAAGATCTCTTCCATGTTTTGGCTTGAAATAGTATTTAGAATTCATACAAGGCCAAACATCTCAGAAAAATTCGAGTTTCATGAAAATTTGACAAATTGGTGAAAAACCGTTCTGTTTTACCCTTTTGCCCTAAAATGTGATTCGGAGGCTCATTCTAAAGTCGATTTCTCTCAAATTTCTTCTCAAAGCTAGCTGGATATATTCCAAACATGATACTTGAGCTTATCCAAACTTCAAATCTCTATTTGAGTCAAATCTGAAAAATTTGCAAAAAATTCAGAAGTTTCAGAAGCAAATCTGAACTGACCGGACAATGTCCGGCCAGATCGAACTTTGTTCGGCCATATTGGACAGTGTCCGGTCAGATCGGACATTGTCCGGCCTGTGCACGTTGGTTCAGTTATTAAAACCACCCGTGATTCCTTTCTTCCCCAAATCGATTAAAGCTTCTTTGCTGCTGCTCTCCACCACCACATCCACTGTTCATCTCCTCTTCTCCGGACAAGAGGATAAGTCCGGCCATCTCCCGTCCGGCCTCAAAGTTGATCTCTTGTGCATCTCCTCTTTCCTGGATTAGGTCAGTTTTGTGTCTCCTCCTCCTCTGATTCATGCATTACATCTCATGCCATACTAGGGTTTGATATTGTTCAAATGTGTTTGCATGTCAAATCTAGATATGGATTCATGAAATTAACATCTAGGAGTGATCATATTTGAGATGATTTGTACAAAATAGCAGTTTATCATTGACATGCATGATATAAGAGGATCAAATTGCCATTTAGAGTTAGATTTTGGAACAAAATCAAATATGCTTTGTATGGAAATATGATGGTCTAATAGAATCCAATCTATAGAGTTAAATGACGTATTTATATCGGATTTGTTCAGATTATTTACCATGCACAAGATGGGTGGTTAAGATGAGCATATCGTAGATGATTTCTTTAGATTGCCCTAGATCCTTGATTTTGATCAAAGCAAATTGAGTAGAACAAAATTGAATCAAAGAGCAGAAAAGGATGATATGGAGTAAAAATTAACATCTATTAGCAAAAGCATGAGTAAGAATTGATTCATATAAGAACTAGGTCATGCATCCACATCCTTCGGAAGATTAGTTCATTCTTCCCTTATCACCTCTTTCGAGTCATATCACGAACAAATTATCTATCTTTTCTTTCCAGAGTCACTATGACTGGAAGAATGAAGCAAACTAGCCGTCGTCATGGGCCTGGATCTTCTCAACAGGCTCAACCTATCGACTGGGACTCTTTGGCTATTGATGAGGATGATGCAGCTCCAGCATCTCCCGTTGGATCTCCAGTTGATGATTCTGACTCAGTCGACAGTAGCAACAGTAGTGGTGATGAGCAACCCAGAGGCCATCCAACCTTCACCGCTAGTGCTATTCGACGACTTCGTCGAAAGAACCCATACGAGCATCCGAGGACATGTACTGAGAGAAATTTCTGGAACGCCTTCCAGATGTCTCAATATCACACCAGATTCTCCTCTGCTAAAGTGTTTGGGCATCAGGCCATTGACTGGAACTTGATCGAGAGCAGAGTTCACTCTCCTCTCCGGGGCAAGTTCATAGCTGTCAGATTGCACTCCTTCACTGAGATGAGGGAAGACTGGAAGTGGAACGTGGACATTATCCGCTCGTTCTTCGCGACTCTTCATGTTGCCTCGGATCGATCCCATGTCGTCTTCATGAACAACAACTCCAGAAGAACTCTCACCAAGGCACAGTTTGAAGAGGCTCTACAGATCGAGCATGTTGACAACAGCCTTTTCGCCTTTGATGAAGTTCGAGTTGAAGACGTGGCTCATCTCTTCGACAATCCAGATCCAAATATTGGTAAAGTCTCTCAACTGATCCCTCCGGTGGCAATTCTAGAAAAGTTGAACCGCATGACTATCTTGCCAAAAACCGGAGATCGCGGGGCTGTCACCTCCACCATGCTGCGACTTCTGAGAGCCCAAGTTGACGAGACACCTTTCGACTTTGTGGAGTTCATGTTCCACGAGATGCAGGAAGTTCAGATGGACCCGAAGAGGCTTTTGCCCTTCGCACCTTTCATCGCTCACACCCTGACCTACTTTGGACTGCATCGAGCTTCCCGTCCTTCTTCTATGGAGTACTACCGGTTGAAGAGCCTGGGGATCCTTGTTCGTTATGAAAATCAAGTTGGATCACCGGTTCATGGAGACGCGCCTATGTCTCCGGTCGCGGGAGCTCCCTCTCCACTTCAGTCCTACTCCATCTCCCACAGCCCTGATGTCTCAGCTCCATACATGATGATCATGGAGCGGCTGGATCAGATGTCCATGCGATTCGAGACTCGCTTCGATGAGGTCGACACCAGATTGAGCTCCATCGACCATCGCCTCAACGTCATCGAGCCTCGCATCGATTCTATGAGTCAGGATATCTCTGAGCTGCGGGGACGTTTCGACGCAGGCCAGTATCGGCGTCGTCGTCGCGGCGATTCTTCTTCCGATCATCCTCCGCAGTCCTAGATTATCCGTCTCCTGTATCTATGATCGTTTGTATCTATGCCTTCTCTCCTTTTATGGATGTTTGATGACAAAGGGGGAGAGTTATGTATGGATATATGTTGATATATGTGATGTTGTTATGTTTATGTCGTCTGTTGTTATGTTTATGTCGTCGTCTTATCGTCTTATCGTTTATGAATGTATGAACATGAACATGGAAATAGATTTGCTATAAAAATGCTGCTTTGATATCTCTCTTGTGTATGTATGTATGTGTTGATACGTATGGATATCTCGTTATACCTTGTCATGAATATGTTTATGAACTTGAATGCAAGATTAAGGGGGAGCATCTCTTGCTTATACTCATATTTGTTATATCCATATGTTTTATGCATAACGGTTGTCATCAATCACCAAAAAGGGGGAGATTGTTGAATCTTGAGCCCTGATTAGGGTTTTGGTGATTAATGACATCCGTTAGATTTGCGACTAATCTCTGTATGTGAGACACAGGTAAATCAAAGGAGAAAGCATCAAGAAAACACAAAGCAAGGTTATCAAGACTCCATAAAGCGAAAACGACGAAAATCTCGACAAAAGTACAAATACCTAAACCTAGCGTCTTCTCGTTTTGAAATTTTCTAGGTTAGATGGTCGTACTATTAAGAGGGGTCTTAGCACAAGTATCTTGATCAACCTTGAAGTTTTTAGAAGCATATTTGCATTTGCTTTTGCCTCAAATCAAAAGTTGAGTAAAAATTCAAAAGTCTGTTTTCGTTTTGTACTGGCCGGACAGTGTCTGAAGTGACCGGACAATGTCCGGCCAATACAAACAATTTCAGTACTTTGCAAACACGCGCAACAGAGACAAATACATTTGTCCGGGACATCTGTCCGGTGAAGGCCGGACATTGTCCGAAGTGACCAGACAATGTCCGGCCAGTACAAATGTTAACAGCATATTGATTTGAGACAAATACACTTGTCCGGAGGATTTGTCCGAAGTGACCGGACATTGTCCGAAGTGACCGGACAATGTCCGGCCAATACAAAATCTGGGCTACTGTAAGGGCTGTGTTAACAGAGACAAATCTATTTGTCCGGACATTTTGTCCGGACAAATCCCATATGTCCGGCCCATACAAAAATCTGGAGTATATTATGTTAAGTGTTAACAGAGACAGATACATATGTCCGGACATTTTGTCCGGACAAATGTATCTGTCCGGCGTGTACACTTCATTTTAAACAAGGGTGTCAACAGAGACAAATGCATCTGTCCGGACATTTTGTCCGGACAAATACATTTGTCCGGCCTTCACATTTTGATCCAAACGGCTACTGACACTCGCAATTCACGTGAATAACGGTCAAAATTTTTGTACTGACCGGACATTGTCCGAAGTGGCGAGACAATGTCCGGCCAGTACAATTTTCGCTCAATCTTCTTGATTTCGACCGTTTTTGTTGAGAGTATAAATAGATCACTGTTGTAGATGTCTTATACACACGAAATACATCTCATAAACCCTGAGCAACAGTGTGCAAGCTCTCTCACATCCATTCTCTAGCAATTAGAGTCAAAACTTGAGAATTCTTGAGTGCTAGTTGAGTGAATTTGGTTCCAAGCCTTCTTGCATTTGCATTGTGTTCATCAAGCTTTGAGGTTGATCAAGCAAGGTGCTAGGCTTATTACTCTTGGTGATTGCCGTCACCTAGACGACCCGGGAGGTCCGGCGATCTCTCCATCGACGGTGTGTCGGAGAGGCCCGGCGAGTGGTTGTAAAGGCTTGGAGCTCGCCTATCTGGAGTGGAGAAGGGCTACCCCTAGTGGAATCGAAGCATAAGCTCAAGCGAAGAGCGCTTCAACGAGGATTAGTGGAAATCGGCAAATTTCCGAGACCTCGGGAAAAACTTGATCTCTTCGGTTACCTCTACTACTTGCTTAATTTTCATTGTGATTGAATTGTTGCTAGTAATATTATAGAAATTACTTAATCTGAATTGAATTGTTTTTCCATACCCTTAGAATATTTGTTATTGCAATCTTAGGTTGTTAAACCCTAATTTAGAAGAAAAATTTTAAAACCGCCTATTCACCCCCCCTCTAGTCGGCATCCTTCGATCAACAAACAGAAGGCGAACGAAGACCGACAGAAGACTGGCGCCATGAGAAGACGAAGAAAAAAAGAAGCTTCTCTTTTTGACCAGAGAGCCCTTTTTCCCTCTACAGATCTACTCAAGCACTCCATGAAGGTTATCATGGGTGAGTGCTGATCTATCAGAAGCATGCATTATCATGCATTGCATATCAGAGGTAGAGCCATGTTCGTTGGTGCCCGTATTAGCCGTTCATAAAGATCAAAAGAATATGGAGAAATATTGAAGATCATGGTCAATTGCAAAACGGAGCCATGAGTCAACGAGTGCCTCGATCAGATTCAAATTGCTTTTTGATCAAAGTGTTGAATCTAGGTTTTGATGATTAGTGACGGTTTTGATGATTAAATGACAATTTGGATAAACCTGTTTAGCACAAGTAAATTGAAGTGTCATGTCTCTCTTTTTGTAGTTTAACATCAATGTATATGTTGAGGGGAAGCTCTTCATATCCTTCATCTATGCTTGCATCAAGTTTGTGCTAATTGTTAATTGAAATTTCATGTGTTAAATCCTAAAGTTTGATGACTCCTTGTTGTAGTCTTGATATCAATGCATATGTTGAGGGGGATCTCATCATATCTGTCATCTGTGCTTGCATCAAGCTTATGCTTATCACTTTCATGACATGAGCAGTATAGATCGGGTGTGTATTTCTTATCATATATGAATCTATATAATTATGTACTTCATCTCTTACTCATTTGTGGTTTGTTGAAAATGGTTGTCATTTCACCGAAAAGAGAAATTGTTGAAATAACTCCTTTGTGGAGTAATTTCTTTGGTGATTAATGACAACCTAACTATGAAACTAATGTTATTCATCGAGAGTATGTGTTGTAGTTTCAAGGTGTATTACGAGATGAAAGCAAGCAAGAGCGTATGGAGTATGATGTCGATATGAGTCATCTTGAGCGCAGTCAAGTTTAGCGAGGTTGAGCTTCACAAGGTCAAGCTTCACCGAAGGTAAGATCCAAGATTAACGATCATTTTCTTAGGATTTTATCGGTCTCAGTGTTTGGAAATAGACCGGTTCGATATGACTTCTTTTTACTAGTTTGACCGTACTATTAAGAGGGGTCGGAAACTAGTAGTTTGAGTCTATTTAGTGTGGAAGCTCAAATGCATTCATATCATTTTACACTAGTACTTAATCACCCTTTACATTACTAAGAAAATCAAAGTGCAGTTGTTTGCATTAAAGATAATGTTATTGAAAACTGTACTTAGTCGTGGTCTCCAACTAAACCAATCGATTTCATTACTATAGCTGGTCGTGGTCGTATTTGCTTATTCTGATCATATCCTTGGTTGGAGTTAGTCGTGGTCGTAGGAGTTCAAACTGGTCGTACCAGTTTTCAGCTCGATTGCGTACGCTCGACCAAATCTACTCGACCACCTGTTTTCTACTGGATATTCGACCATTAGCTTTATGTTCTTAAATCAAACTGGGTTGTGGTCTTTGCTGAGTGTTAACAGACATATCCGCGAGAAAACAGAAGAATTGCATTTCCAAATAACCCTAAATTGAGTTTAGAGTAAAATTCGTAAAGTCCTGTTTTCGGTTTGTATAGGCCGGACATTGTCTGTGATACAAAACTCTAGTGGCTTTTGCAAAACGTAAACAGAGACATATGGATTTGTTCGGAACTTTTGTCCGGGGAAGGGCGGACATTGTCTGTGATGGCCGAACAATGTAAAATTGGAGAGTTTTATTTGAGATGTAACCACAGACATATAAATCCGTCCGGTGGGGCTTTTGTTCGAGATGGGCCGGACATTGTTTGGCCTGTACAAATTGTTTTGAGGTTTAATTAAAATATGAATTAGAGACAAATGCATCTGTACGGGTTTTTTGTCCAGACAAAAGATCATCTGTCCGACCTTCACAAAAATGGCCCAACGGTAACTGACATGTTTGCAACGATCATATTAACCATGTTCGGCCTGTACAAAAATTCGTCAGTAGGTTGTAAACGGCTAGTTTCTTGAGAGGGCTATATATACCTTGTGTTGGCCAGCATTTGAGGCTACTCAAGAAGTTGAAAACACTGTGTATAAGCTAGTCAAGTTCATTGCATTTAATCTCTTGCATCTAGAGGCTAGATTTGAGCCAAAATTCTTGAGTGAATAAGAGGAGAAGCATTTGTGAGACGCTAAGAGTGCTTAGTGTACTTCATCTGCAATTTGTAAGCTAGTGCTAGAGTGTTGGACATCCATCTGCATCATTTAAGCGTCTAGTACTTGATTCATTCAAGTGAGCGTGTTTGATTTGTTACTCTTGGCGATCGCCATCGCCTAGACGGTTCATGAAGGAGAGTCACGATCTCTCCGGTGAAGTTTGTTGGAGATGCCGACAAACAAGTGTAAAAGGTATTGGTGCTCACCTATTGGGTGTGGAAAAGGAGCAACCCGAGTGAAAATATCCTTCGTGGATATAGAAGCGAGACTCACGTGTTAGCACCTCAAAGAGGAGTAGGGGAGACCGGGCAAGTCTCCGAGACCTCGGTAAAAATCATTGTATCAATTGTTTCTTTCTTACTCAATTCATATTTACTTTGACACAAATTGTTTAAATTAATCTTTTTGCATGTTATATTTTGTATTCCATATTGATTAATTACAACTAGATGTTAGATTGTTTGTAAACGTTTTGCGAAATCTAGGTAATCCTAAATATCTTGCAAAAATTGTTTAGTTGAAAAGAATTTTTAAAAGTCTCCTATTCACCCCCTCTAGTCGGCATTCTCGATCCTACACAAAGTTCCTCGAATCTATTTTCAAGCAGTAGATTTGATTAGCATTCGATCTGATCACATCCGATCAAGATTCAGATTACTTTTCGACCTAAGTTCCTCGAATCTATTTATGAGTAGTAGATGTGATTAGCATTCGATCTGATCACATCCGATCAAAGATCCAATTTTCTTTTCGATAGAGGTTCCTTGTATATATTTTCGAGCAGTAGATCTGATTAGCATTTGACCTGATCGCATTCAGTCAATATCCAGATTGCTTTTCGATCGAAGTCCCTAGAATATATATTTTCTAGCAGTTGATCACATCAGCATTCGATCTGATCTTCAATTGCATTTTCAGTCAAAACCGACAAATATTTTTGACCATAGATCAAATAACAGCAACTTGATTGAAATCAAGTGCGTTTTCAGTCGACACCGAGTATTTTTGAGCAAAGACTTAAAAACAACAATCTAGTCGAAAGCACGTGAGTTTTCGATCGAATTCAACCAAGACCAATGCTCCAATTCGATCACGACCAAAATGCACTTTCGACCAATGCACCGGAACTTGCACTTTCGACCAAAGGCAAAGTGGCATTTTGGACCAATGCCTTTGAGTTTAACTTTCGGCCAAAATGCACTTTCGATCAAAGATTGCATTCGACCAGTGGTAACATTTGACCAAAGGTTTCCAAGTGGCAATTCGACCAAGGAGAGACTCTGTTCAAAATAAGTTAAACCGAATCAGAAAACGAAATGATTGTGAAGATGATAATGAAGATGATAGTGAAGATTGTGAGGATGATAGTGAAGATTGTGAGGATGAATCAGAAAACGAAATGTCATGTGATTTAACTCCTAGGAATGTTGTGCGACAGAATTCTGAAAAAGCAAAACAAATGATTGTGAACATGTTCACAGATGATAATGATACTTATGAGCACTCTGATGATGAAGAGCTAGAGGAACTTTTAGCTCGCCAACGTCTCTCAAAGCGAGAAGTGAGTATTCACATATTCCAATAATTAACTATAACATACATACATCATCATCACTCTTCTGTATATAATTATAGAATAGATATTTTTCTGTTTCTACAATAAGTCATTTTGGCAAATTTTAATTTCTCTGTGACATTACTTGTTCTATGCCATGCTGGTATTTATTTATTTTTTGTTGCATACTATCTCATTAAAGTTGTAGTTGACATGGAATTGACAAACTCAATCTGCCTTCAATTTTATTTTTTCTTTGAGAAATTTAGCTTTATGTTTGGAGATCTATTGGTCACGGTGCCTATATTGAAAGAATGCATGAAACTAGGTTGTTCAGCTTACATGTTTTTCTTCACTATGTGTATTTGTGGAGTAATTTGAGGGTGAACATACTGTTTCCATATGTAGGTGCTTAATAACTCATTCAGATCTCCTTTGGAAGATGAGAATTCAAAGGAAGTATTTGGTCTGATAAAGAAGCTCAATATTGCTCCTCAACCAAAGAGGAGAGGAAAGCAGGCCACATGTGAGGATGCTCGTCCTCTGAATCCATTTTCTTACCTTTTGAGTTTTGATTGAACACACACTTGAATACTTGATTTACCAATTATATTTTAATATTTTCCAGCAAATCTTGAAATGCTTATGGTTGGAGGAAACAGCAACAGTTCTTCAAAGGTGAGTAACTATTAACACCTGTCAGCTGGCAGCTGCTATTTTTTATATGCATGGTGATTAGCTACCAAGAAATATCTAATGTCATGCCACTTCTTACGACAAATTTGCCAACACTACCATTGAGAACTTCTAGTGTTATGCTATTTTCAATTTGTTTATGGGACATACACATGTAAATTGCTACTTGCTACTGGACATTTTGGACTTTACGACTGTCACTTATTTTGTTACCATTGTCATTGACAGAATGACAGCTATCTTGATCATTTATTAGTTCTTTGCCAAATATGTGTATTGCTGAGATTTTTGAATCACATTTTTTCCTCCTGTCTTGCAGTCATCTTTTCTTGGTAGAACATCAAGTGGTACAGTAGCATCTTCCCACAAATCAAGTTACAGAACCTATGTTTTTGGTCGTGATGACAGCAATAGCAGGAGCTGCTTATCTACTTCTGAGAGTAATTCAGATATGGTAAATTTCTGTAGTAACTTGATTCTGTTTCCTAAATTCTTGATGACAAGAGTACACTTGTGCAAATGTACTCTGAGGCACATGGCATTAATCTCTTTGAAAACTTAGTTGAAAATATTCTCATCGTGCTTGCCTGCATTCCTTACAGGATCAGACAAATACTAGCCAACCCAGGAAGATGGCTAAGTTTAGTGGTTCACAGACAAAACCAGTGGCAACAAGAACAGATTCTGAGGGGTGTTCAGGTGCATCTTTGTTTGAGATCCTGCGTAGATCTTCTGTAACCTTTGATAAACAAGAGTACAACCATCAGAAAAGCTGTGATACAATGACAGAAAGTCAAGCTACATACCAATTCTCAGCATTTAAATTATCAAGGAGGTTTTCCAGAGTGGGAGGAAAAAATTGCTGGTTCCCCTTTCCGAGTTATCCTTGTGATGTATGAAAGTAATAAGGTTCACCCCTTTTGCTTCTGTACCTTACATGTTTGTCATCAAATGCAATACATTTATGCATTTCTTATTCCAGTATATTTCTTGTTGCAAATGTTGAGCTCGTGTTATCCTGCTTGGTATTATTGTGTCATGGAAAACTGTATACTGAATCTTCGGTTTGGCTATGGTAATAGTGCTAGGCTGTAAACCCATTTTCAGCTTGAAGATTGTCAAGACAAAAGCAGTGCCTTCAAACTTGGAATACATTTATTGCGTCGTCCATTATACATTGGCAAGTAATTGATATATTTATTGCTTTACGATGAAATGAGTTTTAGGATCAGGGTCTATAAGTTTTATAAGCTTTCGAATGTGTCTCGAAGAGTGTTTTCACAAAGAGAAGTTGATTAGTTTATTTGTGGTTTTTGTTGTATGTGTTTGATTGAGATCTTAATTTTATGGGAAGTGGAGTGTGTTGTGTGTAGGTTGGTTGTGGGGTGTTGACAATAAAACGGATATTATTGCAAGTTTGCGTTACATAGCTAGTCAGTGCTCAGTACATGTACTGATTAGTCATTTGATTGGTCTAACACGAACTCTGGTAAATGTGATTTTTCATGGTGGATACTGAAGTAAAATTGTCGAAGCGATTATGCAGTAACTTGGGCCGGCTGGGCCTGTTCAACTTGCTAGGCTGGGTTTTCGGCCCAACTTTCCCTCGCACCCATGATTCTGGTCAACTCGGCCCAAATCTCACCACCCACCCGGCCGGACGCCCAAATTCTAGCCCTTTTCCTTCGTCTTCCGATCCCCCCGCTCTCCAAAAAGCTTGCAAACAAGCAACCCTAATCCATCCATACAAACCCCACGTTCAAAGTCTTTCACACGG
The DNA here is from genome assembly GCA_019359835.1 of Pharus latifolius. Taxonomy (NCBI): domain Eukaryota; kingdom Viridiplantae; phylum Streptophyta; class Magnoliopsida; order Poales; family Poaceae; genus Pharus; species Pharus latifolius. The sequence goes on along the minus strand of CM033321.1, from coordinate 91,818,109 downwards.
TACACAGATAGATTAGAGCGAGAGCGAGAGAGAGAGAGAGAGAGAGAGGAGTAAGCAGCAGCAACTAAGGGGTCGCAAGAACTCATCATCCGGACTTAGAAAAGAATCTTGTTATCCCGGTAAGCAGGTCATCCTAACAAGTTAGGATTCCATTCTCTGATTCCAATTATTTGGTTCTCTTCCTAGCCGTCTACTAGAACTTTGACTTTGTTCAATTCCTGTAGAAAAGTTCCATTCTCCAAAAAATTTCGGCTCAAATTGCTTTGCTACGTCAAATTTTGCCCGGTCCAAGAAGGTCGTCTCACACCTTCAAGAGCGTTTCTTGATATTTTCATCTTTTTGTTGTGAATATATTTATCATTCTAGTGCACCTATTTCTTATTTTTGAATTTTTATCATATATTTTTTTTACTTATTTTTAAGTATTTAATTAAAATAATATCAGATTTCAATCTCTATTTCAACGTATCATGTCATCAAAAAGTTATTTTGGTATGCTACATGACACAATATTATACTAAAAAAGTTGTTGTTGCATACCACATGAACTTAAAAGTATTATGCCATGAAATTATATCATTTTTTAATTAATTTAATTAACAGATGAGTCTAAATGAAATAATCAAGCAAATTTAGGACCCAAATGTCAGCACAAATAACTCGAGATGCAATTTACTGTTATTAGAATTATACAGTTATGATTCTTTGTCTGACATAACTATTGTCCTTAGATAACACCAACGCTAGGGAATGTTGCTGGTGAGGTTGCATCGATGGAGCCAAATAACTCGAGTTTCTACAACGCAATAGAAGACAGATGAATTGCATTTTGCACTAAACACTAGGGGCGGCTTGGGCTCTAACCCACTAAGCCCAATAGCTCACTATTCTTTTATTTTCTCTAGGATAGTTTCTCTAGGACAATAGTTTTATTGCTAGTCACACCCTATCAAATATAAGGGATGTGTGGGGATATATTTAATAGGATTTAATCTTAAAATAAGAGAATGAGAATTTCAATCTTGATCATCAGATCAAATTTAAATAACATATATGAAAGAGAATAGTTCATGATACTAGAAGGTGAAACAATGAAAGACTAGAAATAGAAAGTTAAAGAGATTTTATAAAAGATGATAGTAGTTTTTAATGGGTGATTAGAGTTACTAGATTTAATCTAATAGTTAAGATTACTACCTTTTATTTTTTTATTTTAAGGGTGATTTTTATTTGATAAATTTGTCGGGGTGTATTTTTTTAAAAAAAAATGTAAGGGGTGTACTAACCGTCCGATCGCGGCAACTCGAACTGGGGTATCTCCCCCAATCCAAAGAACATCCGGTTCGTCCAGAGCCAAGGTTCGGGTCATGGCGGCGTCTGGCTCTTCCTCCGCCTCTGGTGGCCGCCGCAACGACCCAGAGGCTGCAGCAGCGCGCCCTTGTTGCCCCATCTGCCTCGAAGCCTTCAAAGACGAGGCCTACCTCGACACCTGCTTACGTCAGTCCCCCTCTTCTAAACCCTCGATTTAGGGCATGCTTGGAACGCAGGAATTACACAGAAATTTTAGAGGAAATCCTATATCCAGTGGGAGTGAATGTTTCCTTTCTTCCAAAATTTTTACATAATTCCTACATTCCAAACAGGTTTTATTTTTTTTGTTTCCTAGATGCTAAGATTGTTTCCATTCGATAGCCTCGATAAACTGATAAGTATGCTAAATTGCATGACTGTTACTTGAATTATCACAACTCCTAGTCAAATCAGGGCGTACAAGTTGTAAATTTCAGGTAAATTGCATGGCCCGTTTTTGCTTAAAGTTGTAAATTTCAGTTAAATTGCACAACCACTTTTTATAATTAATTGTGATTATTAATCTTCTTCTATCATGCTACAATCCCTTCCCTTTGACCTCATCGACAGTAGATTGGAAGAAAGAATCAATTCATTTTCAGCAATTGAGACGGACTTTTCTACAATGGAACATCTTTAATTCACTGTTTCTTGAGAGTCCAGACTCCAGAGTACTTTCTGAATCTGTTAGTTATTCTGCAGATTCATTTTGTTACAAGTGCATATCTCAATGGGTAAAAATTGTCATGAGCAAGCACTCGGGGCCTTTGTCAGCGGTTAGATGCCCCCTTTGCAAGGTGAACATTATTTTTTGCTGCTTCAATACCAAGCATTGAGAGAAACGGAGGAGGAATAGAGAAAGCTCTGTTTGTCTCATACCCATCACACTATTCATGCCGATTAGTTTTCATGCTGTGCTCTGTTGAAAAGCTCGATTGCTTAAGTACTTAAAAAATCTTGGGGGCCAGAAAACTTCATGTGTTAAATTTACAGAAATTAGCTTCAAGTATACTTTGGCAAAGCTTAAGCTGAGCAGCATTTACTGTTTAGTAGTAGAATCATGGTAAATTGTTGATATGAACTATATTGGCTATTTTTTTGCCCGAACCTTTCCTCCAATCGTATGCATCCTTGTGCCATTTGCAGACTGAGAATGCATCAATAATACATGGTTTTGATGGTGAATCATTTGAGCGGCAATACATAAATCAGGATCCCCGGAAGAGGTCACCCCCTCACTCCCTCCCTCTGCAGTTTTACCATGGCATTTTGCACCCGTACTTGCAAAACATACTTTTATTTACTTGTTGCATTGGAGGATGTTTGCATGCCATTATTGTGATTGTTAGCTAAAAAGTCGTATTTCCATGTATGGATATACTAATATCTTATTCCTTGTATACAGACATCTTTCAGATGCACGCGAGTTGATATTGCAATTTTATAACAGTACAGGTATTGTGTTTATTTACATTTACTTTCCTAGTCACCTTAGAATCTACATCAATACGTGTATCCACGGTTTTTCTTGTTTAAGACTGAAGTTTGCTGAATTGGACAGATATTACAAGCAATAATTCCAGTGTGCTGCAATACTGGAAGAACCGATATCTACGGAAGAACATTTGGCTCCAATCCTGGCTTAGACAGGAAATTCAGGCTCTTACACAGGTACAGTGCCACATATTTGCAACATCTTAGCTTAGATTATCCTAATTGCACTTTCAACTCTGTGGATATGGCGTAGGACAAGCTTAGGTGTTTGTATTTCCACTTAAACTTCATTTTGTTAACAAGCATTGGATTGGTTTGCATCTCTAGAAGTGCATAGGATGATAGGATCATGTTTGTACTGACTAAAATTTATTTTTGTTATGTTGAGCTATGCCCTAGCATTGTAGAGTTTCTGTTTAAGTATTGTATGGGAGGCGTAATACTTCACTAATGGGTTTTGCAGGATGAGGATGTCGATACCATTGTTTATCATGTTTGTGGTGTCATCGAGTCTTTCATGAAAAGGCAAGAAAAACTGCCCACTTTGAAGATTTCACCGGAGAAGAGGAGGGAAGAGTTCAAGAGTTTGCTTTCTGATTCTGCTAGGCCGTTTCTCCTGGGCCGAACAGCCCGATTTGTCAATGAAGTAGAACTCTTCCTGGTTTCACATCTAAACATTGATGCTTACCACAAAGTGCGCATCCAAAGATTAAGAGAGTCCACTTCTCATGTAACAAGAGAGCAAACTATACTGCCACATGATCGTTCTCTTGAGGACCAGTACCTGTATTTGCTTTTTACTGATGAGAAATAATTACAGTTGATGCACAATTTTGTCATCAAACTACCTGCAGGTTTCGTCGGTGCTATATTTTCTTTCTTTGTCATGTTCTCTTGCAAAACACTGCCATATTGCAAAACTTACATAGGACAGACCTTCTAACTGAAGAGAAGGTTACAAGTTGAAGTTACACCATGTATTCGCTCATTACACAGCATGAAAATATTGCTTAGTACACTGACTCTACTTGCAAAGATGGCCTGGCGCCGGATTGTATTAGCTGAACTAATTGCTTTAGTTCTGCATGTCTGCTAAGTAAACTTGCCGTTTGCATGGTAGATTTGCGATTGCTTTTCTCTTTCAAAACACAGGGTTGTGTTGTTCTTATGCATGCATCTCTTGTTGTGGGTGGTGGTGTTTTGAATGCGTGAAAAGTGGAATAAAAGAACAGAGAATAATGTAGCATCACATCACATATATACAGAACCCACTGGGGCAATTGGGGTGCATGAACTGGCCATCCATGTAGGTCACGTCCCAGGAGACCAGTAAGACATAGAACGGACGAGCCCATAGCCATCGGCGTCTACTTCCCGAAAGCCTCCACGACGTCCGGCGGCGGGTGTCAGCGGCGTCTAGACCGAGCGGACGGCCAAATTACGTAGTTGGGCAGGAAAATAGGTCCATCGGCCCAAGATTTCCCATCCGTTTCTCCTTTCTTTTCCCACCCGCAGGCTGGAAAGTGGCCATCCGTATGGTAGCGACACGGTTGTACTAACATTTTTCTAAGAAATGCCGAGACGGGCAGGTATATCTCGAGCCTACTACTACTGCCCGTATTCTTATAACAAGATAAACAGAGCAAAAAAACTAGCCTTTTATGTCAAACAGAATAAGTTTGGTCATGCCTCAACTTATGATCACCGGATCAGCACAAAGAGAATTGTTATCCATTCGATTCCAAATGTCTCGTAGTACAAATTTAGTGAACATAATTCATTTTCACGCTAATCATTCGAATTATGAGTTCAGATTAGTTTTCAGTTCTCGCATATGAGCACCGCGGGTGATGATGATTATGGGCTGGCCACACTCGAACTAAGTGTGCTGTCTTATAACTGGGCCTTGCTGAACTCCAATGAACAAGACAGAAAAGAGAGACCACTCATCCAAACCGAGTGGACGGCCCGGTTATTTAGTTAGGCCAAAAATAGCCTGTTTGGGCCGAGATTTTCCGTCCGTTTCTCACTTTTCTCCACCCGCAGGGTGGAAACTGGAAAAGCTGCAAACCGCATGGGGTGAGCCACGTCGAGGAAAATGGGGAAAAAAAACCGCCAAAAGGAGCAAAACTCGAAACGCTCTCCCGCCCCTTCTTCCACTCCACTTGGTCACGCCACCTCTCAAAATCCCCCCAAAGCCACCAAAAAACGCCCCAAATCCTTCTTCCCTCCGTCTCCGCCTCCCCACCGTTCTAACTCTCCGATTCGCCTATCCTGCAAACCCTAACCCCATCCATGGAGACGGAGCCCTTCGACGAGGCGGACCTCCTCCCAGCATCCCCCTCCTCCGCTGCCTCCCCTCCTCGGCGCCTCAAGCGCCTCAAAAAGTGCTCCCAGATCGCCACCCCTCCCGCCGCCTCCCCGGTTGCGCCATCACCGCAGCCTCCGCGGCAATCCGACCCCGAAACCCTAATCCCGAGCCCCCCTTCTCCACGCGAGCCCTCGCCGCCGGCCCTGCTCGACACTGAGGAGGAAGACGACGGGCTGGACCCGCTGTTCGCGGAGCCCCGGCGGTCCGATGGGTGGGACTCGCAGGACATGCCGATGGGAGAGGAAGAGGAGGAGATTATGGGGGGAGGGCTCATCGAGGAGCTGCGGAGGGAGAAGTCAGCGAAGAAGCGGCTTGATATGGGTGAAGATGGCATTGCGGCCGCAGCAGCAACGGAGGTGGAGGTGGAGGTGGAGGTGAAAGGTAAGAGGAGCAAGAGGAGGAAGAAAGAGGACGCCCCCAGTGAGTCGGCCCGGGAGAAGAAAGGGTCTGGAAAGGTACTATTGTTTGTAGGCTTGTATGGCTGATCTGTTAAATAGCTGGTAGGTAGCTTTTGTTGATGGGTGGTTTGAATTGATGTGTGCAGGAGAGGAGGGTGCAGCTTGATTCGATCCATGCGGAGTCACAGAGGTTGCTGCGAGGTACCTACTGATCTATGTCAAATGTGTGTTTGATGGGGATTAGAATGTGTTAGATTTGGTGTTTATTTTTCTTTTTATTGTTTGTAGAGACATGGAGCGCATCTTTTAAGCCAACCTTGAAGCCAGTCTACAAGCCCATTTCATCAGTGCTGGAGAAGATCCGCCTCCGCAAGCTAGAGATTCTGAAGAAGTGAGCTCACTGGATATGTTTGTGTTGTTATCTAAAGAATCCCTTTTAGAATACGTGACAATTGATGCTGTTTTCTTTGCTATTGTTTTCAGGTCAAACACTCTTGAAGATGATGATGCCTCTATGGAGCCTTCGAGCGACTCTGCTGGGCATCCTGATGTGCCCGTGGTTGAAGAAGCAAGTGGAGATGATAAGGGCTTGAAGAATGTGAGTTGAGATATAATTCTTGAAGTTGCTTGATTTTGGCTGAGTTTTGTGTTGATGATACTAAAAACTTTTGTAGGATTATGTTGAAGGCAGTGAGGTTGGAGTGAATGATCATGACCTCCATCAGCGCAGCAGCGTTCCTGAGGATGAGGTGAGCAATGTTGCACTTGCCTTATTTGTGGTGTGGTGATCATGCTGAGCTGAAATGATTGCTTGGTTGCAGGATGCTTTGAATTGTGATGATGTTCTTACTAAGAGTGACAGTAAAACTCTCAACAAGGTAAGTCTCGCCGTCTGATTTGTAGCCTTTTGCAGTGACTCACACATTACAGTGCTAGTATTTTGTAACCAAACATAGTAACAAGAAGATTCATTTGTAAGCAGTAGTTTCTTATAACTGGATTTTGTATTCAAACAGTCAATAATGCACACAAGTTTTACATATGCACATGTGGATATCTTCACTTGCTATGTGCTGGACACTAAGACAGATAACATTTATTCTACTTAAATTTTGTGTGAAATGTTATTGAAATTGTCAAAAAGAGTACGCATATTCTGCAGGTTGATGTGGCAAATCTGTGCTAGAAAGTTGTCATATATCACACATTTTAAACATGAACTGAAACGAAGTCAAGCAAGCGATATTTTCTTCTAGATTGGTGTACTGTTCAAGAGAGCATAAGCTGCATGCTTCTAATAAATGGATGCTGAATTATCAAATGTTAGGTAATTATGTTGTTGTATGTTCAGGGTCCACACAGATTCAGGGAGTTGTGTCATTGTGAATCAACATGCTGTCAATTTATTCTCATGTTGAAATGGAACAATATTGACAACTAAATTTCAAAAGCTCCTTCATATTGTGAGTGATGCTTAAGTATCAAATATTTGTTTTTCCCCAGGACATTTTTAATAATTGTATAGATGATCACAAGGACAATGCCCAATCAAATGATAGCTCCAATGATGCAGTAGATGACATTCAATTGGCGTCCTCTTCTAGCCCAACCAAGAGTACAAACGATATGTAAGTATAATACATCTCCCTTTTGTTCTTTTGCCTTTTACACGCACTTCATCATCCATCCTAAAAAATTACAATTATTGCATATATTGTGAATAAATTTTTTCTTAGCTTCATTCCTAGATCCTATTATTCTTCTTGAAAGCCTTACATGACATGTGAATGGGTGAATAACAGCATTCTGCAAACTGTACCACTCTCTTCTTTGAGTCTATTCTTGTCAATGCAAAGTTGCAAACTAGTTTGAGGTCCTTTTCACTCTACACTACTTGTGGTAATTTCTTATTTAAGTGTTGAACTGTTGATAAAAATTTACACAACTTCCCAGAGGCACAAATTAAGGTCTTCTGCATGATTGCATCAATATCAAATCTGACAACTCCTATTCGTTTCTTATCTATGTCTGTGATATAATATTAAATGTTGTGTTGCATCATATGTCTCAGTTCATCAGAAGATGAAGAAGATGATGATGATAAGGAGAACATTGATCCAAGCACTAAGAATAACAATGAAACTATTCATCAGCACCTCCAGCGATCTCTTGGAAAAGACTTGTCTCAAGATGATGCCCTCCTGAAAGATTTTGTAGATGATGAAGCTGAGGAAGAGGATGATAGTGACAATGATTTGATGAGGTTTAAAGACAATGAAGAAGATGATGAAAGTGACGAGAATGAAGTTTTTAATGACCTGATAGCAGCTGGATATGAAGAAGGAGAAGTAGATCACAAGAAGCGCAATGAGCTCCACCAAAAGTGGCTTCAGCAAAAAGATGCAGCTGAAACAGACAATGTTTTGCAAAGATTGAAATTTGGTCAGCAGGAGCAGAAAGAATTAATAGATCAAGCTGAAGATGATAGTGAAGATTGTGAGGATGAATCAGAAAACGAAATGTCATGTGATTTAACTCCTAGGAATGTTGTGCGACAGAATTCTGAAAAAGCAAAACAAATGATTGTGAACATGTTCACAGATGATAATGATACTTATGAGCACTCTGATGATGAAGAGCTAGAGGAACTTTTAGCTCGCCAACGTCTCTCAAAGCGAGAAGTGAGTATTCACATTCCAATAATTAACTATAACATACATACATCATCATCACTCTTCTGTATATAATTATAGAATAGATATTTTTCTGTTTCTACAATAAGTCATTTTGGCAAATTTTAATTTCTCTGTGACATTACTTGTTCTATGTCATGCTGGTATTTATTTATTTTTTGTTGCATACTATCTCATTAAAGTTGTAGTTGACATGGAATTGACAAACTCAATCTGCCTTCAATTTTATTTTTTCTTTGAGAAATTTAGCTTTATGTTTGGAGATCTATTGGTCACGGTGCCTATATTGAAAGAATGCATGAAACTAGGTTGTTCAGCTTACATGTTTTTCTTCACTATGTGTATTTGTGGAGTAATTTGAGGGTGAACATACTGTTTCCATATGTAGGTGCTTAATAACTCATTCAGATCTCCTTTGGAAGATGAGAATTCAAGGGAAGTATTTGGTCTGATAAAGAAGCTCAATATTGCTCCTCAACCAAAGAGGAGAGGAAAGCAGGCCACATGTGAGGATGCTCGTCATCTGAATCCATTTTCTTACCTTTTGAGTTTTGATTGAACACACACTTGAATACTTGATTTACCAATTATATTTTAATATTTTCCAGCAAATCTTGAAATGCTTATGGTTGGAGGAAACAGCAACAGTTCTTCAAAGGTGAGTAACTTTTAACACCTGTCAGCTGGCAGCTGCTATTTTTTATATGCATGGTGATTAGCTACCAAGAAATATCTAATGTCATGCCACTTCTTACGACAAATTTGCCAACACTACCATTGAGAACTTCTAGTGTTATGCTATTTTCAATTTGTTTATGGGACATACACATGTAAATTGCTACTTGCTACTGGACATTTTGGACTTTACGACTGTCACTTATTTTGTTACCATTGTCATTGACAGAATGACAGCTATCTTGATCATTTATTAGTTCTTTGCCAAATATGTGTATTGCTGAGATTTTTGAATCACATTTTTTCCTCCTGTCTTGCAGTCATCTTTTCTTGGTAGAACATCAAGTGGTACAGTAGCATCTTCCCACAAATCAAGTTACAGAACCTATGTTTTTGGTCGTGATGACAGCAATAGCAGGAGCTGCTTATCTACTTCTGAGAGTAATTCAGATATGGTAAATTTCTGTAGTAACTTGATTCTGTTTCCTAAATTCTTGATGACAAGAGTACACTTGTGCAAATGTACTCTGAGGCACATGGCATTAATCTCTTTGAAAACTTAGTTGAAAATATTCTCATCGTGCTTGCCTGCATTCCTTACAGGATCAGACAAATACTAGCCAACCCAGGAAGATGGCTAAGTTTAGTGGTTCACAGACAAAACCAGTGGCAACAAGAACAGATTCTGAGGGGTGTTCAGGTGCATCTTTGTTTGAGATCCTGCGTAGATCTTCTGTAACCTTTGATAAACAAGAGTACAACCATCAGAAAAGCTGTGATACAATGACAGAAAGTCAAGCTACATACCAATTCTCAGCATTTAAATTATCAAGGAGGTTTTCCAGAGTGGGAGGAAAAAATTGATGGTTCCCCTTTCCGAGTTATCCTTGTGATGTATGAAAGTAATAAGGTTCACCCCTTTTGCTTCTGTACCTTACATGTTTGTCATCAAATGCAATACATTTATGCATTTCTTATTCCAGTATATTTCTCGTTGCAAATGTTGAGCTCGTGTTATCCTGCTTGGTATTATTGTGTCATGGAAAACTGTATACTGAATCTTCGGTTTGGCTATGGTAATAGTGCTAGGCTGTAAACCCATTTTCAGCTTGAAGATTGTCAAGACAAAAGCAGTGCCTTCAAACTTGGAATACATTTATTGCGTCGTCCATTATACATTGGCAAGTAATTGATATATTTATTGCTTTACGATGAAATGAGTTTTAGGATCAGGGTCTATAAGTTTTATAAGCTTTCGAATGTGTCTCGAAGAGTGTTTTCACAAAGAGAAGTTGATTAGTTTATTTGTGGTTTTTGTTGTATGTGTTTGATTGAGATCTTAATTTTATGGGAAGTGGAGTGTGTTGTGTGTAGGTTGGTTGTGGGGTGTTGACAATAAAACGGATATTATTGCAAGTTTGCGTTACATAGCTAGTCAGTGCTCAGTACATGTACTGATTAGTCATTTGATTGGTCTAACACGAACTCTGGTAAATGTGATTTTTCATGGTGGATACTGACGTAAAATTGTCGAAGCGATTATGCAGTAACTTGGGCCGGCTGGGCCTGTTCAACTTGCTAGGCTGGGTTTTCGGCCCAACTTTCCCTCGCACCCATGATTCTGGTCAACTCGGCCCAAATCTCACCACCCACCCGGCCGGACGCCCAAATTCTAGCCCTTTTCCTTCGTCTTCCTATCCCCCCTCTCTCCAAAAAGCTTGCAAACAAGCAACCCTAATCCATCCATACAAACCCCACGTTCAAAGTCTTTGACACGGTACACAGATAGATTAGAGCGAGAGAGAGAGAGAGAGAGAGAGGAGTAAGCAGCAGCAACTAAGGGGTCGCAAGAACTCATCATCCGGACTTAGAAAAGAATCTTGTTATCCCGGTAAGCAGGTCATCCTAACAAGTTAGGATTCCATTCTCTGATTCCAATTATTTGGTTCTCTTCCTAGCCGTCTACTAGAACTTTGACTTTGTTCAATTCCTGTAGAAAAGTTCCATTCTCCAAAAAATTTCGGCTCAAATTGCTTTGCTACGTCAAATTTTGCCCGGTCCAAGAAGGTCGTCTCACACCTTCAAGAACGTTTCTTGATATTTTCATCTTTTTGTTGTGATGTTTTTCCTCGAGTTGTTGAGTTAACAAAAAAATTCGAGAATTTTCAAAATTTTCTGTTCTGAACACAGTTTTTTTTCCCCAGTGGCAAAAAGAGGAGGTGATGGGATCTTCAGGGGCGCTTCTTGCTCTGTCCTAAGATGCTGGCCGGTTACGGCACGGGCGGCAGCAGAGGCGGCGGCTTCCATCTCTCGTCCCACAAGGACCTCCTTCTTGGTCGCAGTGGCCGCAGCTTTCTCTTCGGCAACACCTGGTTCCTCCTCTCCACCTATCCCGCCCGCCTCCTGCACACCACTGACCGACGTGCACCTGCCGCTTTCTTCGCTGCAATTCATCGGACACCGTGTGTGCGTGCGCATTGCACTGGGCAGACCTTGCTGCGGAGGGGTGTCATTATGGCGGCTTGTGGGTACGTATTTGGCCGGGCTGAACTGAGTGCTGCCAAGCCCAAGCCGGAGAAGGACGGATCTGTGGGCACCTTACGGAGTGTGTCTGTAGCTGCGGTTGGGAGTGCAGTGAGGTCGGAGGTATCGTATAGGTATAGAGGGCTGGAGTATTGTAGGAGGATTGGTGCAAGCTTGAAGAGCCGGGAGCCGTGGGGTGCTAACATGCTGTATAGGACGTTTTGGACCAATGCAGTTGGGCCGGGGTGGAAGTCAAGCCTCTCGGTCGAGCCATGGGTTCAGGACTTCAGCACATCATGCCTGGCACCGTATTCTGCTGGGGCCACAGAGCATCAATTATCACTTGATGGGGCAGTACAGGATGACAAGATGGATAACTCCACAGTTGCATCTGATCAGTATGTCATGATTTTTGCAGCATACATCATTCTTATGACTTTATTCTCCCAAAATGCTTCTTGAAATGATATTGAGCAAATATCAGCACATATATTATAGCTTCCATGAAGTGCACCATATGTGTCATAATAAGCGGGTTGCTCTGTGGAACCATGAGAATTTTATGTAAGCTTGTATTGCTTTGTCTTACATTACCTGCATTTACTCCATAAGTGTATGTTAATGTATTAACGTTGTACAATTGACATATGGCTGTTTCTGTTTGTGTGCTAATTTTCAATTATTTTAGCCTCCAATTTAAGTCACCGTGAGCCATGATGTATGAATACTCAAAGCTGGTTTTTACCTTTTCCTTTACCTTTCTTTTTTGTAAAATCAATTTCCCACACAGCACTCTCTATGTTTGAACTGGAAAGTGTTCCTTTCCATTTGTTTGAAGTCTTGGTTTAAGTTTAGGACTTCTCGTGTTATGTACTGAACAGACATTGCCTATTTTTGTCTCTTAGTAGCTTTTGTTCCAATGTTTTATTGCATCTGCAAGTCGCTGACTGTCTCATTTCTCCCCACAGGAAGAAATCTGCTGGTAAAACACTGAAGCTGCTCTCAGGTTCTTGTTACCTGCCACACCCTGCTAAGGAGACCACTGGTGGGGAGGATGCTCATTTTATTTGTGTTGATGAACATGCCATTGGTGTGGCCGATGGTGTTGGTGGTTGGGCAGATCACGGTGTTGATGCAGGAGAATATGCTAGGGAGCTAATGAGTAATTCAATGAATGCTATCAAGGATGAACCAAAAGGGAGCATTGATCCTTCAAGGGTTTTGGAAAAGGCTTATATAAGCACCAGGGCGAGGGGATCATCTACTGCATGCATAATTGCTCTTACAGAGCAGGTCAACATTTTTTTTTTTTTTGGTTTGATGTTTACTAGTTGGCCAGGATATTGGATCATGGATATCAATATCCAGCTAATTGATCGGGCAGGTCTGGGTCTAGGGTACACCAGTCAACCAAACACCCTTCTTTCATTCTTATACATTTTTTGTACCTCCAGAGGTTTATACTGTAAATTCATGTGTGCTCATGTGTAGCTGATCCAACTAAATTGATATTTAAACTTGCAGGGGATCCATGCTGTAAATCTTGGGGATAGCGGCTTCATAGTTGTCAGAGATGGCTGCACTGTTCTTAGATCACCTGTACAACAGCATGATTTTAATTTTACTTATCAGCTAGAGAGTGGGAATGGCAGTGATCTACCTAGTTCTGGTCAGGTGAGTGAATCACTAATCTCTCAAAAATATTAAGCTATCCAAGTTGAACCAGTATTTTGCACACTCTTGTGTAGAGAAATTTGGGAACCCTCCCTTATATATGAGCCTTTTAAAGTCTGAAGAGGTTGGGGTTTTGTATAAGTGAAGAATTTCTGATAAGATATTGTGATTTATTTTTGTCTGTGCAGGTATTTAACTTTCCAGTTGCACCTGGTGATGTTATTGTCGCTGGCACAGATGGTCTTTTTGATAATTTGTACAACAATGAAATCAGTGGCATCGTCATTGAGGCTGCCAGGGTTGGATTGGGGCCTCAAGCCACAGCACAGAAAATTGCAGCCCTTGCCCGGCAAAGAGCACAGGATAGGCACAGGCAGACTCCTTTCGCAGCTTCTGCTCAAGAAGCTGGATACCGGTACCATGGAGGGAAGCTCGACGATATCACGGTTGTCATATCATATGTCATGAGCACCTCAGCTGAATGATGCAAGCCCTTTTTGATATTAATGTACATAAACTATCCCAAACCACTGGAGCATATGCTCTCGGGAGCTGTTGGCGAACAAAGATGATATATTTGGAGGTTTGGTCAGAAGGTGGAAGATCGCTCCTGATATCAGATTTCTTACTTAACTGGATTTCGTAAGGTTGCACACTTCAGCACTGAATGGCGAAAAACTGTATGTTTTACTGTTGGTGCTACGTGTAAAAGATAATTCTTGGAAAGCCAGGATGCTGTCCTTTTTCTTCTTTTGAAATCAGCACTTGCTGCTGGAAACAAGTTTTGTTGTATGCGCTGTTAATTACTAGTTATCACTATTACTGCCAGTTCATGCTTCTGTTAAAAAAAATTCACGTCTGTCTGTATTATCTTGAAGAGAAGCCATATAAAAATAGTTCTGTTAAGGATATCTCTTTTCCCGTTTTGCATGCGTCTACTTCATCATTAGATAAATACTGGCCCATCTTTGAATGTAGCCCAACTAAGGTTTCATCCACTTCCCTCAGGCATCAGCCGTTGATGACAATGGGTAACCGACGGCGTGGGAGCATGGGCAGAGAAGGGTGGTGGGCGTGGAGGGAACAGGACAAGTGGGGAGTAGAGGGGGGAGAAATGAACTATAATATTCTTCATATTTTTATTAAACCATCAGGCTCATTAGAAGTTAGCAAACATAAAAATTTTAAACGCTAGGAGTGTTACAATGACTACATAATCAATCGGTTTTACACAGTACACACACTTCTCAGCAACTCGACATAAATAATATAAGGCTGTAAAAAGGGCGACTTTACAGGACCCCTAGTGGTGGGTTGTGACTTGTGAGGAGATTAGAACTGGGTATCAAAACATAGACGATGATGGGCGATGGGGTTAGATAAGAATCACCTCATGTCATCTTGTCTGGTTAACCTCTGGTCTATAGCCGCCACTTACAAACTACCCATTGCTGCTATTATTACTGTGCTTATGAAACCGGCCGTTCTTATCATGGTGTTGCGCCTTCGATGTGTCGCCGTGGTTGCCCAAGGCAGTTAAAACGGTTGGTCCCTCGGACTGCACCATTTCATCCTGCACGTGATTACGGTGAGGAAATACCTATTATGGTAAGATAGTATTAATAAGAGAACTTCCATACTGAAAGTAGCAGGTATGGAAGTGCCAGGTGCTTACCACCAGTCGTGAATTCTCTGCTTCCATATCGTCGCAGGCCTTCTTAAGCTGGTCGAGTTCTGATCTGAGGGTGCTATTCTCAGTGGTCAGGTCAGTTACCTTCCGGGCCAATTCCTCACATTCTTGCTGGTAGTATAACAGGGATATGAATCAATCAATACAACGTGAAAACAGAGGTGACCACAAAATAAGTGAGGACAATAGCATTTTATTTCTGTCAAGCAAGTAAATATTTCCATAACTATCACATAAAGTTCTGCACCATTGGGGGTGGGTTGATGATACTAAGGTGATGCACCTGTATTATGGTGTATTCTTTCACACAAGCCAAATGAACATATACACTCACCCCAGTGGGGTTGTGGTGTGGGGGAATTTGGTGAGGTTGGGTGTTCCTAAATAATTGCAAGAGGAAAAGACATATCCACATAAAAAAGCAAATGATGATTAGAAGACAACCTTCTGTGTGGAATTTGTCGTTTAATCAGATGATGATAGCAACCAACGTGATAGGAGGTCAGATAAAAAGACAGCTCAACAAGGTCTAGTTGAAGACGACTAAAAGAAATTGCTGATTGGAGATATGCATAGTCCTAGCCAAAGGGCAGATGCATAGACATAAGATGGAAAGCTGGATCATCTCCACTGCTAACTCGTAAGTGAAATTCGAACAAGAGGGGACATGAACTATTTCTTGACAAAGAGAACAGTTGTTCTGACAGTTCTCAAGGTTTAGCAACAAATTGATTCCAGATCACAAAACAGGAACTGAACAATGTGTAATCACAGTGGAGCATTACGATGTTTCAGTTTTTGACTACAGGTGTCAACTGTTATCTATATCGATCACAGTAAGGGTAATGGTTCAACATTCAAGAGAACCAAGCAGAATCATAAATGGTACCATTCCCCCCCCCACCCCACCCCACCCCCAACTCCCCAACCCATACCCCACCACTCCCATGTGCATTTTACAACCGTTGAGTTCACACGCATTACAACAAAACAGATTTATGAAGTTTACGTGTATCATTCATGATGAGCAAGAAAATAAATTTAAGAGTAAAGAGCATTGCATAAATTTTTGTCACCCACATAACATAAAATAAGCTGTCACTTTTTCTAATAGTACCTGCTTGCGTAATCTTGATCTCCTTGCAGACTCCCTGTTAGATTGTTTTCTTCTCTCCCTCTTCAATTCTCGCTCATCCTGCTAAAACAAGGACGCTTAGAAGTTCGAAACACTGATCATGATGAAGATGGCATGTGAATATAGTCACTACACATTGAAAATTACTAGTCATCCATAAAAATTGTCAGGAGAAGCTTCACAAAGGCTAAGCATACCAATTGAGACAAAACACCCTCCTGCCGGACAGGCACCATCCCAGCATTCACCTCGCCCTGTACTGAGGGCGTCGCTGTGGTTGGAGAAGTGCCCCAAAGATCGATTCCTATGTTCAAGTTTGGTGTGGCATTGGGAAGTGCCGCCCTCCCAGGCGCTGAAACCGGAAGTTTTGAGGCAGACCTCCCCTTGACTGTATATGGTAGGGTGAGCAAAAAAATGACCAAACCGGAATAGCCGATCCAAACTGACCGAAATAACCGAATTGAAATAATGACATGCTAATTTGTTTTGTTCGGTTTCTGACTTTAAAAAACCGAATTAGCCGAAATAACCAAATCAATATAAAGATATTGCATATTTTACTTGAGATTTAGTATATTTTAAGAATATATAACACATTCATGTAGGTAAAAATCATTAATTGAAATTTTATTAAGCTTTAACCTTAAATAATATTATTTCTTATAGAAAAGCAAAACTGAATTAACCGACCAAATTAACCGTTTTATAATCTGGTTCTAGAAATCCCAAAACCAAATTGATAATTCGGTTACAAAATTTTGTAAACTGAACTAACAGAATACTCACTCCTAGTGTATGGCGATTCACCTACAGCATACGGTGCCACAGCAACTTGAGACGGCTCACCTGAAAAATGCCAGCTATTAATCTCACCCACATAAAGGACAAAACACTCCGGCATAGCTAAGCATTTTGACGAACCTACCTTCTACATTAGCATTGCTGGACTTTCTCCTCTTGGCAGCTGACGAATCCTGGAGAAAACCAACACATGAAATCAACCAAAGAAACCATCAAAATATTGCTAAAAGTAGTTTCATTTAGCCATGGCCAATAAGGCACCTTCTGGTCGGCATCAGCATCTCTTGTCTCTGATGACGCCTCACTCCCGCTATCATCACTGTGCACACCACACAATTCTCAGCTCAATACATCCAAAAACATGAATAACATGCAGCACATAACCGCAAACCCTGAACCCTACCTCCGGGAAGCGTCGTCCCAGGAGGGAGCAGCGGAGCTACCCTTCTCTGGCGACACCCCACCGCCCCCAACCTTCCCTTTGCTCTTCCCCTCTGCCACCGCCATCGCCGCCGCTGCCGCGGCCTCACCAGCCGCGTAAGGAACACCCTGCACAGAAACCCAACAATTTCACACACCAACCCTCCAATCACCGGCAAAAATCCACCATCGTTACGCCAATTGGACAAAAAAGGAGAGGAATTGGACTCGGCATTCACCGCGGCCATGGACGCGTGAGCGAAGTACGCTGCCGCGGCGCTGGGGTGGTACATGGCCGCCGCAGGAAACGGCATCGGCGCGCCGTACGGCGACCCCACAGCCGCCGCCGCCATCAGGTGCTGCATCCCAGAAAACCCTAATCAGTAATCAAAACCCCCACCACCTCCCCAAATCCAACAACAAAAAAGCAACCAAGCCGGCCACTATCTCATACCTGCGCGGGCCACGCGTAGGCGTGGCCGGCGGCGGCGTAGTACGCCTGCAGCGACGCGACCCACTCCGCATGCGTCTGCGTCGGCGCCGCCGCCGCGGTGGCTGCCGTGGGCTCGGGGGGCTTGGGCTGCTCGTCGGAGGAGGAGGAGGCCATGCGGTGCGGTGACCGCGAGGGAGATCTATAGCTCTCGCAAGCGAAGGTGGTGTGGTCACCGACGGTGAGGGGAAGCGGGAAGTAGCAGCTCGGGTCTGGTTGCTTCGGCTGAGGAGGTGGCGGCGCATGGTTTGTGCGGAGCTGGAGGTGGGGCCAGGAGACCAGCCAGAGGGATGACACGTGGAGACCCTCGCGGATCGGGGTCCACGTGTCTGAGGCGGTGCCGCCTAGATTCACATGTACAGGACATTGTTCGTACCCAGGTCGGTTTGTAAAGTTCCTGCTGTCGTGGGACCTGTGTGTCAGTGGGTAATGGGGTGAATGTGCGGTGCGTGGGTGGGTGATGAGTCGGACGTGACGAGCTACGCTGACGTGGAAGCCACACTGCGGTATGGGTTTGGGCCTTTGGGATTGGACCGGACCGGGCTTGGAAGCCCAACTAGGTCAGATTCAGCCCATTTAATTCTACGTTTCATTTCATCAATGTGCTTCCTCTCCTTCTAAACGTATATTAATCAAGTCCTCTTTTAACTTTATCCATAGAATTAAATGCCTAATCACAATTCTATTCGCATGTCAAAATTTGTTCATAATTTTCAAGCAATGAAAGATAGAGGTTGCAGATAGTATTTGGTTTAAATTCGATCGTGGTGCAAATGATGTTATAATTTGTTTATGACACATATTTCTGAGTTTGTATTCAATATATATAACATTTTTTATGTACAAGTAGAGTTTTTGGATGGCATATGACAAAGGTCATAAAAAATTTAAAAAGTTTAAAAACTAAAAGGCCAAAAACAATTTCAAAATTAAAAAACATGAAAGACAAAAAAACATGTTTATTTGATTTACTAATCTTCTTTTATAATCAAACTTTTGTATGTTTTATAAAAAAAATTCAAATTTCGTAGTTTTTATTATGTGATTTTTTACTTAGATGAAATGTAAATAATTTTTTTGTTAGCTTAATTATTGATCATAATATAAAATTTAATTAATTTTTTTTAAAAAAATAGTCAAGATAAATTTAGAAAATTAAATATAATTTTTTAAAAACTTGATTAAAAATGATAATATCTCTTACTTCCTTCGTACATAAAAAAATATTGTTTTAACTCCATACATAATTTTTAAGAAATGATATAAGATTATATATTTACTTACAATATTTGTATTAATATGATAGGTGTGTTGTTTATATGTAAATAATTAATGATTAAGTTAAAGATATTTTTAGAGAATGAGATCATATTTTAGTTCAAAAGTGTAAAATGATATTTTTCTTTTTTATAAATTTTGTTTTCTAAAATAATATTTTTTGCGTGTAGAGGAGCATGTAACTAGAAACTTGTGTAATCAGGAAGTATCAGTTTGGTGACAGTAGCCATTGGTAATAAAGAAGGTACGTTCTTTTCCAGTCCTACCTACGGTGAGTATTTATTAGTTGAATTGGTTTTACAAAATATTGCAACTAAACTATTATTTCAGTTTTGGAGTTTGTAAAATCAAATTAATCGAATTATAAAACAGTTAGTTAATTTGGTTTTGATATTTTCTAAATATACAATATTTTTTGTGGCATTAATCAATAAAAATGTTATTTAATAATGCACACATATTATATTACTAGAACACTATATTACTTAAAGTTAAAATATAATACCATTTATTAATTGAAATTGGTGATTCTTACCAACGTGAATACATTATATATTCTTAAAATATAGTAAATTTGAAAAATAATCTAATATTAACATATTAATTCAGTTATTTCTTCTAGTTTGGTTTTTTAAAGTTGAAAACCAAATCAAACCGAATTAACTTTAGATTTGACCATTCCGGTTCGATCGGTTTTTCTGACCCTCTTCCTACGCCGTGGTTGCTTCCTTCCCTCGATTTTCAACTCCCATTCACTCGATCCAAAGACCAAAAACAAACAACCGTGGAGAGAGAAACAAAAACCAACAAGTCTACAAGTGACGGTTTTTGGGGATCTCGTGCTCTGAATCACAGGACTTGGTTATCCCCCACGCCTCGTCCAACATGAGGTGACTTCTTGGCAGAATTTTAATGAAATGTTCTCTCTGTTTTTTGAGTGTTTCTTTTGTGTGCTTCTTGATTCGAGGATCCATGAGTCATGTTGGTTCTTGCTAAAAAAATGCTTCCTTTTGAGTTGGTGTTGTATGCTTCATTCACCTGAGTGTATGAACAGTACCAAGGGGTGTTAGGTTCATCATATTTGTTTCTTGATTTAGGCCAAAGGTTGGATTTTTGGGGCCTTGTGGTAGTGTTGCTTTTGTTCCTTCGTTATCGAATTGACTCAGTTGGTGCTATGATGGATTCTGAATCTTCAGTGTGCATCGAATGGATCAGATTCTTAATTCTGTAGCTGGTCAAAGCAAACATTATTTAGATGTGTGTTTGAACTTTGAACAATGGCTGACTCTAGGTGTCCTATAATATACATGCTTAAGGAGTGTTCTTGATCATGTTTGGCATGCATTTGCAAAGATCAATCTGAAGCTCTTAATGTTTTTGATTGAAGAGGAAAAGGTGCAAAAGAATGTTTATGTGTTTCAGTGTTTGCAAGGTGGGTTGCAAGACAATGTCTTGGTGTTCCCTGGACATCACACTGTTGTAAAGATCTGTTCAGAAATGGCATTTGAAATTGGGAAATTAAGATGGGACAGGACAAGAACAAATGTTCAAACTTTCATTCAGATCCACGAGAGCATACGGAGAGATCCCATGGCCTTTGTATACATTGATCAACATGGAAGAACATTCCTTTTCATCTTTCCAGCAGGAAAGGAAAAAATAAACCCGACCTATTCATAAAACAAGGAAAACATTGTTCAAACTTGAGGGGTATACTGTAGAGTTCAGATAGATCATTGAGTTTATATTCTCTAGTTCTTTTGCATGAAAGAGTGAAACTAGAATCTTCTGATTCTATCATTGGTCCATTTATCTCTGGGAATGTCGATGGCAATAATCTCGTAGCATGAGCAAGACCGACTTTTGACATGTCTCAAAGGAAGTTAGAATCTTTCTATAATTACCACCAAGTTATCCATCGTTCACATTTCACATTAGACAGTCAGATACATCTAAATTCTGGCTTGTTAGCTAGATTCTAAGTTTCATCAACCTACCAT
Source organism: Pharus latifolius (assembly GCA_019359835.1). NCBI lineage: Eukaryota > Viridiplantae > Streptophyta > Magnoliopsida > Poales > Poaceae > Pharus > Pharus latifolius. The sequence continues at coordinate 91,797,117 of CM033321.1, read as the reverse complement.
TAAATTAAAAGATAATTAATGCAGAACTTGAATCATCTGCTTCTTTGCAGTTGCATTGAGGTTTTGTAACTTTTTTTTTTATCATAAATACTCTTTATTTTTTCTGCAATTCACATTGTGTTCATAAATAGTGTTTCTTTTCTGGCAATCATGGTCTTGCCTTTTTGGCATATAATAATTCCTTTACTATGAGACCACCCTAATTGCTGTATTGTATTGAGCAAAAATAAAAAAAAAAAAAGGGGAAAAGCAGAGAATGATTATTGATATTTCCTGTGATTTCCATTCAAGGAGCGTGAAGGTATGTACTCCACAAATCTTTTTTCAAAATTATTATGTATTATTTCCACTATATATTATATAGAAATGCAGCTCTCTTGCACTCTTTTCTGGCAGAAAAAAATGCCATAAATTAACATAGTTCCATCTGCAGGAGTGAAAATAAGTCAAATTGGCTTGAGCCGTATAAACGACGCATACTTGTGAGCCAACATGTTTTGTTTCACACGCGTGCATGCAGGAAAATTGTGTGATTCAAATATGAAAGAAAACCTATCATATCTTGTTTAGGTAATCATGTTCTATTTTTTTCTTCCTTCTTTCAGAGCAAAGAAGATATTTGGTTTCTCCATTTCTCTTATCCTCATCAATCTGGCTTCCATTATGGAACGGGCTGATGAGAACCTCCTTCCAGCTGTTTACAAGGAAGTCAGTGCGGCCTTCAATGCTAGTCCTACTGATCTGGGGTACCTTACATTTTTAATGAACTTCCTCAAGTCGATAGCGTCTCCCTTGGCAGGTGTCCTTTCTCTTCAGTATGATCGCCCGACGATTCTTGCAATAGGGACTGTCTTCTGGGCTGTATCAACAGGGGCCGTTGGTGTCAGCCAGCACTTTCAGCAGGTTGCGTTCTGGAGAGCTGTAAATGGTCTTGGACTTGCCATTGTAATACCAGCACTCCAATCTTTCATTGCTGATAGCTACAAAGATGGCACTCGTGGTGCTGGATTTGGTTTACTAAGCCTTATAGGTGCAGTGGGTGGTATAGGAGGTAGTATTTTGGCAACTATCATGGCTGGTAGGGACTATTGGGGAGTGCCAGGATGGCGCCTTGCATTTATTATGGTCGCATTTGTGAGCTTGTTAATTGGTCTTCTTGTGTACTTCTATGCTGTTGATCCTAGAAGAACGCCCACAAGTCATTTTGGTGATGACAACGACTATGAGAGGTATGTTTTCTTTTGATTTAATATATCTGTCTCATTCCATTCTCTCATATGCAAATCTCCTTAGCTAGAAAATATACTGAACTATGCCATTTTTTTATTCTCTAATCCGATGTCTTGTATGACTATTTGATCCTCATATAACTTACCATGCAACTCTGAATAGTAACAGTATGTGCCTATTTGGATGTGGGCATAATGTTGCAATATCATGAATGGCTGTCAGGTCGCATTTGGTTGGCAATGATGTTGTTTCTCCACCTTCTATCTGGAAGGATTCATGGATAGCAACGAGATCTGTTATGAAAGTGCGGACATTTCAGATCATTGTCTTGCAAGGGATAGTTGGCTCATTGCCATGGACTGCCGTGGTTTTCTTCACAATGTGGTTTGAACTCATTGGTATAAAAACAAATGGAGTGTTTTTCAACATTTAAACTGATAAGCATGCTCTCCTGAAATTGAACATTGACGCAGTCTTGAACCCTCTTAGGTTTCGACAATAGCAGCTCGGCAGGGCTAAACAGCCTCTTCGCTATTGGGTGCGCTAGTGGAGCATTCCTGGGTGGGGTCATAGCAGATCGCCTGTCACGACAATATCCAGATTCTGCTCGCATCATGTGTGCTCAGTTCAGTGCCTTCATGGGCATTCCTTTCTCATGGATCCTTCTTACAGTCATCCCCCAGTCAGTTGATTACTGGTCTGCCTTTGCTGTCACTCTCTTCTTGATGGGCATTACCATAAGCTGGTGCGCTACATGTGCAAACAACCCTATGTTCGCAGAGGTAGTGCCTCCCAAGCACCGCACTATGATTTATGCCTTTGACCGTGCTTTGGAGGGCTCATTTGCCTCACTGGCGGCTCCTGCTGTTGGCATGGTCACTGAGAAGATATATGGCTACAACAACAAGACTGTTAATCTAGCAAACGGATCGGCAGAAGGCGCATATGCGCTCTCGAGAGGGTTGCTGACTATGATGATTGTTCCCTTTGCACTGTGCCTCATGTTCTACAGCCCCCTGTACTTAGTGTTCAAGCGTGACAGAGAAAATGCGAGATTGGCCACAATCAAGGAGCAGGAGCTAACGTGAAGATCCTACCCATGGTTTCAGACCCCTTGTTGCTGCTTCAAACTGAAATCATGCGTTGGCACCATTGAGAAAATTGAGGTTCAGGCTTTTCAGGTTCAGAATTTGTTGTGTTACTAGACCAGATGGGGCAGTCATTTTCAATGTGGCTAGTTGATGATTTTTCATCTTCATGTGGAGATGGAGAAATGATACAATTTTACTTTTGACTGTTTGTAGATAAATGGCAGTTACCACGTTTACTCTTTTTCTCATATACACATGACCAGTGCTGATATTATTGTGCTGGTTGACTGTTTTGTAATAGACTCAGTTGATCAATACAACAAGTTTGACATTTTTATTTGCAAAAAGATAGAAGTGACTGAATAGTTTTGCTTGATTGCATAGTGTAATCTGGACGAACTTATGAAATACTATTATAGGAAATATCGATCAACCCTTTTTTTGGGGGAGAGCATCTTCTCTGTCATGTTGTCCGATCTCATTATCTCATATGCTTCCTACAAATACAATTTTGTTGATGAATGTAAACTGCATAATTACCTCAAGTAATAGGTGATACTACTCAAGTAACAGGAGGTTAACTGCATAATTACCTCAAGTAACAAGTGATACTAAGATAAAACCTACAAACAATTTCATAATTGTTCTAAAACAAACACAAGGGGGAATTTAATATGTCATCTTCCAAAGGAGCAGCCCAGATAAGTATGTTTGGTTTCATGCTTTTGTTCAAGACCTATGGTTGGCGGCAAAAAGGGAAAAAGGAAGATGACAAGCCTTGCTATTACAAGATGACTTGAAATCATTTGATTTGTACTTCTGTAATTTTTTCTTTTTTCTTCATTTTTGTACATATAACTTGTTTTTTTATGAGATTTTCAATAGGGATCTCTCTTATCTTTTCCTAAAAAAAAAAGGGGAATTTCATAGGTACCAGTGCAAACATAGTTTATTCCATAAATAATGCCCCTCAAACAAAAAACACTAGAATTGCCTTCCCAAAAATGCTAACCATGCTACTTTCTATTTTTCATGGTTGTTTCATGTTAGATTAGTGGAAATGTGTGAATTGACAATTGTGTCCATCTTATTCCAACAAGCGACCAGGAAAAAAAAATCACGAGTTTATCTTCTCGCGACACTGGGAGAACTACGCCCTCTTTTCTTCCAGGTAAATGATTGGTTAATAGGTGTTTGATTAAAATGTTCATGACGAATTTATACTTGTAGTTTCATATTTCCCCCTTTTAAATAATTCATTGGACCATTTGACTCTCTCCCTGTAGTTGGATTGGTTGGTTTGATTTGATCATGTTTACAATAACTAATGTTGAATTTTCTTCTGATTTTTTTTCGTTTAGTTTGTGATTCTTGAGTCTTTTATGTTTTTGAATGTTTGTTGTTTTCCTAAATTTTCCTATGCTTTATAAATTTTTTAAAAATTTGAGCTTTTTGCTGTTTCCTTTCTTGCTTACATTTTTATTCTCGATCATGTGCAACTTCTTTGAATTCTCAATTTGTTTATGATATTAAAAATAAGCGCATGTTTGCCTTTCAATAATATGATTATTCAAATTTATCTCTGCAAGCTAATTTGTCCGTTGTACTTAAAGTTAGTTTAAGGCTAAAGTTTAGGTGAGGGTATAGGGTTCAATAGTTTTGCATATTTGTAGAGTTTTGGGCTTAGAATTTGGTTAAGAGTCTAGGGTTTATGGGTTTAGGGTGTGGTTAAGAGTTTAGAGTCTATGGTTTAGTTGGTGTTTTTGGTTGTTACTTGAGGGATCATATTTGAAAATTCATTTTGTTGAAAAGGCAATTATGCTATTTTCCGTTAAAAATAAAATTAATATTTATTCAAATAATATTGGTTCAATATGTAAATGAAGTTTTTATTTTCTCCAATTTTCTATTATTATAATGCTACTATTTATTCACTTATTTTTTTGGAATTTTCTTAGTTTTTGTCACTTCAATCTTTTATTTGTAATATCATTGTTTTTAACGCACTCTTTTGTCATTTAAGGTATCTTTTTATTGAAATTTTAATAATGAATTTAATCAGTTTTATTTGGCATCATACATTTTTTAAGTTTCCTGATCTTTAGTATTTTGGAATGCCCCTTAATATGTCTTCTATTTTTTATTACATGGTGATCCTTTTTCTCAGAAGTTGATGCATGTGATTGTGTTAGTTCTTCACTATTGTGGCATATGATTGTTCGTTTTTACTCAAAAGCTGAGGCATATTATTGTTAGTTCTTACTCAAAATCTGATGCATTTGATTCCAAGTTCTTACTCAAATGCTGAGGCATATGATTCTAATTTGTTATTCAAAAGTAGAGGCATATGATTCACTGTATGCTATTTTTGCTGTTTGACTAGATAATCTATATGCTGCATCTTTGTTCAATTGTACGCAAGAAAAATGTCAAATTTTGCAGGGGTAGTAGTGCTAAAAAATTTCCCCTAGGGCAGAGTTGGTATAGTTGTTTAACCATGTACATTTCTATTTGTTCTGTTGTATATAGTATGCATTGTTAGCCACTTTAATCCCTTCCAAACAAACTTAAAGTAAGCAGGGCAGCCACTTCAAATTGATATACCAAATGGTATATGCACGGTATTAATTGTAGTATGTTGGTTCATCAATCTGACTTCACAGTAAAGGTCACCGAATGAATTGTAACTGCTAAAATCAAAATTTGAAGTATAACCATGGAACAAACTAAAGTTGTTTTTTTCCCTCCGGTTTTTGAGTTTAAAATTTGGTCATCTATTGTTCAAACTGTTGGTGTGGTTATGAAGTTCTGTACCGCTTGTTCGATTTTTGTTTTTGCTATAGTATTTTGTAGCTTTCTACCCCTTGTTTTTCATATGATCATATCCCTTCATTCGGAGCTTAAACGCACACTTGTTTTATTTAGTTTTATCAAGAGCAAATGATTGGTTATACAATTATACATGACAAATGCTTCGATGATATTGACATGAGTTCTGCTACAAATGCGCCATATCATATTAAGATAGGAAACATTATAATATATGCATATTCTTGCGCCTTTGTCTGTTTTTATGATAATACAATGGTGCACACCTTAATGGTTTTCTATGCTGGCCCCATGTACCATTTAAGGTATTGACATAGGCTTGGCAGCTACACTAGGAGTATTTTCATTTGTTAGTTTCCTCACTATGCTTTGTCAAACCACCGTGGACCAGCACACACTAGTATTTTGTGCTTCTTAAGGATTACTCATCATGTGACCACTGCATTTGTTCGTTACGAAAGGGTTTTGAAGAAGACAGGTACTGATCTGCCTGTTTTTTCTTTAGTTGATTTTTGGTCTGATTACATGCTCGGCATTTTAGTGACAATTTCTGTAACTGATCTTGCAGAGAATTTGAAGAGCCGGATGAAGTGGAAGCAAAACTGGTTGGCAAATCCCTCTCTTATGTTCTATTGGTCTATACTTCAGTAACGTGTTGCTAAGTTCTGCCCAATTTTCAGGATGTGGACTTTAGAGTAACAAGGTGAAATCTAAGGTCAATTTAAGATCAGTAGACAAGTAACGAGCCCATTTTCATTTCCTCTAAATGCATAATCAGTCTCCAGATATTTTAATCTATCCAAGAAATGCTCTACTTATGCATGCAATGTCTCTATGCTTACTCCAGTTTGATCAACATATTTGACGTATATTTTATGAGTTGTCAGCATTATCTTTTTCTTCTGAAATCGTTGGACAGGCAGTTAAGACAAGCTTGCTTAGTGATGACAATCTTGCCTTGTTTATCTGTGCCTTTCATTTTGTCATCCTTCATGTTTTAAGTGATTGAATTTCCTTTTTTTTTTTTTGCCCATGTATTCACTAGTAAATTTGTAATGTACCGAAATTGGTTGGCTGTGATACTGCAGTAGCTAAACTTTCATGTTCTGTTAATGTAGGGTGTATATTCAACATGATTTAAAGTTCCGGATGTTTATGGAGTTTTCCAATTGAAACTTGAGTATCAAAGGCTTGGATATACCACGCTTTTGCTTTCAAAACCGGTTGCTTTTGCTTTGCTATCATTTTGGTGCAATTTTGTGATGTTTTCCCTCCCATCATGAATCTGAAGTTGTCAACTTGTCATACTTGTATTTCTAGTTACGCAGGTTTGTATGTCTTAGACTCCTAGTAATAGTAATATACTAAATAGTATATTAGCTTTCTAGCCTATTGGACCAGCAACTTATTTTTCTTTACCAGTATCAGTACAGGCACAGAAAATATTGTCTAATCATGTGGCTTTACTTTCTGCATCTCTAATTTGACGGTGACTTAGCTTGTTTCTGTATTCTTGCAGTGAACCTTTCATGCTTTTTTCTGCTTGGCATGATGGTCTTTAGTGGCCTTGTGTCCAGAGGAAATATGTCTTTTACTATCATGTTTGAGAAATGTAGTTACTGACCCAATTACATGACATTATGTTTTGGCCATCCATATTTTCCTTTTAGTTGTAATCACATTGTATTTGCTTTTTTTTTTTTAATTCCTTGCAGATACCAGTACGTCCTGACAAGCATAATGAGTATGAAAGGTTCATAACTTCAGCGTATCCATATTGCACTGCCTCATTTTCAACAGTAAGTTCTACTTAATATTATTCAACAACTACCCAAAATTTGTTTTGCATTCTTTATGTTTTACGTTGTTTCTTGTTGTGGTTTATGCTATAGTACATTTTAGGCCTGATTTACTTAGCCGAAGTTCTGGACTTCGTTTTTTTAAGCTTGCAGAGCAATTTCATGAGTTAGTGCTCAAATAATTTCCTCTTCGTTGCAGATGGGGGCTTTCTTCATATTCTCAACCGAATACCTGTACCACAAAACAGATATCTGAGGAGCAAAAGTTTCCTAGAATGGATCATGCTAGGTCTGTGCACTAATTGTGCTAAGCTTAGTGTTGCCAGGTGCAATATTGAACTACATTTTTGTAGTGTCAAGCCAATCTGGATAGATGACTTCCATGTCTGCTCTCAAAATTAGAACACATTGTCTACCCCATTTTCCTTTTCAATTTTTTGTGACGAGTAACTGTAGAGGCTTTAGAACCAACAGAAACAGAAACATTTTTGTTACTTCCATTCACAAGTTGGACTTAGCACTGAAGTTCCTTTCATAACTTAAGATATTTCAGTAAGACTTGAATGATTCTGGTTGAGAGATAGCCCATACGACCCAGGGAAAAAAGGGTAATCATACTTCAGATTGCGCAGTCACATTGCTAACACATTAGTACCTTAGCCTTTGTTATTGCGTTTGAATCCCGGTACTCGAAATCGTCTTACTGCATACATGCAACAACGCAGTACAAAGCGATTATTCTACAAGGTAGAGGGCACAGCATTATCTCTCCATTTCTTACATATCAGGCTATCTATCTGCTATTGAGTTGACAGCAAGCGCAGCATCACAAGTAATCACAGCCTAAACCTGGATCTCCAAAGTCCATCTGTAAAACTCCTGCTTTGGCACGGGTATGTCAAGCGTGGTGAGGCCTGTGTCGTCGTCGTAGCTGAACTCCACGTCCGTCGAATCCAGTGAGCATTTCACTGGCTTCTGCGAAGAATATGTTCCAAAGCGACCGCATCCGCGGACCTTGAGCACCACAGCCGCCGTGCAAGCCTCCTTGCCGTCATTGGCGGCAGTGGTGTCGGGCGTTTGGACATCGCATTCCTCCACTGCTCCCCCCGAGTTGAACATGTTCAGCAACCCGATCGGTGCAAACGATACATTCGGCGCTATCACCTTAACAGGGCAGACGTGAAACAGCTCGAACTCGAGCACTTCCAGTGTCACCGGCAATGTGGCTCCCTTTGGAAGTCTGATCAGCTCTCCTGAAGCAACAATATATAACAACCATCAGAAACTCTTAATGAGGTACCAACACTCGACAATACAACGGAAATGTTTGATGCATCGGTGCTGTACTGACCTGACTTGTGGACGTACACGACGGCTTCGCCGTTCCAGTCCGGCGCGGCGATGTGAGCTATCGCATCGACGTCCTCGGCGCGGACTGAACCGGTGAGCGTCCCTGGCACCGCGTCGTGGACGCGCGTCGTCTTGGCGACGCGGCACCAGCCCGCGCCCTGGCAGTTGAAGACGCCCACCACGCCCGTGCACTTGTTCACATTCCATATCTTGAGCAGGCTGCATGCGAGCATACACACAATTAGAGAAGACGCATCACATAATGTCAAATGGTAAATTGCTGGTACTTCACCTTGCGCCGTCGCGTGCCGGGTCGGCGAATAGGCAGTCGCGCGTCGGGCGGCCGGGTAGCCGCGCGCGGAGAACGGAGCCGTCGGGGAGGACGAGTTTCTTCAGCAGGTCGAAGTTGTGGTTGCCTGGCTTGTCACTGAAAACGAAACAAGGTTAGCAAATGCCATCAATGTTAGAGACCGCTCTGTGAATTGCACGTCGGTCTCGGAATGCGCAACGTCGCAAAGCGAAGAACAGTGAACGTTCTTTGTCCACTGATGTTACAAGTTGCGTCCGTGTGCCGTAACACGGTGTGTGTTGATGTGATGGTTATACCCAAATCCAATCATGTTTGCTAAATCAATCAGGCCGACCAATCCCTCTCACGTCGGTGACATGACAACAGGGGCAATCATTTACCCCCCATGTTGGGATCATTTGTCGCCTCGCAATGATGGATGTCACAATAATGACCTTAAATCATTCTTGCCACATCGACAAACAATTTTAACTATATCTGATTTATATTATTTATATAACTTACACGTAGATTATGTATAAAAACTTCGGTACGAACAATATTGCTCAAATGAAAAGCTACAAAGCTGGAAGAGCTTGAATTTCAGTTATGCCTACCTGACATAGATCGGGCAGCCGCCGATCGCCCGCGCCGCACCGTGGTACTCCGCCGCCGGGTGCAGGCTCTGCGATGGACCAAACCCACACAAACCGATAGAGAACATCAAACACCGCAGAACGGTGAAACAATTGCCATGCAGATCACAAGAATGTACCGCTGAAACAGAGTCTCAGTCAGAAGAACCCGTACTTACATGGAACATGTCCCAGTCCGTCTCCATGAACTCGCCCAAGAACAGCGTGTTGTACGCCACCGACGAGATGTGTATGGTGTGCGACGCCGGGTCCCGTGGGTAGAAGTCGTCCGACGCCCGTACCACCGCCGTCTGCTTCGCACTGCGAGAACACATACACACAAGAAACACGTCGCGATGATTGGGATGGTGCAGATTACACATAGAGACAACAGGCAAGTTGCGATGGTGCAAATGACATGTACCTGTAGAGCATGTCAGTGTTGTGGCACATGCAGGAGATGCAGCCGTTGTCGGGGAAGTTGCGGGCGATGGAGGCCTCGAGCGCCTGGTGGTAAGCGCGAGTGAGCGAGACGCGGCCGCCGTGGCCGGCGCCGAGCGTCTCGATGATGTTCTGCACGTCGACCTTGACGCCATCGACGCCGCAGGAGGCGAGGTAGGAGTGGAGCTCGCCGTAGAAGCTGTGCACCCTGCGCGGGTGCACGAGGCCGAGGCCGAGCACGGACAGGCTGTCCATGACAATGTCCGGCTGGTTGCCCGTCACCCCCGGCGACTGCACCGGGTACGCCAGCGCGCTCTCGTAGTGCTCCATCCCTTCCGCCGCAGGCTTCACCCCGCCCCAGTACCCGGCCATCGCGTGCCACACGTACACGTACCTGCGATACAATAGTGACCGTCCGTCATGTTTGATCAATACACATGATACATTTTGTATCTCTGCCTTGCAATTCAGACGGCATACACTTTACTCTCATGCATGGTTGGTGCTGTTTGAACTATATGGAAGAGGATATGAGACCCTGTATGTAAGAAGGATCTACAAGTTTCTAGAGGTACGCACTTGACATTGTGTTCTTTCTTGGCCTCATCCACAAGAAGTTCGAGACCTGGAGTTTGGTCGCTCTGATCTCCATCCTTGTTCTTTTTCTGGAACTTGGAGTTCTCTTTTATCCCTGTCAGTCTACTTGCGAACCTGCAGCATTGGTTTAACATTTTGGATTAGACATTAGAAGTATGAAATGTTACGTGATCAGATTGATGAAGCAAGGGCTGTGATTGATGCCACGTACTGTGCTCCTTCCTGGACGACGGCGTCTGATTCTTCCTTCTTCTCACTCCCTATCTGCTGCCACCCATCGTCGATGATCAAGAACCGTGGAGGTGTGCCGCCTTTGGACAAGCTTTAAGATTAAAATGCGCATACAAGTGATTATTAAGTTCAAAATAATTTGTAGATTACAAAGTTTATTATGCATCCGTGTCTATATTTCTGGGGTAAATTTTCTTGCAAACTCATTCCACATTCCTACTCAAAAAACAAAATCCTACATGTGTTTACCTCAGCTGGTAAAATGCTAGATTTTTTTACCTTTGGAGGCCCTGCTTGATACCATCGGCAGTGACATCAGTGTAGAAGGCGTCCCACGTGCACCACCCGAACCAATCCACAAACGACGGCACCTGCAATTAATATAAAATCAATGAGACACACAAACAAGGCGACACTGCCGGACCCGACACGACACCAGGGGTCCGGTCGCAACACAACACAATGCTAAAATTCAGTGATCACATCACATGAACCCAATCCAAACAAAGCCAAAAGAGCCTTCCCCATCTCACCTTTTTCTTCTCCCGGTGGTGAAACGTCTGCATGTGCTTCTCCATCACCCTACAGTGTTGATTCATCAAATCATACACTAATCAAGTAGTAAATAACTACTTAGTACAATAAGGATTGCAAAGGTAAGAGTTTAGGTTAAACGCTAACTTGACGGCGTGGGTGATGGCGTGGAAAGGGTTGGTCCCGGCGTGCATGTACACCATGCACGTCCCCTGCTCCGTCTCCACAGACTTGTCCCCTGCACACACACACACCCCTTAATGCATATATGACACATACGTGCATACATAAAGTTCAGTTTTTCTGGCTTTGTGACATGCAAGTCAGTACAGCAAATACCATCACAAGAATTGTAAGATTTAATTATTTACTCTCTAGAAGTATTTCTTTTTTGTTTTTTAAAAGACTTATCTTTCTAAAAAAACAACAATATTAAATTATCCAACATACTAACAGCAAGAGTGTTTTTACAGTAGGATCCTACATACTGTTTTTCTAAAAAAAAAGAACAATAATATTTTTTAAACATACAAATGCTTGTAGAAGATTAAATAATCCAGAATTTCTTGCAGGAATCCTTGAGAAGTTGAGTGACATGTGGAATATTTATTTCCCTTTCAAAAATATAGAATCTGGAATCCTAATCCTCTGTTATTTTGTACTTACCGCTCTCCAGGCATATCTCCAGCTCGTCACGCTCGTTCCCCTGCAGCGCCGCACGGAACTGCCCCTCCAGAATGGGTAGCATCACGAGGTACACGGCCTCGCCGTCGCCGTCCGGCCGTGTCTCGAGGAGCATGAACTGTGTCTCCAGCGGGACGTCGCGGCCGGACGTGCCCATCATCTGGGTCATCCACCACAGCTTGAACCGGAAGCAGCACACGAACCGCAAATCCCTGCAAATTACGAGTTGAAGTATAGCCATCTTTCCTAAACGGCTCAAAAAATACATGATATATACAAATTCATATATTTTAGTAAGAGGATAGTACGCACCGGAGGGTGCCGAAGGTGAAGACGTGGTGGCTCTTGGCCTCGCCGGCCGTGGCACCGACGAAGGCGCCATCGGCCAGTCCGACCCCGGACGCGGGGGTGAGCACGATGTTCTCCGGCACGCCGGCGAGGACGGTCCTCCCGTGCACCACCAGCCTCCCCTCGCTCACTGTTATCTTGGGCGTCACCGTCATCTTAACCCTCTTCCTACGTACGCAACAATTACCAAAATGAAAAAAAAAACTTGGTAAAAAAGAAAATTATATAACAATTATATAAAAAATGCAAAAATCAAAGAATCAAATTAAGAAAGAAGAATTTGTTTGCAGAAATATGCTAAATATTACCTTGTTTTATTGCTCACTACTATAGTATATATATTGCGTGCTACGTTATACTAAGTAGTTGCCCTCTCAAGATTGGGGGGAAGAGGTAGTGTAGCCAGCTAGAACCGTCTTATATAGCAGGCGATGTGCCTTCCTGGAGTGACACGTGGATTGTAATTTTCTTGGGCCGTCATCTCCAAAGAATTCTCCCAAGTTCCTCTGGTAGATTTCGTGCAATCTCATTTATTAGTTTTAGATTCCACACTCAAGATCTAGTTGTACTTTAAAAAAAAAATTTGTTCGTTCATTTAAAAAATTCTTAGTATTTTTGACACATCAAATTTAAAATAGATGGTACGACTTATGGATGAAAATATCTTTTACTGGAAACTTTCCAGAGATGGGCATGGTCTTCTAGATAAAATTCTGGTGGTGGGTGTGGGTGACTGACAAGTGGGGCCTCTTTGGCAATGCATGCGTGGATCTTCTTATGTATATATGATGGCTTGTTTTAGCTTCCGTGAAGGATCCAGATCCCAGAGTCTCTCATCCAACAAAGCAAAGATTATTTTAGGTCTTATCAACTCACTGTGTTTTTGGAATGTTTCTACTGGAGATTTGTAGTGCTTTATTTTTCAGACATTTAATCGTTTGATTGTTTAAACACTTACCGTACTCAAGTCTGACATTATACTCAATCATGCATCTTTCGCTCATCAATTTGAGTTGAGCTTTTATCTTTTCTGAAGCAAAACTCAACTCATCTTTCAATCAACATTAAGTTGAGTTTATCGGTCCGTCATCTCTAAAGCGATACAGGAAATGGTCGACGTCAACAGCTAAATCATACTTCAAAATGAATCATGGTTTTAAGTCATGTAGCAAGATCTGTCACCGAAAGATATATAATCGTGCATGCAATTAATTAATGTGTCTATTCCGTAATACCCTAAGGTATGTTGGCCTGAAACGGATCAAATCACCGTACCACCGATGAATAATTTTTGATTTAATAGAGCAAAAAGTATTTTCATGGACCTTTATCAGAGCGATACTGCGTATTATTAATTGAGCAATAATTGGTTTGCCAGGATAAACACACTGCTTATTAGTTGTGAACAGAGCCAAGGAGTGCTAGGGGTATAATTGTTTTGAATAAGATAAAATGGTTTATGGTGTAGTCTAACTTAATTATTTTTACTGTTAACAAAAGGTAGAATTGGCACAAAGTGTTAAGCTTGTTTTAGATCCAGAATTTTCCGAGTATACCATTTTCGTCTTTTAATTTTAAGATGGGTACTATTTTTGTTAAAAGAAGATTATCTACTTACTTAAATGAAGTCTGAGCGTGTCTTTCTTACTGAATTTAAATGGTCTAAATTGATATAAAAGAGAAATTAAAGTGATTAGCTTTCTGGTGAAAAATTTAAAATTTTTTTTTTCTACTTTGATCTGGATCATTCTTTCAGATCTAACGATTCAAATATAAAAGAAAGACATATTTCTTTTCTTCTATCTATTTTTTTTTGTCCCTTCCACTAAATTAGCCTCTAATTTATTGATAAATATATAACTAATCTAATTTTGGAAACAATTAAGGATCACACAAACTTAATTTTAATTCCAACACATGGCTCACATAGCTTCACTATTTTACCGGCGACCAACTATCATCATTTTACAAGTAGTACATTTATGTACAAAAATAACCACCTATTCTTTATGTATAGTTTCGGATTTATTTATTATTTTACCAGGGGTCTCAAAATATGACAAACAAATATGCCCCTACATGTTCGTGAGTGCATCTAATGCTTCAGGAATCAACTCTACATTAAACCTGTCTTTTATGTTCGTGAGTGCAACTAATGCTTTAGGAATCAACTTTACACTAAACCAGTCCTTTAGTAATCAAATTCTGAACGAAAAAAACATTTTGTTACTAAGAATAAGATGCTACACCTAACATTTTTCTTAGAGTGCTTTTGCACTTTATTTAAAAAATAAAAAAAGTTGCATAAATTCCAAAACATACACAGTCCGTTACTGATGGTTAGGTACATAATGGTTCATCAACTGTTTTAAGAGGACTGGGATTTTTTATTATGTCACTCGAAACAGTGATACATTTACAAATGTCACTCAAAAAATTGAAGTTTTTAGTATGCTACTCTAAAAAGTGAAATAATTATCATTTATTATTTTCTCATATTTAACATTATTTTCTTTTTTCTTTTTAGTATTTTTGCATACACGAAATGATTGTTTTGCTCTAAACCCAAACAAGATTCGACTCAAGCAAGTCCATGAAGTGGTTCAAAACATATTGATATCCAATCCACTCCAATCAAATCATATTTACCCTAGTTGCCTGCAGGTTTGGGGGCTTTAGTCGCTATGGGTTAGGTCAGGTGGATAAACAGGATTGAGTTGAATCCTATTTGCACTCAGGGGCAAAACAGTCATTTTGTATGGATGAAAATGTTAAAAGAATTGAATAATGTTAAATATGATAGGGTGGTAAATGATAACTATTTCATTTTGAGAGTGGCATATTAAAAATATTAAAATTTTAAGTGGTAGTTTTAAATATACCATTCTTAGAAGTGGTATATAATCAAAAATTTCTTTAGGATTTGTGTAGTTTTTTTTTCTCCAAAATGCAGAGAAGAACATCATTTTTGGAACGGAAGATACTTTTGCAAGGATAGTTGTTGATCGGATCCATATAGGTGATGTCGTTCTAAAAAGTTGAAGTCGGTAGTGATGCGAGCCACGGTTCTGATACAAGTTAGATATTAAGCTATAACGACGAAGGCGATTGGTACAAATGCAAACAGAACAAGCAAGAGAACACACGTCACTGATACTATGATTGCCATGCACTTGGCAGGTGTATAATTGCCTAAGTTTAATATTGTTTCAATCAGTTTGATTTCATTTATTGGCTTGAATTAAATTTCTCCGGGGATTCAATTTATAAACTCAAAAATCTTTAGTGGACGAAGAATTTTAACTTATTGATTGAACTCTAAATGAGTATAATTTGACTCTAATTTTAACTTATAAATCTAAATAAAAGTTAAAACTAGATCAAATAAGAACTTGAGATCCACCTAGATTTACAAGTTCCTAGTCTATTTGTCTATGTGCGTTTTCTTCTATATCTTCTATATGAGACAAAAGACTTCATGATTTATACTAAGTCCATATACACGATATCAAGAGAAGTATGGGTTGACACGTAGAGAGAACAGATAAATCGTTTCCCAACATCTACTTGAAGTTAACCGATTCATTCATGTGCTGATTTCGTCTAGTGGATCAGGTTTCGCATGTACCTTGTCACGTTTTTATGAGACGTCAGTTTCACAGCGTGCTGATCATCACAAGACCTGCCCCCCCTAAAAAAAAAAAAAACCCAATTTTCGTTCATCTAGCAGGACAATGTGGTCCGTTGAATTGTTGGAGGAAGTAGTGAAGTGGCATTCTAGTAGAAGTAGACAAGGCAAGGAAAAAAAAAGTTAGCCATCCGATCTAAAATGGTCTCTTGAATCGATATAGCTCAAGACGCAATGCATACCATAATATAGCTTAGTAGTGTTGCTTACTGTTGCTCTTATGGTTTCCCAAAGGGCTACCTTATATGGCTAATGGCTTAATTGCATTGCTTAATGTTCCTCTCACCGTTGAATTTCATGATTAGAATGCTTAATCTCACCGATTGGTTACAGTAAGAGTAATATGATCACTTTGGAGTGGTCCCTTAACGATTTTTCCCTGGTTAAAGGTACACGAGGACAAATAGCTGCTAAATCTTGGGATCATGTGGCACGTTGCTAAAAAACATACGGTGCGCTCTTGTATATTATAATCTGTTCGAGTCCGACCTAGACACGTGTTGCAGTTGGACCATATGCACCAGACCATGATTGGATCCACGTCAAGACCCGCGCGTGGATAGGTCCGAATCGGTTCCTTCTTGCTCGCAAAGTCGATGCCCTCGAGAAATCTTTTGCTTAGCAGGGGCATCTCAATCTAATCTTCTCGTATGATCAATGGAATTTATTGTAATTTCACACGGAAAAAAAAAGGTCAACTTGTGAGGTTGCATTTGCATGTTAAGGTCTAATTTGGCTGTGCTGTGCTGTACTGTTGTTGCCTTGTTGGTGGCCAGCACTGTACTCTGCAGTGTTCCAAGAAACGGTCGATATGACGGCAATATCAGCCACGAGGTCGACATTGGCTCGAAAATACTCCAATTTTTGTTATCTATATAGGTATGCTGTTTTATAACATATCCGCCTACATGGCGGGAAAAAACAGCTGATACACCGGTGGTAGCAACTAGCAACTTTTGTTTGAACAGTTAAACAGCAAACCATGAGAAGCAAGATGGTATATTTCAATTTCAATATACTACAGTGTGGCTGTGAATATTACACCAACAAAGACGTGTACTTACTACTTACAAACAACCACCGCTCCTCCTCTTTTTAGTACATTCTACCTATTGCTGGCACAGACAAACACTCTTTACAAAGCCAAGAATGATAGGTTTATTTACCATTTAGAAAACTAGAATGTTGAAAAGTTTGAATCCAAACTAGAAAAACAAAACAAAGGAAAGAAGATTTAATAGACATGCTCATGATATCAGTGTCATTTTTCTTTAGTCTACTGTTTATCATCAGTCAGGGATCCATCCTTTTTAAGCTTCAGGCTGAGATTGCTGAACCTCTGCCTTGAGTACTGTCTAGATGCCTTCCTCCAATCTGTTCCGGCTTTCATCATTGCGGCAAACTCATCATAACTTATTTTCCCATCCTGAGAAAAGCACAGACCAAAGCTTAATGTTAGGATGATCATATCAATCAGTCTAGTATCAAGGAGAATTTGAGCACATGGTATTTAGTAGTTTTGATAACTACTAGTTGCATTGTGTAGTGTTCAATCAGACAATCCTTGCCTTTTTGGTTTGTAATTTATAACATTATAGTAAAGATATTTATCGCTTGCACATTCCTTATGAGCAATGATACAAGTGCCAATGCCTTGCAAGTTGCAAGTGGCAAAATCTGTACCTTGACCGCCACATGGCCATGAGTAATATTCAAAACACTTCTGGCCAGTAGTTTGCTTTGAATTTCATCTCATTGTTCATTCATAATATAAACAAAGAAATATGCTATTCAAATTTGGAGGGTTGAGAACGTAGATTCGACTAACCTTATCTGTATCAACATCAGAGATGATGCCATTGATAATGTCTTCATCATTTGCCTCCAATTCATCAGCCAAGGCATCTCTAAGCTCTTCAATTTCTATGTATCCACTCCTGTTTTGGTCAAAGTATGCAAAAGCCTTCTGGAGATGTCCATCATTTCCTATCTTTCTCACATGGATAGATACAGCAACAAATTCTCCATAGTCTAGGGTCCCATTCCTATCAACATCAGCCTGCAAAGCAGTGAAAAGAACATAACCAAGCCTCTTCAAGAACCAGATTAAATTTTATGTAGTGTAGAACATTTCTGGTAGCAACTCACAGCATCCATCAATGTCTGAATATCTGAATCGGGCATTTGGTTTCCTAGTTTACGGAGGCCAAACTTCAACTCCTCGAAAGTTAGTTTGCCATTCTTGTTCACATCCATGCTATCAAACATTTGCTTTATGTCAGCTACTTCCTCTACAGATAGATGCTCAGCAATCACCTGCAAAGGTTTAGTGTAAAAAATGTTAATTTAACAAGAGCAATCCATCTAGGATGAAGACTTCTTTTTTCTCCTCAATTCTATAGAAGTCTTTGTTCAGTAAGGATACTGATGTATTTTAGAACTTTCACGTTAGAAGTCTTACCCTTAGGGCTTTCTTCTTTAACTTGTTCATTGCAGAAAATTGCTGCAGTCTTGCCCGGACAGTATTGCCAAGAGAAATATCAGGCATATTTTTGGAATCGTGTAACCAAGGATGTTCTGCTCATGTAATTGACAATGTCAGAAAAGTAAGTTTGTGAGAAAATAGTTCAAAACATGAATTCATAGACTGATGATGAAGTTTGAACAGCGCTATTAGATGAAATAGACATACAGAATGACACACCCCCACAGGTGAAGGCAGATACCTACCAAGAACTTGTGCTGCAGTTAGCCGTTGCATCGGATTTGGATCCAGCATCCGTTTGACAAGATCTTTAGCATGCTCTGAAACTCGGGGCCATGGATCTCTTTTGAAATCTATAACAGATCGTATAATTGCCTGAGCTACTCCCTGTTCAGTTTCTGCACAGCATCACAGGTGTGTGATAAGGACCAAGCTCTAACTTTCCTCTAACATACACACCGTGCACTTGAGAGAGAAAATACCTGCCCAAAATGGTGGTACTCCACAAAGAAGTATGTAAAGTATCACTCCAGCACTCCAAACATCAACTTCGGGACCGTAGTTTCGCTTCAGAACCTCTGGGGCCATGTAGTATGGGCTCCCTACAATTTCAGTAAAATGGTCACCTGCATACAGAAACCATCATCAGTAATGAACAAGTATTTACTTATGTTAAACAAAAAGTTGGTGAACTAATGAACTCCATTTCATTCATTCTATACTACAGTTGTAGTCTTGAGCATAAGTTATCTGCAATGCATACCAGGCTTGAAAAACACAGATAGCCCAAAATCAATTGCCTTCAGAGGAGAGTTCTCCTTCTTGTTTGCAAACAGGAAGTTCTCGGGTTTCAGGTCACGATGCATGACCCCGTGCTTGTGGCACATCTATCACAGTAAACAACACAACAGTACATGTCACAAAAATATCCATAATGCACAAATAAAGATCATAATACAAGACGCACCATTTTAAGATACAACAGCATAAACAAGGAAGATAACATAGAAACAAACATTGGTAACAAACTTAAGTGCTTCCACACTCCCTCTAAAGAAAATTACATAAATTCTGAAGCAAATAAGTAGTTGAAGTGCTGCCCTGCACAAAATCAAACCATTACAATCCCTGCAGCTGCTTTATGATCTACGCAATTTTCTTTTAATGAGCATAGAAGCACTCCTCCTGGTTGATAGCATAGTAATAACGCAAGATGGCAACTAGGAATTAATCTCCTAATAGTAAAGAAGTATACAACTAATTACTGAACTATAGTGTTTTGCTCACATTGGTTTCCCCTGAGCACTCATGAACAGCTAGTACTAGACTACTACCTCGGCGAGGGTGTAAGAAGCCAATAATAACCAAGAAGAGGCGTTTCTGACCTGGACCACCTCAACGATGGTGCGGGTGACGGCGGCAGCGGCGCGCTCGGTGTAGTGCCCGCGCGCGACGATCCTGTCGAAGAGCTCGCCGCCCTCGCAGAGCTCCATGACAAGATGCACGGCGGCCTCATCCTCGTACGCGCCGCGGAGCCTCACAATATTGGGGTGCGGCGGCATGTGCCGCATGATCTCCACCTCCCGCCGCACGTCCTCCACGTCCACCGGCGTCCGCAACTTCCGCTTCGATATCGATTTGCACGCGTACCGCTCCCCCGACGTCACCTCAGTGCACAGGTACGTCACCCCGAACTCGCCGCGCCCCAGCTCCCCGCCCAGCTCGTACCGCGCCTCCAGGTCGCGCCCTGTCGGCTCCCGCAGCACCACCAGTCCGGGTCTCGCCGCTGCCGCAGCTGGCGCACGGTTGTACGCCACCGTGAAGGGATTCTGCTTCTTCTTGTTCTTGTTCTTGCGGTCTCCATGGGACGCCGGCGTGCCGCAGCAGTTCCCCATGGTGGGAGATTACGACGAATCGGCGAAACCCAATTGGGGATTTGGGATGCCGAGTTGATATGGCAAGTTGGATCAGCCAAGGGGGCGATTAAAGCAAGAAAGATAAATTCTTTGTGTTGCGTTCGTCCTACCACCGTCACCGTGTGAGCTGGGTCACGGAGTCCACGAATTCTGGCCGCGTTCTAGAAGCGGACCATAATTAAAAACCAATACCAAAAATCCGATCTTTTTTAATTATTTAATGAAAAGATTAGTGATTTAGTAGAGAATTTAGTGGATTTAGTAGAGTATTTAGTGAAAAGTCAATACAAAGTTCCGATTGATTTGAGGAGTTGGTAAGTGATGGATTACACAAAGTAGTTAACTACTCTTTTATTCAAAATTATCTATCATTATAGTATTTATATAGTCAAAAATCTATTGATAGAATATCTTCACACAAAAATATGATAGATCTTATAAATCAATATAGTAAGTTTTTCAGTAAATATAGTAATTATTGTCAAGTATTATAATAAATAGAATTAAGAAAAGATCTTTTAATTTGATTTCGATTAAGAGAACTATATGATCTTAAAAGAGAAATTCCAGTTGTACTAAAAATTTAAAAATTTCTTAAAAAGCTGAATTATGGGCCTCAATTACTCCTTATAGGTATACTAGTTCTTGATTTGCGTTTATCTATTTTTGATTTTTGTCATCTATTTGGATTTTATAGAAAAAATTTAAGAAGTCTAGTAGTCTATGAGTTATTGCTTCTTTTGGAAAAGAGTGAGGAGACTTTGAAAATTTGCAGGGGGGACTTCTGGAGGGTTAATATGAAGGCGACAAGCGGCGAAGAAAGCGAGTTTGCAAGGGATACTTTGGTGAGGAGGAAAGTGATGTTGCTTGTGCTCCCACCTATGACAGAAAAAATTACTTATCAAGTTCTGTGGTGGAGTTTGTTAGTCTTGGTCATTGCCGATTCTCCATTCCCCAAGCCTGCCATTGACTTGTTACATTGTAGCATTGTTTGACAAGATCAACAACAAATAAAGAAAAGGGAGGCGGAAACTTCGGTTCAGAGTTCAGAGTTCTACTTCTTCAGATTCTTGAGTACTTACTTAGTTGGGGCTAATTTGTTGTCTGACAAGATCAACAACAATGTAAAAAGAAACCTTCAGTTCAGACTTTATAGTTTCACTTCTTCAGATTCTGCAGTATTTACTTGGTTGGGAGTGATTTGTTGTTTGACAAGATCAACAACAATGGGAAAAACAAAAAGTTCAGTTCCTACTTCAGAGTTCAGAGTTCCACTTCTTCAGATTCTTGAGTACTTGCCACATGGAACTATTTTGTTGTTAAAATTTCTCTGTCAAGAGTAAAACATGGTTTATTAGTTATGTGAATACATTGTTCAGGAATATTGAGGATAGTATAGCCTAAAAGGTCAAATCATTTTTTGTTATTTGGATTCTTTCTTCGTGCATCTATTTCGGACACTTCATTTTTTTTTTCTTTTTTGAGGGCAAATTGGTCGAATAATCCTCTCCCAGAGGAAACATAGAATCTAGGCAATTTGACAATTTACATGCTAATCTTTAATTCTAGTTTCTAGATCACAAGATGTCAAGAAGTGAGCTCAGTTACGTAGGCAACGTAAGCTTTCACTGGCGTCTCTGTGCTTGGAGGTCATGAGGGCCGGCACCGGCACCGGCACCGGCACCGGCACGAGCACCACCGTGCTGGGGTGGGCCGTGATGCACCTTGTGCTCGACGCGGCGGTGCAGGAGAGGGTTTACGGCGAGGTTGCGGGGAAAGCCAGCCGGATCAGAGGCCACACCTTATCTTGCAGGATAATGACTTCCAATGTTAAGTGGGATCATATGAGAACTGGTCCTACATGTCTGTGTAACGGACATATTGCACGGAGATGGACGGCTAGGATCGTTCTTAATGGCGTGCTCCTTTCATTCAGAGATGGACAGTCAGGATCCGCTTGCGGAATCTGTCTGGTGGAGGAGACTTCCCAGTGGCGCCCGCTGAGCCACCTGCTACTGTTGCATGCGGCGAAGCGCAAAGGAGAACTACTTCCTACTCTATTCTTCAACAAGAAAAATGGACAATGCAGCACCTACTCAAACTTGCTCTCGATTATCATATAATGATTCTGATCACTAGATATAATGAAACTAATATATGATAGGCATAACAGAAATGCTTGAAACAATGAATTAGATTGCATCCGAGGCCATGTGATCCGCCAATCAGGTACAATGTCTTACAGTAACACATCTGATGCTCTTTAGGAATTTTTTTTCCAAATAACAAAAAAAAAAAAAAAATTCGAAAACTAACCCATAACTTTTTAATTTTGCAAAAAAACTCTCTGTCGCGAACGCACGCGCGCGACTGATCTTCAGTTGCTAGCCTGACTAGCGACTGAAGACGTGGCACGGCACAACGCCCCGCTGGCCCATGTGCCGTGCCACGCCAGTTTTCAGTCGCTAACCGGGCTAGCGACTGAAACCCGCGGCGTTTCAGTCGCTAGACCGGCTAGCGTTTGAAAGCTGTATTTAATCCCCAGCAGTCCCTTTCACAGTACGGGTGAGTTCATTTTTTTGAATTTTTCCAGAAATTACTGAAATCTGTTTAGAGAGAGAAGGAAGAGAAGAGAAGAAAGAGGAGGAGAAAATTTTTTTTTGGAGATTCTTCAAATCTGTTCGTTGAGGTATATTTTTTTAACTCGTATATTTAAATTAATTAGATCGTTAACTCGTAGTATTTAGATATGATTTAGAATATATTTTTATACGGATGGTAAATGTGTGAATGTGATGAACAAAAAAATTGAAAGAACCTTAGTGTATGTTCGCAGATTAAAAAATTTGAAGAACCATTAAAAAATGTGATGTTTTTCAAATTTGAATTTTATTAGTATGCACGTAGATTAAAATATTTGTTAATATGTAGATGTAAACGTTTGTGAGTATGTATATTAAAATGATTGTTAATATGTAGTTTGAAAAGTTTCTTTTAGTTAGGGTTAGGGTTAGAATTAGTCATCACCGCTGTCGCTTCTTTTAGTTAGGGTTAGGGTTAGGGTTAGTCATCACCGCTGTCGCTTCTTTTAGTTAGGATTAGGGTTAGGGTTAGTCATCACCGTTGTCGCCCTCACCGTCTTGACCTTTCCCGCATGGGTTTAGAGGGAGAGGGGTTATTTTTTTAAGGGTTGTAGGCAAAAATCGTGTAGCCCAATAGCGATTGAAACGGTATTTAAATACCGTGCGTCGCTTTCACACAGTACGGCCATTTCATTTTTCCGAAAATTCAGAAATTAGCAGAGAGAAAGAAGAGGAGGAGGAGAGAAGAAAGAGGAGGAGAAAATTTTTTTGTAAGGTTCCTCAAATCTGTTCACTGAGGTATATTTTCATTAATTCGCATATTTAGAATAATTAGATCGTTAACTCGTATATTTAGATATGATTTAGATTATATTTTTATATGGATGGTATGTTCGTAGATTTAAAAATTTGCGGAACCTATACTTTATTAGTATGTGATGGACTAAAAAATGTGATGTTTTTCAAATTTGAATTTTATTAGTATGCACGTAGATTAAAATATTTGTTAATATGTAGATGTAACCGTTTATTAGTAGGTATATTAAAATGATTGATAATATATAGATTGAGGGTTAGGGTTAGGGTTAAGGGTTGGTTTTTTTGTTAGGTTTAGGGGTAGGGTTGTCAATCAGTTAGGGTTAGGGTTAGGGATCGCGGCCTCGTTGCCGTAGTCATTACCGATGTCGCCCTCACCGTGTTGGCCTTTCCCGCATGGGTTTAGAGGGAGAGGGGAAATTTCTGTTGTTTGAAAAATCATGTTTTTTCTAGTACTTTGAGCAATGTTGGTTCTCTAATTATACACTCTGATATAGTTATTGCGCATTGTTGCACTATCCTGTTTGAATCTAATACAGAATGACAAATTGATTAGGCTATGGAGCAACTCAATACGGTTTGCGTTTATTACGGAGCTAGTGTAATCCGTAATGGACCAAACGTGATGATCTTGGTGGTTGTATGTATGTTTACAGTCAAATGAGACAACCACAGTCAGTGTCTTTCAATGATTTGGAGATGTGGTTAGTCGACCTGTTACAACTCAATGTTGCTACGGATAATCTCAGGGTCGAAGGCATGGTTCCGGATGGAAACAAATGGGTGCTGAAGAAACTGAAAGGTGACAAATCATGGGGTTCGTTTCGACGATTTGTGACAAATCCAGGCTATGGTGTCGAAACCATCATACTGTACGTTGAAATCTTAGCACATAGTTCGGAGGGCAGCCATTCAGTAGAAAGAGAAAGCACTAATATCTGTACCGAAAGTCACGATGGCGGTGACGGTGCCGATACTGGTGCAGGTGGCAGTACCAATGCCAGTGCAACTTGCAGTGTACTTTTGCAAACTGTAGGAGATACAACTCAATTTGGTGGCCATCAAGTAAATGCAGCTGAAGAATTACCAGAATTGGAGGAGAATTTTAATGAAGAGGAGTATATTGATCCGTCAGAAATGTATGAATCTCCTGTTGAACCCACGGAACAGCAGAATCCTATAAATGAAATTTTTTTCCAAATAACCCATAAAATTTTTTTTTGAAACTGGTCCAAAACTTTTTAAAATTTGAAAAATGGCCTTCAGTTGCGAGCGGGATGCTACGATTATTGCGTGGCGTTGTGTGGCACGTCACGAGGCCCAGCTTAGCTTTCAGTTGCTATCCCAGATAGCGACTGAAAGCCTCGCACGGCCCAGCCCGTTTCCAGGTTTCAATCGCTATCTGGGATAGCGACTGAAACAATTAAATTAGAAATGGGGGTACTGGGATTCGAACCCTGCTCATGCGCACGGGAGAGAGAGGCCATAACCAGCTAGACTTCACGTCTTTTGTGTTATATATTACACTTCCACATAGTAGTACTTTAATAATCGCAGGAAAACTTAAAAACAAAACGAGGCCGAACAGGTTCTGTGATCCACCTCGAACATTTAAAACCTAAACCTAAATCTCCTCCGTGGCCGATCTCGCCGTCGACGACCACCCCACGGAGCACCGCCTCGCCACGGAGCACCGTCGTTGTCGCCGTCGACAAGCAACCCGAGCTGCGCCTCGCCGCGGAGTGCCACTCCTCCCGTCGTCGTCGTCCTTCGTCGCCGCCGCCATTGTCGTCGGCCAGTGTCGATCGAGGGAGGAGGAAGTAGGAGAAGGAGGAGGAAGGGGGAGAAGGAGGACGAAGGGAAAGAAAAAAGGAAAAAAAAAAGGGTAGTGAGGGAAAGAAGAAGAAGGAGAAGGAGAAGGAGGAGGAAAAAAGGCAGGGAGGGGAAGAAGAAGAAAAAGAAGAAGAAGAAAAAGGAGGAGGAGGAGGAGGGGAAAAAAATTCGGGAGAAGAAGGAGGAGGAGGAGGAGGAGGAAAAAAAAAGGCAGGTAGGAGGAGGAGGAGGAGAAGAAGAAGAAGCGCGAATCGTTGTATTCCGGATTTCAACGTACCGATGATTTCGACTATTACTGAGGTGCATATTCGGTAACTCGTAGCTAATATTGAAATGGAATTATTTACATTACTCAATTCTAATCAATTTGGCCAAAGTATTATTTACATGAACAGAAGCAGTAGGAAGGGATAAGTATTATTTACATTACTCAATTTGTCCAAAGTTCTACCAACACTTCTACAACGAAAAAGAGTAGATAATTAGACATAAACCAAATATACTAAATTCTAAAAGTTCTAACCAAATTGCTGGGTATATTCATGACAGTACATAAAATAGGCCAGGTTCATTGCATAAATAGGCTAGATTCATTGAAAACCACCACCTTGTTGTACTGGAATGCATATCAATAGAATGATGCATAAGCATCAGGTAGCGGATATATAAAACTGTCCAAGGTTCTATTATTTGCTAGTACATGTTAATTCAAAGCTTCCATGTAAATGCAAAACATTTTATACTGTGCATTTCAATTACATATGCATATATTATGTTAACTCGCTATCTAGTTTATATATATGCACACACTGAAACATGTTATATCCAATTAAAAAAAGATGAAGTCCCTTTAGTATTTTCATTGATCAGTTGTACTGTTTATCAATCAACTGTAATAAACTTGTTATTTATATTGATTATTTAGTATTCAATTGTACTAAAATAAGAAATAGATATTGAATTATTTACATTGATTATTAACTTAGGACCTTTTTGGATACACAGTACTTGAAAATCGTAGTATGTGAAAACCATAGTTATGAAATTGTGTGGTTTTAGGCAAAAAAATATATTGTCCTGTTTTGACATGATACGGAAAGTAAATGTAATTAGGTTATGGAGCACCCCACAACGGTTTCTGTTTATTATGGTGATGGTTTAATTCGTAATGGAGCAGACGGTGATGATCTGAGTACGTGTTTCCATGTATATGGTGAAATGTCACAACCACAGTTAATGTGTTTCAATGACTTGAAGATGTGGATAATCAGTTTGTTACAACTGAATCTTGCGAGGGATACTGTAAGGGTTGAGGGCCTGCTGCCGGAGGGAAAGAAATGGGTACTTAAGAGACTTAAAGGCGACAAATTGTGGGGCTCGTTTGTACATCTGGTGACAAATCTAGACAATGGTATCAAAGTCTTTATACTTTACACAGAAGTTGTAAGCTTAGATAGTTCGGAAGGTAGTCATTCCATTGGAGGACCAAGTTACATTGGTAATCTCAATACTGCCAGTGGCAATGGCAGTGGCAGTGCAGCTATGCCAACTGAAAGAGGCCCACCGATAAATCTGTTTGGTGACCATCAAGCGGACGCAGGTGATGAATTGCCCGAAATAGAGGCGAATTTCAACGAGGAGTACACTGATCCGTCAGATATGTACGAGTCTCCCGCGGAACCCAGAGGACAGTAGGATCCTATAAATGAATGGAATGATCCATCATCTTTGATGTCAGTTGTGGTCCCTGGAGATCTAAATTCGCAATGGTCTTTCAATGAAGCAACCGTCTAGCTTAGACAGTTGTTTCGGACGAAAAACGATGTAAAAAAGTCATCACTACATGGGCTGTTGCACTAAATAGACCATTCCGAGTTGTTAAATCAAATCCGAGCTTGTGGACTGTGAAGTGCCTGGTTGATAACTGCCCATGGTATATACGTGTGATGAAGCCACAAGATGAGCCTTTCTTTCAGGTGACTAGAGTTATGGAGCACAGATGCCTGGTGGAGGCATGTTGCAGCAGCATCGAAATATAAGCTCCGGTTTTGTTGCCAGTATGATACTATCCATCGTAAAAGAAAATACGGCAATGGCACCGAAAGTGATTATTGCACACGTCGCCGAAAAGTACAGCTACAAGATCAATTACAGAAAGGCATGGAGGGCGAAACAAAAGGCGCTTGAGTAACTTTTCGAGACATATGTAGAGGCATATAACTTCGTACCGAGGCTCTTTCGGCATATATGTCAAGCAAATCCAGGCACAATTACCGAAATCGTTGATACACCGGCTATCGGTTCAGATGGTATTGTCGTACCAAAGTGCATGGTATTGTGCAGATTTTTCTGGGTATTCCAGCAGTGTGCTGCATCTTTTACATACATGAGGCCCGTTCTTTGCATCGACGGAACAATCTTGACTGGGAAGTATCAGGGGACACTGCTGACTGCCATGGGAACAGATGCAAATGACCAGCTTCTCCCCGTAGCATATGCAGTAGTCGAGGGGGAGAACTATAGCAGTTGGTTGTGTTTTTTGGGGTTACTGAAGAATGGGGTGGTGAAAGATCGGGAGCGTGTGTGCATAATTCACGATAGAAACAAAGGAATGCTGAGTGAAATTGAATACATGCAATCTGGAGTGGATCCATCTCTAACCTGGAATGACTTGCAGAGTCGTTGGTGCTCTCGGCATCTGGGCGCAAATTTTCATACTCGTTTCAAGAGTAGGCGCCTGATGCAGCTGTTCAAAAGACTTGTCAGAAGAATCAACAGTCCAAGTTCACAGCAATATGGAAATCACTGGACGAGAGTACTTTGAAGCTGAACCACGAGCAGAGCAGAGCTGAGACTGGGGATGTGAGCACTGACAGAAACAATAGGAGGCGACCAAGTTTCAGTCAATGGATTCAGCCGAAACCAGTGGAGAAGTGGTCATTGCTGCACGACACAGATGGGGCACGGTACGGCATTATGACAACAAATCTTGCCGAAGTGTACAATTTTTTCTTGAAAGGTGTGCGATGCCTACTTGTTACCGTCATTGTTGAGATGGCATTTTATCGCACAATAGCCTACTATGACAGTCGGAGTTCCGCTGCAGCAATACTTGTGCGTCACCCTTTAGTGCATTGGCCCAAGAAAATTAACGACTACCTTGAATTTCGGACGAGAAAGTCATTGTTACACGAGGTGTCCATGCTAAGCCGGCTGAATGAAAACTATGAGGTCCGGTTACGACATAAGTTCGTTCAAGGCACCTTGAGAGCCAGACGGGTCCACGAGTGTAGAATTATAAATACACATGTCGAATGTACATGTAGAAAGCCGCAGCTGCTACACATTCCTTGCTCTCATGTCATCGCTGCCTGCGCAATTCTGGGAATCACTCCGACGCAATACATCTCTAAATATTATAGTCTGCAAAACCTGTCTAAGACCAGGGATGGTGTCTTCCATGGATTTGCTGCGATAGGAGACTATCAGGAGATATCGCCTGAAGATGGCGTCACGTGGATCCCGGACAGGAAGCTCCATATCGGCCATGTGGGCCGATGTCGAACGAGGCGGATACACAATGATATGGATTTAGCCGAGCGTGAAAAAGAACTCCGTAGATGCACGATTTGCAGGCAGCCTGGTCACCGGAGAAACCAATGCCGCAAGTGCCAGGGACGTCCACAGCATCGACAAACTGAAGCACTTATGTAATATTATTCCACCCTTGTAAAGTTTTATCACTTCTGTAATGTGTTACATACTCTGTGTTTGAATGTAATGTTTGAATGTAAATCATTAATGTAATGTGTTACATTCTCTATATTTACCTTTTTGTACTCTTCTAATGTGTTACATACTCTATGTTTACCTTTTGTAAGTGAATGTATATTATTTCTAATGTTGCAAATGCATCTAATTGGACAATACATGATAACCACAGGTATGGCCGACAACCAGGAGCTTCCCGAGTTGATTGCACCGCACCATCAGCAGCGGCAACGTGCTGGTCGTCTAGTACAGGGCACCGTTTTGCCCGCGCTGTACACGAGGGCACTGCGGGAGATGTGGGTTTTGGATGAGCGGTTCGCACCTCACTTACTTGAGGCGGGATTACTTCCGTTCGCTCGTATGGTCGATCGGGCATAGCGATTTCCTTTCGACCGATCTCTGATCAGTGCGCTTGTGGACCGCTGGAGGCCAGAGACGCACACTTTTCACTTCAGTTTTGGAGAGCTGATTGTGACACTGGAGGACGTTAGTATGCTGCTCGGCTTGCCCACCAGAGGAGAGATATATGTTCCCACTGCGATAGACCGAGCTGCATGGCGTCTGATTTCTTGCAGCGCTTTCAGGGGATTGGGCCAGTAGGAGGGTTCGCGCAAACGGCGGGAGTTCCCTAGGCATACCTCCGCGTTGTTCGAGATGCCGCATTCCCGGTGGGCGCTCCTGAGGAGGTATTCCGCCGTCACCTCGAGGCGTACTTACTATACTTATTTGGGTGGCTGCTGTTCCTCGGCACCCACGGAGACATCTGCGAGCGCCAGTTCGTTCAGCTTGCCAGAGTTATTGCGGACTCCGACCTAGGGCATGTGCCACAGTTCAGTTTCGGATCAGCCGTGTTGTGCCACACATATAGGGGATTGTGCGATGCCACGAGCAGAGACCAGCCGCATTCCATATTCGCAGGGTGTGCTATACTCATACAGATTTGGTCGTACGAGCACTCCCGGTCGGGCGACCACTGGTGCCGCAGGGTCAGTTCGCGTTAGGCCATGATATCCGGGACGGCCCGGTGATGGGATGGAGGTGGGCTAGGTTGGGTTTGCGCTGGGCCACGGATCAGACACACCTCTACTACACTTTATACACCATGAGCTTTGATTTGCTACTCGATGATAATGTCATCTGGCGTGGTGGACAGAGCAGCACATCCAGGACATCGCCCCTGCAGGCCTTTCATCTCTATGCACGCAAGATGCTGCTTATTGGCGTACCTAGGTGCTTCTTGTCTTCTCACACATGGTTGAGGGGTACTCACCTGAGCGAGTTATGTGCCAATTCAGCCTACGACAGGATGTTCCTGTGCCGCCTCCTCGACAGATTAGACATAGTGTTCACGAGTATGTATATGCCACTTATGAATTATTTTTTATATAACTTAGACATCTATTCTAACTAAACATTTTTTTATCCACAGGCAATCGAGGAAGGGTCGACATACGGACGATTTCATCGTGAGGCAGCAGCCCTATGTGCAGGAGTGGATGGATCATGCCCACACTCAGACGGTTGAAGAGGACAGACCTTACTGCCACAACATCCACTCTTTGTACCTGGCGTGGTACCGACCTCGCACGTTGTATAGACTGATGGGTGGTCTACCAGTGGCGAGTGCGGATCCCATCCGTCCTTCGACCATCGACAAGCGCTTCGACCGACGCCTTGCACCACAGGTTCACTCATCTGTAAGTACTTTACCTCCCCATAACTTAAACACCTTCGCAATTATCGTCATTCCATAATTGCATGTGCATCGTGTCTGTAGCTCGACACCATTGGAGCCATCTCCGCTGATCTAGGTGACATGGAGGTCCAATTGCGTGATGGTCAGGACGTGAGTAGAGCAGAGATGCAGGCATTTTGTGCGGATGCCCGGCGGCGGATGGATGGGATTCTTGTTGATTTCGGAGTGCTGCTGCCGCCTCCATCATCACCGTTGCCGCCTCGTCCTTCTGCCCCGCATATGCCACCGGTGGATCGCCCTTCTTCGTCGCGCCCTCCACCTCCACAACCACATGTCAGTCCTGATGAGGACTCTTCAGCCGAGGAGGTCGACATTACTGCGCACATGGTTGCATTGGACCATGGGTTGGGTCAGGACTTGCCAACTCCTGCGTGGTACCAGTTTCCTATCCAGTCACAGCATCATCCTACGCAGGCTTTGTACCATGCTGATGCTCCACCTCCTACACAGCCGACTCAGCATTCGCAGGCTCCACCATCCGCACAGACACCACCTGTGCAGACACGACGCATTAGGGATCGTCATGCCCCCCTCTCGCTACACACCATCCGAGTATTAGCACCAGCCAAAGAGGGGGAGGGGGAGGAGGCAATAGTTTCATGTAGGGTTTTGTTACATTTTGGGATTGCAGGTTCGAACGCGGTAGACAGATTTTGTTTGTTTTTTAGGGTTAGGATTTCGAACGCGGCCGACGGATTTGGTTTGTTCTCTTTCTATTTAGTAAGAGTATCCCAGAAATATAATTCTTAGAAACACCTCACGTCTCATTTTTGCTTTGCAAGTGCTCCCATTTCTACTTTTTTTAACAAGTATTGGCAGTACCATAAGACGGCAAAGCAGTTGAACGCACAAAGAATAATCTTCTAATTTGTTCACATCAATTAGATCCCTATAAAAACGTTATAATCATAAAACAAATTTAAATTTTACACTAACAAAACATGTCTTCATAATTCCATCATAAAAATTAAGTTACTTGATAAGGCATAACAAATATTAACCGAAGTTGAGGACAACAGGCCTATATCAACCAGACGTCTCAAAAAAAAATTACTTTCATGGACAGGGCAATGAGTTTAAGACTCTATGTGAATTTATCAAATAGTTTTTACATAAGACTTCATTTAGACATGTTCTTTAAATAAGGGACAAAATGTACCTTGAGCACAATAATACATCTAAAAACTTGAGACCGACAAAAAATTATAGCACAAGCGTTGCAACACATACAGAGCATATGTATATACATAGCACACAACAACAACTCTCATGCTTGCTCTTTCCAAAAAAAAACCAACAAACACAAATAAAAGTTTGACTCATTTTACTGCATTTCTTGAAATACTATTATGTGCAAGTATATTACATAACACAAAACAAATGTAGCACAACTGGTTACGGGCTAACACTCCCACACCTGTGACCTAGGTTCAAATCCCAGTCTCACCAATATAAATTCATTTTGTGGTTTTGGCTGCATAAATAAATTTCTGCGACTGAAACCTGGAAACGGGCTGGGCCGTGCGAACTGAAGTTCAATCGTGGCATCCCCTCACGACTGAAGGCCATTTTTCAAATTTAAAAAGTTTTGGACCAGTTTCGAAATTATTTTTTTATGGGTTATTCGGAAAAAAAAATTCCTATAAGTGAGTGGACTGATCCATCATTCTTGAATAACGCTGTGGTTCGTGATGAGCTGGGTTCGCGATGGTCCTATAATGAATCAACCGTCCAGCTTGGACAGTTGTTTCAGAATAAAAAGGATGCAAAGAAAGTCATAACTGCGTGGGCTGTCTCACTAAATAAGCCATTCCAGGTGGTCAAATCAAATCCGAGCCTGTGGACTGTGAGGTGCTTAGTCCAGAATTGTCCATGGTACGTACGTGTCACTCAGCCACAAGATGGCCCATTCTTTCGGGTGACCAGAGTTGAAGACCACGGATGTCTGGCTGAGGGCATGGTGCAGCATCATAGAAATATCACTTCCAGTTTTGTTGCCAGTCTAATACTGTTAGTAGTGAAGGAAAATACGGCAATGACACCGAAAGTGATAATTGCACATATTGCGGAGAAGTACGGTTATAATATCAAGTACGCGAAGGCATGGAGGGCTAAACAGAAGACGTTGGAGGAGCTTTTTGGTACATATGTTGAGGCATACAACTTAGTATCGAGGCTGTTGCGGCGCATATGCGAAGCAAATCCAGGCACAGTCACCGCAATTGTTGATACGCAGGCAATCGGCTCGGAGGGTGCTGTGATTCCTGGGTGCATGGTACTTGTCGACGATTTGGACTCGAAGTCCTCAGCCGAACTTATGCAAAATTTGTAATAGCGAGACCTTTCAAGATGACCCTCCGGGAAGGTATGTAGAAAAATGGAGAACAGGAGCACAGAGAGGTTTATACAGGTTCAGGCCCTCGATGGTGGGAGTAATAGCCCTACGTCCTGTTGAGATTTCACTATAGGTGATAAAGGTTTACAAGATGGTGGGAAAACGCTTTCACAGGCGAAGGATTTTTCCTATGTCAATATACAGAATGAAGCCAGAAAGGCTTGTAAGACTATCTAACTTGGGCCGTAGACTTGGCTACTTGAGTGATTGAGATGTGTTGTATCTCGCTTGTATCAGAGATGTTGATCTCTCCCGATCTTTCAGTCCTCCACTGTTTGATGCACCTAGCCACCTTTTTATACTGGTCGAAAGGGTGCCATGTTGTAACTGCATCAAACAGTTGTTCGGACGGTTGGATGCGGTTTTTAGAGAACCGCTCATAACCTCCACGTAGGTTAAACACGTGTTATTTATGGATAACTGCACGTATTAACTTCCTGACGGTTGATCTTCCACGTGGAAGAATCTCCGGGATACTTGAGATTTTCCCGCTATAAGGATAGCCGGGCAGGTAAACTCCAAGTACCTTGGTCGAAAGTACTCTGACCGCGGAATGTTGGCTGACCGCGTGGAATTTGACTGACCGCGCGACATCCTTGACATTCTGTTCGCGTATAGCATACGAACTCCTGACCGCGCGAAACCTACGGTTTGATTGCGCAAAGCCTGCGACCTTGAGCTGATACTTCTCAGAATAACTTGAGTTCGCACCGCTAGGCACGTGTCTGGCTCGAATTTGTCTTGAACCAACAGTGCATTTATTTGAACTGACTCGGGTGTCAATCCTCGTCAGTACTGCGGAGATTTTTCTTTGCATTCCAACAGTGCGTTGCATCGTTCAGGTACATGAGACCCGTGCTTTGCATTGACGGAACATTTTTGATTGAAAAATATCAGGGAACTCTGCTGACTGCCATGGCTGTTGATGCCAATGACCAGCTTCTCCCCATAGCATATGCCGTGGTCGAGGGGGAGAACTATAGTAGTTGGCTGTGGTTCTTGGGCACTTTGAAGAATGAGGTCGTGAAAGACCGGGAGCGTGTGTGCTTGATGCATGATCGAAATGGAGGAATGCTGAGTGCGATGGAGTACATGCGATCGGGAGAGGATCCATCGCTGAGTTGGGATGACTTGCAGAGTCGTTGGTGCTCACGGCATCTTGGCGCGAATTTTCACAGTCGTTTCAAGAGCAAGCGCCTGATGCTCGTGTTCAAAAGGCTTGCCAAGCAGAACCAACAGTCAAAGTTCTCACAAATCTGAAAGTCATTGAAGGAAAGTACGTTGACGGAATTGCAACAAGCAGGCGTTGCAAAAGATCGCGGCGATACCGACGCGGGAAGCCGCCGGGGTCATCTCAGTTTTAGTCAGTGGATTCAGCCCAAACCAATGGAGAAGTGGGCGTTGCTTCACGACACAGGTGGGGCTCGGTACAGAATCATGACGACAAATCTGGCCGAGGTGCACAACTTCGTCCTGAAAGGTGTGTGATACTTACCACTCACTGCAATAGTTGAAATGACATTCTATTGCACAGTAGCGTACTACGACAGCAGGGGTTTGGCGGCATCAAGCCTTGTGCATGACCCCTTAGTACACTGGCCCAAAAAGATCAATGATTACCTCGAATTTCGGACAAGAAAGTCGTTGACACATGATGTCACAGTGCTGAGTCGCTTGCACGGGAAGTACGAGGTTTGGCTAAGGCACAAACATGTCCGTGGCAC
This sequence comes from Pharus latifolius, assembly GCA_019359835.1. Classification (NCBI taxonomy): domain Eukaryota; kingdom Viridiplantae; phylum Streptophyta; class Magnoliopsida; order Poales; family Poaceae; genus Pharus; species Pharus latifolius. Next base: position 91,762,093 of record CM033321.1, on the reverse strand, counting down.
ATTGCGGGCTGGTCGGGTCCACGAATGTCGAATTTCAAATGCAGATGCCCAATGCACATGCAACAAGTCTCAACTGTTGCACATTCCTTGCTCGCATGTCATCGCTGCCTGCTCTGTTCCTGGGATCGATCCGGCGCGGTACATCTCAACCTATTATACTCTACAGTACCTGTGGAAAACCTGGGATGGTGTCTTCAATGGGTTGGCAGCAGGGGAAAGCTATTGACAACTATCCCCGGAAGATGCCATCACGTGGATCCTAGACAAGAGGCTCCTCGTAGGCCATGTCGGCCGACGTCGATCCAGGAGGATAAATAACTATATGGATGCAACGGAGCGTGAAGATGACCTACGTAGATCCAGCGCTTGCAGGCAGCCTGGTCACAGAAGAAATCGATGCCCGCGGGTGACAGGCGCATCGTCTTCGTCGCAAAACTAAATGTTGTAATATTTAAACTACTGAATGTTTTGTCATGAGTTGTACTGAATTTCCCTATATCAGTTGTACTTAATTTCCCTAATGCCTTCTCGTGAATTTTTCGTAAGTACTACTGAATGTTTTTTTATTTACTGAATATTTGTTTATGTACTGAGTGTTTCAACTTCTCAACCAATATGTGACAACTGCAGGTATGGCGGACGACCATCAGCTTCCCGAGCTGATTGCACAGCACCATCAGGAGCGTCACCATGCTCGACGCCTTCTACAGGGCATTGTACTCCCAGCTCTGCGTATGAGGACACCGCGTGAGATGTGGCCTCTAGATGAGCGGTTCGCGCTTTATTTGCTCAAGGCCGGATTGTTGCCATTCGCCCGCATGGTAGATCGGGCGAGACGATTCCCTTTCGACCAAGCCCTCATTAATGCGCTTGTGGATCGGTGGAGGCCCGAGACGCACACGTTCCACTTCAGTTTTGGCGAGCTCACTATCACGCTGCAGGACGTCAGCATGCTGCTTGGCCTGCCTATCCGCGGGGAGATATATGTCCCAGCGGCCACCGAGAGGGCTGCATGACGTCTAGATTTCCTACAGCGCTTCGAGAGAGTAGGGCCAGCGGAGGGGTTTGTGTAGGACGTGGGAGTTCCCCAGAGTTACCTTCGCGCAGTGCACGATGGTGCGCTCCCCGTGGGCGCTCCAGAGGAGGTCTTCAGGCACCATCTTGAGGCATACTTGCTGTACCTATTTGGGTGGTTGCTCTTCCCTGGCACCCACGGAGACATATGCGAGCGGCAGTACGTTCAGCTCGCCAGGAGTATTGCCGACTCGGCCCTGGGCCATGTGCCGAGGTTCAGTTTCGGATCCGCCGTGCTCTGCCACACCTACAGGGGGTCGTGCAACGCCACGAGCAGAGACCAGGTCAGCTCTCTTTTCGCTGGGTGCGCCATCCTCTTGCAGATGTGGTCGTACGAGCATTGCCCCATCGGTCGACCGCTGGTTCCGCGGGATCAGTTCGCGTTAGCCGGGGATGCGAGAGACGGCCCCGTGATGGGATGGAGGTGGGCTAGGCTGAGTTTGAGGTGAGCCACAGATCAGGCGCACCTCTGTTATCCTTTGTACGCCACGGGCTTCGATCTGCTTCTCGACGACAGCGTCATCTGGGATCCGTGGACCACCGCGAACCTCCAATCCGTCGCTCCAGTCGGCCTTTCTTCTCTTTGTACGCAGGATGCTGTGTACTGGCGCACCCAGGTTCTGCTCGTCTTCTCGCACATGATTGAAGCTTACTCGCCTTAGCGAGTTATGCGCCAGTTCGGCCTGCGCCAGCTTGTCCCCGTGCCGCCTCCTCGACAGATCCCGCACCATATCCACGAGTACGTCAAATATGCATTACATTCACATGTTATTTTATACATAATTTCCGTCACGAACTAATTGCTTTGTCCGCAGGCAATCCAGGAAAGGTCGAGTGAGGGACGATTTCGTTCGTCGGCAGTAGCCCTATGTGCAGGAGTGGATGGATTGGGCCCACACACACACGGTCGAGGAGCACAGGCCGTACAGCCACGACATCCATTTTTCCTATCTATCCTAGTACCGACCTCGCAAGATCTACCGATTGGCGGGCGGTCCACCAGCGGCGCCTGATGAGCCCATCCCTCCCGCCACCATCGATGACCGCTACGACCGATGCCTAACTAGGCGAATCCACTCTTCTGTGAGTTCCTTAGCTCTTTGCAACCTTACTTTCACATGGATTGTCGTTCTATAATTGCATTAATTCGTGTGCACAGCTAGACATCCTCGGCGGCATCTCTACTGGTGCACGGGACATGATGATCAGGTCCCGCCTCGGACCCACTATGCCTAGCAACGATGTGTACGCATATTGTTCAGAGGTCGAACGGCAGGTCGATCAGATGCTGGTCAGTTTCAGAGTGCTGCTGCCACCTCACTTGACCGTGATTCCCCCATCATCACCGTCGGCGCCGGGTCCTTCGTCGCATGTGCCACCGGCGGACCGTTCGTCGTCGTCGCGCCCTCCACCACTGCACACGGGTTTCGTGCCTGCCGATAGCTCTTCGGATGAAGAGCTTGATACTCCTCCATGGCACCAGCCTCTCGACCAGGCACAGCAGCATCCTACGCAGCCGACACATCTGCTTCCTAGCTTCCTTGCTGATGCTCCGCCGCCTACGCAACCGACACAGCCTTCCCAGTTTCCACCAGCTGCGTAGACACCACCAGCGAGGAGGCGGCGCGTCAGGGATCGTCAGCCCCCCTCTCGGTACACACCATCAGAGTATCAGCCCCCCCCCCCACAGAGGGGCAGGAGGGGGCAGTAGTCCGATGTAGGCTTTTCTCGGACTGTTCAGTTGTCGTACATTTTTGTTAGGTTTCCAACTTTTGGGGGTTTTCTGTTTTCTACTGTTCTACTTTTGTATGACTCTGCATTTCTGCTTTTCAGCCTTTACCTATTCATCTGATCCTCGTTTTCGTATGATTAGTCTTTTCGGTTTTTGCACTTACCATCTTTTGCGCCGAGACGTCTGGTTTCGTACAAATGTGTCGAACCAACGAGACAAAACTAGGTATCAAAAGCACGGTATAAATGCGAAATTAGTATGTACTTGTATGGTCCCGATGCCAAAACTTTGTCGTCTTACCCCTTTTGGCAAATCAGCCCAGAATTATCGCGGCTTATACCTTTTTCAGATTTTTCGCGGAACCTAAAAAGGCTAAAACCCACATCTCATCTCCAAACTTCGATCTAATTCAAGGAGTATCTCTCATTCACTATTCTGACCAAGTTTCCCTTCTATAAGATTTTCAACATTTCATCCGGGGCCTTAGTTTCAAGTCTCGCCATTTTTTGAAATTCTAATTACCCTAAAGTACCATGTTTTCGAATTATCCCAAAATCATCAAATCTTGTCGAATTTCATCAAAACTCCTGCTGAATAAGCTCCTGAAATAAAGTTACACTTGTGTGTAAAATTATATCTCAAATCAGCCCTCCCAATCTCAAAATTTGCAAACAAGTCCTAATTCCCAAACGAAATCATCACAAAGTCCTTCGACCGCGACCACAGGCCAAAACTTTCTCAATTGAATTTGTCCCAGGGGTGTAGAGTTTCAGTTGCTAGCCCGGCTAGCGACTGAAAGCTGGCGTGGCATGGCACGTGGGCCAGCAGGGCGTTGTGCCGTGCCACGTCTTCAATCGCTAGCCGGGCTAGCGACTAAAGATCAGTCGCACGTGTGCCTTCGCGACAGAGGGCCGTTTTTGCAAAATTAAAAAGTTTCGGGTTAGTTTTCGAAAAAAAATTTTTTTTGGTTATTTGGAAAAAAAAATTCGCTCTTTAGCTTTGCAGCTAATCCTTTAAATTATTTTTTGATCGATGAGCAACTGGGTAAGTGTATTCAGTATCTGTGTTCCAATATATCTGGAGAGTGTTGTTGAAGGCAAAAAGGCTGTTTATCTCTATGTATGAATTGTCGGGCAATTCAAGAATCAAGAAACATGCGCTGATTTAGAATAGAACTACTCTCAATTTGGCATATTAATTAGATTTGCACCAGATTTTAGCTTAGTGTATTCCTTCCCCCTCATCAAGTGAAATATGAACTGATATAATTTAATTACCACGATAAAAATTCCTGCTAACACAAGCATATGTGACCTTATATTGAAAAGGAGTGGACATGCATAAGCTTGTCCAATGTCCACTAACCACCAAGTAAACAAGCGTGATCTAAGAAGCTTCTTAGTTATGTTGGTCAAATTCCTTCTGACGAGTAACAACATATTTTGATTGTGTTCTTCAAATGTCAGTAGTCTTTATAACGGTACCTTAACTTTAGAGATGTCTCTACTGTTGATGCAACCAGTGACAGTGACCTATATGCAACCAAAGATCATAGGGCATGCATGTGTCAAACAGTTCAAGCAACAGATTGGGGGTTGATCTATTTGCATCTAACAGCAAATACAAATAAGGAGTGCTTGCTTGTTGAGCTGCTCTTGCATGTGCCTGTCTCCATTGACTGCAAAGTTGGAAGTGGCCACAGTAAGTATTATTCACGCCATCTCAAAAGCTGAAACCATACAAGCAAAACACATCTAAGGAAAGCAAAGAATTTAAGAATATAAAATATTGAAAGCATATTTACCTTCAAGACATTCATGAACCGAAAATTGAGTGTTGTTTCAATCTATTATTTGTACAAACAGAAGTAACATCAGTATACAGCTGTCTTTTTCAACACAACTAATTCTACTAAACCACATGATTTGGAAGATGTTAATAGTGGAAAATAAAGAGAGATCAATCCACCCATCATCCCCCCACCCACCCACCCACCCACAAACAATACCCACCCCTTGCTGCTCACACTCTACGATTGTTGCAAGGTAAGACTAACGACAATTAGTTCTTTCCCAATATAAGGCAATTCTTCATTTGTTTTATCTTTCCATGCAATGAAATTATCTCAGGCTTTACAGCGGCAGGTAGTAAGGTAGATTTGACCATGTAAAAGTAAATTGCTGTGTGTATGTTACAATTAAATTTGTAGGGCCCAAATGGTAAAGGTGATCTTTTATGCTTGCCATATGGTATCTCAACCTGAACAATGGCCTTGCTTGCTAGAATTGGAAATCCCAAAAATACTGGTCAAAAACTCTCTTTGTGGCTACTTATTCTGTTGAAGAAAATCAGAGGCACATAAGTATTAAGAAAAACAAGTGAAATATGTGAATTAGAGATGAACCTACTGGATTTTAGGAGGTGACAACAGAAGTTGACAATTGGGACTGCTCACCACAATGGACAAGCACCCAGCAGCATGCAAATATTGAGGAAGATGCCAATAGAGGACTATGCAAGCAGCAACCACCTTTCTTTAGGAACAAAAGCAAAGAAAAGCATCCAGAAGCATGATGAGCATGTGTTGCAACTTGCAAGCAATGGAACATTTGGTCAGGCAGGTGGCGGAGCCATAACAGCTTTGCAGCAGCGAACCAGATGGGGGAGGCAGCAGTTGCAAGGTCCCTCTCGTTGTCCAGTGCCCTCGCCGTCTTTGCAACCAACAGATCAATCGGACCACCCTAAAATCAGTGCCCAAATCACCATCTAGCCCTTGTGATGTGTTGGCTTTCTCACTTTGCCTTGTATGATCTCTATTCATGTGGATGGATGCACTTGAGGATGATTGATACGATACTTGTGACATTTTGTGAAAGTCTAATTTCAATGTGATTGTGATTGATAGCTGTTCATGCATAGGAGTTGGGATGCCTCAACTCCTAGTCGTCGTTTTCATATGAATTTTGCTTGTTATTTAGGTTTTTGAATCGCCTTGCTGAGGTTCTCCTACCCCTCAAACTCCTCGGCAAATCGATTTGGGTTAATCTGAATTTAGGCAAATTTGGCATTCATACTTCCCTTCATTCTAAACTGTTGTAGTTGGTGACCTGATGATGTGATGTCTTCTAGAATGCTCATGATTTGCTAGTCTGTTAATTAATATTTGTATCACATTGTATTCAAGAGAGTGCTTTCATGTTTGCTTCAGTAGCTATTATCTGATTCATAATCCCTGTTACTCATTGGTATGATCATTCTACGTATATGAGCTCTAGATGCATCTATTCGATTGTTTGGTCTCATCATTGGATTGGCTTAACAGAATTGATTTGTCCGGGTTCTCCTTCCCTGGAAACTCCTTACCAAATTAAGTTTGTTTAACTAGTCAATTGTTGAAAGCACCACCTACCTCCACTTCTCACGCATTCCTCTCTTGCATTTGCATGTGCATTCGCATTTCAATTCTGTCGCGTTAGCATAATTGCATTCATGCATTCGGAGTAGAGTTAGATGCATGCATGCATAGTTTAGCTTTATATCTTCCCGTTTTGCATGGACCTAGCTCGAATTAAGCACTACCAGCCAATACTTGCAGTCCTCGTGGAAGAACGACATCGTCACTCCTATTTGCGGCACCCGTCAGATTTGATGGCTCATGATGACGACGTCGGCGGACAATGGCGTCAGATCTGATGGCGTCGGTAGATCTGCATCGACGGCGACAATGGCCTATGGCATGACAATGGCGGACTGATGGCGGCACACCTGGTGTCGACGGAAGGTAGATCTGGCTCGACATCAGCAAAGGCGGACGGGCTTCCGAAGACACACCTACATGGATGATACATTTAGGGTTATGGAGCATTACCCGATACTATATTGAGTTTGGATATTAATCAATTTACTCAAAAATTTAAATTGTTATAAAAAGATAATTAACTTACTCATGTTTCAATATTTTTTTTCACATCTAGATTCCACTAAATCTACAATCTAGACTCAATTTAAACTGAAACTTAGTCTACTCCTGAGACTATCTTGATCTTGTCACTAAATTATTCAATTATATTTCTCATAAATTGTTATAGTCAAATCTCAAACTCAAAATCAGTGAATTCTGATATTGTATTAGGAATTGGAAAATAGCAGATATCATTATCATAGATCAATGAGAGGTCCATTATATATGCAAGACATGTACAAAAGGTATAATAGAAAAGGAAAAATACAATGTGAAGGCTAATTCTGATACAACTGTATACGATAACACATGGGGCTCATTGAGAAACTTTAGCACTTGTATATATGACGATAGCTGATTGCTCGGCTTGTATAAAACATTGTTGTCCTATTCAGAGCTCTTGCACCTCTCCAAACAGGTGCAAATTGAGCTGTCAAGACCAACATCAGAAGGTCGAGCTAATTGGAATAACAAGCATATTGGTCTTTGTTAAACATACACATGTGAAAACTACTTCATGAGGAGCCTTAATGATTATCTTATATATTTCTATATCATGTTTACTGATTGTAGGAATAGGGACCAAGGAGACAACTGAAACATAGTAAAGAATGTGAACAAGCATGAAACAATTTACATAACAGAGAAGTAAGACTGCCCCTAGGATTACCGTCGTGTGCTGGTTCACAGTGGCCTTGGTGGGGAAACTAACAAAGGAAATGCCCCTAAGTGTATCTGACAGACCTGTGTCAACAATTTTAATGGCACATAAGGCCGACATAGAAAACCATTGAGGTGTGCTTCACTCTATTCCAAATAAAAATGACCATTTGAGACCAGTGATTGTAAAAGCAGGACAAAACCAAGTGAAACTGGTGCAACACCAGAACAATAATGAGCCATAATTGCTTTCTTATGATGCAGAATAGCATTGAAGCACACTCATTGTAAAAACTCAATGTTACTTTGCAGATAATAAACCCTTTTCAGGTGATGATACTTTGCAGACTTCATATAGATTTTGCACCAAGGCCACTGTAGTAGAAGGCGTATAAAAGTTAGAAAACTCCAACTTTAAGCAATCCTGTCGTAGCAGCTTAAGAAAACATGGCCACAAGTTTCAAGCAATCCAAGAAAAGCACTTTGCCAGCAGATGCTTACAAATCATATTTAGTGGGCCTTCATGGCCTGTTAAATCAAAAAAAGGAAATTAGCACAAAGAGATATGAAGCACCAATCTCATAGATTGAAGGATGTTCTCATGATAATATCACCCATGAGTTATACCCCTCGCCTATCCAACTATTTTTCGAGTCCTCCATATCTCCGTACCTGTTGAAAGAAATTTGCTCTTCGATTTTTAAGAAGCACACTCAAATTAGTTAGTAAATCAACTGGTTTTAATTTGTATACCATACCCCGATCAAATATATAATCGACAGAGCATAATGAATAAATAGCTGATACAAAGGCACAAACATCTGCGAGAAACAATTTACAGTTGTGATTGTTTTATGCATAACGAAGCCTCCAGACTCAACAAACTCTAAAAATGACAGAAAAGGCTTGCATATATGATTCACTTAGCAAATTGATATAACAGTTTATAGTCGACATTTGGAAATTGCACAAATTGTCATATAAAACAAATTAATCACATAAAGCAGACAATGTTAGGCAATAACATTGTTAGGTATCATCTGTTATTACAAGCATACAGGAACAGAGATCCCAAAATCCTTTGTATATTATACAGAATAAATAGAATTTTCTCTTTGATCCTAAAATAAAAAGAGATCCAATGGTTTAAGGATAAGACAAATTGGTACGCCATATCAATGAATATTGTTCGAATTGGCAACTTATGCACAGACTAGGCATCTTATTGCATCTATTAAAATTGGAGTGTTCTAGCGTATTGTAATTTAAACCAATAGTAATTGCAATAACGCTACTTGAATCTGGAACATGCATTTTATAATTGCATGAGAAACCTAATTGTCTTTACAGACTTGATAGAATAACTGCAGAGCTTGCAACGTATAATACAAGAAAAGGAATAACCCCAAGAAAATTAGGTTAGCGAGCACACTGGAAAAACTGTTAGGAGTGTAATTACACACTTTCAGACCAAATTTTATATATGAACCACAACCCAGCAGCCAAGTCCTGTTACAAACTGCATGCAATTTCAGATTATTGAAGATTGTTACCACAAAAGTGTCACATGTTCGGAATCATAAACAAAACAAATTTGATAAAATTACCTAGTCAATGACGAGTACAAGGCCTATAATCCTGGAACCTTGAAGGAAGTATCATGCATTAACCTGACATCAAAAGAATAGTTCCATCAAAAGTCATGTAGTTAATCTAGCAAGTGGCAATTTAGAATAGCTCAATTCCTCTATAGAACATCTCTAAAATAGTATTAATCAAACAATTTATCTATAGAACAGTTCCTATATGTCTCTAAATGCAACATATTTCTTCTTTATTGGTATGCAACCATGTCCTGCTTAGAATAAATTAAAGATTAGAATTAGATCAGCCAACAAGGCCCCTCAAAGATCGCGACACAATATCATGAGATATCGATTAGAGTACTTGTACTATCAAACCATCAATGGTACAAGTATTCTAATCGATACCTCATGATATTCTTTTCTAGAGTGCAACCCTCATAGTCGGTAAAATTGAAAGCTCATAAAAGGAATGATTAATCTAAAAAAGTTTTTTAGCTCCCACCTAATTTAGTAGCAATTGGAAAGCTCCACGGTATGTGCAAATAAATCACCACAAAGCCCTTGTATTGTTTCCTAATTACTTGATTTGGATGGTCAATTAGAGCTTTCAAGCATAGTTTAAAGAGATATAGCAATACGATGATGTTTCACCGAGAAATTTCATTCTCCAGGTAAAATTTAAGTTGTGTGCGTCCTAATATATATAAATATACAAATTGAAAAAAGAGAACACATAAATATAAGAGAAACATGTATTTTATTAATTCGTCTTGAATTACAAAATATAAATCCCCTTTGAGATTTTACATATTCTCATACACTATATATGTATTTTTGATATATGGGACTGCACGATTCTTCATTCCCATTGCTTCGTAAAGATCCTGATTAATTACATCTATAGATTGAATCTGTTGAAGACCTCCGATTAAGCCGTCGATGATCATCGTCTTCGAGCCTTTGATCCGTGATCCATGTATGCAATGTGTATGTTTATGCATGCAACTATGCAAATTCATAGCCTTGTCGCTCTATGGTACTATCATAAAATGTGGCCTCCGTCTCATCGGTGCCTGGCTTAGATGTTGTTTGGTCTCGTTGGTCACGAACAAAATAGATGCCTTCGCCTCGTTAGTGCCCGGCATGGTGTCCAGCTTCGTTAGTCATGGACAGGATGGTCACCTTCGCTTTATCAGTGCCCGGCAATATAATGTAAATGAAGTAGTGGAGTCGTGATAGGACATTAGCTTTGTCGGCTTTTGGAGATGCATACAACGTGGTATGGAAACACATAGGGATGTTCATCGATGACTCTAAATGACATGCCCAGGATGGGGTGTAAATGGCTTAGCATCGAAGACAACTCAGTGTTCGAAAGCTTATGGATGGCTTGCCTCAATAATTGTATCATGCTCTCCTTGAGGATAGTGGATTGGATAGCACACTGGATAATGAATTGATGCTTCTCTATTGCATGGGGGATGGTAGGGCTGATTTTAACATGGATCTAGAGTGACGCATTGTGTTTGCGTATTTTCTAGATTCGATTCTTAGGCACAACGGATCGGCTTCTCTTAGATCAATTTATATGTCAAGGTGGAGATCTTGCATCATAACTGATAGGTGCATATAGCAAATTCCTGTACGGTGCGGGCATGCAGATCGGATATGATGCACTCTCATGGAACATGGCATGCCCTGGGCCAGTGGTCTCCGCATAGACTCTTAATATGACACATGGATCGTATTACACCAGAGTGAGAAACTCACCATTGATGATTGTCTCCATGACCTCAAGTTTCGTGGATGAAACAAGGAAAGGAACAGTTCGTAGGACATATTTCTCAACCAAAGTCTCTTCTTATACACGGGGAGTAGGATTGTAAAACCTCTTTTAGAGAAAAAGCTCCTTTATTTATAGAGGATGGGAAGGTTCAAATCATCAAATATTGAGAAGAGAATATAGGAATTTAAACTTCTTGAAGAGAATATTTCAAGAGACAAAGATATGATTGTTCAAAGATGTGAGTTAGTTTTTATCTCTTCTTTTTATTATTTATTTATTTATTTTTGACAGATTTCATGAATATTTTAAACTCACTTATTTCATATTTTCATGCTCCACCTGATTGTATACGAAAAAGTGTCGTTGAACCAAGCACAGGCTGACCTGACACGTTAATCGAGTCCAAAAAATATCAACTCTACCCAAATAAAATTATATAGAAAATTTATATATGGTTGTGTTCGTCTTGACGAGGAGAACACAATAAAATATTTATTTGCTTAATTTGGAGCAGGAGTAAAATTATGGTCATATTTGCAATTCAGTTCCTAGGAGATGTTTGAGCAGGTTTTAAGCCTTCAAATGTACCATTCAAACCACACTGGCACATCATTTAGGTGCATCATCCGAAAAATCATGGAACCATTTATTCTGTTGAAGGACCCCAAAAGTTATGACTGATTTATAATTAGGTCTCTGCATCAGTTTAACCAGAATGGACTTTTTGTTTTTTGCTCTTTATGTTGCAATATTATATTAAATATGTTCATGATGTCATAAGATTTCTAAAATGATATAAAGCACCTTATTCCAACGAGAAATGAAAAGCTAATGCCCATATACGAATAGGTCCCTGTAGCAATACCGGCGAGCCATCAATCGACTATGCTTTTTTTAAATTTTTCACAATTTGAACTGATTCATGAAGGCATATTAATTTTATGATTAGACATAATGGACAACTAGGCTGATCTTGAGACATGACTGAGTCGGTGCACCGAACTTTTGTGGGCTGGGACACCAAACGAGGTAAGGGATAGTACACCACGGATACAAATATATAGGCAAATTATATATCGTTGTATTCGTATTGAAAAATAGTATACAAGTTTATATTTATTTGCTCCAACAAATCAATATGTGAAAATTTTGCATTTTACTCTTTGATCAAGTGTGATCACATATCATAAGCATATGATAAATTTTGTTACAAAATTTTGTTTGAGAGATGATTATAGATTCCTACCTAAGAAAGCTGATTTCTTATCTTCATCATAAGGAAAAAAAATTGCTGACATGATCATGGCCCTCAAAAAAAGAAAATGCTGAAGGATGTTGCTGACAATATGATCATTCTAGAAAACTAAAGGACGATATCCAGAGGAAAGTAACAAATTAGCAGAATCCATAGTAATATCAAATTTTCAATAAGAAGTTTTAACTTCAAAACACATATGGACATGGTTATGATATTCACAATTTTTTTACATATAAAAATATTTTTAAGAAAAAAAAGTGATGACCTAAAATACGAAAATGCAATAATTTAAAAAAATGATAATTTAAAATAAAAATGTGACAATTTAAAATAAAAAAAATACGATAACCTAAAATAAAAAAAATATGACAATCTTATAAAATTTAACAACTTAAAATATGCAATAATCTTAAATAAAAAAATATAACAACTTAAAAAAATATGAAAACCTAAAAAAAACGACAATACTAAAAAATGCGACAGCAAAAAAAATTGATAATTGAGGTGTTCTTCCTTCTGATGGCTGAAGCACGCCAGATTCACTCCATTTTGTAGTGTGTGTGTGTGTAATTAAACTCTTGTTCTCTGGTCGAGCATTGGACATTGACTTGCCCGATCAGATTAGGGCAACTCTAACAAAATATTACCTATTTACCTCCATTCTCCTGCTGCATGTCTCTCATTTACATTTTTTATTTCCCCATTCTGTAAGTTCGAATTCCTCCAGAAATTCCTCCTATCTATTTGTCAATTTGATATGTTGGTATGTGCATTAAGCTTCCCTTTTGACCATTGTAAGTTTCTCATTGTAATGTAATGTGTGCACCAGAAGTTTAAAGACATGAGTGGCGCCTGCAAAAGCTAACATTGAAGTTAAAAGATCTACTTTGCACAATTGTAGAACTTGAAGGGCATCTGATACAATATTCTCGTCAAAATAATACAAAGCAAAATCAACAACAGTTCCATTTCTTCAACAACAGCATACAAAGATGATAGATCCTACGCACATCATTCTTGGCTTCTTGATTGTCCAAAGAGGTAGTAGTAACCAGCAACCATCATTAATCGCCATTTTTATGATATCCTGCTAGCAAACAGAAAGACAGTGACTATAAAGCACAAGCATTTCATTTTGTGTAGTTAATTTACAGTTTACTGATCCCTTACTTGTCGCAGTCGGTGTTGGGGCTGACGGGCATGGTGAGGTTGAGCCCGCAGCGCGCGGGGAGCAGCTGCGCGCGCTCCGGCAGCACGCCGAACGACGGGCCAGACTGCACCAGGCACCGGCAGAGCGCGCGCCGAGCGTCCACCGTGTCCGCCATCCGGCGCAGCGCGAGCGCGCTCTGGCAGCACCCGCCGCTCGGCTGCGGCGGGCCGACGCCGAGCAGGAACGACCCGCACGGGATCAGAGCGTTCACCGCGTCGCCGCACGTCACGGCCGCCACCGCGTCGCGCGCCGGCGCCGCAAACACCGCCGCCAGGATCACCGCCGCGATGATGGCATTAGCCATTGTGTTTGCACTGGGGGGTGTGTGTGTGTGTGTCAGTGTGTGTTTGATAACGCAGTGGCAAGCAGGAGGGAGTGTTTAAAAAGGGCAGAGGAGGTCAAGAAGGTTGGTGATGGAACTAAATGCGACATGCAAAATCCAACATGCTCTTTGCATCTTTGGGAACCACTGTTTAACCACTCTTCCGGCGTGTATTGAATTGGATCTATATAGTAGTTTAGTGACTCCAGCTGTCTGCTAAAAGATTGTTGGTTACATTGCTAACTTTGGTGGTCTATCTCTCAAGCATTTAGGCACATATTACTTCTCCTTCGACGCCGGTTTTTTTATGTTTAAAAGAGGAAAGTCGGGCTTCAGGTATGTTTGGTTCATCAAGTTCATCGTGTCATTCACTGTATTGATCATATTTTCAGAATTTGATAGTTTGATATGTGGATTTTTTTTCTTTTTTTCTTTTGCCACATTTCTTTATAACATTTTTTTTACAAACCAAACAATCACCGCAAAAGATGCAGATGTAGCCAAACAAATTTCATTGTATGCACCAGTATGAAGACATGGGAATGAAAAGATTTGCCATTTTTTACATACAACCTTAATAGTGTAACCAATATGTGGTTTTGATTCAAGATTATAATTGCAATTCTATTTGGTTTTTTAGAATCCATTGTCTAATAGTAAAGAGCACTTTTCACTCACGCTATGGCGAGTGAAATATCAAGTGTACTTCTCAGCGTGTTTCTCCTAATATAATTGCATCTGCTTGTGGGCTTCCACGATCACATCCACTCTCTACACAATCAACGGCCCAGATCTTCCAACGACACGCTGAAGCCACCCAGTTAAACAACTCTCCCGCGCTTGCTTGCGCCAAGTCTAAGCTGCATAAACAGAGAAAAATTATACCTTTCTTCACGTTGGCATCCCATTGCCAACTTCCATCTCGCTTTATTCCCTCGTCATCTTGCCAGCACAAACGTGCGCCCTCCTATCTATCTGTCTCCAGCATTTTTTTTCTTATAGTTTTCTTGCCGTCTGATCGGTTCTTGCAGGCTTTGCTGTATGAATTTTATCATACAATTCGCGAATTAAGTTGTTGTGAGTTTGATCAGATTGGTGCAGTCAACTCAACGCGATGAGGGTCATGGTGCGGACGCTGCGGGGCGAGCGGGTTGCGCTGGACGTGGACGTTGCGGCGCCGGTGGCGCAGCTGAAGAGCATGGTGATGGGCCGGGAGCGCATCCCGGTGGCCATGCAGCGGCTCTTCTTCGCAGGCCGGCAGCTCGAGGACGAGATGCCCCTCGCCCACTACGGCGTCCAGCATGACTCCGTCGTCTTCCTCAGCCTCCGCCTCTGCGCCGCCGACGCCACCTATCAGTACTCACACTGCAATAACTTTTCCCAGTGATGTTATGTTTCTAAATTGTAAATTTGTATTCCTTGGTTAATTGACATGTTTATGTTTCTGCAGACAGGAGGTGATGCAGAATGTTCAAATGCAGTCAGAACCTGAAATGGTGAAGCAAGATTTGCATCAGAGTGAACAAAAGTAAGTCATGTCATAATATCTCTCATTTCTTGCTAAACATGTTACAAATTGTAATGCTTATTTTTGTGTTTGTGTTAATGTAGAGTGGAGGTCCTGAAGGATGAGAAGAGGAGGAAGACTATGTCGCGCCGCTCGCTGCGAAAGATCCTGTCGAAGCTGCACGTCGACGTCTGGACAGGCTGCCACGATGGCAAGTTCCTCGACCTGTTGGTGCATCACACAAACAACGGTGAACGGAATGTGGGTGACCTGACAGCCGACGACTGGTCGGCCATCTGCACCAAGCTCAACGCAGCCATGAGCTCCAGTTTCACCGCCGATGAGCTGCGTCAGCGGCTCGGCGACTTCCGGCGCGAGTTTGATACATTGAGCAAGATCAAGAACCACCCCAAGTTCAGCTACGACCACCGGCGACGGCTGGTGGTCGCAAAAGAAGCAGACTGGCAAGATTACATACTGGTGCTGTAGTAGTAACTAGTAGTAAATTGTTTTCTCATATTTTGGTGATTTGATCAATTGGCCTGACCGAGTTGTTCTTCTCTGAATCTGTTCTGTTTCAGGAAAATCCAGAGGCAGTGTCCTATCAAGGAAAAAGCCCCCATTTTGGTCGCCTTCGAACAATTTTTTCATCACACGGTGAAGATTTCAGATCAAAATATCGAGAGTTGAGGGTGAAAAGATGCTTGAGAAACTGGATGCGGAATTTTGGCATACGTTTGTAAATTGTAAATGCTGTTGTTAGATGTGACAGTTCTTTGTTTCATTCATCGTTGTTTCTTTCTTTCTTTCAGTTGAAATCGAGTAATGCCTTTGTGCTGAAGCAAAGCACATTCATTGCTTACAAAATCAAACACAAAAGAAAAGGAAGAGCTAATTTCAAATGTGAAGATTCTATCTTGAGACATGCTGTATTGGAAAAAAAAGAAAGAACTTCTATCACTACAAACTCCTATTGTTCAGTCTATAAATACACCTGTTAACTATTGCAAAAGGCTAGATCCATACATAACAGTCCAACTTAGACCTATGTCTGGAGTGAAATTCAGGGGTTATCTGTCAGTGGGCATCATAAACTGTTCGTTCGTTCAGTCTCTTTCTATTCCACAAACTTCCCGAAACAAGTCTTACACGGAAGCTGACCGAAACATTCAGCTATACAGCAAAAGTTTCCGCACGTATCATCAGAGAAGACAAGATGTGACATCTTGGGAATTTTCCGCACGTATGCCGACCCCATCGATTTTGTTCCAAGACATTCATTTCAAATTCGACATGTTTTTAAAATAAAAATCTTTAAAATGGTAAATTTTACGTCCTCCACGTGATACGGTACATCTTTTTTTAAAAAAAACTACAGGTTTAATCTGATCATTAATTTAATAAATACAGATTTATAATTTTGTTTCAATCAAATCTATCCACTTAAATTCCAACAAAATCAGTTGAGATCTTAACAACCGATGAAGTGGAGCATTTGCAGGCTAGAACCTCTTCTGGGGCCTCTTCTTGTTAGAATTCATCTATCTAATATTTTCTTCCGAGTTGTGTATTAATTAGAGAACTTGTAGCCACCGAGTTTACATAAAGTCTGTTGATGAAGCCTCTAAAGAATTAACTATAGATTCTAAATGGATTTGAAAAAGAGTCCAATTGCTAATTGAACAACTCCGTAAAGTAGAAGAGTTCAAATCTTAATTGGAATCTAGGATCGTCAATTCTCCCAGTAGTCCCAACAACATGGGGTTTTCCCCTATAAAATCCTTCTTTGTTCATCCCTTCCTAAGGTCCCTATTTTGATCACTAAGTTCAAACTGATTTTTTGTTCTTTGTGTCGTCTCAGTCAAAACCTAGGTTACACGGAGATTTTATTTAACAGTTAAAAGATTTTGAGTGATTTGGAGTGAGGTTAACTGACTAAGGGGTTTATAAAATTAGAAATATATCTTGCACCTTTTGTTTTTATATAAATTGATTATACGAGATACCAAGAGGTACAAGTATGTCTAGAATTTTTTGGATATTACTAATATGGATGGCAAAATAATTTGAGATTATCATAAAAGAGCTTCTTCAATATTACAACAAGTTCTTAAACGTCTATTGGAAATAAAAGGAGGATTTGTATCAAGAGAAAGAGAAAGCACGTATATCAATTCTTATGTGGATCTAAAAGTAACCTTGAATTCATCAAACTCTTAACTAAAAGTCGACGAGGAAAATCCTAATCCATCATTATCTAGTAGGGCATCATAAGACTTGGTCGTCGGTGATCGTCTCAATCTGTTGTGTCTGGAACACCTTCCGTGCCAGCAAAATCCGACTTAGCAGCAATCGCATGGTTGTTTTCTGATTTTGAAGTCTGAAAGATGCAAAGTTTTTATCGCCCAAGTCAAATTTATCTCGTCGTTTTGTTATCTCAGTCAATCATAATCATCAAATCCTTTTCATGCCACCGCTTAAATTCCCCTTTAATTACAGGTTGGCAAAAGATTAATGGCTTATGTCAAGAGGAAAAGGGCGAAGTTATCGGCATACAGCTCAGGGTGGGTCTCTCTCTCTCTCTCTGTCTCTCTCATGAAGTCGCCATGCCCTTATCCATCAGTCATGGTGATGCATGACTACCAATATAGTATTCAGAGATAAGAACATATATCATATAATTCTTAAAGATGACAAATAATAAGTGATTACTTGCTAATTGCTTTGAGATTCAAGGCAATCAAAAGAAAGAGACAAATAGGCTAAAAAATCGAGGAAGACAGAAAGAAAGGGACTAATCTAGAGATAGTTTTAAACAATTGAGGGAGGGAGGAAGGAAGAAAGTGACTAGTATTACATTTAGGAAAAACTATCTTCGTAGCAGCTGTTCAGACAGTGGTACCAAATGAAATTCCAAGAGGTCGAATAGCTTCCAATACCGATTTTTCATAGATGCCGATGCGCTACAACTGGCATTGAGGGTGTCATATTGTAGTGTATGGTAATAGCTTTTTATAGCGTTGGATTTGTAATGTTTGTGACACTAAGAAAACAAAATCACTCAAAAGTTGGTACCATTTGGATACAAGCCAACACAAAAACAGGTGCCATTCCATGATCAAGGTAGCATGGCACGAAGAGAGCACACAAGCTTAAATCTTTTTTACAATTATGTTCTCGGATGCAACATATGTGATCATATAAAGAAGTAATTGCTATAATCATATATACTATATGGTGCAAAAACAAACTTCAGGACGTACTGCGAAGAACAAATCAAGCAGGCCAGGCTAGGCTAGAAGAAGGAGCGTTTGGTGGGAACTCTTCCAACCGCCTTCATGAAGTTTGCCAGCTCCAGCACCTTGGCCATCTTCAGCCCTCTCTTCGCCTCCGCCGACGCCCTCTTCTCCTCAGCCTTCTGACGTGCCTTTGCGATGTCGTTCTGCGTCTTCTCGGTCGCCTTGGCACGTTGTTCGTCCAACTTTCTCTGTGTGCATGATCAAAATTTTAAACTATAACTTGTACGAGTCACTTTTGGAACAAAGGAAAATACGCTATTATGGTCAAAAACTTTAGTTTGTTGCATGATGAGCTGTAACTAACTCCCCTGATGTTACACACATGTGCACTCAGAAAAGGGGGGGTGGTGTTGGGGAAAGAGAAATTCTGATGTTACATGCCTCTAACCTCAATTTCTTGTTCCTCTATAGTGAGTCCTTTGCTATGCAACTTTTGTTACATCAACAAGAGTAACAAAATATACTGTAACTAACATCCTAGATGTCTACTTAATTCACCACAGACTTGCCTTGCAAAGCAAACAAAATTGCACATCATATTACAATCAGTACTTTGAAAATCACCACTTGTCACTTGCACATAAACTAGAATTTATCGTCCGACTCCTCGATCAGATGATAAATAAATTTTACTCGGCATGCACAATTTAGAAAGTAAATTCATAGATTATAGAGTTCGGGGTACTCACGGTTATCCGCGAGAACTCAAAAGTAAACATTTTTGTGGTGCAATTTAGTCTAAAAAATTAAATTTTTTTGTTGTGTTTGTGCTGTACTTTACTTACCTCAATCTTCTTGAGCCAGGAGGTGGCCTTCTCGAGCTGCTCGGTCTCCCAGCCATTGATGACCACCTCCTCCCTCTTGAACCTGTTGTTAAGCTTGGCCACCTCCGCCGTCTGCCACGCCATCACCTTCGTCTCCACCTCTTCCTTCTTAACCTGCCGGGCCTCCACCGCCGGCGCAGGAAGCACCGGCGGGGCCGCCGGCGGAGCAACAGGCTCCACCAGTGGCCTCCTCGCCGGCGTCGTGGAGATGGGGTGGCTGTCCGGCACGATGGCCAGCGGGTTGGTCTCCTCTAGCTCATCCTCGCCGATGCTGGTGAGCTGGTCGTCGTTAGCGGTGTTGGTGTTGTTGGTCTGCATGGTCGCGCCGGCGGCGACCATGGCAGTGAACTCGCGGCTCATCGTCATGAACTGCTCCTCGGAGGAGAACGAGCGGTGGCTGGCTGTGTCCCAGGACGCGGACGCGGGGCGCGGCGGAGGCGGAGGCGCGGGGACTAGAGGGTGGATGTCGCGGAAAGTGGCGGCATCATCATCGGAAGGGGTGGGAGCGGAGGGGAGCACGGGTGGCTGCTGCTCATGCAACATGTGCTGCTGCTGGCGGTGGTCGGGAGCTGCGCGCGCGGCAAGACACCATGAGAGGGCGCAGGGTAAGCAGTGTGTTTAATGCGGGGATGAGTGGGGGGGTGTGGTGAGGTGTGATGTGTGATATATGCGCAGTGCAGGTGAAGGCTCTATTGGCTATTGGCTCGCAGAGAGGACACGTAAGTCTCAGGGGGTCTTGTATGGCCCAAGGACCAAGGTTGTGTGCATGAACCATGGAAAGCAAATTCCCCACTCACGCTTGTGCTCCATTCCGATTGTTGCTCGTCTAATCCTACGGTTAAAATTGTCTTACCTCCACGTCTCATTGGAAGGCCACCTCAGCGCTCTACGACCGTGCTTTAGTCCTACAGTATCAATTTCTCTCTCTTCTATAACAAAAGCCTACCAAAATTAGAAATTCTTGTATTAATCTAAAAAAATTTAAAAATAAAGATTTGATCATATCAAATCATAGCTTAAATTAATTTTATAAGTTTTAGAAATATATGAAAAATACAACTCCAAATATGTTTTATATTATATATACAAATTCTTACTACACAGAATTCTCTTAAAAAACAGACTCTATTTCTCGTACCTGGAGATTTATTTTAAAATACCACAATAATATTTGTTTTAGAAAGTATCAGTAGATGAAAGTATTTTTCTATTGACAAAATTTGCTTTGACTCTATCGGTATAAGACCCTAACCAACTACTCACATGAAAAAGATAGAAAAATCAAATATTCAATTTCTCAACCTCTTTTATTTAGGTACGCATTTTTAATTATCCATATATACATGTAAGTGTTATATGGCCCAAGAAAAACAAAATTTATAAGATCTGATCTCAAAGTCTCATGAAATATCAATTAAATTGTACGATTATGATGAATAGCAGGTGGTCGTCTTCAATCCTCATCTTTGCGAATGGGTGCTTGTGCATTTGTACTTGCTGTGATGGGGCAATGTTGCTTGATGGATGGACACCAATGGAAGCTATTGAGAAGGTGCTTCTTTGTTGAAGAACCAATGCTTCAGAAAATTTGTTTTCTATTATAAAAGCAGGAAAGATGATTCTTTTCGTTGGTATGTTTTGAGTGAGGGTCCCGTCTAAGCGTATGTTTGCATAGGATTTGAATGTGTTTTGAGAAGATGCTGGTTTAAATAGCGACACAAATATCAAGTTATCATTGGAGATAGTCAAGTCTTTTATCTCTTTGTAGTTTTATTTCTGTTGCGACATAACAAATCAGTGTCTGTAATAGTTGTTAAGAATGGGTGAGTTGGGGTAGAGTAAAATTTGTGTTATCGATATAACAAATAATTAATATTACCATTTGTAATAATATATTTTTAAAAAACTCAGTTTCTTTTTAGTTTGGGAAGAGTTTTTTTATAAAAAAAAAAAAAGAAAAAGAAAAAAAAGACGTAAGCATCAATCGAGATAGTTCTCAACCTCTCTTGATCACTGATTACTATTATCATCTCATCAGGATAGATGTAGGTAAGGAGTAAAAGTGGATTAGCATTTTTTAGTAACAGAATCTGATGGCGAAAATTTGCTGTGGAGCACAACTAAAACTTGCAAGGAAAGGTGTCTATATAGACTATATTTGGAAATGTAACAATGGGTGAGCCGTGCTCTTGTCTTTACCAAATCAGAAGGCAGTGCACAGCATAGCATCGTAACAGACAGTTTCCCATAACCATGATTGGTGTGAGAGTTCATTAAGTGCGGAGATTTAAGTCGATAATACCAAGGTTTGATCATGTAATTTGTAGATATCTAAATTGGTATGAAGTAACAGTTCTCAACAACTCTAACATAAATATTTGGGAGAGCGAAGACCATCGAGGACAATTATTGAAAAGTCGAGAGGATGAGTTCTTTGAATTAGTTTAATAATTCGTGCAAAAGGGGGCACTTGATGTGGATGCCAAGAAATGGGATAGAGTGGCCGCCCATGGCGATGCGAGGCATCACTTTCGCGAGGATAAGAGTATGACTAGCTTTCCCCAAAGCCTAAAGTACGCTGGCCAATGGCAGAGACGCACTTGTCCCGTGCGTTGTTAGCAAGGCGCTTTCCACGGTCACTTTTTTTGGGTACGTGCTTTTGCGCTCTCCGTCCATCTTCTGGCACGTGTACGGGCGTTCTCATATCTTATTATTGTGTTCTTGGCACGTGTACACGGACTTCTCATCCAAGCCTGCATGACTACAAAATTTGTGGGGCCGGGGATGTGTTCATGCATGTCCACGTCATTGATGGGAATTTTTTCTTTTTTCCTTTTTATTTACCATCAGTGACCATTTGTAGCGATGTTGCATTCGTCGAAAGGGACTTTGACATACTAGCTTCTGAAATCTAGTGTACGATATATATATATATAATTTTTAGTGTCGTCAATTCTTATTTGTTCAATTTTTCTATCAAAATTTTATATATAATGGGAGTTTTTTGCCCCAAAAAAAATTGTGGGTCCATTGAGTGTCACTGAAGCATTGCACTGTAGTGTTATTAAGATATAAAATTATTGTGCTATTTAGACCACACTGATGTATTATGATTCTATTTTTTTATGGTAACTCATTTTTTATTGTTAATTAATGACAAACCTAGTATGAATCGGGATTTAGAGAAAACATAGAGGGTATGAAAATATTTTTGTGTTAATTTTGAAAGATTATAGAAAATAGTATAAGGAAAACACAAAATTCGAGAAAAATGCAAAGAGAACCAAAAAGATAAAAGAGAGAACATAGTTAGCATAGAAAAGACCAAAATTAGTCAGTTCCCGGTTAATTGATGATGAGGAGACAGAGAAAGTCCGGGAAATTGAACCTTGCATGGTAGCAACTACCTCACTTCGATTATATTGATGCACTTAGACCTACGCCAACAGCACACGCAAAGCACTGTTCCACCGGCTACACCCCCCATATGGGTTACGGCGGATCCTCCAACAGCACACGCATCCGGCATCTTAGTTGATACAGATCGGAGAGAGGATATCGAAATCTCGACATCCTCTCTCCGGTTGCTATCTTCGGTCCAGTCGACGTCGTTCCCCCGCGCGCGCTTTTGGTCGTTGAAGAGGCGACGTCGTCCCCATCGGCTCCGGTGCGTCGTCCTCGTCGGCGGCGTAGACTGACCGGACGGTTGTTGCACCGGAGGGGTAGCAGCGGCAGATCGAGGCCACCGGCAAAGAATCCTCCGCCGCCGCGACTCCAGTCCCCGCCGCCGCCGCTATCCCAGGCCGCTGTTTGCTGGCATCTCCTCACCGCCGACACCCAACTCCGCGCTGCCGCCACCCTGCGCCGCCGGTCCCCCGCCTCGTCGCCAACCGTCGCCTCCTCTCCCCTGCGACGCCAGTCCCCAACGCGGCCGCTCCCCCGCGCCGCCGTTTGCTCCCAAATTTGCGCCGCTGTTTGCCCCCAAATCCGCGCCGCCGCCAACCCGCGTCGAGGCCACCCCACGCCACCGCCACCCAGCGCCGCCACTCCCTTGCGCCCCCCTCACCCGAGCCGCCAGTCCCCCGCGCCGCTGCAATCCGTCGCTGCCGCCACGCTCTGCTCTCCCCTCGCGGCCTCCCGTCTCTGCGGCCACCTGTTGCCGCCTCCGGTTGGTTGCGAGGCCATGCTCCCGCCGCCGGCACCAAGTAACGGAAGAAAGTTTTATGTTTTAGGGTTTGATGGTTAAGATTTGGATATAACTATTAGAGTATGGTAGAATATAGAGATTGAAGATTTTTAGAGAGGTATATATATAGAGGTATAGATATCCGATTTTAGGGTTTATTATTGGAGAAGGTCTTATACTTCAAAGAAGACCAGATCAAGTATATTATACATTAATAGTAAACTGATCAAATTTTGCACAAAAAAAAAGGTGACACTTCCTCACTTTGATTGAGTGTTGGAGCCTCGGAACCCAACCGATTATTGTACCTACTTCATTTTGATTCGTTAATTAAATTGTTCTAGAAGCTGAACTCACATTATTAATTTCTTTCTTTTTTTATGGCTCATATAGTGCCTGATTAAGCAGCACTACGAAGGGAAAAAAATATATAGTGCATCGCAAATCATTCTCCGCATTAGTGCTTGCACTTTATAGTTTTTTTTTCTTTATTCTAGCAATAATACTCTACCTACTTAAAGCAATACTAGTTTGTTAAACACAATCCCCCAAATTGAGTGGATGTCAGGAGTCCTAGAACAAAACTTCTTTCTCAAAAAAAAATGATTGCAACAATCGAAATACTTTCGAGACTACTTAAAATGTACAAATATGAAATTTAATTAGAAATTGTTTTAGAAGTTGGGCAGTTCATTTAAAAGATATTGAAACACTTCTTTTCACTTTACATCAAGCTTAACCACAAATAGAACCCGTCATAATATCTTCATGAACCATAAATTTATTTTTGACACTTTACTATTGCATGTGAATCGGACGAGTGACGTGTAAAATCTTAAACATACAGTTAAATCTACCTGATGAGAACGAATGAAATCGACGAAATAAAATCGGCCAGGTAGAATTAAGAGAAACCATAGAGGATCTCAATGCGAAGAACATATTCTAGCTTCTAGGTAAACCACAGCATCAACCATGGACAAACTGCTCCCTCGGATTAGTGATTACGGATCACGTACGGGCTCCTATCAGTCACCATGAACCCTTAATTGCCGATGGTGACAAGTGAAAAACCTTTCCATCGACAATCAATCGCATTATAAACCATCATTATAAACTGGAGCACTGTCTCCTAGGTAGAATTACCAAAGTACTCCCTAAGAATGTAAACATGTCACAAAATCATTTTGTTCAGCTCAGCCATCAAAATTTCTAATCATATGATTCACGCAATGGATTGGCTCACTGAAAACTGTGCGCGTTAATGCTGAAGAACAAACCTTCATACATTGAACATAATATAGAAGTTGTGTACTGATCAGACTTAGACTATTTCTAGACCACACTAGGATAGGTATAGAAAAAAACCAACTAATTTTAGGGAGAGCTTGACTGGGTTAAAGTCGGTGTTTGGTTCACACTCATAATGATACTAATTTAAAATTTGATTATGTTGTATAATTTAGTTATCGTTTTATTTCTAAGATGCCAAGTCAGACTGGGCCGGGCCCAGGGCCCAGAGCCCAGAGCCCAGAGCCCAGAGTCGGTTGGTACAACGGACCATGTGACCCCATCCAAAACCTCAAATTTTTTCCAAAACGAATCACAAATCACAAGGCTGGGGAGCCCGTGCGCAGATCTCGAGGCAAATCCACCGTCCGGAAGCGATTCGGTAGCCCTAGACGGCGACCACCGCCGGAACACCTGTTCAAGAAACCACGAGCCCTGAAAAGTTCTGCTCCGGTTTGGCCACGTCGAGATCGCGGTCGCTTGCGCGCGCGAATCGGAGATATCCGCACTTCGAGTGGCGGCATCATGTTCCCCTCCAAAAGGTGATTTTTTTTTTGGCTAAATTTTGGTGTAATTTTTAGTATGTTATCGAGCTTGCTGCCATTCGGTGTCTTGGAGCTGGAGCCTTGTGCTATTGTTTGAGATAATTGAGTGGTTTAGTTAGTAGGAACTAAATGCAATTTTTCTATTTAGTTGAAATTGCTGTAGTTAGTTTCTTGGACTAGGCAATTGGGGCTAATGGTTGTTTCTTGCTCTTCTTGTTTGAGTTTATCAGCGACTAGTTAAGAAAAAGTAGGGTTTTTTTAGTGATTTAGTTTTGTCTGGTACCCTAGTTTCTGAGATTTGGTTATTGGGCTTTGTATTTGGTATAAGTGGTGGCCTCTTCGCTCTCGTTGTGGAATCTTGGGCAGGATGCTGTGATTAGTTGTAGCTTATTGTTTCTTTTTGAGCAACTAGCTGGTGTTTTAGGTTTGAATTTTCTGCGTTGGGTTCTTGTTTGGGATAATTGTTTAGTTAGAGCATGCAGTATAGGTTTTTTAATCAAGGTTTTTGAATTCTTGTGTAGCCTTGATCTAGGGAATTCTTTATTAAGGTTTGGTGAAAATTTTACTACTGATGGATAAATCTGTATTCTTGGTGCAATTAGCTGCTCTTGGTCAAAATCCTTGGACTGTCCTTGTAATTGGTGAATTTTGTTTTCTTAGAATTTCAGCTAGTTGATTGATCAAGTAGTGTGCAATACAAGCTGAATTTTATTTGGTGTTGACTTAGGCTCAGAATCAGGGGTTGAACCTTTAATCGGTGACAGCTTTTGTTTGCTAATTGAGTGATTAGGGAATAAGGTGGAATTTTGTTGTTTCGAGATTTGGAGTTTCTTGAACCGGACTTCTTGTCTGTATTTATCAATCTTTTAGGTGAGGAAGGATCTTTGTGATGTTTAGAAAGTTGCAAGCTTGAGATTGTAGTGTTGCATTAGGGTTTAAAATGATGGACTCTTTCCACTTTTATTAGATTATAGGTCCGTATTACAGTGCATTCTGCCTCTTTGGCAAATAAATTTTGAATGGCAGCACTTTGTTATTGGAGATTTCCAATGCTTTCCGTTGGATTGTTTTCAGTTCAAGATATATGTCCAGTATTGGGCATTCTGGCTTTTCAAGGTCAAGTTTAGATGGACTGAAACTAAACTTAGAGTTGGAGTCTTCTTGATATCTCAGTCTACCTAGTTACACAACGAAAAGTTTTGGCTTAGTTTAACTACCTATGACCTCTCACTGAATCATTACTCTACTCCTGGATCAACAGTTAGCCAGGTTCAATTTTTTATCCTCTATTTCTGACAATTGAGCTCATTTAATCGATGATCAAAGTTCAGAGTGCTCAGGAATTACAAAAGGAAAAATCAGCAACAGTATCAAATTACACACTAATGTGTCTCTTGGCCTAAACTGGGGTGTCTTTTTTTCTAGTCTACTTGCCAATATTCATATAAAACAGAACAGAGCAAATTATTCTTAGTTCTCTTTAACAATTACCTGTAATTTTCCTGTCTAAAAGGCTGCGAATTGAACTTTTGGTCACATCATAGAAGTTATAGCCTTATCTTAAAGAAGATACCCTGTTACTGACATAATAGATTCTGATTCCTGTCTTCTATCTTAAGAAGGCACATACCTGGGTATGGATATTGTACATTCTGATTTCCTGTCATTGAGTTCATGTTGATGAATACAAATACTGAAAACGATTATACTATACGTCCCATTAAATGGAGGGTCCATTGCGCTCATCCATGCAGGCACTATCCATGTGCTGGAGCCACTTGCATGGGCAAAATAGATCCCCAATGAACTGAGAGAAACTACTTAAAAATTTAAGCCAAGCTCAACAGTTGTGGTTATCTGTATCTATTATGGATTTGCTGTTACCTATGCAACTGCTGTCGTAGTTATCAGGAATTTTTAGATAGATGTGCTCTTGGTTAGTTGGTTATTCATAATTATAGAGTTGGTGTGCCATTAATCATGAAAGAAACTTCAGATATTCATTGTTCATCTGCATACATGGTTTTATATCCTTACCTTTTCTTATATGAGGTTTCCCGTTTCTACCTTGTTATAAAGGTCATTTATAAGAAGATAGAGTTTCTTACCTACTGAGTACTAACTCATATGATTTTTGACTGTAGGAAGTTCATGGACAACAGTGACATCCAACCGATGGGGTTGAGAAGGCCGCAATTTGAGTCAGCTCCACCATTTTTTGGTGCTTCCCCAGCATTGAGTGTTATGGGAGACTCATCTTATGGATATACAAGTGAAATCCCACCATTCCCAGTTGTCAGATTGCGTGGCCTCCCTTTTGACTGCACAGAAGTTGATATTTTGGACTTCTTCTCTGGCCTCGACATAATTGATGTTTTATTTGTTCATAAAGGTGGCCGGTTCACTGGGGAGGCATTCTGTGTGTTTGCATACCCTTTGCAAGTGGATTTTGCCCTTCAGAGAAACAGGGAGAACATGGGTCGAAGATATGTGGAGGTCTTTCGGAGTAAGAGACAGGAGTACTACAGTGCTATTGCACATGAAGTCTCTGGTGGAAAGGGTAGTTCGCCACGAAGGGCAGCACCTTCAAGGCCTAGATCAGTTGATGTTGTGAACGACAATGTTGAGCATACTGGGATCCTACGGATGAGGGGACTGCCGTATTCTGCTGGGAAGAATGAGATAGCAGAATTCTTCAAGGATTATGCGCTCTTGGAAGACGGCACCCACATTTGTTTGAACTCAGATGGCAGGCCAACCGGAGAAGCTTATGTGGTGTTTGCTACTCCTGATGACTCAAAAGCTGCAATGAAGAAAGACAGGATGACACTTGGGAGCCGTTACGTTGAGTTGTTTCTGGCAACTCGTGAAGAGATGGACGAGGTGATCTCAGGCCAATAAAGGTTAGGATGATGATAGCTCTGCTGTCTAGCTGTGTTGAACTGATGAATGAAGAGTGGCAGAATCTGTGCTCTCTTCCTCAATGTGGTACCGATGAAGAGTGGCAGGAAATAGGATGCACGGTTGACTTGTTAGAAAACTCTAGTTTTTTGAGGACTCTGATCTGAGCATTGATTTTTGAATTGAAGGACTGAGCATAAGAAACAATGTGTGTTGGATTGAAAGGTAGAGGATACACGTACTAGCCATTGGATGGAACACTTTCTTTGCATTTTCTAATAAATAATGATAGTTTTCATGTTAATTATTAGTCAAATACTAATTAGCAACCATAAGCAGCTTCTTTGTTGAACTTACTTGTCCCACTAGTAGAACTGGAACTATTATAAGAAAGAACAAGCAGATACTTTACTCCATACAGGATGCTATGAAAGATAAAAGTTATACTCCTGATGCAAGTGAGAATCGTACCAGCTCTGTTGGTAACATGAAACTCTGATGGTGATAACCACATGTACATTCAGAATCATCAGGACATCATGTTTGGGCGAAATCATTTAATATTGTTGGTAGACAGAATTGCAACTGTGCAGCACGCTGTAATAACTGAGAAGTTGCACAAGATCAGTTGGCACAGTTCCCAAACTTTTGTTAACACGTGCGCTTGTTTGCACAATACTAAGACTTAAAAAGGACATCCATTTCATTTTCCTTATTCAAAATTTACACACTCAGGTATGACCATAATCCCCAGATACCGACGCTACTCTGCATTTTACCCACATAGTAGTAGTATGTTTAGTTTGTAAATACTACCCGACAAGAACTAGTTTTTTTTAAAAAAATATCTATCTCATAGTGGTGAAACAATAACATGTGTTTAAATTAAACAAGATTACAATACAAGAGTTTGTCCATACTTAAGAAACAACTTATGTACATATATTACAAATTACCGGTTTCCAAAATATTAAATATCTAGTAAACAAAAGTAACTGGCTTACTTGGAGTTTCAGATATCTTCATCTCTGGTTCCAAGGTAGGTAGGATCGTAGTTAAGTATAGCTGAGTATATCTGTTTTTGAGTCTTTCAGATTTTGAGTTATTTCTGTGTCTCCAAGGTCTTTAACAGAATCTTTAATAGTCGAAAGTTCTAAATATAATCAAGGATTTAAATATCAAGAGTGAGTACAAAAGTATTCATCAAATAAAAAAAAAAAGATAGTGCAATATGCTGTAGCCCAACTAATTTCAAGGATACTTAAATATCTTTGATCTGCATTCTGCGGGCTGCGTATCCTTTACAAGTGGATTTTTTTTTTTCCTTCAGAGAAGCAAGGCAGAACATGGATCAAAGATATATGGAGGCTTTTTGGGAGTAATAGACAGGAGTAGTACAGCACTACTGCACATGAAGTCTCTGGTGGAAAGGGTAGTTCGCCACGAAGGACAGCACCTCCAAGGCCTAGATCAACTGATGCTAGGAACAACAATGTTGAGCACATCTGCCGTATTCTGCTGGGAAGAATGAGATAGCAGAATCCTTCGAGTATTATGTGTTTTTGGTAGTTGGAACTTGGAAGACTGCACACATATTTGTTTGAACTCGGGTGGCAGACCTACCGGAGAAGCTTATGTGGAGTTTGCTACTCCTGATGACTCAAAAGCTGCGATGAAGGAAGACAGGACGACACTCGGGAGCCATTACGTCGAGTTGCTTCTTGCGACTCGCGAGGCGATGGACGAGCTAATCTCTCCTATATAGCTTTGTGTTGGACTGATAAATGAAGAATGGCGGAAGCTGTGTTCTCTTCCTGTTGCGGTATGAATGAAGATCGGCAAGAAGTAAGATGCACAGTATACTTGTAAGAAATTATGACCTCAGGAGCATGGATTTTTGATCCAACCATCTGAGCATAAGAAACAATCTATGTTTTTTGGATTGAAGGTAGAGGGTACAAGTACTATCCAATGGATTGGAACACTCGCTTGTATTTTTTAGTGGTTGAGGATTTAAGAGTATGAATAGGTTGATTTTTTTTTCTTAATAGTTTAAATTTTTGTCAAAAATAGATTAGATTTGACTTACAAACCCAATCTAAATAGATTAACTGTTTTTTTCAATAATTTAAGTTTTTAGATACTTGGTTGAACGAAATCGTTTAATATTGTTTATTAGATTGAATTGTAACTGTGCAGGTACAGCACACAACTTGTAATAATTGAGATGGTGCATAAGGGTCCAAAATTTAAAATTAACATGTGCGCTTTGTTTAAATCATTGCTTGTTTGGTGAGAGTGAATTAGTTTAATCAAAAGCTATCTTTAGATTATTTACTTCAATATGACTTCCAATATGATACATAGTGGCATGCCCACAGATTTTATATGGTCCTTTAAGTAAAACAAAAACAGAAGATTTTTCTATAAAAAAAAAATAAATTTGACCGTACAGATCTTAGCTTATATATTTCTGGAGCGCTCACGATCAAACTCCCGATCACTTATCATTGGCAACCGACATGATCCAAACATTAGAATTGTCTCCTGAAAAACTAGAGAGGAGGAGCAGAGATGTTAGGCTGAAGGGGACTCGTGCCGTTTTGGCCTCGTGTCGCTGCGAGGTCCCACAGGCGCCGAGCAAGAATTTTTTCTAGATAATCCTTTTAAAAAAATCAATTTCAAATATAATTCGAGCACAGAATTTTATTCTAGAACAAACCAACGACTAAGACATATTATTAACTGGACTAGTGATTAAAGAACTACAATAAATACATTACGTCTTCAATCGCTGATTGAAGTCAACGACTGAATGTTAGTTTTATAAAATTGTTTTTAGTAGGTCATTTTAAAAATTAATTTTTGTAATAAGTTATCTTAAAAAAATTCTGGTCTAAGACGTCCTGGATTCATGGAATGACAGAAATGCCCCTCCGGCCCAACAACTGAGCTCCGGGAGTCGGCGGCGACTTGGGCTTCCCAATTCGCGAAAACGGAAAACAAAAAAAGTCTCCCCCACACACGTCCACGGCTCACAACTCACAGGGCAGCAAAACTAGCCGCCTCTGACCCCTGGGCCCTGCTCAATTGTGTCGGTCGTCGAGTTCTGCTAAGCTCACCCCAAGAGTGTGCTGAGTCTGTCGTATTGAACGTTAAAAACTTTCTTTTTGAAGTCCATCTACAATATAGGATACAATACACGGTTTGTACATATCAGAATCTCTCTTTACTACCACATATGCAAGTTATATGAGATATTTGGTAACTCTGGCCACCATATGAAAACCAATGATTACAATTTACTTCTCTGATTACAATCTACTTCTTCGTTTTTACATAAATTTCATTTTACCGTCTAGCACTATGAACAAATTTATTTAATACATCTTAACAATACCTTTCTCAATTCCTCAAACCAACGTACAAAAAACTTGTTTATACATGGATGCATGCATGTCTTCCTACTATTAATGGACAAATTTGTGTCATAATTGATTACGTTCTTAATGAAAGATATATAATAAATATACTATAGTTCTCTATTTTCAAATAGATATTATTTTAACATCAAACACTAGAAACAAGACATGAAAAAAAATTGACTATATTAACCTTATTTACTTATAGCTCTCTCAACTCCCTAAATCACACATTGAAATTAAGCTGATTTATATTTCAATATATGCCTATTTTCTTAATATTGGTAGGCAAATATATTAAGAAAGTAAATTTCTATTATTAAAGAAAGAATACCTAGAGAAAACGCTATAAAAATTTGTTTTGGTATGGTAGAGTGACATTTATTTGGAAACAAAAGAAAAAGGCAAAATAATATCTATTTGAAAACAAAGGGGCAACTGAACGGATAGTTTATTTTTCTTTTTCTCAAAATTGTCGATTGATATTTATTTAGAAACAAAATAAAAAAAGACAAAACTGATATTTATTGGAAAACTGAGAAATTCTTTTTTCATATATATAGCATATCAACATTATTATCATGAAGATAATAAATATTGGTGTTGGAAAGAAAAAAAAAGTCTTTGAATTAGTTTTTTTGCGATATTGCAAGTTGAAAATTTATTTACTTATTTACTTCAGACTTTTATCACGATCGAATGCACTAAAACCATGTCAAATTAGTATATTATTATATGTACATATGCTAGGTAGGATGACAATTTAATTTTTTAAATATAGCCATGCATTATTGTAGAAACCTTTCCAAATGTAGCACATAATATTTTAAAAGAATCAAATTTGGAACTACTAGATATAATAAATTAAAGAGGGAAATCTGCATATGTCACAGTGAAAATTAAAAATTCAAGAATTATCATTAAAAATCATTTATTTGGTTCCATGCCTTCAAAAGTATATTTCTTTTGAAAATACCATATTGATAAGGTCAAAAGATTTGATTATAGTCAAAATTACTCTTATATCCAATCATGGTGCAATGAATATCGTAGATAGAGTGATGGAAGAAGTTCGATCTCATATAGCTAGCTGGAGTCTTTCCTTTCAAAGTGAAACGATTTTATCATAGTCAAAATGACTCTTATATTCTTTTAAAAATATCAAAATTTCAAAAATACTAACATATAGTTTGTTGTTTTAAACACTTTCTTGAACTTATTCGTGGTTGTCCCATAAATGTTAGGTCTTACTAACACTGTCTAATGCGAGTCCGATATGACAACACACTTGCAACAGGTACAATAAGTTGTGACTAGCATTTGTACTATTTTACATACATACTTGTATTATTTGAGACATTTTGTCAAACAAATTGCTTGCTTGAACTACAAAAGAAGATAGGTTGGCCAAGAGATATTCAACATCATTGGCAACTGTGACTTTGCTTAGGCGAGGTCGAAGCTAGAATATGCATGCTCATTGGCGATGGGTTGTGCTACTTACACATTACTAGGCCACTTCCTGTTGCGTATGTTGACAAGACAGTTACAGTCAACTCAATTATTTGAGTCATTATGTTGCCTTCTTGCACCCCTACATACTACACTATATCTACATAACACATTATCGTCATGCACTACACTCTTTCTCGTTACTAATAGTGCAGATGGCGATGAGGACGGTAGTAGCGGTGTGGGCACGACAAGCGGTGGTGGCTCACTTCGGATGTTGTGAGTGTGCGGTACAGATAGGACACTAACATGCACTGCTGTATCACTTTATTTGTGTGCTAGAGGTAGTGTATTTTTGGTATTTTGAGAAAAAAAAGTCAACAATGACGTATATGAAATGATTGTTGATTTCTAATGACATCTAACTAATTAACTGTTTTTATGGTATTTTTAGAAATATATTTTGCAATGGCGTAGAGCCATTCCTAAATTGAATGATGCAATTTGAGACTTGTTAACTATGTTATTTTCTTGAGTGCACCTGGCAATTTTCATCTTGTCCCAAGACTCTATCCTCCCCCAGCTGTCACACGTCCAACACAGTCATTGACACAGGGCCCCACAACATCCTATCCCCGTCACACTTTTCTGTCGGTACACGATCACGAGCTGTCAGACGCGCATATTCCATTCTCACTGGCAGGTGGGGTCAGCCCAGCTCACCTCATCCTCCCTCCACTTCACTCTCCCTAACTCCAAATTAATCAAATCCAGAAACAAATCAAACGCAAAGCATAAAATTAAACAGCAAATTTGGGAATTATTAATTCCGACGGATGGTGATACGCGAACCAATTCACGTTGCGCTTTCGCTGGTGCCGTGTCCTTTTCCTTCACACACCCTCAAATACTCAAAATACTACCCTCTACTACCACTACTGCTAGTCTCCAATTCCAGCTTCACATCCAAATCCCATAGTTTGGAATCTGGAATTTGAGGTGATTTGGAGCTGATTTGAGGTAATTTGATCGGTTTCTTGGTCAGATCTGAGGAGGTTGCGAAATGCGGTGATCCATTTCTGAGTTGATATCTAATTTGGGAGTTCTTGGTGCGGACGCCATGGAGGGTGACGGGGAGGCTGCGGTGAGTAGCGAGAAATGTGTCCTAAATTTGTGATATTTGCGGCATTTTGCGGAAAGATGAGTGCTTTGTGTGTGGATCTTGTGGGTATCCATCTAATGTTCGTGTCTTTTTGTTGTTTGGTTTGTGTGTGCGAAGAAATCGGGGAAGCATGGGAGCGGGCAAGTGTGCCAGATCTGCAGCGATGGCGTCGGCACGACGGCGGAGGGTGACCTCTTCACCGCCTGCGACGTCTGTGGGTTCCCGGTGTGCCGGCCCTGCTACGAGTACGAGCGCAAGGACGGCACCCAGGCGTGCCCTCAGTGCAAGACCAAGTACAAGCGCCACAAAGGTACGCCACCCTTCTTCTTCTCGATTTCCAATTCCATGGATAGCCGTAAAATTCTAGGTAAGGGCAGCCATAGAGCTTGAAACTTTCAGTGACTTGTGTTGAATTGTTGTCAAGAACAACAAGATAGGTTGGACCAGTCGGTGAAATCTATCGAATTGTGGTTAAGAACAATAAAAGAGTGAGGTCGTTTGAATGTAGTAACTAACAGTGAAAGGTCCAGGCTTTTGGTGAACCATATTGCATCATATTCAAGAGCAGTAAACAAGAATTGATGCTTTGGTGGATTTATTGAATTTGACAAGATTGGTTGAATCTTCGCTGAATTGTGTTATGCTCTTCAGGGAGCCCACCAGTTCGTGGGGAGGAAGGTGAGGATGTTGATGCTGATGATGCTAGTGATTTCAACTATCCAGCATCTGGCAACCAGGACCAGAAGCAGAAGATTGCTGAGAGAATGCTTACCTGGCGCATGAATTCAGGTGGTAATGAGGATGTCGGCCACGCCAAGTATGATAGTGGTGAGATTGGGCACCCGAAGTATGATAGTGGTGAGATCCCTCGAGGATACATCCCGTCACTCACTCACAGCCAGGTTGATTTGGAGTTTCAGTGTATTGTGTTTAAAAAATTCTTTGGAACAGTAGCACTGATACT
The DNA here is from genome assembly GCA_019359835.1 of Pharus latifolius. Lineage (NCBI taxonomy): Eukaryota > Viridiplantae > Streptophyta > Magnoliopsida > Poales > Poaceae > Pharus > Pharus latifolius. Next base: position 91,726,952 of record CM033321.1, on the reverse strand, counting down.
TGTCTTCTTGATTTGGATGTTGCAGATCTCAGGTGAAATTCCTGGAGCTTCTCCTGATCATATGATGTCCCCTGGTGGGAACATTGGTGGCAAGCGTGTGCATCCATTTCCCTATGTGAATCATTCACGTATGTTTATCTATTGTCATGATACTATGTTTGGTTTGCAACTCTTGCATGAGCTGTGAACATGTAATCCTTTTTTCTTGCTTCTTGCCAGCAAACCCATCAAGGGAGTTCTCTGGTAGCCTTGGGAATGTTGCATGGAAAGAAAGAGTGGATGGCTGGAAAATGAAGCAGGACAAGGGTGCAATTCCCATGACTAATGGTGGAACAAGCATTGCTCCCTCCGAAGGCCGTGGAGTTGGTGATATTGATGCATCTACTGACTACAACATGGATGATGCCTTACTGTGAGTTCCAATATCCTCCAGTCCAGCATAGTTGTCTTTGGTGGCATTATTTGCAGCAATCCTGTCAATTGATTGTGTTTTATGCTATACCTAAGGTACTAACAACATGAAAGCTAGTCTATACCTAGAATGAGCTTTGGAGGCTTGCCTCTATATGTGGAAATAGAATAATCCTGTGCTTCAGGATAGCAGTACATCAAGTTGCTAAGTTTAATGGATCAATAAGAAGAGATCTTTCATCTTGTTAACTGGCTGAACATCCCACTTGATGATTTGTTCTGGTTATTGAGATCTTGGAGCTTGTATTTTCATAGCAACACATATGGTTATTGAGTTGTGTGATGTTCTTCTCAATACGATGTTTTAAGCATAAATTAACCAATCATTTCTTGTCTTATTCTCCTCACATATCCTTCATGATTAATTTTCCTGCCTTATGAATTGCAGAAACGATGAAACTCGCCAGCCTCTATCTAGAAAAGTGCCAATCCCTTCATCCAGAATAAATCCCTACCGAATGGTCATTGTGCTGCGTTTGATTGTCCTATGCATTTTCTTGCACTATCGTATCACAAATCCTGTGCGGAATGCATATCCTTTGTGGCTGTTATCTGTTATATGTGAGATTTGGTTTGCTCTGTCCTGGATTTTGGATCAGTTCCCCAAGTGGTCTCCGATCAACCGTGAAACTTACCTTGACAGGCTGGCTTTAAGGTGGTCCCTTTTCTATATCACGATATCGAGTGCCAAGTAAGAAGTCTCTATTGCTTGTACTGATTCTGTTACTACGCCACTTCCACTAACAGGTACGATCGGGAAGGTGAACCATCTCAGTTGGCTGCTGTTGACATTTTTGTCAGTACCGTCGACCCTATGAAGGAACCTCCTCTTGTCACCGCCAATACTGTGCTTTCCATTCTTGCTGTGGATTACCCAGTGGACAAGGTTTCGTGCTACGTGTCTGATGATGGAGCTGCAATGCTGACTTTTGATGCACTGGCTGAGACTTCAGAGTTTGCTAGAAAATGGGTTCCATTCTGTAAGAAGTATATCATTGAGCCCAGAGCTCCAGAGTGGTACTTTGCTCAGAAAATCGATTACTTGAAAGACAAAGTCCATCCATCATTTGTTAAAGACCGCCGGGCCATGAAGGTATATTTGCTTTACAAACATGCCAATTTTGGTGGTTGCAGTGCTGTCGTCTGAAAAATAATGTCTATTGCAATACTTCACTTCACAGAGAGAATATGAAGAATTCAAAGTTCGTGTTAATGGCCTTGTTGCCAAGGCACAGAAAGTTCCTGAAGAAGGATGGATCATGCAAGATGGCACACCTTGGCCCGGGAACAATACCAGGGACCATCCTGGAATGATTCAGGTAACATATGCCTGGATTGGCTGGTTATCTCTACCATTTTCTCTTCAAAGGTCATTTCTTCTAATTCATATTTCTGGTCATATTCAGGTTTTCCTTGGTCATAGTGGTGGTCTTGATACCGAGGGCAATGAGCTTCCTCGTTTGGTTTATGTGTCTCGTGAGAAACGTCCTGGGTTCCAGCACCATAAGAAGGCTGGTGCCATGAATTCACTTGTGAGTAGTTACATATTACTGAAGTTTAAATTATCTTGCTGGCTTTCCTATTTTTCTTTTGGGATATAATGGAAGCTTAATGCTTTCTTGCAGGTTCGCGTCGCAGCTGTCCTTACTAATGGACAATACTTGTTGAATCTTGATTGTGATCACTACATCAACAATAGCAAGGCTCTCCGGGAGGCTATGTGCTTCCTTATGGATCCAAACCTGGGAAGGAGTGTCTGCTATGTCCAATTCCCACAGAGGTTTGATGGTATTGATAGGAATGATCGATATGCAAACAGGAACACTGTGTTTTTTGATGTAAGCCAACAATACCTTTTAAGATTCATGAGAATATCAATTTCAAATTTTCTCTAATCATTGTTTGGAGGAACTTGTTCTAAAATCTCTCAACTATATTCAGTAACCTTTTTGTGTTTCTGTGTGTTGCAGATTAACTTGAGAGGTCTTGATGGCATTCAAGGACCAGTTTATGTGGGAACCGGTTGTGTGTTCAACAGAACAGCTCTATATGGTTATGAACCCCCAGTTAAGAAGAAGAAGGGTGGTGGTGGCTTCTTCTCATCACTTTGTGGAGGGAGGAAGAACACAACAAAATCAAAGAAAAAGGGCTCAGAAAAGAAGAAGTCACACAAGCATGTGGACAGTTCTGTGCCAGTATTTAATCTTGAAGATATAGAGGAGGGTGTTGAAGGTACCATCACGCAGTGCCTTTTGTTTTAGCTCTTAATGATATTTGGGCGCTTCCATTGCAATATCCATTTGATTTTGGTATCTGTAGTCATAATAATGGATATTTCAGGACTAGAAGCAACGTATTCCTTTTTCACCCTTTCTTTTTAATTAATTACATTGTTCATTATAGGTGCTGGATTTGATGATGAGAAATCACTTCTTATGTCTCAAATGAGCTTGGAGAAGAGATTTGGCCAGTCTAGTGTTTTTGTAGCCTCCACTCTAATGGAATATGGTGGTGTTCCTCAATCTGCAACGCCTGAGTCCCTGTTGAAAGAAGCTATCCATGTCATAAGTTGTGGCTATGAGGACAAAACTGAATGGGGAACTGAGGTAATGTTGTTATGTCATCAATATAGCTGACATTCTATCCATCTATTGCACTCTATAAACTATAAGGTAACAGAGAGAATTGAGATATCAGTCTGTTGTTCTTCAAGATTGAGGACGCAGTTGATACTTTATTTTTCTTTCCCAGTTTGCATGTATAATGATTTGTGAATACTTCTGTAGGAAGTTATCTGAATTCACATAAAGCTTGCTATCAGACCTAAGTCTTTTTTAAAAAATAAAAAGAAACAAATCTTGACTAAATGTAATTATGTGCTGGATTGCAGATTGGATGGATCTATGGTTCTGTGACAGAAGATATTCTCACTGGATTCAAGATGCATGCTCGAGGCTGGCGGTCAATCTACTGCATGCCTAAGCGAGCGGCTTTCAAGGGTTCTGCTCCCATTAACCTTTCAGATCGTCTGAACCAAGTGCTTCGATGGGCTCTTGGTTCAGTGGAAATTCTTTTCAGCAGGCATTGTCCCATATGGTATGGCTATGGAGGACGGCTTAAGTTCTTGGAGAGATTTGCTTATGTCAACACCACTATTTACCCACTCACATCGCTCCCACTCCTCTTATACTGCATATTGCCTGCTATTTGTCTTCTCACTGGGAAGTTCATCATCCCAGAGGTAAAAAAAAATGGATGCACTTATGTTCTTGTATAGATTATAAGTCCAAATCAACATTACTGACTTAACTTTATTTTGGAATGCAGATTAGCAACTTCGCGAGTATTTGGTTCATATCTCTCTTTCTTTCGATTTTTGCCACTGGCATCCTTGAAATGAGGTGGAGTGGTGTTGGCATCGATGAGTGGTGGAGGAATGAACAGTTCTGGGTTATTGGAGGTATCTCCGCCCATCTATTCGCCGTCTTCCAGGGTCTCCTAAAGGTGCTCGCTGGTATTGACACCAGCTTCACTGTCACCTCCAAGGCTTCTGATGAAGAAGGTGACTTTGCGGAGCTCTACATGTTCAAGTGGACGACGCTTCTGATCCCACCAACAACCATCCTGATCATCAACCTGGTTGGTGTCGTTGCTGGTATCTCCTACGCGATCAACAGCGGTTACCAGTCATGGGGGCCGCTCTTTGGCAAGCTCTTCTTCGCCTTCTGGGTGATTGTCCACTTGTACCCCTTCCTCAAGGGTCTCATGGGCCGGCAAAACCGCACGCCGACCATTGTCGTTGTCTGGGCCATCCTCCTCGCTTCGATCTTCTCCTTGCTGTGGGTTCGTATTGATCCATTCACCACCCGGGTTACTGGCCCAGATACCCAACAATGTGGCATCAACTGCTAGGGAAGTGAAAGATATTAGACAAAGTTGCCACCCATTGCGTTGTAAGTTATTAGCGGGTGGCCTTATTTATAGTGACCAGAGGATCTTGGTTGTCAGAAAGTTACCTATGTATTACTATTTTGTTCAAAGTGCCTGACAATGTGAAGGAATTTTGTATGTTATGGAGGACAAATAAATTAATCTACATTCGTTTAAATGTCATCTGATCAATTTTTTCCAAGAGATTAGCCTCGTTGTCTTACTAGTGCCAAATCAACAATAATCCTGAAGTGGATAATTTTGTACGTTATGGAGGACAAATAAATTAATCTACATTCCTTCAAACGTCATCTGATCAATTATTTCAAGAGATTAGCCTTCTTGTCTTATTAGTGCCAAATCAACAATAATCCTGAAGTGGATAATTTTGTATGTTATGGATGACAAATAAATTAATCTACATTCCTTCAAATGTCATCTGATCAATTATTTCAAGAGATTAGCCTTGTCTTATTAGTGCCAAATCAACAATAATCCTGAAGTGGATAATTTTGTATGTTATGGATGGCAAATTAATTAATCTACATTCATTCAAATGTCATCTGATCAATTTTTTCAATAGATTAGCCTTCTTGTCTTACTAGTGCCAAATCAACAATAATCCTGAAGAATCCACTGCATAGAAAAATTTACAAGAATGCGACTTCAAAACAATTCATAAATACAGTGCATTGCAGGCTCCAGGTAGAACTCCAATTGTGCTAGAAGAATCAAGAATGTGTGTATAACAACAGATGTTTCTGTACATCTTCACACAGGTAATATATGGTGCAATTCCAAGCTTCAATTTCTTCAGTTTTTGGCAGTACAGGGCTGTGGTACAACAGATCCGGATTTGCGCCACTTGGCATTCTCGCAAGTGCTTTTCGCGTCACCCTTACCACCATCCATTCTTAGATCAATGTTCTGCAAGACAATGCCATGGCATGGGACACTGCTGCTGCAGTTGAGCTTAATGGCATCCTTTGTAGCACTTGTCCCTTTGATGTTCCTGAACACCACATTGCCCACTTCAACTGCTGATCCCTGCAACCATGACCACAATGTGTGTTATAACCAAATTGCAACACAAAATGTACATTTGTGATGGATAAAAGAATCAATATTAAGATGGAGTGACGATATACCTGTGTCTTGCAAGGTATAGGTGAGTCACAGTAGTTCTGATCAATGATTATTGGGTTTTGTACATTGTCCATGATCATGTTTTGGAACACAATATCCTTTGCATATCCTCTTCCTCCCTACATTATATTAATTTTGCAAAAACAAGTTTATAGATTAGTGAGTCTTATCTAACAGGATACCGCTGAAGTGGCTTCTCGAACATCATTGGATGAAGGCATCTATTGTTCACCTGCCATGTCTTGATCCGAGCTCCATTGGTGGTGCCATGTAATTGCACTTTGTCAATATATATGCCAGAAACTTGTGCTTCTGAATTGTGATCTCCTAAGCTTCCAATGCTGATCCCATGGCCTGGTCCACACACGACTTTTGTAACATGTAAATTTTTAGTTCCACTCTCAATTGACATGCAATCATCCCCTGCAAATTCCAACATAAATAAAACAAAAAAAATTGCATAAAAATTCAACATGCATGCAAAATTCAGTGTGATTTTAGTTTGCATTTGTCCATGTTTGTAATGGAAGAATGTAGTGTACCAGTCTTAATAATGCAGTGTGAAACATGCACATCTCTGCTGTGGGTAACATGGATGCCATCAGTGTTAGGGCTTGTTCCAGGTGCAGTGATTGACAGATGGGCCATCCTGACATTTGTGCAGTCCTCCACTGACATGTGGATCTGCTGGCTGTTCACCATTTTTATGTTTTCCACTCTCAAATTTGTGCAGGAGTAAAATGTCAAAGCCTGCAAAATATACAGCAACCAATTTATAATATCAGAAGCCTTTACACCAAAAAAAAAAAACCAAAAATGACTTATCTATTTATACTTCAACAATCCTTTTTAAACTGAGTCTTAAACTCAAAAATTTTTAGGTATTGATACCACATTAAATTTTATATATCAATCATCTCACCTAAAAAATTTGAGTTAATAGAAAAACTCACCTAAAAAACTTGAGCCCATAGAAAAACAAAGATAATTTATTTATACTTCAACATTTATTGAGGAAAAAGACTGTATGACTTACTGTTGGAGCCCCTGTACATGGCTGCAAATACAAATTAATAAAACCACATTAGAACTCTTCTCAACATAATATAAAAGCAGCATTGACTCTAATTTAAGGCAGATCATGCAAGGTGCACAAGCATAATTAGCCACCCACTTTCTGAGCTGATGCAATAACTATTTTACGAGTGCATGCAATTAAGCAATTCTTCATTTAGCCTCAATGAATCACCAAAAGCTGCATTGTACTTACAAGCGTGTGGTTGGTTTTGCATGAGTTTTGCCACCAGTTCTTGCCATTGCCATTGATAGTCCCACCACCAGTGACACTGAGGCTCTTGATGTTTCTGAACATGATCCAGTGCCTTGTGCTCTCCCTGCTCCAATCTGACCTGTTTGGGGGAGCCACTAGTTTACCCTTCACCTGAAAAATATTTGATTAACCAAGTTATTGCTAGATTTCATCAAGAAATGTATAGATATTTGCATATATCTCACCATGAACACTATACTGGATTTGCATGAGCCAGAGAGGGTGATAGGCTTCAGGAGGTAGCTCTTGCCCCTGGGAATGAGAAGAACAGAAGGCCTTGATGAGGAGCAAGCTGCAGCCCATGCCTTCTTCAGTGGCTATATACAGAAAGTATACACAATATGACAATGGCTTTTAGCCATGTATACTGCTTTGGAAACAGAAATGTGAGGAAGTTGTAGCTGTACATTTGTACTAGTACCTTTGTGTCATCATGTCTTCCATCACCATGAGCACCATACTTGTGCACATTGAACACTTTCTTGGACCTCAGAAACCTGCCTCTAAGTTGAGCTCTCTCAGACATGTACAAAGAGCTCACACCATACTCATAGCTACTACTCTTATACAAGTCTGCCTCCACATGATCACTGAACAAGAAGAGCAGCACAAGAAGAAGAGACACCAAGAGCACGAGCTTATGCAAGGCCATTTGTACAATTATATCTAAAGTTTCAGAAGAAGAACAGTAGAATTTGTGTGAGTAGCTTTGGTTTGTAAGTGATGGGGACTAAAGACTATTGGTTCATGAGGCATATTTATATGTGCTGAAGACTTGGAGCTTTGTAAGGTTGCTTGTGCTTCAGAGAACTAAATTAGGTTGGTGGATATGCTTTTGGGTGTGCAAAACTGCAAATGCATCAACAGGTAGATCTGGAGATTCTTGCAGGGATGGGAACGAGATAAATGTGGCCCAAACGTGATGAATTAAGCCTAGTTGCACAGGCCCTTGTTTGGGATTACTTCTAAGTACCACCTTGCAGGTTTAAACAGTAAGGTCTCAAGTGCATGGATATTTTATTACCATCCTGGTAATTGATCACATCCATCTTTCTTCAGTTAATTTTAAGAAAATGTTTCTATACTACAGTAAAAGGAATGCTACACTGATCTGCGGAAACATGGCAGTTACCATATATGCTAGAATTTGTTCAATTTAGATTTGCCTTATTAATTTATCGGCGGCATTGCTACATGCAGACACTATACTTCAGATAGTAGTAGAATAATCTGATGCTTTACCAGTTGAGTTCCAACTAGCTTTGGCAAACGAAGTGACGGCACTAAGGAGCACTCAGGAAGTCGGAAAGTCAATTGAAGCATCTTTTTAAGCAATGCATTTAATCAGAGCTCGAAGCAGTAATCACCTTCTTTACAGCCACCCTCTTATTAAAAACCCACGAAAAAGTGAAAAATAACTAGCCTGCATAATTAGTTATGAGAGTTGTTTATTATCATGTATACTGCCATGCCGCCATTTCAGGCGCCTAGTTGTTGATATGTGAAAAAAAAAACAAATCTGACATGTAGGACGCACAAGAGGCAGATCTCCGTCTATTAATTTTTTTTAGTATAATGAAGTATAGACTAGAGAGTTCAATAAACCCGAATCAAGGTGGTTTCCAAGCTTCTCGCACTCCCACCGGTTTTCCATTGGAATTTGTCGCAACTCCGTACAAATTAGTTTGGCTAGTAACTGATTGGTTTCTAATGTTTTTCTGAACTCTGAGTTCAATCTCAAAGTGTAATTTAGCATGTAAAACCGATAAACAATGTGAGAAGCTTAACTCTAATGAAGCAACTCAAAGTGGCATGTGAATGTGAATGCCAATGTGGTATATACGGCAGATGGTATCATGCAGAGAGCTATATCTTACACTCTTCACCAAGAACAGCAAGCCTTGGGCAAGCAAGGCGGCTGATTGATGCCTTAATTAACCGTGCACGGTATGGATTAAATCATTGTACGTTATCTCACAATGGGGCTTCAAGCCTAACAATCAAGTTTTAGAAAAAAAAAAATCGGAAAGAATCTGACTAACTCAACCATAACTTAGAGATGAGATTGGATATATCGAAGCAACCTGAGTCGGTCATGACTCGGACAAAATCGAAAACAAAACTAGTCGGGATTTGATATCTTGCCAGGTTAGTTATCACCGGCTTTGGAAACACTAAAATGCTAACTGTATTTTCTTTAAAATGAAGAATTTACAATAGTGTAATTTACAACAATTTCACAAATAAACCTCATCGGAGGCTGCAATTACAGCTCCAAGAGTCCAATTAAACATGTAAATGTACAAGTTGTGCCACTTCCTACTTATCTTTATTCAGATTATACACACTTGATCAATTTAAGTCCTATTTTTCTTTTCCTTAATTCTCGGCCGTACATGGCTGTGGAACAACAGTTCCGGATTTGCGCCACTTGGCGTTCTGGCAAGTGCTTTTCGTGTCACCATTAGAACCGTCCATTGTTAGATTGATGTTCTGCAAGACAATGCCATAGCATGGGACACTTCAGCAGTTCAGCTGCAGTTGAGAGTAATGACATCCTTTGAAGCACTTGTCCCTCTCATGTTTCTGAACACCACATTGCTCACTTCAACTGCTGATCCCTGCAACCATCACCACAATGCATGTTATATTAAGCAGATTGCAACACACGTGATAAAAATGTTCCCAAAACCGTAGCAGGTTGTTGTGAAGAGGAGCAAGCTGCAGCCCATGCCATCTTCAGGGCCTACAGAAAGACAGTAGTACAACAGAACCATGGTTAATTAATGGTCATCTCTAAGTCTAACCTTTGGTTATCTACACAAGCATACACAATATATATAGTTCTGCACGGACAACTTCGGCATAGATCGATGCATGCAAGGTAGTATCTACGTAAGTTTGTGTCATCGTGTCTTCCATGAGCGCCATAGCTGTCCAAACTGAACACATTCTCTGACACTAGGGACCTGCCTCTAAGTGCAGCTCCATTAGAGCGATACGAGAAGCTCACTGAAGGCATCTCATCTGACGAGCTACCATTATACATGTCTGCCTCCACACGATCACTGAACAAGAAAAACAACAACGCGAGAAGCGACACCAAGAGCACGAGCGTTTACGAGGCCATTTGCAGAATTATATAGGTGTGTTTGATGCTAGTTTTGGTGTGGGGTTGATGAACTGAAGAGTGTTCCACCACGAGGCACATTTATATGTGCTGAAGAGTTGGAGGTTTGAATTGGATTTTGGGAAAAAAGTGCATTCATTGATCAACAAAAAGGTGTATATACCCCCTTGTCCCATTTACATTTAGCACCCCATATGTCTTGCCTTCTCAATACTTTTCCTCAAGATAGATGAAAATATTAATCAATTCCATCTTACTACAAAATTTAGACAATACTATGGAGCTAAGACTCTTTGTGAGAGATCTTCAGAATTAACAAACTCAAGTTTCAATGTCTCATTCTCCAGCTTCTCCTTGATGAAAAATTGATCAATCTCAATATGTTTGGTTCTATCATGCTGAACAGAATTATTAGCAATATTGAGAGCTGATTGGTTGTCGCACATAAGTTTCAACGGATTACACTGATTCATCTTCAACTCCTCCAAGAATGTCTTCAACCAGAGTAGCTCAGACACCCTTAAAACCATGATTCTGTACTCAGCTTTAGCTGTGGATCTTGTCACAACTGATTGTTTCTTATTTCTCCAGGAGACCAGATTTCCTCCCACAAACATAAAGTAACCAGAGGTCGATTTTCTGTCATCAGCACTGCTCGCCCAGTCTGCGTCACTATAGGCTTCAACATCTAAGTAATCATGACATTGGAACAACAACAATTTCCCATGAGATCCTTTCAAGTATCTCAGAATATGATAGACTACATCCATATGCTCTTTCTTGGGATCATGCATGTAGTAGCTCACTATGCTGACAGCGAATAAGTATCACGATGAGTATTATCTAGATATATCAAGCGACCCACCAATCACTGATACCTCTCAGAGGCCACTGGCTCTCCTGCTTCCACACACAGCTTGTGTCTCTGATAAATAAGAATAACAGCGAGTCAACATCTTAGCATACCAGTCTCCTCAAGTATATCCAGAAGATACTTTTTTTGAGAAAAAATGATTCCCTTAGAGCCATAAGCAATCTCAAATCCCAGAAAGTACTTCAGTTGTCCCAGATCCTTCACTTCAAATTCATTTCCTAATCTTTTCTTCAAGTAAGCAATTCCTCCTCATCATTCCCAGTGATGATTATGTCATCCACATACACAACAAGCATCGTAACTTATGAGCTTCTGCGTTGAAAAAATACAATATAATCAACATTGATTTGCTGATATCCCATCTTTACCACTGCTCTTCTAAAGCGATAAAACCACATCCGGGGAGACTATTTCAACCCATAAAGAGATTTTCTTAACCTGCACACCTTCCCAACCGTTTGTTTTGTATCAAAACTTGGTGGGACTTCCATATAGACATCCTCTTGTAGGTCATCGTGAAAAAATGCATTCTTCACATCTATCTAGTGCATTTGCCATCTTTTATTCACAGCAAGTGAAATCAGAGTTCTCACTGTGTTCATCTTGGCTACTAATGCAAAAGTCTCGTCATAGTCGATCCCATAAATTTGACTATAGCCTTTGGCAACCAGTCTTGCTTTGTAACGCTTGACCTTCCCTTCTGGTGTTTGCTTCACAATGAACACTCATTTGTACCCCAACAGTTTTCTTCCCTATTGGTAGTGGTGCAAGCTCCTAGTTACCATTTTTATTAAGAGCACCGAGCTCCTTCAACATAGCTGCTTTCCACCTTGGGTCTTCCTTAGCAACTTGCCAACACATGGGAACAGAAATAGAAGCCAGGGATACCACAAAGGCTCTATGTGCAGGTGAGATGTTGGAGTATGAGATAAAATAAGCAATGTAATGTTCAAAACCAAGACGATTAGGGAGATTCTCCGCATTTTTGCGAGAAGTCCTCCTTAACGGAACAGAAGATGCACAAGAAGGGATCGTGTCATTGTAATCAGAAGGATCTTTAGTAGGCAACAAAGGTGCCCTATGAGTCGAGGTGCGTAGAGGCTCGAGACTTGGACTTGGCATAGAAGACTGAGAGACAGCGGTACCAACATACCCCTTATTCTTCTCCCTTTTCCTGTACATAATCAACTCATCTCTCCCTCTACAAGGATCCCCAGTAAGCTCCCCCTCGAGTGTATGCCCCTCCTCATGTAACTCCCCCTCAATAACATGCATGCGCCTCCTCATCCTATAAGTCCACAGCGTGTGTCATCGAAATCGGGTATGGAATACACCCTGTAATCAGCTCTGTACTTTGCTTCTCCCCTTCGACCATCACCACCTATGATGAGAGAGCTATGATCTGTGGGTGATGAAGCACTATAATAGGATTCCCATTCCCTGAATGTTACGTCCATGCTCACATGGACCTTCTTCTCCACTGGGCTCCAGCAAACATATACTTTCTGAGTCGAAGAATATCTCACAAACATACATTTCACGCATGAGGATCCAACTTCCCAACTCCAGGCCTGTTGTCCTTCACAAAGCAAACACAACCAAAGTCTGTTAATGGAACAATATATTCATTCTTCCCATGCAGCATTTCATGTGGAGTTTTCTAGTCCAGAATTCATGAGTTAGATAGGCAGCAGTTAAAACTACATAACTCCACAGTTTTTTGGAACATTCATCTCCATCATCATGCATAGAACCACACCTAGAAGGTGCCTATTCTTCCTTTCGGCCACTCCATTCTGAGCCGGAGTGTAGGGACAAGTGGTTTGATGATGGATCCCAACAATAGATAAATAGTTCCTGAAGATTTTATTAGTGTACTCCAAATCATTATCTGACCTCAGTATTTTTACCTGTGCACCATACTAAGCTTGGAGTTTGGATATATTTGTGAAAGTATTGAAAGCATGCAAACACATCACTTTTACTCTTCATCAAATAAATTCACACCAAATGAGTGTGACAATCAATGAAGGAGACAAACCATTTAAATCTATTAATTGAAGTTATAAAGTATAGACCCCACACATCAGAATGTATCACATCAAAAGCCATAGAACTCCTATGACCAGAACTCACATATGAGCTTCTAGTGTGTTTTCCAAACTCACATGCATTGCACACAAGTTTTTGTCTATCTGCTCTCATAAACAAGTCTAGGAATACTCTACTTAAAAAGGAAAATGAAGAATGTCCCATGCGTCGATGAAGTAGTAACAGCTGCTGCTCCACACTTTGCAACTCCGGATCAGCTAAAATGGTCATTGCTGCTTTATCCAACCCATCTCGGTCCAAGTACCATAGTCCTCTATGTCAAGTGCCAATCCCAAGTCTTTCTGGATCTCTACCTTAGGAATGTCAAAGTGAACGGTGTAGTTAAGTTGAAGGATAAGAGCAATAATGGATAGCAAGCTAATAGGAAAAGAAGGAACATGCAAAACACTAGGAAATGTGAGGGACTCAGTGCACTTGATAGAACCAACACCAACCACAGGCTGTGTTGTTCCATCAGCAGTGGTAATCCCATCAGATTTGGACAGATGAGTGTATGTCTCAAACTTTTGTTGGGCACCTATGACTGTTGAATCTTGAGCCCTAATTAGGGTTTTGGTGATTAATGACATCCGTGAGATTTGCGACTAACCTCTATATGTGATACTCAGGTAGATCAAAGGAGAAAGCATCAAGGAAAGACAAAGCAAAGTTATCAAGACTCCATGAAGCGAAAACGACGAAAATCTCGGCAAAAGTACAAATACCTAAACCTAGCGCCTTCTTGTTTTGAAATTTACTAGGTTAGATGGTCGTACTATTAAGAGGGGTCTTAGCACAAGTCCTTGATCAACCTTGAAGTTTTTAGAAGCATATTTGCATTTGCATTTGCCCTAAATCAAATTTGAGTAAAAAATTCAGAGGTCTGTTTTTCGTTTTGTACTGGCCGGACAGTGTCTGAAGTGACCGGACAATGTCCGGCCAATACAAATAATTTCAGAACTTTGCAAACAAGTGCAACAGAGACAAATACATTTTTCCGGTGCATCTGTCCGATGAAGACCGGACATTGTCCGAAGTGACCGGACAATGTCCGGTCAGTACAAATGTTAACAGCGTGTTGAATTAAGACAAATGTATTTGTCCGGAGGTTTTGTCTGAAGTGACCGGACATTGTCCGAAGTGACCGGACAATGTCCGGCCAATACAAAGTCTGGGCTATTGTAAGGGCTGTGTTAACAGAGACAAATCTATTTGTCCGGACATTTTGTCCGGACAAATCCTATATGTCCGGTGTAGCTTCTAGGCCCCTATAGATTGTTTTAATAATTAATGACAACTTCAAATGCTATACTAACGTTACCTGCCGAGTTGTGTCAAGAAGATACTTAAAAGACAGGTTAGTGAAAGGCGAAGAAAGAGTCTCATGATGAAGAAAGAGCATTGATTAGAAGGGCAAAGGTATGAAATAGAGTCCTTTCCATTTTTACCGGTCTAAGGTGGTTAGAGAACAATTTTGACCGGATTTTAGGATAGTTGCTGTACTATTAAGAGGAGCATGTGGTGTATCACAAAATACTTCATCTATGTGCCACAAATCATAAAATCAACTTGCATTGCATACTAGAAGGTCATATACTTTGAATATGCTTGTTTCAGCTCATTTCTGCTCAGCATATCTCATATACTAGAAGGTCATATACTAGAAGGACTGACCGAGTAGAATTCTCGGACTGACCGACGTTATGTCTTAGTATTGTATATACCTTTATAAGGTCGGTCTGTCCGTAGTTTAAACCTAAGTCAGTCTCCTGGAACTTCATGAACTATCTTTCTGTTGTTTTGAGCTATTACGGTCTGACCGTTTTATTAGACCGGTCTGACCGTGAAATCGGTCTGACCGTGTTTTTGCTCTACGGTCTGACCGTGTTTTTGCTCTACGGTCTGACCGTATGGCCGGTCTGTCCGTATTTTTCGGCCTGACCGTATAAGGTGTCCAGAAACTAGGTCGTCTCTGGACAGCTTCACGGTCTGACCGAAATAGGCTCCGGTCTGACCGTGTGTGTGCCTGACAAGGGCAGTTGAGCATTTATTGCGCCTGTTTAATGCCGTTGCAATTGCGGCGGTCTGACCGAGCTTGTGCCTGCGGTCTGACAGCCAGGTGATCTTTTTCACCCAACGGCCTGTAACGGCTATATTTATTGTGGGGGGTATATATACTCCCATGCACGGCCCTGTTCACAATTTTTGGCATAATCTTGAGTATTGTCATCATCCTTGAGAGCCTAAGCTAGTTTCATACACTCTAGATTTCAAATTCTCGAATTTGTGAGAGTGTGCATTTGAGATCTTCTAGTGCATTGCATTTAAATCTTTAAATCAATCTTGTGGCACTAGAAGAAGGCTAAGTGATCATCACCGGCTTGTTACTCTTGGAGTTTGCCGGCTCCTAGACGGCTAGGAGAAGGGTTTTGGAGAGCTCTTCAAGGAAGATTGTGAAGAAACCTCAAAACGTCTTGTGAAAGGGTTGAGTACACCTTGCCGGAGCGGTAAAGTGCATTCTTAGTGAAAACGAGGTTTGGATAACTCATCACACTAATCCGGCTCAAGATCTAGGTCACTTCTCGAGAGAAGATTGACTAGATAGAGGAGCGGTTAGAGATTTGAGTTTGCCTCAACGTGGATTAGGGGTGATCGGCAAATCACCGAGACCACGGGATATATCCTTGTGTTGAAATTGCTCTTTGTTCATCTTGTGTTATTTAAATTGCTCTCATTTACTACTAATTGTTTGATTTATTGTAATTTGCTAAAATCGCCTATTCACCCCCCCTCTAGTCGATATCCTAGATCCTTTTCAATTGTGTTTAACACTTTCAAAAGCTTTGCTCAAAGGGCCGAAAATGAATTTAGCTTCAAGATCAAGAAAGTGAGAAGTGACAATGGCTCCGAATTCAAGAATACCAAAGTTGAAAATTGGTGTGATGATAAGGGCATCAAACACGAGTTTTCGGCCAAGTATACACCGGAGCAAAATGGAGTAGTCGAACGAAAGAACCGGACATTGATAGATATGGCAAGGTCTATGCTTTCGGAGTACAATGTTTCGGACACCTTTTGGGCCGAAGCAATCAACACCGCGTGCCATGCATCAAATCGTCTTTATTGTCATCGACTACTAAAGAAAACTCCTTATGAGCTTCTCATTTGAAGGAAGCCAAACATTTCCTACTTCTGTGTGTTTGGATGTAAGTGCTATATCTTGCGGAAAGGTACACGCTTATCTAAATTTCAAAGTAAATGTGATGTAGGATTTCTATTAGGATACTCATCAAATAGCAAAGCATATCGTGTCTACAACCAAAACTCCGGTTTGGTTGAGGAGACACATGATGTTGAATTTGATGAGACTAACGGCTCTCAAGAGGAGCAAGACAATTTGGATGATGTAGGTAATGAAGGGTTGAGAGTGGCAATGAAGAACATGACCATTGGGGATATCAAGCCGAAAGAAGATAGTGATCAAGATGAAGATCCATCCACTCAAGCTATCCCCTCTTCATCAACTCCTCAACACGAAGATCAAATAGTTGAAGTGGTCAATGTGGAAGACTCCTCTCAACAACAACCGGAAGTACCTTCTACCTCTACTTCACAAATCCCGGTTGACCATCCAAGAATTCATCACTCAATTTCCAAGGATCACCCCGTCGATCAAATTGTTGGTGACTTGCGTGAGGGTGTCCAAACTCGTTCTCGTCTTGCTTCATTTTGTAAAAATTACTCTTTTGTCTCCTCTTTTGAGCCCACACTTGTAGATGAAGCATTAAAAGATCCGGATTTGGTGAATGCTATGCACGAAGAATTAAACAACTTCACCCGCAACAATGTTTGGGAATTAGTAGAATAAACAAATCCGGATGAGCATAATGTCATTGGAACCAAATGGATTTTCAAGAATAAACAAGATGCAAACGGAGTGGTAGTAAGAAACAAGGCAAGATTGGTGGCTCAAGGATACACTCAAGTTGAAGGTTTGGACTTCGGTGAAACCTTTACTCCCGTAGCTAGACTTGAGGCTATTAGAATCTTGCTTGCTTTTGCTTCATCTCATAATATTAGACTATATCAAATGGATGTCAAAAGTGCATTTTTAAATGGAAAAATTAATGAGTTAGTATTTGTTAAACAATCTCCTGGATTTGAAGATCCTACAAAGTCGAATCATGTGTATAAACTCTCCAAGGCTCTTTATGGTCTTAAACAAGCACCTCGTGCTTGGTATGAAAGATTTAGAGACTTTTTAATTTCAAAAGACTTTAAAATTGAGAAAGTTGATACCACCTTATTTACTAAGAAAATTGGGAATGATTTCTTTGTATGTCAAATTTATGTTGATGACATCATATTTGGATCTACTAACCAAGATTTTTGCGAGGAATTTGGTAATATGATGTCCAGGGAATTTGAGATGTCTTTGATAGGTGAATTAAGTTTCTTTCTCGGACTACAAGTTAAACAACTCAAGGAAGGAACTTTCATCAGTCAAAACAAATATGTGAAGGATCTACTCAAGAAGTTCGGACTTGAAGAAGCAAAACCAATCAAAACACCAATGGGTACAAACGGTCACCTTGTCTCTGACGAAGGAGGTAAACCGGTAGACTCAAAGCTTTATAGATCTATAATTGGTAGTCTATTGTATCTTACTGCTTCTAGGCCCGATATTATATTTAGTGTTTGTATGTGTGCAAGATTTCAAGCCTCTCCTAAAGAAAGTCATTTAATGGCCGTTAAGCGCATTTTGAGGTATCTAAAATATTCATCTAGTATAGAGTTGTGGTATCCTAAAGGTGCAAAATTCGAATTAATTGGATATTCTGATTCCGATTATGCGGGATGTAAAGTGGATAGAAAAAGCACCTCTGGCAGTTGTCAACTGTTAGGAAGATCTTTAGTATCTTGGTCCTCTAAGAAACAAAACTCTGTAGCTTTATCAACCGCCGAAGCGGAATATGTTTCCGCGGGTAGTTGTTGTGCACAATTGCTTTGGATGAGGCAAACATTGTTGGATTATGGAATAAAATTTGAAAAAGTGCCTCTTTTGTGTGATAATGAGAGTGCGGTGAAAATAGCCACAAATCCGGTTCAACACTCTCGGACCAAGCATATAGATATCTGACACCACTTTCTTAGAGATCATGTTAGCAAAGGTGATGTGGTGGTGGATAATGTGAGAACCGAAGATCAATTAGCGGATATATTCACTAAGCCCTTAGATGAAAGTCGTTTTTGCAAACTTCGAAATGAGCTTAACGTCATTGATATCTCAAATGTGGCTTGAAATGTTGAACTCATATGGAATGTGCTTATAGTATCACTTGATTGCTTGTTCTTCCTCTTTTAGAACTTTTTAGGCTCCTTTATCGGCAATTGAGTAAAATGAACCAAAAATATGTTAAGTTGTGAAATAAACACTTCCCCTTTGGTGATATTGCCTATATCTTACTTATAATTATCTTATATTTATACATCTCCCTATCCAAATCTCTTGAGCTTCAAATCATTCAAAATCCTCCAAGAATTTTAGTCCTTCCAGCGGTCTGACCGAACCTTTTGCGGTCTGACCGAATTCATCTCCAGAGAGCATCTAAAATTTCTTGCTTCCAGCGGTCTGACCGGTATCTTTTCTACGGTCTGACCGAAATTTCATGACCAGAGACCTTTTAACCCGAATCTCTTGTCCTTTTTCACTTTCTTCCCCACACCTGTCTCTTTCACGTGCGCCTCAAATCTTTTGATTCTTTCTCTCCGGTCAAACCCTCGTCAAGCTCGGACAAACCGTGGTTCAAGATCATCACCAAATCATGTCTTCTAGGTATATTGCTCAGATTCCTCTTCGTTTTCTTTTTCGGCTCCTGTTCATCTTGAGGGTTAGGGCAAATGTGGTGAATCTTGTTTAAATTCTGTCAATATCCTGAAATTGATTCATTCCCCTGATGCAATGAGTATTCTCTCTCATATGTTTGTCCACATTGCATCTTAATTTCTCCTAAATCCCAGAAATCATGCCAAACCCTAACTCCACGACTGCGCCGGTCTGACCGCCCATTTTCGGTCTGACCGACTGCAGCAGCAGAGCCAGAGTTTGCTAATCTGTTATCTTATCAATTCAATCTCTCTTCATCTGTGTATCTAATCTGCTCTATCTCTTGCGCATCTTCTAGTGGTCGAGGTATTCAAGGCACTGCCTCCATCCGGACAAACAAGAAGAAATTGGCTAAGCGGCCAAAAAGGGCTCTACCCTCGAGTAGCAGCGACAGTCACGATGACGATTGGGTGCCCTCAGCCGGTGATTCAGAGACAGAACAGTCGTTTCATCGTGGTGGATCTTCTCACAGGGGCATGGACATCGAGAGCGAGGACGATGAAATAAACGTCCACGCTTATCAAGGCCCGAAGAGAAATTGGACTTCAAGCGACTATATAAAGGCTAGGACTATCTATGCCTACAATCACGAGAATGACGCCTCTACTCCTCATTTCCACACGATGACACAGCAGGATGCCTTCTACGGTTATTTGGTCCACAAGAATATCTTCGAACACAAATGGATCGAATGGGCTTATGTTGTGAATCAGCCCATCATGGCTCCCTTGGTGCAGATCTTCAAAGATATAGGGCTGTATGACTTTGTGGAGCACAAGTGCCCATGGAACGCCACTGCCATCAGACAGTTCTATGCTACAGTTGAGATCAGATGGGCGGACCAGCAGATCATATGGATGACAGGTTCTAGGCGGTATGAGGCCACCTTTGAGGAGTTTGCTGCGGCAAACAAGCTAAACTATGCGGAGATGAAGGAGGGGATCGATATGGAGGATGAGGATTACCTCCATGTGGACGACTGGCTCCAGTTTTATGAGCAGCCGGGAGGTGGACAGCGGATTGTACCCGGTACTGTTACAGGTCTCAAAGTCCTCCCTGCTGTCGTCAACAAGATCGTACGAGCCACAATCCATCCAAAGAGTGGAAACCGAGAGGCGGTCCGGGATTATTACTGGAACTTCATCGACCACATCCTCAAGAGTCATCGGATCAACATTGTCTCTTTTATATTGAAGACAATTGAGGATGTCTCGGCGACCACTCTGCCGAATCTCTACTATGCTCCTTTTATCATGTCCTTGTTGCTCCAGAAGACGAAGTTCCCTCGCGGTTCTTGTGATATCAGACATCTCGGCTATAAGCCGTTT
This sequence comes from Pharus latifolius, assembly GCA_019359835.1. Lineage (NCBI taxonomy): Eukaryota > Viridiplantae > Streptophyta > Magnoliopsida > Poales > Poaceae > Pharus > Pharus latifolius. The sequence continues at coordinate 91,706,765 of CM033321.1, read as the reverse complement.
AGTGTCAACCCGCGCGTCTTGGCTCGAGGCCACGGAGCACAGCATCAGCAGCAACAGCAGCAGGCTCAACCTATGCCTCCTCCTCCTCCACCTCAGGCTCAGCAGGCAGCTCAATCTAGCCAAGCCCCCGCCTGGTTCACACAGTTCCAGCAGCAGTTCCATCAGCCGATGATGGATCAGTTTGCTACTCTTCTCCAGGGGCTTGAGCTCGCTCGCTCGGACTTGGCGGCATTGCATGATCAGTTCCAGGCTTTCTCGTCGCGCCAGGATCAGTTCGAGCAGCGCTTCGACTCCTTCTCCGCTCACTTCTACACTCGTTTCCCTCAGACTCCTCCTCATCCCGATGATGATGCTCCCGCCGATCCTTAGCTTTTATGGCAATTGATGCCAAAGGGGGAGAGAGAAGAGAGTAGAAGAGTAGGAGAGATATGAAACTTAAATGAAAATCCTTGATGAAAACTTTTGGTGTAAAGTGTTATTTAACTTGTTTAGTTGAATATCTCTTTTATGATCTATGTGGATGTCATTCTGACTCTTGTATGAGATTGTTACTTCATGATATATGAGATATGCTTATGCTATTTTCATATGACCTTGTGTTGATAATATCATGTTGTAGAATTGAATGTTGAATGTCTTATTTGTGATACTTCATGCTCTTATAATGGATGATTTGAGATAGCATCTGATACACATGCTTGAACTCTTCTAAAATTCTCTTATTCATACATTTAGGGGGAGTGTCTTAAAACTCTTTCATCTACTCTTTATGTTGTCATCAATTACTAAAAAGGGGGAGATTGTAGCTTGTAGGCCCCTATAGATTGTTTTAATAATTAATGACAACTTCAAATGCTATACTAACGTTACCTGTCGAGTTGTGTCAAGAAGATACTTAAAAGACAGGTTAATGAAAGGCGAAGAAAGAGTCTCATGATGAAGAAAGAGCATTGATTAAAAGGGCAAAGGTATGAAATAGAGTCCTTTCCATTTTTACCGGTCTAAGGTGATTAGAGAAGAATTTTGACCGGATTTTAGGATAATTGCCGTACTATTAAGAGGAGCATGTGGTGTATCACAAAATACTTCATCTATGTGCCACAAATCATAAAATCAACTTGCATTGCATACTAGAAGGTCATATACTTTGAATATGCTTGTTTCAGCTCATTTCTGCTCAGCATATCTCATATACTAGAAGGTCATATACTAGAAGGACTGACCGATTAGAATTCTCGGACTGACCGACGTTATGTCTTAGTATTGTATATACCTTTATAAGGTCGGTCTGTGATCCGTAGTTTAAACCTAAGTCAGTCTCCTGGAACTTCATGAACTATCTTTCTGTTGTTTTGAGTTATTACGGTCTGACCGTTTTATTAGACCGGTGTGACCGTGAAATCGGTCTGACCGTGTTTTTGTTCTACGGTCTGACCGTATGACCGGTCTGTCCGTATTTTTTGGCCTGACCGTATAAGGTGTCCAGAAACTAGGTCGTCTCTGGACAGCTTCACGGTCTGACCGAAATAGGCTCTGGTCTGACCGTATGTGTGCCTGACAAGGGTAGTTGAGCATTTATTGCGCCTGTTTAATGCCGTTGCAATTGCGGCGGTCTGACCGAGCTTGTGCCTGCGGTCTGACCGCCAAGTGATCTTTTTCACCCAACGGCCTGTAACAGCTATATTTATTGTGGGGGGTATATATACTCCCATGCACGGCCCTGTTCACAATTTTTGGCATAATCTTGAGCATTGTCATCATCCTTGAGAGTCTAAGCTAGTTTCATACACTCTAGGTTTCAAATTCTCGAATTTGTGAGAGTGTGCATTTGAGATCTTCTAGTGCATTGCATTTAAATCTTTAAATCAATCTTGTGGTACTAGAAGAAGGCTAAGTGATCATCACCGGCTTGTTACTCTTGGAGTTTGCCGGCTCCTAGACGGCTAGGAGAAGGGTTTTGGAGAGCTCTTCAAGGAAGATTGTGAAGAAGCCTCAAAACGTCTTGTGAAAGGGTTGAGCACACCTTGCCGGAGCGGTAAAGTGCATCCTTAGTGAAAACGAGGTTTGGATAACTCATCACACTAATCCGGCTCAAGATCTAGGTCACTTCTCGAGAGAAGATTGACTAGATAGAGGAGCGGTTAGAGATTTGAGTTTGCCTCAATGTGGATTAGGGGTGATCGGCAAATCACCGAGACCACGGGATATATCCTTGTGTTGAAATTGCTCTTTGTTCATCTTGTGTTATTTAAATTGCTCTCATTTACTACTAATTGTTTGATTTATTGTCATTTGCTAAAATCGCCTATTCACCCCCCCTCTAGTCGATATCCTAGATCCTTTTCATCCGGCCCATACAAAAATCTGGAGTGTTTTATGTTAAGTGTCAACAGAGACAGATACATCTGTCCGGACATTTTGTCCGGACAAATGTATTTGTCCGGCGTGTACAAATCATTTTAAACAGGGGTGTCAACACAGACAAATGCATCTGTCCGGACATTTTGTTCGGACAAATACATTTGTCCGGCCTTCACATTTTAATCCAAACGGCTACTGACACTCGCATTTCACGTGAATAACGGTCAAAATTTTTGTACTAACCGGACATTGTCCGAAGTGACCGGACAATGTCCGGCCAGTACAACTTTCGGCCAATCTTCTTGATTTCGACCGTTTTTGCTGAGAGTATAAATAGATCACTGTTGTAGATGTCTAAGATACATGAAATACATCTCAAAAAACCCTGAGCAACAGTGTGCAAGCTCTCTCACATCCATTCTCTAGCAATTGAAGGCCAAACTTGAGAAATCTTGAGTGCTAGTTGAGTGAATTTGTTTCCAAGCCTTCTTGCATTTGCATTGTGTTCATCAAGCTTTGTGGTTGATCAAGCAAGGTGCTAGGCTTGTTACTCTTGGTGATTGCCGTCACCTAGACGACCCGGAAGGTCCGGCGATCTCTCCATCGAAGGTGTGTCGAAGAGGCCCGGCGATTGGTTGTAAAGGCTCGGAGCTCGCCTATCCGGAGTGGAGAAGGGCTACCCCTAGTGAAATCGAAGCATAAGCTCAAGCGAAGAGCGCTTCAACGAGGATTAGTGGAAATCGGCAAATTTCTGAGACCTCGGGAAAAACTGGATCTCTTCGGTTACCTCTACTACTTGCTTAATTTTCGTAGTGATTGAATTGTTGCTATTAATCTTTTAGAAAGTGGAAAATCTATATTGAATTGTTTTTCATATCATTAGAAGATTTGTTATTGCGATCTTAGGTTGTTAAACCCTAGTTTAGAAGAAAAATTTTAAAACCGCCTATTCACCCCCCCTCTAGTCGGCATCTTTCGATCAACACGTGATATCAGAGCACTAGGTCTCTCATTTTAGGCTTAACCGTCTAGGAAGAGGATGTCGTTGATCAAAGAGAACTATAATGGAAATGTTCCCTTCTTCAAGGGTGACAACTATTGCTATTGGAAAATTAGGATGGCGGTTTATCTAGAATCCATTAGTCTTGATGTATGGAGGGTCACTAGAGATGGTTTTAGGGCTCCAATTGACTTAGAAAATCTCACACCTCTAGAATCGAAAAACCTTCAAGCAAATGCTCAAGCAAAAAATGCCATATTTAATGGTCTTGATTTAAGTGAATTCAATCGTATTAGTAATCTTGATACATCCTATGAAATGTGGAAAACCTTAGAGATAATTCATGAAGGTACATCAAAAGTCAAAAAAGCTAAGCTAATTAAACTAACTAGAGAATACAACTCCTTTTTCATGCTTGAATCTGAAAATGTTAGTGACATGTATACTCGACTCAATCTATCAATCAATGATCTCAAAGGTTTAGGTACAAAATTTGAAGATATTGATATTGTGCGTAAAATGCTTATGATTTTACCATCGAGTTTTGATACAATTGTGACAGTGCTTATTAATGGCGATCTCTCTTCGACAACTCCTACCGAGCTCTTGGGTACTCTTATTGCCCATGAAATGCAAAAAGAGGAAAAGAAAGGGATTGTGGAAGCATCCGGATCAAAGAAGAAAAACTTGGAATTTAAGGCAAAAGTCGAGGAAGCCAAAGAGGATAGTTCGGATGAAAGCTCCGATGGTGATCTAGCTCTTCTTGTGAGAAAAACCCGCAAGCTCCTAAACAAGATCAACAAAAGAGGTTTTGAGTTTGACAAAAGGCGAGGACCGCACAAGAAGACAGGATTCAAGAACATTACATGCTATGAATGTAATGAGAAGGGACACTTTGCCTCAAGATGTCCAAATAAGAAGGGTGATCATCAAAGATCACATGAGAGGAAAGATGACGGTGAAGGGAAAAAAGGTAAAAAGAAGTTTTTCAAGAAGTTCTATAACAATAAAAGCAAGGGCCAAGCCTATATTGGTGAATGGTGTTGCATCTAGGCCTTCATGACTAACCCTAATTTTGATGATTAATGAAAACAAAGTGTTCCGGACTAATTGTGCTATTGAGTTTATTTGATACAGATTTGCGTTGGGAAGATATGCACAGAATACAAGAAGAACCCGACGTAAAATAAAAGCACAAGTAGCAAAGAGCAAAAGACAAGTCGAAAATCGTGAAGATGTGAAAGACCTCAGGTATTACAAGTTTTTATATTTTACCGATCTTGGCGTGTGGAGATGATCGGTTAGGAAAAATTCTTTCTAGCTTTAACCGTACTATAAAGAGGGGTAGCGAAAGTCCTCTTTTTATCTCCAGCACAAACCGAGAATGTTAGGTCATTGCATCGCATCATTTTTATGTGGATTTGCTTTTGGTCTCTTTTGAAAAATCTGTTTTTCAGTTCAGTTTTTGACAGCAGAAGAGTATTTGCATTTTTCAGAAAGATCTAGGCAGATCTCGTTTTTGCTTCTGTTGACAAAAATGTAGCCCTTGAAATTATCTTTCCAACGAGCTACTAAACACCTCTTTTGGATTTCTGGATTTAAAGTTATAGCTGTTTTTGTTCATGCTGACTGTCAGTTTGAATGTCAGTTTAGTGTAACTGACAATTGTCCAGAGAGGGTGTTTTTTGGTCTCAAATTTTTTGTACTAAACTAACTGTCAGTTTGTCCATACTGACTGTCAGTTGGGGTTTCGACCAGAGAGCGTTTTACTGTGTTTCTATTTGATTCTGGTCGAGCTAGTACACAAACTGATTGTCAGTTTGTGTAACTGACTGTCAGTTGCGTGTTCCAGCTTTCCTGTTTTGGCTGCAAACGGCTAGCAAAGTTTTCGTCCGTAAATTTTGTCGGCCGTTGTGCACTGAACTGACTGTCAGTTAGTCTAACTGACTGTCAGTTTGGGTTGCTGATTTTCAGCCCTAGCTCCAACGGTTCATTTGCTTCTTGAGGCTATAAATAGGGGCTTTGGGCATATGTTTTTCACAACAAGCAACAGCATTTCATATACACTCTTGAGCATTAGTTTCTTATATAAAATCTTGATCTTTTGATCAAGTCGAGTGCTTTCCGATCCACCGAGAGTTTCAGTTCTTTTGCATTTGCATCCACTTAGCTTCTTGGTGCGTGTTTGGAGGTCTAGAGAAGACCTCGCTGCCTGTTACTCTTGGTGAGCGCCCTCACCTAGACGGTTCGGAGGCGTGGCCGTTGATCTCTCCGTTCGGAGATTGTCGGAGAGGCTCGGCAAGTGTGTACAAGGCATCGGTGCTCGCCTTTCCGGAGTGGAGAAGGAGCAACCATTAGTGATAATATCCTTGGTGGATATTGAAGCGAGACTCAAGTGATTTGAGCGCTTCAACGAGGATTAGTGGAGACTGGGTGAGTCTCCGATACCTCGGTAAAAGTCTTCGTGTTCGTTCTCTTTTCCCTTTACTTATCTTATTTGTTCTTTATTTGATTTAAGTTTTAAAGTTTTTAAAGCCTCCTATTCACCCCCCCTCTAGTCGGCATCCTTGATCCAACAAATGGTACTCCGGATCGGAGGAATCCGAATCGGAGGATGAAGTACCATCATCTTCTAAGAAAATGGCGGGAATTGCTATCGGAGAAGCCACTTCGTTCGAAGACAAGTCATCATTATGTCTTATGGCGAGTGATGATGCTAAGGTATCGGGTCTTGAATCTTCGTATGAGGACCTTGTTGCTATGGTTATGGAATTAAATGAGGTATTAGGTAAAGTAACTAAGGAAAACAAAATGCTTAAGAAAGAATATTCAATACTTAGTGAGTTATATGCAGAACTAAATGACTCGCATGAGGCACTTCTAGTTAATGAAATTATTGATTCTAAACAAACTAGTGAAATAGGAATTACTTGTGATATTCTAGACGAATCAACTCATAGTGTTTCTCATTCAAAATCAATCACTTGTAATGCTTTAGAAATTAATCATGAAAATGTTTGTGATGAAATTGTTGATAACAACTCTAACTTGTTTTTAGAAAATTTAGAACTCAAGGCACAAGTGGAAAAGCTAAATCTAGGACTAGCAAAATGCTTTAAAGGAAAAGAAATCCTAGACAAACTTCTTAGTGAGCAGGGATGTTCGTTTAGAAAAGAAGGTTTAGGATATGAACCAAACAAAAGAAAGAAGTTGAGTACTAAAATAACTTTTGTAAAGGCCACTAATATGTTTTGTCACAAATGCCATAATGTAGATCATTTGCCGGAAAATTGTCCCTCAACTTCTAGAGCTAAAGAAAAAAAGTATCACTCCCATTACATGCTAAAGAAAACAAAGTACGGAAAAGTAATTGCAAAATTCATTGGTTTAGCTTATCAAAATAAACATAAAAAGAAAATTTGGGTTCCAAAAATCCTTGTGGCTAACTTTCAAGGACCCAAACAAGTTTGGGTACTTAAAAGCGTCTAACCCTTCTTTTAGGTAAACTACAAAACCGGTGGGAGACATTGGGTGCTTGATAGCGGATGCACCCAACACATGACCGGTGATGGAAGTCTGTTCTCGTCATTTGAGAATGGTTGCAATGACATTGATAAAATCACGTTTGGTGATAATAGCAAAGGAAAGGTAATTGGGTTAGGTAAAGTCGCAATCACAAACAACCTTTCCATCTCAAATGTATTACTTGTTGAATCTTTGAATTTCAATTTGCTTTCGGTTGCAAAAATTTGTGATTTGGGTCTTAGATGCATTTTCGAACCAAATAGTGTTATCATTGAAAGTCTAGAAGACAAGTCTTTAATTTTCAAAGGTTTTCAATATGGAGATTTGTATTTGGTTGATTTCGGTTCAAAAGACTCTTGCATTTCAACATGTTTGGTTGCTAAAAATTCTTTGGGATGGCTTTGGCATCGTCGTTTGGCTCATGTTGGGATGCATCAATTGAACAAACTTTTAAAAAGAGATTTAATCCTAGGTATGAAAAATGTAAAGTTTGAAAAGAATAAACTTTGCAGTGCGTGTCAAGCGGGAAAACAAGTTGCTAGTACTCATCCCGCTAAAAATGTGTTGTCAACATCTAGACCACTTGAGCTTTTGCATATGGACTTGTTTGGTCCATCGGAAACTCAAAGTATTGGTGGTAGTAACTATTGCTTTGTCATTGTTGATGACTTCTCTCGATTTACTTGGATTTTCTTCTTAAATCATAAATCCGATGCTCCAAGTGTGTTTAAAAGATTTGCAAAACGAGTTGAAAATGAATTTGAATTCTCCATCAAGAAACTTCGAAGTGATCATGGTGGAGAGTTTCAAAATTCGGACTTTATTGAGCTTTGTGATGAATCTGGAATTAAACACGAATTTTCCGTACCATATACTCCTCAACAAAACGGTGTTGTGGAAAGGAAAAATCGAACATTAATTGAAATGGCTCGAACTTTGTTGGATGAATATAAAACCCCACCAGGTTTTGGGCCGAGGCCGTCAATACGGCTTGTTATGCCATAAATCGGCTTTATACTCATCCTTTGTTAAACAAAACTCCTTATGAGCTAATTATTGGAACAAACCAAACATTTCATATTTTCGAGTTTTTGGTTGCAAATGTTACATCCTTAAAAAACGCATGCATCTTGGAAAATTTCAAAGACGTATTGACGAGGGCTTTCTTGTTGGATATTCGTCAACTAGTAAGGCTTATCGTGTTTTTAACGTCATAACCGAATGCATTGAAGAAACGTGCAATGTTGAGTTTGATGAATCTAATGGCTCTCAAGAAGAGTATGAAGATGTTGAGAATGTAGGAAATGAGGAATTACGAGAAGCCATGAAGAACATGACGATTGAGATATCAAGCCCAAAGATGAAGATTCAAAGTCACTCGATCAAGAAAATGAAATAGCTTCTATGATTCCGGAGGCTCCTACTCAAGTTGATCTTGATTCGGAAATAAAGGAAAGTGAAGATCAAACATTGCAAAATCCAAGACTTCATCAAACCATCACTAAGGATCATCCCGTCAACCAAATAATAGGTGATGTTGGTAAAGGTGTCCAAACTCGCTCTAGAATTGTATCTTTTTGTGAACATGCATCTTTCATTTCTAGTATTGAGCCTAAATGCATTGATGAAGCTTTAGCGGACCCGGATTGGGTAAATGCTATGCATGATGAGTTAAACAACTTTACTAGAAATAATGTTTGGGAACTTGTAGAACAACCTCTTGATCACAATATAATTGGTACAAAATGGGTTTTTCGAAATAAGCAAGATGAAAACGGTATAGTTGTAAGAAATAAAGCTAGATTGGTAGCACAAGGTTATTCTCAAATTGATGGATTAGATTTTGATGAAACCTTTGCTCCCGTAGCTAGACTAGAGGCCATTCGCATCTTTCTTGCATTTGCATCATGTTTTGAAATCAAACTATTTCAAATGGATGTTAAAAGTGCTTTCTTAAATGGTGCAATTTCGGAACTTGTATTTGTAAAGAAACCACCCGGTTTTGAAGATCCAAAATATCCAAATCATGTCTATAAACTCTCAAAAGCTCTCTATGGTCTTAAGCAAGTCCCTAGGGCTTGGTATGAACTATTGCGAAATTTCCTAATTTCACAAGGTTTTAAAGTTGGAAAAATTGATACAACTCTCTTTACCAAAATCATAGACGATGACTTCTTTGTTTGCCAAATCTATGTCGATGATATAATTTTTGGTTCCACTAACGAATCTCTTTGCCAAGCTTTTGGTGAAACCATGTCCAAGGAATTTGAGATGTCTATGATAGGAGAATTGAGTTTTTTCCTCGGACTTCAAATTAAGCAAATCACAGAAGGCATATTTGTGAGCCAAAGCAAATACGTGAAGGATTTACTCAAAAGATTCGGTATGGATGATGCAAAATCAATCAAGACTCCTATGGCTACAAATGGGCATTTGGACTTGGACGAGGGAGGTAAACCGATAGAACTCAAATTATATCGTTCTATGATTGGTAGTTTATTATATCTTACTGTTTCTAGACCTGATATTATGTTTAGTGTATGCATGTGCGCTAGGTTTCAAGATTCTCCTAGAGAATGCCACCTAACTGCAGTAAAAAGAATCTTTAGATATCTAAAACATATATCAAACATAGGACTTTGGTATCCTAAGAATGCTAGTTTTGATCTCCTAGGATATTCAGATTCTGATTATGCCGGTTGTAAAATTGATAGAAAAAGCACTTCCGGTGGATGTCAACTTCTAGGAAGATCATTAGTCTCTTGGACTTCAAAGAAACAGAATTCAGTTGCACTCTCAACTGCCGAGGCGGAATATGTTTCGACCAGTAGTTGCTGTGCACAACTTCTTTGAATGAAGCAAACTTTGTTAGATTATGACATAAAAGTCAATTGTGTTCCGCTTTTATGTGATAATGAGAGTGCGGTTAAAATTGCCAACAATCCCGTTCAACACTCTTGAACAAAGCACATTGACATTAGACATCACTTTCTAAGGGATCATGTATCAAAAAAGGATATAGTGATTAGTCATGTTTTAACCGAAAATCAATTAGCGGATCTATTCACTAAACCCTTGGATGAGTCAAGATTTAGCAAGTTAAGAAATGAATTAAATGTTATTGACATTTCAAATGTTATCTGATCTCTTGCTTATCTTGAATTGGTTGTTATCTTGATTGTATCTAGCACATATACTCTTACCTATATATATATATATATATATATATATATATATATATATATATATATATATAGTTTCAATCAATGTAGGCACCTATGCCAATCACTTCTTATTTTGAAGAAAAAGTCCAAAAGTTCACCACTTTGTCGGTTTTCAACAAAACTTGGTGAACACATTAAGGGGGAGCAACTTCAAGATCATTGAATGCTTGCATACCCAAAATTGTGTACAAAAAGGAAAAATATGCATGTTATTTATCAAAAGGATCATTTTTAAGTCAAAAAGGCTAAAAAGTGCCAAAATGATCAAAATATATAAAAATCTTCAAAAATACCTTTCAACAATGTTCTCAAAGGTTTTGAAAGCAAAAAGAAAGGATTTCGAGCCTAAATGTTGAATTTTGACAAAATTGAACATCTAAGGATCTTGTTTTGGCCTAAAATGACTCATTTCTATAAATTAAAATCGGTTGAGTTTTGACAAAAATTTTCTACATGAAACACTTAGAGATCGATCATTCGAAGATATTTCATGTTGAAATTTTTCTCAAAAGACCTATGGTTTGCAAGTTATCACATTTTTCAAATTGCCCAAAAACGAGCTTTGACACGAAAATACCCAAAATGTGCATTTTGTGAATTTCGCTATTTAAGCCAAGATCTCTTCCATAGTTTGGCTTGAAATAGTATTTAGAATTCATACAAGGCCAAACATCTCAGAAAAATTCAAGTTTTATGGAAATTTGACAAATTGGTGAAAAACCGTTCTATTTTACCCTTTTACCCTAAAGCGCGTTTCGGAGGCTCATTCTAAAGTCGTTTTCTCTAAAATTTCTTCTCGAAACTATCTGGCCACATTCCAAATATGATATTCAAGTTTATTCTGAAATCAAACTCCTGGTTGAGTTGTTTTTGCGAAAAATTGAAAAAAAAAATCAGAAACTTCAGGATTCTATCTGAACTGACCGGACATTGTCCGCCCAGTTCAGACACTGTCCGGTCATATCGGACAATGTCCGGCCAGATCAGACTTTGTCCGGTATGTGCATAACGGTTCAGTTATATGTTTCTCCCGAAGTCTTCTTCTCCCCAAATCGTGTTTTGTCTTTTGCCTCCTCCTCAGTTCATCCTCTTCCACTGTTCATCCCTTCTTCCCCGGACAAGAAGATTAGTCCGACCATCTCTTGTCCGATCCTCGATTTGATCTCCTGAGCATCCTCTCCTCCTTTGGGTTGGGTGAGTTTTTCCTCTTTCCCTTCACAGTTTCATGCATTACATCTCATAGTGATTCTAGGGTTTGAAATTTACAAAACAATTATGCATGTCAAATCTAGTTATAGATTCATGAAATTGACATCTATAAGTGGTCATATTTAAGCTGATTTGTGCAAAACTGGAGTTTTTCATAGACATACATGATATAAGTAAATCAAATTGCTATCTAGGGTTAGATTTTGGGATAAAATCAACTGTGTCTTCTAGAAATGTGATGATCTAATAGAATCAAATCTGTAGAGTTAAATGATGGATTCATATCGGATTCGTTCAAATTATTTACCATGCACAAGATGAGTGATTAAGATGAGTATATCATAGATGATTTCCTATAATTGCCCTAGATCCTTGATTTTGATCAAAGCAAATTGAGTAGAACAAAATTGAATCAAAGAGCAGAAAAGGATGATATGGAGTACAAGCTAACATCTATTAGTCAATGCATGAGTAAGATTGATTCATATAAGGACTAGGCCATGCATCCATATCCATCGAAAGATTAGTTCATGCTTCTCCTATCACCTCTTTCGAGTCATATCATGATCAAATTATCTATCTTTTCTTTCCAGAGTCATTATGTCTGGAAGAATGAAGCAAACTAGCCGTTGTCATGGGCCTGGATCTTTTCAACAGGCTCAACCTATCGACTGGGATTCCTTGGCTATTGATGAGGATGATGCAGCTCCAGCATCTCCCATAGGATCTCCCATTGATGATTCCGACTCAGTCGATAGCAGCAGCAGTAGTGGTGATGAGCAACCCAGAGGTCATCAGATTTTCACCGCTAGTGCTATTCGGCGACTTTGTCGAAAGAACCCGTACGAGCATCCGAGGACATGTACTGAGAGGAATTTCTGGAATGCCTTCCAGATGTCTCAGTATCACACCAGATTCTCCTCCGCCAAAGTATTTGGGCATCAGGCCATTGACTGGAATTTGATCGAGAGCAAAGTTCACTATCCTCTACGGGGCAAGTTCATGGTTGTCAGGTTGCTCTCCTTCACCGAGATGAAGGAAGACTGGAAGTGGAACGTGGACATCATCCGCTCGTTCTTCGCATCTCTTCATGTTGCCTCGGATCGATCCCACGTCGTATTCATGAACAACAACTCAAGAAGGACTCTCACCAAGGCACAGTTTGAAGAGGCTCTACAGATCGAGCATGTTGACAACAGCCTCTTCGCCTTTGATGAAGTTCGAGTTGAAGACGTGGCTCATCTCTTCGACAATCCAGATCCAAATATTGGTAAAGTCTCTCAAATGATTCCTCCGGTGGCCATTCTAGAAAAGCTGAACCGCATGACTATCTTACCAAAAACCGGAGATTGCGGGGCTGTCACGTCTACCATGCTGCGACTTCTGAGAGCCCAAGTTGACGAGACACCATTCGACATTGTGGAGTTCATGTTCCACGAGATGCAGGAAGTTCAGATGGACTCGAAGAGGCTTTTGCCCTTCACACCTTTCATCGCTCATACTCTGACCTACTTTGGACTGCATCGAGCTTCCCGTCCCACTTCTATGGAGTATTACCGGTTGAAGAGCCTGGGGATCCTTATTCGCTATGAAAATCAAGTTGGATCACCAGTTCATGGAGATGAGACTATGTCCCCGGTCGCAGGAGCTCCCTCTCCACTTCAGTCCTACTCCATCTCCAGAGCCCTGACGTCTCAGCTCCATATATGATGATCATGGAGCGGCTGGATCAGATGTCCATGCGATTCGAGGCTCGCTTCGATGAGGTTGACACCAGATTGAGCTACATCGACCATCGCCTCAACGTCATCGAGCCTCGCATCGATTCTATGAGTCAGGATATCTCTGAGCTGCGGGGACGATTCGATGCAGGCCAGTATCAGCGTCGTCGTCGCGGCGATTCTTCTTTCGATCATCCTCCGCAGTCTTAGATTGTCCTCCTTCTGCATCTATGATCTCTTGTATCTATGTCCTCTCTCCTTTTATGGATGTTTGATGACAAAGGGGGAGAGTTATGTTATGAATATGTGTTATGGATATGTGTGATGTGGTTATGTATATGTGGTGTTGTTATGTCATATGTCGTACTGTGGATGTATTTATGTCGCCGTTTTATCGTTTATGAATGTATGAACATGAACATGGGTATAGCTTTGTTATAAAATTGCTGCTTTGTTATCTCTCTTGTGTATGTATGTGTTGATACGTATGGATATCTTGTTATACCTTGTTATGAATATGTTTATGAACTTGAATGTAAGATTCAGGGGGAACATCTCTTGTTTATACTCATTTTTTGATATACATATGTTTTATGCATAACGGTTGTCATCAATCACCAAAAAGGGGGAGATTGTTGAATCTTGAGCCCTAATTAGGGTTTTGGTGATTAATGACATCCGTGAGATTTGCGACTAACCTCTATATGTGAGACTCAGGTAGAACAAAGGAGAAAGCATCAAGGAAAGACAAAGCAAAGTTATCAAGACTCCATGAAGCGAAAACGACGAAAATATCGGCAAAAGTACAAATACCTAAACCTAGCGCCTTCTTGTTTTGAAATTTACTAGGTTAGATGGTCGTACTATTAAGAGGGATCTTAGCACAAGTCTCTTGATCAATCTTGAAGTTTTTAGAAGCATATTTGCATTTGCATTTGCCCTAAATCAAATTTGAGTAAAAAATTCAGAGGTCTGTTTTTCGTTTTGCACTGGCCGGACAGTGTCTGAAGTGATCGGACAATGTCCGGCCAATACAAATAATTTCAGAACTTTGCAAACAAGTGCAACAAAGGCAAATACATTTGTCCGGTGCATCTGTCCGATGAAGACCGGACATTGTCCGAAGTGACCGGACAATGTCCGGTCAGTACAAATGTTAACAGCGTGTTGAATTAAGACAAATGTATTTGTCCGGAGGTTTTGTTTGAAGTGACCGGACAATGTCCGGCCAATACAAAGTCTGGGCTATTGTAAGGGCTGTGTTAACAGAGACAAATCTATTTGTCCGGACAAATCCTATATGTCCGGCCCATACAAAAATCTGAAGTGTTTTATGTTAAGTGTCAACAGAGACAGATACATCTGTCCGGACATTTTGTCCGGACAAATGTATTTGTCCGGCGTGTACAAATCATTTTAAACAGGGGTGTCAACAAAGACAAATGCATCTGTCCAGACATTTTGTCCGGACAAATACATTTGTCCGGCCTTCACATTTTAATCCAAACGGCTACTGACACTCGCATTTCACGTGAATAACAGTCAAAATTTTTGTACTGATCGGACATTGTCCGAAGTGACCTGACAATGTCCGGCCAGTACAACTTTCGGCCAATCTTCTTGATTTCGACCGTTTTTGCTGAGAGTATAAATAGATCACTGTTGTAGATGTCTAAGATACATGAAATACATCTCAAAAAACCCTGAGCAATAGTGTGCAAGCTCTCTCACATCCATTCTCTAGCAATTGAAGTCAAAACTTGAGAAATCTTGAGTGCTAGTTGAGTGAATTTGTTTCCAAGCCTTCTTGCATTTGCATTGTGTTCATCAAGCTTTGTGGTTGATCAAGCAAGGTGCTAGGCTTGTTACTCTTAGTGATTGCCGTCACTTAAACGACCCGGGAGGTCCGGCGATCTCTCCATCGACGGTGTGTCAGAGAGGCCCGGCGATTGGTTGTAAAGGCTCGGAGCTCGCCTATCCGGAGTGGAGAAGGGCTACCCCTAGTGAAATCGAAGCATAAGCTCAAGTGAAGAGCGCTTCAACGAGGATTAGTGGAAATCGGCAAATTTCTGAGACCTCGGGAAAAACTGGATCTCTTCGGTTACCTCTACTACTTGCTTAATTTTCGTAGTGATTGAATTGTTGCTATTAATCTTTTAGAAAGTGGAAAATCTGTATTGAATTTTTTTTCATATCATTAGAAGATTTGTTATTGCGATCTTAGGTTGTTAAACCCTAGTTTAGAAGAAAAATTTTAAAACCGCCTATTCACCCCCCCTCTAGTCGGCATCTTTCGATCAACAATGACATGACGAGATGCACTTGAATCTAACATCCAATCCTGTGAGTTGGGCAGGCATATGGATGCAAGTGATTGTGTGGAAATACCTGCATCAGAGTGTGCAAAAGTAGCAATATTACCCATGGATGAGGATGATGAACTGCTAGTCCCCTTCTCACTATCTCTTGGAGGTTTTTCCTTTCTCATGAGTTTGATCATCTCCTTCTCATGTGCACTCAGCTTCACAAGGTGGCCAGAGTAGGACTCATCATCAATTGCAGCTAGATGGGCTCTATAGCCTCCAGATCTCTCAGGCTCCCTCTACATCTTGAATGACCTTCTCGACCTCGACCACGACCCTCCAGATAGAACCTTGCAATGTGACCCTTCTCTCCACAGGTGTAACATTCCACATTCTACATGGAACCTCCGGGAGTCTTCAAGTGTGAAGCTGCAAGTGCTGACTTTACTTCAACTACACCTGGACCCTCAGGCGTCAACATCATCTTATTCTCCTCTTAGATCATAGTATCTATGGCTTCATCAAGAGAGAGAATGTCTTTGTAGCCCAGGAGTGCTGACCTTCTTTGGTGGAAAGCAATGTTGAGACCTTGTAGAATTGTCATGGTTCTATCTCAGTCCACAAACTTGACCCTCGCATAGTTTGGATTCTCACACCTTCCACAATTGGGGTCGTCACACACACCTCTATCGAAGTAGTCAAAATCTGTCCAGAGTCTCTGTAGCTCTACAACATACTCATGGACTGAATGTTCACCCTGTGAGGCATCTCTGATCTGTTCCTTTATCTGAAAAATCCTCATATTGTTACCCTCACTAGTGAACCTTTTCTACAAGTTGTTCCAGATGTCTCCCACTAACTGTAGCCCATCAACAAAGCCAGCGATCAAATGCGTCATGGAGCCTAGAAGCCACACATAGATCATCATGTGAGCAGACCTCCATGCGTGCTACTCATTGGACCTTTGATCTGTTAGTTCCTTCGCCACTCCTGTCAAGTAATCCTCAAGTCCCCTTGCAAAGAAGACTTCCTTCACTCGTCGAGACCAACTCAAATATGTCCTAATTCCATCAAGTTTCAAGTCAATCGGCATCAACTCCACCTTAGGGGGTGGAAGTAGTGGTGGAGATACAACATGAGCCACCAAATAAGACAACGCTCCCCCCATCTTGAGGAAACTCACTAACGTCACCAACATCGAGGTGGGTCTCTAGTGTAGTGGTAAAGTCAGTAGGTGGCAAGCTAGAGGTCTTGAATTTGAATCCCCACCTCTACCATTTATTCTTGTAGGGCCGAATCGGCAATACCCTATAGTCTCTCTAAAAAAATGCCACCAACATCTTCTTTGCCTCATCATCCATTACATCAATCTTAGTCTCCTCCGCCATTCCGAATACACTCTTCTCAAAGACTACACAGAAGACATGTTACTCCAATTCTTCTTCTTTACTTGGGGTGGCCGAGGAGCAGCCTTGCTCCAGTGCAGCACAACAGCAACAGCAAAGGAGCAACCTTGAGAGGCCACAGCCTTCGCCAAAGGCACCTCAGCGTACTACGCAACTTGGAACGGAGAAGCCTGCCAGACCAAGAGACCTCCTATAGCCTAGGCCCATGAACTGCATCCACGCTCAGTGCACCAAGAACAACAGTGATGACATGAGGAGTGAAATTCGCACCAGCAGGACACTCGACCATGTCACCAAGCACATGCACATCCACGCTCACCACACCAAGTAAACCCCACCCACCCAGAGCATTTCAGAATAGCCAAGAAGCCATGGTGACCAAGGTAGAGAAGAATCCGATGGAGGAGAAGGCCGAAGGTGAGAAGGCGGAGAAGACTCCGTCGGGGAAGAAACCTCAGGTGGAGAAATGGGTGCTAGTGGTGGAGCGTGGACGGCAGCAAGGGAGTGCCGCAAAACTCAGGGTCGGCGGCACGGAGGAGATTTGCAGCAGCGATCGATCCGCGCGGGCGACTGGGGGTGCGGCGGAACCCGGCGGGAGTTTGGAGGTGGCGACTGGGCTGTGGAAGGGTTAGTAGGGTAGCTTTGATACCAAATTAGATTTTGGGGAAAAAGTGCATTCATTGATGAACAAAAGGTATATATACCTCTTGGCCCCATGTACACTTAACACCCTATATCCTTGCCTTCTCAACTGTTTGTAAGGTTGCTTGTTCGTCAAAGAAGTGAATTAGGTTTGTAGATATGTTTTTGGAGTGAGCAAAACTGCAAATACATCTCAAGATTCTTTCGGTACGGGAAGGAGATAAATGTGCCTGAATATATAGTTCCTTGCAGGTTTTGCATAAGAAACAATTCAACATATTACTAATGTTATAATTATTTTTTTTTCTCTGATCTGTGCCCTTCAGTCAGGTCTGAAGTTCATACGCATGTATCATTACGGATTAGTCACCAAAAATGTAGTTTTTAATCATTAAGTTCTTTTTTTTTCAGCCATTCTTCCAGCACAATATTGTGCCACTAAAAAATGTTGGTGATTATAGAAAATGCTATTGCAAAATTGAGGGTTTTGTATATACCATTCCAAAATGTGTTTTATATTGTATATACTATTACACTGACTAAAATGCTTTTGCAATTTGCATGATTTTATATTGTTATATGCAACATAAGGGCATTTTGGTCTTTTAACATGAGTCTAGTGGCATATATTAGCATAAATCAACTTTGCAGTGACATACACTTAACCTTCAATTTTACAATAAGATTTTAAAAATTTTCAAACAGTTTGAGCATCATATAGTGATTTACCCTAAGCGAAATAAGCAGTCTATTGTTGCTGTCCCAGCAACTATTCTTAAATAAAAGTTGTACATAATTTTTACATACTAGAAGATAAAGATGCAAATTAGGTTTGATTTAGCATTGTTTCTGGTGCAGATGAGTACTTTTCCTATTTAATTTGTAGCAGAGGCAAGGAGTTAGTACTGTTACATAACAAAGAGTACGTATGCAGAGATATTACACCAATTCATGGAGCCATTACATGCCTCCATATTGTCATACAAAAAGTTGGGCCTTGTACAACTTTATGCCAAGAACGGCAAGCCTTGGCCCGAGAAGGGAACAGGTTCGGGGGAAAAGAT
Organism: Pharus latifolius; assembly: GCA_019359835.1. Lineage (NCBI taxonomy): Eukaryota > Viridiplantae > Streptophyta > Magnoliopsida > Poales > Poaceae > Pharus > Pharus latifolius. The sequence goes on along the minus strand of CM033321.1, from coordinate 91,688,310 downwards.
TTCCGCTTTAAAAAGCGTGCACGGTAAGGACAATACATATAGCATGCACGTATCTAGCAGTGGTGTTCTTGGCCAAATCAAACACTTCAAGGTTAAGCATGGTATCGTGTAGATCCTATATTCTTACTTGTCGTGTGACAAGTGATGAGAATTTGTCACAGCAAGCAAGTAAACGGCCAGGTCTAGTCTCTAGAAACCACCACAACCTAACCCTCCTCCTCGAATATGTAATTTCTCGCACAGCAATGAGTGGTTAATTAAGGTCTCCAAGCATGTTTAGGGAGATAAACTTAGAACTAGCTGTCTTCGAAAACTACTAACCTATCTTGTCCTGACGAGGACTCTAATATTCTTCTTTTTTGTACAAGAGATGGAATATTTTATGGTCCTTCAAAACATTATGGGCCATTGAATTCAGTCAAAGCTTCATTATTTAGGAAATAAACATCATTATTACAAGGTAGCAGGTATTGATTTTCCTAAACAGTAAAAGTAACACATCAGCATTGTAACTCCTGACACATTTGATGCAACTATGTACTGAGATATCGTACACTTTCCATGCAAAACATGAAGTTGTTTATGAAGTGTCTTCACCAAAGTATACCCTCTGCTACAACTTTATATATACATGTAACTCTTGCAAGAACTTGCAATGCTATAACTAATGAGCTGACTGTAGCAAATTCAGAAGAGTTCGGATCCTAGAGCAAGCAAATTTCTCAGCCATCAGCCAATCTTTTCTGTGTTTGTGTCATCTGTTGGCCATTTGACTGTTTCCATCAGCCTTTCTCGCATTAGCGCCAGGTTTTCATCAGATATCTTCTCGTACATCTTTGCATGATCACATTTCTGACAAACAAGATCAAATTTCAAGTCAGTACTTAATCAGAAGACTGTCCAATAAACAGCTGCATGGCAGCCTGAAGATTACCTTAATCCATTTGCCATACAAGTGAAGCCTAGTTATCATCACTCTCTCTGCAAGCTCCTGCCTCTCCTGTTACAAGAACAGAACATTGCATTTTTTGTAAGATTTCAGAAGTAGCAGAAATTTTCTTTTGAATTATTTCCAAAAATAAATCAATTGTATATTACCTTCACAAGAGCACGAAGAAACAGTTTGCCATCACTAGGCTTGTTTACGGCAACAAAGCTGTGAAGGAAACAAAGAACATAGTTAAACAATTACCAAATTGATTCTGACATGATAATATTTACCTAGATTGGGTAAAGGATAACTTACTTGTAGAACCATCGGTAGCTTGGTGGATTCATTTCATAGAGCTGGCTAAGAACAGTCCTCACAGCTTTGTAGGTAAAGAAATTTATCAGTTGCTGCAAACAAGAAAAAAACAATAGATATCATAGTTTCTTCATGTGACTCAAGTCAGAAAAATCAAGAAATGAAATAACGATAATCTGTAATAAACATGCTTAAAACAGAAATCTACTTCAAAGAAATTGAAGGACTGGCAAGTATCAATATCTAAGCATGACAAAGCAGAACATACTTAAGATCATATTAGTGCAAGAACTACAAGATCTGAGAAAGATATACACACCCCATGGACATCTTCAAATCCTTCCTCATACTGCCCGGCGAGCTCATTAACGACCACAAGCCCCCTCCTGCTCTTGCTCCGATGTCGCACCGAGCACACCGACCGGCGGCGAGGCCTCCTCCAAGCTCCAACAAGCAAGCTGCTACTGACGGTCGGGGAAGTTCCTACATGTCTCTTCTTCAGCCCTGACTTGCTGCCTTCCACCCTCGCATCGACGGTGACGACAGCGCCAATCGCCGGCATCATCCGGACTCCGGCCATCATGAAACTTGATAACAATTGCTCAAGGTTGATATGGAACAGCAACTGCTTGTATTGATGGAATTCAGCTGCTTGGCTTTTGCTGTATAACTGACAGAAGAAAAGGAAGCAAAAGAGGGGTTCTTTTGCCCTGCCTTTCTTTCTCTCTAACCCTTTCCTTGCTTGGCTGCAAGTCTCACCAACCAAATTTTCTGGGGTCCAGAAATAATGCGAGGTACAAACAAGAAACACTGCCATTTGTACAAGTTTTTTCAGTTTACATTTTGTTTCAGCTCAACGTTTAACACACGGAGCCAAGTGATTGAAGGCAGCTGTCCCTGCTGAAGATTCTAAAAGGCAGTTTTGTCATTGCCAAAAGAATTCTAGGTTCGGTGAATCTGACAGAAAAGTTGGAACAGCAACTTGTGGGATTCAGAAGAGATCCACGATAGACTGCAATAGATTTCAACCCGTGTACAATCAATCTCCAACACTTGTTTGAGTTTCCTAACAATGTTTCCTGTGTCACTTTCTCTGCGATACACAGGCTATTGATCCCGTCTAAGTCAAATATTATGGTTCATATGACATAGAAAGAGAGACGAATAAATACACCGACGTGTCGGACAATGTCAAGTAGGAGTAGAAACAGAGTCGGGTCAGGTTGGGTTCAATCTGGAGCTAAAACCGAACGAAGTTGGATACGGATAAGAAAATTCAAATCCGACCCGAGATTCGGACGCGGATGTGAATCTAGTTTTATTGAACATCCGGGTTCGGGTTCGGATACAGGTTAAACCCAAATATCTCAAATATGCATGTGGATATGGGTTAAACCCAAATCCGTTTATATATGACATATGTTATACTGGTTAATCACTTAATTTACCTTCGGCCTTTGCCCCCCCTCCCCCCCACCCTAGATCTGCCCTTGCCCCTTTACCGCTGCAGTCGCCTCTGCCCCTCACCGCAACACCACCTACTTCGCTCCTTTGCCACCTCCACCCCTTGTTGTAGCACCCCCCTACTGCTGTCGTGAGTCCACCGGACCGCCCCTCCGCCGCCTCTGCAACACCACCTCCGCTGCCTTCGCCCCTCTACCGTCGCAGTCGCCTCCACCCCTCATCGCAAAACCATCTCCTTAGCCCCTTCACCGACATGCCGCCTCCACCCCCTCGCTGTAGCACCCCTTCCGCCACCACATCACCACTGCCGCGGCTCAGCCGCTCCTCACCTTAGCCACATCCATGACTTTGCCCCTCCGCCGCCTCGACAACACCGCCACCGCCGCCTTCGCCCCTCCGCTGCCACAGCTACTTTTGCCCCCTTCTCCTCCTCCGAGTCCAGTTTCTCTCCCTCACTTGCCTTGATCTGGTGATCTCTCCCTATTGTTTTGATTTGGTGATTTGGTGGTTACTGATTGTTAAAGGTCAATCTATTCTATAAAGTTCCTCACATATTTTTGTATTAATGATTGTTGATTTGGTGGTTGCCGATTGTTGAATGTTGGTCATTGTGAATTGGTAAGGATGAATGTCTGCAATATGAAATTCATGTGGATCACCTCAGTTTATTCATACATGAACATGTACTACACTCTATAGTCTGCACGAAGTTTGGTGAATTTGATATGTGATACTGGGGCAAAAAAAATTAATTTGAAATCACATTTGTAGTTTACTGCCTACTTTTGACATAAACAAATAAACATACTTCGCTATATGATTATTGTAAATCTCCTAGTAGTATGGCATGTGAGGTTCTTTGACGCATGAATTAACTATATGTTGTTCAAAAATACATTGTTATTTTTTTTGCAGGACAATGTTGTTGGTTAAAGGCTTACAATGTTATCTTCAATAGGGGTTTACAAACTTAAGATTTTCATCCTCCCTGCACACAATATAAAAGAATAATGATTGCTTCAGAAAATACTTTCTTCTATCTATACCCATAAATGTTTTAGTAAACTGATTTTTTATGTTTCAACTTAACCAGAGAAAATGTTGTTGAGCTACTACAACGTTATCATCGTGATCACCATGTGTTACTTAACTTTATTCTTATTTGTTTTTATATCATAATCATATTCATTTTACAAATATCCGTGTCTGTATCTACTCTGAATCAGTTTAATATCTATGTCCGTGTTCACAAAATATCTGTTTTATATCTATTTTTTTCATATCCGTATCTACATCCATATCCGAAAAAAAGATACGAATGTGAATATGAGTTTAAATACTATCCAATCCGAACCGAACTCATTTCCGCCCCTAATGTCGAGAGCCAGAGTTCTGTATTGGTATGCAGCTGAGACGCTATACAGACAGGCAGCGTTTTCTTGTAAAAACCGACACTACTATTTCAAAAAAAAAACCAGCAAAACTTGGACAAATTACAGCGCATTTTTGTTGTAAAATTTAAAAAAGGACGTGAGCTAGCAAAATGGTATCTTTAACAAGTTGAAACATGCTGTCAGCAACATATTGCAACAGAGGACAACACCAGGCCTCATTACAACACACACACACACACACACACACACTTAAGATGCGATTCAGCCTATAAACCACTCTAAATGCACTACTTAGCATCTCCATAAATGGATTGAAAATAACATAATTATGTCGCATAGACCAATGTAGAAAAGAGTAACATGGTTTCATAATTCAAGATTTGACAACAAACTAAGGCATGTGACACACAATCCAAAGATAACACCCAGTTCTCAACTATAATAAAGCAAACCGCAAGAGACATCTCAAACTAGTAAAACTCTTTACTCCCCCAACATCCTAAGCCTCTACTGTCTCAGTAGGTGGTTCAATCAAAAGAGCCTTGCTTGTTGGCTTTGCCAATAAGTCGGTGTACTCCTGGAATGGCGACTTGACGAACTTGGTCTCCCTCCAGAAGTCAGGAGTCAGGAAGCCGTAAGTCCTCATCAGGCAGTCGAAAGTGGCCTGCACATGACACATTATTCAGGTTACCCTAGGCAGTCAATGTTACCATCAAGGACACAACATCTACTAAGCAAATAGTAACACTTAATACAAAACATTCATCAATAAGATTATGAACAAACACATCAAAATCAATGAAATAAACATAGTGCATTTACTATTACTGACTTGCAAATGTAAATTGAAACCATGACATTAATCAGCCAACACCACCAAAACTATGCAATTACCGGCTCAAACAGCATAATGACAATTGACAATTAACCAAGAAATGTTTAATCTAAAAGTTTTAACAGCTTGCTTTGCTATGGCATTATCATTACATGAATCAGTTTTAACATAACAAATATACTAAATAACAAAACTACTAGGGGACAATGATTAAGCAGTGCTCAAAAAATCAAAGTACAAAACCACGTGAACAGTTTCAAAAGTATTAAGACTGCACACATACAGACAGAGATCATTGGATGCCAACCAAACTAAGTTATGCACTAACCCATGTCCATCTTGTATCACTGGTAATCTTAAATCACCACTTTCAAAACAATCAGTTTAAACTTTAAAGCCGAAAAAGGTCATGAATTGATCATCCAGTAAGAGATCTATAATGATATCGCAATATGACATAACACAATTATTTACAACATCAAGTTCGTATGGCTAAGCAGCACACGCGATAAAGCATCCAACAGCATTCACACATCAACATTACTATATTGATGAATCATACATCCATCACAAGACTAAATCTAATATATTTGAGCAGAACAACTTTCGAAGTGCCAATGCATATACAATAACAGCAACATCACATCTGTGAAGATGATACCTTGACAAAGTTCCCGAGGGTCTTGGTGGATCCACGGGATGATGTGAACACGTCCTCAATACCGGCGAACTGGAGCACCTTCTTGGGCACGCGTGCGGCGACGATCCCGGACCCCCGTGGCGCGGGCACCATTCGGACAGTGACGGATCCGCACTTTCCGGTGACTTTGCAGGGCACGGTGTGCGGCTTGCCAATCTTGTTCCCCCAGTACCCCCTCCGCACCGGCACCACCGAGAGCTTGGCAAGTATGATGGCGCCGCGGATGGCGGTGGCCACCTCCTTGGCGCACTTGACGCCGAGGCCCACGTGGCCATCGCCGTCGCCGACGACGACAAAGGCCTTGAAGCGCGTGCGCTGCCCGGCGCGCGTCTGCTTCTGCACGGGCGTAATCTTCATGACCTCGTCCTTTAGGTTGGGCACAAGCTGCTCAACGATCTGGTGCTCCTTCACGGGGAGCGAGTGGAGGTAGATCTCCTCCATCTTGCGGAACTTGCCCTCCTTCACCAGGCGACCCAGCTTCGTCACCGGCACCCACTTCTCCTCCTCCTGGCGCGGGCCGCCGCGCCGCCCGCCGCGACGACCACCACGGTCGCCTCGCCCGCGGCCGCCGCGGCCGAATCCGCGGCCAAATCCGCCACGCTCGCCTCCGCGCTCCGCCATGGTTTGAAGTGGTGGTGGTAGTGGTGGATTGACGGCAAGGGTTCAGAGGCTGTGGCGGCGCGAACACGAGGAGAGAGAGAGTGATGGAAGCTTTATTTATATGGAGATGGGTGGGGAGTTGGGGCTAGGGTTTTGAGGAGAGGCTGGAGCAGGAAGAGTTGGGTTGGGCCATCGCCATTTAAGTATTAGTGTCTTCTTGATTGGGCCCATGAATTTATATGAGCCGGGCCATGGTCCACTGAGTTAGTATTGGTTGCGGCGGAGATAGTTGGGCTGGGCTATGGCCAATTAAGTATTAGTGTATTTTCTAGTTTAGGCCCAGGTATTAAATGGGTTGGTCCATGGCCCATTAGATATTACGGTCTTCTCATTTGGGCCCAGAACATTAAGATGCCCTGGGCCATACTCATTAGGTGTAAGTGAATTTTCTGATTTAGGTCTAGCACAGCTAGATGTGCTGGGAGATGCCCATTAAGTATTAGTGTCTTTTATCGGCATGGCCCAACACAGATAGGCTGGGCCATGGCCGATTAGGTAATAGTCTTATTATTTCGGCCCTAGACATTAGTGGCTGGACATGGCCCATAAGGTATTAGTCTTCACAGACATTTTGGTGGGCTGGACCATGGCCCATTAGGAGCTAGTGTCTAATTATTTAGGCCCAGCACAGCTAGATGGGGTGGACAATGGCACGTTAGGCTTTAGTGCCTTATGTGTCATATTCATATACAATATATAAATTTTTCTTTAAGCCAATATAGTACAACATTAAACAATGGGTAAACAATCTCATGGTAGCAGCAAGGATTGGGCTGAAATATTCAGAACTGGTCCCGGGCAACAGCAGTCTGCCAGTCCAACTTTACGACTTTATATTTTCACATCACAAGAGAAGACGAGTAACAGCACTGCTCCCCATGCGAGGGCCCCATCCTCCCTTGTAAAAAGACATAAGATGGAAAGCAAAAAAAGTTACCCGACCAAGAAAACCATTTTAGTGCATAGAAATACCCAATTGATTCTAAGGTGTACCATTACAGTGTGTAAAATTTTAACATGAAATTCTCGTCCCTACTTACCAGATGACCATCAATTTTCATGGACAAATTCACCTTAGCGTATCCAGATTATAATTGAGAGAACAATTTCATCTCACAGCAACATAGCTATAGGCACATTTCAAACAAAGGCAGATCACATCACAACCTGCACTACAGTGTCACTGTCACTCCATTACCACAATCTCACAATTCACAATACCAATTCAGCAATACAGAAATCATAGCTAATTAATGGTCATCACACCATTGACGATGTAACTAAGCAAGAACCCTAATAGATCTTGATAGGCTGGACCCTAACTTGATCCAACACAGGGCCACAAAGCGAAACGCCATCACTGACTTTTGTGTGGTAGAATGAGCTATAGAAAGTGATCCTTGCCCTGGTGCTGCTTGCCACAAACCTGAAGCTGGCCGGCTTGAATCCACCCCCCCCCTCGGAAACAAATGGCACCTTCAGTGTCGCGTTGCCGGCAAAGGCCTCGACCAGCATTGTCCCGTGGCAGCCATTCTTGGCGTCGCCAACAACAAATGATAGGTTGTAGGCATGGCCAGCGACAGTGCGGATGACTTGGGCAATAGCACTCTCCCTGCCCGCCACAAGCTCAACAGCGTACTGGCCGTAGGGGATGGAGAAATGAGCCGCATCAATGAACCGGACGGCCTTGAGTGACTCGATAATCCATCCGGGAAGCGGCGATGTGGTGTCTTTCTGCTTTGGAGGCAGGAGGACGCCCACCGACGAGTTCTTGAACACATACGGCCCAATCTCAAAGCCGCTGTTCTTTATCAGATTGTCTGCAGCATTGTCCAAGGATTCATATTTCATATGGTTCATTCTTGAAATCGGAATTTGGTAGAATTTACATCAACCAATTAATAAGATTATGCTCTACAGCTTCAGCGAAGCATTTGCAAACTACGAACACAAATATCTATAGTTGCTAGTAGTCCATGAAAAAGACGCAAAAAAGACGCAATTTTACCTTTGGTCGGATAAGGCGTTGGGAGCTCCTTGATGGCGACGGCGTCGAGCAGCGGTCCGCACGCGACGTCCTCCTGCATGCCGGGGTTGCTGAACACGACCTGCGTGACGGGTGCGGACGCGCGGAAGCCCCAGCCCCACGTGTCGGCGGTGCCGCCGCTGTAGAGCGTGCGCACGGGCACGTCGGCGGGCGCGGAGAGCGACGGCGCGACGGCCACGCGCAGCGCCTCGTCCTGCGCGCAGGTGCGCGTGGCCGCGAAGGTGAGTGCGTAGAGCGCGCCCGGGCGCACGGACACGTTCTGTGCCGCGGCCGCGTGGCTGCCGAGGCGGAGCGCGTGCACGCCGTGAGGCACCGGAAAGAACATGCCACCGGGCTGCGGCCCGCCGGACACGTACTCGACGTGCCCGCGCAGCGTCCATCCCGGCAGCGAGTGGCGGCCCACGATGACCGTCTTGTTCACCTTCCTTGGAGCGATCTCGAAATTGCCATTGATGAGCAAACCTGTGTCGCCATGGAGATTATGAGTTCTCGTAGGTAGCTCGAAATGTCACCAACTTAAAATGTGGAGCTCAAAAAACCATATAAAATGTGATAAAAGTTTGCCTTTTGCGCTAATCTGTCAAAAGGATAGTGCTATTCTGAAGAAATGCAGCAAACAAGAAGAGGTTTGCACACTGTATCTAGATCTTGATCATTTTGATGCCTGAAACATACTATAGTAGAAAGGAAAAGTACCAAGATAAGCTAAGTAAAGAAAACAAAATAATGGACGCAACAACGAGCAGAAACACTGGCAAGAAAAGAATGCAAAATAAAAATTGGTCAAGTAAAAGACAAGGAAAAACTATCAAGACAGCGTGCATTATGGTTGCAAGAAAAAAATACTTGAAGATTTAAAGAAATGAAGCAACAAAGCTCTTAGCATTCTACAAGTGTACTACAGTTGCAAGAAGAGATGGCAAAAAAAAATAACCTCAAAGAAAAAGGACAAAATAAAAGAACAGCGTGCATTATGGCTGTAAGAAAAGAATAACTGAAGATTGAAAGAAATGAAACAACAAAGCTAGAAAATAAGGCAAAAAAAAACTAAAAAAAATTAAGTGGCAACAAGTACAAACATACAACAATGTGAGATGGAGAAGTTGATCAGATGGGAGGGAAGCAATGTTACCATCAGCATTTTGATCACGAGGTGCAGGGGCAGGAGCCGGAGCAGTGACAGCAAGGGTAGCAGCTGAGGAGGAGATGGAAGGCAGCAACACCAGCAACACCAACCACAGGAGCTCCATTGCTAGGCTAGTGATTTCGCTTTGGTTTTCTTTTTGGCTTCTTGCAACTAGCAAGGGAGATACCCCCATTTTGGACTAAAAACTGAAAAAAAAAAATTAGGGACAACTGCATACATAACCTCCACATTTTGGATATTACAAAGCACTCCCCGGATTCGTATCAAATGATGCTACTTCAGCTCAAAAGGTAGTGTGGTGTGTTTAACGTAATTAAAACTCTAGTATACAAAAGTTGGTATATTTTGCGATCCAAATTGCATTGGTCAGGTTCATTGGCACATCAAGTCATCTACGATTAAGGTCGGCATAAAACTTTAATTATCTGTTGAAATAGTAAAAAGTTCTGACTTATGTACTTTTTCAATGGTACAATTCTGGAGATTAAATCAAACGATTTCCATCAACAGTAAAACCATTTGAATGATAAGCTGTGAGGGGATCACTTATCTGTTGACACCTTGGCAAGATCCGGCCTGGAAAAGTAAATTGTTATTAGAAGTAGGGTAAATCTGTGTGTATTGAGACCTTCTTCAGTACACATTTCTAGGATGAGGCAGTTAGTGTGGTGATGGTGTGTATGGGGAGGATGGAAAGCAGGGAGAGAACAAGAAGCCACGTTGCCCACGGCAGGGAGCTCTGTCGGCCTGCGAGCCTACGACGAGGAGGAGGTACGACTTGTGCCATCATTTCACTTGCATAGGCCTGGCCCTCCCTTGTCGTCACCTTTCCCCCCCTCCATTTATTACTACCACTTGGTACCTACCCTCCGGGGTTCGGCGAGCCACTCGTATGATCTTTTTTTTGTGTTTGTTAAATATTTCGATTTTTATGGTGTAAACTCATTTACTACACATTAAAAAAGAAATATAGATGGAAAGACTTATAAAAATAAAACATCCAAGTCCTATTGGAATTAGGCCCTCTAAATCCACGTGTGGATTTCAATTGAAACTATCCATTTGAAATATATTGCATAGAAGAAATTAATAACTTTAGAAATAAAAAAATTACTTCAACAGTATGATGATAACCCAAGCATTGAATACACCAAACGAGATTGCATTGCATGAAATTTATCCGATAGATTCAATGAAAGCTCTTGCATCCAATCTCTAGAAGACTAGGACACATTCACATATTCGGAAATATTATTAGACCTTGTCTAACACAGGTGCATGAGTTCTAGATATACTTTAGCTCAACTCACTATGAGCGTGCAAAACTGTTCAGCAATACATGGCGAAGCAGAGACGGCTTCATTGCCTGTAGGTAGACCCTGTAAGCCGTCTCTGAGCCAAGTTGCTACATTGGAGCACACGTCGGCTTTTAGCGATGTGGTTTGTGGGCTCATTGCATCGTATCTCGTATTAGTGCAATGCACGTGCACTCTTAAATTCACAGGTGGAGTTGATTCTTCGTGAGGCCTAATAACAGTGAAAATTGTGTGGTATTCATGTATGTGCGAGGCAGACGCAGGTCGCCAAACAAAACCATGTGCACGAGTGTGGAACAATGTGACCTCTTTGATCCTATAAACATAATTTTTTTAAGAACAACCCAACAAAACAAATAATTACATACATAACCCAATACTTTTTAAAATTGTAGAAATGGTGTTCAGTCGCACGACTGATCTTCAGTCGCACGACTGATATTCAGTCGAGATTCCGAACCATGACTAACGATGTGGCACGGCTCAAATGTACCGCTGGCCCAACAACACGCCACGTCGCCTTCCAGTCGCGACTCCAGCTCACGATTGAAAGCAGCTATATTTGGGTGCAACAGCTAGGGTTTGGATTCGACCGCTAGGTTTTGTGTTAGGTGTTTCGTGAGAAGATCTCTCTTTCGAGAAATTAACCTCTTCTCGTATTGCGGGTGTGCCAGTATACATAAGTATACAAATAAAGAGTAGAGAATGCACAATCTTAGGAAACACTGTACTTTATTAATTCCGAAAACAATTACAAGTCTTTTTGAGATTTACAATCTCTCATTACACCAAAAGAAAGTACATCTTGACTTCAGAAGATTACATGGTTAATGGTTCCTCAAGTTTTTTGAAAAGCTCATGTTTAATTACATCTGTAGAACAAGTCCACAGAAAACCTCTAATTAAGTTATGCTGATGGTCGTTCTCTTCAAACTTCAAAATAATTTTGCTCTTTGATGAATGTGTGCAATGCGTATGCCCATGCATGTAAGTATGCAAATGCATAGCTTTGTTAGTCTATGGTGCTATCACAAAATGTGGTCTTCGCTTCGTCGATGCCCGATCAGAGGGTTGTTTGGCCTCGTCAGTCGCGAACAAATGAATGTCTTCACCTCATCAGTACCTGGCATGAATGGTATCCGGCTTCATCAGTCACGGACAAAAGAAACATGCCGTCTTCGTCTCATCAGTATCTAGTGACATGAAAAAGTGGATAAAAATGATTTGTGATAACAACTTGGCTTCCTTAGTTTCAGGAAAAGCACATTGCATCGTAGACTGCCCATTGGAATATTCATCAATGACTTACTAGGATTTCAACTTGATTTGACATCTTTGAATATTATTGAACATCATTTGCTCCTCTTCGACTAACTGGATCGGAGCCTTTCTAGCCTCTAATTGGCTTGAAATTTGAAGGAATAGTTTCTAGACAGATCATCGATTGTTCATCAAAATTTGAGATCAATTGGATGTCAGATTAGAACTATCTTCATTCCATTTCTCGCACGTCAAGTTGGAATTCAGCGAGACAGAACTATTTGCAATGGTCTTGATGATTTTCTTGCTCTCTTATTGAGGTAAAATTTGGTGGAATTACTTCAACATGAACCTACGTTCTCCATACAAATTTGGGGTCGATCAGACTTCTGGATCAGAAATTATTAACCATTGTCATTTGCCAGAGTCACTTACCGAAGTGTCCCCAACTTGTTGCTAACACTTCCTTAACAAACTTGTTGGAAACTCATTCGTTTCGTCGATCGATTTCTTCTCCAACCATCGCTTTGCCTCACCATCGAACTAGTCGCCGCTAGTCAATTACTCGCTAGAGCCGCCACCACCCCACCCCCATCACCTGAAATTTGTTTTTTCTCCGCTGGGCAAAACTCCATGTTCCCCCTATCGGTGTACCTTACCCATGTTGTCAATCCTTGTAAAACAAATTCCCTTTAGTCTTCACTAAACTTGCCCCGATAGTTACCGCAGGCAGCCTCATAGCTATGTTGTCGCCAACGCATCTTCCCGTTCCCTAGCATCGCCTCATCGCCACTAGTATGCCTCGGTCGTTTGCCATCGGCAAAAACCTGCATGTTACTAGCATCACCTTGGCCCCCTTGCACTCACCTCCGCTTGTTGCCTCCTTTGACGATGCCATGCCAGAAAACGTGGCGCACATGCCAACGTGGCGCACGTGCCTACGTGCGCGGGCACACCACTGCCACCCCAAATCTTGTTACCACCGTCCAATCCCCACCAACCAGTCTATCTCTAGACCACCCTCAACCTCCCAAACATGATTATCCCTCACCTCATTGACTGCATTATTCTATCGATGATAAAACGGTCATATTCCTCCATTACCACAAAGCGCCCTGCCGCTCGCTACCGCTCTATCACTATCGTCACACTCCTCTACCTCTAGCATGTAAGCCTGACAAGTTGGTTGTCATTATCGGTGACCACATTGTTGTTTCGCCTTATGTCCTGCCTGCATTCAATGTCCAGGCGCAACCACTATTGCCGTCCTGCCACATTCGACTGCCATTGTTGCCGTGAGCACGCTCCACATGTCACTTGTGCTCAGGATGATCACTGGAACCCTTGCTGCCAGTTATGGCTCACCGAACTCTTTATAACCCTCAACCCTTACCATGGCTTAAAGCTAACTATAGTCAGAACAAATTGTTGACTCACTAATAGGAGTATACTTATTTTTTCTATAAAATTATGATTAGATAAATACTAATTTGAACATCTAACAGTGTCTAACACTAATTGATTTGACGATAATGGTAAAAATAAAATAGAAGTTAATGTGGTAATGAGAGAAAAGAAAGAGTGAATTTTTTGTGGTAAAAATAAAAAATATATTTTTAATTGAGTGATATAGACAAAAATCCCTTTTTAATATAGTTGATATGAATCATAGATCTAAGTCAGGAAAAACACGCAAAATCCTTAGATCTAAACACGCAACCGGCAGTTGGGCCACACCAATAAGCCAATTCGAGAGTGTGTTGTACTGCCATACTATATATAACAAATCTATTTTATCTTCGCATTCACGATATAGGGAAATTAAAGAAAAAAAAAGGGCAACATGCACTTAATTGGTCAGCATCTCGATTAACATTGTGAAAAAAATAAAGAGTAGTGTGATTCACGACGGAACACAATAACATGTATCACCATGCTATCCATGCTTCTCTGGCGCTGACACTGAAATGTTCCAAATCTTTTTCAAACAAATTCATCCACCGATTAAATCAAGACCGTATATTTTAGATCCAATGATCTGGATATGTTTAGAGATTTGTCGAATAAAATATTGTCATATGAAATGGAGTGGAAATTTTTGTACGGATAATGTATATAAAAATAATAATAACTGCAAATAACGTAAAGGTAAAAAAAATTGTAAAAATTACATCTGTTGTCAACTAAACTGACGATTTACTACTTATAAAAAAAAAATTGGCACTCTAACTAGCGACTTGTGAAAAAACACATACTCTAACAAAAATCAATAGTCTACCTGACAACTGTAAGTTAGTTATAAAAACCGCTAACAGCCCCCCCGACAACTATTGAGCATTGGCAAAAAAACAAAATTTGATCTAGTTGACAACTGAAGACTGATGACTTAAATCACTAGTTTGATTGGTAACTGATGGTCGTTTGCATTAGATCGACTTTTAGAATGGTGATTGAAGTCTTTTTTGCAAATATTTTTTTTCAGATTATTTGATGATTTTATTTTTTATATACGTTATCTGTGAAAAAATTTCAGCCGAGCGCAATCGTAATAAATATTGAATTGGCAATGGCTCTTGATCTGTTTTGTCATATAAATATTGCAAAATGGGACGGCATGCATGATACATCTGGATACACATGCGAAGTGACTATGTTTTTTAATTTTTTTTTCAAGTCAACTTTGCTGAAATACTTGCATCTCTTCTTCTATATGTATATGCTTCTCGCTATACTGAGATAATACAAAGCACTCACCACCGGAACAATTAAAAGAAGCCTTCAGTATCCAGGTCTCTCTCTCTCTCTCTCTCTCTCCAGGTTTGTCCAACAACTTGAGTTCATGCAACAAAGTCTTGTTTGATAAAGCTTTGTTTCTTATTATCTAAAAAATGGTTTTTTCGAGAGGTTAACGAAGTGAGGTTTCTATTTCTCAGTACAGATATAATTTTATAATTTACCTGTTTGAAAAGGTGTAAACTTCTCGTTCTAACTAATTTAAGCTAAAACTGAAACCATTCAAACAAGACATGAATAAGTTAAGATGAGCAGCATGCTATGTATAGAAATACCAAGGCTAATTTCATATTGGTTTATGTATGTATTTTCTTTGAATCAGATCGTCGAATTCATGTCGAAGACGGGGGTTTTGGACGTTGTTTCGGGCTTGGGAGGGAAGATCACAAAGGAGCAAGTCAAATCTGCCGTGGAACAGTACTATATCTTGTTCTCCTCTCATAGCGATATGTTTTTCTTCTTAGCACAACTTGCATGTTCCACTTCTGTGTGCTCATATATCTTTCTCTCTCTAGTACGTGAATCCATGCACTTATAAGTGCATATCACGAGGACTCATGTGCAGTAAAGAAGGAAATATATGTTCATATATTTTCCTCTCTTTGGTACGTGAAAATATAGATAGACATAGAGAAAAGAAATATGAAAACCTCGGCTTCTTCGTTTTCTTTTTGTGAATTCTTCTATATTTTTTTTAATAACTCGTGATTCTTTTAATGCATGTGCACAAGTAATTTGAGATATGTATCATAAAGACAGAAACAAAAACAAAGAAACAAAGAGGAAATAGACAAGTTAGTTGCACTCAGAGACCATATTGGATAAATTAAATAAAAAAATCAAGAACATATTTGTCCTTGTATGACCTTGTACCTAATACTCATGTCTAAAATGACAAAGTTTTCAATATCAGGTACGAGACGTATCATGACATCCATGGAGGTGAGGAGGAATCAAGAACATCCAACTATGCTGATATGGTGGCCATTTCATGCACTTTTACTTTTCCTCTAGTACTTAAGTGAGATCATTACAAAAATGAGAGCATCCAACTAACCTGATATTATAATTTCTACATCAGGCAAACAAGTATTACGACCTCGTCACAAGCTTCTACGAATACGGCTGGGGTGAATCCTTCCATTTTGCCAGCAGGTGAGTTACCACAAGACAAAAATTTCATACTGTTTAAAGCTTTTTATCCTGCGAGTGTATAAAGTTTGATCCAGCCATCGCATCTAAAAACATATGGTCGGATCAATAGGGGTTTCAAGCACATAAGTTACCAACACTCAGAAGGTTGAATCGGCCTTCTACCCGCAGATAGAAAAATTCCAATTATCTCTCTTTAGTCTGTACTCTGGTCTGTCCTAACCAAAGCACCGGCCATTGATCTTAGCGTCCGTGCTTCGGCACAAACTGTAATTTCTTGAGTAGTTCTCAGTCACCATTGTGCTAATTTTCCTTTGTCTCCATGTGTTCTAGATGTCATGGAGAAACCCTGCGTGAAAGCATTAAGAGGCATGAGCATTTTCTGGCCCTACAACTAGGCCTCAAGAATGGGATGAAGGTTGGTAGAAAAGCTAAATTGATATGTCAATAATAACAAGTATCAAGATGGATAAATACATCTATCATAGTAGTTATAGCAACTGCAATTTTTCTCTAAAAGAGAAATCTGATTATAGGTTGTGAAGCAAAAATAAGGGATGTGGATAAACGGAGGGATGATAGAAAGAAAGATATAAGATTCCAATATGTATGATCTATGAATTACATCATAAAAAACAATGTGATAAAGCATCAATATAATAAAAATAACTGAGAATTTGAAATCGCAACTTGAAACAAGAAATAGGATTAAAAGAAATAATAAAGAGCATCTTGGGTTAACAAAACTGAGAAAATTGACTGCTAGTTGTATTAATATAAAAACAAACTGTTTTAGGATCTGAACAGTTATCATCAGGGGAAGTACAGAAGTAAAATACTCTTTTAAGAAAATGTTAATTTTGTAGATTGTTATCCCCAATACCAAGAAACAAGAAGTATTACTGGAAGCGTTCCTTTTTCTATTTCAGGTCTTGGATGTGGGATGTGGAATTGGAGGGCCATTAAGAGAGATTGCCAGATTCAGGTATGATCTGAAATGAAAATTAGTTGCTCATTGCATAAATTCAGACAAAAAAGAAATGCAAATTTGTAATTGATATGACTGTTTCCATTGTTGCTTATTGTAGCTCAACCTCTATTACTGGATTGAACAACAATGAGTACCAGATATCAAGGGGCAAGGTTTCTGCATTTGCTCTTGTCCTTCTTCAGAGTTCAGACTCATGACAAAGAGCTCAACAATTAACATGGTTATTTTTGCGTGACAGGAACTCATTTTTTCGGCAGGTCTAACTGAAAAATGCAAATTTGTGAAGGTACAGATGCTTTCTTCTTTTGTGGTTCCCTTTATTCTGTTTGTAGTTCTAAGATCAGTACAATGCAAAAGTTGTTAGTGCTGGTTACTAAAGAAGCAACAAGAGTAGTCTATATTCTTTTGTGTCCTCCACAAATGCAGGCAGACTTCATGAACATGCCATTCCCTGATAACACCTTTGATGCAGCCTATGCCATAGAGGCGACATGCCATGCGCCTGATGCGGTATAACTCACTTCTTTTGTCCAAATTACCACTAAATTATCACACACATTTGCATTGTTACTGACTTCAATTACTGTTCTTGGTGAATTCAGCTAGGCTGCTACAGGGAGATCTACAGAGTGCTAAGACCAGGTCAGTGTTTTGCACTCGATGAATGGTGCATCACCGATCACTTCGATCCAAACAATGCTAAGCACAGGAGCATCAAGGCTGAAATCGAGCTCGGCAATGGCCTCCCTGATATCCGAACCACTCGACAATGTATCCAAGCCCTGAAAGATGCAGGATTTGAGGTATCAGCTCATGAGCTTGTTACAGACAGATGTTCTTAACATGCCTTGTTTATCAAAGATCCATCTGTAAGTACTTTGTATGCAAGCATCATAATTTTTTCTTGTTGAAGATTATCTTGGTAAAGGATCTTGCTGAAGACTCTCCTTTGCCATGGTACCTGCCTCTGGATTCCAGCAAAATTTCCTTGACCAGCTTCCGACTCACCCGTATCGGACGCCTTTTTACTCACATAATGGTAGCCAAACAGATTACATTCAAAATGTTCTACTTACCTATGTGATTTGTGCTATTGGTCCCGAAATATTTGGAAGGCTGAGATCTTCTATTTGTAGGTTAAAACACTAGAATGCCTTCATATTGCCCCAGAAGGTAGTGTGAGAGTCTCAAATTTCCTTGAGACGGCTGCTGAAGGCCTTGTCAAGGGTGGCAAGTAAGTCAGTCTTCTATAACAAAGAACAACTAAATGACCTGAATCAACACTGCAAACTTATCATGGATTGTAGTATGCTTCATTTTCTGTTTTCTGACAAAAAGTGATGAATTCAGGGAAGGGATCTTTACAGCAATTTTCTTCGTCTTGGCTCGCAAACCTCTCTAAAAGGAGACCTGAAAAGCAATTTCTAGTTCGACAGTTGAAATATGAAACTTGTGAACAATATATCCTTAAGAGTATGTTGATTCAAAGTAATGTGCACAAAATATGGATAGCAATTTCTACAGTGGAAGCATCAATGAACCAGCTCATATCGCTTAGTAGTTTATATTTCTAGTTCGTGCTGTCGTATGGAAGAAGTCAATTTATCTTGTTTAGCATTGGTCACTCTGGGTTGCAAACAGGTGTTTCTTCTCTTCAAGATGAATCAGTATATTTGCATGTTATCAAACTTATGTAAATTAAGGTTTCTATTCTTGTACTTGTTCAAATTGTTGTTCAGCATGAGCTTACATTCTATTCCATCTTGGATTTATTTGGTGAAACAGAAGCTTCTAGCTTCGCACTTTTTTTATCCTAACCCATGGATGTGTTGCGACTGTCATTTGGGCCATATGGGGGCTTTACATTGTTGAAAAATGAACTTAGTACTGGTAAATATCTGAAAAATGGTACCTGTGAAATTTTAATTAAAATGTCAAGTTACACCCCTTGGTATTTTTTCCTATAACAAATTGCTTCAAAGTTCAAATCTTTTCGTGCAGCATACTGCAATAGAATTCTACTTTGTTCCCAGTGCTCTAGCCATTTATCCAAGAACAATTTACATGGCAGATTCCATCAGGCAAAATTAACATCAATTAAATTTGCAACCAAACACACTCAAAGTGATAAGAACAAAATGTGCATACGTCAAACAGTGTTTTTTTTTTTCTGAGGGAATACGTCAAACAGAGTTGAAATCACCGGAGAACAATGTCTGAACAAGCCACATCAGCGACCGGCGGCGATTGTGTGCGCGCGTCGTGGCCGGCCGTCTTCACTTCCAGCATGTTGGAACTCTGCAAGGATCAGAGCGACTCCTCGCCGAATCCGAATCAAATCGAGAGAGAGAGACCTCGTGGGAGGGGCGGAGGAGGAGTTGAGTACCGTACGTCGTGGCCGCCGCCGCCGGTGACTCCGTGCGACACGGACAAGGAGAGGTCGGAGAAGACACACGAGAGAGGTGTAATATAATGTAACTATAGACTGGTTTGGTCCGTTCATTCCAAGATAGACGGCTACGCTCTATTACGAGGTGGTCCGTTCCAGGTTGGACGGGCAGGATGTATTACGACTTGGCACCTCCGTTTCCCCACAAAGAAAATAAATACAAATTGCGCTCGAGCTCTTCAAACTTATTCAGTCGTGTGATTGTACCTTTTAAATCATTAAATTTGAAATTTAACTTATCAAGTCTTATATTTGTCTCTCAGAGTTAGTTTGATATTTAAATTTGTCTATATTATTAAAATTTGCCATTATCAATTTAGAATTGAAATTAAATACAAAATTTGCATTTTAAGAGCATATATGTTTTTATCAT
The DNA here is from genome assembly GCA_019359835.1 of Pharus latifolius. NCBI lineage: Eukaryota > Viridiplantae > Streptophyta > Magnoliopsida > Poales > Poaceae > Pharus > Pharus latifolius. Next base: position 91,668,483 of record CM033321.1, on the reverse strand, counting down.
CCATGTTATACTTTAAATATTTAATTAAAATTTAGTTTTTCATTTCAATGTGCTATTTTACTAAAAAAAATCTTAATGACGTGACATAACATATGACATAATATTATATTAAAAAATTGATGTGATATATTCGCAAACTTAAAAATGATATGACATAAAATTATATTATTTTCTGTTAATTTAACCGATGGATGAATCTAAATAAAACAATCAAATAAGTTCAGAAAATTGTTAAATTAAATTTCATATTTAGAGATCTAACTAATATAATTATACAAATTTAAAGATCTAAAGTACAATTTACTCTAAATACTTTGGCAGGTACTTCTTTGCAAATTTGCCAGATTCGTGGTCTGTCTCATCCTGGCCTCCGGTCTTCTCCTCCATCGCCCCACCCAATTCCGGCGGCCACCGCCTCTCCGATGACCGCAGCCGCCGAGTTTTTAAATGAGTACAAGTTCTCTGTTTCTTTTTTTTTTTCTGGAACATATATCTCTTCAATTCTTGTGGAGTAGTATATAGATACTGCAATTGAATTCTACTTTCTGGCCAATGCTCTAGCCGTTTCTCCAAGAATAGTGTGCATGGCGGATTAATTCATCAGGCGAAGTTAATATCAATTACTTTTACAACAATTGTGCAGAACCAAACTCACTGGAGAACAATGTCTGAGCAAGCCAATTCAGAAATCGACAAAAAAAAAATTACAGACTTCACAATCACACAGCATGGCAAAAGAATCATAGACGCCCAGGAAAAACACTAGACATCAAGAAATGTACTACTGTAGCACTGCCATGGACGCGACCAGCGCCAATGCAATGGCAATGCCCGCCCGGTAGGCAGCAATGCCAGCGCCATTGGCATTCGGCGCAGGCGCGGCCGTCGTAGTGACCGGGTTGTCTGTCGCCGCCGGTGTGGAGGCATTGCTCGGCTCGCCGTTGGTGGAAGGCGGTGCGGACGCGGCGGGGGCCGTGGAAGGGGCGTCAGAGGACCTTTCCTTGAGCACCCGGATGTTGACCTTCTGCCCTGCGGCGCAGTGGCCGGGCACGCCGCAGATGAAGAAGCGGTGGCCAGGGCTCTTGATCACGATCTTGTCGTCGCCGGAGGTGTGCGTGGCGATCGGCGACGAGCTCGAGCACGAGTCGTAGTTGGCCTTCTTCACCTCCAGCACGTTGTGGATGCCGTTGGGGTACTGGAACTCTGCAATGCAGCCATGCACAATGCCATGATCACCACAAGAACAGTATTATTGCAAATGTTTTTGTTATTCACCATCTTTTGCAGTTAGAAATCTTCAAATATGTGCAATTATTCATGACATGAATTATAATTCGATTATGCAAAGTATTAAGAAAAGTGGCAGGAATCAAATCATAACTTGTAATCTAAGGTATCTCTCTGTAAAGGATGGATTAGAGCAGTTGTTTTGGGACAAAAGCAAGAATTTTACAACCTGACTGCTTCTATACCACTCAAAATGTGAAATGCTATATGCTTGATGCTTCACTACAAAAAAAAAAGAGCTTATTCTAAATCAAATCAGGAGTTGAGGTCTAATCTACACCAATATATTAGTAATAAGTAATAAGTAATAACAGTGGTTTGTAGTTTCTGCATTTTTGACATTATGGAAGTAATCTTCAGAATTTAAGTTGTCAAACATCGCAAGAGTCCTATATTTACTGAAAGTTGATCACATTGATGCAAGCAACTAAACCACCAATTCTGATGACATTTCATTTTAGTTAGTTGATAGTAACTTGAAAATTACTACAAATAACCATATATTGAAATCTGTAGAATAACTATGGTCTACACTTGACTACACATCATCAGAATTGCAACTACTGTAAACACTCAAAATCTGAACTGCAAAATGCTAGATCAGACACAAACACAATATAAGAACCATTTTCTTATCCCTAAAAGTTCGGCCTCTGTGCATTGATGGATCTAGCAGCTAGATAATGTTATTAGTATACAATAAATGAGACCTAGTACAGCCTCATATGCAATGCTCTAGTAATTGTGGACACCAACCCGACCATTCTTGTGCTATTTGTCAGCTATTTTTCATGATTCAAAGCTCCAGTGGTCCAATAAAATTTATGGATCATGTTTATGTTACTGTACTAAGGCATGAAGCCTCCATAAATGCTGCAGATATAAACACAATAATGTGTAGTGGAAAAAAAAAAGTCTGAAAAATGAAAAAGTCTTGATCTAAACAGCAATACAAAAGAGAAGATGTGTTGTATAGTACTGTCATGACAGTGACAAAGTTATCACTAACCACTACTCGGTTTGAGTGTTTGTGCACTAAAATGGAAAGAAAAGAACAAATCATGCTCTCTGAATCTATCACTGAGACTTTCTTGTTTTTACATGAGCAAACAAATTAACCAGCCATGCATGGTTTCTCGACTAAAAGATTATACCATATCAGCTGAACAATCATCGTCTGGCATGTTCAAAAGCTAAACTACAAACTTGAATTAGAGGCAGAAAGAAAGCTTGCCTATGGTGTCTCCAACATGGAAAGTCTTTCTGACGGCCCAGTCGGTGTAATTGACATTGCCAAGGATCGTCCACCCGGAGCCGTCGCCGACCTTGTACACCGCCGCCGACGATGTCGCTGCCATTGCGAGCGCAAGCGTCAAGAACAGCACATTCTTCATGTCCATGGCCATTGCTCAGATTGTGTGAAGCAAAAGGATAGGATAGGAGAGAAGAGATGCTAAGAGCAGAGCCGACTCAAAGAATGTCACTGGCAAGTGCTTTGCTTCCATTAAGGTGATGCTGAGAGCATTTATAGGTCTTGATCACTTTTTGTATTGACCATATTGCCCTTCTGCTCTTTACAGTTTTTATGTTTTTTCTTTTGTCTTTCATTTATTCTTTGACGTTATCCTTGAGTAAAGCAAACTCAAAAGCTGGCCTTGAATCCAAGTCTTGATCATGAGGTTGTTAGGTTTTGTGTTTTTCCAAGTGGCTTCTGTTTAGTGCTTTTCAATTGAAGATCTGTTCCTTTTTATACAAGCAATTATAATTTGTTCTAATGTATGGAGACAGTTATATTATTAACGAGCTACACGATAGTTATAGTTTAAGGAAATGTTTCAAACCAAAAGATTTTAAAAATTCGTACCATAAGTATTATGCCAATCAAATTTTGAAGCAGTGGTAGTTAAGAAATTACCATCCCATCCTCCTGTTAGGTACATACCGGACCTCACATCGATACTATTTTGATATGGCTTTTCACAGCACTGGTAGTCATGAAATATTTTTGAGATTTGAGACGACATGGCTACTCTAATTCGCCAATTTTTTTATTTTTATTTTTGATTTTTTTTATATATAAAAAAAAACTTCGCCGTTTTGACTGTTTAGACTTGAACCAGCTTAAGTATTGCAGGGAAAATTGTCGTAAAAAGGTATTACATGGAAAATCTTTGATCCCATCTTGTCATTGTATAAGAGGTTTTAAAATTTGTCCAGTTATATCATTCATATTCTTAATCTTAAATTTTAGTTCAATAAATCCCAAACTTGTTTATTTGTTATTAGTGTCACTTGCTCCATCCGGCCATCATCAGTTAAATAACATAAAAATGATTTAGAATGCGTTTGGTACAGCGTATCATAGATTATCTGTAATCTCAAAATTCTTCATAATGTCAGACTACCATATTTGGTGTGATATAGTAAGATTTCTTGTAATTACTACTTGCTAATTGAAATTTGCATATTGTAAAATGTATAAGTCATGTATTGGAATATAACGTAGACTCATTTCCCAAAGTTAGTTGCATATCCATATATTGGAATTATTTGGAGCAAAACGAAAAAAAACAAAATTGATAACACTCACGTATTAAGACTACAAGAAGTCCGTAATACAAGATACACACATATTAGGTTTGTAATCTTTTTTAATAAACTATCATGATTTTTATTACAAGGTAATTTCATATTACAGTTTTAGATGTGTGACTTTTTAGTCAAATATGAGAATCTTTTAAAATTACGATAAGATTCCTTATAATCCTCAAATAAAATGGCGTACTAAACACACCCTTACAAGTTACATTAGACTTAAGTAGCACAATTAAATAAGTTTAAAAGCCTCTAGAGTAGCACACATCAACAAGTCTAAGTATCTCCAATTCAATTTACTACCCTCTTCATTTCAAATATATATCAATTTAGTCTTTTAATTTTGTTTCTAAATATATGTTGTTATACGATTTCGAGATATATTTATATATCACTTTCTTTGTATATTCTTTATTTAATATATTTTAAAAAATAAATATATAACTTAAAAAGTCGAGACGAATACTAATAAATTTAAATAAAGCTATTATGAGCTTTCTTCTCATATTTTGTTTCCTGTGTGAGATACATAACGACGTGTATTTAGATATAGAGGAAGCACTTGCTAAGGTATTCGAGGATGCTTAACATTTGCTGACAATTAGCTAGCTGTTAGTAACAAAGTATATTATTGTTCATTTGCATCCGCACTGTTGGTGGTTGGGCGCGGCCATCGTCGTTAGGGAAGGAGACCCACGCTAAGTCACTGATTCAGATTAAATAACCTGTCCCTGCCCCAACATAGTAAGTTAATTCGAATCATAAGGTTATTTTTTAAAGTTAATTATTCCACTAATTACAAATCATCGGAAGTTAATTACCACCTTCAACCTCAAATCCAAACATCAATCCAATAAGAAACTTATAACACAACAGCATGCAAAACAATCAAAATCCTTACACCAACCATATACATGCATATAATTAACCCATGCACACTTCACGTAAATTACACATCACCCGGCCATGCACCACCACCAGCTTAATTAGCCGCCATAACATGCACGCACGCAAAATAAACTAGATGTCGAAGACCTGCTTGCCGGTAAACTTGACTTCGATGGGGTTGGCGTTCTCGCCGATGCTGCGTAAGTTCACCCCGACGCCCTGGCGGCCGGCGTTCACCTTCTCCGGGTAGACGCCGTCCTTGGGGTGCAGGTACTGCACCTCGCCGCTAGGGAACACGCGGTAGAACTGGTAGTTTATCTTGTACTTTGACCTCAGCCGCGTCCCCAGCGCCAGGCACTGCTCCTTGCGCGCCAGCTTCAGAAGGTTCGGCCCCTCCCGCATGATGGCGGCGCCTCCGGTGGGCATCTCGAACACCTGCTCCTTCGGCGACGTCCACGTGATCACGTAGAACTCCTCCACCTGAGCCTTCCGGAGCAGGCCGCCCGTGCTGCCTCCGAAGATCGGCGACGGCGTGTTCGGGTCCAGCTGCGGCGGGACAAACCCCTTGGGCGCCTCCACCTCGTCCGCCGAGACAGCCTTCAGCGCCGTCGAGCTGCGAGACGGCGAAGGGAGGCAGACGGCTGACGACGGCCGGGGCTTGCTAGGAGTGCTCCAAGAGGCCGCGAGGAGGTGGCGGGTCGCGGCAGAGGCTTGCGTGGCCATGGCCATGAGGATAGCAAGAAGAGAGGTGGTAGGAAGAGCGAGCTAGCTAATGGGGTGTGTATGTGTGTGTAAGATGGTGTAGGACAAAGGGTGAGGTTAAGAGTTTGGGTGGAGAGGGGAGGGGGTGGGGATGTGGATAAGGGGATATGCAATTGGCCAATGGGAGCTGCTGATTTTGATACGTTTGGAGCCTTTGGATCCACACAAGCACCCTCATCAGGTGACCAACGCCTTGCAAACCAGATCAACTACAGATCACATATATCTAGCTCTCGTATGACATGCATCTTTATTGTAACATCTTTAATAATTGTAGTTTTGGGTTAGCACCATATCGGTTAATTATATATATGATTGTAAGTATGAGGGTAAATCTTGTTTACAGTGAGAAAACCTAATAACAACTAACATAGATAATAGATAATGATTAGGATCGTCCATGAATGAATCCACAGCATCGGGGTACATCAATGAAAAGGGTTTTACCATGCAGTAGGGTGTGACATCCACTTATAGCAATAGTGCATTCGGTTTACATATCTAGATATGAATAACTCCATAACTTATTACAAAGTAAAGAATCATGGCAATCAGTAAATGGTGGTTGAATCTTGATAGTTAGTGAAGTGCCACGAATCTTCTTGGAATAGAGATAATATTTTTAGCAATTGTGCATCTTGATTCGTATATTTGGGGTATGAATAGTATAATTTTTCCTAAAGTAGATTGTTAGTCAGGGGTTGTTCACAATAAAAAATCATCTGTTTCACCTGATCTGAACCACGAGTTAAAATTTGTTTTTTAATAGACGACATCTGCACTACTCATATTGCCTAACAAGAATGAGATATAATTCAAATAAATATCAGGAAGACAGCCAGAAACATTAATTCATCTTTTGCAACAAAATGTAAAACCCAATTCATATTATTGGATTATATGGATTTTTTGCTAGACTGCTCACCCATTTCAAATATCTTACTTACTTAAGATTATCTTGCTGATTAGTGAAAAACTAAGTATACTTCTGGTCCATGTAAGGTGAAGAGATTCTGGCCTTAGGAAAAATTTCTGGAGAAGAGAATTTCACTGAGATTTTATATTAATTAAATTAATATCTTATTAATGTCTCAAACATAATCTATAAACATTCTTTAGAAATAGTCCAAAAATTGCCCTTCCTATTATAACCTCAATGGACAGGTTAGAAGTGTCTTGAACATCATTCCCCAGGTGTGAGAGAGAAATTGGACGGACCGCCAGATCACCAAAAAAGTTAGAATAAGGATATAAGTTTGGTTAGTAATTAGTTTTTATCAGATTAAATTTTGATATTGTCAACATTATTTGACTTTCGTTCGATCAATGTTAAGATTTGATAAATCATAGGAACGTGGTTATGATTTGATTGTTTTTCTACAATATTGATTGCTAATATATGACGGATGATTTATTTACCACACTTTGCTAACCAACAAGATTTTAAATCATGATTGGCACTCTATTGTGGTGAGAGATAGAAAAAAGTTACTTTTCGTGGTTTTGTATAAATATTTTTTATTATTTAAAATATAAGTTAATATAAAACTAACATGCATTTTTCACTAGTTAATTGGAAGCTAAATCATTATAGTAACAAACATCATTGAGTAATATATATGCAAATTTATAATTATATCGCTTGCTAATATGTCTTTGATTTGAGTTATTTATGCTAATTATCATCAGAAAGTGATCAATTTGATGTTCAGCTCTAAAATATTATGTTTGATTTTTAATTTAAAAATATTTTTTAAGATTTATCAATTAAATATAATCATAAAATTGTAATTATGTAAGATGTATGAAGCATATTAAGACTTATTGGTTCATGTTATTATCATATTGATGAGTCATAAACTCATAATGGAGAAAATTTCTTTTATCGACATACAAAATTACTGAGTTGTTTATAGTTTAATTGATATTTAGTAGTCGTAGAAATCAAATTAATTGGATGAGATTCTGAATATGTCTAGAACCTTTCGGCTGGGTGCTGAAAATGATAGAATCAGTTGGAAATGGAAAAATCTGGGAGGTCGACCGTTAAATCCTGGCATAGAAAGTTAGGTACTAGGCTTAAGAACAGAAGGCTGAAACTGATCTGGATAGCAAAACTTCCTCTTAAGATAAAAAATTTTCCTCTGGCTTGTAAGTAGAAAGTCTTCACCGCAGAAAAAAAAAACCCTTTCCAGCAGAGGCTGATCTGGGGATCAAAACTGTAATTTTTGTGATTAGGTAGAAACTGTTGATCATCTATTCTTCTATTGCCCAATTGCGAAGTATGTTTGGTGTGTGGTGTGTAGATATTTGAATGTATCCAAGTAACCTATTTCTGTGGAAAACTTTGCTGCATGGGCTTTGGTTTGTTGTCGGGGCAAACTGTAATCGGCTGTGATTGGGTTTGCAGCACTGAGTTGGGCTGTTTGGCGTTTGAGAAATGAAGTGTGCTTTAATGAAAAAAAAGCCGACAGATCCACGAGCAGCTGTTTATACTCTTTCCTAGTGGGCAGGATTGCAGAAATCTGATGTAGGGGGGTTGCTGAAGCAGGGGGGCCCAACATCTCATCAAGACACATCGAGCGATTCAAGATGAAGCAATGGGTTCGGAATCTGTTATCAAGGTGAACTGAACTTTGAATTGACAGTGTTTTTCTTTCCTGACCTTGTTTAGCTCTTGTTTTGGTCTGTAACTAATGGGGAGTTTTTTGGAACGGTTGTATTGCTAGGGACTGATAAAACTGTATAGATGGAGGCCTTCAGTTCCTTTTTTTTTTTTTTTTTTTTTACTCTTGGTAACTTCTAAGGTTGTGTTCAATGCGGTGCCCATCCGGCGTCTAGAAAAAAAATATATTTTTTTTAAAAAGAGGGAGAAGTGTGTCCAGAGGCGGTGATGGTCTAAGAGTTTTTTATTTTCCTATTTGTTCTATCTTATTTTCATACCAACAATATTGTATACAATCTTTGTTTTATGATTTATGTATTAATCTAGTTAAAATTAGATTTTGATTATATTTAGAAAATTGTAGTTTTTTTAGTTATCTTTATATATAGTCCAAAAACCATAAATTTGATTTCAAAATTAAAAAATATTTATATTTTATTAAAATCACCTAAATTTTAGTAAATATCCAATTTATTTGTGGTCGTGGATTCGCTCAAGGAATCTGATGAATCATCAATGCATTAGAGTAGTTGGCGCCTCAGATGATATTTTGTATGCGTGACACAAAATATTTCTCTGAAGTACCATCTTTTTTTTTCTTGATGTTCCTATTGAACTTAGCCTAATGCTTGGAATATAGGACTGTGTGCCAGTTGAAAGCAATAATTGCTAAACCTCAGGGATCTTAGGGTTGTTTTGGAAATTCTAGGCTTGGGTGAGTTTCTCCCCAGAATTTGATTGTATATATATGCTAAAACACTTTTGTAGCTACTCTTGTTTAGTTTCTATGATAGGAAAAGGGGATCTCCCTTTTATAATAAAAAAAAATAATTAAATTTCAGTATAACAAACATGAGAATTGAAGGATAATATAAAGAAAATATGACCAATGTTTTAGAAATCAAAAATAAATTAATCAATGTAGTTTAGTGGATAGTTACGTGACTATCTCGACTACGAGAATAATAGATGAAGTGATTTATGTAGTTGTGTTCTCAAAGTTTTATTCAATTGTGTTGCGTTTTATATCTGAACATGCTATAGCGCATTATTTAAAACATTAGTAATTCAAATTGACTACAATAACTATGTGGTTTGGGTTTAAACTAAATATATTTGTGTTGCCTAATTTTTGGTCATATGGTATACCATATGATTGCCTATAACAACAAATTAACTTAGCAATTGATAATCAATTAAACACACTGTAAATAGAGGATCCGTGCCCAACCACGTCACTTATGAAAGAACGGAGGAAATATATTTTTATTTGCTAAAATGTCCATAAGTATGCACCAAAGTTCAAATTTTCGATACGTGAAAAATTGCCAACCCTAAGCGGTTCTCATTCCTAGCTGGTTACTGTTGAGAATCGGAGACAGACTAGGTTTTCTAGATGGGTAAAATTACAATTGGAATTTTTCTATTATCCTCGTTTATGTCATTAGACTCCTATTTTAAATTAGACTACATAAACATCTCACTATTCAGACGAGTAAATTTGAGACCCTCAATCTAATTCCTTGTTAGTTTCATAATATATCAAATCAATGGTATATGAGACCAGACTACTATGACTTAGATGTAGGATTATGTATTAGTGACTACAATTTTAATATAATAAATAGATAATTAGATCAAAATGTATGAATGCACCATATGAATAGTTGAGGGGCTTATGTGCTTTATTTTCAAGTAGAAAGATATGATTTTACAAAAAATAATTATAAAGAAATATCTAGTGATATTTTTTCTTTTGCATGCTTTAAATTCCAATATGAAAATTGAATCGAATGGCAATAGTTAGTTCCCCTCCGCTATTTAATAACTTTTTACTCTCTTGTTTTGGGTGGAGAAAAATAATTGCTGCGTATAATAAATTGAATTCTGGTACAGAGTGGGTGAATTTTAAAACTATTATATAAATTTGTAAGTTGAATTTTGATAGAGAGTGTGCGCAGTAAGCATGATTGACAAGCATCATGATAGCATTTCATTTCATTTGCAGAGAGAATTCCAAAGTGATTTAGGAGTCAATTGTTTTACTTATCAGCAAGGAAAGAAAAACTGCAACATCCACCTAGGGCGCCAAACCGGGGACAAAAACAACGCTCTCCCATCTGAACCGTAGATGCCCAATCGGACGGCCATAAATTCCCCAAAGCAAAGAGCCCCCGTCATATAGGCTAGAGTGGTTGGTTCTCCACAAGAAGAGAGAAGAAAACACAGACCACGAAGCGAAAGCCAAATCCCGCAGGAACTACTCCGGTGGGTGGGTTTGGTCTCCAATATTTTTTTTAAAAAACAGTCTTCAAGTGGACCAGTGGTGGAATCACAATTCTGTAAGCTTTCTGTTCTTTCTTCCCCATTATTTGCCATTTTTTGGGGATTTTTGGTGTTCTTTTGGGCTGAAAGAGAGTTCCTTCCAAGTGGAACCGTAGCGCCTAGTAGCAATTTGTATGGATTTCTTTTAAAGATGTAATTTTTAGCTTTGTTTTACTGGTTTTAGAAAAATTTCTTCTAGTGAAGCAGCGGTGGAACTACAAATCTGTGAGTCTTCTGTTCTTTCTTTACCTACGTTTTGGATTTTGGGGCCTTTTGGTGTTGTTTTGGGCTCAAATGGAGCTCTTTCCGCGTCAAACTGTGGCCTCTAGTGGCAAATTGTATAGATTTCTTTAAAAGATGCAATTTTTAGCTTTCTTCTTAGCGGTTTTTTGCCGATCTGTGTTGGTTGCTCAGGAAGTTGTTTTTTTTGTTCTTGTTGGATTTTTTTTTTGGGGTTTTGGTGAGCGTTTATATACCAGGATTTAGACAAAAGGGCTCAAGTCTTTTCTTCTGTAATTTCTTTTTGGTTGGCGTTTTGAGTTCTAATCTGGAGCAGGTCTTTGGTGTTTGTGTTCTGATGGGATTTTGGTCTTCTATTCTGATGTTTTCTCTGAAGTTACTTTCCAAAGTGCACAAGAGAGCTATTTTTATCAGTTTTGTATTTTGATAGTTTGCAGCCGTAATTTAGAGTTATATTTTTGGTAACATCCATCTGATTTGCTTGCAACCTTCTTTCCACGAGAAAAGATTGGGTTTTTTGGGGGTAAAATGGGGGTCTTCTTTTCTAGTTCTAATGGTCCTTTTGTTTTTCCCCATCCTTGATGTATAATATGAGTGGGATTTTACCTTTTTAGATTTTTGGAGGCAAAATAGGGCTGTTCTTCTCAAACTTTTTTTTAGAATTTTATTAAAGTTAAGATTTCGGTTTTTGTTATCCCCTTAGAAGCTTGATAGAAGGATTGTAGGTTTTACATGAGAAAGGAGTGCCTTTCTTGTGTCTTTCGGAGCAAGTTCTTGTTCTGATGGGGATTTGAGTCGTTTCTCATACTCTTTTCATGACAAATACTAGAGCTTTAGTTCAAATAAGTTTTGTTTTGTTCTATTAATTCTGATTCTTGTTTGAACACGACTATTATTTGCACTGACAAGGATTTAATTGTTTTCCCTAGAGTTTCAATCAGTCTTTCTTTTCTGTTGTTAGTTGTTGATGTGTGCCTACTGTGATCTGCAGTCTAGGATTCGGGTGCTCATCATTTCAGGCTCTTTCAGGATTATTCAGATGGATCAGGAGGTGAAGGACCCAAGGCCATCGAGGGCCCCCAGTGAGCCAAACCTGTTCTTGCAATGGGGCAGCCGGAAGCGACTCCGGTGTGTCAAGACGCGTGATGACGGCTCACCATCACCAGCACGGTCTGAAGGCCTTAGGCGCACCATTCCCCGAGTGAATCGGCCCCTACTCGGAGGAGACATCACGCCGTTTCGTTCACCACGCCGTCCTAGCTCTCTTCACCGTAGGTAATATGAGATACTCAGAGTCGTTGCATTGCTGTGGGAAATAGGAACAAATGCAGAACTAGGGTGCCCTGACATACGTACCTTTCATGAGCAGGAAGTCTGAGCCATTGGTGAGCGAGAACAGGCAGTCAATGTCGCTGTCTCCAGAGAAGGACCGGTATTACTCCACCAGAGGTTCTGCATTTCCGTTTGAGGGAAATGGGATTGATCTAGGGGGTGGGATGGAAGAGAGGGGCACCACGGTGCTGCCGAGGTTCTTCATCTCACTGTCAAATAAGGAGAAGGAGGAGGACTTCATGGCAATGAAGGGGTGCAAGCTCCCGCAGAGGCCAAAGAAGAGGCCCAAGTTGATGCAGAAGTGCTTGCTTGTAATGCCCTCTCCCTTGCAATGCCGTTTTCTTTTCATATATGCCATCGCTCATACTTTGACCCTCCTATCTCTTCTGTTTCATATTGGTGCATGACTATAGATGGTGAGTCCGGGAGCATGGTTGTCAGATTTGTCGCATGAGAGATATGAAGTTAGAGAGAAGAAGAGTTCAAGAAAGGTAACCTCGATTCCAATTATTATTTTTTTTGTTAGCAATTAATACACTGGAGCTTTCAGTTCAAATTTAAATTTGTCAGTGGGGGGAATTTCATAGATTACCTACAAGCATAGATTATTTCAGAAATACCCCTCCAAAACAAGAAATACTAGAATTTCCCTTCCAAAAGTGTTGACCATGCCTCTCTTGATCTTTAATGGTTGCTACGTGCTAGATTAGTAGGAATATGTGTGAATTGACAATTGTGCCCATCCTAATATCCTATCACATTAGGCAATAAGAAAAAATAACCTCGAGCTTACCTTCCAGCAACGGAGCGAGAGCTACGCCTCCTTTTCGTCAACATAAATGGTTAGTCAATATTTGTTTGGTTAATTCATCAAACTCAAGCCGAATGTGACTCAAATTTCTGTAGGTTATTCTTGAAATTTCTACTAGTAGTACAAACTCGTTTATAGGGCTTAGATGTTGGCATGGGATGTTCCCAACTACTAAGACATCATGGGCATGCCTAATATAGGGAAGATATATAGGGAGAAAGGTTATTTTGGAGGATAGGTTAGGTATTTCCAAAAAATTATAACAAATGTTGATGCCTAATATTCTATTAAGTACTAATGATGGATCGGAGGGGCATGCAACACATAGTTAGCACTTTTGGAAAAGCAATTCTAGCAATTCTTGTTTTGGGAGGGCATTTTTGAAATTAAGCCATTTTTGCAGTGGCATATGCTCAATTCCTCTTTTAGCAGTGTATTATTGTCAATTACTGATACAAGCAAAGAAAAATCTGCAGAGGGCTAAGGGCTTGAAGGCTCTGTGCATGGAGAGTGATTCAGAATAGAGAGGTTGAAAGGGGATCAAGTTTTGGAGTTACTTTTGCTAGAGAGGCACAATCCCTGAGTTAGGTACTAATGTTGGTTCTTTAATGAGAAACCTCAGCAGGTAATTTAGTGGGGGGATCAATTGCTGTTTCACTCTCCCTGTTCATCTCTGTTGTAATTTCATCCATTTTTTACTTACCCTAAAGAAATTATCATCAAGAACCAAGGACATCAATCTCTATCCTTAGTGCCAAAACAATGGATTTGATTATACCTGATTTAATGGGGTAGTTGCTTTTGTACTGAAAGCTATCAAAAACAAAATACAGCCGAAGGATGAGATGGTGTTTCATAACCAAATGAGGAAGGAATTGGCAGCTTTTGAAAAGAACTGAAGCTTGAAGGTTGGGTATGGTGTTTTATTTGTTGTGTAATTGTAAGACCACCTTCAAGGAAGATTTAGGATGGCCGTTCAATTGATTTGTCAATTTGCAAATGTAATCGTAGTGGAATGAGTCCAGCTTGCAACAGCATGCCGTATGCCATATGTTTTTCGGCGTGATCATGATGCAATCAATGGCTCCTAGCTCAGTAGCTCCACACAACAGAATATGATTGTTCCAAGTGGTGGTTGGTTGTTAGATCCAGTCGGAAGCTGACGTAAAGTGGTGCGGCTATCTGCTATTTTTTCATTCGTAAGCAGTGTTGCATAGCAACTCACTACGTTTAGCATTGTATTGTTTGTTAACCTGAATTGACAACTACCTATTTAATATAGCAAGTATCTCAGTCGCCTTTATTAGTACATTATGTTAAAGAAGCGAAAAATACTACACACATGCATGCTATGAACGAGAGCATAGTGTATATGAATCGCATACAGGTTATGAACCACCAATGGCAACCGTCCGCTGCGAACTACTCTTAGCATCCTCCCCGTCGCCATTTGCGGTAGCACGCACCGTCGTCGCCCGCAGCAGGGCGATCAACATTTGTGGATCGCCGGGCGCGTATTTTTTGGCCACCTGCAAGTGCAGGAGGTCGAACTGACCCAATCTCCTTGGGTGGGACTGGGGCGTGCAACCGAGCCGTGCCGCACACTCAACTTACACAAACCAACAAAACGGCGCAGTGCGCGCAGATGGACGGTCGTGCGACGCAACACCAAAAATCCTCGCGCACACAGCCCAAACGGGGCCGTGCGGAAATTTTGTCGGCCGCCTACCGCGCCAGCCCTTACCTACTCCGCCCGGCGGGGCTACCGGACCGAAGCAAACAGCTCTCCACCGCGGTGCATTTTCTTGGCCTGTCGCGTCTTTCGGCCCAGGCGTCGGTTGCCGCCGCCCATCGATTCGTGCGAGGCCTGCTTGGTCTGCCGAGGAAACTTGCCTCACTGTGCGTTTGTGTCATTTCCGACGGTACCCCAAGGCTGAAGGTGCCGTTCAGTGCTTTCGGCGCCGCCTCACTGATACTGAATTTCTATGGTCAAGGCAGAGGGGGGAGTCCTGAACCTCTCGTAACAAATTTTATACACTCTTAACTCTATGATGGAATTGAAATTCTTAATACATATTTTTGATGAAAATGCATTCCTGACGTGCCGTACAAGCGGCAGGGCTTTGGTACTAATACATAGATAAATGAAGCCTTTAAAAGTTCTCAAATAACACGTTTAGAATTTCTCAACCACCCTAATCGCAGTCATTTGAGGATCCATCTAATTATTAGTATCAAAGTGCATGCAATCATCTGTGGGATCCCAAGGGATGAGTGTCCTCTATACGGATCAAATAGTAAATAAGTGAGTCCTGCACCATACTTACTAAAGTTGTTTCCCTCTCCTCGTATCAATCCCATAAAAGCAAGTTAATCGATCTGTATAATTTCTGGAACCAAATTCGCAACACAAGAGAAATATTGACTGAGGTATACTGTTTTGTGCTGTCAGCGCACGACTAGGCTTTGGTTACATTTGCGGATCACAACCTGCACGTTTACTAGGCCATGCAACCGGGCCAGCTTCTCCCACTTCCCCAGTTTCCCCAGCCAAGCGGCACTCCGCTGGTCGGTCGCGCGACGCTCCACCCAGCCCAAACGGCCACTGTTCTTGTGGACCGTGCGGAGATTTTGTGGGCCGCGCGACTAAACCGGGCCGAAGGAAACGCGCCCACGGTGCACGGATACGGATGGACGGCCTACGGTTCGAAGAAACGGCAGGCACACCAACATATTATTCGGTCTTTTTTGAGCCGTTTGATCGAGTTCAGAATGGCTAAAATCGACACAGGAAAGAAGCTGCACTGCCTACATTCTACAATATCCGGTATGGATGGATTTGAGGAATTGGACATTACATGATCCTATCTGTTTTCCAAACAAGTTTATGTGATTGGCACCAACTAGCTATAATCTAATGACATAGGAAACATCAATATCAGTGCCAAAACCCAAAATACCAAAAACTAACACACACTATATGTGTAATTAGTGGCAATTTGACACCTAATATTGAACAAAAAATTTGGATACCGAACTAGTTGAACTATCACTGGTTGCTACAACCTGCATAATTGGACGTGTGAGAAACCAACAAACGCATATAGCAATGGCGTACAACCACAAGTAGCATGTCACAAATTATGTGACTTAGCTAGACAATTATCCATAAATAGATAGAAACCAAATGGTACTTCGCCCCTTTTTGCTTGTATCTAGAGATGCGTTTGGGGAGCCGCTATCACATGAAACAAGAACCATCTCCCTCGATCTACAAAATCCAAATTCCCAAGAGATTGGCACCATGCAAAGATTTATTAAGGACTTGTACATGCAATGCAGCATCATGGGCAACACTACAAGGTTTGGCATGCTAATATTATTGGCTTCAAACCAAACCAAGTTTGGAACTCTTGGGCATGTGAACAAGTCTAGCGTCTCTGCCAGTACATCCTATCAAATCTGACTCGATGCTGACTGATCACTCCTTTCTATTACCTAAATCTGATCTATACACCTCTTATTATGTGAAGATTACAGCACAAGTTCTACTTAAGAAATAGCATTTAGTCAGACTAACCGAATGACCAAGTGGCGGCAGCGACCATCTCACGAGCTCAAATCCTAGAACCACCAACTTAACCTCTAATAACCACAATAACTCAAAACACTTGTGGTACGAAACTTAAATCTATTATTACAAAAATTCAGATTCGAACGCTGATCACCACTAAAGACTCTAGATGCCTTGCAAATTTGGACTAATTGATTGACAACGATTATCGTACATCTTAGACACTCAACATCAATACTGTTCTTTTTCTTGTTTTTTATTTTTTAAAAACATCAATGCTATTAGATCAAAAATAAATGGAAATGTCGTACCAACTTCCACCTATCCTCTGTAATGTTGGCCTGGGGAGTTGTGGCACATGGATACTGCTCTCACCATGGCCCAAACTTCAGCATTTCCACATACAAACATGCATATGAGTTTTTGTTCTTCCCCAAGCAAGCAGCCTGATCCATGCCAGTCAAACTATGAAGACATCTCCTTCACCCCCACCAAACCACGCATCGATTAAGTGAAACAGAAATCAATAATGCTACAAACCTTCTCAAGACTAAACCCTACCAATTGGGTTAATCCTTCTGGGCAAAACAAGAACAAAACCTAAAAGCTAAACTGTTAACACTGTATATCCAGCCTATTCCTCCTTCCCCTTGCTCACATTCAGAGGAAAAGGTGACATGAAAAAAGAAAGAAAGCCAATAACCCTTTAGTTAAGCCCAAGAAAGAACCCCCATGACTAGAAGGACAAGTGAATCTACCATATGGGAAAAAGAGGTAGGCCACCACCACCACCACTTGCCATGCTTCTCTTCAGAAGCTTGACATGAGAAAAGATAAAAGAAATCGAAAAGCAACACTGGGACCCATTCACATGCCACACACTATCTAGGGCTAAAAAAACTGATGCAGATGGTGTATTACACTTGAATGGTTACATTTTTTGCTCAGGGTGTTTCCTTATGGGCAGTTTGAGTTCCTGCCAGGGCCTCCATAGTAGAAGTATGTGCCCCAGTCACCATTGTTACCATTCTGCACATCATAGCAGTTTGATTGCTCAGTGAATGTGCCCATCCCATTTGGGGCTTTCAGGTTGTTGGTGCTGTCCACCACCTGGATGTTCTTGAAGTAGCTAGCCTTGCTAAATCCTTCCTCTGGGAAGTGCCCGCTGCCCATTTGTGTCAATGTGTGCACGCCGTCAGCTTGTGAGTTCACAACCTCCCCGCCCCACTCGATCATTGAAGCACTGTCGGCGAGGTAGGAGAAAAGGAAGGAGGGCCAGTAGCCAAGAACATAGTCCTTGCCAAACTGCATCCACCAGTGCCCTTCTTTTGGGTCCTGCTCATATAACACATACAGGAGAAAACATTGGTGGCAAATCAGAATTTAAAATGTATCAATAGATAAAATGATTAGAATGATCAGAACTATTAGCAATTTAGCATTGAAATGTCATACATTAATGTAAATGATGCCATCCATGCTCAATGGAAATGGAAAACAGACAAAGTTCACTTTCTATCTCACACTTTGAATAACATTAGCTTGTTGAGGTAAAAGTAGCACTGCTACCTTTTTTTTTGGGAACAAAGATGCTAGAGTAATGATTAGGGATAAGAAAGGCACTCGAAAAAATAATGTGTATTACATCCATGGGGGTGAGGAGGAAACTATTTTTTAAAGCACCAGGTTCCAGTCAAGGAGTATGAGTGAGAGCACAGCAGCAAGTGGGCAAAGATTCTATGGCCCTGCATGCTTGTGACAATTCTGAGCGTGCTAAGCATGGCATGTGGTGAGTCACTAGTTTAATTAATTGCTCACCTTCCAGATCAGTATGCTGATATCATATTGGGAGCCAGCATAGTTTGAGATGGGGAATATGCTGGCTCCCATGGCAATCTCACTGTTAATCTGAACGAACCCTGCGCACAGTATGTTGTAGCACCCTGTTGCTTGGTATGCATCACTCTACAATGTCAGCAAAACAATGAAACAAGCATTAGTACACAGCTGTACAAGCAATAATTCATCCATGCAAGTATGTTTTTTGTGGGCATGTACAAAACTTACAGTCCAGTATGTGAACAGCCTTGTGTTGTTGTCCCCGTAGAGGTCTGGACTAACCTGATCAAACACAGAAAATGCACACAAATGATATGAACTCGTGACACCACGGACTGTATTGCAGCAGGGCCAACAACCGCAAAAACGGTGCTGCATTTACTCAAAACTGATTATGAAGATGAAGCTCATGAGCTCAGGTTCTTTCGGTACCTGCCATCCGGCCTCGATGCTGTTCAGATCCTCCCCAAAGGATCCCCCCAAGATCCAGAGTTGGGACAGGCTGAACTCATTGGGCTGCTGGATCTTGGGCTCCCACACATTAATGGTCGCCTTCGCACCATAGTATTTGTCCCCTTCAACATATGCAATGGCATGCTGAAATCCACAATAGCAACTATGAATACTACAAAACATCAAAGCATTTCAGTATTTTCTTCCATCTCAACAAGACATATGTGTATGCGTACTTGGTGGCCGCCCTCGTTGAGCATATTAGGATCAACGGACAAGGGGTTCGGGACGGTATGCCACTTCTTGCCGTACCGCCGCATTGAGCTTGCCCTGAGCAAGTCATCCCTCTTCGTTCTCCGGATTGGGACGGTGTCCTCCGGGCACCTCCCGTTCTGATGCCACATCTGAAGCATCGGCCTCTTGCCGCCATTGTTGGAAGCCACATTGCTCTTCGCGTCGACAAACAGGCCTTCTGGGTGGTAGTTAGGCCTCAACTGTAACAGTAAACGGCTGTGAGTGAAAGAAAGCAACAAAGGGTTGGTTTGCACTGTGGGAATGGAGAGAAGGAGAGGAATTTTTACCTGGATAGTGTGGTTCTTGAGGAAAGGGTGATCAAATGCTGGCTGGTGGGAGATGTGGACGCAGTCTATGATGTCCCCATCTGGGCTCTGCTCGTTTTGCAAACAACAAAATAGTCCTTGGTTAGAATTGGAGAAGAGGGCTCCTTATTCCAGTAGCAAAAACTACTCTACAACTTGGGCATCCTCCGAGCTGAAGAATTTGCTCAAACTTAAGCAGTGAAGAAAAAATTCTCACAAGACCAGTGGATACCCAGAAGGTTTTTTTCATCAACTGGAGAAGAAAAGGCTACATCTTTTCTACTAAAATTTGCTTAAATTTTCCAAATAAGTCGAAAAAGATGAGAACTTTTAAACCGAGAAAGCAAATTCCCCTAAGAACATCCACAAAAGAAGCCTAAAAAAGCAAACTTTTTTGAATAATACGACTTTTATGAGCAATAACTCATACTATCCTGCTCAAACTCGCCCAAATCCAACAAAATGTAGCTTTAACAAACACCAATTTCTCCTCAGAACAGCCACACCCAAACAATTTTCAACCCAAAACTCCAAATCCCCACAAGAAACAACACCAAAGGAACCACCTTTGCAACAGCATTACACACCTCGATGCTCTTCACGGCCGGCTTGTTGAGCCGCTTCATGTGCCGGTGCACCTTCGCCGCCGGCGACCTCGCGACGGCGGCGGCAGCGCACGATAAGCAGATCACCGCCGCGAGCAGACAAGCAAACCGGTGGCCAGCGGTGGCCATCTTCGCTCCACTTCCCCACCTCACAGTTTCCTTCCACCCCCCTTGTCCGGCGAATTAGCAGAATGGTCCTCCCTTCTTGCAGAAAGCAGCCGGCGCCTTCTCTTCTAAGGACCGATTTGAGAATTTTGAAACAATGGGGGTGGTAGAAGGAATGGGTTCTTGGGCGCTTCGTCTTCTTGGTCGCGAGCGCCCACTACAACTACCACTACTGGGAATAAGCACTCGCAGTGCAACTTTTGCCATTCCCAAGTTTTAATTTTTGCATTTCTGGACCAAATTGCCCTCCATGATTCCGAAATTATTAGGGTCACCGAGCGTACTAGGTCTCACTGGGGACCAATGCCCACTGACCGTTGGGACCGAAAAAATTGCGCCAGAATTTGTGGTGTGAAAGATTGTCTTCCGGTAATTTTGAGTGACTTTACGCTCAGTGCATCAAAGTTAGATCATGTGCCGGCGTAAAAAAAATTCTGGGTTTAATTATTAATCTTTTAGTTTATATATTGGAAGGTGTGTTGAGAATAGAAATAGAGTGAAGATATGTTATCAACATAACAGATACTATTATTTATAAAAATAATTTTCTAAAAATATAAGATTGACTAAATATCGTGTGTACTCCTTTCGTTCTTAAAAAAAATAATATCGATTTAGAGAACATAATTTGTAACACAAAAAAAATGTTATTTTATATTTTCGAGGTGAAATGTAACCTCAATTTTCAATATTACCATTATACTCAACATCACTTAATTATTTATTATTTACATACAAACAACATATTTATCATATTAATTACAAATATTAGAGATAGACATATAATTTTACTTCACTTCTTTTAAAAATTATGAATGGAGTTAAAATAATATTTTTTTAAAAAGCAGAATATTTGACAATGAATCTTGGAATTTTAATTGATATGGGGTTTTGTCTTGTCATTGATTGCAAACCCTTCTTTTAGAGGTTTGATTAATGATGAAATGATCCAAAAATCATGTTAATCTAAGCATTATTTATTGATTGTGAACGATTGGGAGTTTTTTTTTTCTCATGAGCGAGTATACACATCTATTATAATTTGATCAATATAAATGAAATTTTTGCATAAAGAATTTAACTTAATCTCCCGTTGCGCAAAAAGAGACCAAATGCATTTATATATTGGGCTGGTTACCTAGCATGAGCAATATACTAAATATTGGGTATCAGATTAAATAATCAGTTATCATATATCAAGTGATAATTTTATAGTGGATATAATAAATATATTTAATTTTAACCTTAATTTAGATTTTGAGTGCTAATATATTATATAATATAATTTTGGATGTGTATAGGGACTATTATATTTTTATACATTATCAACATTAAAAAAAAAAAAATCGGTCTTGATTGTATTGTATATTCAAAGATTTGTTTTTAGTAGTTATAGTGAATTCTAAATATTTAATTCTCCCAATATAATACATGAAAAAACACTTATTTTACATGATTATAGAGTTATCATATAGAACTTTTTTATTTTAACCTAATAGTTAATTAAAATTTTTTGTCAATAAACATGAAAATGCTTCGCCTGTATCAAACCATTACGTGTTGATCGTATTGAGTGGTATATGTTGGGTTGTCAGAGCAATATATTCCAAGCTGATGTATTGAAACAATATGCAATATTGGTATCATTTGGTGTCCGCTACCGGATACCAGCAAATAAAACAACTTATCCTGATATTTAGTACATTGAGTATGGATAATTCCTGAGCCTATAGTTCACTTTGTATTTTTTTTCTCCTTATACTCTCATGTCTTCTGTACATCTTTACTCTAATAAAAAAAATTATAATCCCCATCCAAAGAAAGTAAATATAGTAACATTAGGATTGTTTTCCTTCAAAATAAACTAAAAATTCTTGTAGTACACAACCGTTTAAGATGGGCCTTCTTTACGAGTGACAATTGAGAAACTTTGAGTATTATTTTCTGGGGGCGAAGTGTGCGTATAGTTGGTAATTTTCTTTATTTAGGTTGGGCGTGGGCCCCGCATTCTGTCCACTGAGGCGCCACCTCGGGCCCCCCGACACGTATCGCACCCACCCGCGACACGTGCGAGCACCCAAGCGCTCGGTTCACAGAGAAAAAGCCGTGACAACCACACTCACTGAAGGTGGGCCGCCTCAGGTGGGACAAAGTTGTCATCGGCTAAGACTAACCTACCGTTGAGTTCGTTTGCCTTTCTATTACCTTTCGTGCGTGCGAGTTAGCCCGTGTGAGGGGAGCGTGTCAAGTTGGAAAACGTTGGATCCGGGCTGACAAATAGTTTTCCTTTTTTTTTTTTTTCTGAACACATGCGTGCACCTCCTAACGACAGTCAATTGTAAAAAGTTAGCTTAAAAAGTGATTAGCTAGAGTTTATGGTACGTGAGCTTAACATTATTTTTTCTTCCAAAATACAAGGACCATACCTTGAAAAAAAAAAAACATCCATACTTACTTTGCAGTAGTAATCTATTTTCAAGGACGTGCAAGATACTTAAAGGTACTACAGAAATACATATACATATCCCATTACTAAATAGTTGGTAAATCAACTGATAAAGATACCGATTACCGATTGTTTTGATAGCGATCCAGGTTTAAGCCCTATGATAAATTAAATCTGGATTATAAATATTTTCAAAAACTAAATTAGTTGTACCGAAATTTGATTCTTGTAACCTTCCGGTTCTCCAGGTGTAAGAGCAAAGTATTATAGTTGGCTTTTCCTAATTGAAAATAAAAATATATTCTAGCATCAACAAATGGTCCACGTCTGGTGAGTTCCCTCCCACAACTACCTACCATAAGAAACAAAATTTACTTTTTTACTAAGATAAATTCTAATTCTAACAAATCCACATTGTAGATTAGAAAGCACTGATGAGCAGTGTGCAGGTTAACGGCTAATCATGCTTGTCCCAGCGAATGTTTATAGTAATTTGGGTGTAGCCGAGTACAGAGGGTTAATAAAAAACACTGGTAAAAAACTGCAAACAGTAATAATTACTGTCGCTGTTACTGTTTGGTGTGCCTGTCCGGCATGGGCTGGTTGGTTCGTTGCGTGAGCAGTCCACTTAACAGACATCTGATCAATGCAGTGCAGCCCAACCATGATTGGTCCCATGGACCGGATACATGGTCCTTTCACCCCACTAGTGGTAAAAATAATACGTTAAAAACAGGCTACATATTATTGCGTGTTGGATCCCATGTATCAGTTTCTGACCACCCATAACATGTAAAATGACACCATTGTCACTAAAATTGCATGAAAAACTCGAGGACTGTGAGCCACTTTAAGTTCGATTCAATTTTTGACTTAGCTCAAGATTAACTTAAAATAAAATGAGTCAAATTTGAACATCTTTTCTAACTCGAATAGAAAATTGAGTTCAAACCTAGACAAGTTCACTTGATTTTGACTTGATATAATCTAGATTTTCTAATATATTTTTATTTAAAATTTAATAGATAGAACAAAATTAGGATCTTAATTTTTATTTTTTAAAATTACTATTTCTAATAATGTTATACAACCCCAAATATAATTATAAGTTAGAATCTTAATTTTTATAAAAAAAATTTTATACATCACTGTAAAATTTTTGAAATTTTGATTTATAAGGTTGATAAGGTGGAGTCAGATCCACATATCAGTAAGACATCTAGTAGCAAATAAAAATTATTGAAATTTTGCAAGAATGTAAAAAAAATTCCCCTAATTTTTATAATTATAACTTACATGTTTATCTAAAAATTTTGTTATCTATATTTGACTCGAACTCATTATGAGTTGAGCATGAATCAATTTCTTAAGTCAATCCCTGACATGACTCGACTTGAACTTGCTCGATTTCTAAAACAAACTAACCGAGGAAAATCTAGCTCACTCAAGCTCGGTTGCAACCCTAGCTGAGCCCTCGCTCAAGCTCTCAAGCTCTGCATGCTTTAGACTTGATTCGAAGTTCTAACTGAACGTCTCTATATGTCATTCAGGCAAATGTGGTATCTTACAATAACGAGTATATGCAGCATGAAGGATTACTCACCATCACGGGAGATTCTAAGGCGGTTTGCTTTGTGTTATCATATAAAAATATCTATCTAAAACTTATCTGAAACTTAATTGACTGTGAACCAAACATATCAAACCTTGCTAGGTGTGCCTACAAATCTCACTTAGACTTTGAAGTACTTAAAATCGAATATATAAGAAAGTATATTTGTTTAGTCTATCATTAACTAAACAAATTAATCTCATGCATAACTATTCAGACAAAAAAAAACTCAAAATTCTAAATAACTTTCAAATATGTTTGAAAACCATATGTATTAACAAGGATGCTGAACAAATGACCTGACCTCTTATGTCGTCACAAACAGCATAGTGACTCGAAAACATGGATCATATTTGCTTGTTCTAGAAGCTGGTGCGCTTACTAAAGCAGCCATGGCAACAAACAAAGAGAATCCATCCTCACGAGAAAGCCATTGCTTTGCTCCACCCTTTTCATGCACCAAGCAACTCAAAGAAAGACGCCTTTCTTTCCGCCATGCTTCCATTATTTCCAAGCAACAACAAAAAAAGAAAAAAAAGGAGAAGCTAGCTAGCAATATTCCATAATGGTCACTTCCCAACTAGTATAAGAACCGAATCATTTCCCTAGCTCACTAAACACATCGAGTGCAGCTTGTGTGGCACAAAAATGAAGGTCACACAAAGCAACACTACAGCTTATTCTCTATAAGCACTCAACCTGACTCCCATTTTCTCATCTCCTTTTCTTTTAGGTGGCCAAAGCATGTTAGTCATTTACATTGCACAGTAAAAGCCACTTTATCATGCATCACCACGTGAGCCTCTACTAGATAAGAAGAGGGAAGAAAACATAAGCCAATTTCAATTAACAGCTGCTAATGACAGCTAACCAGATATATAAATTACTCATCAGTGTTGATAAAGATATGCACGAATTACTGTTCAGTCGGCACAATCCATATCACTGTATTTATTCAGGTATTCTATCCTCTAATCATCACCCACTATTATTAAATGGATAAAGTATAATTTTTTATCTCTCTATTTTACTCTCGTACTTATTTTGATCCCTATACTTTGAAACAACTCAAATTAGTCCTATTTTCAAAACCAGATCAGTTTTGTTCTTAAGCGATATTATAAGTTGTTTTGATGACGTTGACTATTATATATTGCTAATGTGTGAAAGAATATGACAAATATAAACTAAATAAGTATTTCTAGGTATCAAAACGTGTAACACGGTGCCTTCCACAATGTCTAGATTAGCGTTCATACTGAAGAATTGTGTTATCAACAAGTTGAAAGAAGATGAAAATGAGATAATTTTGTGTTGCAATCATGCCGGCGTGAGCAAAAATTATCATATCATTCATACACCTAAAGTCATATCACCAAAACAACTCACAAAATCAGGACTAAAAAATATTAGTTTTGAAAATAAATGAATTAATTGGAGCTGTTTTAAAGTACACAAACCAAATTGAATCTAAGGGCAAAGTAGAGGGAAAAAAAGTGCACTTTACCTTTGAAAAAAATAAAGCTCCTAACCCTAACATGCATTGCTCTATAGCCATAGTTTAATGAAGCATCTTTCTCCTGAGCATCCCCAGGGGAATACACAGCCGATAAGTGCACTGATTTCATAGCTTTCTTTTGGGTGGTTAAGCTGCCAAATCAGCTGTCTCAACAAACACGATAACCCGTGCCTACCGCCAGCACAATTGGTGGTTGGGGTTGGACATGGGCCAGTTCTATCAGATTATCTCTAAGAAACCAAAGAACATGGCATTGTGTATCTGATCTCCATTGCTTCATAAATTGCTAGGCTTGAGACCAGAACAACCTCTGCATATGGCTCACCCGTGAAGCAATCAGAATCAGTTGCCGGTGAGGCTATCAGGCAGCCACCAGTCAAGTTCTTTTATGTGTTCCTCTAGGTTTCCAAAGCAGAGAGATTAATGGGGGTTTGCCCACAGGGCTAACAAATTGCAATGATGGTGAGATAGTTGGGCTATCCAAAGGCTGTAGTCACTACAGTACTACTACTACTACTACTTTTCCATGGTAAGCAGAGGTCCACAGGACCCCACATGTTTACAGTAGATGAGGCCACTCATGTGCCATGGTTGGTCACAGTTCCACATTGAGGATCTTTCAATCCATTAAAGTAGCAAATGAGAAATGTGAAAGCTGCATTTCATCAGCAACTAATCAACCATTTCAATCATCTGACCTAATTGTCGAAGAGGATATGACAATATTAAGTTGAGGTCTATCTTTAAAAGTTAAATAAGATTCTGTGAGTGCTCCTGTGTTGGATATTTAGTTCAGAGATTCTCAAGAAATGTTATGTTATGCATTAGATAGTGATGTGCATCTGCGTTGTAGAAGAAATCAAAACAAAATGGTACAAATAGATACGTCATACACTTTACAGATAGAAACAAATTTACCTTTATAGAGTTTGAAGTATATTCAAGCTTTTGTCACTTCAAGGTTTCGAGCTGAGAAAAACTTGGGATATCCGACTTCAGGAAAGCTGGAAAAAAGGAAAAGAATTAAATTTTGATAACCTTAATAATTGCACACGGTAAAAAGGGTCAAGTATTTTCTCTGTGCCAAAACAGAAGCACAGAAATCACATGCAGAGAGAGAGAGAGAGAGATGTACCAGCTCGTCCATACTGCCATCCCTGAGACCCTGACCATGGGAGACAACACTCCAGTAGAACAACCAAACAAGTCATAAAACATACTATAAAAATTTGACTCCTCAGAAACATACTATAACGGCCAGAAATAAATGATTGAATCATCGGAAACAATAGTGCTTCTGACGAAAATCCACTATCATGAGGGCAGCATGGCCAAAAACTTTACTTTACTGTTCTTAAAGATTCTCCCAGTCTTCACAAACCAAAAAATTCCTGAAGGGCTACAAGTTTTTACATGCATACGAGTATACAACAAATTTTCTTAGTAACAAGCTGAGGAATAGCCAGTCCTAATACAAAAAGCTGCATTACTCAGGCCTTTATTCAGAAATCAACATAGCAGAAAGCACAGCTGTAATCCATAACCTAGAAAAGGTTTCCAACATTGCTGAAAATGACAAGCTGATAGATACATTTCGTTGTACTGTCCCCAGAGAGAGAGAGAGAGAGAGAGAGAGAGAGAGAGAGAGAGAGAGAGAGTGTGAGTCCTAAATACCAGTGTACTTGCACATATGGTGTCTTGTTGCATATACTTGTCATTACACAACAATACGGGGGACCTTATCATTTGCACATTGGGGAGACCACCGTCTTCAATGCAATTCTGGCGATGGAACTTAAGTAAACCGATGACTTCCATTGCCAATTGGTGACGAGTTACACTATAATACAATGTCATCTATCAATGTTGGCTATTTCACCCAAAACTTTCACCTCTGAAGTATCTTTTTTGATAGAGCAACAGAACTACTGATGCAACATTCAACACTCTCACAAGGTTAGCTCCTGAGAAGGAAGGAACAGAAGTGCCAGTGGTTTGACTGAAAGGCAAGTGTTCAATCTTCCCATTGTTAAGGCCCTCGATTCTCAATTTTAGAGCCAGATTCCTAAGAGACCTGAAATGCATAATGGATAAAAATAATAAGAATAAGATCATACTAAAGTACATTTTTTCTACAGAAGATACATCCTACAGCATGGAGCATGACTGCATGAATATCATGTCCCCTTGCCTCAAGGACAAAAAATCACAAGGTCAATGGAAAAGGATCAACTGCCATACAGAACACCGTAACTCTTACATTGCTATTTGGTTATATATTATACTTTCGTAAAGAACTGTTTGTAATAGTATGCTTTCACAAAAGAAGAATAAAAAAGAGCACTTTACTCGGGCTAGGGCTTAAACCTAAACAAAATACTCCCCAACAGATCTGGTTGTGACATGAAATTAACATACAAGGCCAAACTATCTTGGATCTGTGAGCACAAATCCCTAATATACCTCACCCCTGGCTGTTTCTTGGAAGTAGAAGGCCACTCAAGTCATTACACGGCATCAACTATCTTCATTAGTGGCCAAATATTAATTCTAAGGATGTCACGCATATTGCAGCTCTTCCCCAACTGCGTTCATCAAAACATATCACACTCTTTTGGTCATATGATGACTGCAGGAACATGTTTCTCCTTCAGGACCATATATTGGAAGACCTGATCCAATTGACAAAAAACCCTCAAAGGATAGTCCACCCAAATGTTCCAGCAGATTGACCACGAAAGATGCCACTTATCATCATTAAGGCCAGCCGCCAGCGGCAACAACACCTAGCCATGTAGACGTCAGCATGAAAAGCAGAAAAGGGCTGAAATCACTCTATGCCTGAGAATAATTTAACGGACCATTGTTCTCGTCATCATCTTACTCGTTGGTGTTCACAAGCTCATTCCTCTGTCCTTCACTGTTAGCAAGTTGCTCTGTCAGAAGACTCAACCTGCAGTTTGAGAGCTTCCACCAACCATCTAAACGTAGATTGGCTACTTGGTCTTGATTGCATGAGTGTCAACAATTGGAGGACTATCATCATCAGATTAATCCTCTAAGCCAACAGCAACAATTTTATCTCTTAGCAGTAGCATAGGGCATAAGAGGTGAAAGGGTCATGAAACCAATACCCTACCATCATCCACAGATGCCAACCTGACTCTTAAGACGCAGTAAGTTGTAACAAAAGGAATCATGAAGTAACAGAGAGAGAGAGAGAGAGAGAGAATTTGCAATCTTAGAGTCATAAGTACTCAACATTAAAAACAATGTTCTAAATAAGGCTGCCCGAACAATTTATACACCTATATAAGCATTAGCTGTAGGTCTACCGCTCTACTAAGCCGCTCGGCCTATGTTTTGTTTTGAAAGTAAATAACACTTACATTTTGTGCAAATGTATAATATATTGAAATATAATCATAATTCTTATTATAGAATGGCATTGCTAAGGCTCATCAATGAACTATAAGCTTTACTTGTTTATTGATTTAGTATATATGACATAGCATTGCATTTATAATTATATCTAACTCTTTTCAAAGTTAAATTGGATATAAGGCCGCCTACTGCATAAGTGCTGCGCTCAGCAAGAACACTGAAAATGCAGACTACTAGCAAAATTGATTGCTGCTTTAAGGCAGCAGGCACCCTCAACATGTCAACACATGATGCTCCTTTACCTGATTTGTCTTCTCTAGATATGCTAACATCATCTAATTTGTGTCAGCTTACAAGTTATAATATCTGATAACCACCTAAGCAAAATTGAATCAGATAGGCACTTAATACTAATCTGCGGTCACCTAGTTCTTATTGTCAAGGTAACTTGATCAAACTACACATTGGCACAAGAGATGAAATGATGAATCATGAAGACGCTCGGCATGCAAACTATTGTTCTTATTGCTTCGCCAACAATACCTCTGGAACAAATGGATTCATTACAGTCAGAATCACTCGCACCCCGCTATGGAACTAAATTTGTCAATTCGATTAGTCCTTCCCTCCCATGCACTCCAATTTCCGAACAACCTCCGCTCAATCAGTCTGTATCCTCACAAACCATACCAACAACGTGACTATACCTTACAACATACAGTAAGATCTCATCAAAAAATCACAAGATAATTTCAAAGCGAGGAACAGTGGCATCTATACCTTAATCGGCGTGAGGACGGATCTCTAAGCCCTCGATGTCCTCCTCGTCGTCATCCTCATCGGAGGAAGAGGAGGACGTGGACGAGGAAGAGGAGGAAGGGGCGTAAGGGGGGAGGAGAAGGAGGCGGCGATGGCGGCGAGGAGGGGAGAAGAAGAGGAGGGAGGGGAGGCAGAGGAAGGAAGCGAGGCCGGCGAGGAGGTGGAGGGGAGCGCAGCAGAGAAGGGCGAGCACGTGGTCGGCGGGGAGCGTCTCCGGGTTGCACGCCACGCGCTGCCACGCCGACGCCGACGCCCGCGCCACCGCCACCACCCACCCCGCCCGCACCGCCATGCCCACCTTTCCCGCAACTGTCTATCGTCGCCGTGCTGTCGTGGGCACGAAGACTACTAGGCGCATACGACTGCTCTGCTCCGTGCGGCTGACGGGTGGGCCCTCTTCTGGCGGATTTGGATTTGCTGCTGCTAGTTCATTGGTTGGGCTCGTCGGTTTTGGCTTAGATCGATGCACATATTATGCAGTTTGCCCACTCAAGAAACACAGACTTTATTAAAACTTTATATATATATATATTAAAAAATGACACAAAAAATTTAGTATCTGCCACACCTACAAAACTTTATATATATTAAAAAATTATTAGATTGACATATCCATTCTCTCGCCACATTTTTCCACCCACATAACACTTTTTTTTATAATTAGGAACCAAATAATTCTCACATAAGATGCGATATTGAACCAAAAAAATCTATTTACCTCGCAGACACACAAGACTAGATAAATTTTTTTGTCATTGATGTCAACATTAAAAGGTCACCTGATATTGTTGCCGTCAGTTTAGAAAAAAATAAAAATAAGAGTATGTTTGGTATTTTAGTGTTGTGTAATTCCCATATAAAATCAAGATATTTTAAAAAATTATAGTATGAAAAATATATGTGTGTTTGATGAAAAAAATAAAAGTAAAAATACCACAATTTGTCCTAAAAACTCAGTTTTTCATTATATAAAAAATTTTGCTTTTACCAAAAATTTTCAAAACCGAGACTGCATGCGTGCGTGCGAAGGAACACGAACCCTAGGAAAAAAGCGGGAGCACGTCTCGCAAATTGAGGGACGTCCACCCGAGGCTGGAGCTGATGTCCACCAGGCTGCCGTGCCATGATCAACGATGGCGGCGGGCGGTGTAGGACCATGGCGGGCGCCACGATCGACGACGACGGTGGCGCAGGACGAGCTGTGGCGGTTGGCGGGCGACGTGGGACCGACGGTGGTGGCGGCCGGTGCGGTACGGCCGGTCTGGGATCGACGACAGCAGCAAAAACAAGTGTATTGTTGTAAAACTTTTTTTTTTCAATTTATTAGAGCCTAACATTGGAGTATCCATTTTTCAAAACTCTTTTGCAATACTCGTTTCGCAATACTGAGTTACTCAAACAAACCCTAAAACATGTCAAAATGATATTAGAAAGAGAGAAAACAATTAGCAAACAATTGCTCGATTCAAGCACAATAATTGAAGAGTTTGTGACAATGATAGAATGGGGAAAAAATTCATATCCATTGGTTAAAAAGAGAAGAAAACACAGAAGTACCAACTATAGGAAATGGTTCACTGGCCACTACAGGAAGACAAAAAATGGAGCTTCAATAAGATAGCACTTAGAACAGTATCATCCACTGCATTTTATTTCATGCATTGTGGCATAACAACTTAACAAGGGAGCAAAAAAAAAAAAAAAAAAACAGAAAGTATATCAAGACAATTCAAGGAATGGTTCTCTGGTAAAGGGGAAGGGCTCCTAATGCTTCACGCTCTGCTCACTCCTTTTCACCTATGATAAATCAATCATTAATATAACATATAACAATAGCTGACTTGGCATGAATTCAAACAGAATTTGACTGGAAAATGAACTTGACAGGACAAAATCAGCTTGAAGTCCCCGTATTTCTTAGTTAGTGGTATAAAAAAATTCATTATATAAAAAAATTCATTAAAGTTTGAACACTGATATAAAAAAATTCAAAATTCATTATATAAATATAACATTAGTAAATTTGTCATCAAATATGTTTTCATATAATGATTGTTTTATAATTTTTATGGATATATTGTTATAAAAATTAATGATCAAAATTACATTTTAGATACGGTAAAAAATTTAAAATAACAAATAAAAAAAGGAACAGAAGGAATATATCGCATTAAGTTACAAAGAGGAGACCATAAAAACAGAAGATAGGGCACAAAAGGTCTGTAACATTGATGGGAATGCTCCCTCGCTGAATAAATGCCATCATCAACCACATAGACACCAATAAATTTGCCTATGGTCCTACAATTTGACGATACATTGATACATCATGATGATCAATAACATCATAAGTACTGCAAAGTGCAGGAAAGCGGCAAAGCACTGCAAAACTTCTGAGGGAGGTAAATTAGGAGTTTAGGATGCTAGATAAGATCAATCACAAGCTGCGTATAGGGTGGCCATGAATTGACAAACTTCAGGACTGCACCATTTTAGAGTACCCCACCTCAGTTGTGAAAAATCAGTGTTCTAAATAGTGTTATCAAGCAATCACCTTACTTTGAAGTGTTTATGCGAAAAAGCTCTTGATAACAACTTACCTATTTTAAAGATAAACATTTGTATATATACAGTTGTATGACACACACACATATATAAAAGTAAGGGTAAAGTAAGAAACAAGGAACCTCAAATTTCACACAAAAAGTGACCCCAAACATATGAGACATGAATTATGTCCTATGATGACATATAGTTATATCTTGAGTATACTATCCATAACATATAAGTGCGCAGCTGCACTAAGTCAGAGATTAGCAAAACGAAACAACCTTTCCACAAAACATTAATATTGTACCATGACTTACCACAAAATGAAAAGCTATAGCCGATAAGTTGCACTACTGGGTTCTAATTTATAAATTAACTACTATTAACCGTATTCTAGTTTCTGTCATCTATTCATCTCCATAACTCACAACACCATCCGAATCATCATCTTCAAGCAACAAGGCATCCTCCTCCTCATCGTTTGAGTCAAACTCAATCTCATCTATGCCTTGCAATCCCAAAGATGACCCCACATTTAAAATAGATCCCAATCTAGTTCTCTTTTTGGGCTGTAGAGCTTCTTCGCTCTTACGTAAAAGTGAAAAGTAATGGGCTTTTTCCTGGGGCTGCCGCATCAAGCCATTTAAGCGATTAGCGGTCTGCTTATCTGATAAAGCAGCCCACTTCTGCAGCCAAAACGCTATTTCTAATCCATGTTTTATGTGGTTGAAGTGGCCGCTACTAATTTCACTGTAAAATTAACAGTAATAATGATAATAAACAATACAATACCAAGTAAAGCACGAAGTGAGATTCGAATTATCGCACCCTTCAAGGATCACGGTTAAATAAGTAAAAGGTCAAAGGTATACATCAGCATAAAAAATTCAGGGAACTTGATCATTAACACTGTTTTCTATGAACTTGGACTACAGTTGAAGCTAACATATACATTCAGCTAACATTATTTGTCTGTAAACTACGAGGAGTACACATGCTAATGCATAGCAAAAAGCAGTGGTGAGTAGTGACTGGTGACCAAAAACCGACATAGCAAAAAATAAGCAATAAGGATAAAAAACAGTACCTTGAACACTACAGCTTACTTATAGATGAAAAGATGAAGAGCACTGTTTACGCAATATGTAAGTGAGGTAATTAAAAGAAAAAGCAGCCCAAAAAAACTTACCAGATCTAGCATGTTGCTCAGATAGCTTCTAAATGGTGTCTGCAATGCCTGTCCAAAAGAAAGTTAATGTTTCAAATGATCAGTGTCCTGTGTCATTCCAGCATTGTATTAGAGATTAATAAATGTAATGATACTCATTGATGAACCATTTAAACTGTAATGATACTCATGTGCCGATGACATAGTCAGGCTCTTAGATAAAATTGAAGTACATGGTTGATAAGAGCGTTTCACAAGCATTTCAAATGGTTTATCTTTCTAATGCGCATTGCCAACATCCAGGAAACCACTTCTCCCATCCAAACTAGTTGAAATGTCCAACAGTTCAGTACCATTTACCACCGAAAGCACACGGTTTCTTGTACAATCAACAACAAACATAGACTAACCAAACCAAAAAAGGGGAAAACAAAACATTCACGAATCTTATCGCAGGTAGAAACATCCATATATATCAAATGCAACCCAATGCTTTGTTCCCTTCTTACATTCGCCATTCATTTCAGTCCGCATATAATCGCAGACCACATTACATATAAATCGAGTCATTTCGGGGCCGATCAAGATTCAAGAACACAACCTAAATTCACGCGGCCAAATCCGTATCGCAACGCCCCACACATTCATTCACAAGTTGGCCGATCAAGAACATGACTAGAGACCCACCAACACACATTGAAAGTTGAAACATTGAGATCAAGATCGTAGACCTGGAGGTCCTTGGGGAGGTACTCGTGCTTCATGGAGAGGTCCATGGCGCGCTTGAGGCGCTGGTGGCGGGCGTCCACCACCTCCTCCGGCAGCCTTGCCATCGCCTCCTTGATGTCCATATCATGGTAGGGATCGTAAAGATCGTCGTAGCTCAGTCCTACAAGAAAGAAACAGCACACCACACACCTGATCAAGAACCGAACCCCGCAAGTCCAAGATGGCAAGAATAGAATCTTATGGTGGAAGGTCACCGTATTTCTTGAGAAGAGCGGAGACGGCCTTCATGTGGAGGCGGGAGAGGGGGTTGCGCCGCGGGTTCACCAGCCCTTGCGACAGAGACGACAGCATCCTGGCGCCGCTTATGCTGTCCTACTTCCTCGTCTTCTCGCTTCGTTTCTTCCCGCCCTTGTTTTTATTTTTATTTTATTTTATTTTTTTTGGGAATGGCTAAAAGAATTTTTAGCAATTTATTTTTCATTTTTAATACCAACTACTATATCTTGATTCAATAAATTTTAAATTGTTATATTTTTTTCAGATGTAATATTTTCTATGTTGTCGTATTTTTTAAACAATTATCGTATATTGTTACATTTTTCTTTTTTTAAGTTGGCATAATTTTTATATTTTCTCACTTTTTTTTTAAGTTACTCATTTTTTATTTTAAATTGTCGTATCTTTTTGTTTTGCTGGTTGTATTTTTTAATTTTAGGTTATTGATTTTTTATTTTAGGTTGTCGCATTTGTTTATTTTAAATTATATATTTTTTAAGTTTTCACATTTTATTATTTTAATTAATCATATTTATTTTTTAAAAAAATTTGCATGTAAAAATTATGTGTATCATAGCTATGTTTTTTCTTTTTAAAGTTTTTGTTTGGCACGGGTAGGAAGAGAAGATGGGCCGGGGGCATAGTGAAGCGTCACAAAATAGGAATAGATGGGCCGGAAATAAGCTCCGATGGGCCAAATGGGCCATGTACCGCACACTTTGAAGGGTGTGTTATCCAGGCCGTCTAGACGACTGCTGCTAGCGTCCAAGTCCTTCCAGCTGCATGTTGTGTGTGGGATTTTTTTTTTCGGAATTTGATCTCGTGAGTTGTGACCTGATTGTAATCTATGTCTTTAGAAAACTGTACGGTTTTCCTAATATATAAAAAAAAAGGCATGGAAATAATAAAAAGGCTAGGGCTCCAAATATAGATTCCAAGGTCATATTTGGAGAAAAAAAAATTATGTGAATTTTATAAAAAGAAACATCGGCTTAGGGCTAAGAAAAATTGCCCATAAAGTATTGCAAAAAGAGCCAAGTCATTGTCTAGCATGTTAAAGCACAAGAATCACAAGATAACTCTGATCTGAAATCGAGCTGATATCTTGATCCACCAAAAAACACCATTTGTTTTGTTAGCTCTTCTATAGAAATGAATCCCTAATGAAGATGTCGATAGCTAGAATTTGTCACCACCATATTAAAGTTCCTAAAAAACTACACTATGTCTCACAAGTCTCCAACTGCACTCCCATTAGATTCCTTGCCCTTCCTACTCTGAAGCAGCTCATGCCTACAATTGTTTGTACATAAATGGCTGGTCCAAATATTATTTTCATGAACACCAGCAAGAGTGTTGGAGAGGAAATGAAACTGATGGGACATAAAACAGCAACAAATATAACACACACATACACACACAAAACCTACTAAATGAGCAAAAAATGGAAATTATACTTCATACATTAAGACAAGGCACTTGAGAGCGGGTATATACAATAGCTCTCAATCTCACTCACATCAAGCATAGGGGTAGCATTTCAACCTCACTCACATGTCACAAGTCACAACACATGAAACAAGAAAAGTATATACACATCTCCTTTTTTTTTTCCCTCACCATCTTTTTTATGAATGCAAATACAAATGCACTTCTATAGTTCTATACAAAGATA
The DNA here is from genome assembly GCA_019359835.1 of Pharus latifolius. NCBI lineage: Eukaryota > Viridiplantae > Streptophyta > Magnoliopsida > Poales > Poaceae > Pharus > Pharus latifolius. The sequence goes on along the minus strand of CM033321.1, from coordinate 91,632,165 downwards.
ATGCCAATGAGGCGGCAACATCACACACCATGGTTTGCCACCCTCCTTGCCTATCATGCCAGTCTTAGAGCTTCAGCTTCGTCAGAGGTCGACGACAGTGTGAGCCGACAAGGATTGACCACAGGATATGCACATCCTCATCCTGGCAAGACTTGACATCCTTGTATAGGATGTGCATTCCCCTACCTATCAGGAATGCAACAAATGCAACTGTCAATTCACAACAATGCTCAAAAAGAAGTAATAAGGTCATGGCCATTGTCTATAATGTGCATTTAGAAGTTCAGAAACAACAGCATCAAGAGGAATGCTACATGTCTATATAATAATTGCAAAAGAACTTACGGTTTTTGCGCGCAGAATGGGCGCGAATCCAGAGCTTCCTCAGAGGGGAGAAGAGGGAGTGGAACCACCCCATGAGGTGCCCTTGTTGAGAGCAGTGGTTATGGTCTCATGAGGAGGGTGAAAGGAGTCAATATGTGCAAAAGAAAAGAAATATAGAGGTTGGGTTAGAGAGGAAGTAACCATCAGCTTTGCTTTTGGCATGAGGTGAAGTTTAGTGCACTGTACCCTTCTCCTGCCACATTGTGCTTACTTGCAACCCAATCATAGTGTCTTCAGCAATTTATTCTGGTATCTTGTCCCTTTCCAGTGCTTACTCGTCCTCTCTCCCTTTCTCCAATTGAATGGCCATATGCCCATGTCTTACCCCTAACCCACCCATCAAGAATAATACAAGGTGCATAACATCAATGATGCCCATGACATTCTTTTGTTGACATCTTATTGAGGGCTATCAGTTTTATAATTTGAATGCTAAATTTGAGGGCCTCTTGGTCAATCTTTTATTTGAAATTGTGTCTTGTACAATAAATCAATAATATCTTGATCCTTTTTTCAAAGAAAACAAAGTAGCCTTGTTGCAACCTTTTGATCCTATGGGGCAATGCGTGTGTATTAACCTTTTTAGAACAAAATTGCACTTTTGGTCATCATACTATAGCAAAATCCATGTACTTTCATATAATATACAATGAGAACCCCCCAATAAGAATTGAGCCCATTCAATCAATCCTTACATTATAGCAATTTACCATACAAGTCCATGTGTTATAGGGTAACAAATATTTTGATATAGCAGGGGGATACATGGACTAATTCTTCTTTAACTCATAGTAAGAACTTTGATGGCAGATTTTGGTACAGGACAGTAGTTCAATGTTCTTAGGATTGTATGCAAGAACACCATTGCTGATTTTGGATGGTACAAGTCAAACATGCTTTTGCCTACTTTTAGGAGTATCATTATATCATACATAGTACCTAGGGTTTCATTCACCTTAATACATAATATACAAGTATTTTTTATATCAATAAGTAGCCTGTATTAAAGTAATCATTAAACCTTTGAATAGATTATTGTATCACACCTAGTAGCCCTACCTTTTAGCGGCAGTCTAATCTGTTGCTGGTGTGCTGCTCTTGTCAATATGTATAGACAGCCCTGACTGAGACTTGGCTTCTTAAAGATGCAAAAGGAAATGTCATCAAAATTTGCATGCTATGATAAAAGTTGTTAATTAGAAGTGAAAGAGTAAAAAATAAGGGTAAAATTAGAAAGAGTGAACTGTCTAAAATAGTGATGCAGAAATAGCAAAGGTCCTTGTTCTGAAGGGAGTGGCTAGTCCTTTCTGTTGTCATCTAACAGGAAATAAAAGCAAAGTTATTTATCTTCTCATATGAAATTTCACACAAAATTTGCCTGGTCGATATATTGTACTTATGAGTAAGGTCAGCTACCCTGTTGACCTTCTTGGCTTCACCTATTTGGAGCCCACTTGGTCAGGACTCAGGAGTACTGTCGGCACTGTGTTGCAGGCTTGCAGCATCGTCTGTTCCCATGTACTTGACGAAGCTCAGAAATCCTTGCATTTCAGGACAATGCATGTACATGGATATGCCAATGGCAGGCATATCCAAGAACAACTCCTTAAACTGCAATGATATGAAATCCAAATTCAAGACTCATCATTAACCTCAAACTTTACTATTTAACTTTGTTCACCAGGTACTAAAATCATATAGCTTGTTCTATCTACTGGTTAGAATTTTGATTCTTTGCTGCACATAGAATACGCAAAACCTGGCCTAACTGGCAAGATTTCCCAACAACTAAAGCTAGAGGACAAACTTAGGCTCCAGTGATGTCTTGTTAAGATTGAAGACGGCAATGCTGCTATGGGGCAAATGCAACCCCTGGTCCCCAACCAAATTTCGGAAGTGTGAGACTAGAAAAATGTTTGATATATAATAACCTCAAAAGTACAGTATTATCAAGAACATGGGATCAAGAATCTTAGTTCATGTACAGATAAGAGTTGCTTTCTTTTAAAATTGTTGCAAAAAGGACAATCATTCAGCAAAAGTACTGTGACAGTTGACAGTGAGCTTTATCATAGCACACAAATGGAATGCAGCATCTGTACCAAAAAACCTCATAATTTATGTACACTTTTTGTTATATATAAATAAATATTATAATAATTTGAGAAACATACCATTAAAGTTACTCCATCATATTGATTGGTGCCAACTGATGAAAGATGCTACGCTGGCGAACTCAAACAGTCAACTTAAAAATGAGTAGTATTTCACAAAATTCAATCATGTAGTGATGCACAGGTATGCAGGATCACAAAGAGCTACAGCCATGAAAATGGATTTGGTTTACACATAAACTGATGTTAAGTCTACAAACCTTCAATCCACCTGTTTCTTTAACATAGTTGAAAATGGAGATGTTTTGCTCCTCACTACCACTGCATTCAATGGCCTTTCATTGTTGCTGACATGCTTGTGCAGAAACTGAAATATGACAGTAGCAGCAAGACTTGTAACCCATGCTTCAGTGATAATCAAAGTAATTTGAGAACATTACCGTCAACTCCTTTGACTGAAGCAAGCCAACCTTTTTATTTGTTGGCCAATACACAATTCATCAACTTGATAAAAAACTGTCACTTCTCTGAACTGCTCCTTACTTCTCAGAACACATACCAACGCTTAAACAAAACATTAGTTCATGCCAATCTCTTCAAGTCCTATCTGCATTTACCTTTTGTATGCAACCATAAAGATACAGTGTCCACCTCTGTTAGGAAAGTGGAGGTCTTGACCCTAGATCAAATCTCACTTCGTGAGATACGATCTAAACACACACAATAATAAAAACATGAATCAAAAAATCTATCAAAGAAAACAACGATAATGATAAAAAAACAACAATAACCAATGAGAGAAAAGACTGGTGAAGAAACCAACAAATTCTTAATTACAACTTCAAAAGAGTATACGAGATTGACATTCTCAAACAACCCTTATATAATTTGAACCCATCAGCTCTCGCCCTCCACAAAAGTCAATACTTAATAAAACCCTAGCAGCCTCTTATACCTTCTATACTTCTTTTATTTCTAGTTTGCATTGATCTCTCTAAACCATACCTAGTTAATTTTCCTAAACCTATCTCCCATGATTTTATATAGATCCCAATCCCATCCCTAACTTAAGAAAACATATAATATAATTTGATTAGAACTCTTGATAGCTTTCCAAACCTAATATTATCAGGATAAGAGATACTCATAACAATCTCTGCCTTGACACTTATCTATTGAAATTAGTGCCCCTTCAAGAATTTGCTCTTGACTCTTTCTTACATCTCCCATCTCTGCAGAAGCGCTTCCACCACAGAAGACACGCATATCTATGAGATAAGTGTGTCTGAGCTTGACCAGTAGACCCACCAATGAGAGTTGCTTAGTTGTGCAACTTGATTAGTTATACCACCTACATCTATGACCTGTCATATCATATGTTTGTACTGTCTTCGAGCTCCACCTGCTCATAGGTGCTGCAAGACTGGTCTCACTGTGATTTCCTACAACCAATAGCACGCAACTTAGCCTTTGCGACCGATGGACTTAGCAACCATATTATATGTGGTCTCGCACCCAACTGCATACAAGATTTGAATACCCGTGGTCGACGAGTCGGCTTCATCCACTTGAACAGGATGTCCAGATCTCCCTTTGGATGCTCCACTTACAAATCGGGTATGCTCCAATGCACCACATACTCTTCATGATCACTTGCCATGTACGAGTGATCTGCATGATTCCATCTTGCGATCATAACTCACATCCATGGTATACATGCACCCTCATAGATATTATTCTCTTGAAGTCAGGAACATACCACATCCCTCACCATGTGCAACATACTTCACCAAACCACTCCATTAAACATAAAGATCCTTCGTCAAATATCTCCTTTGCCAAACATATGTGGAAGTAGCAACCAGAATCTAATAACCAAGATATCTGGTTCATGAACAACAAGCATAACTAAATCATTCGCCTCCTTGCACTATCAAATTTTTGTAGTAGATAACTCCACCCACTAGACATTGTTCTTGATTTTGTGCCTCCACAGAGCTTACTGATCGTCTCAACAAATCCGATTAAGATTGCTTTACTGTCTCCTTTGCTTTGATACTACTACTTAGAGTTTTTCCTAATTCTGAGACCACTTGTTAGGAACAGCAGAAGTCTCGGCCCTAGATTGGATTCGATCTCGTGAGATACAACCAAAGCACACAATAACAAGAGTGAGAATCAAGAGATCGAGCACAAAAAAAATAATAATGACGGAAAAGCAACAACAATTGGAGAGAGAAAGATTAGCAAAGAAGACTGCAAATTTCTTAAGTCTAACTTTAAAAGAGTACAAAAAATTGACGCTCTTAAACAATCTTTGTATCTTTTGTACCATTCAATTCTTGCTTTTTGCAAGAGTTAGCTACTTAAGAAAATTTCTAGTCTCTTATCCTCTTTATATCCCTCTTGCTTCAAGTTTAGATTGATCACCTTAAGTCATGCATGTTTGATCTCTCTAAGCCCATCTCCCGTGGATTTATATAGATCTTGATCTCAATCCCAATCCCAACCCAAATTTACAAAAGAAAACATATACTATAATCTGATTATAACTCTTGGTAACTTTTCAAACCCAATACGATAAGAATAAGAGACACTCCCAACAACCTTGCCTTGACACTCAAACATTGGTGGTTTGTCTACAACATTCCGGAACAATATTGAATTATTATTATTATTACTACTACTACTTTTTTTAGCTCCATTTGACTGGCAAGTCATCAGCCAATAGGAAGAAATATATTTACTAGTATCTTTTTCAAAAGAAATATATTTACTAATATTGGATATCTACCACTAGCAAAGTGTTGGTGACAGATATTACGCGACCAGAAACAAGCTGTAACTCTTGCTTTATGCCAATATAATGGTTTCCCATTTTTTCTATTTTTGGTGCTCAAGGGACAACAGCTCATTTTTCTTCTCTTCTCCTTTCCTTATGTTGAAGAAATAAGATGTCAACTGTGTTACAATGCCAAATACCACAGTCCCAATTACATCAACAAGATCATGCTACCCTACCCTATGGCAATATGGCAACAGTAAGATATGCAGCACACTCCCAACCCCCCCACCCCCCACAACATTTCTGAGAGAACTTAGACTAGTCACTTATTAAAAATGAACACACAAACAGGTAGTTCTGAAAAAAAAATTGTAAGGTAGCTATCAATAGAGTATCAATACCATCAGCTGAGAGGTGCTTTTCAACTATCAGTATCCAAAGGAAGCCATATAGCCTTTTTCTTCATTGACTGGAAATGTCTTGCTCATAAAGTTTCAAATATGAGGGAACTAACAAAATTGAGGTTGGATTAAGTTACTGGAATTAATGGATTAGTGCTAACACAGAACATAGTGTGTCTAAAAGAAAAACCAAGCTTTGGAAAGCTGAATATGGCACCAAAACTAGTATAGAGAATGATTTCAAGGCCAATTAGATAAATTTGAGCACAGAGGTTGTCAAGTCTAAGTTAAACTTGATCCAGAAAATACAGCAAGCCAACTGTATAATCCAAATTAGTCTTAAGCAAAACAACAAGCTCCACTCAAGTGTGTCTTAAATCAAGCTTGATGCAAACAAGTAGGGACCAGAAAGCAAGACCCAAAAGAGCACTTTAGAATCTCGATTCAGCTCAAGAAAATCAAACTTCAAGTCCACACAGGTGCAGGCCAACAGTATTCTAGTGTTAGGGATATCGCAGATTTTGTCTCTTAAGTAGTCTTCATTGATCAGACAATGAACAAAACAGCCCACCTACAATGCAGTTGACTGATGTGTTGCTTGGTTTAACATTATTCTAAACCTATTTCAGAAGGCCGTGACTTGTTTGGCCAATTTCAACTAATGCTCACATAGAGCCAAAGATGAGCTCTCGTAATCTTCTGTGAAGGATAAGTATCAACTGAATTAGATACACCAAATAAAATTAAAAGCATTAAACAATATAAAAAAGAATATAATGTCTCTATCAGCAAAGAAATATTGAGGCTAAGAGAGGTTAAATTTATGATTGATGGCTCAAGATAATGCCTTATTTAATATCCCCTAACATCAGACATTCAGACCTGAAGTGGTCCAGCAGTCTGAAAGGTCATTTAATTTCATTGTCCATTGTTTCCAATCATCAAGTGAATCTCCTCAGATTAAACCCACTAGAACGACCTTATCCTGATTGGTTGGCCAAACACCACTGATGATTATTAAACACCGAGAAAAATGCTGCAGCAAAGCACCGAGAAATTGTGAAAAAAGTCACATGATGATGACTAAAGTGTAATCACCTTTGGAAGATTCATCCAATGATATCCATTGAATTAAGAATTTGGCACCAATTGATTAAGTAGAGAGTCTGCAGTTCAGAAATCTCATTAGGATAATCAGTCTCCTGAAAAAAGATAGGCATATTCGGATGACATACGTCAACAACTAAGCACAAAAAAAAAAATTAAAATAATGTGTTTGCTTCGTGACAAACCTTGATGCTCATGTATTCCATGCCTCTTGATTCCTGACAATCTCCACATTTCTACACGGATCAAATTCCTAGCATGATTTCCGGTAGAAGTATATTGTGTTGTGCTTAAGAAGTTTATAGCTAAACTCAAGAGTAACAAATTAAACTGACTGATCACGAGACACTGACAGGTAAGAGAAAAACAACAACTAGCAACTCCAAATTTCATCTGATGATATTATCATTAACAAATACTTTGTATCCAGACTTTGATGTATTTTACATCATGACAACATTCTTTCTAGGAGCACTGCCATGGTTAAAACATTTAGACTTTAGAGCATTATAGAACCGATCTTACTCAAGGCACAAGGGAGGCAAAGAGAATGACAAAAATAACCAGAAATCACAGATTTGATAAACTATTCAAACACAGCGTTTATCAAAGATGGCAAAACAACAACAACAAAAAAATGAAAGAACATATATTGGAGCCTCCCATACATTCCAAAGAACAGACCATGAAGTAAAACATCTTGTTAGCACTAAAAAGGAGGCAGATGCAGAAGCAAATTTTTCATCCTGCAAACACCTATTCAGCCTTCCATGCATATAGGATCAGCGAGAAACCAAGACCTTGCAACTGAGATTCCCTAAAAACCTGCGAGTATGACCATGGCATCGACTTCTCAGATGCTTGGCACGTCTGAAACATGAATACAGCATTGCTCGTCGTCGAGCCAAAGAGCCAACTGTGGACATCCCAGAATACCTCCACAGGCAAGCCGTCGACCAGAATTGTCTGGTTCCCCCTAAATTTCCATGCCAGCCGCTTCACCTGCATGACGGGCTTCTTGTCGACTCGTATCTCAAGACATGGATCCTTCAGCCCGACCGTATCGCACTCTATTTGAATGTCATGGCACTGTCCATTGTCGGCAAACTGAGCCTTAGCAAAGTAAATCTTCTTCCCATATATGTGCTCCCTCCTCGCCACAAACACGGCATTCAACATGGGCCGGCTGGCACCCGTCTTCCGGTACGCATCCTTCTTCATGTCGCCTAGCAAGAGAACCACCTCAAGGTCGAAAACTACTGCAACATAGAACCCTTCCAGAGGTTCTGGCCCTGCGCCGAACTTGGCGGTGGACAGGTCCCAGAAAATCTCAATCTTGCCGTCCTCGACATCGAGGCTCTTGGACCCCTTCTTCTTGGAGAAGAGCCATGGTTTGATGTCAGCTTTGCACAGGCACTGGTTGGACAAATCGTCCACGCCAATGCTGAGGCCCTGCCCCATGAGGCTCTTGCTCCATGTCACCGAGATCACGCACGGCCTGCCCGAGAACTGCGTCTGGTAGAGGCAGGTCACGAGGTTCTGCGCCGCGCCCTTGCCGGCACTCGACGACGACGACGACGCGTCGGCAATCTGGACGCCGCTTTCCCCGAAGCAAGAAGGGAAGTCCCTCATACTTGCACAAAGCTCGCCCGCCGCCTCTCTTCGCCGCACCAATCAAAAACCGGCGAGCTCGCTCCCGCAATGCCGGCCAAGAACCGCAATCACAAACAGATCGGGCATGCAAGCACAAATTTCGCCTTAGAAGACCTCTTGATCCGGCAATGTCACCACAAGAGGCTGTAAGATCCCACCTTCACCGCTCCCCAAAACCGCAAGAGGCAAAGCGATCTCGCACCAAGACTCCAAGCCGCCGCCCACAGCAAGATCCAACCTTTCGCCAAGATTTCTTCAAAAGAGGCCGCAAGCTTCGCCTTTACCCCAGAAACAGATCCTAGAACACCACAGAAAAAAAATGGGAACTTTGCTCCCAGGACTTAGGCTAAAAGAACGAAGAACCATCAAAAGATGGAGAGGAAGAGGAGAGAGACAGAAACAGACATGGGTAGCTAGAGCCTAGTGTACGTATCAAGAGGCAAAGAGGGGAGGAGCAAGCAGCAGCAAAGTAGTAGTGGTGAGAGAGAGAGAGAGAGAGAGGGAAAGAAAAAAGTGTGTATGCTGAATGCACTGTCAGCCAACTCATGGAGGAGCAGCTTGCTGTTTCTCTCTTTTTGTAACTGCTGCCATTGCCACTTCTGCCACTTTCTATCTGTCGATTTTGTGCTACAATGGAGGGTTGATATTTGTTCAAGTCCAATTTCCGTGCTCCCCTCAGAAGCAAAACAGTCTATATGAAAGAGGAGAAAGATAGAGTTAAAACACCTTTTTTAACAAGAAGAATGAAAATGTTTACCTATCTATATTTTGTGATATTACAATGAAGAGATAATATTTGTTCAAATCTATTTTTCAAAGAACCAATTGTTAAATCAGAAATCAAATACTCTAGACGGAAGAGGAGAAAATGAAGTTAAAACACTTATGTGAAGAAGAATGAATTTTTTTTCCTATCTTTATGTTGAGTATTGACGTTTGATCATACGTTCAAAGGGTTTGAAACAGGACATAATATTTAAACTGTAAAATAGGTATTCTAGTATATTCAGTTATTTATTTGGATACTGAAAAAAAAGTCGAGCATACTAAAGGACGGGAAAAACTGGGTTTATTCTCTCTCTCTCTAAATTAAGCCCCATGGAATATTTAAGCATGATCTATTGAGTGGATCTCTGGGTGCTGGTTTTCTCTCTAGATTAGACTGCCATGGCATGAGAGAAAACTCCTTTGGGAGGACCGGTTCAAGTGCATTACAAAGGAAAATGACCGGAGTATGAGCCCTGCTAGATGTACCCCGACGGTTACTCCATGCTCCCTTTTGTTGTTGTTTGGTATACATGGTTACTTCTTTCTTTCTTTTTGATACAAAAAAGATCAGCTCTTGATTAACAGCGTTCCTTTGAACACAATTATACCTCATGCGGTGGGCGGATGATTGATGACTCTAAATAAATTCAGCTGATAATTTCTTTTATCACTAACTGATTTTACTAGTTTTGTAACCCACACTGTTTGCTATGCTCGACAATTTTAATCGAAAATGGAGTGTTTTTTTCTAAAACTATTTGGGTGAGCATGCTTTCATGTTTTAATTATTACATTAGATGAGAATATATACCACTTTACTTAATTATAATGTTGCATAATTAAGAACATACAAGCCAATTATAGGATATGCATTTTTTTTATCATAAAGCATTTATCTATATAGTTTGAATGAAGCAAATAGTATAGGATTTTTAAGTTATGAATAATAAATAGCTTTTAATTTAAATGCATGTGAATGCACTCACGAAGACAGGTAGTTCAAATCTTTGCTTTTTAAGTCTAAAGGTACACCTTATCTTTACCCTCACGTTGATTGCTTGATCATAATTGGTATGGTTCAGATTGAAGTAGGTTAAAAATTAGATTCACGTAGTTATCTCATAAGAAAGTTTATTTTTTTTGAGATACATGAAAAAAACTAAAATGTCTTTTTTGAACTGAAAGACATATGGCAGATACACATAACTACTCTCTCCAATCATAAAAAAGTGATGTCTTAGAATGTGTCATGTGTGCAGTCAAATTATTTTAATTTTGATCAACAATATCTTTATAAATATTTAGATAAGATATATGAAAATAATATAAGTAAATTTGTCTAAATTTTTTTATAATATTATAATTTTATTAGATTTTACAAATATATTTTAGTGCATATTCATGATTAAAATTGAATTTTAGGAAGGGTCAATGCCCAATCGTCACTTTTTTGTGACATGAGGTGGCATGATCAAATACTTCAAAAAAAAAATCTGAAAAGAAAAAAGTAACTGAAATCAAGGAGAAGGACAACGGTTTTCTTAGATCTGGGGCCCTCCTGTTAACTGCACCCACGAGGCTGCATTTATTCACCACCCCTTAAATCTTATTCTCCCCTTTTGCTTCATCTCCAAGCAAAGGTACTTAAAAACATGAACATTTTATTGGACTCTGAAGTAATCGTCCAAATTTCTTATGTTAGAGGTGATAGGATAGCTTTAACTTGCATGTAGTTATTGATTTTCATCTCATCTATATGATATTGAAAGCGTAGTTCAACTTAAAGTTAAAATTAATAGTAGTTTTGTCGACTATAAAAAATATAATTAAAAACTAACTTAAACCTATGTTTTCTTATATTATAAAAATTATTTTTGTATCACCCTTTCTCTCTTCCGCCATCGGCAATCCTGACAAGTAAATGTGATCTCTCACATTCGGTATTCAAAAGAAATCATTGAGGACAATCATCACACTATTATCTAGTCCAAAATAATTCAATCATGATCTACCATGCTAATAAATGTCATTAAAACTAAAACCATGAGAATCTTTATGAACATGTTTTACTATTGCGAAGTTGTTACTATAGTAATATTATAAAAAATGCAAAGTTTCAGTTGACACATCACATTAATCTGGAAATGTGCTGTTCCAAGTAGAATAATGTTCATTGTGGTTGTCACTTAGCTTTCTGACATGCTGGCAGTTTTGGCATGTTATCATGGCCATGCCAAGCTTAATTTGCACAATCCAAAGAAACAAAAACAAAAATAATCTGTGTGCAGATAGCAATTGCAGAGTCATGGAAGCAAGATCCTGTGATTAATCATGTCCTTTCAATTTCATGATTTTGGTCCTTCCATGGAATGAAGAATATTGCTGATTAAGATGACGTGACCACTAATGCATGCCCACCATGTTCAGGGAAAAAAAAAGAGAGAAAAATATTAATCATATGGAGGTTCCTTCTAACAATTTGGTCGATAAGCCATATATTGAAGTATTCTTAAATCAAGATATTCAATTAGCTAATATCAAAATTGTAATAGTATTTTTTTTTTGAGAATTTCTTTTATGTCACTATAAGAATTCTGAAATTATTAGTAATGAAGTTGACAAAGTGGGGTTGAACTCATATGTCAATAAGATATTCAATGACAAATATAAAATATTAAAATTTTATATTAGTATAAAAAAAACCCCTTTTTTGGGAGAATTTCTTCCATATTTCCAAAAAGAAGTAGCCTTAATTTTCCATACATTAATCAAATAGTTACTCCAAAATCCATGTTTTTCTTTTATTTACTGACAAATAGTTTGTTTTGTTAAAGAAGCTTTTTTTCCTCCTGATTTTCAATCATCACAAGAAAAAGTTAAAGTGAATGGCTTTACAGGCAAAAGCCTAATAGACAGGGATAAAAAGTGCTTGGAATTAATAAAAAGGATACTGATGATGCAACCCTAGCAGGCAGCTGTAAGGACTACCTAATGTTGGTACATAAGTAATTGTTTAGCAAAAAGAAACACAGCAGGTAACTAAAAGAATTTGTGTTTGTTAATTGGTCTTGATCTTCTAGAGGAAAAAAGAGAGGAAAATAATTATTATTGTAGTAGGTCCTGAAGTACAAAAGCTATGAGGCTAGCCAAGAACACTCTAAATATACTTTTTAGCAAGAAAACGACACAGACCATAAAACATCCCCATGCATTATCACAGAAAAAACAAATAGCGATCACTTTGTCCCCTTACCTGATGATTTTGCACCAAAAAAAAAAAAAAGCTCATGAGAATTGCACAACACTCGCTGAGTTATTTCCAGCATCCCAACAACACAACAAATTTCCTCTGCACCACTGATTCCAAATGTTGCTGTTCTGATCAACATATGCAATCTGAAGTGTATTACAGGATTGCAACTGTGCTCAAATTATCAATGGTAATGTTGTGTTGATAAATCCCAAAATCATGCATGTGTTCATGTGCATGCATGGGAATGTTTTTGGAGTGCCACTCCTGATCTCCTTATGCATTATTGCAAGCTAGAAACTGGAACAGCAACAGCATTTGGTTCTCTGCAGCATTGCATTACTTTGCCCACTGGATCCCGCAATAACAGAGACACTGCTTTGTGAGCCAGGAACTTGACTGCTCCTATCAAGGTTCAATTTCCTGAATTTCGAGCTGTTCCAAACTTAGCTGAAAGTCCAGAAACCAAACGATTGTCCAGTAATTTTTGTCAAGCATTCTTCATATATTTTCTTTTCAATCTTGTATAGTTAAACTCTTTACAAGTCATACCGGTTCAGAGCTAGAAGGGTCGTGAGGTTTTTAGCTCATTTTGCCACACAGTGTTCTGAAGCTGGAGGCAGAGCTTCCTTGATCCGCACTGTTAGGAAAGTAACACAGGATTTAACGTGAAAAAACCCCTTCAAGGTGAAAGGAAAAAAAACCACGGAGAAACAAATCACTATAATGGTTCAGAAATCCAGAGTACATGAGGTGCCTATTTATAGACCAAAAGGAATACGAGATAGAATAGGATTAGGGGATATGAGATAGAATAGGAATAGGAGATAGAGGTATATCCCAACAAATCTCTTCTTGACTCTAAATCCATGAAAGAAATGTTTCTCATAAAACCCGAAGAGCTTCAAACTCTGCGAATACCAACCAAGTCAAGGCAATGCTTGAACTTGGTATTAGATAATGGCTTTGTAAGCATGTCTGCAGGATTATCATCAGTATGAATCTTTTCCACAACAATCTCGCCTTCATCAACAACATCGCGGATAAAGTGGTACTTGATATCAATGTGTTTGGTCTTGGCATGATACATATCATTCTTGGTCAAACAAATAACACTATGTCTATCACAATAAACAGTATTGACATCCTGTGGAATACCAAGTTCAGAAACCAAACCTTGCAACCAAAGAGCTTCTTTAACACCTTCCGTAGATGCGACATACTCTGCTTCAGTAGTAGAAAGAGCAGCTATAGATTGTAATGAAGCTTTCCAACTCACTGCAGAACCACATAAAGAGAATACATAGTCAGAAATAGACCTCCTCTTATCAAGATCACCAGCATAATCAGCATCAACAAACCCAATAACATTGTTTGTCTTCATCAATTTCTTTTCAAACATCAAGCCATAGTCAGAAGTACCTTTCAAATAACGAAGAATCCACTTAACTGCATTCCAATGTTCCTTACCACGATTATGCATAAATCTGCTAACCACGCTAACAGCATGAGACAAGTCAGGTCTTGTACAGATCATAGCATACATAAGGTTGCCAACAGCACTGGAATACGGTACATGAGACATATAGTCCTTATCTTCTTCACTGGTAGGACATTGACTTGAAGATAATTTAAAATGTGAAGCAAACGGCGTAGAGACAGGCTTGCAATTACTGAGACTATACCTTCCAAGAACTTTCTCAATATAACCTTTCTGAGATAGAAATAAAGTACCAGCTTGGCGATCACGCTGAATTTCCATCCCAAGAATTTTCTTTGCTGATCCAAGGTCTTTCATCTCAAAGTCCTGACTAAGTTGAGCCTTCAACTGAGCAACCAAAGACTTGTCATGAGAAGCAATAAGCATATAATCAACATAGAGCAGTAGATACACAAAAGATCCATTTGGAAACCGCTTAGAGTAAATACAATGATCATAATTGCTTCGAGAATAACCATGAGTAATCATGAACGAGTCAAACCTCTTGTACCACTGCCTTGGAGCTTGTTTCAAACCATAGAGGGATTTATTCAAATGACAAACTAAATGCTCCTTACCGGGAACGACAAAACCTTCCGGTTGTGTCATATAAATCTCCTCCTCTAAATCTCCATGAAGAAAAGCAGTTTTAACATCAAATTGCTCTAATTCTAAGTCAAATAAAGCAACAATAGCAAGCATAACCCGAATTGATGAGTGACGAACAATAGGAGAAAATACCTCATTAAAGTCAATACCTTCCCTTTGTTCAAAACCTTTCACCACTAACCGGGCTTTCCACCTTGCAGGTTCAACTCCAGAAAGTCCATCCTTCTTCTTATAAAGCCATTTGCACTTTAAAGACTTTTTACCTTTTGGAAGCTCTACCAAAGTCCATGTATGATTTTTGTGAAGGCTCGCAATTTTTTCATTCATAGCAGTTAACCACTTTGAGGAATTATCACATGAGATAGCTTCTGAATAAGAAGAAGGCTCAAATATTTCATTAGCATCATTTGCAGTAATGAAAGCATAATTGGCAATATCATCAGTGTCACGATATCTAGCTGGCAATTGAGTAGTCCGTCTAGGTCTATCTCGTGCAATGCAATGATCATTAGAAATAGGAGGATGAGAATCAGAAACTGACTGTGTAGAAGAACAACCAGTAGAATCAACATGAACAGGTACGTTGACCTCAAAAGTTGGGTTGCTTGTAGGAATAACGGTTTCAGATGCATCTGTGGATGAGGTACCACTAACAGAAACACCTCCAATGGAACATAAGGAACTTTCATCAAAAGTAACATCACGACTAATGATCACTTTCATAGAATCAGCACACCATAAATGATACCCTTTGACACCAGAACCATAGCCAAGAAAAGTGTATTTTTTAGCTCTAGGAACTAATTTTCCATCATTGACATGAGCATATGCAGGACAACCAAAAATTTTCAGATTTGAATAATCAACTGGTGTACCTGACCATACCTCTTCTGGAATCTGAAAATTAATCTCCGAATTGGGAGAGCGATTAATCAAGTAAGCAGCTGTAGCAACAGTCTCTGCCCAAAAGCCATGCTTTTCCCATAAGCCAGCATTGGATAGCATGCAACGGGCCCTTTCCAGAAGAGTGCGATTCATACGTTCTGCACTTCCATTCTGCTGAGGTGAACCTGGAACAGTCAAATGTCTAGCAATACCATGATCAGCACAAAATGTATTAAACTCACCACTACAAAATTTCAACCCATTGTCAGTTCTCAATTTCTTAATTTTTCTGCCAGTCTGATTTTCTACCAAAGCTTTCCAAGACTTGAAAGTAGAAAAAGCATCACTCTTATACTTTAAGAAGTAGACCCAAACTTTGCGAGAGAAATCATCAATGAAAGAAATAAAGTACTCACAACCTCCAATAGAAGGATGAGGAGAATGACCCCAAAGATCAGAATGAATATAATCAAGAATACCTTTACTCTGGTGAGCTGAAGTAGCAAAACTAACCCTCTTTTGTTTGCCAAAAACACAATTTTCACAGAACTCAAGTTTGCCAATATCATGTAGACGACCTTTCTTGTGCAAGAGATGCATACCTTTTTCACTCATATGACCCAAGCGCATATGCCACAGCTTGGTATTAGAGGTGTTGGATGCAATAGAAACAGCTGCAGTACCTGTAACTGTGAAACCTTGCAAGTAATAAAGGTTGTTCACACGACTGGCATTTAAAATAACACGGTTGCCAAGAGAAATCTTAAGAACACCATTGTCACCGGTATACTTATAACCCATAGCTTCTAAGGTGCCCAAAGAAATAAAATTCCTCCTCATTTGAGGGACATGGCGAACATTTGTAAGGGTATGAAAGGTGCCATCATGAGTTTTGATCTGAACGGAACCAATTCCAACAATTTCAAGTGGAGACTCATCACCAATGGTAACAGCACCAGTTGCAAGAGTATAATCAGAAAACCACTCTCTATGTGAGCAAATATGAAAAGTGCAAGCTGAATCAAGAACCCAAGACATGCGTTTCTCAATATCAGTAGTGACCATGAGTACTTCTCCACTATCACTATCAACAATGCTAGCATCAGCAGATTTTTCCAAATATGTTTTCTTTTTCTCTTCTTTTCTTTTCAATTTATCACACTGAGAAATATCATGAGTATTGGATTTACAATAACGGCAAAAGGTGTTGGATTTACGACCTCTGGATTTAGACCTAGACGTCTATCTATTTGACCTGCCTGATTGATTAGATCGACCTCTAACAATTAAACCCTCACCCTTTCCACTGGTCAAAATCCAGAGGGTATCATGACTGAACATCTTTTTATGGCTCAACATCAAATTTCTCCGTAGACAACAAATTTGATTTAACGTTCTCAAAACTGAGGGTATCAGACTGCCATAAAGCATAATTTCTTTAAAATGTTTAAAGGTAGCAGGCAAAGAGACAACCAACAAAATAGCCTTATCTTCATCCTCAATTTTCACATCTAGACTCTCAAGGTCCATAATGATAGAATTAAATTCACTGAGATGAGACTGAATCGAGGTACTTTCTGCCATGCGAATAGTGTACAGACGTTCTTTAAGGCGCAATTTGTTGGCAAGACTTTTCTTCATGTATAACGTCTCCAACTTCATCCACAAGGAGGCGGCAGTTTCCTCTTTAATGACTTCGCGTAGAACATCTGTAAACAAGCTGAGTTGCATGGCAGATAAAGCCTTCTGATCCTGTTCTTCCCACTCACTTTCATCCACTTTGTCCGGTTTTTTCAGAAGAGTTTTCCGGACACCGAGCTGTGTGAGAACTGCCTTTATCTGTACCTGCCAGATGGGAAAACTGATCTTGCCATCGAACTTCGCAATGTCAAAGTGAAAATCAGGAACTTAGATCGAAAAATCCCTGAAAAATAGCAGATCACGTGAAGTGGACAAGGCGTCGGCGGCTAGATGGAAATCTGTGGACGGCTGAGATTTTTGCGAAATATGGAACCGTGAATCAAGGCCGTTGGATGAAAGTTCTGATACCACTTGTTAGGAAAGTGACACAGGATTTAACGTGGAAAAACCCTTCAAGGTGAAAGGAAAAAAACCACGGAGAAACAAATCACTATAATGGTTCAGAAATCCAGAGTACATGAGGTGTCTATTTATAGGCCAAAAGGAATACGAGATTGAATAGGATTACGGGATAGGAGATAGAATAGGAATAGGAGATAGAGGTATATCCCAACACGCACTTATGCGAACCTTTTATATAAATACTCTTCTAAAAAAATATAAATTTGATTTAGTGTTTCAAAAATTTATAAAAATAATCTTTTTAGAAGTGTGGTTGAATCTGAACATGATATGAACAGCAGAAGTGCGGAAAATTTTGTCACACAACCAGTGTATGGCAGAGACAAAATGCCGCATGTAGCACGGAAGGGATTTTTTTAACTCAACTCAAAGTTTTGTATAGAAAAATTTCAATTCTTTCATGGATATCTTTTGATATATAACTTCGATTGACAATCCATTTGAAATGAAGTCAAAATGATCAAATCGACACAAACGGATTATTAACAAAAATTATGTATCAAAAGATATCATATATTGTTATATCTTGAGATATATAAATCCGATTGATGATCGGTTTATATCGATCTGATCGTTTTGACTTCACTATTATACTGGTTCAAATGGATTGTCAATCCGAATTATAGATCAAAAGATATTAGTATTGAAAGAATAAAAAAAATTTCAATACTAATATCTTGTGATCAATAATTCAGATTGATAAACCATTTGAATTAGTATAACGGTGAAGCCAAAACGATCAGATCGACATAAATCGATCATGAACTGGACTTATATATCTCAAGATATAATAATATATGATACCTTGTTATATATATATTTTCGATTGATAATTTATTTGTATTGATCTGATCATTTTGACTTTATGATTCCACTGGTTCAAACAGATTATCAATCCAAGTTATAAATCAAAAAGATATTTATGCCGAAAAAATTGAAATTTTTATGTACAAAACTTTGAGTTTTCAAAAAATAAAAAAAATTTCATATCCGTGTCACACTCCCAGAGTGTAGCAAACTCTTTGTCATGCAGTATTTTGTCTCTGTCACACATTGATTGTGCAACAGAGAATTTACCGCACTCTTACTACTACGTGTCACGTCTAAATTCAACTGCATTTTTTTAAAAAAATTATTTTTATAAATTTTTAAAACACTAAGTCAGATTTGTAATTTTGTTTTTATAAAAAAGTTATTTATAAAAAAAATTGGCACTTATGCCTCACACATTTGAAGGCTTTTGTTGCTTATAGGCTGGAGATTAGCCAAGCATAAAAGTAGCTAGCAACACCCCAGCTCAGGGGACAAAATGCTTGCCTCTGTCCAATCTTGTCAGAATCCCAAAGTTTTATAGCCCTAAGTTGAGACACTTGCTTGTGCTTGACAACATAATACTAATTATTAAGGCTTATTTGGTGGACATACTGCTTTAATAAGAAGTCAGTTTTTATGATTTATAATAAAGAAGTTCAAAAAGATGATTGTTTGAGAAATTATTTGGTAAGAATTATGATTTATGAGTTTATGAGGAGGTGTTGAAGATGGATGAGTGAGAAGTTGCATAATCCGGTCTAACCCGACTTCTGTAAAGAATTTTAGCTACTAAAAAAATCCTATGAGAAACTACTTGTTTGTCCCTCATTGTAATTTTCTCGGCTAAAATCTGAAGCAGAAACCGTGACAACTGGCCCTTAATTAACCAACATACATGTGTAAAACTAAACTGAAGCACGCATGCAGTAGCTTGTGGCAACACAAGAGAGTGCAAGAGAAAAGGATGGAAACATTATGATGGGGGCATGCATGGGAAGAGGTGCGCTTTGCAAAGCCTCTTGTGGAGGAGCTTTTTGGCTGCTTGGTCTCGCCTTTCCCTTGCTCCTTTCTCCCTTCACTCCAATGGTCTTTTGCAACTTGCAAACGGCTCGTGTTCAAGTGGCAAACAAATCCCTTCTCCAGATGTTGCAATGCCCTCCTTTTTGATCTTTTCACCAAGTTGCATGATTGGGAGGTTGCCTCTTGGGATCTTTGGATCATTTGTGGTCTTGTGGCAACATGTAGGGCACATTTACTTTACTACGTCTGCGCGATGTCATGTCTAGTGATGATGTTCTTCTTTGATTCGCCGGTGTTTGTCATTATTGTTTTGATGGAGAGTAACTTTGTTAGATGTTGATATCATATAAACACAAAACATGATATGATACTCATCTAATTAAGTTGATATATTATTATTTTATATTTTATCTTAACACAAAACATGACATGATACTAGGATTAGCCTCATTCAAGGATTTTTTTTTCTTTTTAGTTTGCTTGGTACAACTAATATCACTAAAGGTTTTCGGTACTTGATATGTCAATTAAGTGGTGAATTTATTGTATTTCCTTGTCTTGATATCTGTGTACATAAGTATTAGACTAATTATGTTGTTGTATGATGACGAGAATGTTTGATAGTTAAAAGGGGTTCGATATGGATTAG
Organism: Pharus latifolius; assembly: GCA_019359835.1. Taxonomy (NCBI): domain Eukaryota; kingdom Viridiplantae; phylum Streptophyta; class Magnoliopsida; order Poales; family Poaceae; genus Pharus; species Pharus latifolius. The sequence goes on along the minus strand of CM033321.1, from coordinate 91,612,144 downwards.
CATTGCATAGAATATGATGTGATCTTTGTGCATGTGTAGAGGATCCAGACACAATTAGGTGACCAAATCTTTGACAGCTTTGTGTGTACCAATTCCAATCCCAATGATGATAATGCACAGTGCTTACTTGCTCTCCCAACATGCAGACTTAATGGAAGGGCTAATTAAACAAATTTGTTGGATGCAGCTTTCATTTGCTTTCCTTTTGAGTCACATCAAATGAAACGAAATGATAATATTGAGAAGAGAATCAGACAGGCACGCTTTGGATTTGTCTTTCTCCCATTGGAATCCAAAGGTTCTTTGTTCTCATGTATGTGTCTTGCATGGTGAAAAGTGAAGCCAAACTAAGTGCTGATTAAGATTTGGTGCAATGCCCCCCTTTATTTATTTATATATATGGGTGCTCTCTTTTTGCCATGAACTTAATCTGGTTCAAATCTTTGGTCAAAACTAATAACTAATTTGAGTCATAATCATAATCATGCATTTATGCTATTTAGTTGGTGACCTAGGCTTTATTGTTGATTGTGAGGTATATTTTGAAGTTGTACGATATATTTAAGATTTCTGCTTGGTTAAATTGGTGCCGTAATTTTCTTAGTATCTAGGAGCTGAGATTATACATATGAGTTCTTGAACATGTCTAGAAGTGTCAAGCACTCATTTTTGATCAACTACAAAAATCAGTCGTTGTGAACGCCAATTAAACAACACCCATTTATATCTTAGACAAATTGAAAGCCAAACAATTTCGTGGCAGGGCACAAAACAAACATTTGATTTTCAGAAAGATTGTCTGATGTTTTACATCTTAACATGCATGTCTGATGAGCTTCACCCATGGATGGGTCTGACATGAACTACATACATAAATTTGGTCCATCCAATGTACTAATCTCACAAGATCCAAACCAAGATAAGACATGTCTGCATTAAAGAGGAATGTGTGGATGCAATGCAGAATTTACAGACTAAGTGCTGCAACTGGTACAGTCCCCCCATGGAGCAAGCTTGTTTGACAGCAATTGCACAGAATGTTCTGCAGCCATCTGACTTGTCCACTTTGTCCAAACACACAATGCTCATGCAATATTTTAGCAGCTTCTTAGTTGTTACTGTAAAAAGCACTAGTTGTAAGTTATTTGATGCAGCTGTTCATCTGTTCCCTCCAAGAATCAAGTGATTTCTGTGTTAGCATCAAGGATCAATATGTCTATAGGATACAAACATCATGTTGTTTCAAAAATATTAGTGAAAGCTGTTAGGTTTTGAGGAAAAACATCCATCAGTTGTTGTTCTGGGTCAATAAAGTCTATATACAAAGCATATATAAGATATAGAATAGGAAAAGAAAAAACCAATATGGTCCTAACCCTAATACAACTATATATATTAGCAAAAACATCACACCAATAGATTGGATTGCAGGTCCATCATGACTATCTTACCAATGTTGGTAATGAAGTTTTTCGTATGACACCACTTGAGGCCCATTTATTAGTGACAGTTACTAAAAGAGTTTTTTTTTTTGGAATGTTGGCACACAAGACACTTCAGTTGAAAGTGACAAATGCAAGTTGGAGAGTTATCAGGTCGTTTTGGGCTTTGACAAATGCATCATGATCAGAGTGTTAGCATCCGAGGCGCCTGTGAAAATTGGCATCTTTTTGTAGCTGTGGCTGCTTCTGCAGAGCCAGCTCGCCACTGTTCAGGTCACTGGACTGTACCATTTTTTTTTTTTCTTTTCTTGCCTTCTTGATAATGGGAAGAACAGTACTTTTACATGGAAAGCCTCGTTTGCAGTAGTGTCCGTGACTAGTAGATCAGAGCCTCCTCAGAGTTGGGCTCACACGTGCAGCAGAACAGAGTGTAATTTGTATATTCTCTTTTTATGGATCAGAATATTTAGTATCTATCATGATCAGTGTTATATAAAAGAAAATATAGAATTATATCTCGAAAGAGAAAGAATGATAGTGTGTAATTAAGCATTCGGATTTGCATCCGAGGTTATGAGATTAGAGACTAAAATTACTCAGGCTCCCAATTTTGAATATATGAGACTTCCAAATATATATGTGAAAGACTCCAAAAGTAGTTTGTCTAGATATAATAAAAACACCAACGAAACAACCTAAAAACAAGTTTTTAAGTAAGTTCTAAGCCTGATATTTTTCGACGAGGATACGAACCTAGCAAACTCTAATCGATCGATCCAACCGCATGGCTTTGAAGCAATTCTAATAGGGTGCCTCAATAGATGTATAAGGAGAGAGATAATGTCAATTAGAAAAGATAAAAAAGAGAGATAATGTCAACTAGGAGAGATAAAAGAGAAGAGAGAAATATCGGTGTCTTAATACTGGTGTTTACATTTTTTTAGTGCTAGTGGGACCTAACAAAAGAGAAAAAGAGGGGAAGAGAGGGTATTTATATTTCTTGTGAATCCCACTTAAACAACAAACGAAGAGTATTACTAATAAAATTAAGAAATCTTATGAAAACAATTGATGATATATCATTACTTTTTTTAATCTAAACACTCACTTATGGGAGATGCATCCCCTCACCTAACCAAACGAGCACTGCGGTAGTGCGGTGTGAGCTCACCCCAACCGGTTGCACAATAGGGCACCAAAAAGGCAAAAAATTCCCTTCCACCCAACCCAAATGGGCACGATTCTGAGTGGGCCGCCTCCATTGACACAACCAGGCCGAAGCAAAATCCCTTCACCACGCTTTAGCGTCTTTTGGCCCACCTTCGGGGTGCAAACCGTGGGCTGCACACCTACTAAACCGTGCGAGGCAATTGGACTGAAGAAAAAACTCCTTCACAACATTGTAATTTATTGGGCCTTTAGTGTGTTATGGCCCACATGTGAGATGCAAACCATAGGCCGCACACTGACTAAGTCATGCGAGGAAACTAGGTCGAAGAAACAAAAACTCAACCGCTTGTACGCTTCTTGATGGGTTGCACATTGCATATACTCTGTCTCTGGGTCTATTTGTTGGGTCGTTGCGTATTTTTGACCCACTTGATGTAGCCCATCGATGTGTGTGGCTACCATGCAAGACAACTGGGCCAAAGCAAAAACTATCTACCACGCTGTGATTTCTTCGGCTTTTCGAGTCAGAGAAGCCCAGCCCATATAACACATCATATTTATAAGGCCTACATATTTTTCCAAATAACATTATACAAGATGGTTGTTTGAGAAAGAACAATGTGAAAATTTGATCTAAACCGACAAAAAACCGTCCATAAAGTGGGCATGGTTCGGAAAAATTTCATCTCCAAGATAGGTTCTTGGGATAAGAATTATCTTGAAGAGTTTCGAAATGATCATAACCTCTACTCTTTTTTTTAAGAATATATTAGTAGTATCTATTATGTCGACAACACACGCTCTACCTATCTAACCCACACTCAAACCCATCAACACAAATGTTTCAACTAAGTATATCCAAGAAAAGAGAGAAAATCGGGATTTGAATTTACAACCTCTCTTTATATAGATACACACTCTAACCGTTGAGATCCACATATAAATATAAATCATAGCCTCTATTTAGAATCACAAAAGGTAGGAAAAGAGTAAACTGTGTGATTTATAGTTGAATGGTTAAGACCCTTTATTATCATATGAAAGATCATAAATTTGATTTATACCACAGCACGTTGGGTACAAAGATTTTATAGAGATAGTTAGTTTCAATTGTTTACTTCAAAATTCAGAAAAGAAATGGTAGTAAAAAGACGAAACAAAATGGAAGAGTTAACCCTACTACACATAACATGGTGATACGCCAGTGACAAGTCCATAAAGAGGTCAAAGTAATCAGGTACAATACGACTTATTTACGTCTACCAAAAAAATCAGGTCCATATATGCATGCAAAAATTAACATTTTTTACTCGTTAGTGTCAACATCACAAAGCAACGGTGTAAAACTCGTCTTCCTGGCTTGTTCGAGGCCATTCTTGTTGAAGAACTCTGCTCACAGATGGTTTCATCTGATCATCTGATGTGGAGTGTAGATTTTTCCCCTTCCCCCATATGTCTTTTTTTTACATTTTATTGGTATTGAATCATGGAAATAAAAATCAGTGTCGGTTTCAGCATTAATTGCATCACTAATCAACAAATCAACGGGCTCAAATGCCAAGCAGATTCAGTGAACAGTCGGGCACAACCAAATGATGAAATGTTCAGACAAAAATGTGTTACGGCATTGAAGTTTGCATTTTGTCAACTGCAATGTTCCGTTAACACAAATTATTCAGACGATACAAACAAGACCAAAACCATTCAATCATCAATTCATCATGTAGTTGTTCACTGTATATTTTTCCTCTACAATCTATTCATCTCCCAAATATTGACATCTAGTAGGAAATGTACAAGAGATAAGTGCATGATAGAACTATCATGCAGGCCACTGGGTCCTGACCAATCTGAATTATGAAGTAGCTACATGACAGATTATAGAACACTAAATCTAATACTTGATCACACACAGATAAGATTATAATCCATCAAATCCCATTATAGAACCCACCAAATGATATACTTGCCCTTGTGGATGCACCTCCCATGACAGATGACATGGCCTGGTTCAGCCTTGAGGCTTGATGCACAACCTCTTGAATTCTCTGCAGATCAGCAAGCAAAATGTCATTTTTAATCAAAAATCTGATGGGGAGATAACAGTTAGCCACTTTGCCATATCTTCGTTGCTTAATCTCTAGTCTGTTGCAACATTCCTTTTTACTCTCATTGGCCAAGATGGCAGGGATCTGGTCAAGATTCATAGATTCTGGTCAGATTACTACTAAAATCTACACAAATGTCCAGAAACATCATGCTCCTGGCTCCCACAGACTGCCTGGATGAACAGAAGAATCTAATTATTCTGGATAGTATCCAGAACCATATCCCTGATATACCAATCATGTTTAATTGGATGCCGTGATTTACATTTGCTGGGCTCATTCTACCAGCCTATCTGTGCACCAAAGGATAATTAAAGTTTAGCTAAGCTTGTTGGATGCCTATGACGTCTTGATCTAAGAACATGTCCACAAGAAGGATACACCATATTATAATGATGAATTGGTGTAAAGAAGCAATACGAAAGAGCCACCAACCTTGTCATCTGCATGGGTCTGTGACTGGACCTTCTGCTTCTGCTTCTGCTGCCACTTCTGATGCTGCTGCAGCCTGCCACCAAGAAGAAAGATGCACATAGTGGCCGCTACAACCCCAAATGAGCAGAGGGCTCCAATCCCATTCACCCTCAACTTCCCCACACTGAAACCAATGCATTCCAATCCTGTCCTGTCTTTCTTGATGCCTTCCTCTTTAGCACATTGATCAACAGCTACATCTACCACCACCTTGTCTACATCAACATCCTTAGTACCAGAACCCTTGAACATATCTTCTTCCTCTTCTCCATCAAAAACCAGTGGCTCAATCACCTTAGGCATGAACCCTTCTTGCTTTGATTCAGTCTCCAGCAGTGGCGACTGCACGACACCGATGTCCTTGAACTCGACGACAGGCTCAGGCACATAGGCATCTTCGGATGGAATCACAAGTGGGTTTTTGATTTCTTCATCTAAGATGCATTCATAGGTAGATGTGGGGGTGAAGTGGTCCATATTGATCATGACCATTTTCGCAGCAAACAAGAGCTGATCCTTACCACCAACAGTGTGATGACTATGGCCAGTGTTGCTCTCCTCCATGAAGTAGCATCTCTTGTGGTCAGGCAGGATCTCCCACTCATCCAAGCTTATTGCATCCATGGCAACTTGGTGACAGAACAGAAGTTTGGATCTGCGAGTAATATAACTTTTTGCAAGTGTGGTACTATGGAAGGGTAAAGAATGGTGGACTCCCAAGCATCAAAGTAAGTGGTAGTGTTCAAGGATACTTTTTTTTCCCTGGAGGGAACAAGAAGCTAATGGGAACAGTAACACAACACACATCTTGCACCAAGGGAGATGGCAAAACAAAAAAACTAAGGAGCCTGTATGTCGGCGTACCCTTCCTGCCAAGTCACAGGAGTGTTTAAATGTTCTTTGGGGCCTACCACCTGGGGACTTCTTCCTTCCTTCCTTCCTACTCAATCTTTGCATGTTTCTGTGCATCCTAGCAGGTTGGGATGCCTTGTTCGAAGTGATCCATAACAGGAAAGTCAATCATATAAGCAGATCCGAGTAATAGAGAACAGTCATCAGACTTTTTTTTTTAAGACAACTTGGACCATACACTTATTCATAAATATCTAAGTTGGTCATACAAAAACTGATATCGGTACATTTGTGGTTGAAAGTACTCTATAATATTAATATAAAGCTTAGCAATTTCTAAAAGAATATATAAAGCTTAGCGATCAAAGTTGTAAAAAAAAAAAAAAGTCAAATATTGTAGCTATTTGAAAACGGAGGTAACAATACCAATCTATTATTGTTGAGGTGAACCTGCCTTCCTGGTTACTAATATTTTTATTTAGTGCTAAATTAACTGTGCTTCTTACAAGTGGTTATCATGGGGTGCTTCTATAATTTGGATAAACTTGTTGAGTAACCTTATGTTGACGACAGATTTGTTTTATTAAACCTGTCTTGTCAATAGTTGTCAATTAATGGAGTGCCACCTGTTCCGAAAGCTTCCATGTCCATCCTTTTCGACCAAGTTAACTGAGAAAAATCAAGAACGTTTCCAGGATGCTGGGTTACAGAATATCATAATACAAGTCAAATGATCCTCAGAAAGCATATAATATGTGATTAAATTTACTACACCGCAGATCATCAGCAAAGGAGATGTGAAAACCAAATAAACAGCATACATATATTATTAGGAACTAAAGGAAAGATGTACACCCCAGAGAGACAGGTCGATGGCCTAGGAGAACGAGACATACGTTCAGAAACTTCTGCTGAAATTAAACTTCAGAAAAGTTGATAGTGACCCAAGATTGTGACAAATAATCATGCAGAAGCAGAATTGCACAAAGAACAATGTAAATTGGGGGAGAGATTTCTAACTAATCACTTAAGTAGCAAAATCGAGTAAACTTGAACAAAGATAAACTTTTGACTTCAACAATGAAACACAGGATGTACATATATAATGGCATAAAAGAACCAAAATTCACCGTCAAGGATAAAAAACGCAACTGAGTTCCACAAATCAGTATTGAAGCATCAATCATCACTTAGCAGTCCCATGTTCAAGCTGGTGCGCACCACAATTAGAAAGTGGCTCAGTTTTTCAGTAGAGCCTCGGTGCAACATCTTACCAATAGCGGTATCACAAAAAACAAAATACAATCCTAATAATAAAATGTTCGTCGTACATTGCAAATTTACTGTAGTTAATTGACAAGAGAGATTAGGCACTGCATCAGCACTGCAGAAGGTATTCCTAGTATACAACAAGATGAGGTCCTCAAAATTTACATGCCTGTGATGTTTCCCACGTGCCTGAATGCTCAAAATGACAGAAGCACGTATACTGATACAAAGATTAAATAATTCTTTAGATCATATGAGCAACTAGACTAACAAACAGCATCTCCGAAAAGGCTAGGCTTGCCTTGAGGACGACGGTTCACCAAGTGAAACAGAAGTAAATGAGGAAGCCCAGGCTCGGGCATTACTCGCCCCTTTCCTTAGGTCCCTTGTCTTGTTGCTCAGCCTAAGCTTGCTCCAAAGCCTCTTCACATCAACCACATTCAATGCTCGTTCTAAGAGCTGGCTTGATCCCCTGAGAATCTCTAAGTTCAAGTTCCGAACACGCACGACCAAGAACTCTCTCAGATGGGAGAAAACAATAGGGATGAAGCGCGCCATGATCTTCAGGATGATAAAGAGCACCGCAAGCAATACAAAGGGCTCATCTTTTGCTATTACACGCAGAGAGGTAACACCCAAAACTGACCTCAAATTTCCTGTGCTCTCTTGCTGATCAACATCAAAATGTGCAACTGGATCGAGACCTGCAGCAGAAAAGCTCATCCTTCAGGAAAATGCTGACAGGTAACACCTCAAAAAATAAGGACAATCTGATTATCCACAGTTGAAGTGTGCATCATATCGTTGTTTAATTGTCTGGACACTGGAATCAAATCCATTGATCATGACAGGTTGTTACTGACATGTCCAGGGAATAATCATATAACTCAACTAGTGTAAATTTCACAAACATCAATTGTTCAAGCAATTTCAAAGAGTAGAATATGAATCTACAGCAGTAAGGTAGTGATCCTGATGTATGGAGTCAAGATTTCACAAACATTGCTGATTCAAAAGGGTTCAAAGAGTAGGATGTGATGGTAAGGTAGCAATCCTGATGTTATGGAGTCGAGCACTTGAGCATTTGAATACTTCTAACCAACTATGAACAAATACCAATACACCTTAAGTTTCAAACAAAAATCATTGATCTCATATGTACAGTCATATGCAAAGGTTTTAGACAAGGGTCACAGCACTGAAAACTATACATCCATGCAATTAAATAAGGTCTCTGCACTCTCAGAGCAAGACAAGCAAGGGCAAATATGGAGTTATGTGGCAAAAGAGGAAAGAAAATAGCTCTTAATTTTTTTTTAAAAAAAAACTACTTTGTAAAAAAAATGCGGAACCACATTTAGTCTTCTTTTTATGCAAGAGAAGAACAAAAACATGGAAAGCTAAGATAAAGATATCGTGTTCTAAACTATGCAGTAAATAATTTGGTGTTTTCGATGGTACCTGTAGTTTCTTTATAGAAATTCACCAGAGAACTAAGATCTTTTGAACCTCGGTGTCGAACCATTGTGGTCTCATTTACCAGAAGAACAGCTGGGAAGCCACGAATACCATATCGTGAAAACAGACTACATGAAGCAGAAGCAATAGGATGAGAAATAAGCCACTGACCAAACATCATATTAAAAAATGGGCAGGATGCCTCGCTTCAAGAGACAGGCTCACAAGGAGTTCAACTTTCACCACATACCTAGGCATTGCAGAAGACTCTTCAACAGCAAAGTGATGTATCTGAGGGAACATAGTGCTGAGGGCATCAAAAATTGGCCGAAACTTGCTCGAGAATGGACACCATGCAGCATAGAAGAGAATGGAGTAGGAAGCACCTCTCCGACGAAGTGTCAATTCTTTATCAATGGCCTCCCCTCTCACCTTCAGGAGGAGACATATTAACAGATACTCAAAACTACAGAAGAAACCAGAAGTTTGCAAATTCAAGCAATATAGACTATCAGCATTCTTTGCAGTGTCAGGATTTTCACCTCTTGTTGTTAGAATATCAACCAAGGGCCAAACTTTTACAGACTTAAAGTTTGGCAAAAATATGTATGACAATAGTGATTGCCAATCAAGCTGGCTAGAGGACTTGCAGACAATTAACATGATCAGCACAATGCACAGTCTCATGAGAACAGTACTTATCTCTGGTAGTAGTAAGTTTTGGGCTGGGAAAGTCAAAAGCATGTTACTTTATCTCCCACTTCAGTGCCAAAATTACCCAAAAGAACTTTGGAAGCATTATTTACCTGATGTTATTAAAATCAGTTATTAAAATCATGGTATCTTTTCTATATATACTTATCATTATCAACTAAAGACTGTTTTTCATACATTAGAAACAGGTTAAACAATAAGATCCCCAGCAAAGCCACAAAATACAGCAATCAACAACATTGCCACTGGTTCCTGTATTGCTCACAGGGGCACTTTCTAAATTTCTTGATCATTGTAAGGAACTTGCAGATACAGATACTACTAGTTCTCAACTTGTTGGCCAGTTTGTATGACAGTACATTGCCCCTACAGTTTTATTGGGCGGCATACCAGCGTTAGGACATGTAGGGGACACCAACATTGCCACAAGATAGCTTTGAACATGTTGGAGAAGTTCCAGACTACTTTCGAATCCTTCTTTAAACATCCCAACACTGCAGCAGATGATAGCATGTTTAGCACCATTTAAGCATTGGGCACCCTCTCCCCCCTTGTGGCCAGCTGCATTCTACCTCAGGCATGTCCCTTTAGTGCCTGTGTCACTGGATGTTGTTGCCTTTTCCTCACGTCTCCCCTCACATCTCTCCCTCCCCACTGCTTGTCATTGTTGCCTTGATTACACATGAAGTGTATGCTTCTTTCTAGATATTCTCACTGTATCCTTGTCATGTCTACCTTTGCTCACTCCCAAACTTAATTCTTAATATATCAATAAACCAGACGCCCTTAAAATTAAATACCCGTTTTGTCGTGCGATTTATGTTGCCTTGTGTCTGCCTTTTGAATCTTTCCTGAACCTCAAACTTCCTCCTTCCCAACAAGGGATTATTCAATTCACACATGATGGGGCACAGTCACACCAACGCATCTTGCTCCGTGATGATTCCCCCTCACTGTACCACTAGTAATATTTGGTTGGCCCTTCTTAATTTCCCTTTGTTTGTTCGCATTTTTTGACACTTCGTACACATCAATGCATATTTTTACCCAGTGTATAACAGATCGTCAGTGCTTTTGACTTGTCCTTGTTTTACTTCTGGTACAAGGCGCACCCACCCATCCATCACGCACAATAAAATTTTGTTCCATACATTACAGTAATTAGTTCTCTCTTTACATCTGTCACGCATAACTAATTCACAACACATCGTACATCTAATCGGTTATTTCAAACATACTCGCCAGCATTGACATGTAACGATGTAAAACGATGACAAAAACGTAACAAAAAACAGATCAAAAAATTGAGCGAAATCTCATGGCTAGTGTAAGGCCAGGACCCAGGACTAGATTAGGGCGGAGGCCACCTACCTCGAGAGGCGGCGACGGCTCGATCCGGAGGTGAGGGCACCTCGATCCGATCGAGTCGAGGAAGGGCAGCCCCAGCCGCGCGCAGGTGGGCCCCGCCATCCCACCGGGAGAGGCCGCCACGGGTATGGCGGCGTCGGCGAGAAGGAGGAGGGCGGCGAAGAAGACGACGCGGCGCATCATAGCTCCTCACTCTCTCTCTCTCGCCTTGGAATTTTCTCCAGGATTAGTAATTAGTTTGGTTTTTTTTTTGGGAGCTTAATTTTGGGAGAGGGGAGAGAACAGTGGTGGTGTACGCGCTGTCCCAGTTTTTGGTTGGTTGGCGTTTTGTGCCGACTCAGTGGGGCCCGCAAGGCAGCGGCTCTGTTATTATGGATGGATGGATTTGTCTAATTTTGGGATCTGTTTGTTTGGTTTTGATATTTCGGTTGGATGATTGCAAATGACCAGTGTATTTTGGATTTTGTGTTTTAAGAAATTACGAATAGCCCAATTTTAATTATATAAACGAAATGACTGAGATAAAAATATTTTTTAACAATTTAATTTTCATTTTTATGTTAATCATTATATCCTAATTCAATGATAAATAGATTTTAGATTATTGTATCTTTTTTTATGTTGTCATTTTTTAAGTTGTCGTATGTTTTTAGAATGTTATATTTTTTTTATTTTAGGTTGTCATATTTTCTTATTTTAAATTGTCGTACGTATTCTTTTTATTTTATGTTGTCTTTTTTTTATTTTAGATTATCACTTTTTTATATTATCGTATTTTCTTATTTTAGGTTATTGTATTTTCTTGCTTTAAGTAATCGTAATTTTTTTAAGTCATCGTATTTTTTCTAAAAATATTTTGTATCTAAAAATTGTGAATACCATAATCATACCCTTATATAAAACTATTTGTTTGGTTCCGTTATTTCAGTTGGATAATTGTGAGTGTCCAGTGTTTTGGATCTTGTGTTTTAAGAAAATGCGAATAGTACGATTTAGTTATCTAAAATTTTATTTGTTTGGTTTTGGTGTTTTGGTTGAATAATTGTGAGTGACCAATGTCCTTGATCTTGTAATTTTTATACAAATAATCTTTTAAAAAAATTGCAAATATGACTTATTGTTTCAATAATTTGCAAAAATAATCCATTATAAAAAAGCGGTTGATTTAGGTGGTAACATGTGGCAACAATTTGTTCAGTAAATCTCTATTGCACTTCCAGAGTGTCTTAGACTAGGACATACTCTTTGCCGTACGACCGGAATACGACAGACAAGTTTTTAAATAATTTTTAAACCTCTTAGGTATAACCTGAGTAAGTTAGACACATCAACCGATGCGGCAGATAAGATTTTAAATAATTTTTGAACTTCTGCTGTACAACCAGAATGAAGCAGACACAACAACCACCAATTCTCCTATACTTCCTCTCATGCCGTACAACCAGTGTACAGCAGATCCGTATTGCCAGAGAAAATGCCGTGTCACTCTCCAAATCAATTGCATTGCTAAAACGTGTTCTTTTGCAAATTCTTCAAAATGTAGGTTACATTTACAATTTTCTTTTTTGAAAGAATTATTTATATAATAAATTCCTTTTTCTTGTGGTTTAAGATAATAAAATGTCATGATTTTAACTATTGGCTTTAGTCTTTTGGTTGGGTAATTGCAAGTGACCCGTGTCTTTGATATTGTGTTTTGAGAAAATATGAATATTCAAGATTTTAACTATCTAAAACTTTATTTGTTTCTTTATGATTAAAACCAATATAATAAAAACAAGTTTTACAAAAAAGCTACTTAGATTTTTTTTTCATGAAACTCAAAACAATAAAATTCTAAAACTGCTTTGTGCCGTTTTATGTCAAACAACTGTTTGCTTGGCAAGACCTACCATGTCATCAATTTATTTTGTTTTCATTCTTTTTATTGGGAAAAATATAAAATACAACAACTCTAGACTCACAAATCGCAAATAGGAAAAAAAGAAAAGTAAAAAAGATATACGTCCTACTGTCCTACACCTGTGCAAACGCTGGGCTGGGCAATGAAAAACTCGAATTCATTTAGATTAGATAGGCTCTATTAAAATTTAGTCTTATGAAAAATTGTGTTGGTCCTCGCGTCGAGCTGAGTTGATTTTGCAAAAGACTATTAATGTTGTTCTTAAATAGTTGTAAGGTAACAATTTTTTTTAGCTCAGCGGAATAGATGAGTCTTGAGTAAATAATTATTGCTTAGAGTTAATATGTGCATCTTTGATATGTAATACTAAAACTATATTGCTTTGGTTACTGGAATAAAAATAAAACAATTCTTAGAGAATAGAGGTAATATAGTATTGATGAAGTATAAAAGACAGGGTGATTAGTAAATTTTTAAAGGACAATTAACATCATGAAAGTAACGAATTTAATAAAACATCATCAAATATCCTATTAACATATAAACTAATATATTATATTTATAATCAATGATAAGACTTATAATTAATGATATTTTATGAATTTCACCAGAAACGCAGTTTGGTGGTTATTCCATTTTAAAAAACAAAAGACTGACAAGATCGTCCTAATAAACACGTCCTTGCAGCCCCACCATGCAGTGATCTCACAGTCACATCACATCCCCGCAAAATCCCACCATGGCCTCAGCCACGATGCAGATCCTTCGACGGAAGCTTCTAGAAGCCTCCCTTCGCCTCTCCCTCCTCTCTTCTCCGTCTCCCACCCGCCACCGCCATGCCGTCGCCACCCTCGCAACCCTCGCCGCAGGCCGGTGGTCCCCGCCCGCCGGCGCCCTCTCCGCCGCGCCGTGGGCCGCCACCCAGCGCCGCGGCGCTAAGATGCTCGGCTCCGACGTAACCCCCCAGCTCTCTCGCTCTCTCATATCACCTCACTTGATCTGTTCCAAGGGTTTAGTTAGGGTTTAAATTTATATGCCAATCTCTACCTCTGGTCGTAGCTTGTTTAACTTGTCATATGTGGCAAATTGGTAGGCAGACGAAATCGTTCGGTGCTGAATTGTTCGTTTAGGTTAGCAGGATGTGTGGTTTGAAATGATGTCTAGGGTGTTTAGGGCACTCTGTGGATGTTTTAGCGATTGAATAGATGTTGAGCGATGCACAAATTCTGGGCACTGTTTTGGCATCTCAATGAACGCTAGAAATAATGGTCCTTCCAAAAGCAGACTCACTTATCGGATCGTCGCAATTGATTTGTGGTGTTTATGCACTGTGTTGCTGCTGCTGCTGTAAGGCTTGGCGTGCGAATAACTTTTCATGGAAATTAGAATTGGCCATTCTTTAGGATTTAAATTGATCAGCTTATAGTTGTCATTGCGTCCTGTTTTCTTTCTGTTATAAGGCATAAACGGGGCGAGGCTATTCCACAGTACAAAACACATGCAACATGTAGGCGTGTAACATCTTGTAACTTGTAATTCAAATACTTAGTTGGCCTGGTTCTCCAATTGCTTCTTTAAGTACTGAACTCTGTTCTCTTTGCTGAAACACATAACTATACATTAACTCTGAACTTTCTTCACATGGTGTAGGTGAAACTTGGAAATGTAATACAGAGAAGAGGTGTGGCTTTTCATCTCTGTTTTATTTTTTCCTTCCATTATTGTGGATTATTATGTACTCACATCTTTGGCCAACTGTAAAATCAAGGCCGCATTTATCAGGTATGGTCAACAGCAATTCATTCTGTAACAATCATCTATAGTTACTATTTCACATCTATTTTGTGGTTTATAGTGCCCTCAGTCCCTCACTGTTGTATGTTACAAGAAGAATCACTCTACCTTTTCGCACCTTGTTTGTGATTTTATTCAGGTGATAAAAGCACAACATTCACATCAAGGAAGAGGAGGAGCTACAATACAGGTCAAATTTTTGTTCCATTCTTTAAATATATTGCAGCACCAGGCCAAGTGAGGCTCACATTCATAATCACAAGAGCAATAGGCAATGTAAATTTTCAACAGATCTTTCCTTATATATATGACAGCAAACACAAAATAGTGGTATAGAGAACCTGTTTAGTAACAAAATATGGACAAGAAATAACAAGGACAATAAGATAAACTGCTAGCCGGCCAAAAACTATACATGAATGTAGTCCTAATGGCATATAATTGACTTCTATAAGTTCACTAGCACCCAATCGACCTCTCTAAGTTCATGGATACATATTTTTTATCAACCTCTTCATGCATTCGACTCAATTTGGAGCTTAAAGACACTTTGTTTTTATTCATCTACTTTTATTGTCAATTTGGATCTTAATGTCAATCTCTTGAGTGCTGTAGGTGGAGCTGAGGGATGTTGACACTGGCAACAAAATAACAGAAAGGTTTCGTACTGACGAGGCTCTTGAGAGTATGGACATTTTTCACTCCTTGCAATAAAGCAACTTTAGAATTATATTAGACATTTACTTTCTAGCCAAATGTTAATAAGATATAACCAGCCCTCACTAAGAAACATATTTTTCTGGGGTGCTTCATTGCATCTGGACATCAGCCAGTTTTAGACAACCACATCCCCATTATATAGAGTAAGTTGAGATCATCACCATCTAGAATTGCTTCAATCATGATCAGGATTCTATAAACTGATATTAATCAGCTTATTCAGCTTCCAATCATACCTGTTGGGACCTACACCTAGCATACCAGCCAGAACCAAGAGTGTTTGAACTGATTTATGTGGAGTTAGTGTTTTCTATGGAAAAGTTACCACGATTTGGGCTGAACTTGACATCATTTTTGCACCTAAACACATTATTTCACAATAGTATTTGAAGAGATGGAAAAATAATTCAGCAGCAAATCTAACTGAGTTTTGCGAGAAACCAGCCAAAATCACCCAGTTTTGATAGGATTCTGGCTGAGTCGTCTGCTATTCAGATTCCTTACAATGGTGTCTTGGCTAGTTTTGGTCCAATCACCACCAGAAATTGACCAGGAACCAGTACCGGCATCAGCTGTATACAATCTGGTACTGGTTTCATAAAGCATGGCCATGGTAACACTAGTTTGAGTTCTGGTTGGCTAATTTATAAATTATTATTATGTTGACAATGTTAGCCTGATTGACTCATCATCTTTGTGTTTATATATACAGGAGTTTTTGTTGAGGAGAAGTCATTCACATATCTGTATCAGGAAGGAGACATTGTGATGCTTATGGAGTATGTTTATTTCACTGCTGGCTGGGCATTTGACCATTCACATACTGTGTTGCTCCACATTTCTCTATATTCATGTAATCATGACTTTGTCCAAAATCCTTCTTGCCAGGCCTGACACATTTGAGCAACTTGAGGTTTCAAAGGAACTGTTTGGCAAAGCTGCTGCATACCTCAAAGGTTCAACTAAATATTAAGCACCATGAAAACAATAAGGCGCACAATTTGTTATTACCGTTTCAAATATATGTATGTTCTAATTTCATACATTGAGATGACTTTGCACTCCTCTTTGTGATCTACAGTTAGATGCGCAGGATTATCTCTGAGTATAGTTTTGTCAAAACTCTTTTAAAAAGGCTCTGTTGACTTGATTGTAGGATATTTAGTTGGCAAACTTTACATGCCCCTCCCTCCCTCCCTCATATGCATGTCAGGTAGTTATTTTTCTTGTAATCAGAGCTGTCTGAAGTTTCAACCTAGAGTAATATAATGAATGGAACACTTCATTGAGTTATGCCTTAAAATTGGTACTTACGGTGATAGTGATGCATAGCATTGCTTTGTACTCTGGCTCAACCATGTCTACCATCTTCACATTCTTCATAGCATTTTGAAGGTGCTAGTAGTTCACCAACTTGTGATTTTGCAGCACTGTGTCAACATTTTATTGCTTCTTTTGGGAATGGTTGTCTGCAATGCAGTTTTTTGTGATCTGAAATCATACTTCTTTGCTCACTCATAACAGATGACATGAAGGTGACTCTACAGTACTATGATGGTCGGCCAATGTCTGCTTCTGTACCTCAACGTGTAACTTGCACTGTTGTTGAAGCACAGCCTTATACAAAAGGGCTAACTGCTACTCCTCAGTGAGTTTTTATATTATTGCTTCAGCATTCCAGTATTCATATTTGTATAGTGTAATGTATTCGTTAGTTTTGCTCACTAGATGTCTTTGCTTCTCATGGCTTGACACTGTTCTGTTGGTGCCTACTGCTACTTGTGAGTAGGTATTAATGGTGGTCAGACCATTCAATATGGATTTTCTAGTCAGAGTAGTGCATGAGCTAGAGGAATTGTTAAAGGCATCAGGCCAGAAAAATAGACTGCCTACAAGTGCGGAAACATCTAAACATTATATCATTCGAAACAAATAGCAGATTCATAACACAGCTTCCATCTAATGCCCTACTTGGGAAGGTATCTGTAAGGCGGTATAGCAGTAGAATTCTGGAGCATGGTAATAGGTCAGCTTGTGTAATACAGAACCTGCAAATACACTAACCAGGAGGCCATCCGATGCTCACCTTCAGTTTGCTCTTTCATCTTTTATGCTGTGCAGAACCTCAGAAAGTCATAATCTCCACTGACCCATTCACTTCATAGCAGAGATTATTCCGCTGCCCAATCTCAGTTATTCTGTTAATAAATAACACAAAAACATGATTTGCAACTCCCCGAATCATGTTAGCACTTGGCAGTATTGAAATGGTATCCTGTAGTCCTATAGAGTTAGATGCAGAACTTTAGACCAGAGTACATTGTCTAATATAGCAGAGGACTTTTCAGATTGATTAAGCATTGTTTGTCCTTATTTCTCCTTACAAGTAACAGTAAGAACATCTATTCTCTGACTCTTGTGATTGAGAGTACTGAGAGATTGCATCTATATTGTCAGGATTCATTCTCATTTATGGGCAGTTATTGTGAGATGCTGGGATGAAGTGAACAAACTAAATGAGTATCATGGTTTTGTTGTTTTGATTTATGACCTTCAGCTATAATAACTTTTGCTAATACATTCAATGCTTGTTACATGTTGCTACAAAATTTTACTATTGCCAACTGCATAATTTATGTTATTATATGTTTTTTGACTCTCCAATCATGCTGTAACTTTGCTCATATCTGTGACTTAAATGCAGATATAAAAGGGTGCTGCTGGATAATGGTCTTACAGTGCTTGTAAGTTGATGCATTTTATTTTGTGGCGTTTATATGCCTAGACTTTTAATGAAAGCTTGATGTATATCTGGCAACTGTTGTCAAATGCACTTTGATATCCATCTTCTTGTGGTATTGTGTGCTGACAAGCTGCATTTTTGCATCAGACGTGTTTTGATTTTACAATGTCTAATCTTGTTCTTGAATGAAGCTATTAGCAAACATCAAATTGCTTCTTCTGTTAGAATTCGTTTGAACAACTAAATCAGCACTGTTTCAGGCTACATATGCTTCACTTAATTAGGTTACTTTTACATTAGTTTCTCACTCCCCAGTTCCCAGCCCTGTCTTTCTTATTTGTGATGATTAAAATCTTTGCCATTGTGCGTCCTCCTTATCTTCTTTCATTCAATTATTTTGATTGATATAGCACATGGTTTACAGTTTACCTTCAGATAACTTCCTTTTGGTTGTTAACATGGCAACAATTCTCCTTATGATGATGAGAAAATTGGAAATCTTGAACTTTGGTGAAATCCTGCAACTTTGAAATAATTTCTCACACCATGCCCACTGCAAATATTTCAGGTACCACCTTTTGTTGAAGCGGGTGAGAATATTGTTGTCAATACTGCAGATGACTCATACATGACAAGGTGAGTAATGGCCTTATGGGAAATCAAACTATTTACTCATTTTTATATCTCAATTAAATTAAATCGTTTGATATCATTGTTCAGATGGGTGATACATTAATGACCATTTGTAATTGTTTTGACAGTTAGATCCCTGATCAATTCACATAAGAAACTTTGCATTTCAGGGCCTAAGGAGTAGCATCTTATGGACCACTTAATGTACTCTGATATTGGAAGTCAACTTGCTATCTCCAATAAGTTTGTTCAGCCAGGTTTATCAAGGTTCAATAAAGTATTGGATGATATATTTTGTATTTGTATGCACTACTTGTAGGTGCTTTTTACTTGCTTACTGTTTTGAATTTTCATAAGATGCACAGTCCCATCATGGCAACACATGAAAATTTTGCAGAAAAACATATACAAAATCTTGTACCTGAGTTCAGAACATTGGCAATTGACAATATACTCTTGTTTTTTTTTTTTTAAGAAATAACTGATAACAGGCTTTGCCCCATTGCAGCTTTTCTCAAGATGCAGTATTAACCAGAATGAAAAGTAAATTGCTTAGTTCAGCTAATGATGCTTCAAACATATTTTAGGCATCATCGATAATTGTAGGAAGCATCTTTAGTTGTCATATGAAAAATGTCATGAATAATTTGAAATTTCTAAAACAAACTTGGCATTGTCATTGTGCTGTACATAGAGATGATAAACCTCTGGTGTCTTTCCACCAACTAAAAAAGAATATAAATCTTTATCCTAGTTGAACAAATCCAAAGCAGAAAAACAATGAGTAACACTGCAGAAGGCAGTCACTAGATACAAGATACATTTGTCAGGTTGCTCTGCTTACCGTCCACCATTCCTCATACATGTTTCTGTATGGAATTGGCTTCTGGAGCAGAGAATGAACCGCAAAGGTAAGGAAAACTTGAGATCAGAGGGGTAATAGTTTATCTAGTACATGAAAAACCTGCAAGACAAATGACAAAGAGGGGGCAGATCCCATGGATCACAATGATCCTGGTCCATTTCAAAGTAGTCCTGTAGTTCATTCATGCCAGATAGTGATGTGGAGATCTGTCTCTCCATCTTTATCCTATCCAGCTCTGCAATCTGGGAGCTAGTGTTGCTGCCAGCCATGTTGCATCCCTCTGCAATCTGCATGCTGGCACCGACTGCACATGATGAATCAAACTGTGCCGAGGCCAGATGTGATTCATCACATTCGTTTATGAAGTATGGCCTATAAATTTCATCAACTGTAAGCTGTGGGTCTTGCATTAGGCCATTGCACAGAGTGGCAGTGGCAATGCCATTGCTCACAGCAAAGTTGATGCTTGAACTACTACTGGTACTGGGATTGATATTATTGCTAGTTGTGGTTGTGGTGATTGTGCTGGCTATGCCGCTAGTTGTAGTGGTAGTCGTAATTGTACTATTATGATTTTTTGCAGGGCTAAAACTGATGGTAGATCGAGACACACTCTTCTTGAGCTTCTTGTGGTCAAGAAGCGTGTGGATCCTCGATGCAAGTGGCGAGTTAGGAGAGGCATGCGTGCCGAAGTTGGTGCGCGTGTTCGAGCCCCTGAGGAGGCAGGCAGCCTCATCATAGGCCCTTGCAGCCTCCTCAGCAGTCTTGAATGTGCCGAGCCACATCCGTATCTTACGTGTTGTGTCCTTGATCTCTGCTACCCACCTCCCTGAGGGCCTTTGTCTGACACCCACATACTTGTTTTTGCTATTGCTGCTGATCTTGTTCCTCCCTTTGGGCTTGGTTGGCTTTGTGATTGGAACTTGGTAGTGGTGTTGCTGATGAGGGCTTTGTGGCTGTTGGAATTGGAGTTCCATTGGGGATTGTTCGTATTGGAGGCTCTTGTTTGAGCCGGGGAGGAGGAACTAATGTCTGAATTTAAGGGGAACTCCGACTTTGAGGGTCTGAGTTAGTGGGGAGCTTGTCATTGTGTGCATGACTTCAATGCTGACAAGTCTCAAGATATCTGAGTATACCACGATCCATTGGTCAAAATGTCATTTTCTGGAGGTTTTCTCTATGTTTTATCTATTTGTTTAGTGGCTGTTTGGTTGGCATGCTTGCTCTTTAGGTTGGTTGGCAAAACTTTCTTCTTATTTCAAGCTATTTATTTTGTATGAATTACCAAGGTATGGTTGGGTTTTGTGTGTGTTCTTGGGTGGGTTTGAGGAGTGTGATGTGTCTTTTCTTTTCTTTTCTTTTTTTTTTGGTAGTGTGTTATATTGGGATCAATCAAATATACCACAGAAAACTTTAAATGATTATATTTGAGAATGTGCTGATTTTAGGGGGACAATAGATGCCTAATCAAGGTTCGACTTTCTGTTTTCGATGGGTTTTGCGAACCCAGCCGAGATACCGATTATCGGCATGTTTCTTGGTTTTTCCGCCCCTTCTCAGTTTAATTTGGTTTTGCTTTGTAATTTTTTTTCAAACTTTTGTATTCTCTAATCTTGTATAATCATCAATACACTCATTCTTACAATATAACAATCTAATACCTATAGTTTCAATTGGAATTATATATTCTGATGTAGACCGAGATGGCCGATTTTCATGGGGAACTTGATCCCTGTGCGTGATACACCTTACGTTTAGGAACAAAAAGTCCAAATACTTAATTCGTGGACTGCCCTAGATAAATATTTTATGAGATTTGATGATATCTGATAATTGCTTTTACAATGCAACTGACATTCTGAGTTCGGTGCTTCGAAATATCTGGTATGAGGTGAGGTCCCACATGATTGCTGAAATTTTTTAGCAGCAGTTGACAACCAGAAGATAATAGCACTTTAATCATAAACATTACGCAGCTGACTTGAGCTCTTAACTTAAAAAATATATATTATTTACTATTTTTATTAATGAAAAAATTAGATATAACTCCCATTATTCTTTGTTTATTACATTCTAACCCTCTTTTTTGTTATTGACACACTACCACCCTTATTCTGACAAATAATGAATCAAGCACCTCCATTAGTTTTGCACTAATGATGTTCGGATTAATGCTATTTTACTTAAAAATATTCCTTACACAACACCGTAATCTCTTCTCTACAATGTATAGTGTCGGTCTTGGAATTATCTGTCTACTAGATAAATCTGACTTTGTAGTCATAGATAGGAAGTTTTTCAGCAAGAAGACAAGCTCACAAGAAAGGAGATAGTAACCCATTTTTTTATGTCGACTGTAGTGTCTGTTTTATACAAGATTTGTTCTTGATAACAAAAACTCGCCAGCCGGAGATAT
Source organism: Pharus latifolius (assembly GCA_019359835.1). NCBI lineage: Eukaryota > Viridiplantae > Streptophyta > Magnoliopsida > Poales > Poaceae > Pharus > Pharus latifolius. Next base: position 91,590,215 of record CM033321.1, on the reverse strand, counting down.
ACTGATATGTTTTTTCAGGAAAATTTTGTTCGTACTCAGCTGTTTTTGTTTCTGTAACTAAAAAAAATTTCCTTTTTTTGAAAAATGTAGGCTGTGGTTAGGATGATCGTTAGACACTCATCGTGTTAATTTAAGTACACGCCATGCTCTTCCATGTATAAGGACATTTTTTGGTTTAATCCATTGTGGAACCTATTTTGGTGATGCAATTCTGCCTGTGAACTCAAATTGTTTACACAGTTAAGCTGAAATGCTACTGACAAGATAAATACAAGTAATCTATTGCTAAAGCGAAAAGTAATGCCCAAACTCGTTGCTTTATACACAGATGCAATCAGTATCCAATGTCGTGTGTTCTTCCTATACATTTCTAAGCCGTATAAACTACAAAATGCCTGTTACAAAGACAAGGGATTCCTGAACTAATGGCCAGGCCTTGAAAAAATGTATCATTTGAAAGCATGGTTATAATCCTGGAAATAGAATGTCTTCTGGATGAAATTTGCGAGCCAGCGAGATGCAATGAAGCACAGCACGGCTGCAGACACAACCGCAGTTCTTTGAACCACCGATGTGATCAAGCTCTGCTTGGCAACTGCAAGAAATCCAACAACGGCGATTGACATGACTTGCAGAGTAACTTCGAGTGCGGTCAGGGCTTTCAGTGCAGCATGGCAGCTGGTGCATTGCACGACATGCGACCAATACCTGTCAACGGCAACCAGAAACATTGCAAGGATTACTGAATTCGCCCATGTTTTAAGTTTCAGGCAGGCATAAAAATTAATGGTCTTACCTGTTTAGAAGCTGATCCTTGGGGGGAGCAGGAGGCAGCTGATTAGTAGGGTTTACCCAGCCAGCCTGACACTTGCAGTACTTCCTGAACCAGTTTCTGAAGGCAATGACCATGCTATCTGATGATGTGGGCACATAGCAAACTTTCTGCCAATTTTGTAGGCCAGTGGCAGCAAGTTTGCGCTCCTGAAAGGCATCAATCAGTTAAACAATGATGTTGATGAAAGAAAACAAGCTAACCACATGACCTGATCAAGTTATCTAATGCGCATAGCTATAGCTGAAATAACAAGCTTGAGCTAAGCATGTGTATCTTTCCCATCATCACAAAAAAAAAGAGCCTATAGAAATTATATGGGAACACATTCCTTTCAGTTACCTCAACATGGAGGAGGTAAAGATCTGAATCCAAGATAAGATTCTGCCCAATGTGAAAAACCCATCGCGGTATGATTTTGTTGAGCCAAATGCCGACGTTTCTCGGGAACGCCCATATGAGCCTGCTTCTTCCAGGAGCTACCGGAATGCACATGAATATAAGAAGAGCCTGAGGCTGCTTCTTCTGGCCCTCACCCTAGAGAAAGGAAGCAAGAGCAGCAAACCATGTTTATTTGATAGAAGGATTCTTTGAATTCCTAGCTGTGTCACTTACATTAAAAGAGGGGAGGCGCTACACTACACACCTCTTTGTGCACCGGTGAACCATAAATCAGGCATGGCGCGATGAACCGGAAGTACCCTCTCTCCTGATTTGACAAAAACCCAGTTATTGTTGCATCCTCTATGTTCATCTTAATCGGGCCACCTCCTTCTCGGTCATATTCAACTGTGAAGAGACGAGACATATTTCTAGTTAGTGACACTGATTGCTGTTTCAAAGATCAAACTAAGGCAAGTTCCATGCGGAAAGAGTTTAGTTCTAGCGCAAAGAGGGAGTTCATATCAGGGACTTATCTCCCAGGATCTTCTCGCCGGCGGATTCCTCCCATCAATCCCCTATGCGCATAGGGGACATGAGCTGGGTCCATGAGGTTCTCTACCAAAACATCATATCTGAAATCCAACAGAGACATCAGTGAAGGCTAGCTACAGTATAGATTATAGTTACAAATTGGGCTGTGCTGGGTCGGCACGGCATGGCACGTGCCCGTCAGACCGGTTGCTTAGGCCCGGCTGTGCAGTTGCTGTGCGGGGCCGGGTCGGCCCGGTAGCTCAGGGGAGAGGCCCGGCACGGCACGATATCCCACGGGGCCGCAGTGCGTGCCGGGCCGACATGGGCACGACTCGTTTCGAATTTTAAAATTACTTTTTAATTTTAATACATTAAAATTAGTGGTGATCATCTGATCGTCTCTCGTCTGGTCGAGCCGTCGAGGTCGTTGACCAGGATCGTGATCGTCGCAGAGGTCGTCGCGGTGGCGAGGTTGCGCTGTGTGGAATGGGAATGGCAGTGGATCACCAGCGAGCACACAAGATCTACAGTGTGTGAGGCTGTTCGCCGGCGGTGAGAGAAGATGAGAAGAAGGAAGTGGCGGAAGAAGGGGTCGACAAGGACTCTAATTTGGGGCTGTGTCCCCAAATTAGAGTCTAGATGCCGGGTGCTTGAGGGCGGTGCAACGAGGAATCAAGTGTGGCGATGAGGAACTAGGAGAGGCATCATCGTCCGAAGGCCCGGCACTAGCGACAGAGAGGAAGGAGGCGGCTTGGGTGGAGCATATCTGATGGATTTGGCGATGAGCGGCGTGGGGATTTGGCGTGGTATAGCGGCACAACACGTGGTCCAAATCTGCGGCGGCGCGGCAAAGTTGTGGCACTTTGAGCCTTTGATGAATGCAGCAGAGCGGAGCTGAGGCCTGAGGAAGATGAAGGCACATAGAGGAGAGTGTACTAACGGGCCGCACCATGCCATGTCGGCCCGGGCTCGGCACGCTTTACCGGGCCGTGCCGTGCAACCCGTTGGGCCAAATTTTGCAGCCCGGCAAAGCCCGTTAGAGTTTCGTACTGCGTGCTGGGCCAAAATTTCGTGCCTCGGGCCAGCCCGGCATCGGCCTAGCCCAACTTACATGTCTAGTACAGATAACACAATGCAGCTTGCTGGAAGCTTCAAGGTTCAGAAAGATGAAGCTTTTACCCATAAAACATGTCCCTGATCCCATATATGGAGACGAACGACGGGTCGTCCAACTCCGGGATGTATGGAGGCCGCTTCTTCTCCAGTATATCCTTGTAATGTGGATCTTTCCTTGGATAGAACCAGAGGATGTTGTTCTGTACCACGCTGGGGTATACGCCAACACAGGCCTTGCTGTTCTTGTGAACCTGCAAGAAACAAGGTAAAAAGATTGCGCCTTACTCAAGAATGTATTAGAAAACAAGGAAAATATCACTCTTTTTTGCAAGAAAGGATCAGAAAACAATGCAAAGATCGCGCCTTTATGCAAGAAAGAATGCAAAGATTGTGTCTTTATGGAAGAAAGTATGAGAAAGAGAAGAAAAGATGGCGTACGGGGGGTCCGGCGGAAGGGGCCTGGGGGATGAACTGGCAAGCGCCCTGGCCGTCGAAGCACCAGCCGTGGTAGACGCACTGGAGGCGGCCCTTGGGGTCCACGCGGCCCTCGGAGAGCGGCGCGAGGCGGTGGGGGCAGGCGTCGTCGAACACGCGCCACTCCCCGGCGGTGCGGTCGTGCCACACCACGAGGTCCAGCCCCAGGATAGTCTTCCCGTGCGGCGCGCGCCGGTCAAGATCGCACACCGGGGCCACCGGATACCACTGGTCCAGCCAGTCGAACTGCTCGCCAGGGGAGGCCGGCGACGGCGGTTCTTGCGTCTGCGGCGTCTCCGCCGCCACGGCGGACAGGCGGGCCGTGCGGAGCCGGCGGAAGAGGTGCAGACGAGGTGAGGTGGCGGGGAGGAGGAGACGCTTGGAGCGAAGTGGGAGGCTTGTGGGGGTGGGGAAGGGGAGGAGGAGGGGGAGGTGGAGCTCCATGGCTGCCACGGAGACGGAGGAGGTGGAAGAAGAGCCACGAAACACAGAGAGCTCTGTGGCCCGAGCGGCTCGAAAAAATAGTGGGCCCGCGGTTGTCGTGCGCCCTTAATATCACTTACCATGGCCCTTATTATCTGTTATGAGATTAAGTTCAATGCATATAGTGTTTTATGAGATGTTTTAGAGAGATATTTTATATCATAAATGTAAAATATCATAAGTCATTACTCAGTTCAATATATATATATATATATATATATATATATATATATTTGTTAGATGAGAGAAAAATAATTAGATAATAACTCGGTAAGTAAATGGTGAGAAATTCAAATAAAAAATCGAGTGTCAACCATTCTCTTATCGAATTTTTTTAAATAATTCAAAGCAAAAAAGAAAATTACTAAAATGATTCACAATTTAACAAAATTGTAAAATTGATTTGACAGCTCATCAAATCACAAATAGGAAACACGACAAAAGAAATTGCGGGTGGAGAGTACGACAGAAGGACACCACTACCACTCACATTATACAGGGTTTTCAATTTTTTGAATATCGATATCGTTTAAATTATAACTCCAATTAATGAATAATTTGAGTCAGTAGAATTGTAAAGACAAAACGATATAAATAGATCATTAACTGGGATTATATATCACAAGATATCACATTTTACTATATCTTAAGATATATAATTTATGTTGATGATTCATTTATTTCAATCTGATCATTTTGGTCTCACAATTCCATTGGTTCAAATAGATCGTCGATCGAAATTACATATTGAAAGATATCAATGTCAGAAGACTAAAAAAATTAGTACAATTTAATTTGAAAAATTTAACTAAAACTTTAAAATTGTTCTGAAATCAAATATCTTTTGATCTATAATTCTGATCGACGATCCGTTTGAATCAATGAAATTGTGAGGTCAAAACAATCAGATTAAAACAAACGGATCACCAACAGAGGTTATATATCATAAGATATCACATCTTATGATATCTTGTGATATATAAGCCTAATTGATGATTCGTTTATATCGATCTGATTGTTTTGTCTTCACAATTCTACTATTTTAAACGAATTGTTAATCAGAGTTATAATTTAAAAGGTATCGATGTTGGAAAAATTAAAAAATCCTATATAATGTAACTGCATGTATGCATGCATGTGAGTGGTATGCTTTTGTCGCGCTCCTCATCCGTGATTTATTCTGTCGCGTTTTTGCCTACGATTTGATGAGTTGTCAGATTAATTTTACAATTTTGTTAAACTGTGAGTCATTTTCGTAATTTTATTTTTTACTTTATGTTATGTAAAAAAAAGTTCTTTTCTTTTCTTCTCTTCAAAAAACAATTATTTTTTCCCTGAGCGTCGGCCTCGCGTTCGACCTAATCTAAGCAGAGAAGCTAAATAGGTAGTTGGACACGTGGACAGTTGGCTCCAAGTTAAGTCAAATGTAAAGATGTTTCGGAAGGCGTTTCAACAAAATATTCTTAGCATATTTTGTATTACATGTGCGAAGAACCACCCGAAACACTCATACTCCAATACAAAGTAGTTTCGCAAGATGCTTTGCACGGCCTACGAGTAAATTAAATTTTATTAGAATTGAGGTGGGTTTAGTAAAATAGCAATAACTTTTAATTCAAAAATTGAATGTATACAATATTTGGTCTCTGTATGAAGATAATTAAAATATCTATAACTTTCTCAATATAATCTATATTTAATTTGAACTAAATTAATATATAAATTAAGAAAAACATTTATACATGATCACACGGAAATCGAGATAGTAAAAAATAAATAAATTTCCGGCGCCTGGAGCCTCAGAAAGCGTCCCGTCTGTCCTCCCTCACGCCAAAAAAGGATTTTTTTTTTATTGGACTTCGTCTCACTGAATCTAAATCAGAATCAGCGCTTCTTGTGTGTTTGCTTTGGCGTCAAATTTTGCTCAATCACTCGATCTGAGTCACACAATTTTTCCTTCAAAAGTCTACAGCAAGAGATACGACCACCAGTAAAAGCGTATTTGTAACATGGAAATTTCACATAAATGTAAAAAAATAATCATATATTTAGAGATTTAATAAGAATAAATTTTCCTTTCCTCTAAAATTACTTTCCAATTTTTACCTTTCAAATCTGGCCTCAAACAATTTTCTAAAAAAGTCTTTTAAAATCTAAAATAATTCATCAGTTTTCTATTCAAAGAGTTTTATAGTACTCTGATGCCTCCAACTAGAGGTGAAAACAAATCGGATATAGGTTGATATTGTTTTTTTTATCCTAACTAATTTTTTTTTCTTGAATATGGATATCACCAAATATGAATACGAATATGGATAAATTCATATCTGAATATGGGACAAATACAGGTCAAATGCAAATAAGATTATAGATATAAAATCAAATATTTTGTTCAAAGATACTACAAATTTAACAAAACAAATACATAAACAACTTGTAGTTTATAGAAAGCATAATGTGTTTTTCTTAAATGAATAGAAAACAACTATCACGATATAAGAAGATTATTTCTTTTTACTTACTTCAACTAGTATTATCTTGATTTGAATACAAATTGTTAGGCAGCACTGCACCAACAAGGTATATGGTAATGCAACATGCATGTCAGACTACAGTCAAGATTATGATGAGTCAAAACTTGTGTTTTTTATGCTCTTAGCGATCTTGGACATTGAACTAACTAGGTAATAACATGATAAATCGTTGAACTGAGCTGGCTAGTTAAGATCAACATCTCTATTATCTGGACATCTGAATTTTATTTTTACTGGATATCCATATCTATATCCACCAAATATCATGCTCCCATATCCATATTCATATATGGCAAATTTTATTTGTATCTGTATCTGTATCCAGTTAGATAATTATATCTCAACTCATTTTCACTGTCTAACAGGAACATAACAAGCGAATAATATTGGACTTGTTTTCAACCCTACCTCTAACCTTAAAGAGAGGTACATATTAAATTTGATAGTGGATTTATTGGGGGTAAAATTGGTATTTTATTTAAAATATTTGTCTGTTGGAGAAAATAAGATTGGAATTATTTTTACATAGACTTCTGCAATTTCTACTCCAACTTCTAGATTCTGAGATTGACTCTTCGTGGACGTCCAATTAGGCGACGATGATGTTGGCACCAAGTTGGTTGTTAGCGGCGTTGCGAATGATATGAAAAAGAGCATCCAGTTTATCAGCAAGACGATATCTTACGGATTGAAAATTAGTTCGGCTAATTTAATTTGAGTGTAGAATGTGGGTGTGTTAATAATATGAGTCGGATAGATATCAAGAGATATTAATAATTTTGGACTATTTAATTTTAGTAATTTGGATAGCTCCATAAAATTTAGGAAGACTATAAAAAATCTCTCCTATTTAGGCCTAAAAGATATGAAAAGGAATACTAACCATGACACAAAATTGGGGGATTTTTTTGGACGAATATATGAGCGAATAATAAGTTGTAGTCCAAAATAATTTTTTTTGCATCTTATTAGAAGAATTTACTGTTTTAGTTGTGTTATTCTTAGATCGTATAACCGGTGTTTGACTTGTTTTAAATTTTTTCAATAAACTGACTAATCAGGTGTTTAAATTTATATGTTCAAGCATCTAACTTATTTTAGAATTATTCTATAAACACCAATACCTTTTTAACTGAAAATCTTCTTAAAGCCGTGAGCGTGGCTTATAAACTTATAATCTAAACTAAAACTTGGTCAAACATTTTCTTAACGAAGATAATATTAACTTCATTGAACCTCTAAGCCCATCTCTCACCGTGCTTGTTGAGCGTGAGCCTCACGCCATCACACTCTGACGTAAATTGAGTCAGCATGATATGAGAGGCCCACATATCTGTCCCATCCCATAAGTCTACGAGTTTGCTATTTTGTCAGCCTAAGACCTAACGTAGAACCATTATGAAGTCATTGTGGTGTTTAAATTTTGCCTTTAGAGATGGATGAAAATTTAGTAGAAAAATTTTTACGGATGAGAAGATTTCTGGAGTTGTTAGATCTTGTACAGACAATTTCTGATGCATCTCATCATATATATCTAAAATCAACAATACAAATTCAAACAAATTTCAGTCTTTTTTACACCTAAAGTTTTCTGCTAGATTTCCATGCATCGGAGATATCCTAATCACCCACCCCACTGTTCTAAAAATAATTCAGCTACCCTTCCTGGCTAGCAAATCACGCACCGCACACTGCACCTAACACCAAAAAGGCCTAACCTTTCTTTCATCCTTAAAACCACTCCAACTGCACGCGCATAAATTACTAGTACTACTTCGCCCGCACACGCACGCACTAGTAAGGACCACGGAGAGCCCAAGAAGCGGCCGTCTCATGGCGGGGAGGGCGAGGGGGAGCGTGTGGGAGATCCAGCCAGCCGACGTCGCCGCAGCGGGGCTCTCCGCCGGCGAGGCGGGCCCCTTCCTCGCCGCGCTCCGCCGCGCCGCCCGGGCAGGCGGCGGCGAGGCCGCCGTGTGGGAGGCGGCGACGGTGGCGGGGGTGCTGCGGCCGGAGCACCCGCACGCGCTCCACCAGCTGGTCTACTATTCAGTCTACGGCAAGTGGGACCGGGTGGCCCGGGGCCCGCCTCCTTACTTCTTCCCATGCCCGTAAGCGACATGTCCAAATTTTCTTTGGGACAGATGATTAGATTCTGTGTACGAAAAGCTTCTACTACATTAATGTCGCTTCTAGAAAGGAATAAGTCTATGCTCTGTGTGCTTGGTACTTGGTATCACGGGTCCATTGAACGATTTTGTCCACAGGTTCTATAAATTTGAGTGCTTAACTTGCTTACATACTACCTTGTTCTTTTTTACATGTTATTTTAGACCTTTTTACGTTGTTTAAAATATAATTTTGATCATTAATTTTATAACTATGAACAAGTCAAAATTATAAAACAATAATGCTATATAAATAAATTTGATGACAAATTTAGATATTATTTCCATATGGTTAACCTTGATACTTTTTTGAAAGTTTCAAAAATTTTATTTTCACGTATATCAATTAACAAGTAGAAAAGAACGGGAGAAATATCAGAGTACTCATTTCAGCATAAAGTCAAAATTCGTCAACTTTGGTCTGAAGTCCTGTTGTGGATCTCAGCTTTTCGAATAGCAAAATTGACCCTTGTCTTTTTTGGTTCAGGTTAGAAAAAAAGGACTCTCATTTAAAAGATTATGAATTTGGTGTCGCTAATTAATGGGGACTGGACGCACATCTTAGTAGCAGAGCTTCTTTAGAACCAGAGACCAAAGTTGCGGCCTTTTTTGTTGTTTGAAAAAATTGAGGTTTGCAAGTTTGATGACCAAAATGTGACTTTCCCTAGTCTAAACTCTAAATACATGTACGGAAGTGCTTCAATGTTCTCCAAAATTGTGAATTGTATAACATTTAAAGCAAATTGTAGGTCTGACTTTCAACTACTCCTTACTCCACTACTAACTATATTGTTTTAAGATTTGTGCAATTTTGTTTCTGAAGAGCATAGAATCACAACTCATACATGTAGGATGCAAATGTATTTGTTGTATTGAGACACATTAGATCAGAGCGTGTAATTTTGCTTCTCAAAGACACTAGTGTTTCAACCATGGCAGGACTGACTCTAAGCAAACAAATCTTGGGAAAGTAATGGAAGTGCATGGACCTAAGCTTTTAGGATCATCTTATAAGGACCCAATTTCAAGCTATAACCTCTTCTACGGGTTTTCCGTGGAGCATCAAGAGGTTAGTTACTCGAAATTCTATTATAACAATGAAAAATTAGTTCAAAAAATGTTTTTTTCTTTTACTTCTTCATAACCAGTAATGTGGATATCTAAAGTAACATTTGAATGGATATTTGTATTGGTCACCAACAATGTGATCCTAGGCCATCCTTTCTTAGGTCTACTGGTCAATCATCCTAAAGGAGCTCTCAGTCAAATTCCAACAAGAGCCAAAGTCAATTATAGATACCTCAGATAAATCGAAGGAAGGAGGAACATGGTTCCAAGGTGCAGTGCTGAACATTGCTGAATGCTGTCTGTTACCTGCAAGTTCCCAGAACAGGACAGACGACAGTACAGCTATTATTTGGAGGGATGAGGCCCTTGACGATTATCCAGTTAAGCGGATGTCACTGAAGGAGCTTCGCAGTCAAGTAATGTATGTATATTATATTATTATATCAAAATAAGAATAAGAAGCATACAAAATACAACTGAATTTTGCTGCAACTTACTTTGCAGTGTCGTAAGCATGGTTTTATTGCTTTTGTGTTTTCAGGATAGTCGCAACTGCCCTTGATACCATGTTTCAAAAAGGGGATCGAATTGCAATAGACATGCCTATGACATGCAATGCAGTCATCATATATCTGGCAATCATCCTTAGTGGCTTTGTTGTCGTGTCAATAGCAGACAGTTTTGCACCTCAGGAAATTAGCACTCGCATGAATGTATCAAGAGCAAAGGCAATTTTTACACAGGTGACATATTAGGTTATTACTTGTCTCATGATACACTTATATAAGAGGGCTATTCTAAATTCTTAAGATTTCAGGATTTCATAATTAGAGGAGGGAAGAAAGTTCCCCTTTACAGGTAAGGCTGATCAGTTCGGCTTAGTTCAGATATGTGTTTCAATAACTTATTTCACTTGTACATGTTCCATCCATCTAAGTAGCTTGTAGTACATACATTCTTCAGCCGTGTTGTGCAAGGGACTTCATGTAAAGCTGTCGTAATCCCTGCAATTGGAGGCAATCTGGGAGTTGCACTAAGGAAAGGTGATATGTCTTGGAAAGATTTTGTTTCTCGAGATGCTGGGAGGTATGCAATAAACTTTGCCTTGCCCTTGTTGTGTAGAAACAAACAACAATTTTATCTCATGCAGCTTTCGCGATATTCTTTTTCTTGAAAATAGAATACCTGCAAAATAAGGGTATGTCCTGATTTGACCAACAATACCTCTTGGTTTTGCAGGTCATCTAACTATACTGCAATTTATCAGTCTGCAGATGCTCTGACTAATATACTTTTTTCTTCAGGGACAACTGGTATAGATCATCCCGGCATTTTCCCGCTTCTTTTTCTCTTGGTTGCACCATTTCTTTTGTTGATGTTAGAATATAAAGGCTATTGCTATTATGTCCTTACTTTATTGCCTTACTTTCCTTTCCTTAGGCTACTTCTCCCTGGTGTATATATATGGCTATCTTTATCATTAATGAAAGTGAGTTGGAATTATCATCTTCAATTCCTAACATGGAATCAGGGCAAAATTAGGGGTATACATTCCAATCTCCCGTTGGCGGTCACTGTCGCTAGCGTCCACCTCTTCCTCCTCCTCCCAGTGTGAATCAATCGTCGGCGTACTCCCCCGCATCATCCTCTCCACCACGTGGAGTTCGCAGCCGCCGTCGTGCACTCGTTGTTCCTGCGGTGTTGTTTCTGCCACCATTGTCGCCGCAACCGTTGTTGCCGTCACCACCGTCACTGCCGCCGCCATTTTGCACTCAGGATTCAAATCTAGCCTCCAGATCTGAATCTAACCATCGTAGTCGACATTGTTGTCGCCGCTGTTGCCGCCGCCACAGCCGCCATCGCAGTCATCGCCGTTGTGTCGACGATGTTGCTACCACCGCAGCCGCTGTCACCGTCGCTTACATGCCGCCGCCACTACTGTCGTCGCTGGCTTCGAGATTATGCATGCTCATTGCACTTGGGATCGATCCAGATCTAACTCCTAGATCTAAATCTCCGAGCTGAGCCGAGCTAGCTCCAAGTTGAGCCAACCCAAGCCGTATCTGAGTCGGGCCGAACCGAGCTGACCCTCTTGCAGCTCTATACAGTGCATGCTTTTGTTGACGAGAGTTCTGGCTCATCTCTTCAGCTGTAGTGAGATCCCTAGCTCCTCGTAGATTGCAACTTCCGATGATTGATATCAAACTCACCGAAACTGACACCTACAATAAGTGGTCATGCCGTATCTCCTCCCTTCTGATGGTTATAGGTCTTTAAGACCATATCAAGGAGACATGGATACCCAGAGCGGGTGTGTAGCTAGAGACCTGGGAGAGGAATGAGGCTCAGGTTCGGTTTGCTCTTCTGTAGAGTATTGACTTTGCCATCAGGCGGAGTATCTGTTGCTTGTCCTCTTGCCATCAGATTTGGACTACCCTTCAGGGTTGCTTTGAGCATCCAGCCAGGCATTGAGGTCCACGCTCTTGCAGCAGCTACAACATCTTCAGCAGGGAGAGCTATTAGTTGAGACCTTCCACATCAAGATTTCTGAGATTTGGCGTTAGCTGAATGACATGGCACCTGCGCCGTGCTCCACTTCGTAGCCTGCAAGTGTGCTACTGAGGCAGTAGTCTACCAGGAGCAGACGAGGATCTTTGAGTTCCTCACCCGTTTTCATTCGGAGTTTGAGGTCGCTAGATCTCAGATTCTGAACCATGAGGTACTATGAACTCTGGAGGCAGCTGTGAAGGCTATGATACCTGAGGAGACGCGTCAGCGTTCTCACTCTACTACCATCCTGCCTTCTCATAGCGTTCTGGCTACACAGCACTCTTCAGGCTTCTTAGGCTCTCGCCAGTCTTCTTCAGGCTCTCGCGCACTAGCTTCCTCTTCTAATCCCAAGAAGAGGAAGGCTCACACTTAGACACAGTGTTCCTACTATCACAAGAGGGGATATTTGCAGGAAGCCTACTTCTAGTGGATTCATAATGGGAGACCTTATGTTCCATCTGCAAGAGTTGTTACTGGTGGATCCCTACATCTTTTACTGTTGTTGACATGGCTCCAGCACTCACTTTAGCTTCAGATCCTTGTCTACAGCAGTTCATGACAATGTTCCAGCAGCTCTCCCATGTATCAACATCTCCATCAGTTATCCACACTACTGTCTCTGCTTCCTCCAGTCTATTTGGTTGAATTTCGTCTACCTCAAGTATATGAGATGAGAATAGGGTTCTCGACTTAGGGGCCACTCGACATGTTCAGCATGATAGTTTTGGCCTCTAGGAATGTACCACAGGCAATACCAGTTCCAGGATTCAGCTGGCCGATGGTTCGTCCTTACCCATGTTTCACAGTGACGTTCTCCACATATCTCAGTTTCATATTCTTGATGTTTACTGTGACCTTGGTATGGCCATGCAACTGCACTCGGTTGGTCAGATCGTTAATTAGGACCGTTTTGTGGGTTTTGACTCTTCTGCTTGATTTGTGCAGGATCGTCACACAAGCCCTCATTGGAGCTGGCCATTGCTATAGTGGATCAGACGGGCTCTATGTACTGGACTATCTGCATCTACTCTCTTGTTCTTGGCCACCTATGTCTTCTACCTCCATTAGCTCATTATGTTTTGTCTCTATCAGATTTCCCCAGTGGCATCATAGGTTAGGTCATCTTTGTGGGTCTCGACTGTCTACGTTAGTCCGACAGGGTGTGTTGGGTCGTGTCTCTCTAGACACCAATTTTGTTTGTACGGGTTGTAAGCTGGGCAAGCAGCTACAACTCCCATATTGGACAAGTCACTCTAGGTCTAGGTCTCCTTTTGTTTTGATTCATTCTGATATATGGGGTCCTGTTCCTTTCTCTTCGAAAGGCGATCACAGGTACTATATTATTTTTATTGATGATCGTACCATATGCACATGGATTTATTTCATGAGACATCATAGTGAGGTTTCTATTTATATATCTTTTGCATCTATGATACAAACTCAGTTTTCCACTTTGATTAGAGTTCTTCGTTCTGACTTCGGGGGAGCATCTATCTCGCAGTTTTTGAGAGTTAGCTTCTCAGGGTACTCTCTCTCAGCTGTCTTGTCCAGGTGCCCATGCCCAGAACGGTGTTACTGAGTGCAAACAACATCATATCATTAAGATTGCTCGCACCCTTCTACTAGCATCTCATGTTCCTTCTCTTTTCTGGGCAGAGGCCGTCTCTACCTCAGTCTACTTCATCAATCTTTAGCCATCTTCTATTCTTTCTGATTGTAGTCTAGGTAAGTGTCTCTTTTCTGCCTCTCTCAATTGTCTCTATTCTTTCTAATCATCTTCGGGTGTTTGGCTATACTTGCTTTGTCCTCCTCTCGCCCAGGGAACGCACGAAATTGATAGCTCAGTCAGTGAAGTGCGTGTTCCTTGGCTATAGTATTGAGCATAAGGGCTATTGTTACGATCCTTCTGCTCGACGGATCAGATTTTCACACGATGTCACTTTGTTGAGGATCAACCGTTCTTTCACCCTCTCCTTCTACCACTTCTGGTACCACCACTAATGTCTTGTTTCTTTACTTTCCTTTTACTCCCTTTAGTAAGACATCTCCATTTTCCTCATACCTGCCACATACTGAGACATATCCACCTCTTATAGACTTGCCACCTACTAAGCCATCTCCCTCCACAAATTTATCACCTTCCTCTTCGCCTAGACCCTTGAACCTTCTTTCTCCTTTCATTACTCTCATTGTCCTCGTTCTTCCTCTGATGATCCAACACCAAAGTCTGCTCCACTTGGCCTAGCATCACTCCTATGGTCTCTTGCGATGATCCACAACCACCTAAGGTCCCTGCTATAGAGTTGCCCCAGCCTCAGTATCATATGCGCGATCGTTCTACTATGCTCGACCTGATCGTTTTGGCTTTGCTGGTGCTGTCATGACAGGAACTAGCTACTTATCAGGAGGCAGCTAATAGCCTGGAGTGGCGCTCTGCTATGGCTGAGGAGCTTGATGCTATGGCTTGGACTTCGACTTGGGAGCCTGTACCTTGACCATCTCATGCAGTCTCTATTCCCTGCAACTGGGTTTTTAAGATCAAAACCAAGGCAGATGGTACTGTTGAGTGCTATAAAGCTCGTTTGGTAGCTCGTAATTTTCAGCAGGAGTATGGGCATGACTGAGGAGACATTTGCTTCAGTTGCTCACATGACGATTGTTCGTACTCTCATTGCTGCCGCTGCTGTGCATGGTTGGACTATCTCTCAGATGGATGTCAAGAATGTGCTTCTGAATGGTGATATGCATGAGGTTTATATGCGGCCACCATAGGGTTTTGACTGTCCATCAGATTATGTTTGCCGCTTGCGATGAGCTTTATATGTGCTCAAACAGGCTCTGCGAGTTTGGTTTGAGTGTTTTTAGTCAGTGATTGTTGCAGCTAGTTTTACTCCATGCCACCATGATCCAGCCATGTTTGTTCATTTGAACCCTCGGGGACGGACCATCGTTCTTTATGTTGATGATATGCTGCTTACTAATGATGATCCTGTTCATATAACCTCTATCAAGGCAAAACTTAGTGCACAGTTCTTGATGTCTGATCTTGGTCCACTCAACTATTTCTTGGACATTGAGATTACCTATTCACTTGACGGGATTTCCCTTTCACAGTAGTGTTATGTTCTGGATCTGCATTCTCATTTCTCACTTTGGTGTCACTGATGACAAGATTGTTGTCACCCCCATGGAGTTGCACTTACAGCTGCACCCTAAAGATGGTACTTCTCTTCCAGATCCATCTAGGTGTCAACGGCTCGTGGGTGGTCTTGTTTATCTTGGTTTCACTTGACGGGATATCTCTCATGCTATTCATATCCTCAGCCAGTTTGTCAGTACCCCGACCTTAGTACATTATGCTCATCTTCTTTGTGTTCTGTGGTATCTTCGGAGCACTTCTTCCCGCTGTTTGTTCTTTTCCAGGACCAGCTTATTGCAGTTGCAGGTCTTTTTTGATGCTACATGGGCCAACAATCCGACTGATTGTCGTTCAGTCACGAGTTACTATATTTTCCTCGGTACTTCTCTTCTTACCTGGAAGTCCAAGAAAAAGATTACTGTGTCTAGGTCCAGTGCTGAGGCTGAGCTCCGCGCTCTGGTAGCCACTGCAGCTGAAATTGTTTGGCTTCGATGGCTTCTGACTGATATCGGTGTTTCTGTCACGACGGCTACGCCTTTGTTTTGTGACAACACTAGCTCCGTTCAGATTGCCAATGATCCTGTAATGCATGGGCTCATGAAGCATGTTGGGATTGACGCCTTCTTTACTCGATCCCATGTTGAATAGGATATCATTGATTTGCACTACCTTTCTTCCAACATGCAAGTTGCTGACCTCTTCACTAAGACCCAGACTCGACATTTGTTTTCTTTTCTGCTATCCAAACTCAAGCTGTTTGATCTGCCCTGAGTTTGAGGGAGGTGTTAGAGTATATAAACTATATTGTTATACTCTTTATTATCTTACTTTTCCCTTTTCTTGGAGGCTATTCCTCCTTGGTGTATATATGTGACTCTCTTTACCATTAATGAAATTGAGTTGGAATTATCATTTCAATTCCTAACAATTGACACATGATTTTAGCTGTTTCGTGCTTGTTGTACAGGAGAGCCAAAAGCCATACCATGGACTCAGCTTTCTCCAATAAGGTGTGCAGCTGATTCGTGGGCACATATGGACGTTCGCTCGCAGGACATATGCTGCTGGCCTACAAACCTGGGTTGGGTTATGGGACCCATAATCTTGTACGCATGCTTTCTAAATGGTGCAACCTTGGCTTTGTATCATGGATCTCCACTTGGACGTGGTTTCTGTAAATTTATACAGGTGTGTTGCATTTTTTTTAAGTTTCTGTTATGTATACAAGAATACTAGCTGTGTTATTAATATCTTCTTACAAATATTAAATCACTTGTCTTATTTTTTTTTTCAACAAGATAAGTGGAGCTGTGCAGAGCCTGTCTGAGCAGATTTAAACAGAAATAGTTTGAACTTTACTCATTTGTGCACTTCATGTTGACGTTATCTGCATTATTCTGCAGGATGCTGGTGTGAATATGCTGGGAACTGTGCCTAGCTTAGTGAAAACTTGGAAAGCTGGCAATTGTACTCAAGGGCTTGACT
The DNA here is from genome assembly GCA_019359835.1 of Pharus latifolius. Classification (NCBI taxonomy): domain Eukaryota; kingdom Viridiplantae; phylum Streptophyta; class Magnoliopsida; order Poales; family Poaceae; genus Pharus; species Pharus latifolius. Next base: position 91,573,454 of record CM033321.1, on the reverse strand, counting down.
GGACCAAAATCAGGTGAGTTATGACTTGTAAAATTGGTTGCTAAATGAATCTCAATTTGTTGACAAATTATCAAAAGGCAATAAGGTATTCTGCTTCATCACAATCTGGTAGAAGGAAATTTCAGAGAGTTACACTTTCAGGGTACTTGCCACAACGGGGGAGGCTTCTGATATCGACGATGATCTGTGGCTATCCTCACGTGCTTCATACAAACCCATAATTGAATGCTGTGGGGGCACTGAGCTTGCATCCTCGTACATTCAGGGGAGTCTTTTGCGGCCACAAGCTTTTGGAGCGTTTAGTGGTGCATCCATGTCCACTGGGTTTGTCATACTTGATGAACAGGGAACTCCTTTTGTAAGTATTACTCCCTTGAATTCTCTTATGTTGGCAATTGTGCATGAGAGAGACAGTAACTTGGGTTGGCCATAACAGCCTGACAATGAACCGTGTGTGGGAGAAGTGGGTCTCTTTCCTTTATACTTTGGGGCTACTGATCGACTTCTCAATGCTGATCACAACAAGGTTTACTTCGACGGAATGCCTATTTACAAAGGAAGGGTATGAACTTGCATATCTCAGTTCTCCATTTAGATTGTTTACAAAAGATGCATAGCTCTATTTATTTCCACATTCAAGGGCATGTGGATGATGACCATTTACCCAACTGTGCAAACTGACTGTATACTGAAAGTCCAATATCCACAGTAGTCTACACTCTACACACTAATATTTCTAAATCAACAATGCTCTCCAAGTTAATACGGTTGTCATGGAAAACATAACACCTAGTGAGTATGTGATCTAGATAGGTCATTAACTCTGCCATAAGTTGCACAATGACCAATTTCTCAATTAGATAGAAGCGGCATTTGCTTCTTACTTTTTCCTTCACAAAAGTTCTTCATTGAACCAAATGTGTTCAATTACAAATGTAACTACTACTAAGAGCTGTAGCTAGAGACCGATGAAACTGAAAGCTCTTGTTTTTCTGATGAAACTGAAAGCTCTTGTTTTTCTGATGGTACTGAAGCAACTTCGACGGCATGGAGATATAATCCAGAGGACAGTAGGTGGGTACTATATTGTACAGGGTAGGGCAGATGACACTATGAACCTTGGAGGAATTAAGGTAGATTTGGTTCACCCTCATTTCACTGTTTTCAAATTTCAACCCCTTATTCACCTCCTTGCATTTCACCAAATGAAATCAACACTTTTCTCATCTCCATAACCAGACAAGTTCAGTGGAGATAGAACGGGTTTGCAATAGAGCCGATGAGGGTGTGCTAGAAACAGCTGCAATTAGCATCAAACCTGCAGGTGGAGGACCAGAACACCTAGCTATCTTGGCAGTGTTGAAAGAGAGATCATCGCCATACGATGTAAATCTTCTGAAGACCAAGTTTCAGAGAGTCATTCAGAAGAACCTCAATCCTCTTTTCAAGGTAGAGCCTCTCTTATCTGATGTTCAAGCTCCAATGATCACTGGGATCATTGTTCTTTTCTGTATCTTGACAGGTGAGCTATGTCAAAGTTGTTCCCGAGTTTCCGAGAACTGCTTCGAACAAGCTGCTGAGAAGAGTTCTGAGGGATCAGCTGAAGCAAGAACTCGCAAACCAGAGCAAATTATGAGGGGCATTCTGGAAAGTAAGCAAGTGTGTTTACAACATTACGTGTCATATATTGTTCCTGGCGGTGTTTCGGAAGAAACAGTGCCTTGTCTCATTTGTCTGAAACAAAGAAAATGTCATATATATTGTTCCATATGCAGCGGCTTGAATAAACTGGGCTTCAAGGGCTTTGGTTCCTGAAAAGTTTGAGCCCATATAGAAACTAGAAACTATTTGGTGTCGGCCATTGCGGTTTGGTTATTGGTTTCTCTCGCCTAATCACTTTTGAGCTGGTAGCTCTCCATTTGTTTCTGTCTGAACCAAACCTTTCAATCACGGTTGGGTTCAGAGATTACGCTACGTATTTGAATTACTCGTGGGGGGAATATTTTACCGGTTGTTTGATTAGACGATTATGTGATCGTAATGCCTATATTTGAAATATGTTTTATAGACTTTCAATACACCTAAGTGGAATACATTTGTTAATATATTCCACCTCTACTTTTGTGGATTCTAAAATTCACTTGATTATCATTACGATACGGAATTAAACACCATTTTATTGTGTTTTAACTTTTTAAGATATTTGTCGTATTCTTTTATATTGACAAGGGCACATTGGATGCTTGTGGTCCTTGCTATTGACACTATATTCTACTGGTCCTGCAAATCTACATAAATATTTTCAATTGTTATATAAAGATGGTTTTTGTTGGGCTGATGGTGTTTCCAGTACATACACAATTGGCATCGATGTGCCAGCCAGTTCAATAGACTTTGTGTTTATTCATGTTCTCCAAACCACACAAAAAGCAATAAAATCTCATCCAGGCGTCATCGTAACGTCCAACTTCCACTTGCATTACTAGTTTTTGGGGGTAATCTTTTTTGCTGTCTGGAGGTGGGTATCCCTTTTTTTTTCATAAAAAACTTATACTGTCTATACCATACTAACAAAAACTATATTTAATCTTTTCTTTTATTCTCCCACACAAATCTTATTTTTCTTCTTCCCCCCCTCTCCTACTGATTCCTTGTTACTGCTGTTGGTCACCGCCACCCGCAACTGGCACTGCTTTTGCCATCTTACTGCGTCACTGCTACAACTAGCTCTTCCTTTGCCCCTTTCCCCAATTGACCGCCACTGTTCACCGCCACCACCTATGGCCAGTGGCGCATCCGTTGCAGAAGACGCTAAGAAAGAGGTCAAGTGATCTCTATAAGACTAATTTAATGAGAGAAATTTGATTTGATAGTAAATAGAAATGTATGTAATATAAGAAAAAATAAGTATTTACTCATTAGTAAAACTCTTTTTTTATGTCATTAAAAACTTTTAATATTTTGTATATACCACTGAATATCTCACTGACATGTGGGGTTCGAATCTACCTTATCAACCTCATAAACGACAATTTCAGAACTTTAACAAGAAATTTTCCTAATTTTATTAAGCATATTGGTACAGTAATCTAATATCATATGTTAAGCCTCTCTGTACACCCTTTTTTCCGCAAATTTTGGCAAAATACGCAAGAATCCAAGGTCCAAACACAACATGATTGAACAACAAGGTCAATACTTATTACCACAAAAACAACATCAGTGTCCTGACTTTATTCACACCCTGCACAGAACAATTTCTCCTGCTAGGCGGCTAATTTGACTAAGTGTGGAGTTCAGTGGACACAAGTCACACAATACAGTCCCTCTTGTCAAGGTGAAAGAGTCAAGATGATGAACTATGAACTTATGTGAAGACACATCATATGGGATCCCTCTCACACACGTCTCACATGAAAACTGTTAGATCGTCATATTATTGATCACAATCGGACAGTTGTTAATCAAGATTCCACACGAAGAGGTTCTAATAAAGGAATTTTTCCACACAATATTCGTTTTTTTTTCGTCTGACACATCCATCTGATGTAACCGCTTGAAGATCTCTCCATCCAAGTCAGATGCCACCATGAATGAGATCACCACCCCATTCTCTCTGACCACAGAATTGGACCTACAGAATCAGATACCAAATTATATTGTATTGTTTCTTTTATTCCTTGGCAAAATTATTTACCTAGAATTAAGGATATGTTCCTATGCTTTATGCATTTTGTATTCCCTGACATGCGATAATTCTATATACTAAAACCCTCGAGTTTTCATCAGTTTCAATGTTTGAATGCATAAATTATTTGTGTTTGATTCCCAATTTGAATAAAGTTATAGCCAAAAAGGGTGTTATTATCTGTTCAGGGCAAAATACAATAATTTGGGACAAATTTGAAGCAAACGCACAAGTAATTGAAGTCGAAATGAACTCGAAGAAACAAAATGAGATGAAAACAAAGTCCAAAGAGCTGAAGCCATGCAAGAGCGAGGCAGGCATGGGCTAGGGCATGCTCGTGGCAAGTGCAACCACATGCCGTGCCACCACCCATATTTGGCTCGGCCTTCCGTATGTGCCACGCCACTCAAACCCAAGGCCGACATTGGTTAGGGCACGCCCGTACCCTATGCAAGCATGAGGCATGCTACTGCTCGTGCCCGGCTTGGTTCGCTTCTGATTTGCTGCATTTGCACATTCAAGATAGAATTTTAGTTGTTTTTCAATAATTCTTTTTAGAGAGTTTGAGAGAATTGAATTGAATCAGTTTGGGACTTTTAGACTATAAATAAAGAGGTTTTAACTTAGTTTATTATCCAAAAATTTTAATTTAGTTTCTCTCCCAAGGTTAGGTTTAGTTTTGGTCTAATTTTTAGTCAAGTTATAAGTAGATCTAGACAGCCGTTTTTCCTTCATCGATTTTATTTGGTACGTTTTATTTTATATTATTTGTTAGTGTTTATTAATGGCTTTCCATGAGTAGTTTTTCCTCTACAGTTAGGGATGACATAATTTGGAGAGCATTATTTTGGCTATAATTTGTTCGAAAGATCGTCAATTTAATTGTCTGAATTTTTATACTCTAAACTTAGATTTTTGCTTTTTTTGTAGTCTCGTTCGTACTCCCTGAGATGATCAGTATTCGTATATTTGGGTAACATGCGACCACTGTACTCTCACGATTGATCTAGAGTTTAGAAGGAGTTTCGTGCCTAGTTGAGTTAGAGTAACAGACATAATCCTCCATAACTTTTGTATAGTTTGCAAATCAATTTAATTTGTTTTGTTGAGAATCTTGGTGATTAATTCGTTAGTTTACTGTTTTTGTCAAAAATCGTACCCAAGGTGATGGAATTTCCAAAATACTAGGTTTTCTCATTTATTTTTTTAAAACCAATTTCCGTAGTTTTAAATTTAGCCCTCAAAACAACAATTCAACTACTCCACTTGCAAGATTAGTTTAATAATTTCAATCCAAAAATTGGTTCAAACTTTTTCCTTGTGGATTTGACTTTCAAGTGCTCAATGATATACCGTCTACTTGTAGTTTTAACAAAACACACCCTTTTTGTTGCATTTGGTTCACGCTATCTTCTAAGGATTCCTGGGAATCATCTGTTAATCTTAGAAAATTAATATGTTTGATAAAAATGATAAGTAATCTAAATTGGTAATTCAAAACTCCCATAATTGCAAGATACCTATGAATGGTAGTAATCCAATTACCACTTTGAGAGGTGGGTATCTAAATTACTAAGATGCGGTAATCTTTGTTAAAACATGTGCAAAATTTAAAAACAAAATTTGAAAAATAGAAAGATCTAGTTTTTGAATTTCAAATAAGAAAACTTCAACCATAAATTCTTAGAATTAAGTACTTGAATTTCAAATACTATAATTTTGAGACTTCAAAAATGATATTTGAAAATTCAATAGTCAAATTTAAAATTCAAAATTTTAATTTTAATTTTATATTTCATTTTTAAAAAAATAAATTTCAAATTTTGACATAAATTTATAATTTTTAAATTCAAAAAGTCCAGAAATTAAAATTTGAAGTATGATTTTTCGAATTTATAAATTTGATTTCAAATTTAAAATTGTACTATTTTAGATTTTAATTCCAATAATTCAAAATTTTTAAATATGAATTACATAATTTTAAATTTTATATTTCAAAGTATAAATCTTTAGATTTGGAAATTTATATTTTCCCAAGTTGCAATTCCGATTTAAAACTTGAAATTTTGAATATTAGATTTCAAAAGCTCTTATTGTATTTCAAAATTTTCAAATTCCTATTTATTAATTTCAGATTTCCAAATTCCAGAATTTGAATTTTGGGTTTTGAAATCTATTGATTTGAATTTCATGCGTTTGAATTTCTAAATGTGAATTTCAGATATTAAATTTGCTATTCTTGTTATAAAGTCAAGATCATGCACTTATCATGATTTTGCATTTCCAACAAACCAAACATTTTAAAATTAGAATATTGTTAATCTCTTTATCAAGAATAAACTTACCAGGAATGTTAAGATTACCAAGAATATAAGATGGCATGAACCAAATGCAACCTCTGGGGCTTTTCACTACCTCTAGTCCAAAAAGGATTGTTGTTTTGTTATTGTTATAGTCTCTAAAATACAATTTTGATAATTATTTTATTATAATATGTTAGTAAAAATATATAATATTATAATATTATGAAAAAAAATTATGATGAATATGATTATATCATTTTTTTAACCAATCTAAATATATAGAAATATATTGATAATCAAAATTAGAAAAATTTTGCCAACACACATACAAAAGTGACCATATTTTTAAACTGAAGGGAACAATTACTAGTGAGTAGAATTCGGTGTTGGAAAGTAAAAAATCAAAGTAGAAGTTTATGTTCAATCAAGAGCGAATGTGCACCTCATATGATACAGAGAATCCTGTATTTAACCTGAAGTCTAATGATTGACATGTAGTTCTTATAAGCCTATCCTATTTGAATGTATCCAACATGGTGTATTAGTATGCACTAATTGCCAACTGAGATGTGATTATCTTATTCCAATATGCCATCAAAGTTGAGTGGGCACAATAACAACGTCGTATTATTAAACAAAGGAGCCTTCGAAGACTTAATTCGTCCATGGCCACGGTTTTCTCACGCAGAAATACAAAAAAAAAAAGAAAGAAATTAGAAATAAAGATGGTGTCAATTGTTAAGTGTGTCATCATAAATTTCTTCTTTTTTCTTTAGAGCGCACAAGTTTGAATTTTCTTGGTTGACAGTGTAGCCTTATAATGTTAACACAGTTAACTTGTTTATTGTAAGGGTCCATAAATAAGTTCATAAATAACTAACTAACAATACAAAACAAAACATTTTCTTCCAAAAGAACATAACAAAAGAAAGATTTGCAGAAATATTCTTGAGATATGAGAATTTTTTGCCTGCAAGATGAAGCGCCATCTTACTTGTATTTACTATACGTTTGATGAAGCACCACTAAATATGTTGTCTAACCTAAATAATCTAATGAAAAACTTTTGAAAACCTCAAAGAATTCAAAGTGTATTTTTATCACTCCATCCGTTATAAAATAAGTGAAGTGACGCTTTAACGATTAGCATACAAGGTTAAAAAAAATACTAGAAAAGTACCAATCTACCGATCATTGATTCTCTTAATAACTCTTCCTCTCTTATACCCAATCAATCCTCTTTTACTAGTAGAGGAAAATATTAATGGACGCAAATTCCAACCTTAACGTGATGATTAATACAAGCGTAGACATGAAAGAAATACGCTTATTTTACTTTATTTCGATCTAAAACTTTACCTATTTCGTTAAAAAATTATTACTAAAACTTCGCTTAGTGTACAGAAGAGAGGGTGGATTTTACTAGAAACTCTAACCATAATAAGAACTATAACATTTCAAAATCAAAATCAAAGCTCATAAATAAAAAGAGTTTTGTTAATGGATAGTTTTTTTTTTCGTATTTTACATATACTTTTCTTCATCTGTAAAATAAACTCTCTTTTTAAATTTAACTCTTCATTTAATCTCTTTATTAGTTTCTTCAGTGGTGGGTAAAAATAAGATGGTGGTGATGCCACTAGTCATGGATAGAGATAGTGAGAGATGATGGTGGCCGGGGAGAAGAACGCGGTGGAGGAGAGAAGGAGGTGGTACGGAGAGGTAGCAACGACCAACAAAGGAAGAGAAGAGTCTTCATGGGGAAGGATACAACAATGATATTGTCAGTTGGCCGATAGTAATAGAGGATGGAGATTGAAAATAGATTTTAAATGTATGGTTTAAATAATATAATTTTTTTAAAGAAAAACAAAACAGTCATCAGATTATTTAAACAGCACCAATAAAAAAACAGACCCAAAAAATACTCGAATCAAAATAAAAGAAGAGAGAGGACCAAGAGCGAAAAATTCCACAAGACCCGCGTGGTCCGGTCCAGAGCGGAGGGCGGCCGGCAAACCACGACGACCTCTTCCTCCTCGGCCTGCGCCGTATCTTCTCCTCCCCCCACCACTACAAGAACCAAGAATCCCATTTGATCTTGCAGAGACCAAGAACTAATCGGTGGTCGTTGCGCATAGCCAAGGGGAAGAAGGATTTCGGGGAGATGGAGGCAGTGATCGTCGGCGGTGGCGCTGGGCTGACGTACTGGCAGGCGGCGGCTCTGTCGGCGGTGGCCGGGTGGGTGTGGGCGGCGTCGTTCTTCGACCTGACACGGCGCGTCCGCAAGCTGGCGCAGCCGTGGGTCACCCGCCGCGTGCTCGCCGAGACGCCCGCCATTGTCAGGTTCCAGGTTGGTCAACTTCCACCATTCTTTCGCTTGCTTCCGGGTCCTTACGATTGGAAAGAGGAGAAATTTACGGCATTTTGTTCACAAAGAGATAATTTGTCTCACAAAAGCAAAGAAATTTACATGATCTCGACTTCTCGATTTCAAAATTGTGATTTTTATTTTTAAGTTTCTGAACTAACTTTTAGTTGTTGCTGAATTATTGCAGAGGTTGCACCACAGGTTCTTGGACAACTTCTTCTCTGTGCTGTCGTGCGTTGTCTCTGTGCCTTTCTACACTGGATTCCTCCCTCTCCTCTTCTGGGTAAGTTTCCTATCTTGGGACAGTTTGATCACTTTTTTTTCTTTTTTCTTTTTTTTTTTAGAAATATATTTTATAGATTATAGTATTTGTTATATCATAATGATATTTGTTATATCCGCAACACATACCTCACTCTACCCACACCATACAAACACAAATACCTCATCTAAACACACACAAGAAAGTGATCAGCATTCAAACCGAACCCATGACCTCCTTTTGCGTGGATACATGCTCTAACCGGAACAGATTGGACGTCCTATCTGATGGATGAATGAGGAGCCTTGGATGGAAGAGAATGCTTAGTGCTTTGATCACTTTTTTTTTTTCTATGCTTTTGCTGTAATTGCAGGTAGGACTTAATTGTTAATTGTTCTTGTTTTTATGGATATTGTAGAGTGGGCACTGCAAGCTGGCCAGGCAGATGACTCTCCTCATGGCTTTCTGTGATTACCTTGGCAACTCTGTGAAGGTGATCATCAGTTCATCATATAGTATGAAAGGAATTCAGTTTTGCATTTTGATTGGTTTAAGGTTGACACTTTGGGTGCTTGTGGATGTAGGATATGGTATCGGCTCCCCGGCCGAGCTGTCCTCCTGTGAGAAGAGTGACGGCTACTGAAGATGAGAAGGAAAATGCCATGGAATACGGGCTGCCTTCATCACATGCTCTCAATACTGTTTGCTTGATGGGGTAAATTCTAATTCCTCCGGATCAAAGCATCTCAAAAGGATTTCGTTGCTGAAAAGAGGGATGTTTGGATAACATAGCCTAATGTTGCTTCTGGTCGATGCAGATATCTGTTGCACTATGTCCTAACGTATGTACCACAGAACAGCATTATGATCGCCGTGGGTTTATCTCTAGCTGTCTTACTGGTTCTGCTTGTTGGCATTGGTGAGTCTTTCAACTCTTTATTATGACTTTATTATGACTTTGTCTGTTTAACTTACCAAAAGTTGGATGCGGATTTACTTGAAATTGGCAGGAAGGATATACCTTGGCATGCACAGCTGTATTGATGTTATCGCTGGGATCTTCTTTGGCCTTGTCATCCTTGCATTTTGGTTGGTCATCAATGATCATGTTGATGTCTTCGTTGTCTCTGGCCAGAACGGTATGTTCATGAATCCTGCAGTATTTTCTATATTGAAAGTCCTGATGATGGGTAGAATCCGATATGTAGTTTTTAACGTAAGGATATCCTGAAAATTTCCTCTTTTTTCCCCCTTTGCAGTCACAACCTTCTGGGCAGGCCTTTCACTCTTGTTGTGCTTTGCATATCCGAAGTCGGAATTCCCTACTCCTAGCTTTGAGTACCACACGGCATTCAATGGCGTAGCTTTTGGAATTGTAAGAACACCCACCCCCCCCCCCCCCCCCCCCCCCCCCTCTCTTCCCGGGCCAACTATATGCCTCATCCGAATTCTGAAACAATTTCTTCAGCTTAGAAAGGTTTCTCTACTGAAGAGATGCTAGTACAATCTCTACCTTTAGGGATTTCTCCTTTGTTTATTCAGTTTTTTTATATGATATCACTTTTACCGTTGTAAATTATATGGTATATATGGAATTCTGACATTGCTTTTTTACACACCATTCAGGTCTGTGGCATCCAGCAAACCTACTTCCACTTCCACAATCCAGATGTCCCCCTCATTTTCAGCTCACAACTGCCTCTTCTAGCATTTGTAGGGAGGGTCCTCGTCGGCATCCCGACCATCTTAGTTGTGAAGTTCTGCAGCAAAGCACTCTCCAAATGGCTGCTGCCAGTCATGTGCAACACCCTGGGCATTCCCATTGTCTCATCCTGCTATGTTCCAGCTCTAAAGGCATCCGACAACGGCAAGAACAAGTCCGACGCCAAGCAGGCTGGTTACCTCCAGAAGGTCTTCTCTCTGTTCCCCCAGAAGGCATATGATGTGGATACCGGCATAAGGTTTGTTCAGTATGCCAGCCTTGCATGGTCAGTGGTGGACTTGGTGCCTGCCATATTCACACATCTGAATTTGTAGCCAGCTCTACATGGAACCATTTTCTTCTCTCTTTTTCAAGGCTTCCCACGGGCTTTACCTTCCTATTCATAAGCCATCATCTTATGAGTTTGTAAATCCAGTAATCTTAACTTTGTTTTTTGTATTTTTTTAGTTTGCCGCAGCTGGTATTTCTGTAGAGATATGTTTCCACGTAAGAATGCGAAAATATCACTATGTACAGCACAACTGATGCTTCCAATTACTATTGTCTTGTCAAAACTAGACTGCCAAGAAAAGTTTGTTCTTACCTTGCATGCTAGTTCGTGCGGTTCAGCGCAGATTGGTTTCAAAGATCAGCTTCCTGATTTCAACAATGTGAGCAAAATGTTGCATGATAGCCAACCCTGACAAAACGTCTGCAACTCTGTGCTATCAGGATTTAGATCCCTCTCTTTCATGTCAATAGATATGTCAGCACATATGGATCAATCATTGTTGGATTGAGGTTTGAGAGTCAGGTTGGTTGAAATTGAGGAAGAAGAGATACGAATATCTCACTATATTCTAAGTATCTCAAAATCCCGCAACTTTAATTTGTGACAGAACGGCTCTCATGACTTAAAAAACAAAACATTCAAACCCATGGCAATTGTATTTTCCTTGAACCGCCCAGTTCCCGTATTATAGAAGCTGGGTTTGTGAGTTGGTGTTGAAAATTCAGCCCTAGTTTCACACGAAAATCTATGGAAACGGCAGCGTGTTATGCAACATTGACTACTGGTACAGCATGCACGCGTTGACGAGAGAGACATGCAAGAATGAAAGACCAACCAAAACGTCACTCGCCAGTAGATTTCTCATGAATCCATGGGCATACTGATACTAGTGCCTGTCAAAATTGTCCACTTCTTCCAGATGCTTTCGATGGGCCGAGTGGCATCACAATTGAACACCACCAACCACTGATGGGGACGAGGTAAACAACATTTCCCACGCACGCACGCACCACTCAGCACCAAGCCATCAAAGAGTTCACATGCAGGTTTGCACTGTCGGATGCATGGCCAATCCCGATATACCACGTGTCCAACTATACAAACTGGACACTTTTTCTCCAAAACTCTGCTGCATTTCTCCATTTTATTCCATTTGTTTTCTATTTTGTCTACACCCATAGTTTTTTTTTAAAAAAAATAATAAAACCTCTAACCTTCTATATATGCGGTTCCTTTTGATTAGACATGCACCTGGTATGCTTAAAAAACCTTGCAACTTGGCTAGATACAACCCAACACGCACACCAACACAGATAAGAGGGGAATGTTACCTCGCATCAAGTGCAGCGGTACCTCCGATTGGCAAGATAGATTTTATTTCCTTTTGGTTTCTTTTTCTGTTGAGAATAGAAAGCTAAAATTTCCGAATGTTACTGATACGAGAATGTTTGGATGAAGCCAGCTTCTTGTTAATTGCCGAGTAAACGAAATGATAGGATAGCTTAGTGGTTCAAGCCTCAAGGTCACATTTTGCTTTTATTTTGCAAGAGAATCATTTGATTCCTACTACGGTTGATTAGCCTTTTAGGGATTCTCTAACATTAAAATAACCAACAAAACCGTTTAGTGACTAGAGTTAGCCGGAGGAATCAACATGCCCTGTTTTGAAAGAAAAAAAAGACCAAAATGCACCTGGGACAAGAGTAAAGTGCATTTTAACCTGATATAATTTAATAAGTTTTTACTAGTATATTATTGTAAAAAAATTATGATCAAAATTATAAGTAAAAAAAAAAGATATTTTGGACTAGAGCAAGAACTCAAGAATAGTCTTTATTTAATTATAAAACATGCACCCTAACCTTCTAGAACATGCGGACACAAAAACTATTGTCCAGCATTTGTCTTTGGTCGTATTCCAGCTTCTCCCGAACGACTCCTGGACTTGGGGCGGATCCAATTGTTAGCTGCATCTGAGGCCCGGGCTGGCCATACAATTTAAAATGATACGTCGCACAAGAAACAAACCAGCAGTCCGCTATGGGTCAAAGTTACATCTTGGCAAACAGCAGAACTTGAGCTCCAAAAAATAGTTTCACAAAGCAAGCTACGTGTTCTTAAAGTGATTATATATGCCAAGTTGACATGCAGTCAGACAAACCTAACGGTTCGGCAGAGAACCATAGAACTACAAAAGTACAAACAAGGTTCGTCTCTACAGGAATCATGAAAAGAAAAGGGAGCGAAATAAAAAAATGTGAAAAAAAAGAGGACAAAATGAATACAACGGAATAGTTTCCTCAGTCATAGTACAATTGCTGCTTGATGCTTTTAACTCACCAGTGCAGCCCCCAAGCCAAACATCAACCAATTAGAGATAAGTGAGAACATAATTAACCCCTCCGGCTGTAGGTATACACTTGAATCCCGATGCAGCAAAGCAGCCCGCATTAACCAAAGCGCCAATGGCAAAAATAGTAAGAATTACACAGGATTTGAGCAAAAAATATCTGCAACCAGGAAACATCACCTAGCTATCACACGCTTGCTGCAGAGACCAACACTGCTTTTGCATCACAGGAAATAGTCAGGCGTTCTACGAGTTACGTCTGGCTCTCCTCTTCTTGGGGCCGGCTCAAACTGCAGGATGCATCATAAGATATCAAGGGAGAAAAAATAAGTGTGAAGCCAAATAACAAAGGCAGAAACAAAAAGGAAAACTAATGGGTACAAGTATTGTAAAAGCTATGTCCATGATTCAAACTTATGGCATGCAAGTTGGAAAATTTTATTAAAGTTATTCCAGGACAAAGCTTGCAATATACAAAGCTCAACTGATGATCAAAACACAGCAAGTTAAATATTTATCCAATTTGTGTAAGCAGAAGCCATTTGCAGCCATTTGGTTAGGATTTCCTTCCAAGGCAATATGCCATATTTTCTAATCACTCCACACAAGATGAACTACTTTGACATACTGAGCATTATATGCCACAGAAATATATAGTTTGAAAAATGGTTTGTTGATCTTGACTTTATTGCATCTTCTTAATCCGAACCTTCCATGTCATCAATTCAGCAACATTTGCTACTGAGGTATACGAGTGGGCAAGTGTTCAAACCCAGCTTTTTGACAATCATCCAAGAAGATTTGCTTAGAAAATATTCTTCAGATTTAAAAATGATCATGAAGCCTGTTAGAACAAATTACGAAAGATGTTACCTGGATGAAAGTATGCTCCCTGCAATCATCCACTTCTAAGATTGAAGCCATGTTCCCACAGCGATAACAATAATTAGGCGCACTAAATATGGTGACCACTTTTTGCTCCTGTTTAATGTAGTAAAGCATTAATCAAACACAGTAAAAGCTTAGCAAACAAGTATGGATTTCAGAAAACATATACTTACATGTGCCCAGTTGAATCCCTCCATGACCAACTGATGAGCTCTTGCAATAAGTTTAAGATTATTGGTATGGTTGAACTGCTCTGATATATCCTGAAATGATCGTATTCGCAAAGTTAATAGACAACAGAGGCATAACAGAATACAGCAACAAAATAATAGTTAGCATATAAGAAAAATACCTGTCCAAAGGTATATCCAGCACCTCGAGGAGAAATGCCCCAACCACATCGATCATCTGGGTCAGACCACAGAAGATCACACATAGGCCCTTCATGAGGAACTTCTTGGACACGGTCGAAGTTACGTATGTTATCAAGTGTTTCAATGGATGGCGATAATCCACCATGCAAGCAAAATATTTCTGACTCAACCTACAAAGAGAAAGAACATCTTGAACACAAAATTCAATCGATAAAGAAACAAAAAAGAAAGTTGACATATAGGCTGCCCTATAAAAAAAAAATGCTCCACTACATACCAATGCTGTCAAGGGGAAATAATCAAACAGATCAGTAAAGGTTTTCCACACATTTGCATTTCCGTACCTGCAATAATCGTGGGAAATCAATTCTTGTAAGCGTAAGTTCACCAAAAAGGTGACATATAAATTTTACTACAGACATTTTTTAGGACCACTGGAACAGTAAGTTTCATACATTCTCACACAAATCAGAGTATCAAGACAATAAAAAAACATGAAATAAGACATAACATAATAATTGAAATATAGTAAGATTGCCTAATTGTTTTTGTAGGCATGATGCTTATCAATATGCTAGATTATCAATACATAATAACAGTCATAACCAAAAGAATACTTCTGTAAAATTCGAAGAACATTGGTAAGATGAAATTTTGGTTTATCTACTGGCAGTGGCACCCATACATGTCATAGGATACAGTATTCCTTCAATGGTGGTTGGGCCAAGCTGAGCAGTAGTGCCTAGGAACGTTATACACAAGTTACGTACTAAGGCATCTCATTATTTTTATTGTTACTTACATTTATCAGAACAAGATTCATGGAAAAAAAAATTCCAGGGCAGAAATATAGTAGTAACATTATGCAGGAAAAAAAAATACTCACTTCCTTAAGCACTCGTCATAAAATCCATACACTTGAGTGATCTGCAAGTTGATGGACAATATTCAGCTTGATGGTCAACATGTACATAAGGGTAACAACAAATGCAGAGATGTAATTAAGAACAACTGAAAACTTTGCATTATGTATCAGAAAAATAATAACCAATGCCAAACAAACTGCGAAACAGAAACTATATACCTGTCGGCTCTCATGATTTCCTCTGAGAATGGTAATGCGCTGAGGATAACGAACCTTCAGAGCTACCAAAAGCTGATTTCAAGGATTACATTAGTATCAAGAGCTATTAAGTTTACAAAAAAAAAAATGATACGCAAATATTGAGTATAGCTCATGAAAGAGAAGATATGTTTTTACTTTTACTCCCTTCGTTCTTTTTTAATTATCGTTTTGAGACTTTTCATAGTCTCAAAAATACAATCTTGACCATTAATTTTTATAACTATAAACCAATAAAAATTATAAAACAATAATAATATAGAAGTAATTTGATGACAAATCTACTACTGTTATTTTCATATGGTCAATTTTAATAATTTTTATATATTAGTGGTCAATATTAAAAATTTGACTTACATGTATATCAAATGACAAGTAAAAAAGAATAGAGGCGGTATGTTGCTAAAATAAAACCAACTTGATGCTTATAAGTTATAGTTACTCTTACCGTGACAGTTTCAACAGAATAGTAGCCACGATCTACATAATCTCCCATAAACAAGTAGTTTGTATCTGGACACTGATAAAAAGACCCAAAAAAGGTATCAAGATAGTTGAAATGAAGACTAGCACTTTCATGATTCAAGAAAATGACATAGAGGTGGATGAATAAGAAAAAATAACTTAATACCTTTCCGCCAATTCGGAACAGCTCAGCAAGGTCATGAAACTGGCCATGAATATCACCACATATTGTAACAGGACTCTTTACAGGCTGCAATAATGCCCAAAAAAAATCACCGGACTACAAAATTGAACTATGAAATTGACCAACAAAGCAAGGAACAAATTCTGAATTCAGCATCTGAAAGGCAAATATTCATCTAGATAAGTCCATTATCTTCCATTGTTTAGATGTAGTTCAAAGTTTTACACATTTGACAGGTGCAACTTCAATTTGAATGGCCATTAAAAACAAGACTAAATCCTCACCACGTTAGAGACAGAACAAAAGATATATATGACTACAAGTTATCATGAAGATGTTCTGTTCAATTGAAAATCAATAATTCAGGACAACTTTTGAGTGAACATCCCCCAGAGATGTCTATATACCATTATCACAGAAAAGCACCGCCAGCTTCATTGGTTAAAGCATGTCATCAATCATAGCATGATATATCAAAAAGCCTTGTTTGGTCCTTAGTCCAATCTATTGTTTATTAAGGGGTGTGTTTGGCCGTGTTCCGGCTCCGACTTCTATCCAATAGAAGCTAGAGTCTTTAGAGCCTAGAAGCTGAAGCCAAATGGGTGTTTGGTCTATAACTCTAACTTCTCTGCTTTAAATGTTTGCTTGACATTTGTAACGCTCTAATAAAATATAGTATTGATTGTCTAACCAATAGCAAACCATGTATTTTTTTATGATTGTGTGAGCAATTATATTTTGGGCTTTTGGAGCCAGAGAAACCACAAGAAAGTAGCTTCTCAAACTCTATAGAAATTGACTCCCGCTTCTCTTAGGCTCCAAAGAAACCCAAACTTGGAGCTGCAGTGTTTGGCCCAACAGCTCTAGCTTCTGCACAGAAGCCGAGAGTCGGAACCCGGCCAAACACCCCCTAAACCAGACCTGTTCATAGTTTATCTTGAAAAGCTTAGGAAAAGGGATTCAAAACCCTTCCTTCATATATGGCAAAAGCCAAGTGATTAGCCAGCTGATCTGAAACGGGTTCTTCATCAGTGTAGAAATTAAGATTTATACAAGTCACAGTAAAATTAAGAACAGTATATTTTAGATAGTCTTTAAGACAAACAAATGGCAGCCAAGGACAAATTGTTCTAATTGATGAACTGGTAAACCAGGAGGTTAGCCAGGTTAATCACAAGCTTGGTTACAATAGTTATGCATGCTGTATTCTTGAGCACAGTAGCCAAATATAGCTACAAACATGTGGTGAAACCCCCACCTCACCCCCACAGCACAAAAAGCACACACAAACATACCAAGACAATCAAAGAGGCTGACCAAATTCATGAGCAATCCCTAAACAAATGTTTTGACAGACATTTTTTTCCTAGAAATCATTCTCATTAATTCATTGTGTATTCTTGTAGCAACTTTGTTAAAAACAAAGTGATTTCAATGCAACATAGCCTACGAAAAAGTTTGAAGAAAAGGTTTTTGAACGTTTGCAGCGCAACAGTCATTAGTCCCCTACACCAGATGGCCCAGATAATTAGCAAATGTTTTTTCCTTATCCTATAATGGTATATTTGGTTGTCTGCATGACATTGAATCTGATTCGTATGTGTGAGACAGGTTGAATGGAACAAACTATAGAAATACAATTGGATTGTGTTTGGTTGATGTATGAGATAGTACAAACTGAAATGAGATGTTGTGTGGTTGATTGTATGATTAATATAAGTAGAAAAACATATAAAAAAAATACTACCAAAATTAGTTAATGTTTTTTTCACTTTAATAGTCCTTATTCTACTTTAATTATTCTTAATAAACATTAATCCATACTAAGAATCATTAATATACACTAATCACTCTCTAATCACACAATACTAAAATCATTATTATATTATATTCCACTTTAATAATCCTTATTGTGGCTTAGTAGTTCTTAATCAATCTTAATACATAGTAAAAATCATTAATACACATTAATCATTTTTTAGTTACCCAATTAAGCGAGCCAAGCTTCATAGAGCATATCCAACGGGCCAGGCTCACAGTCACTTTTTGCATCTGCTCGTCTAGACTCAAAATCGTGTACAGTCAACCAAACAAATAGGTAATTGCATCTCGCGAGCAAGATTCAGCCTGATACAGGCAACCAAACGCATGGTAAGTGACCATGAATCTCACCAACAGCATCAACCTCTTCTCTCTATTCAAAAAAAAAAAAAGTGGAAATTTTCACTAGTATCTTAAATCAGCTTGAGGAGCAAAGAAGGTCAGCAAGGTCAGAAAACACTTCCAGAGACATATGTCATTTTTTTTTGTCAAAAACGAGAAGCCCAAGAGGATAGCAACCTTCTTTTGTGCTCTGCCTACCAACATTCTAAAAAATAGCGCCATCTCAGCTTAGGAAAGCACTAACAACAAACAACATTAAGAAAGCGGTCTGCGTAGCTGACGCACAAATCTAAAAGTGGGTGCAATGTAGTCTGACAGTAGTTCATGTATTTGCACATTTAGCTAGGCCAAAAATCTCTAACTAGGTCAACCAGCAGCACCTCTTCATGATCTGGAAAAGTTTTTTGCATGGTACCGCAACATCTATCCAAGGAAACTTGGAGAATATTGATGAACAAAGTACTAAACCTTTTTCCCGGTGAGAATAATTTTGGGGAATAAGTTCACTGCAAGACTTAATAGCTTCCTTCTATGGAGCAGGATATGGCTCAATACATGGAAATAATACAATAGTAAAGCCCAGCTTTCTTGCAAAAATATTTATCCCGGAAGCCATAAGATATTCCTTTCCTGTGCATTCTATGAAAGTGAACGACAATGACAATGAACAAAACCAAACACTAACAAGATTTTCCAAAGCATTGAGTAAAAAAATTGATGCAACGATCATCTTAGAGATACAAAAGGGCATACCTGAACATTGCTTTCCTCCATCAAAATCTCTTTAGCCTTCTCGCACAGTGCTCTGACCTACATGATAAAGACTCAAATGAGCACCTTCATAATAGAGTAAGACAATACCAAACCAAATTTATTGGTCAGAAGCTGGCAAGTTGCCCGTTTGGAGGGGTCGTAACTGCCTCTAAGTCACAGCCATTATCTGCAGTAAAGTTTGTCGTTGGTCCCGCCTATTTTTCCTCCCCGAAAACAGTTAGCATGGGACCAAAATTTCATGAAAACCAAAGATCACAGAAAACATGCCGGTCATTAGCGACTTAGTTTATGTAGACATTTTTATATAGCATTGGGGTGGGGCAGAGGGAGGTGTTCTCCATCAACAAAAGCGCCGATTAAATCGACGAGATGCAAACCTTACCCCAAGTTTTAGATCGCCAGTCACCTCAGAATCTCATTAATATAGGACAACCAAGTGATCAACAAACCCAGCTCATAACAACCCACCCACTGTAGAACCAATTAAAGAGCCATTTCAGATTCCAACCGCATCCACATCAAATGACGCCATCAAACAACAAAAATGGAACAAAGCACACCCAAATCCCCGATCCCCCTCACAGTGCATCACCCCACCACACACAACCACCGCCAAATCCACCAGATCTGGCGAAATGCAAGCAGAGAGCTCACCTCGGGCTCGGAGAGGGGCTTGCACTGCATGAGGCTCTCGATCTGGTCGTCGAGGCCGCCATGGGAGGAGCTCATCTTCTCGGAGACCTGACCTAACCCTAGATCTCGCGGCCTCTGTGTGTGTGTGTCGGGAGGAGCGGAGGAGACGAGTGGTGGGGGAGGACGGGAGGGGGCGAAAGGCCTGCAAAGGTGCAAGGGGCGGTGCTTATATAATTGAGATTTGGATTCTAGCTCGGCGCTCGTGGTGAGGTGAGCGATGTGGGGCCCGGTCGGAGCTGAGTTGCTGCCTTCTTGGCCTCCAGAGTCAGTCACTGATGTGATCTTATTATCGTGTGAAAATACACACACCGCATGTACAAATAATCGCTCCGCTCTTTTCATATGTCGTTTTATATTTTTATAACAAATTCATACATGCATGAGTTTATAACAAATAAAATAGTAGTGTGGCTAACAGGCAGTAGACACAATGCCATACAAAAAAAAAATAAATCAAGCAATTAGACAGGTGCAGTGATCTAATTATTTTTATTCATATATTTTTTATTTTAGCATATTTTTCTTTTAGAGACAAAAGGTTTATTTGTTTCTTTCTATTTGCACCATTTTATCAGAAATTCACCTTCCAATTAAGGTGGGTTTGAACATTAAATTTTTTGATTAGATTTTTAACCACTCTAATTATCTTTCATATCAATACATACTTATTTGGACGATTGAGATAAAGAAAAACATTCAAGACTTCAAAGTGGGTCATTTTTTTAATAAATTTGAGACGAATTATACTATTCTTTTTGCAGGGTTAAACACACTGCAATCTGTTTAGGTCATGCATTAAAGACATATATTGTATTAATAAATAAAGGTAGTTAAGAAAAAAAAAGTTGAAGCAAACAATGGGATGGAACGTTACAATGTACATCATGATTCATGCATGATTAATGGATTAAAAATCTCATAAAAATAGAAAAAAAAAACTTGGAATAGGAACTCCTCTCGGTTTGCATGCTCCCATGCACGTCAGCCGCGCGCGCTGACTGCTGAATTTTCCGAACAATTTGTAGAGCGATGTATATATACCTAGTTCGTTGTCTTAGAACTCAATCTCATAATACCTTTATAAATTTTCATAAACTCTTCCAAAAAATGTAGATTGTACAATAGAGTCACTAAAACAAATCAAACCTATTTAGAATGCAATACATAAAAGAAAAAAAAATCTAAACTTTTATAATTCAAGATCATTGGGTAGCTAGTTAGATTTTTTTCTTGATTAATATATGAATTTCTCATATTTTCCTATTAACATGAGGACTCTTACAGAGTCTTAAATAATTAGCATGATGAATGATCATATTTTTAAGAGAAAAAAAATTAAAATCAGCAGATTCGACCTTGAACCGGCATTATCGCAAGCAGTGGTGAGCTGCAAAAAAAGTTTGCGTGTATGCTTGCCACGTCAAGATGCTCCTGATTTGCTGCGGTCACATGGTAAGCATTGTATATATGTGTACTTGCATTGTGTATATTTAGAATGTATCCTGAATTTCAATCTCACTCTTAAATTCCATAAAATCTATCATATAATCTAAATCATTATAACTCAGGACCATCATATATTTTTTTCTTAATAAATAGAAGAATTTCTTGATTTTTTCTATTAATGTTGAACGACTTATATAATCTGTAATTAGTTATATATTTTTTTTCTCAATATATAGAAGAATTTCTTGATTTTTCTATTAATGTTGAACGACTTATATAATCTGTAATTAGTTATATATTTTTTTCTCAATAAATAGAAGAATTTCTTGATTTTTCTATTAATGTTGAACGACTTATATAATCTGTAATTAGTTATATATATAGACACTATTCTATATACACTTTTAGAATAGTTATTTTATACCTATCTTCTGTATCATTGGATCATGCATTGAGATTAGAATTTTATTGACAGTAGTAACTATCATAAACGGCTCCATTATCCCTAAAAAATAGAAACCACATGATGATTTGTTATAATCGCACACTATCCCTAAAAAATAAAAAAATAGGAACTGAAATCATATTAATCAGTAAATTTACTGGTCGCATAATATAAATTTATTGATCGTATACTATAGATTTACTAAATGGATCAGTAAATTTACTAGTCACATACTATAGATTATACTATAAATTTTTGTCAGTAAATTTACTGATCACGTAATATAAATTTATTGATCGTATACTACAGATTTACTAGACGGACCAGTAAATGTATAATATATAACCAGTAAATTTACTAGTCACATATTATAGATTTTTGTCAGTAAATTTACTGGTCGTGTAGTATAAATTTACTGGTCATATACTATATATTTTTGTCAGTAAATTTACTGGTCATATAATATAAATTTACTAGATGTGAATAAGACATGGGAACGCAGTGAAGAAAATGAAAAAACAGTTGGTGCGGATATCGATCAGTAACAATAAAATATTTCAAATATTTACTGTCGTTATAGAATAAAACAACATTAAATTCTTTTAAACAAAGAATAACCGTTATCTTTATCCAACGGTTGTAATTTATTCTAGTAAATTAGATTGGACGGTTTCTAGACTGGATATAGAATAACTATTGTAGGGGTGAGTGTAGAATAGTGTTTATATTTTTATATATATATATAGAGAGAGAGAGAGAGGGAGGGAGAGTGTGCATCCTGAATACACCCCTCTTATTGTGCACACACGTGTAAATTATCTCAAAATCTTTCTAAATCATCTTTAAAAATAGAATACATAGATATTAGAGTGCTCTACAATGCTTCATAATTTCAATATCTAACTCAATCTAAAATTAGAGAAATAAAAAGGTAAATTTCAGAAAAAAAAAAACTAGCAATAAAAAGGAAAAGATAAAGATAAAATATAAAAGTTATTCACTGAAACTTATTTTGTTTCTCAAATGTAGATTGAGTTATGTGTTATAATTTCATAGTGTTGGGGGAAAATACTAGCAGTACCAGAAGCATCACCCAAAGACGGGAAGGGGATCCCCCTCTTTTCCAGGACACCTTTTCCCGGCTCGGGGGGGACTTCCCTCGGCGCACCTTCTCCGGGCTCGAGAGTCCCTTCTCCGGGCTGGGGGAGACCTCCCCCGGAACCCCTTCTCCGGGAGGCACTGATTTCGAGGGTCGCCACGTGTCCAAGATTGGCGCCCTGGACCTCGCCAAAAGACTATCCTGCCCTCGATCCGACGGTTGTAACGAGGTAGTTTAGTAATTTGCGTCTTTTGAGGTCTATATATACCCTTGTAACCCTCTCTTGTAACATAAGACATTCATTTCACTCCAATCATAAAAACAAATAGGCGTGCTCTAAAACCCTCTCCCCGAGAGAGATTCCCCTAGCGACACGCGTTGAGAGCACGTCGACAGGACTAGAGCTTCCACTGAGGCCTGAACCTGTATAAACCATTGTGTCAATCTCTGAGATTGTCCAACGTGGGGTGACCCGTCACACGGTCAGCTCGCGTTGAGGAACACGTGTTACGTACGTCATCAAACCTGCCGAGGTATTTTTTATACAACGACACATAGCATTATAGAATACTCTAATATCTATCTATTTTATTTTTTTGAGAATTTTTGAAGATAATTTCGAAAAAATTTGAGAAAATTTGCACTGATGTACACCATAAAAGGGTATGTACATAATACACTATCTATAGATAGATATAGGTAGATGAACCAATTCCCTATCCTACTTTAAAAATGAAATTAGTGGAATATTATGATAAAACTTTCTTTAAAACCCTGTGGTGATGAACCGTGGATAGAAGTCTTTTTCCTTTTTCTTTTCTACATGGACCAGCGAGAAAAGATTCGGGAGACTCGGCAAAAGGTGTGTTGTACCAACTATATTTTTTTAAAATATTTGGCTCATTTTCACTGAAGAATGCTATATTTTTAAAAATATCATAAAAATACAGATAATTGATTAGATGTCATTAGAAATCAAAAGTTATTTTATATATACCATTGTTGACTTATTTTTTTTAAAAAAACCAAAAATACTTATGTCCTTTCTTTCTCTTTATGTTTGGTATTGATTTTATGTTGAAGCGTTTCGTCAAACAAGAATAAGGTATTGCGTTGAATGGTGGTTAATGCGCCTGTGCCCTCACCTAAGTTTGCACTTGCCGCAACACATTGTGTTTGCACACCCACCGCCCACCCATGCTCTTGCCTGAGCCCGCGCTCGCCGCACTGCGTTGTGTTTGCGCACCCTAGCCTGCAGTCCATGCATTGCGTCATGTTTGCGTGCTCGCTGGTTGTCCTCATGTCCATGCCCTCGCCCAAGCTCATGCTTGTTGTGCATGCATGTGCCCTCGCTCGAGCCCGCGCTTGCTACATTGTGTTGCGTCCGTGCGCTTGCCGGCCACTCGTGCGCCCACTCGCCCTCTTGCCCATTTGCCTGTTGCTCAATCACCTACCTCCTACGCGTGCGTATTTGCCACTTGTGCATGTCTTTCTGCACTCGTGCGACCACTGCATCGCTCGTACATGCTCACGCCTATGCCCAATACTACCATCACCACACAACAAGTTGCGCCACCCACCCATGTCGTGTTACATGGTGTCTGCAAGTTTTTTGCCCACTACATGTTCGAGGAAAGATTTAAAAACAAACATAAATAATGGTATTTATATGAAATTCTATTTTTGTAGAGAGTAAAAGAGTCATTTTAATCTAGTCAACTGTTTTGATCTTGTCATAGTGATATTTTTAGAAAGTTTTGTAAATTTCAGTGACATAAGACTAATAATACAAAAAGTAATAGTATTTGTTGAATTTTCGTTTTCTACAATGACATAGGACGAAATGTTTTTTTTCTATCTATGTCATATCTATAGGAATCACTGGGGTATTAGTCGGTCTATAAAAATAAAAAATTGAACATCTACAAACCAAGAATGCACAGCAAAATTTTTTTTAAGATTCATGTTAGTGGTGTATATTTTCACTTCGTGCCATATAAAAAAAATTACATTTTGTAAAGAGCTTCTACATCAGTCACTTTTGTTTGCCAAAAAAGAAATACAAAACAATAATAACATGGAACAATACCACGCTATGGTTTCTTTTCTTCGCGTTGGTACGTTAGTTGTATATATTAACATCAATACGAGATGCTGACCACAACAAAGATCGACATAATGTTTACATCCAAAAACAAAGATATATCACCATTTATCACTATCAACGATAACAAAGATGCAAGCGAAACGATGCTCTTACAAAACCAAAAGAAATGATGTAACGTTGTTAAAATCATAGTTTAACACTAGATAGCGAAATAATCATACGTATGACTTAAAATGCAACAAATCTCTTATGCCTACATTTGCATCTATTTTATCAAGTCCATTTGAAAATCTAAGACAAAAAAATTGTCGTCATATTAAACAAGGAAAGAGATAGACATTCTTATAATTATTTCCTTAATACTTCACTAGTTGAGCTGAACATGAGCACTCTTTCAGAACAGCGCCTGATACAAATCACCAGGTATTATGCAATAATGAGCATTACTTAAACCATCTTATTGTGAATTATTCTTCCCACGATTACAGTCAAGATTTCCTATTTTCGCTTAGCAGTCTATGAATTTTCGTTCTCAGACACCATGGTATGCGTCGAAAGCTTATAATCTGTAAAAAATAAAAAATATAAAAAATTCAAGACAGGGACTCTGACTTCATAGGACTGTATAATCAGTTAAAAGTAATAATAACTTCGATTAAAGAACTAAAAGCAATAGTAACGAGTATTGAAAATTTCAAACTCTCGGTAATGCTAGAGCCACGCTAATGTCATACAAAGACTAATACTAATTTTTGTGGTACAAGATCCAATGACACCATAAAAGAACTTGATACATTGTCTCAAAATAAACATTTTAGGACAGTATTTCTGTGTATAACATGTATCTACAGTAGTTGATGCTATAGACTCAACAACATAGTTACACCTGGTTTGAAATTAATGAACATGGTTATAAGAGCAAGACCAAACAAGTTCTTATAATTGGTTTTTCACATAACCTATTTCGATGGGATAAGATAATTTAAGGTATGCTTATTTTAGTTCACAGTTAGTCAAGCCAAATTTTCATAGTGCACCATAATAATTTAGCTATTGTTCCGTTTACAACAAAATTTTGGTATGCCAAAACAAATGCCTATATTTAACTATTTTTTTGGATTAATTTCTGGCAAAATCTTTTGTGACCAATTTAGCTGTCGTGGCCAAACCTTCAAATTTTGGTTACCACATGATTTGATAGTTGTTTGATTTAAGATATTTTTTTTATCATAGGTTACAACTAAAATTTGACTTGATTTTTTTATGTGAATCAAACATACATAATGCCTGTTTTGTCTAATTTAATTTAAGTTTATAAACTCAATAAATTGATAAAGAGAGATTTAAAACATATTTGAAAATTTTAGTTTAAATAAGACTTCAACTATAAGAATAAGCTTAAAATTTAAGTCATCATTTACCAAGTACAATCTTATTTAAAAAATTAAAGCTCTAATAAGCCTATTGAGGGGTTCGGTGGATGGCATGATGCATGGGCTACGTCTGACAGAAACGAGCCAGATCAAGATCCAAGTATAAGATTTGGATCCGACAGAGCCATCGACACTGAGAGGAGTCATGTACATGTTGCGGGCTAGGTCAAAAAGGGTAAGAAAAGGAGATTTTTTTGTGTGCATAGATATCTTTTCTAAATTTCAATATTGCACAAAGACCAATTCTAAATCTAAAATATCACAAATATTCATCTAAAAGAGACTAAAGTCTTAATCATAGCCATAAACATATTAACCAATTTATTTAGGATAGATGAGATACATTATTACGTATCTATCCATATTAAACAGGTGTTTAAACTAGGATAAATAACTCTAAAACTTTGTTGCCATCTCAGCCGGCTTTGTCCCCATGACCTCCTCTCATGATCTCCTCTCTCCCATCCGGTTTGGGGCGTGCATGGTGAACGGGAGATTTGGGCCCTTGTTGCTTCCGAAGAAGCCAGTGTGGTGGTACGTTGCATGGGAGTATTGTTTTGTTCCTCTCCAATAATCACCAACTACCAGTTTATCAATCTCACATCCTTCCTTATAAATGGACATGTCATTCAACACCCAACAAGACCGATACAAGCAAAACTAAAACCAAAACAACTGCCTCTTCATCTAATATCTTGATTTTTTTTATATTTACATAAATATGCACAAAAAAAATTGGGTATATGTGTAAGAGGTTCGAACTGAACGATATTATAATATAGAGAACTTGTAGTGATACTTTGAACATATTTTTTTTAAGAAAATAATAAATCAATACCACAATTCAGATTTAAACCATTACACACAATTAAGAGCCTCTAAATTATTAAAGCATGGCACAAAAGATTGTTTAGACCCTCTCACATAGGTATTTGTGATAGTTTATATTTGGAATGGGTGTGTATTCGATATTGAGATTTTTGGAAGAGCGTCCATACTATTCCTTCCCCCTGTTTTTTTTTTGCCCGTCTATAAGTTCTCGCCTACTTCTCCCCTTCCTTCTTTCGGCATCCGCTCTTCTTCCCCCTCTCGCTCGCTTCCGTTTCTCTAGGGTTTCTCTCGACGCTTCGAATCCTTCGCCTCCTCTCTCCTCTCGCGCGCAGTAGGTGCGTCCCCGGTCACCGCCGCCTTCTCGATCTGATCGATTGTCCACTTTTTTGTGTTTGTTTGATTGTTTGCTCTCGACTCGCTCGATCCAATTCCGCTCTCTTTTTTTCTCAAAAAATATCTTTTTTTTTTGCATGTTTTTAACCATCTTGTTTTTGGTTTTGTTTTGCTTATTTTAGTGGTTTTTTTTTGTGGGCTGCGGCGCTCTAGATTTGTAGGGTTTTGTGGGCAGCGCGAGTGGATTTTGCTAAATTATAGCAAAATAAGTGTTTTTTTACATGCGGGGTTTTACAGCAAGTTGCCGCTGCTAAATCGTTTCCGGCTGGTTCGATTGTGTCCTCTTTTTGCCGTAGATTTATAAATTTATCGGGATTTATCTTTGCATGCTGCTTTTGTGCTTGTGATATTGTATATTAGTTGTTTTGCTGGTACTTTGTGGTAATTTAGTGAAGTTTCTGTGTTTTGGCGATGTTTTTGGGCTGTTTCGCTAGATTCCCTCTCTATCTTAAACGAGATCTATTTTTAGCGTTGCGCTTTTCGTGTGTTCTTAGGCAAGTTTCTGGTAGTTTGGGCTGTTTATATGAGCTCTTGTTTTAATTTGGAGATTTGTAGGGTATTGGTACTCAGTAGTTTATAATTTCATGCTGCTTTTAGCCAAACTTCTAATTTCTGGTGATTTTGAACAAAATTAGGTATCTTTTCGTACCTATGAGCAACCTTAATTAATTTGATGTTCTCCTGCGATGGTTTATGTCTTCTATCCCTGTTTTTTTTAGCTTTTTATATGTATTTGTGGGGTATTGAATTGATCTGCAATATAATCGTGCAAATTCCCTCTTTTTTCCTGCTTTGTTTTTCTGTTCTGTTCTTAACTAAATTCAGGCTAATTTAAGATACATGTTGGTGTTCGCAGTAAGCAATGCCAGGTGCATTTAAAATTTGAGTCAGTTCCCCATTTTGCTTCACCCTTTTTTGGCTCGTTCGTTTTTAAACTTCAAGCATGTAGAGCCCAAAAAGGTTGCTTTTTGTCTGTTTTTCAGCAATTTGTTAATATTGATATGAGCGCCCAATTTTGTTGTTGTCAGAAAAGCAAGTTCTTTTTTTGTGCAATTCGACCTTTGGAAATGTTTGTTGTGCCCTTCGCTCGCTTTTCGACTGACCTGCATTGTAACTTTGATTTTTAGGTTTTGTTGATCAGCACTAGCATTTTCATCAAGGGTTTTGTGCAAAATTATGCGATCTTCATGGGCTGATTCAGTTGCGAACGCCGAGGCATCGGCGCCCGCGACTGTTGCTGCTCCTGCCCCTGTTGCTAATCACCAGAACTCACGCCCCACTCGGAGTGCGTACGTCCCTCCCCACCTCCGTAGCCGCCCAGCTGGTGCCCTCCCGGAGAACCAAGCACCGTCATCAGCACCAGCTCCAGCACCAGCTGACATTCGGCCCTCAGCTGCTGTACAAAGTTCTGGTTACGCAGCTGTTGTTGGTGGCTCTCGTTGGGCTGGCCCTACCGGCAGTGGCGGCGGTGCAAGTGGCCCTCGCCAGAGCTATGGTGGTGGTGGCGGCCGCGGCGGCGGCAGCGGCGGTGGTGCTGGTGGTGGTTGGAACTCCCGCTCTGCTGGGTGGGACCGCAGAGACCGTGAACCAAACCCTTTTGCCAGTAGTGAGGCCACAGAGGTGGACTTTGAGAGCCAGGAGAACACAGGTATCAATTTTGATGCCTATGAGGACATTCCTGTGGAGACGAGTGGCCATGACGTGCCTCCACCAGTCAACACGTTTGCGGAGATTGATTTGGGTGATGCACTGAATGAGAACATCTGGAGGTGCAAGTATGTGAAGCCAACACCAGTGCAGCGGCATGCCATCCCAATCTCCATTGCAGGGCGGGATCTCATGGCCTGTGCACAGACAGGGTCTGGAAAGACAGCTGCCTTTTGTTTCCCAGTCATCAGTGGGATCATGAAGTCAAGGCCACCCCAGAGGCCAAGAGGTTCAAGGACCGCGTATCCTCTTGCACTGATCTTGTCTCCCACCCGTGAGCTATCAGTCCAAGTATGAAACAGCTTTGTTTCTTTTGTTTGGGGTTCTTGTCCAATTTGGCCCGGTTTCTTATTTTATATTTAATGCCTCAGATCCATGAAGAAGCGAGGAAGTTTGCATACCAGACTGGTGTTAGGGTGGTTGTTGCTTATGGTGGAGCACCAATACATCAGCAGGTTTATGTTTTTCTTTGCTTTATGATTTTTAATGATCATTGATCACCAGGTCTCTTTAGTTTCTTTTGCACATCATTGAGTTTGATGTGCTATGTCGTGCTTGCTTGCCATATTTAGTCTTCTTTCCATGTCTTATAAATTGTAATATTGTCTAATATTTTGCAAAAGCTTGCTATAATTCTGACTTATTATATCAGCTTATTATGATGTATCTGTTCATTTTTATGGGTGGACACTACAATTCATAAAATGTGTGGTGCCAGCCATTACCACTTATGCTAATTGCTATGCTCAGGAGGAAAATGAACAAGTGATCCTTGTTTGCAAAGATCATTGTTATTTCAGATGGTTTCTTTGTTTTTTGAGGAATATGGTGCTGACAAATTATGCCTCAAACCTATGTGGCATGTTATGATGACATGGAACTAGAACTTGCCACTATACTCCAGATCACAGTTCACCATATACTCACTTGCATAAATTCCTCAAGAGAGGAAGCACATGTGTCCACTCTGCATGATGTGGTTACTGTGAGCACAGGTCCTTCAAAATTGGGCCACCTAGGTTGTAAAAATGATGAGAAAAATGCAAGGAGAACAAAATTTTGGCAATATTGGATAGTGTCTCTGGCATATTATCTTGAGGTGTTCTTTTTGCAATTGCTGCATAAGTTTAGGTATTGAGTCTATTGACAAAGTGACAATGACAATTGTTATAGGCTTGGTGACACCACTAAAAAAAATTTAATGACCATGGGAATAGACTGGTCTTTTTTGAACAATTATAATGACAACATTTATTTCAAATGCAGTTGTCTATTTGGAATTTGCATGAGCCAGTTTGTTTTTTTTTTTGGTCATGGTGTATTTGTGCTGCATTGATATCCTTTGCAAAATGACATGTATAGCTATTGACCACATACTTCTATTTTATAGTTGAGGGACTTGGAAAGGGGTGTTGAAATCCTTGTGGCAACTCCTGGTCGCTTGATGGATTTGCTGGAGAGGGCTAGGGTATCACTACAAATGATACGATACTTAGCTCTTGATGAAGCTGATCGAATGCTTGATATGGGGTTTGAACCACAGATACGAAAAATTGTTGAGCAGATGGACATGCCCCCTCGTGGTGTGAGGCAGACAATGTTGTTCAGTGCTACTTTTCCAAAAGAGATACAGGTTTGCTTCTCTTTTTCTTTGACTTCCCATTTAATCATATTTCTTCAAATTTAATTATTGTTTTACCGTCTACTATTAGTCTAGCAATTTTGCCCTGGTATTGGGCGGTTCACATGCAATGATTTTCACACAATTATAGACCAAGATTTATCAATCATTCTATTGTCTGTTGTTGTGTGCTCAAATATCAAACGTCATTGGTTCAAGTACATGGTATTGTTGGACTTCATGAATGATGTGGAGAAGTTGGTTGGTCCAGCTAATTTAACATCATTGACTCTATGCCCACTAACAAAGAACATGTCTTGGGCAGTTTCAAAGCAGTTGGTTGGTCCAGCCTACGATGTGAAGAAGTCCACTAATTTTAGCCTTAAAGAGTTCTTTCCATCATTGCCATGTTTCATGCAGAGACTTTTTTCCCTACTGTATTAGTGGTTTTCTGGGTCTATGTAGTGTGCATTTCAAAACCACCAGTGTCTTCATTATTTTTTGGTTGATGCTAGTTTTCAAACTGAAAATTTTATTTAGCAGATTGTTTTGAGTATAGAGATTTGACACATAGAGCAAGCATAACACAGGGTATATCTAGTGTAGACCATATATTTGGTACGTTGGTTCAAGCATCAAACCAACAAAATGAAAAAAATTGCGGTGGTAGTTCTCACTTGGCTAGTTGCAGATGAACTATGTGATGCCCATTTCAGCCTCATTGCGATCTAATGTTGAAGAAGAATCTATTTGAAGCTGCCCCAACATGTAAGAAAACATGACAGATTATTACAAGGTTTACAGTAGTAGAATAATCTTGACATTCATTCTTATCATAAGAATAAGATGGCATCAGTGGTTGGCTGATCTTGTGTGTCGTGCATTTATATTTGAACAATAAGCACATTAATTTAAATGAACAAAATATTATAGTTTCAGTCGTCATGCTGAATCTAATCTTTTTCAAATTCCTATTAACTTAATTCATGCACATTGTTATCTTTCTATTGATTACAGAATAACACCTTCCTTTTTTAATGTATCGATTGAATTGAAAAATAGTATTGAATTTTATATTGTTGATATGGGGATGTGATAATAAGAGTTCTGATATGTCAGGATAAAAGAATTACTTCTCTGGTTGATTGATGTAGTATGTTCTAAGAATCTCGAACTGCTTTCTGTGCTGAAAATATCACCAATTTGTTATGCAGCGGCTGGCTTCAGATTTTCTTGCTGACTACATCTTCCTTGCTGTTGGAAGAGTTGGTTCTAGTACTGATTTGATTGCTCAGAGGGTGGAGTTTGTCCTTGAGGCAGACAAAAGAAGTTACCTCATGGATCTTCTTCATGCACAAAAAGCTAATGGTGCTCATGGGAAGGTACAATTAAGTTCAAGAGTTGTGGTTCTACTTTATTTTTAAGATCGCAGTTTATGGTCTTTTGTTTTGCTAGGCTCAATCTACTGTCAGGAAAGTTTTCACATATAGTGTTTTTTCTGTATATCATTTCTGATAATTTCAAATTTGGCATCATAATTTGTTATGATCTGGTTCCATCAACTTGTTTTCCACCTTGATTGTTGCAGCAAGCTCTTACTTTGGTCTTTGTGGAGACAAAGAGGGGAGCTGATGCTTTGGAAAACTGGCTGTATACAAATGGATTCCCTGCAACTACCATTCATGGAGACAGAACACAACAGGTATGGCAGAACTGTTTCTTACTTGCTTGCATTATCAGTTTGTTCAATCACTGAAGTGTGGTTGAGTGAGATTATCACCACAATTGGTAAAACCTGTATTTGTATAGGGAAATTCAAGCATTTTTGTGGAGATTTTGACTACTAACTAATGCCCATGCATGGTCTGATATGCAGCAGTGCAAGCATTATTCTTGATGATTAATGTATAAACCAAATAGGATATTGTGTAATCACATGGTATTTTTTGTTTGCTGTTGAACCTGTTTGTCTTATATGCTTGAATTTCTTCTACAACGGGTTTGGACTTTGGAGAGTGGAGATTTACCCTGTCTTGAGCTACACTTATGTCCACTGCTGAAAAGCAGTGTGTTGTGGACCTGGTGGATGTTGACAATGCCTTAGGCCCCTTGACACTCCCACCTTGCTTAGTACATGGGCATATTCCTGGGGGAGCTGGGGTCCTAAAGTTGAGGACCATGGGGTACTGCTATAGTCCACATGTTCTTTCCCCGTCACTCTTGCACCGAAGATGTCCTATTCTTGCAGATTGCTTATACACTTACCTGTCAAAATTGTTTATTGTGGTGAGAGGATCGATTATATGCTTTTGTCAGCGATATTGCAACTGTATTTTTTTTTATGCTTCTAGGTGTCCTGTGCTTTAGATCTCCAATTGAAATTTTATTTTTGTGTATTGAGGATGCTCCAGATTCGAAATTAGCCTTAGGATGATGCACATTAAGGCTAATTGCGAAATGCCACCTAGGGGGTATAACTTTGCATGTGCACATTATGCTAAGTTGTTTTTGATAACAAATATAACGTCGGTATTTCTGTGAAACTGAGGGTAAGTGGGTATATGTAGTGGTTTCCCTTTTTTTTTTTTTGAGGCAAAGGCTGTGAAGTGGTACTAATATTTATTGTCTGTAATGCTATGGTTATATGCACATAGTATAGATGCTTGTACACAATTAGTTCATATTTCTTGTCATTATTTTCTTTTTACTCATCCTTGTTAAGTATTACTACTGTGGATTGTTGGTGTGCTACAGAGACATCCATATCTTCCTGATATCATATATGTCTAGTTGATCATAATGTTGTTTGGTCTTTCTGCACGTTTGGTCTTTCTTCAGGAAAGAGAGTATGCACTGAGATCCTTCAAGAGTGGGGCAACTCCAATCCTTGTTGCAACTGATGTGGCTGCTCGTGGACTTGACATACCACATGTTGCCCATGTTATCAATTTTGACCTCCCGAATGACATAGATGATTATGTTCATCGTATTGGGAGGACAGGGCGTGCAGGGAAGTCTGGTCTAGCAACTGCATTTTTCAACGAGAGCAACATATCACTGGCAAGGCAATTATGTGAACTAATGCAGGAATCCAACCAGGAGGTTCCTCAATGGCTTGAACGTTATGCTGCCCATTCCTCGTATGGAGGTGGCGGCGGAAGAAACCGCAGATCAGGTGGTACTCGATTTGGTGGTCGTGACTTCAGACGGGACTACTCCAGCAGGGGTGGCGGGGGCGGTGGCGGCGGCGGAGGGTATGGAGGTGGCGGATATGGCAGCGGCTATGGTGGTGGTCAAGGCGTTACCAGTGCTTGGGACTGATACTGATTCTTAGTTATCTTGAGAATCGAAATGAAATGCTCGTGTTCTATTGACTTGACTGAAAAAAAAATGATATTGGGATTTGTAGTTAACCCTGGTGGGTATGGTGTTGGAAAATGCCCCCCTTTACCTTATTTCTTGTTGGTAATCACTGGACTTATGTATTCCCTCTAATGGGATTTTCCTTACTGGCATCTGCAATCAGGGTGGGCTTATCTAATTGTCTTGGTTTTTTTTTGTCACTGTTTCTTAGTGTACTTTTGGATGCTGTTTATAATTTGGTGGGTGTTCATTTTTATTCTTGTGTGTTTTCAGAAACAAATGCTAAGGAACTTGGAATGGACTGGATACTTTCTTGCTTTTGTAGTTCAAGCTTCGGCAGAAGCTTATGGTTCCAGCCTCTGCCAGATCATTGGAAGAAATTGTTCCAAGTTGCTCTCAAGAAGCTATCAGCCTTGCCACATTTTATTCTGGTTCTCATTTTAATTGCTGTAAAGTTCCAGTGGTATCTACTGGAGTGGTGAAATAACAGCATGTTGTTTGTTCTGTTAGATCAGATGTCTAAGGCTGAACGTCACGTCTGTAGTAACAGCAATGCAACAATATTATAGATTAGTGTTGTCCCATACATTGGCAGTACATTATGCAAAACCTCATTGCTAAAGCTCTTAATAATAAGACTACATTACACAATCATAATGGTGCTTATGTGATGTTCCAAGGGAAATAAAAGCAATTCGAATAAAAAATGTTATGAATCATTATTAGACAGCAATACCAAAGAAAGCACATACGTACACACTCAGCGATTGCCATCTTTGTAGCGCTTCAAGTAGCCCACGAGCTCATCAACGTACTGCTGCTGTCGTGCCCTGTCCGCGACAACCTCCTGCAGCTTCTTGGCATTGCTCGCGAACACCTTCCGTTCTTCATCCACCATGATGAGCCGCACCGCCTTCTCGACGCTATGCCTTTCGAACGATCCGTCCATGTCGTCCCTCGAGATCTCCACGCCGACCCCTCGTGCCGCCATCGCCTGCGCAATCAAGCCCTGGTCGACGATGAACGGCAGCATGACGAGCGGGTGCCCGAACCGCATGCTCTCGATGGTGGAGCCCCAGCCGCAGTGCGTCAGGAACGCGCCCACTGCGCCGTGCGCGAGCACCCGCATCTGTGGCACCCACCCCATCCACACCACCCCGCGCCCGCGCGTCCGCGCCTCGAACCCCTTCGGCAGAAGCTCGCCCTCGCCGCCGGTGCCGGCCGGCTTGCGCAGAGCCCACAAGAACCGCACCCCGGCGAGCTCCAGCCCCAGCGCAAGCTCATGCAGGCTCTTGGCTGTCAACGGCGCCTCACTCCCCAGCGCCACGTAGATGACGGACTTGGGAGGCTGGTCGTCGAGCCATTGCATGACGTCGGAGTGGTTGCCGTCGTCGGCGGGGAGGTCGGGTGGGAGGAGGAGGCCGGCGGGGATGGCCGGCTTGTTGAAGAGGTCGGTGAGGAGGGGGAAAAGGCCTGGCTCGACCTCGGGGCAGCTCCGGTAGATGGTGAGGCGGCAGTGCTCGTCTATTTGCCACAAGCGGTCGAGGTCGGACACGCCGGAGGCGTTGGGAAAGAAGGCGCTGGCGATCCACTCCAACTCGTGGCGGCGGTAGGCGATGGTGGACGGGAAGGGGATCCACTTGGGTGGCGACGTGAAGTCCTCCGCCGCCGTGCGCGGGTGCGCGGTGTTCGCCCACCGCGGCCCCAAGAAGGCCATCAAGGCGGCCGGCACGATCTGGAAAATTGCGCATGGCATCTGTTTGTAGTACGCGCGCCAAGAGTACGTTAGTTTTTTCTAGTCAAATCCATGCAAATGTATTGCTATGTGTGGCAAACTATTGCTAAATATTATTCCATGATACACCTTTTCAAATATAGTTATATGAAATATCTGTTGCACGTAAATAAATGTAGTTCAAAGTTGGTTGTAATTTAAATATTTTCCGACTTAGTTTTCCGACATTGATTTTTCAGTATAGCCATATAGAATGATATCATTTATTTAAGAAAGAGTAACGTCATCTGAGATCATATCATATTTCTTTTTTTGTGTCACTGTTGAACTTGGATTAAATGAATTATAGTGTGAAATGTAATTTGCAACAATCTAACAAATAAGGGTTAAGGTTTGCCAGTTTATTTTTTTGTGCTGCTAGAGAGTTCGAGATGGGCATAGACTCTCTGGACCCACCCATATGTCTAATTATACCTTATGGCTCCAACTATCCAAGGTCAGGGACGTGCAATTTTAACCTTCCAGTAAAAAAAAATAAAAGAAATAACTGATGAATTGACTGTTTAGGAACGCCTTCAGTTTGCGTTCCAAATAGGCACCTTCTGAAAGTTACATAAGGAGAAAAATAAGTTACAGAACAAGACGAATGGGAAAAAAAATAGTTGGTCTCTTCTCCGCTCTTTTTTCAGTAAAACCAACTAATGAACGGACTTATACTCACATATATATTCGAATAATTAGAATATATATTCAAAAAATAATTGATTATTTCTATTTTTTATATACACTATTTTCATATGAACGTTTAAGTAGAATTTTGTGTTGTTATGTGTGTTGAGAAATGGGATATCACCACTTATAAAACAGATTCTAAACAAATTTTGTGAACAAGCAAAACCAAATAACTATAATATAGGATGGTTCATAGAATTTATATATTCACTTATTTCAAAAACTCAGGCAACTTGCCCAAATTTTGATCTTTGATTACCCTAACGTTGACCTCATATAATTCTGAAATTTTATTTTTCAATTAGTGGTGCAAGGCCATTGTGATTGTTTGCCCAAAAAGCAAATAAAAGCATATTCTACAAGGTGTATATTATAACAAACAACCATAATTTAATTCAACTTTCCCTATGTTTTTATGGAGGGGCTACAACACTTTATGAGCATCGGTTTTAGTGTTAAGTTCGAACATAAATGCTAAGAAACAAAACTATAGATTTAAAACATGAAACATATATCTTTACTTGCTAAACATACTACTTTGTTGTCCTAAATGGTCAACCCAGAATATTTGAGACCCCATTATATGAACATTTATGATTTTTTTCATTTGCTTATTTTGTTTGAAAAATACTTGGAATATGCTAGGAGCACATGGAAATTCAATAATAATAATAATAATGAGATTTAGTTGTATAATATTGCAAAAATTTGATATTTAATAGAATATCATCAAGAATATATAATCTTAGATATCATATATCAATCTCACGGTAATCGATATTTAACTGAAGTAGCATTTTTTCACTACAGTGGAGTTAATTTTCCATAAAATGGAAGAAGCTAGCAAGAACCTTGTGTTTCTCGGCGATGGGGTAGAGCCAGTGGTGGCAGAAGTCGTTGATGATCCAATCCGGCCTCCTCTCCAGCCCTTCTCCTCCCTTCCAGCCGCCGGCGCACGCCTCGGCGAGGAAGGCGGCGAACGGCCCGGCGAGGCCGTCGAACGCCTTCTTGACGAGGTCGTTCTTCTCCGGCGGCACGTCGGCCGTGGACTCGGCGCCCTCCGGCAGGCCTTCCACCGACGGCAGCGGTAGCGCCACGAAACGGAAGCGAGCTGACAGGTTCGCCGGGACGGCCGGCAGCCGGGAGACATTTCTCGGCGTGGAGACGAAGGTGACGGCGTGGCCCCTCGCCGCCAGCCCCTTGGCTAGCTCCAGGTACGGTATCATGTGGCCGAAGGCTAGCCATGGGAACACCACGACGTGGAGTCCGTCGCCGGCTTCCTCCATTGCTGGTTCTAGGACGACGAGCACCTTAATTGCACCGATCAATGCAGTTTTTTTTAATCGGAGGACAGCTTGTGTGTGTTGGGTTTCTTGGTTCTCTAAAATATCTGTGGATGCTATGGTGGGGGTTTTTTTGAATTAATAACTCACATAAAATGATTATTTATAAAACTAACACACAATTTAAAATTTTTACACAAATGACCTACAACATCAGTCTATCGAGTTCTGGGCACTCGATACGCTATATGTCGTGTGGCGAGAGTTTGTCGAGTGCTCATGACTCTCGACAAGCATCTGCTTGTTATTATCTTGTACAGTGGTAGTATATTAGCAAACGGTTCTTAGTCCAAGACTCGACAAGCATCTGCTTGTTATTAATTTGTGCAATGATAATAGATTAGTAAATGGCTCATAGTCTAGAGCACTCGACAAATTCTTTTAACACGACAGGTAGTTTATCGAGTGTTTAGGACACGATAGACTAATGTGACAGTTTATTTATGTAAAATTTTTTGAACTGTGGATTAGTTTAGTAAATAATTATTTTATGTGAGTTATTAATAAAAAAAACTCATGATCCAAATAGTTGTAAAGAATAATCAACTATGTAAGACATGTGGCGTGTTGATGTCAGATATTGACTAGAATTTAGTCAATAATACTCTACCAACACTTGCTGCCCGTCCGATCGGCAGAGATGTGATTTCGTGAGTGACACTTGCTGCCGTGTGTAAAT
Organism: Pharus latifolius; assembly: GCA_019359835.1. Taxonomy (NCBI): domain Eukaryota; kingdom Viridiplantae; phylum Streptophyta; class Magnoliopsida; order Poales; family Poaceae; genus Pharus; species Pharus latifolius. The sequence goes on along the minus strand of CM033321.1, from coordinate 91,534,888 downwards.
TTCTTTTGGGAAAAAATACGACTCGCGCCTCACATGGCCGCCTTTTTTTTTAGCTCGAAATTGTGCTGAGTTGAAACATAAGTTGTAGGTTGTAGGCGTGGACCAGCCTGTACTTCCTATGATGTGGTTTACTTCATCTGTTCATTGCACGCATCATTGCTTCGTGTCCCCGTCAATTTCATACATGCATCAAAGTACAACTTGTAGCTCTATGCTTTAATCCCCTGTAGACAGCATATATGCCCTTATTAATTAATTGTACCCAAGACTTATCTGAGAGTTTAATAGTTAAGACTATGTTATTATGTAAGAAGTGTCCGTCACTTCAAGATTTTATCCGAGTGGGGTTTGTTGAGTTTAAATATTTACTGGCCAGAGCCACTAAGATTATTTTAGAAAAATTATTGAAGACATATGGTGTAATGTTGATGGTTCAGGAAACATTCTGAGCAAAAAAAAAAAAAAAACATTCCAAAAACAAATCCTAACTCTAGTTGGCCACACACGCTTGAGATGGCTTAATATTTTTCCTTGTTATTTTTTTTCTTGATTCAACAACTGGGCAACTGTTTAAATTAAATTTAATTAGTTTTTGCGTTGATGGTTAGAGAAGAGAGCTGGAGCACTTCAGTTGGTGAACACACGTGGAAAATCTTGATATAATCTTTTTATAAGTGCAAATTATTTTTATATAATCTGTACGTATGTAATGAAAGAAAAGTTGTATAGATAAATTTTATTTTAAAAAGTTGACTAGATACGATAACGTCAGGTTTAATTTGTCGTGCAACTGCATCAGATACCCCTCCTTCCCCGATGCACACAAATCTTTGTAGAAAAATTCCCACCACCCAAAGCGTCTACGAAAGAAAAGGCAAATTCCGATAAAAGATATAGTAATTAAAGTTTATGGCCCTAATGTCCTGTCATTATCTATTATAAGATATCATAAATGTTAACTATACCATATTTGATAAGATGTTGGTAATATGTTAACTATCGAATATTGTAGCAAACTAGCAATAGTTTATTCAAAATACTACAACTTGTATAAAAATATTGCAGCACGACAATATAATATTTTAACAACTAAACATTTATAAATAATAGTAATATAAAATAACTTGCGAAATCTAACTTAATGCACTAGTTATTGTTAAAAATAACTATCTATTTAATTAGAATTTTTATATAATTTTGGTTAAGATTCTAATATTGTATTTGATTAGAACTCTTTTCTATTGATTTATATATATATATTTATTCGTTTACATTAATATTATTATATTATTTTCTCTTAAATTTAATAAGTTATCATAGTCAAGGTTCTAAAAATTTTAAACTTAACCACACATCATCGATTCACTGCTATGGGCGGGGGCGACTGACATAAAACTTGTGAGAATAGTGCCTAAGAAATTTTTTTTTTCTCTGCGTCAGAACCCATCAACGAGGGCGGTCTCGTCAATCTCGCACTTGTCTAGCCCGGTGTCTGCCTAGGCCTTCTTCACCAACATCATCGTCTTGCAGAACAGATCATTGTTGAGTTCCTCGAATTGGGCCCTGATAAGTCGACGCCGTCGAACAACAACTCGATCTCAAAACGCGGACCTGGTGTTGGTTGCTGAGTGCCCTCTTGGTGTGCTCGCACTCCCGGTGCAGAATCCCCAACGCGCGTTTGTTACCACTAATGTCCTTGTCGTGCTTCCGCTTGATGAGCTTGATGAAGTAGCCCATCAAGCGCTGGTCACAGTCCTCGCCGCCACGGTGGGTGTCACCATTCGTCGCATAGACCTCGAACATGCCGTTGTCGATCGTCAGCATGCTGACGTCAAACATGCTGCCACCGAGGTTGAACACCAGGATGTTCTTCTCATCACCCTGATCACTGTTCCGGTCGGCTTGGTGGGGCTCTCGTCTTGGATTGAGACTGTCCAAAGTAACACTGAGAAGAACAACCATTTGGTCTGTTTGGACTCGTTAGTCCTGGTTTAACCAGTTTTGATTTTGGTCTGTTTGGACTCGTTTGGTCTTGATTTGACTTTAGTTTGATCAGTTTTGGTACTGATTTGTTTGGGCTCATTTGGTTCTAATTTGATCAAAACTTGTTTTTTTTATCATGATTATTAGTTATTGACTAATTTTTTGTTGCCTCGATTTAGTCTTTTTGTTATTTTGGATTGAGAGAGTGTATTATTATTGGATCGTCATCTATAGTTTTGTCATTATTCACTCGTCATCTGCAGTTTCATTTACTATTTGCTAACAATTTTGCCATTATTGACTCGTCATCTGCAACTTTGTTTACTACTTGCTGTGTCGCTGGCTATTAATCTACTATTTTGTTTATTGTTGTAATTTTCTTTTGCTAGCCTCTCGTTTTCAGATTTTTAACATATCATAATTTTTAGTTTTCAAACTCAAATCTACTTTCGCCTTGAGTTTGAGAGGTGGTGTTAAAAATATCTATCTATTTAGTTAAGATTTTTATATAATTTTTGTTAAAACTCTAGTATTGTATTTGGTTATAACTCTTATATATTGATATATATAGACCTATTGATTTACAATATTATATTGAGTTAGAACTCTTCCGTATTAACTTATATATAAGGCTATTGATTTATAATAATATTATTTTGATATTTTTCATTAAATTTAACGGATACAACGTTTTGGCCTGCATGGGATTACGCGAATTTTTTAATACTCGCTGATGCATACTAGGGTCTAGCTATCAGCTGGTGTTATATATATTATTAGCAAAATTTTGTTGGTATGCATAGCAAAACTTATTAACTTCTATTTGTACGGTAAAATACGGATGCTTAGGTAGTCACGTATGATCTTGATTCATTAATGGAAAAATTGATTATTCGACATCTCAAAGATGATTTATTTAGAAAATAATATCTTAAAACACTCTATACATCAGTCGTAAGACACTATCGTTAAGTGTTAACCATTGATTGATGATTAATATAAATGTCCATGATCATTTGGTTTTTCTCCTTGTTTCTGACAAGACTTCATCAACACTTTCCATCTTCTATCCATACTATCCTTGTCGAGACCACCCTCTATTGAGGTCACCCTCACTCCTCGCCACATTACCCCGACTCCTCACCACCACACTCTTATGTTGGCAACTCAAACTCCTTCGTCTGCATTGCTCTCGTTGAAGTAGTCCTCCATTCATGTCATCCAATGTTAAGAATATTAATGTCAATTGTCAAATTAATAGTAGAGATTTGATGATAATATGTTATGATTTTTTTTGAAATTACCTCTATAATATATATATATATATATATATATATATATATATAAAATAGTGTTTTTAGATGCTATTTCACAGATGAACCAACTTTGGAATATCCAATAGAATTGTTCTTTGATTAATTGATTGAATGATAACTTAAACATATTAGAGTAAGTAGAATCAAGAATTTAAATAGCTGGATGTCTTTTTCACCCAACATCATATTCATATGTTGGATTGTCTTTGTATTTTTTTTTTCCTTTTGTTAAAGATTTATCTTATCTTATTTTTATGTTTGGAGTGGTAACTGCAAATTAATATAGAAAAACGTTGAAACATGCTATAGTTTATGGATTTATGCCACTCTTATGATAATTTTTAATCGAAAATACCTACTACATATCTTGATATGATACAATACTAATTCTTGAGTGCCAAGTGTTGACATCGGTAGCGGGAACCACGATATTGTACTCTTAACCCATGTAATCCACGTCTGCTCCTACAATATCAGCACGGAGGGTGAAAAGATGGTAATTTTTGGAATTGAAAAGGTCTTATTTCACAAATTAATGCATAATAGCATTAACCAAATACAATCCTACCACAATACAGTGGTATAAAGGCGATTATGCCTAATTTTTCTGTTTCAGATGGCAATATATGTGTAATCTATCGGGCGGTTGCGATGTTCATCTTACCGCCGCCATGTATACGAACAAAATGTTTCAAAAAAAATTACAAATAATGACATAATCAATTATTGGATAACAGTGACATTGTGTTCTTAGTTCTTACCCACCGTTAATCCCATATTACCGAATTTTTTTTTGAAATAACCCTATAAAAAAAAATAATTGCAAAACTAACTCTTAACTTTTTAAATTTGCAAAAAGGGCTCTCAGTCGCGAAAACTTCTAGGCGACAGTCTTCAGTCGCTATTCCGGATAGCGACTGAAGACGTGGCACGGCACAAATGCCCCGCTGGCACCTGTGCCGTGCCAGCCAAGTTTCAGTCGCTACCCGGGATAGCGACATAAACCCGCAGCTTTCAGTCACTATACGGGATAGCGACTGAAACCTGAGAAACTTTCACTGCTCCCTCTTTTGCCCCGTGGTCGCAATCGAAAGACTTCATAATGATTTCGTTTGAGAAGTAGGACTTGTTTGTAAATTCTGAAATTGGGATGGCTGATTTGAGATCTAATCTCACACACAAGTGTAATTTTATTTCTGGAGCATATTCAGCAGAAGTTTGAATGAAATTTGGCAAGATTTGATGATTTTGTGATAATTCGAAAACAGGGTACTTTAGGGTAATTAGAATTTCAAAAAATGGCGAGACTTGAAACTAAGGCGTCAAATGAGATTTTGAAAATCTTACAGAAGGGAAACTTGGTCAGAATAGTGAATGGGAGATACTCCTTGAATTAGATCGAAGTTTGGAGATGATATGTGGGTTTTAGCTTTTTTAGGTTCCGCGGAAAATCTTTAAAAGGTATAAGCCGCGATAATTGTAGGCTGATTTGCGAAAAGGAGTAAGACGACAAAGTTTTGCCATCTGGACCGTACAAGTACATACCAATTTCGCATTTATACCGTGCTTTTGATACCTAGTTTTGTCTCGTTGGTTCGACGCATTTGTACGAAACCAGACGTCTCGGCGCAAAAGATGGTAGGTGCAAAAGTCGCAAAGATTAATCATACGAAAACGAGCATCAGATGAATAGGTAAAAGCTGAAAAGTAGAAACGCAAAGTCATACAAAAGTAGAACAGTACAAAACATAAAACCTTAAAAAGTTGGAAACCTAACAAAAATATACGAAAACTGAACAGTCTGAGAAAAGCATACATCGGACTAGTGCCCCCTCCTGCCCCTCTGTGGGGGGGCTGATACTCTGATGGTGTGTACCGAGAGGGGGGCTGACGATCCCTGACGCGCCGCCTCCTCACTGGTGGTGTCTGCGCAGCTGGCGTAGACTGGGAAGGCTGTGTCAGCTGCGTAGGCGGCGGAGCATCGGGAAGGAAGCTAGGAAGCACATGTGTCGGCTGTGTAGGATGCTGCTGTGCCTGGTCGAGAGGCTGGTGCCATGGAGGAGTATCGAGCTCTTCATCCGAAGAGCTGTCGTTCGAAGAGCTGTCGGCAGGCACGAAACCCGTGTGCAGTGGTGGAGGGCGCGACGACGACGGACGGTACGCTGGTGGCACATGCGAGGAAGGACCTGGCACCGACGGTGATGGTGGGGGAATCACAGTCAAGTGAGGTGGCAGCAGCACTCTGAAACCGACTAAAATCTGATCGACCCGCCGCTCGACCTCTGAACAATATGCGTACACATCGTCGCTGGGCATGGTGGGTCCGAGGCGGGACCTGACCATCATTTCCCGTGCACCAGTAGAGATGCCGCCGAGGATGTCTAGCTGTGCACACGAATTAATGCAATTATAGAACGACAATCCATGTGAAAGTAAGGTTTCAAAGAGCGAAGGAACTCACAGAAGAGTGGATTCGCCCAGTTAGGCGTCGGTCGTAGCCGTCATCGATGGTGGCGGGAGGGATGGGCTCATCAGGCGCGGCGGGTGGACCGCCCGTCAATCGGTAGATCGTGCGAGGTCGGTACCAGGACAGATAGGAAAAATGGATGTCGTGGCTGTATGGCCTGTGCTCCTCGCCCGTGCGTGTGTGCGCCCAATCCATCCACTGCTGCACATAAGGCTGCTGTCGACGAACGAAATCGTCCCTCACTCGACCCTTCCTGGATTGCCTGCGGACAAAGCAATTAGGTTGTGATGGAAATTATGTATAAAATAACATGTGAATGTAATGCATATTTGACGTACTCGTGGATATGGTGCGGGATCTGTCGAGGAGGCGGCACGGGGACAGCCTGGCGTAGGCCAAACTGGCGCATAACTCGCTCAGGCGAGTAACCCTCAACCATGTGCGAGAAGACGAGTAGAACCTGGGTGCGCCAGTACGGCTCATCCTGCGTACAAAAAGAAGAAAGGCCGGCTGGAGCGACGGATTGGAGGTTTGCGGTGGTCCACGGATCCCAGATGACTCTGTCGTCGAGAAGCAGATCAAAGTCTCTGGCGTACGAAGGATAGCAGAGGTGCGCCTGATCTGTGGCCCACCTCAAACTCAGCCTAGCCCACCTCCATCCCATCACGGGGCCGTCTCTCCCCCATCCCCGACTAATGCGAACTGATCCCGCGGAACCAGCGGTCGACCGATGGGGAAATGCTCGTACGACCACATCTGCAAGAGAATGGCGCACCCAGCGAAAAGAGAGCTGACCTGGTCTCTGCTCGTGGCGTCGCACAACCCCCTGTAGGTGTGGCAGAGCACAGCGGATCCGAAACTGAACCTCGGCGCGTGGCCCAGGGCCGAGTCGGCAATACTCCTGGCGAGCTGAACGTACTGCCGCTCGCAGATGTCTCCGTGGGTGCCAGGGAAGAGCAACCACCCAAACAGGTACAGCAAGTACGCCTCAAGGTGGCGCCTGTAGACCTCCTCTGGAGCTGCCACGGGGAGCGCAGCATCGCGCACTGCGCGAAGGTAACTCTGGGGAACTCCCGCGTCCTGCGCAAACCCCCCAGCTGGCCCTACTCCCTCGAAGCGCTGTAGGAAATCTAGGCGCCATGCAGCTCTCTCGGTGGCCGCTGGGACATATATCTCCCCGTGGATAGGCAGGCCAAGTAGCATGCTGACGTCCTGCAGCGTGATAGTGAGCTCACCAAAACTGAAGTGGAACGTGTGCGTCTCGGGCCTCCACCGATCCACAAGCGCAGTAATGAGGGCTCGGTCGAAAGGGAATCGCCTCGCCCGATCCACCATGCGAGCGAAAAGCAACAGTCCGGCCTCGAGCAAATAAGGCGACAACCGCTCATCTAGAGGCCACATCTCACGCGGTGCCCTCATATGCAAGGTTGGGAGAACGATGCCCTGTAGATGGCGTCGAGCACGGTGACGCTCCTGATGGTGCTGTGAAATCAGCTCGGGAAGCTGATGGTCGTCCGCCATATCTGCAGTTGTCACATATTGGTTGAGAAGTTGAAACATTGAGTACATAAACAAACATTGAGTAAATAAAAAAACATTCAGTAAATTCACGAGAAGACATTAGGGAAGTTAAGTACAACTGATATATGGAAATTCAGTACAACTCACGACAAAACATTAAGTACTTGAAATAATACAACATTTAGTTTTGCGACGAAGACGGTGCGCCTGTCACCCGCGGGCATCGATCTCTTCTGTGACCAGGCTGCCGGCAAGCGCTGCATCTACGTACGTCATCTTCACGCTCCGCTGCATCCATATTGTTATTTATCCTTCTGGATCGACGTCGGCCGACATGGCCTACGAGGAGCCTCTTGTCTGGGATCTACGTGATGGCATTTTCCGGGGATAGTTGTCGATAGCTTTCCCCCGCCGCAAACCCATTGAAGACACCATCCCAGGTCTTCCACAGGTACTGCAGAGTATAATAGGTTGATATGTACCGCGCCGGATCGATCCCAGGAACAGAGCAGGCAGCGATGACATGCGAGCAAGGAATGTGCAGCAGTTGAGGCTTGTTGCATGTGCATTGGACATCTGCATTTGAAATTCGACATTCGTGGACCCGATCAGCCCGCAGTGTGCCACAGACATGTCTGTGCCTTAGCCGAACCTCGTACTTCCCGTGCAAGCGACTCAGTACTGTGACATCATGTGTCAACGATTTCCTTGTCCGAAATTCGAGGTAATCATTGATCTTTTTGGGCCAGTGTGCTAAGGGGTCATGCAAAAGCCTTGATGCTGCCAAACCCCTGCTGTCGTAGTACGCTACTGTGCGATAGAATGTCATTTCAACTATTGCAGTGAGTGGTAAGCATCGCACACCTTTGAGGACGAAGTTGTACACCTCGGCCAGATTTGTCGTCATGATTCCGTATCGAGCCCCACCTGTGTCATGAAGCAACGCCCACTTCTCCATTGGTTTGGGCTGAATCCACTGACTGAAACTGAGACGACCCCGGCGGCTTCCCGTGCCAGTATCGCCGCGATCTTCTGCAACCCCTGCTTCTCGCAATTCCGCCAACGTACTTTCCTCCAGTGACTTCCAGATTTGTGAGAACTTTGACTGTTGGTTCTGTTTGGCAAGCCGTTTGAACACGACCATCAGGCGCTTGCTCTTGAAACGACTGTGAAAATTCGCGCCAAGATGCCGTGAGCACCAACGACTCTGCAAATCATCCCAACTCAGCGATGGATCCTCTCCTGATCGCATGTACTCCATCGCACTCAGCATTCCTCCATTTCGATCATGAATCAAGCACACGCGCTCCCGGTTTTTCACAACCTTATTCTTCAAAGTGCCCAAGAACCACAGCCAACTGCTATAGTTCTCCCCCTCGACCACAGCATATGCTATGGGGAGAAGCTGGTCGTTGGCATCAACAGCCACAGCAGTCAGCAGAGTTCTCTGGTATTTTCCAGTCAAAAATGTTCCGTCAATGCAAAGCACGGGTCTCATATACCTGAACGATGCAACGCACTGTGCGAATGCCCAGAAAAATCTCCGCAGTACCATGCACCCAGGAATCATAGCATCCTCGGAGCCGATTGCCGGCGTATCAACAATTGCGGTGACTGTGCCTGGATTTGCTTCGCATATCCGCCGCAACAGCCTCGGTACTAAGTTGTATGCCTCAACATATGTACCAAAAAGCTCCTCCAGCGTCTTCTGTTTAGCCATCCATGCCTTCGGGTAGTTGATATTATAACCGTACTTCTCCGCGACATGTGCAATTATCACCTTCGGTGTGATTGCCGTATTTGCCTTCACTACTGACAGAATCAGACTGGCAACAAAACTGAAAGTGATATTTCTATGAAGCTGCACCATGCCCTCAGCCAGACATCCGTGGTCGTCAACTCTGGTCACCCGAAAGGACGGGTCATCTCGTGGCCGCTAGACACGTACGTACCATGGACAATTCTGGATTAAGCACCTCACAGTCCACAGGCTCGGATTTGATCTGACCACCCGGAATGGCCTATTTAGTGAGACAGCCCAGGCAGTTATGGCTTTCTTTGCATTCTTTTTACTCCGAAACAACTGTCCAAGCTGGACGGTTGATTCATTATAAGACCATCGCGAACCCAGCTCATCATGAACCACAGCGTTATTCAAGGATGATGGATCAGTCCACTCACTCATAGGATTATGCTGTTCCCTGGGTTCAACAGGAGATTCGTACATTTCCGACGGATCAGTATACTCCTCTTCATTAAAATTCTCCTCCAATTCTGGTAATTCTTCAGCTGCATCTACTTGATGGCCACCAAATTGAGTTGTATTTCCTACACCAGTTGTGTTAGGTACACTGCCAGTTGCACTGGCATTGGTACTGGCACCTGCACCAGTATCGACATCGCCACCGCCATTGCGATCTCCTCCGGTACAGATATTAGTGTTTTCTCTTTCCACCGAATGGCTGCCCTCCGAACTATGTACTGACATTTCAACGTACAGTATGATGGTTCCAACAGCATAGCCTGGATTTGTCACAGTTCGTCCAAACGAACCCCATGATTTGTCACCTTTCAGTCTCTTCAGCACCCATTTGTTTCCATCCGGAACCATGCCTTCCACTTTAAGATTATCCGTCGTAACATTAAGTTGTAACATGTGAACTAACCACATCTTCAAATCGTTGAAAGACATTGACTGTGGTTGTCTCATTTGACCGCAAACATACATACAACCACCAAGATCATCACCGTTTGGTCCATTACGGATTACACCGGCTCCGTAATAAACGTACACTGTATTGGGTTGCTCCATAGCTGTACAAGAGTGTATAATTAGAGAACTCACATTGCTCATTGTACTACAAAAAACATGATTTTTCAAACAACAGAAATTTTCCCCTCCCTCTAAACCCATGCGGGAAAGGCCAACACGTTGAGGGCGACAGCGGTGATGACTACGACAATGAGGCCGCGATTCCTAATCCTAACCCTAACTGATTGACAACCCTACCCCTAAATCTAACAAAAAAAACCAACCCTTCTCTTCTCTTCTCCTCTCCTCCTCTTCCTTCTCTTCTCTTTTTCTCTGTGCTAATTTCAGAATTTTCGGAAAAATGAAATGGCCGTACTGTGTGAAAACGACGCACGGTGTTTAAATACCGTTTCAGTCGCTATTGGGGAACACGATGTTTCCCTACAACCCTAAAAAAATAACCCCTCTCACTCTAAACCCGTGCGGGAAAGACCAAGACGGTGAGGGCGACAGCAGTGATGACTAACCCTAACCCTAACCCTAACCCCAACTAAAAGAAGCGACAGCGGTGAACCCTAACCCTAACCCTAATAATAACAATCATTTTAATATACATAATCACAAATGTTTACATCTACATATTAACAAATATTTTAATCTACGTCCATACTAATAAAATTCAAATTTGAAAAACATCACATTCTTTAGTGGTTCTTCAAATTTTTTAATCTGCGAACATACACTAACCCTAATCTGTGAACATACACTAACCCTAACCCTAACCCTAACTCTAACCCTAACCCTAATCTGTGAACATACACTAACCCTAACCCTAACCCTAACTCTAAATTTTTTTTCATCACATTCACGCATTTACCATTACACTAACCCTAACAATCACACTAACCCTAACAATCATTCTAAATCATATCTAAATACTACGAGTTTACGATCTAATTAATTTAAATATACGAGTTAAAAAAATATACCTCAGCGATTTGAAGAATCTCCGAAAAAGAATTTTCTGCTCCTCTTTCTTCTCTTCCTTCTCTCAGTAATTTCTGTAAAATTTCGGAAAAATAAACTACACTGTACTGTGAGAGGGACGGCTGGGGAATATAAAGGGGTTTCAATCGCTATCCGGTATAGCGACTGAAAGCTGCGGGTTTCAGTCGCTATCCCGGATAGCGACTGAAACCTGGCTGGCACGGCACAGGTGCCAGCGGGGCATTTGTACCATGCCACGTTTTCAGTCGCTATCCGGGATAGCGACTGAAGACTGTCGCCTGAGAGTTTTTGCGACTGAGAGCTCTTTTTGCAAATTTAAAAAGTTAAGAGTTAGTTTTGCAATTGTTTTTTTTATAGAGTTATTTCAAAAAAAAATTCCATATTACCCATCTATCATTTGACACTAGGAAAGAAATGACGTGCCCGTACAAGACATGCTCACGGCCTGGAATCAGGGATTGCAAAATGACACGACCAAATGCAAGAATTCAGGGCATGCATACACACTAGTTGAAGTAAAATGGCAACCACCTGGTCATTTTTCCCTCACAAACATGTGCCGTTAATCGTCGATCACCTCGCGCACCGCCAGAAAAGAACTTTCGTGAGCACCTTCTCACGTCCTGTCGAGAGTTTTCTGATTGATGAGATGATGATGGTCATGATCTACTTATAATCTGTATTATAATTTAGAAACTCCCAATTGCATCTCATATATGAGAGCACCGAGTCACCTGAAGTATGATTGGTTGGGGAACGTGCAAGCCGTTCTCCTCCCCCCTCTCTGTTCATGACTTCATATCAACCACTCTCTAATCATTGCATATGCAAACTCGCCTATATTTATAGCATGCATACTACTGGTTGTTGGTATATATAAGAAGCCGCCATGCATACACTCGTCTGTTCCAAATTTAATTAACCAAGCATTACATTTCATACACACATAAATCTATAGCTCAAATAATATGTCGAGGCTTGAGCGGTCGACGGTGTCGTTCCGGCGGCAGGGCTCGTCGGGCCGCATCTGGGACGACCGGCCGACGAGCCGAGGCCCCAGGCGGACGCAGTCGTCTGCCTCGGCGGTCAACACCGTGCATGAGCAGCATGATACATCGACGTCGCCCCGAGCTGTGTTCGGCGCCGTCGACCAGCTGCCGGCCGTGCCGAGCCCAGGGCCGTCCTCGCACTCCGAGAGGGAGGACTCGCCACGGCGCGAGAGGCGGGGAGCGCGCGCAAGGCGCCGGTGCGGCATCTCGGCGGCGTTCTGCGCGTGCGTCAGGCCTCCGGCGAACACCCACGGGTAGTATAGAAGCATGCCGTAACACATTTGCCTCCATTCCCATGTCGTGCGGCTTAATTTTGACCGTACGTGCATGGAAAAAAAACTTCGCCGGGAAAACGTATATCGTGAGATCCTAATAAAGAGATGTCTGACTATATCTGTTTATAATTTGTATCAAATCTAACAATTTGTAATTGAGTCTCGCATATAAAGAAGTTTTCATACAAGTTTTTTTTGATACATGATCAACAATGTCGCGCATAAATTATGAGTTATTATAAATTTTTTTATTCGGTTTTGCTAATGAGTAGATATTTTTTTATCTTATATAAAATTTCTTCACCATTAAATTAAACACTTCTTCTTAAATGCTGCTCTATAAGATTCACCTAGTTTTCTTCTTAACTTCTTCAGTTGTGGTGGCTTAACAATGAGCGGAGGTAGCGCGTTGGTGGCACAACCGATCATGAGTGATGGTGGAGAGCGTTGGTGGCAATGGGTAGTGGTGGCCGGTGCAGGAGACAGTCAAATAGGCAATTGAAGAGCGGTGGTTATGACCGCGATGGCTAATAAGGGAGAAGATGATGGGGGATGACAAGGGATCAGAAGGAGGAGAAAGAGGATGGAGAAGTGAAAGTGTGAGAGAGAAGACAGGGTAGAGATTAAATAGATTTCATTATGTGATAGAGATGGTATAAATTTTTTTAAGGAAAAACTACTATCTGCCCGCAGACAAGACCTTTTTTATTTGTGTGGATGTTCTGGTTCATAAGGTGGACGTCAGTATGTGTGTTAGGAATCGTGCCAATGCCACGGCCAATTGGTCACTTGGTCTGGTTTGAGTTTGGTTCATACAGTTTCAATGTATCTGAACTGTGCGCGTCAATACATTTCCAACAAGTAGGTCGCGATATTTGGCTATTCTGGCATTCATAGGTAGCCACTCGGTTTCTCCTTTTCTACATCATCCACAAAAAGGAAGAGAAAATACTTGAGTTAGCGTGAAAAATAAAAAATATACGTGGCGTATAGACTGTTGGTTAATCAAAAAACGACATTTAGATGATATAATCTTGATTTGTCGCTAGCGGATAGTGGTGGATAGACTGTTGTATTGTAGTCAAAACAAAATGAATTAAAAAAAAAAATCAAAATTTGCATGAAAACCATAAATAAGCATCAGTGTCCGCATGTTCCTAGTCGAATAATGCAAGCTGATAAATAACTATATTACAAGTTTCTCTTATGTCCATTCAAAACACAACAGAACGGAGAAAAAGCGATACACTTAACAGGAAAATTAACACCAAAAAACCTGCACAGAGAATTAAAAACACAACCTCGAAATAAACTAGAAGGCGAGAAAACAAAAGAACAAAAGAATAGACAGTAGTTGGCACTATGTCGGGACAAGATCGACCATGCACATCTCCAGTAGGTGCTTCCAATTGTTGGCTTGTTGCCATCCACTTTATGTTGAAGGACAAAACCTATATTACCACAAGTTCAATTCGGAATCAGCCTCGGGCCATAGCAATTTATTCTTCTCGAATGTGCTAAACCTTTAAAAGAAAGGTCGCGGGTTGGTCCAAACAATTTGAGTATCGTACCGGATTGAACTAGATATGCCCTCCACTAAGTAAATCACTTGGCATATAGAACACCCAAGACAATAGCCACCAACAGTAGTGCAAGCATGACCTGAGCAGGTCACACGAGAAGCATGAGAAATTTATAAGAAAAAAGAGTTGTAGTAGGATTTTTGCAGTTTGTGGATCACTTACCAATACGGAGCTACAGTTTGACTTATCCAAAGCATATCCTCTGCAGAATCCACACATGAATCAGTCAAGATGGAGATATCAGCAGCAAGCTGCAATTTTAAATCATTCTACGAACCTTGTCTTCAGCAAACCGGATGACTTGCAAGTTTTCTTTATTTGATTCACACGTTTACGTGTTAGCGCGGCATTTGGATCTTTATCATCAACCTGGAAAGGTAGCCAAAACATCTTACGTATAAGCTCTCAAAAAGAAAACAACTAAGGTAGTCTCTGAGGATCATGACTAACAGCACAGATTTAAGGGGGAATGCAAGAAATCGGGGTAACCTGCCAATTTAACTATACATAAACCTAAATTTTTTCAATTGGATCGCAATTATTAAATGGTTAAAAATAATTACTAGCAGATATGTTAGAAAGCATGTATGAAGTTTCAGCTTGGCATGCAATCAATCATCTTGCTAGTCAAGAGTTTTGAGCTCAATCGACGAAGTCTTACTGATCCATAGACAACAAATAATTTAATACAAGATTGTCTATGCTGAACCAACAAGTTCCAGCAAACAATAAATATGTACCAAATGCAACATAATATTATTGAGTATGCAATGCCATTGACACCTAGATATTCATGGTTCCACAAAAGAACTTGCACAAATGCTGGAGTCTCATGTTTAAGGATTAAAATGTACCATAGCAAAAAAGATCAATGCTCCACAGCATACCTTCGACTCAAGTTGTGACGCAAACTCATAGAAAGCAGTATAGACATCAGACATTGACTTTGTCTCATCAATGACTCGTGCAGTGAGACCTGGAGAAACAAAGAGAGAGAACATGTCAAAAAACTCTTTGGATGAGAAGAAACAGAAATACAAATATGGTACAGGAATAATTAGATAAAAAAGTAGAAAACAAAAATAAGAAAGCAAGCTATAAGTGACACAAGGAAAGATCACAAAAAAGAGAATGGAAAGAAGAAAGTACAGTTTGGTTTTATCTCCTAGTCTTAGGAATTTGAGGCTATTTTATTATACTACAAAGTGGTGCCCAGTTCGCCCAAGAAGCAAGAGAAAAAACATATTTTTTAACTAATCAAAACATTTCAACAAAGTGCCTTTTTTTCGTCTTAACCAAAAGAAGCCAAAAGTGAATTAGTAATTTAGTATGCTAATACTGTATCACAAAAAGTAGCTCTCATAGATTGAGCCAAACTAAAACAAAATAAACAAAAGATGGCCAAGTGAATTTTTGCAAACAAGTAAAATTGAAGTTCTACACCATGTAACTAATATGTTTTCTAAAAGAAAAGGCAGCAGTACTTCCAAGTTCCAACAAAGTAAGTTGCATTCGTTGCCAACTCTTAATGTAACCACGTAACAGTAACTGCAAAAGCATGTGTAATCCAAATGTAATGTACAAAAGTAAAACATCTTTGTAACCTATCCATATTCACTTCCACTAAGCAAATCATTAGTAAGATGAGTTGATCATAAGAAACTAGCAAAGATAATAGAATCTTGACTTATAAACACAAACACACACAAGTAGGGTAAAAACATACTATTACTAATGCAAGCAATTTAATGTTTTGCACAAATATCTTACCACGCCTCATCTTAACAACTCCTCTAAAGACATTCACATTATTGTAGCAAAGTGCACATGTTCCAATTGCCATTATCTGGAAAGAAGAACCAACTAATTAATATACCCCTAAAAGACATTGTTTCATTTCAGAAGCAACAAAAAATAATAGATCAAAGAACAAGGCATAAAAAAAGAAAAAGAGAAGATAAATGCTTTGGAAAAAAAGAAAGTCGAATCGTAGCCTCCACCAGTATATACCTAAGAAATAATACAATTATCACAACAAATGAGGCGCTGAAGATGATGCCTAGAGCAAATATAACCTAGGTCCAACATTTAGCAGGTCACTAAGCCATGAATCATGATAAACGAAAAGTCTTAAGTAGCTCTAAGTAAGAGAATTCTTTTTTACTGCTAGCAGATAATTTCAATCAGCATGTATCCAGCTCACCAGCTAGGGATCTTATGTACACGTTTTGGGTTTCTTTAGAAAAAAGAAGGAAAGAAATGAAAGAAAGCACAGCAATTTATTAAGAAGACAGCTTCCTTTCACAGGAAAATAACTATCTGCATTGACATGACATCATGTAATCTCCAAATTATGAACTTCACAATCTAGCAAAACAGTTCATTACTATACTGCAAGCACAGGGAAGAATCTAGTTGATTGGATCTTTCCATATAACTTGTGTCCATTAAATCGTATGAAACTATACCAGGCCATCTTAAATTGTGAGGCTGTAGTTGATTGGCTTTGTTATATACCTGGGGTATTGCACAAAATCGGAAAATGGCACAATCCTTTAATGCAGACATGTATCGAAGGCAGTCTTCAGCATGAATTAGAGCATTAGTGACCATATCATTCAAGCACTGCACTGCCTTATCTGAATTTTCCTCGTACTTTAAATCCTAATTTCATAGAATAATAGAAGTGCATCAGACTGAAGACAAAAAAAGTTCCAAGTTGCATAACAAGTTTGATATGCACTGATCAGATCATTGTAGACTTTCCAACATATGCGAATGATCTAATATTTTAACTACTACTGGATATTATGAATTGAGGAGCTACCTTAGTATAGACAAAGCTAACAACCTATATGTACTCAAAACAAATATCTGAGTCATTAAAACGTCAAAAGAATAGTTCTTAAGATAGAAAAATCCTGAAGATGTTACTGTTTAGTTACTTAAACCATATCACCTGGATCTACTAAAGAAGAGTCAAGAAAAATAGATGGATCGGTATACCTCAAGTTTATCAGCATATTTACCCCATATTTCTCGAGGCCAGAACATGCGGGACTTCGGTACCTCATTTATGTCCTCCAAATAGTCCCTAATTATGTTGGTTTTCTGCAGTTAAAATTAAAATGTTGACTACCAAGGTGAACAGGAAAAAAAAACCCAATTCATTCATTCTGAAGTGAAAGTACAAATAGTAGATTTCATAAACATATATAAGCATACCTGCAGAAATAAACCCATTGAATTAGAAAGCGAATCTGAAGCCAGGTCTTCTAATCCAGCAGCATGAAAGAGCCTAGAAAGTCCAATGCCTACTAGTCCTGCTACATAGTGACAGTACTCATCATAGTCATCAACAGTTCCAACCTACATAAAGAGAGTTATTTCTCATCAGTCCATAACATACTAGATAATAATTTACTAAAAAGATAAGGACAGGCTCCAGATCTAAAAACCACAACTTGGTTCTCTCAAACAATATCTTGCTTCTTCCAGTGAGATGCAGTAAAACAAACAGAAACCACTTTAGGCACAGATGACCTCAACCAAGGACACAAGGTAAGGTAAATATGACATCATATAGTTTGTTTGCCAAAGTCCATACGCCTAAAAACAAGGGATGTTTGCTGATGGCCTCAAATTAGCATGAAAAGTTATGTTGTGCATCACAGTTCTTGTGGCACACTACACTTTTCATGGCGAAGTTTGTGCCACTATTTGGTGTGGATGTGACAGACAAATTTCTGGCAGGCCACAACCATCTTTTGTATACAGAAGTAGCCAAAAATGACCACAAATGTATGTAACAACCAAAACCAGAGTTGCAAGCCAAATTTAGCCAAAAAAGTGTGGCACAACCACATGTTCCACAGTAACCTGTGGTCATCAGGAGAACATGCTCTATATTATTAGTGCAATATTCTATTTGTGTTCGGTTAAGAGTGATGCTCAACCGAAATATAAGGTGTGTAGCCATTCTTTACAAGCATCAACTTATAAGCTACAGAAATGCAGCATAGGCAGTATGATATGCCAGACAAGCATTTCTGTTGAGAGATGGGAAAGAGGAAAAGAGTTGCTCCCTCACACTACAATATAGAGACTGCATTTATGCTTCTATAATCTTTTTTATACTATTTCCATGTGACTGAGTTTTGATGTTGTAACGGATATATTAACTGACCTCCTTGCATATAAATTTTGCCATTCCTGCTCCCATTCTCCTAGTAATTTCTTCGATGGCCTCTTGAAAGCTGGAAAACAAAGTTCAATTATTTTCTGCAAGGTTAAAAAAATCATATTTACACTTAATTAAGCAGCTGTATCTGAGTGAATTGCAAATGCAGAAAGAAGTTTCAGGCGCAACGGATGCATTTAATGTATCCAACATCATGAGTACCCAAAATTCAAATGAAATCTCATATTTGTAAGCATAAACAAGCAAAGCTATGGTTCAAGTTTAGTGAGATCAATCTAAAGGTGAACTACATACAAGGCCATCACACATGCCAAATAAACTTGAATGCCTAGAATTTTAAAGGGCTGGGTAGAATTGAAAGAATTTTCAACACACAAGCAAGAGTTCATCTATAAAGTATAGTTCTGGGCTTTTTGCTTCCCATAATACGGTAGACAAACTTGGCAAACCTACAAATATTGCCTTTTTAATTTTGCATAGTTCATTTTTCTGTAGGTTCACTCATGAACTATAAAATTTCCCAAAAATTAATTTTAGGGAAGTGTGTACTTATCTGCCAATGGATAAGCATTTGTTCACACAGAAGTTCCCTTTGATGTAACTATCCGCGTCCTTTTTCCACCATTGATCATGCTACAACTATTTCCGCAAAGTGGACATTGATTTGTGAAAGCTCCATATTTACAAAATTTGTTAGTTCACTTACTGTATCTACTTAGCACTGCTTACTAGACAATAGGTAGTATTAAAGATATCTGATGACTTTGACAAATCACCAACTCATGAAGCCTCTGTTGTCAAATTATCAACTAAAAGAAAAAAAAATTACCCTTGACTGAGCTCTAAGAAAGCTGTAGAAACATGGTGAAACTTGTCCATCAGAACCTTGTAATCCTTTGTTCCACCTGTAAAGTCGAGGCCACACATCACAACAATTAGTAACAGATTAAGAAAATTAAGGATGAGGTAACATAATCCTAAGACCGAGTAGCCTTACATGAGAAGTGCCAGTCGCGGTTGTAAATATGACGATAGAACTCCTGAAGAATCGGCACCTTGATCTCCGCAGGGATGCTAGTGTCATCTTCTGCACCACCATAAAACAAAGCATTAGAACGCAACCACCACATACAAACACAATTGTTTACCACAAGTCAAGTTCAAAACTACAAAGATGTACCCAAAAAAAATTTTAAAAAAATATACCAAAACGAGGTAAAAACTGTAGGAACAGGTACAAACAGAAGGCACAACAACGACAACATGCGTACTAACCAACAGTGTCCAGCGCTCGAAGCACCAAGTAGAAGATACAAACCTGCACAATTAAAATTCAAAAAACTATCTTATAAAATTTCTTCAAAAAAAAAAATCCTAAAAAAACACGCAAAAAAACCCTTAGATTTCGCAATTTCGCAAACCCAGCAGATCTCGGCCAGATCTCCTACAACGCTAGCTACGGATTCCAATGAATAATACCAAACAACTCAAAGAGGAAGGGATTGGATATTGAATAGGAAGGTAAGTACGGCATTGCGGAGGTCGGGGCCGAGCTGCTGGATGACGAGGGCGAAGCTGCGGGAGACACGCTGGAGCATGGAGTAGGAGAAGGCCCAGTGCTCCTCCGGCGGGATCTGGCGCTTGATCTGGCGAGCCGCCACCCGCAGCTTCACCAGCGCCACCACCTCCTCCGGGTGCTCCATTACTCCCATCCTTCCTACTCCTCCTCCGATCTAATCCAGTGTGGTAAGCGTGTTGTGTCTGTATGTATTTATTCTGAGCGCTGGTGGTTCCGAGTTAGAGGTCGCCGTCGCGCTGTGTTCTGAATCGTTGTCGCTATCCTATTTAACCTATGTGGTCGTGATCAATCGCAAGTCACTAATATGGGAAAATTTCACCCTAACTTTAACCAAAATCTTCGTCAAAAAACATACAATAGTTATTAATGCTTGATTATTATCAAATTTTAGTTTTAAATCAAATAAAATCTAAATTAGTTGAACATCTCGGAATATTGATAATATAAGTTGGAGTTATTAACACACACACTTATGGGTTTTTTTTTTTGTCGTATTTAGGTGTCGTGTCGTGAGTGAGCTGGTCTCTTGAGTGGTCCTCCGGGGGCGAGCCAGGGTGGCAAGCCAGGTGGCTCACGCGACCTGTGGCGCCCCTTGTCATCCCGGCTGCTGCCTGGGGTGATCCAGCGCCACGTGAGGCCCACATCACTGAGGTGGGGCCCAGTGTCAGCTCGGGGTGCTGCCTGGAGTGGTCCCAGGGCCACGTATCAACGGCGGGTCCCGGTGTCAGCCGGGCTGCTGGGGTGGTTCCAGGACCACGAGAGCCCACGTGAGCTTGGGGGTGCATGAGGTAGGTGGGGCCCGAAACTGCAGGAATATACGGCAGAGACAAGGAGCCAGTTCAAGCTGGAGGCTTGCAGAGATAAATAATTGATTGATTTATTAGTTGTTCAATTTAAATTAAATAGTTCAATCAACTGAGAATATCATATCATATATATATATATATATATATATTTTTCAGTAGATTTTACTAATTCAATTATCTACTATTTATAGTTGCATGATAAGATTTATTTTTTTCATACTTACCACGAATAGAACTCTTCTTATAGTATCTTCGGTGGTAACTTCAGGAGATTTGGTGTTTTAGAAAAAAAACTTACTTCTTCGGTGAGAGCCACATGTTTTCCTTTCCTCTCTCCTATAGAGTAAATATGAGACACTCCTTTCACTCACAAATCTCTCCACCCTCACTGTTGTCACATACTGCGGCAATGGGTTCGTTACCAAGAAAATATTTTTCTCTCTTCTATGCCTCTTCTGTGCCGATGTAAATGTCAAGCTGGTGATGACAATTTGATTTTGATACACACTAATTATGTGTAAGGTCCAAATCTGAATTTTTTTTTAAGAATAACCTAATCAATAAAATAATTTCAAAAATAACTCAAATTTTTTTCAGTCACGAGTTGATGCCATTTAAATTCGCGACTTAAGAAGTAAGATTAAGCAAAAGTAATGCGTCCTAACCTTGTTTGAAACGAATCTTATAGAAATTTAGAGGAAATTCCATATTTACTAAGCGTGGATCTTTTTTTTTCCCAAAATTCTAAGAGAATTCCTCTTGGCTCCATGGTTATAGTTGGAGTAGAATTAGCATTTTATGTCCAGGAATAATAAATAGAACGATACCGCCTCAACCTAGACGAATTGTGTCAGTCCAATAATCTTCCTAACCTAACTGGGGCCAAGCCCAACCACCTCTTTGGGGCCGGGTCTGAGCCTAGCACGGTTTAATTGGAATACATTAGTCGTTATATGTTTGATTAAACCATTATTAAATCACAAACTCCGTACTCAAAATATATTCTAATATATCATCCATAAATTAAATTTATTCAAAAATATCTCATCTTATTTCATTCTCCACTTAACTAGACATATTTTATATTTGTCCATTCCACCTCCAATTTAAATAAATTCTAAAATTCATTATAATTATAATTATTGTTCTCAACTAAACAACACCTAAAAAGTAATAAAGCATCTTAACAACCCAACATAACCAAAAAAAACAATTTTATCATAACTGCAGCACGACTTGAAAAATGCTCGATTCTACTTAAAACGAACAAGTTACTTGCTTCCGATGGTGCGTACAAATGTTGTAGGTTAATGCACCTTTCATGATCCCCTAAAGTAATCTAAAACGATGACGTATAGGATAATATAATTAATGTAATGATGCAAGTTAATTTGAATGTAAAAAAAGAAATTAACGACCTTTTCCATGAAGTAAATTCCACTAACTCGAATGTCAAAGTCTGAAACTTACACCAACCACCCGAAGACTTTAATTATTTATACTCCATTGATACACATAGTAGTACGTATTTTTCATTTCATACGAATTGCATTTACAATCTTTATTCATATCTATACCACCAAATTTCAGTTCAAATACGAAACAATACGTCCTTAAATCATTTTATAAGTATTCTGTTTCTTCTCACTTCCTAAACTTAGATTTCAGAAGCTTGATGACGCCATCGTCGACCTGGAAGCTCTTGGCCAGAACGGCGTCGGGAATCTCCGGCTCGGCGCCGAACAGCGCCGCCGCGGCGAGCACGACGCCGGGCAGCTGGCTGTTGAACATCGTCACGGCCCTCGCCGCGCCGGCGGCGACATTGTACTGGAAGTGCATCAACCCCCGGGGGATCACGAAGCTCTCACCGGGCGTCAGAACCTTGGAGTAGAGCTTCCCCGCCGTGCTGACGAACCCGACGAGCAGCTCCCCCTCGACGACGTGCACGAGCTCGGCGCCGCGCGGGTGGCTGTGCAGCGCGTTCACGCCGCCGGGGGCGTAGTCGACGCGGTTGATGGACACGCCGAGGGTGTTGAGCCCCGGGAAGGCCTCGACGTTGCCGGTCGTCACGTTGAACCCCAGCGGGTTGGCCGTGCTGCCGCCGCGAGCGAGCCCGGCAAAGAAGAAGTCGTCGGAGACGACCGTGGAGACCGGCTTGCACGGCGGCACGCCGCCGGTGGCAGGCACGTCGGTCGTGCGCGTGTCGGCCACGCAGAAGTCCTGGAGGGGCTCCGGATCGCCGCGGCAGAAGGGAACGAGGGTGGAGGACATTGTTATTGACAGGACGAGTAGGAGAAGCAAGGATGGCGCCATGGCTTTGGAGAAGAGCTCCATAGACATAGGTGATTAATATGCTGTTGTTTGGTAGTTTGGGTAACGATGTGGTTATTATATAACGGAAGTTACCGATGGATAATTGTCAGAGAGTTTGGGTAGTTTGGGTTACGGAAGTTACCAAAGTCTCGCGAGAGGGGGACAGGTCGTGTACTGCAAATTCTTTCCATGGGTAATCATTTCCTCATGATAGTGGTGGTGGGTGAGAGCCAGATGATCCTGATCGTCGGATTGCGATCTGAGGGCTGCAATGGTGAGTGTAGCTGTTGTGATTTGGTGGGGACTTGGGTCTCAAGACTGTCTCTTAGTAGTGGAAAGTTCATTTGTCTATTGTGCAAAAGTTGGCAAGAAAAAAAGAGACATCATCATGGAGTAGCACTTTAGGTCGTAAGCCCACGACGACGGCGAGCGAGACCGAAGAAAAATAACACGGAAAAAATCGACTTCATCCATCCCTCAACTGCTGATTAGCAGATTAAATCTCAGCCGTTGGATTATTGGAAACCATAATGTTTGTTTGTACAAGGTAGAATAGCTGTAATACTGCAGTGCTTACATGAGTTAAAAGACTGGATTCGATGACATGCCAAAACAGAGCAACCAGAGCTTTATAAGTGCCAGTTTTATCCACTCATCATGAACCTTAATACCGAAGAAAGCAAGCCTGACAAAAGAATAATACAGAGTGGAGCTCGTGCCATATACTAGCCATGGAATGCTTACAAAACACAGCTCGGTGAAACAATGTTTCGAGGGTTTTTCCTAGATCAGACAATCACTCACCTATACTAGCAAAGCAGATAGAAAATAACGCCAAAAAGAAGGCAAAGAAAGAATATAAACAAACTTATACAAGGACCTGTCTACAAAAAGGCTAGCCTTTCGCACTAAGAACTGCCGTGGGATCTGACCGACGACATAGATTGTGCTGAAACTGATGCAGTCGGGCTGTTTATTTCCCTCTCCCCATTGACAGTTCTAGCCCTTCCACTGATCCTACTGACAGCTTCATGAGCAACATCGATGAACCAACCGTCACCAGGAAGCACACTGCACAAAGTATGTATGTTAGTCAAAGCTTACAGCTCTGGAGCCCTAGGACGAAGAAGGAAGCACCAAATCAGCACTCTAGTGCAAGTAACTGAGAACAAATATGGCGACAGGTTGCTGATATATAGCGTCAGCAACATCAAGAGCATCAAACAGCTTGATTTTGAAAGGTGCTTCTTCTGAATAATGACTTAAAAGAGTTTATGTACTTATCAACCAATAGAAAGATAAATGGAAGTCAGGCATGGTACCGATCACGGTTCATGCCAGTGGTAGCAGATAACGCTGCCATTGCTCTGTCAATAATATCCGATATGACTTGATGTACATGCCGAGATAAAAAACGGCCTTGCCCGAAAAGGATGACAAATTGCATATCCAGGTAGAACTGCAAAAGAAGGTACAGATGAAAACAACAATTGACAGCATAAAAGAGAACAAAGAAGCAGCTTACCTGCCGGAGTCCAAGGGGACCCAGAGGCCTTGGTCCGTCTTCAATCTCTTCCCAAAAGCTCTGATCCTCTGAGAGCCACAATATGACTGTCTCAGTAAGTCGCATCATTAGCAAAGTAGCAAACCTTTCCCTGCCAACAAACATATCTGCGGCAATGCTCGCCATCCTGTTTAGTTTTGCATATAATTCCTGCAAAGAACAGCAGATGAGATGCTGCCCAAGACTAGAGTTTCCTGCCCAAATTAGTACACGCAAAGACAACTCAAGTTCCACAACATGATGTATAAATTCTGTATTATTGAAACACTACCCCACAAAGACTAAAGCTCTTCAACCTAACTACAAATGATGTCGCAGTTTATAAATGATATTTTTAGTTTAATTAGTTTTAGATTTGATTTATAGTTTAATTGGTTTCAAAATTTGGTTGGTCATACCAACATAAGGCCAAGTGCACAATCAACAATTAGAGAAATTGTAAATTGACTTGTACTCATCTTCCATACAAACATAACAAAGACTATCCCCACAGCAAGAAAGAAAATGCTACTAAATCATAATCATAAAATCAGACTTCCATTAAAAAACATCCAATAACCAATGAGTAGTACAGAACATAATTTTTTTTAAAAAAAAAAACCATTCCCGTGAAATTTGCCATCTTAAACCTCATTCTTCAAATGGATATCACCACCAATATGGCTTATCCAGCAAATATTAAGGAAAAAATATACTTGGAAGTACCTGGAAAATGGGAGATGGGACCCACTCTGGCTCTTCAACAGTATTATCCATATAAATGTACATCTCAGCACTCAGATGGGTATCACCTTCTTCTGTGAATATAAGATCAAGGGCATGCTGCCTGCAGAAACTATCTCTAAGTTTGTCCACCATACGCTGCAGCTTCCTTTTCCATTCTCGTTGCTCTGGCACACGGTTTTGCTTGTCTGGACCTCTTCTACACAAATCATCCATGCTAGTCTGGTTTATGGATGACAGCTTCATAGCTGCTCTAGGTAGCAACTCTTCAGCTAGTAAAGATGCATTAGCTAACAACGCTAACTGTTGGGATTCAGTCTCCGCCATTCGAACAATCTTATTTCCTAAACCTTCTAAATTTGCTTCATCTTCCATTGAACCTGGTAGAGCACTTATGAGCAAATTGACATATTTATTGAATACTTTTAGAAGACCGTCCATTGTAGAACCACCTAACTGCAAGCTAAGCAGTGGCCCAACATCCTCAAAGAAATCCTGCAAGTTACAGTCAATGTTGTAAAAGATAGTATGCGTTCATAGAATGGATAGTGTACCGCCAAACATTTTATTTATTATACAGCCAATTAAACAGAATTTTACGGGGAATTTTGCATTCTCAATAATATATGCATTTACAGGATCACAGCCAATTTACCAAATGCCAGTCCTAACAAATTGGCAGGTCCTGGGCCTTTTTATGAAACCTTATCAATGGTAATGTGTACACTAGACAGCATAGTTGCACAGGATTTCAAGTGGTTAATTCAAAACATAATACAAATGCTTAAGAAACTGAACCTAAACTAAGTTGATTCATGGAAGTGCAATAGCATAACAAAAACAAATCAATGGTGTTGACCAACATTCTCCAGTTCCATTCATAAAACTTCAATCTGTTTTTTTAGATTAGTCAAGATGAGCATCTATTGAAAATTAGCCCCAACTCTTATTCAAAATGGCATCTTCAATAAAGATGAAATTTCCAAAGATTATGCAATTATGACCAGTTAATATGATAAGATGATGAAGCTCAATTTGTGGCCAGAATGCCAGAAACATGTGGCAAAAGAAATGTTACGGCTACAACTATTCTTCATCCTCTAGACATTGCACTGCATTAATACATTATGATGCGGCAGGGCACCAAAGCACAAGCTTGTAGAGAAAATTCACTATTAATTTTCTTAAAACAACAATAGGGAACATTGTACATGTAACTCAAGAAATAGATTCATTACCTGAACCATTGAATTGAAACGATGAGCACTGCTAGACAGCTTCGGCTGGAGTGCCAAATTACCAGCAGATGATCTAGAAAATGGGCGTATACCAGTTGGAGGATAAGTCAGTACCCAGTCATCAGCTGCCACTAAAGCAGCAGTACTCTCTTCAATTCTCCTTAAATTGGCACCCAATGCTTGCTCAACACTTGGCCTGAATTGTTTCAGCAGAACTGCTGAAAGTGACAAACCACGAGCTTCCAGCAAGGAACAATGCCCGAGTGCTATCTGAACACATTCGGCAGCAGCTCTTAAGCCTCCCGCAGCTGCAGAAGAGGCTAATGCATGTCTCTTTACAAGGAGCGCAAAGGACAATGCCTGCTTAGTAGCCCATGTAACCACTTCAGATGCATAAGATGACTCATCACCAAAGACCTCTACAGAGTCATTGAGTGCCTGAGCTATAACAGAAAAAACTTGCTGTGCAAGAGCTGCTGTGTATGCCCCACCATACGATGTGCTAGACGGATGTATAGTTTGGATATTACACTGAAGCCTTTGATCGTATGCACTAAGTAATAAACTATGGGCACGAGGTCCATCACCAAGTCTTTTGAGAGCAGAAGCTGCTGCACGAAGTTCAATGCCACAAGTAGAAGACTGGCAAGCAGCTTCAGCAAGCTGATCTGCCAACTTTTGACGATTATCAGAGATAGCACTCTTCAAAGACAGGATTTCAGCTGTAGCTAGAGTCGGTTTTTGTTTTGCATCAGCAGCAACTCGTTCTGCTTCATCCAGGGCATCCAGTGCTTCATCCACTCTTCTCTCAGCTAGCAAAACATCAAGCATGTCAGGGAAATCAGCAGACCATTTCTGTATTTCTGAAGGTTCCTGGTCTTCAACGGTGGAGATGTCCTCTTTTTCAGAACCTTCGGGCCCAAAAGTCAAGGAATCAATCTGAACTCCTTCAGATATACCATGAATCAGAGCTGCCTGTGTATTCAGAAGATTTCTAATAGATAGCAGCTCCCCTTCGAGATCTGATATCTCCTTTGATGTTCTGATAACCAGGAGATCAGTTTTAAAAAAGAACAGAAAATCAGGAACCATCTAGAAGGAAGGTCACAAGATGGAACAAAAAAACTGTTTGAAAAAGGCAATCAACTTATGTGAAAATGACATTATGATTTCACATAATTTCATGCCTTGTGCATCAAAAGGTCACAATAAAGGAGCAATGTGACAAGAACACTACTGTAGTATTCACTCAATAACAGTACAACTATTGCCACTAAGCAAAATGGATTAGCATAAGAGATATTTCATGCAAATACATGCGTATAAGATTATATCTAGGAGTATTCAGGCTCCAGGAAGTGTTGCTCCTTGTATGGACTGTGCAGCATTTGAAAGATGGAATCATGAGAAGCAATATATACTCATGCACAGACCACTTTGAGATGCAAAAAGAGATAAAAGGGGCAATACATCAGATAGCATATTGCACTGCATTCCAGGAAAAATGATCTCTTAGGTTAGGTTAAACAAATTGTTTTTGAACCTGATGAATGCAGCATAATTCGCATAAACACTTCTACGCATCTCTTCAGCAGAAGCCTTCTTTAGATCTTGCAAATAAGTACACAAGAGCCTAATTTCCTGTAATAAATTTAAATTGTCAGTTTCGTTTGATTATTCCTGGCACTGTGCATTTTAAGTTTAAACACAGCAATGATAAATTAGGGGAAAAATTAAGCTAGTTCAAACAACAATACTTTAAAAATATCAAGTATAGAGAAAACGCCGCCCTTTGAATGATTGAACATACATATAATGCACACATGAAACATAAATTATAATTCAACTCATCCCCACAACACAGTCATATTTGGCGCTCCTAACTTGCGTCACCATTCGCCACAGAAAAAAAAATCCACTTGTCCACACCTAAATTGCGCCACAACACAGCCGCTATACCAACAAAAAAAAATCCTAAAACTTAACAACACTAAACATCTAGCAGAAATCTCTGCACACCTCTGAATAACACCAGAAGTATGCCAACTTCACACCACTTTCACACATGGAACCTCCCAATAACCATTTCCTCTACAATGTCGCCCTAATTATGCCGAATTCACACTTCCCCAACCCAAACCTATTACATAATATCCCATCCCCATACCCCCCGCGCCTCGGGGAAACACAAATTGCGACCTTTCCACGGCAAATGGATCAAGCCCTAACCTTCTCGTTCATGGTCTGGCACTTGGACTGCACGTACGAGTCGGGGTCGAAGTTGTCGGTCTTGAAGATCTTGAGTTTGTCAGCGAGCTGCACCCCGCCGTCGCCGCCGCCGGCTCCTCCGGCGCCGGCCGCCGCGTTCACCGGGAAGACGCCGGAGTGGCCGGCCGGCCGCGACCTCGACGACTTCGCGGACGCCATCGCCGCGGGAAAACCTGGCACCAACCACCCCTCCCTGTCCTCCCGCGAGATCTAGAAACTTCTAGAAGTGGATTTGGTTTCGGTTTTGGTTTTGATCGTTATTTTTGGTGTTTCGATTTGGGAAAAAAATCAATTTTTTTTAAGTAGTGAATGATAAGAGACTTGGGGAGGTGGGGCTAGAGGGGAAATGGAAAGGCCATATTTCTCTTTAATTTCCTTCAAATGATTGAAAGAATTTTCAATTGATTTGGAAATTGGAAATTGGGATATGCGTCAGAGGACTGGTGGATGTATTTTTCTTTGAGGAAATTGCAGTAAACGGTTTTTATTTTGAACAAATTTTTATTGAGTCTCAAATGCTCCTTTTCGTGTCAATCTGCCATCGCTGACAAAAATATTATTGCAATCATCCATTTAAAACCTACAAAAAAAATTTATTGTTCATTTAAATTGGTGATAGATAACTATGTATATATACATATCATCGTCTACACCTATGGATCGTCTACACCTATGGAGGATACAAAGCTCTTTATCTTAAATATGTATTGAATTCATCATTAATATATGTGTGTGTATTGGGATATAGGTATGTAATATTTGTCAAGTATATGTACAACCTAGGATGTGATATGATATGTACTCTTTGATAATATGGATGATGATATATACATATAATTATTCATTGTCGGCTTAATTAAACATTAAATTCATATTTTAGGCCTTAAATACATTTGATTGCAACGATATTTTAGTTAGTGGCCGGCGACTGATGGACACAAAATAAAGTTTTTGAGGCTCGATGAAACTTTGTTCAAAATAGAAAATGCCTACTACAATTTCCTCTTTTTCATTTAATTGTAATTTTCAAAGCATTTGGTTGTATAAACTTCGAAAATGGTATGTTGATTGTGTTAAATGAATTAGCTTTGCTGCACTATATAAATCGTCAATCGAGCAAAATATCATTGGTTCTAAGACTAATGTATGGGATCTAGACTCTACATGTTAATCATATATATTAAGTGATATTTATTAAATATCTGATTTTTGCATTATTATTGAGTTAAATTGAAAAAAAAGTGTTGGTTATGTGTTGATAGCTTTTGTTATTTTTTTAGAGAATGAGATCTAAAATAAAATTGTGTTGGTTTCATTAGGCTGTCTCTAACAGGTTTGACTCTTGTTTAGTTTTTAAAGAGAATATTCCCTGTCACACATGTGAGGATAATCTCATATAGCAAGTAAGTGCTAAGTCTCTAATGGGTTGGCTCTTACTTGGCTCTTAGCACGGGCCCTACACTCTTGCAATAATTCAACCATCAGTCTAGAACCAATCTGCAATTTTGCTTAAACTTGAGTCCCAAAATACAAAAAAATCAAGACTCGTCAAACATGGACAGTCAAGTGGAAGAATCTTTATGCAAATATATGAAAATCAAGATATAAAATGAAAACGAGGGCTAAAATATATAAATACAACGGTCAAATTTTCATTTCATTCACTTACAAGCAGGCCTGAGAAAATGTGGACCTATTCGTCAGTGATACGGGGTCAAACTCATACGTGTGGGTGAAGGCAACGAGGTAGCAACACTCAACACGGTTAGTGAGGCTCATTTTTATTAATTTTACTATTGCGTGTCCCGTATTTACTCCTTGACTGAAATGTGAGGACAAATTAGATAGGACCTAACTGTCAGTGAGACGGGTCGAATTACAAACGGTGCGCTTGTGCATTGACACAAAGTAAACTCGACAGTGGTGGGTCCCACCCTATACGGTTTGTTCACGCATGCACCAAAAATAACTCTCACTGACAGTGAGGCCTTTTGTTTCTGTGGACCCACTTGTCAGATTTAAAAATTCGTGAGTAAGATTAGGCAATTGTAATTTTGGTGGGGCCCACAAAATCGCGTGACGAAGTGTTGCCTTCGTCTCTAACAACAACACTCTCGTCGCCACGCGCTCGCCATTTGCTTGGTTCTACCCGAACCACGCGCAAGTCCCATCACGCCGAGCAGCCATTGAGCACGCGGTTGCCTCCGTCGACGTGCGCCGACCATCGCGCTGCTGTTGAAGACAGTCTTAGAAATTGTGGTGTGAGCTCTATAGCAGAAAATTATATGTTATGTCAAAGAATGCCCCCTATACTTGTTCGAGTATGTGATGTTGCACTTTTCACACTTCGGTTAGTATATATCCATATCATAAACACATTATATGTTTTCATATTATTCCTTATTTTGACAAGCTACAAAAAGTGAAACAACCCTAACAAAATTCACGGAGAATTTGCCCTAATTTATGCTTCAATCTCAATCATAACCCTAAGAACTTAGAAATTGGCAATTTTGCAAAAAATTTCTTGGGTTTCATCGAATACTAGAAACCTATACCAAAATCCAACTGCAACAGTATATTGCCCACAACGAGACTGTACCTCATCGTGGTTCATGCCAATTGATGACAGCACGGCGGCTGTGTATCCTGCATCACCCTAACACCCTAGCACCATACTTAACCATCCCAAGGTGTAGAGGGCAAAATCTACACCTTGTTCTCGGTCGCGCCCGACCGTAGACACAACAAGCACCAACCACGCTGAGCATGCCCATGCCGCGGAAAAGATGGGACAAAGGAGAGCAGTTGGCCGGGCTCTATAAAAGGCGCTAAGCAGCGAGGAGCAAGCACGCACACACACGCTAAGAGAGGAGTAGATGACTTACCTAGACTCTCTCGGTGTCGATCTCGACGCTGATAGCCGTCCTCGCCTTGTGCCAGCATCAGCTCGAGCTCTGTCGACCACCACGCCACCAATATGAGGAACTGAAGCTGAAGGGATAAGACTAACCATCATAGGCGTTGACCTAGGATTCAACCTGACCCAAACAGGCAAGCTTCCTTGATCAAGCTAAATGCTTGATTTATTTTCGTAACAATTAATTTTAATCTAGAAAATTTAATATTACTAGTCGCATGGAAAAATGACTATTTTCTGAAATAATTAGACGGATTTAAATGATAGGAATATGATTAAATTATGTTTTAGAGTAATCGGTTGATGGAGTAACCAACAAACAATTATACAGTTGGTAAAGGGATATTCGTAAAGGTTCCGAGGTTAGTTTTGAACTCTTGTATATATCTTTAAAATTTTTAAGGTCATAGCCAACCATCACTTTCTTGTATGCTTCGTACAAATATATCGACCATAGACCTGACATGGGACATGTCTAGTTGAGTACACTATCAAGTAGCCAAGTCTCCATATGAGAATGTATGGTATATGTATCTAGTGCCACGGGTTACTTTGAATAATCTAAGAGGCGTCATGGATCGCTCAAAATAATCCAATGGTTCTACGAGTTGCTCAAAAATACTCAAAAGTTATATGCTCAACTAGTGGCGTAGTGGACACATTTCAAGATAAATACCTAATGGAGATACTTAGTCTACGGACTAAAAAGACTCTGTTTATTCAGTCAAGATCTCATATTTAAAGAATCATGAGAATAAATTTGATTGAGAGTTTTAGTAGGTAATGTGGTACACTTCTGCAGAGTAAAACACATAATATTCACTCTACCTTCCAGGGTAGAAAGTTATGCCGCATACTAAGTGAATAGTAATTCTTTTAATAAAATAAAATGATATTTTTTATACATTCTTTTAAAAGAAACTTAAGTATTGATATCAGATTATTGTGAGAATTATTATGTATTTACATTAAGTTCATTTTTTGCTGAGTACAATTGTACTTACGCTTATCTTTATAAATTTATATAAAATAGTCAACATAAGCATTCTTAAAGAACCAGATATTGTTGGGTACGAGAATGAAGGCAGAGCATACCTCGGGGCATCTTATCACGGTTTCAACTGACCTGGTGACTGGAATGAGTGATTTTCAAGATAAGATTATTAGGAGAATTCCATTTGGGTTTGTTTAGCATTTATATTTGCCTACTATCTCACTGGATTAAACTTCGTCGATTATTTGTTTGTTTGTACTACTTAAATCCTATGCGCAACTATAATTTGAAGTTTCATTTGTCCTTTATTACTCTATTGTGCTACTTTGTTTTATGAATTATTTTTAGTAAAATATCATTTTACTATGATAATATCGAAGGCTAGTGCCATCATTTTTGTATTGACAAGACAGATTGTGACAAAAAATAAATTGAAAAAAATCTAAATTTTGATACATGATAAAAGGGAAAGATAAATTGCGATATTCAACCAAAGGTTAATGGAATTTCCCGAATAAATTATTGACTAAAACAAGTTGTTTCAACACAAACATGAGGAAATGCAGCATCACTAGTTACCTCAAATACTTCTGGACCTACAACTTGTTGATTTAATTAATTCAAGATGGGTGTTCCAATTCAACCTTGCTTGCACAAACTCTGAATGACTAAATAGTTTGATTAGTTAGTAGTTTTGGCTTTTTAGCTCAAGATGGAGGAGCATTTTTGTGATTGAGCTTAGGTGCGAAGTGCAATGCTGTGCTATTTTGCCATGAACTTCACATAGGCCTCAAAACTTTCCAATGATACCAATATATTAGTGTTTTGAACTTCACTTTGATAATATTATGAGCTTCAAAACAACAAAGACGGTAAAAATTAGAGGTTGAACAGCTTGTTTCAATCATTGAAAGCTTTTGCAACAAGCTATTCGACAAAATATACAAACCCTTAGAATTTTTTGTTTGACTAACCTACAAAAAAAAGAAAATTTTGAAAATAATCCACACTTTGTTGTTTTTTACGTTTTTGACATGTCATGTAAGCCTATCATGACTTAGACCTGCGACAAGCCAGCATCAGACAAGAAAAACTACCTATCGCGGTTTTGAGCCACAACAAGCCGGCTCCGCAACAGGTCATCGTGGCTCCAAGCCACGACAAGCCGTCGCCATCTAACTACAACAGTAATGCAAATGAAATTGTACATGATTTTTCAATTCTTTTAGAATTGATATTTTTTGATCTATAACTGCGAATGACAATTTGTTTAAACAAGTGAAATTGTGAGATTAAAATGATCAGATTGATGTAAACAGATCATCGGTCAAAGCTATATATCATATGATATGATTTATATATTGTAATATATACTTCCGATTAATGATCCGTTTATGTCAATCTAATCATTTTAACCTTACAATTTTATTGGTTTAAATCGACTATCAATCAAAATTATAGATCAAAAGATATCAATCTTGAAAGAATCAGAAAACTTAAGTACAATTTAATTTAAAAAATAAATTAACTTGAACTTTCTGTTTCTTCCGGGATCAACATTTTTTGATTATAATTCTGATTGATAATTTATTGAAACCACTAGAATTGTGATGTCAAAATGATCAAATCGATTCAAACGAATCATTTATCAGAGTTATATATCACAAAAAGTCAAATCTTGTGATATATAACTCGGATCGACTTTTGTTTATGTCGATCTAATATTTTTAGTCTTATAAGTCTATTGATTTAAACGGATCGTAAATTAGAGTTATAGATCAAAAGATATTGATCTCAAAAGAACAAAAAAATCATGTACAATTTCATTGGCAATACTATTGCAATGGTGGTGATGGCTTGAAGCCACGACATGAGCCAGATTGTCACGACTTGAAACCACTATAAGTGACTTTTGTTGTCTGTTGCTGGTTATCGCGGATCTAAGGTATGATAGACTTATATGGTAGATCAAAAATAAAGAAAAGAAAAAAACTGGCAAGCGTAAGTTATTTTTGCAATTTATAATTTTTTCTGGGTTATTCAAACAAAAATTCCTAACCCTTAAAATGTTGGAAGGGGATTGAACTATCAGTCCGTCGTTTGTCTTCCCCGATACCTTAAACTTGCTGAAAAATCTGAATAGATGAATAAAAAGACACCGGAACAAGCGCAATATCACGTACAAAACAAGGAACTGCAAGATCTACAGATCAAACAAAGAAAAAGAGAAAGTAGAAACCATCTCTGCTCATTTCATATGTTTTTCCCTCAACTGAAATCCAACAAACAAATAAAATACACACCCTCTTAAATACTCCTCCAGGCTGGAAATGCAAACCTAACAAAGAAAAGGTAGCTGGAACTTGAAAGTACAGGTTGGTACGTTGGGTGGTGCACAGGCACAGCACAGTACTGCACAAAACATACAACACACAAACAATGATCCGTCCTTATCACACATTCAACAAACAAAGCAGTACTACTGTCTCTCTATGTATGTCCATAGCTCTTTGAATTCCCTAGTTAGTAACTTAGTATGCATATGCAAGAAGAAAAGAGGAGGCCACGGGTGAGGCGAGGTAGAAGCAGCTTCCCAACCACCGTGTCATCCTCCCGGCGCCGGCGGCTGCTCCGCTCTTGTGTGTGTCCGAGCTCGCCGCCGCACTTGCACTCTTTCCCCCGGTCGCGCTACCTGTGACATATTATAAACAGTTACTCCCAAGATTATTACAACAATATGCATTGCATATATTGCATTTTGTCCATGATGCAAGTAACAAAAACAATTTTTGACCGACTGTCAACGTGCGCTTTACTGACAGGTGAAATTCCTAAAGGTTAGTAGTATGTTATCGAGGGTTCGTAAAATATCAGGTTTTGTAAGAAAATATATGGTATTCTTATATGTACTGTATAGGTAGTCGGTTTGAAAAGCTAGTTAGCACAAGTTTGGTAGTTAGTACTAGTGTGGTGCTAGTAATTACGTTAAATTTGATTTCCATTGCACTGGTGAGACAGGGATTGTTAATTGTCGCTGTAGTTTCACCACTTTATAATACTCTCTCCAAATTTAATGTTTTGAGAGTAATATTTATTATGTTTACTAAAATTGAATTGTACAAATCTTAAAACAATGAAGTTAATAGTGAAATATTCGATAGTTGCAAATTAGATCCTAAATTTACTTTAAAAATTATGTAGTTCACTTTTTTGAAAAAAAATTTAAACACTTCTCACGTTATGATATTTTACTCTCCAATATGTATCTTTGACTATTATCTTAACCTTATTATGTTAGTAAAAATTACAAAATTATAGTGTTGTGAAAGCATTTTTATGACACATTCACTCAGTGTCATTTTTATTTGAGTGATCTACATAATTATAAACACATCAATGATTAAAATTAAAAGAATTTAACTATGTAAATTCTACAGTCACAAGTTTTTGTGACGGGACAAAATACCCTTACCATATGCCATTTCTCTCAAAGAATCACGTACTACCAATTCCACAAACACTGAATATTAAAAAAAAATGGGGCAGTTTTGTTATCTTCAGTTCATAGTTTATTGAAACACTAAATTCTGATGCCTTTGTCGGCTCCAAATTTTTATAGTACAAACGGTTGGGCAGACCACGTAGCATTGATTTCTCATGTCACCTCAAGCTTAAATGCCCACTAGTATTAAGAGCAGCGTTTTGTTTAGCTTTCTCCAATTAAGTTCTACTAGTACTATATGTCTCACGTCAAGACAATGTAGAGACTTGGGCACTTCCACATTTCAAACGTATTAGATGCAAAAAGATATTTTTTAAAAAAATTGCTAATGAGTAGATATTTTTTTACAACTCTTTTTCATTTTAATTAAATTCTATTATTAGATCTAATATTCTAAGAT
Organism: Pharus latifolius; assembly: GCA_019359835.1. Lineage (NCBI taxonomy): Eukaryota > Viridiplantae > Streptophyta > Magnoliopsida > Poales > Poaceae > Pharus > Pharus latifolius. The sequence goes on along the minus strand of CM033321.1, from coordinate 91,498,426 downwards.
TCATCTGACCCTTCTTTAACTTTTCTAATAGCGATGAAGCGGCAGTGGGAGGTGGTAACCGCAAGGAAAAAGATGAGGAGGAGACGATGAGGGAGAGGGTGGAGGTTACGACGGCAGTGAGAGGGAGAAAGAGGAGGAGGATTAGGAGGAAAGAGATTGATGATGATTTTGATATATGATTCTAGATAATATAATTTAAAAAAAAAAACGGATACCTGATCCCCGACGATCCTTCAAAAAAAAGTTTGCTCCTTAATCTAATGCCCATCCACAATTTATACCAGGGCCTGTCTGACATAAGAGTAACACACCATAGACTGATGTTTGACATATGTTTACTAGGTTGAAGTAAAATCTCACCAAATTACATTAAATTTATTAAGGGCACGGTTGAAATATAAAATTTTTTGAGAATTTTCTATTAGTTCTCAATGTTGTTTTTTTTCCTCTAAAATTCCTGTACTCTAAAAAACGCCTAACATGGTATCAAAATCGAAAGTCATGAGTTTGAGATCTATCATGCTTGTTTATTAAAAGGGAAAATTTCGTTCATATCATTGAAAATATATATATATATATTTGTATCTATCACTATAAACTTGGTTCTTTCTCATTTATCATTGAAACATGCACTAGTTTTATTATGTTTTTTATTTGTTGTTAATGAAGCAAATGATATTTTTATCCTATTATGTGACATTTTTACTCTTATAAATGGAGCAAAAATCTGTGTGTATGGGTAAAAATATCATTTTCTCTATTAACTAGTAGTTGACCAAACAGCGATAGCAAATACAAAATATTAGTCTGCGTTTCAGTAGTGAATAAGAAAGAGTCAATTTTTCAGTGGTATTTACTACCTTTTCTAATGGTATGGAAAAAATTTTCCGATATTAGAAAAATCAAATAAATTTGTTGCATGTATGCCACTTATACCGTCCACATCTTAGATCTAATCTAATCTAAACATGAAGGATATTCTTGAAATATAAGTAAATGACTTATTTTTTCTCATTTTAAAGTTGTCGATGCCTAGATTCACGTATGAAACTCAATATTGCTCATACATGAAGTGTATTCTTAGATATCTTTTTGAGGAACAATTAATTACATATTACTATAGAAATGTCATTTAAATAAAATATTATTAATTATGATTATGAGTATGACATATAAAATCTGAGTTCACATGTTAATAAGACACTCAATTTTCTTTTTAATAGTGGTACATTTGTTTTAAGAAAAGAGTAGTTAATACTAGCAGCTAGTGAGGAGGCTCACCACTTGCAGTGGGTGGAGAGGTGCTTCCATGAGGAGCCTTCTGCTTGGCATAGTCCTTGAAAATCTGGGCTTCCTTTGAGTCCGGCGACATGTTCAATAGCTCTGTGTGTCCATGTCATTTACAAGTATGTTAATTACTAGTATATAGAGTATCCATGAGCAGAGAGTAAAGAACATGCAACTTTCAAATTAAAGGGTCTACACATGGATTTTAGACACAGGATCGAATTATAAAATTATTATGAGAGTCAACTAGTAAGTGATAGAATAGTTGAGAGGAATATGTGTAAATTTTTATATATTTTATATGATAAAAAATATATAATTAAAAAAGATGTGTATATAGTATAAGCCCCCTCTCTCTTCCCCTATGTAGACGCCACCGTGACATAGTTATATTGCTACTATGATCAGCAGGAGTTAAATTAGAACTTCCCAGATGCATTACCTGAGTAGTAGTTTAATTACGTTTTCAGTTCTCTTCTGGAGTTGTACAAGTAGCTGTACACTTGTACGGCACCGTGCAATCAAGTACCCACCCACAAGAGAATGGAGCACCACGTTATATATTGTGAAAGTGGGGCACCTGATGTACGTATATACGTACGTGCAACCCTATCCAAATCAGTACTTGTATTACACATGCATGTGTTTTAGAATTTTTTTTCCAAATAATCCATAAAAAAAAATAAATTCGAAAACTAACCCCTAACTTTTAAATTTTGTAAAAATGACCTTCTATTGTGAACGGGCCGCGCGACTGATCTTCAGTCGCTAGCCCAGCTAGCGACTGAAGACGTGGCACGACCCAATACACCGTTGGCCCAACTCGCGACTAAAAATTGAATAAATATTTGCGGGGGTGGTATTCGAACTGTGGTCTCGACGGAGAGAGAGAGCGTCTTAACCAACTAGACTACAACCAATTTTTGTAACTTATTGGTATGGCATACTTTTATATCTTTTCAGTCGCTAGCCCGGTTAGCGACTGAAAGCATACGTGGCACGCGAACTGGGCCAGCGGAGCGTTGGGCCGTGCCACGTCTTCAGTCGCGCAGCGCGGTTTGCGACAGAGGGCCATTTTTGCAAAATTTAAAAGTTAGGGGTTAGTTTTCGAATTTATTTTTTTTTTTGTTATTTAGAAAATAAATTCTGTGTTTTACTGTTCATGAAAGGTATGTCTATACCTAATCAAAGAGTGACATTATAACTAGATGGTAAAAGATTGTTTAACTGGTATAGTCCCTATTTGAAGTTTAATTTGGATTTATCTCAATTTTTAGATTAAATTCCCTCGAATACTTAATTTTTATAATAATTTATAATCTAAATTCAAACTATACATCAGTTACTTCTCAAAACAATTAACCGACAATTATTTCAAAAAAAACTCAACCCTCCCAAATAATACCATAGCATGCACTGACTGACTTGTCACGACGAATCCGATTGACCGACATATCATGAACTATACTAGATTTCAAGTCCCATTGCGAAGGTTTCAAGGAATGTTAATGAGTTCTTTGGGATTGTCGAGATTTGATCTCACGAAATCTGAGATGTTTGGTGTCTATGTCTTGGTCTAGTATTCTACTATTGTACGGGAAATCTTGCTCCTAAAGGTCGTAGCGCATGCCCTCTTGTGCCTCTGGACTCGCACGTACGTGGTATGAGAAAAGAACGTGGTGTACATATACGAATACGGTGTACTTGTAGAATGAAGTGTGTATATATATACAGGATATGCATGGGAGTACGTACTGGGGCAGTCGGAGAACTCGGCGGGGATGGAGCAGAGGGCGGGGAGGGCCATGGCGCGGGTGACGTTGATCTTGAAGCCGAGGCTGGGGTTGTCGCGGTCCCTGACGAGCACGCAGAGGCACTTCTTGCTCGCCTGCAGCACCTGCTTAAGCCCGACGCAGCAGTCCGGCGTCGGCGCCCTCGCCGTCGCCTGGTCCTCCACGTACGTCAGGCACGTCGCCAGCCCCATCAGCCTGTCCGCGCACTCCGCCCTGTCGCTCGCGAAGTCCGCCCGTCCCCTCCCCACCAGCATCCCCAGCACCAGCACCACCACCGTCATCATCGCTACCAAAGATGTGCTCTTAGCCATGACGTACGTGTGTGTGTGCGCGTCGTGCCTCGTGTCGGTGGATGTTTGGGATCGACTTGGCTTTTATAGAGTGCACTTGCGATCGCTTGGAATAGTGAAGCAGAGCAATAAATGTGCGGGTGTTTAAATGAGGAGTCGGTTGGGGACTTCGCGTGCATGCTTTCGCGGCGGAGGGCGACGTGGTGTACGATCTACATTCCCAGTAGGGAGGACCGGAGGAGGCGTGGAATTGGCAATTGGTTGGGGGGTGATCCTCATTAACTAGCACGTACAATTGGGTGCATCATGCGTGCCATTGCACCTTTAGTTTGGCGCAAAACTTAGCCTCCTGTTTTGCCACGTAGTATTTTTTAGGTTTTATTGATAGTTTTTTTTTTTTGAGGCCGTATTGATGTTTCGTTATGAACAATAATAAAGTTGTGACCAAAATGGGCATCAGGAAAGAACCTTGGAAGTCGTTTGGGCCAGCTTCTCTCTACGTACGGTCTACAGTCATAGTATATGCAAAGTCTTTGCGACTTGGTCTTGCTTAGTGCAGGAAAATTATCGGCGTACATAATTATTTGGATTAATTAGGCACGTGTGCGGTCATTTAATATCCTATACATCGGGATTAGATGGGATGTATTAGTTTGTTAGGAAATGCTCAAAAATCATTAGCAGAGTTTCCGTCCAAATGTAGAGGGGGCCGATATTGTCATAGGTAGAACAAAATGCTATCTATTGTCATGGTGAGGGGGCGTATTCTAACCCAAATTAGTGTATAATACAAGAAACGTTAGTGATTTTTCAAAGTTTTTGAGAATTTAAGGGGAGACCATGGCCAAGGTTGGCTTGTGAAAAGCTCCGTTACGGTCAAAAATGACATCCCGCTAAATGAAATAGGCCACTAGACAATAGCAGAAAGACCAGTGCACCACATCACCCACACCCGACCTTATTCTAGGGCAAGAAAGGACTACCAGCAATACACGTTCGTGACATGATAAGATAATAGCAAACATAAGAGTTATCATAGAGGAAAGAGCCGATGAGGATCCGAAGGGGTAAAGTCCCTTCAAATGGTATACCACTGAATAGTCGTTTCCATTCACTACTAGATTTTGTAGAGGTCTTTAGGGTTAAAAGTGTTTTCTAATGTTTAAAACAAGATTTGTGAGATATTAGATTTTTTTATAGTAAAATAAGACACACAAGAGAACTCAATTATTCTCTTGAGGTTTATTCTGTTTCTAGAGAAATATGTCATGTAGTGTCAAGGTGTCATTGTTCCTTCAAATGATTTTTTAAACCTTTAGTATATAATATATCCTTTAGAAGGTAAAACTAGACTCTAAGACACGAATAAACCATAATAGAGAGTTTGTATTTTCATTAAATACTTTTTAAGATTATACATTCCAACGCTAGAGATATTTATATCTTTAGAGTTCTATACCATCCCCTCAAGAATTTTTTTTTAGTTGTTTGGTGGGTAGACATCTTCTTCATTTTTTTTTGTTCTTATAATATCTTTAATATTTATTATTAGTTAACTTATTGAAGTTAACAAAATGTTATATTAAACACCTCCATTAATCAAATAATGCAAATTTTGGATTTAAATTTTTGCAAATTGTTAATTTTTATGATGGGGTGTTAAGTAAATATGAAATCTCATATGGAATATTTTTTAAAAAATAATCCATTAAAAAAGAAATGAAAAATAGTTTAAAACTTGGAAAACTAACCTGCAGTAACCAGACAAATGATGATAGGATTGAAAGGCAAAAAAGTCGGTGCAATCATCTCACATTTGTACTGAATTTTTATAAAATTTTTAGAATCAATATCTTATTATATGTAACTCTGATTGATAATTCGTTTGAACCGATAGATTTGTGAAGTTAAAATGATCAAATTAGTATAAATAAATCATTAATCAAAATTATAGATCACAAGATATTATATTTGGATCTTATAATTATTTCAAGGTCAATATTTTATAATTTATAATTCTGATTAATGATTTATTTGAACTAATGGACTTGTGAAATTAAAATGATCAGATCAATATAAAAGAATCGACAATCAAATTTATAGATCACAAAATATTGATCTAAAAATATGTAATGTCTAAATATAATATTTTTGATTGATAATCCGTTTGTATTCATTTGATTGTTTTGATTTTATGAGTGTACTGATTTAAATTGATTGTAAATCAAAATTGTAAATCGTAAAGTATTAATCTCAAATGGTAAAAGACTTGGTAGACTATGTAGGTATCAATAATTACACCTCTCTACAATATTATGGAAAATTTTGTATGTTTCACAACAAATTAATTTAACTCAACTAATTAGATCAAACAATATTTTAGTCTAACTGGACTTGTTACCGAACTAAAAATTAAGATTGAATTAAACTCTCTAAATCAAGATAAATTAACCTAGTTTTTTAGTTCTAACCAAACAATACCTTAGAGATATAAACATTAATTCTTTTGATTATATTCTTTGGTGTAGGACATTTTTAATAGCTTTCTTTTACTTAGTATATTATTGTTTGGTCTAATGTGGTCCGCTAATTATCGAGATGGTATTTTTAATAGTAAGAGATCTCCACTTTTTTGGCCATATCCCGCTTCTCAAGCCCACCTCCTCGTCTCGCCACAACAAACAACTAAAAGTCACCCTATTTCTTTCCAAGCCACTGCATGCACTCTTTCATCTTCTATTTTCTGGCTATTGCATCTGTTGACCAAACAATGCCGACTAGAAGATGGGTGAATAGGCAGTTTTAAATTTTAATTCCAATTTACAATTTCAATCTAAAGTAATAATGTGACATTATCACAAACAAATATAATTGCACAATTTAGTTTTTTTTCCTAGAATGATCAAGACAACAACAAATATCTCTAAATATAAAATTTCCAAAAATAAGAAATAACTGATGACGCAATCAATTTTTTTCAATGTATCAGAAATTTGCCGATTTCCACTAATTCTTGTTGAAACACTTTATACAAGAGTATTGTCGCAATGCCAATAATGATTGCCCATTTCCTCTCTGGATGGGTGAGCACTGAGCCTTCCCACCTAATCATCGGGTCTCTCCAACAAACACGTCAATGGAGAAATCACTAGACTTCGTAGGTCATCTAGCAGATGACAAGCATCAAGAGTAACAAATGAAACACATTCACTTAATCCACTTCTACACAAGAAACTCAATATGCAATGCAATTCACTCTCTAAATTAGCTCTTCAATGCAACTAATATATTGAATATAATTTGCTAGCTCTAGATGCAAGAATTTGTGAATTGAATGAAGAATTGAATGCTCTTAGCTTTGCAACAACTACAACAACTACAATGAATTCTAAATGCAAAAGCTCTTGGAGTGAATGGCAATTGAAGTGTATATATAGCCCACGAGCTGAAACTAGCCGTTTGGTAAATCTCAGACAAAGTTTGTATTGTCCGAAAACATCAGACATTGTTCGACTAATGCAAGTGACTAGTGATAGTTGGACAATTAATACACTTGTCAGTAACTGTTCGACACAATTTTGTAAAGGCCGAACGGATACATACTCGGCTGGACAAATGGTCCGGACAATTGTATATGTCTCTGGTTTCATGCAGTTTAAAGACATTTATTGTGATTGTATTGTTTGCACATTGTATTCATTTCAGACAAAGTCCGGCCAAGTCAGATCGACGAATGTCTCTGGTTTCATTTTTGTTGAAACTTAATATGACCAGGTTTTGTACTGATACGACTAGATTTGAACTAATACGACCAAGTTTTTTTACTGAAACGACCAGATTTTTTACTATTACGACCAAATTTTGTATTGGCCGGACATTGTTTGGTCACATTGGACTTTATCCGGACATATCAAACAAGTTGTGCCCGTGTAACCAATTTGCGGAGACTTAATTCAAAGCTTTGCAAAAAAAAATTTAGCTTGCATCTATACTATATGATATGTATTTTGAGCTTTAAGATATTAGATAGATCAAACTACTAGGACTACACCTCTCTTAATAGTACAACTGATGAATCTAAAATTTGAAAAATGAATCCAGTCAACTTCACCACCAACAACCGGTAAAAGATTAAGAAATGAACATTAATCTTCATCTTATCTCGGCCATCGGTCATGGGGTTTTCTCCAACTCCCGCTTTTGTCACGATATTGTCATGTTTTGACATAAAACTTAAGCCACTCGGAATAAACCCATTAGTTCCATTCTTTGCCATTAATCACCGAAACAGTAAACATGATCTATATTCAACAATCTCCCCCATTTTGGTGATTGATAACAATCCAAAAGTATGATGCATAAATACAAGATCAAATGCATGAAAAAAGTTATAAGTTCATAAACTCCCCCTAAATCATAAGCTCCCCCTATATGCATCACCACGCCTTTTCTTTTCTCTCCCCCTATGGCATTAATCACCCAAAAGAGACAAAAGTAAGACAATAAGGCATGTAGAATACTGATACAACTATATATATGAAACAATCGACTTACTCTCTCTTCCGCTTTGACATCAACCACACAAGGTAATCATAATAATAAGCAACAGAAGCAAATGACAATGAACAAATAGATATACATATGAATGATCAATATGTGTCACATGCATGCTTGTCTTGAGTCACTTCGGGAAAAAGATATATATGCATACCTGGGCTGAAATGCACATGGTAGACAAAGTCGGTGAGAGCCAGTCAAAGTCTGGAGGACCCGGATTTTGTCCGCTCGGGCCGACCAAAGTCCTATCTTTGCTGAAATCTTGCAAAAACAGTCTGAAATTTTTGAAAATCTTAGCTTATTGATACAATTTGATTCTAATTTGTCCCATATGTGATTTGAGCCTGAAAACATGTATTTGGTACATGTTTGAATCGATTTGGAAAGATTTTGCAAAGAGATAAATTCAATTTGATTTGAAATAGAGTTAGGAGGGGGTAATAAAGGTATTTTTGAATGTGTTCATCAAGTAACCAATTTTCAACCAAATTTGATGTTTTTGAAAATATTTGGATTTGTATGAGTTTGAAATACTATTCCAAGCCTAGATATGGAACGAAATTCGGATCAAATAGCCAAACTCACAATATGCAAGTTTTGGGTATTTTAGAGTCCAAAACAATTTTTTGGCTACCTTAAAAAAAGAATAACTTGGACTATGTTGATTACCTCAGACTAAGATTCCACCCCATTACCGCCACCTCCAATGTGCCCAACTTCATTTTCACCAAATCCACTACCAAACCATGTATGTAAAATTCTATCTACTACAAAATCTTTGTTTATGTTATTATTAAGAATCAAGGCACAATTGACTATTCATGAAATTTCATAAATATGTTATTAATTGATATTATCACATATTGATATTTAAGAATTTGCACTATGTTGATGCATTTCGGAAAGTTTTGGGTTGTTCTATATATCAATCACATCCTTTTTTTGTAATTGTCAGACTCTATATAGCTTTGGAAAGCATTGTAGTTGCAGCGACCTGACATACCACCCACTTGGTAGCACATTGGTCTTCAAACATTTTCTGAATAAAACTATATTATCTGACAAATGTTCATAACAAAGTAGTGAAACAGAAACTTAAGCTTAATTAAACATGGCTTAACGTAACAAAGTACTTAGTTACTGTATTTCAACAAAAGTTAAGTGATAGTTCAACGGAAATTGTAGCGATCAATCTTTGTCGCCAGTGCTGAAGTAGGTGGGATCGAAATCACAAATGTCCTCTTCTGGGTAGTCCTCTTCTTCTGCACTGATCAGCATCACGTCATCGATTGAATAACCAAGGTCTAACAAGAATGTACAAATAGCAAGATGAGTGCCGAAGCACTTAACAAGCAATTTAAAATCCAAGTGCATAATGCAAATCTTAGCTAGTCAAAGGAATATTATATAATACTAAACAAGAGTAAGTTTTCTGTCAAAATTTATTTGTAATTGTAAGAAACTCTATTTATTAAACAAAAATCTACTAGACACTTGTACTACAAGGTGAGGCTACCTGTAGGCCTCCTTTCCTGTCGCGACGCAACTTGCAACCTGGAAGTAAGAAGTGAATATTTACGTTTTACTCTGTAGAGGGGTATCACTTTACCTACAGAAACTCTTGATTTTCATGTCGATATTCGTCAACATCACTCCGCATATCTAAAAATGCGTGACACCATCAAAGAACATAGCCTTTTTCAAATCCTTTCACTAGATTCTTCCACAGCCATGGCATCACCATACATTTGTAGTCGGACTCATCCGCTATACCATCAGTTGAGCATATAGCTTCGGGGCCTGCCCTCGGGTCGTGATTTCATTATACACACACATATACCCATGTAGAGGTGTACTAATTTCTAGATAAGATACTTAACTAGGCTTGTCCCATACCAGATCTGTGGTTGATATGGGTAATACAGCGCTGGGTAGAAATGACAATTGGTTGTATCCATGACTTCATAAATATTCTTTATCCCGAGATTCGTGCCATCCTTCACTCTTATCAAGATTACTCAACTTCTGTCCATGGCACCTTCATTAGGGCCGACATTTATTTCCATAAAATATCCTTTTTAATGCAAGATGATATTACTGTTTAGATTATCAGCTAGATGATAATAAAATAACATTAACCAAGCATGATCAAATGGTCAAGGAATAAAACTTGCCTCTATCAGCAAATTCAGGATCCAAAATGTATGAATGGCTCTGGGACTCTTCGTTCATATCCGCTTCTGGAATTAAAAATAATTAAGTATATGAGTTTTTAGACGAACATTGGTGATCAAAATGCAGATCGTGCAGTGTTTAAGTGCTAATGCTCTCGTGTCTCTCACAACATGGAAACCTAGCTCGAACTAACCCTTAACGTCCTTTGGTGCGCTCAAAGAATCGCAAAGATCACCCTCCCAGACAAGACAAGAATCTAAATTTAGCTTAATTGAACTACAAATGGAATTACAAAAAAAAAACCTCGGGTTGGGTAGATCCCAAAAGGAATAATACTATTTGCATTTCATTTCTAATTACTAAAATATGGATTTTAAAATATTGATTTGATGCCAAGGTTAATTAATTGATAGGCTAATTGATTTTAATTAGTTATTTGAAATAAAAATGATTCATAATTTTAAAACTCTTTTGCCTGAACAGAAAATTATCACTGTAGAAAATAATTTAAATTATACTCGTTGAAAAGGTAAGGAAATATATACATATTTATATAGTTTAATAATACCTCTAAACAAATAAATATAAGGAGAATTTGTTAAAAATAAATAGTTAATAGTTAATTTGCTGCATTAAATAGATTTGATTAATACTTAAATAGTAATTAACTAAATATTAATTTAGAAAATAAAATAGAAATGAAATCACTAAAGAAAAGGAAAATAAATAGAAAAAAACTCTCGATTGGACCGAAACCAGCCCAACTCCCCTTGGCTCAGATTGGGCGATCCCCGGCCCAACTGCTCTCTCCATCGCCTTACACAAACACAAAAAACACACTCACGCAACGCATGCACAACACACACACACACACAAACACACAAAACACTCACACACATGTACTGTGCTGCCCGAAACCCTAATCATTGCTGCTGCTAAGGTTTGCCTCACCTACCGCCGGGCACCAGCCTCCTCGCCATCTCACTCCATGGTTCCAAATTTCGCCGGTCATCGATGCCTCTGCCGGCAACAATCTCATACTTGAAGCCACTCCGTCGCAACTTATTGTACCTAAACCCTAACACATCCTGGTTCTAAACCCTACCTTAATTTTTTTGAAACCCCACCGCCGCTAACCCTCACCGGCGACACGCACATCTCATCGGCGCTTGTGTCGCGACCGGTTGTAGCCCGTGCCGCGCCGCCTCACCTCCTCTCACGCGGCCCACGGCCACGCTGAGCCACGCCTTCGTGGCGTGGCCACGCCGGTGGTGCACCGCACGTGTGGACGTCGTGCCGGCCGGCTCACCGGCTGCTCGGCCTCGACGCTTGAGCCTCAGGTAATTCCTCGCATCCTTCAGTTGTGGCTGTGGTGCCGGTTTCAATCTTTGGTTTGATTGGGTTGTATCTGTTCCTGTGTGCTATGATGGTTCTAGGTGATGGATGAGAGTGTTCTAGTGTTCATGTATGTGTGATTTTGTGATGTAATGTGATGATAAGTGTGGATGCCTCATGTGGTAGCAATGACCTGTAGTTCCTGGTGGTTTGGGGTGGGTCTGATGCATATTCTCAGTTATCTTCTACTCAATTCTCTAACTGAACAAACCAATATATGCTAAAATTAGGGTTGGGTCTAGCTATCACCTTACTATTGGTGTTGAATTTCCCCATCTTGCTCCTAGGTTGCTCCGGTTGCTCCTATGATTTGCATAGCAGAAGAGACGAATAAGTGCCTGAATTGCTTGCTATCTCTCTTTCTCTTCCTTCTTCTCTCTTCTCTCTACCTAAGTTCTACACCACTATTATTTTCTTACCTTGATTTCCTTACTGTCTGTGCTGATGTGTGTGTAATTGTGTTGTAAGGCTGATTTATCTGGTGCATTTGCACATAACCGCCTTACTTTGGGTTGAGGTGGCTGGTTTTACTATTTTGGTTAACATGTGGGGATGCTTTGGGCTTGATTGGTGTAATTGAACTGATTTGCAAAATCAGAAAACTCTAGGGGGTTCTGTGCAAAATTTTCAATGGGGCTAGAGAGAAGAAAAATCTCAAGGGGTTGTTTTGCAAAGCTGAAAAGAATTGGGCCTTTGGGCCCAAGGTTTGGTGCTAGGCTTTTTAAAAGAAAATATTTTTTAATCTTATTTTATTTTATGTCTCATAAGACTCAAAACTGTCCCGAAATGACCAAAACGATCCAAAATAACCCAAATTCGAATATTGGATGATGACAAGTAAATACAGAGGCAAGCAGTGGCACTCGCTCAGGTTGAGAGGTAATTGCAAGAAATCTATGACAGATATTACACAGTCTGACAACAATCTTTTCCAAAAACAAAAATCCGGCACATAAATCTAGGTTTTGGTTCCGTCAACATCGTGACAGATAGTGGCCTCCAACTAGTCGACCAACTCTGTGGTCTTCTAAGTAGTATATTTGTGCAACAAATACGTATTATAGTGGTTTCTGAAGAAGGTAGTATTTTGCTCAAACTATGTATTATAAGAATGGAAGACATATATTATAGGAAGATAGTATTCTACATCAATTATGTTACGTCAGTATCATTGATTTGCCTCATGATTTCAAACGGAAATGTCCACTGTAACAATTCACATAGATAAAATGAGTAAAAGTTAAACCTTGATATTTTAGTAGTATGAAAGATAACATTTATCTTTATTATAGTTTGTAACATGCTCTCCTAGTTGAATGATACAATAACATCTAAAAGAAAGCACTATAAACTATTTCATTGATCATTTCCTAATTTAGGCCGAATCAATAGCAGCTAGCATTTGTATAACGTGTGAATTAAAAACATTAGGTTGATCTTATTTGCCAATTTTACCTGGAGGATCAGCTATAAGAGTAGTTGATTAGGATAATGATTACAAGCAGTAGCTGAGGGCATGTTTGGCCGCTATTTTAGCATGTACAACAATGGTTCTGAGCATTTTTCTCCACCAATCAATGAAGATCTTGCCCCATTTTGATATATCTTTGCAAGTTATATTTTTATCTCATTGGACAAGTACATGTGAACTTTTGACGTTATATGAACTCTTCATGATTATTCTAGTTTTAGATGGTTACTTTTGTCATTGGACAAATACTGCATTGGCGGTAATGGATCTGACAATTAATGTATAACGTAATTTGAATTTCGTGTTTACCTTTTCATATTTGGTTGATGTTCTATTTGTCAACTCAAATCAATTATATATATAGGATATATCTCTAGGGTTGTAGACCCAAGGGGAATAAATCGTTCTCTAGTTTTTCTTACTAACACGCTGGAGAACACTAAAATTCTTCACAAAAATTTCTCAGGTCTTCTTTCCTTAGAGTTAATACTAGGGAACTACTATTCTCTAATATATTTGGACTATTACTTAGGGTATTTGACTCTTAAGAATCTCTGCAAATTCTATTAGTAATTATTTGTTCATAGGAGTTGTTAACTTGTTATTAAGAGGTTTACCAACATGGTTAACTATTTTGGCTTAACTAAAATAGTATCTCGAGACGGCCCTATATATTTAGCAGTAGCATGCAGTATTGGCTGGCTTCTTTTGATTGGCTTCACTTACTATTTTTGAATAGGGTTGTGTACGTACATAATTTTGTGTGGACAGAAAGACTTCTACTTTCTATTGATCTAAGAATTGTGATGGAGCTATCTAATATTAATGCGATTAAGATTTAAATTTAAGATATTGCAACTTAATGGCGTCCTCCCACCTGTTCGGGCGGCCACGAGATTAATTGGCGCCCATTCCTATATCACAGGAATTTTCGAGCGTGCAACTCGTGGCCCATATGGTATGGTTCATGCATGCTTTTCTCCGAATTTAATTAGATTACGATGGATCCAAATTTCCTAGTTTTAGCTCAAGCCTTCGACTTGGCAACTCCTCCCGTGGATTTCACACAATCAAAACCATGCACTCAAAACATTATTAAAACGAAAGAAAATAATCTATGATGTTTCAGAGACAACAGATAATTCAGGTCGATCTGATGGAAAATTGGAGAATTGTTTAGGTATTTTCTCAATATTATCAAATAGTGGCACATAATAAGTTTTAATTGTTGTTAGTAAGAGAATACTCGCCTGATTAAGCTAACTAGATTGCCCAATGATACCATCATAATTGATTTTGACAAATCATGGGTGATTAACTATATGATATGATAGGAGCTATATAGTCATATTCACATTTTGAAAAGATAAACTTAATTAATTGTAGTAATAAATAGATCACAGTCTCGTATGCTCTCTGGATGGAACATCGAAGTGGCTATACATATACAAACAGTTCTCACGTACCATCAACATGAAAGTTTTCTTAATTGCTTTGAGAATAGTCTAAAACCTCAAGTCATATCGTCCATTGATGTAATACCAAGTTGATGGATTATGACAAATCATTAGCACATTTGATCAATATATCATCTACTCTGAAAAGATCGACTGATGAATGGCACGTAGTAGTTATAAATAACTCACAGCGTGAAGTAGTAATGAATAGTCACTTTTCAAAGAGAAATAAACTTAATTGATGACACAGTAATGAACACTCCATCATCTTGCAAGCTCACCACATGCTTGTACAACTCAGATCGAAGTGGTTATAAGTACTGATCAATCGCACAAGAAGAGGTATATCTAAGCTAGCTAACTATTTGATGAGCAAAGCATAGCACAGCACGGAACTGCACTGAAAGCGAGAAGTCAAGAAGCCGCCATGAATGTGCGGATGGAGGCAGGAAGCCGGCAAGCAGGCAGGCAGATGCAATTATGGAAACCGATAGATATGGCCCCGTCGCTCCAAGCATTAATAGTACCACTGGTTATTTACTTCACCTCAACTCTGCCTGCGCCTACCATGCTCTTGTGGTGCAACTATTGTTTTAAAGATGATTGGCAATTTATAGTGTGTTGAAATATGAGTAGATTATTTATTTTTTTTTGACATCTTATTATAAAAGATAGTGAGTGAGATTTTATAATATTGTATTGTATATCATTAAATTGTGAATAGATTGTTCATTTTTTCTTATGGTATTATATTGTGCAGTTTTGAAATATGATTATATTATCAATCTTTCTCCCGAACAGATTCGGCATATCAATTAGATTGCCTGCTTCTTCCAAAATAACTTAATGCTCAAGTTACTTGGGGAAAGGCCAGCAGTCCACTCATAGTTTGACAAGAATTAATGCGCCTACAAAAACGGCTGGTGCCGATGAGTTCCCAACCGTATAGGTTCCTGAGCAAAAGTGCACATATCCGGAGCTCATGGTCTGTCAAAATATCAATCGGGTACAAGATATGCTCGCTGTTGAGAGAGTGCATATCTTGCTTGCTTCATTAGATATAGTTTGTAGTTGCGCGTTCCAATCATTGTTAACTGTAGTGTCTATCTACTTAATTAATTCCAAGGTAATTAATTGAGCAAATGAAAAGTTTGGATCAGATTATTCAATCATGGATCATGCATGTCACCAAGATAAAACCTCACTTCACATCAGTTAAGTTCATTGATGCAGAAATGCATAAATTGACAGCTTATCAATGATTATGAGTTGTCATGTTCATTGGTCAAGGAATTGCAATTAATTAGAAACCATCACAATTAAAATAGAACATGTGTTTCTTCACCTGAAAAAAATGGCTCAAGACCACGATGATCTAAGCTCCCAACTGAACTTTGTTTGTTGTTAAGCCAATACTACAGGATAGATATTAATATCTTCAACATTAAAACTTTGGGTACAACATCACTATCAGATGCTTGTACCACTGCATCTAAAAAAACAAGAAAAAGAAATATGTCTGTACACTTGCCTGCTCAGCAAATCGAACGTTTGATTGTCATAGGTCCCCCATAGCACATTTATCTTTCATGAGAGCTTAGCTGCATTAGCATCATCCAATTCTGTGGTTTTGTTGTTTAGTAACTTGTGCAGAGGGAAGACATATGGTGTCACTGATGCCAGCAGAATGCAAAGTAGTGCTGCAATTCCAATCCACCAGGCAAAATGTGGGATCCCAAGCATCAGTTTGTCGCATACTGCACAACAAAAAAGGATTGCACAGTTGTTCAGATCAAAAGCACAAGCCACTGCTTTGATCAAATGCGTAACAAGGTACTTGTATGACTTGCATCAAAATAATATGTACCAGGGATAACACAATAATTAGCAAGAAAAGGAGGAGATGCCAAACTCCATAACTAGCAATTTTGATATAATGACAAAAAGATCAGTATGGCACAATGAGAGCACAGGCTTAGTTCTGGTTTAATGGGAGCTGGTGTCATCATAATTTTGAGTAAGGTCGAGATGAGAACAAACGATTTATACACATCAATCTTTTTATTATTGCAGCCCGCAAGTCTGCTGGTCAAATTCTGTATAGCATTATTGGTTGAATCATAAATTGAACAAGAATTATTCTGATCTGATTATTAGACAAGAATGGAAGCAAAATAAAATAGTAAGCTAAACCCATTGCAAAGTTTCTGAAAGTTAAGTAGGAACCTACAACAAGGACCTTAGCACAGTACAAAGACTTAGAATATTTTAAATTGACTAGTACCAATGAAGCAAAACACAAGCTTGACATGGTAAAATAAGAGTCATAAAATATGCATAGGAGAACAGTGTGCTAAAAAGGAAATGGATTTGGTTATTATTAATGTTTCCAAGACTCTTGGTTTTACTTAAGAATAAAAAAGCTTTAATAACTCAGAACAAACTGAAACTGCTCCCCAATTCATGGATCCACAAGAAAGATACAGTTTAGTGGAAGCAACAAAACAATATTTATCATCACCACCTAATATAGTTATTTGACAAGTGTCCAGCTTGAACATTGAAATATGCTATTTTCTTCTTGTGTAATTGGTGGTGTCAAATGTCTACAATGTAGATAAAAGATTCTTAAAAAAATTTGCATCATCTACACCATACATTCAGAACTGATTTAATCTCAACTCTTTATTTCCCCACACTTTTCTCTCTCCTCCTCCTCCTTCCAATCTCTGCCACAACCGCCGCCGCCCCACCTTTTCTTCCCCGCCGGCCACCGCCACCCGCAGCTAGTGCCGCTGCTGCCGCCTCGCCGTCCGACCACAACCCTTCTGTCACCCTGATTCCCACGGCTGCTACCTCCGACAACCTTTACCTGCGGTCGGTGGCACCACCGCCGCCTCACCACCCTACTGCCACCGGAGAAATTAAGAAGGGGACTCGGTGAACCTTAGAGAATTAGATTTGAAAAGATGAGTTTAATCCTATCATAAAGAAAGGTGTATGCAAGATAAAAAAACAGACACCTATCTATTAGCAAATACCAAATTCAAAAGTAAAGCTGTTTTTGTTTGCACATATTGAGAACCAGCTGACCCGAGTAGCATGCACTAATAGTAACTCTAAGCCCCTTGGGGCTGATGGTTTTCACTGACACATATTCCATGTACTCCTATATTATATCTATGGTTATACCAATCCAATTAAATTTGGGAATTGTGGGGAAAGAGCAATGTAAAGAAACATTAGTTTCGTACCAATGTTGAACAAAGCAAGCTCCCTCTCCGTCACATTTGGGTTGGCAACCACACCTTCAGGCTCTACTGTAATAAGCACATAAACCTAAAGTCGACAACACACAATTCCACATTGTAATCAACTAGTCATCTTGCCATGACACTCCAATTCACCAGGCAAACAATAAACAGCTATAACCTATAATACAGTAGTTAAATTAAATCACCGACCGACTTGCTGCTCTCGGCCTTGAAAATTATCTTCTCCGTGTTGAGCAATCTCCTGTTCTTGCTCGGCCAAACCTCTGACGGATCATCCACGAGTCGAATCGAAAAGCTTGAAGGTATCTAGAGACATAAACATCGTCTTACAAAAACAAGAAACATTAATACTGGGACCAGGATTTGTTCTACTTTGATTTGGTGGAGATCTTACGGAGGCCGGGTAGGAGATCTTGACTTCGTACCAGGCGGGCGGCCTCAGCCCGGCGAGCCGGTAGAGCTGCCGGCCGTGCCGCAGCGAAATCGTCTCGCCCACCAGCTCCTCGCCGACGCTAAGCACCCTCGCCTCCACGCTGCAGTTTCCGTCCTCAATACATCACACCGTCTAACCATCGCGGCAACTAGTACTAAGCAAAAATCAATAGAAAGCACGGACCTGTGGGCGAAGGAGCAAGGGATGCGGGAGACCAGCAGCGCATAGAAGAGGAGGAGGCGGCGGCACGGCGGAGGCGGCATTTGCGAGCTCGGTGGCGCCGGCCGGAGAAGGGGGGGGGGGCGGCTGGGCGCTTGGAGACCACTTGGGGAAGTGGTGGGAGATGGGCCTGGACGGGCTCGAACCGACCGGCCCAATAACTATGATATAGTGATGGATAAGCCTGAAAAAAGGCCCGTAGCGAGGTGGTTCTAGAAAACTGGAATTGTGTCTTCTTGTGCTGAGAAAAGAGGTGCTTTTGTGGCCGCCGCCGTGCCGATCGGTCCCGTCGGCTGCCACCTTCAGATGTTCTTATGACAAAATGGAGGAGCCCATTAGAATGGACTTGTCCTAATCAACGGGTCTCTACGTTAGATCAGGGTCCTCTAGAGTCTGGAGTTGCTTCTACTGCCTTCGTCTCACCGTTAATATGAGTTAGCTTTTTTACGAGTTGAAGTGGGCTTAAGAACCTCACTAATGGGCCGAGTTCGATCCGTCTCGCCAGTTTGCAAGTCTAACCGAGCAACCCGAGTCTGCCCTGACTTGCTTGAGTTCGTCTCAATTCCACACCTACTTTCTAGCAAGTTTTATGGAGTTCGGCTAAACTAATCTAAAGGATTTGGATATATTATAATGCAAATACAACTACACTTTTCACACGTAATGTTATATTATAAAATTGATCATCTGAATAAACTGCCGTGGAAAAATAGAGTGAGTAGGCTTTTAAGCAAGGCATCTACCTAAATCATCAATTGTGTGATATAATAGTCCAAATACATACAATTGTCTTGATGTAATTAACTAGATAGAGCAACAACTGCTCTGATCCTCCTCCAATCTTAAGAAGCAACCTTTGTTTGAATGGTGTAATTTGTTGTTCTAGAACCTTCCAAACTTCACCAAGCATTGGATTGAAACAAATAGTCTACATGGAACTATACGGAAGTGTGTATCAGACAAAAGCCCCTTGAAAATTATTTTAAATGAACTCATATTTGAGCCATTATTATCATCTATTTGATAAAAAATACTGAGAAGTTGACAATGATAGCACCCTACATAGTAGATTTGATTAACGTGATTCGTTTACAAGTTGATCGGACGGTTAAAATCTTGATTTCACATATTCCGATTTTAAGGGAAATTCCGATCAAATAAGTCCCCACTATGTAGATTAATAAAGAATAAATTAGCTGAAGTTTACTAAAAAAGATAAATAAATTGTAATAGCACATTGATTATGAGACTAATATGTGGATGAAGAAGTATCCCGTAAGTAAATTATATATATCAAATTGCACCATTAATAAAACTATTCGAGCGCGCGCGCACTTTGCCATGAGCGAGTTACGTGCTACACAAGTTGCGTACAATCTTGAGCATTAGTTGGGTTTTGGGCTTAAGAGACTGGTACTATGAAGTATGAACCATGGGAACAGGCTAGCGCGCTAAAATTTAGACAAAACGCTGGAAACAATCCTCTTTCAACGCTGGCGTTTGCTGCCGACAGGATGATCCGCGACTGTAAGCGGAAGGCCGCAAATGGACGTCCCATTAGACGGTGTGGCAGGGCGACAGCTCCTCGCGTACGGACCGTGCATAGGGTGGTGTTTCCATTTCTTTGGCCCATTTGTGCTCACCAAGTGCTGAGCCGTGCACCGTGGGCCTCGCCTTGTATAAAAAACGAGTAGCGCATCAGCCTATGGGCTTGGCCACACGCCACACGGAAAGGAGCTCTCTGTAGAACAACCTGTGGCGCAGCTGCCGATTATATAAAACTGGGTCAAACGCCGACACCACGGAGCGCTGGCAAGTGGGCTCGTGCCAAAAATATATTAAACAATTCGCACAAGGAAAGAACATGCCTCGCAAAGCATCTCGGTCGAAGCTCTGACAGGTGGGCTCCACCGACGCTCGCGTGGTCGACGCGACTGCATTGAACTAGTCGCGACACCTGGGAATGCGTTTTGTGTGCCCACTTTTTGACCGTGCATGGCACTCACATCCGTCCAATAAAGCGGTCTGACAGTTGGGCCCAAAAAAAAGCCGGCACATGTCATTGTCGGTGTACACCATAGAGAAGTAACGCACACGAAGCGGTGGGCCCACAAAACATGTGAAAACCGCGGTACTGCACTCGTTTCGCGTGCTATGTGCACCCGAGCAGTTGTCGCATCCTCTCGCTAACAGGTAGGGCCATGCGACGCGAGGGTCCACTTGTCAACCCGATAGCCGTGTGTGAGTTTCGAGGAGATAGTTGTTGGGATAATTTCTCGGCTGATCTCATGTGTCAGCAACTCAGAAATTTAACCGTTGAAATATAGTAGTTTAAATTAGCTGTTGAAATTATTTAAATGATTTCTGAAGGTAAAAATTTTTATAAAAATGCTAAAAAAATCACAAAAAATACAGGAAAATTTTGTCACCATCTCCCTATAAATATAACTGTCATTCACTTCATTTTCACTCAAACACAACCACAAAACTTAGCCTTTTCCATTCTCTAATTCCTAAAACATTTTCCGAAAAATTTCCTAATGGCTCACAATCCCCCCGGCGGTAATGTGAATTGGTTTGGCAAGTCTGGTGTAGATGATGAGAACACTCAAGCGTCAAGCAGTTAAAATCCACCCAGTTTGCAACCCCCTCCCCCACCGCACTCGATGTGTTATCCACCATTCGCTCCACCCCCTCTATATGGCCAACTACATCGATATGCACACCCCGGGCCGTATGAGTCGGCTCACCCGTACGCACAACCCCCTTACGGCTAGAATCCTGATTTCGTTGGAGTTTCGACCATCCTTGCAGAAATGTCGTCTCTGTAAGCACCGAAAGAAATGACCTCTCTACATCCGCATCAGATATTGGCACTCCGCAGAGAACAGCCCAGGTCGTGATCAAGGATGAAGACAACATTGGTAAAGGCGAAGGAACCGCTGGACTACGGTATAAACGATTACTCTGGTCGCAATAAGACGACATGCGACTTATGAGTGTTCATATAAATAGTAATTTTTGTTAACACAAATGTTTTCCAAATTTTATATTAATTAAATTTGAACAATTTGAATTTTTCTTACTCCAGATCAGTGCATGGTTGAATAACTCCCTCGACCCGGTCGATGGGAACAACAAAAAATTCGACTAGTACTGGTCGAAGGCCGCTGAGTCGTACAACATGAGCAATCCGCCTGATCGCAGACGCGACATCAGGTACTGCAAAGACCATTGGCAAAAGAGCAATAAGAAAATTGTTCAATTCAATGACATCTTCTACAGGTTGAGGGATGTCTACGCCAGTGGCCTTTCGGACGACCAGTTGATGTCGCAAGCACGTGACATGCATAGGCAAAAGGTTGGTCATTCCTTCATCTTAGATCACTAGTGGAGTGTCGTACGTGGTCAACCAAAGTGCTGCCGAACCTACTTCGATTCCTCCAAAAGAGCTCGCCTCAACGAAGAAGGTACCCACACGTCGTCGTTAAACAACGACGATGTCCCCATCGAGCTTCCACGATCGGAAGGGCGGGACGCGGCCAAGCAGAAGCGGAAGGGTAAGAGAAAACTGGGTGGAACATCATCGGCGCGTGAGGAGACCTTAAAGTGCATCGGCAAACCCAACGCCGACCTCGATAGGGTGGTTGATAAAGCCGTCATTGCAGCCGAAAATTTACAGGAGATGGTCAGAAGCAAATAAAATGCCACATTTATAAAGTTATTAACGAAACTAATTATGGGGGATACATTCCATTTCTCGCATGCCCATAAAGCGGCGCATATAGCCGCATTAGAGTACGTCAATGACATGAATAAGGAAATAAAGAATAAATAGTAGTCCGAACGATGTACTTTTCATATGTAAAATTGTACTTGCACTATTAATTTAAGTCGTTTTGGATTTACCTGTTTGAACTGTGGCATGTGATCGATACTTGTGGATTTACCCGTTGGAACTGACACATCTGCTTGATGCCTTTGGATTTTAGCCGTTGGAGCTGACACATCTGTTCGATGCTTTTGAATTGTAGCCGTTGGAATCGACGCATGTGATGGATGCCTTTGCATTTAGCCATTGGAAGTGATGTATGTGATTGATTCACTTCTCCCCCTATATATTCGAACCCCTTAAGCACAAGTAGTGTCGAAGACAAAACCATCAACTAAGAGACCTTGCTTTGTCGAAAAAAAGTCATCCAGTTCAAGCACAAGTAG
Organism: Pharus latifolius; assembly: GCA_019359835.1. NCBI lineage: Eukaryota > Viridiplantae > Streptophyta > Magnoliopsida > Poales > Poaceae > Pharus > Pharus latifolius. The sequence continues at coordinate 91,475,856 of CM033321.1, read as the reverse complement.
TGCCGAGGATGAAGGTATCAACCAAATCAAAGGGTTCGTGATGGGGTTCGTACGGAGCGGGTTGATAGTCCAACCCCTTCACTGTCACATTCTTGATGATTTTCAAGCCAGCATAGATGCTAATACCTCGCACCGCCGCCGAGGAGGTAGAAGAAGGTACATCGACAGAGATCGCGAAGACGGTCATGACCATCTAGTCGTGGACTACTTTGCCGATGTTCCGGTCTACCCCCAGTACTTGTTTCGCAGATGGTTCCAAACGGGGAGACCCCTCTTTCTGTAAATCATCGAATCTCTTGGGGAGTAGCCCCGTACTTCAACGAGAAGAGAGATGCCCTCCATCAAAGGGGCTATCTCCTTTGTAGAAGTACACTGCAGTATTGCGGATATTATGCTCTGGCTCCCCCGCCGATGCCGTCGATGAGTATGTATGCATCGAAAAGTCGACGGTGAAAGGGATCTAGAATATCGACTAGAGGGGGGTGAATAGGCGATTTTAACAAATTAACAAATAATCAAACAATTAATAGCAAATGAGAGCAAATAACTAACACAAGATGAACAATGAGCAATTTTAACACAAGGATATATCCCGTGGTCTCGGTGATTTGCCGATCACCCCTAATCCACGTTGAGCCAAACTCAAATATCTAACCGCTCCTCTATCTAGTCAACCTTCTCTCGAGAAGTGACCTAGATCTTGAGCCGGATTAGTGTGATGAGTTATCCAAACCTCGATTTCACTAATGATACACTTTACCGCTCCGGTAAGGCGTGCTCAACCCTTTCACAAGACGGTTTGAGGCTTCTTCACAATCTTCCTTGAAGAGCTCTCCAAAACCTTCTCTCGAGCCGTCTAGGAGCCGGCAAACTCCAAGAGTAACAAGCCGGTGATGATCACTTAACCTTCTCCTAGTGCCATAAGATTGATTTAGTGATCTAAATGCAATGCATTAGAGGATCTCAAATGCACACTCTCACAAAATGAGAATTAGAACCCTAGAGTGTATGAAACTTGCTTAAACTCTCAAGGATGATGACAATGTTCACAAATATGCCAAAGGTTGTGAACGGGGCCGTGCATGGGAGTATATATACCCCCCACAATAAATATAACCGTTACAGGCCGTTGGGAGAAAAGGATCACTTGGCGGTCAGACCGCAGGTATATGCCCTGTCAGACCGCCGCAATTGCAACGGCATTAAACAGGCGCAATAAATGGTCACCTGCCCTTGTCAGGCACACACACGATCAGACCGGACCCAATTTCGATCAGACCGTGAAACTGTCCAGAGACGACATAGTTTCTGCACACTTTATACGGTCAGGCCGATAAATACGGACAGACCGGCCATACGGTCAGACCGTAGTTCAAAAACACGGTTAGACCGATTTCTCGGTCAGACCAGTATAACAAACAGTCAGACCGTAATAACACAATACCACAGAAAGATAGGACATGAAGTACCAGAAGACTGACCTAGGTTTTTACCTATGGACAGACCGACCTTTTAAATGTATACACTATACTTTGACATAACGTCGGTCAGTCCGAAACCCTATTCGGTCAGTCCGTATATTCGGTCAGACCGGTCTAACAAACGGTCAGACCGACTGAGACAGAGTTGAGCAGAAATGAGCTGAAACAAGCATTTTCAAAAGATATGACCTTCTAGTATGCAATGCAAGTTGATTTTATGATATGTGGCACATAGATGAAGTATTTCATGATACACCACATGCTCCTCTTAATAGTACGGCAACTATCCTAAAATCTGGTCAAAATTCTTCTCTAATCACCTTACACCGATAAAAATGGAAAAGACCCTATTTCGTACCTTTGCCTTTTTGATCAATGCCCTTTCTTCATCATGAGGCTCTTTCTTTGCCTTTCATTAACCTGTCTTTTAAGTTTCTTCTTGACACAACTTAGCAGGTATCGTTAGTATAGCATTTGTAGTTGTCATTAATTACTAAAACACTCTTTAGGGGCCTAGAAGCTACAGACGGCTGTCGAGTGCCTAGAGCGTTTTGTCGAAGGAATCATCGATCGGTTCACGGAGGAATATCTCTACAAACCTACTGTCGACGACCTTAAGTGTCTGCTCCATCAAGAAGAGGATCGAGGTTTCCCAGGGATGCTGGGAAGTATCGATTGCATGCACTGGGAATGGCGCAATTGCCTAGTTATATGAAGGGACCAATTCACCCGTGGTGATCAAGGAGTCCCTAATATAATATTTGAAGCGGTTGCGTCCAAAGACCTGTAGATATGGCATGCCTTGGTGTCGTCAAATCCAACAACAACATCAACGTGTTGAATCAATCCCCCTTTTCACTGATGTGTTGCGCAGCAGAGCTCCTACTGTTCAGTACTCTGTTAATGGGACATAATACAATATGGGTATTACCTGGTCGATGGTATTTACCCCGAATAGGCTGTCTTCATGAATACCATACTCTTACCCCAAACGGAGAAACTCAGGTTGTTCGCACAACATCAAGAAGGGGCAAGAAAAGATGTAGAGCGAGCTTTGGGGTCTTGCAGAGTCGATTTGCTATTGTCTACGGCCCCAGTCGATTTTGGTGACAGTTAACCTTGCCAATATTATGAAAGCGTGTATCATATTCCACAACATGGCAATCGAGGAGGGTGGCACTCTCATGGCCCGACCGATGGATCATACAATAATCAAGGGACATTTACCGTAACACCGCCTACTATCCACGGTAGTGCTCCGCCAATTTTTGAACAGATGCTAGCTCGAAACGATGCGATCCGTGCTCGCCGAACACATCAGCAACTGAAATGGGATCTCTTGTCGACCACATTTGGCAGCGTTTTGGGGGCGACGGTACCGAGTAGTAGTTTGTGCGATCGTTAACGGCCTAATGTTTTCGAATTTTAATTAGTACGTGTTATATTTTTTTTCCACGTGTTATTTACAATTTTTATATTTTATTTGTTGTGTTCGAATTATTCGAATTTCATTTTAGCGATTTGTTAATCTTTAATAAATATTATATATGCGGGCCCCGCACGAAGTGTCTCTGCAAGCACTTTTGCATTGGAGTGGTTGACGGCTTGACGCTTAAGAAGGTGCCTCGCGAATCACCTTTGCATTGAAGTAGGAGGTGCTTCGCACATGTGACACAAAATATGTTGGAGAATTTTCTGTTGAAGTGCTTCACGAAGCGCCAGTGCATTGGACTCAATCTTAAACGACGATGAGATACAAGGAATGTGATATAGACTCCAATCATGTCTTTTTTATTGGGAAAGGAGGTGCTTTTGTGGGGTGTTGTTTGGTTATATTTCTTTTACGGATATAGGAGTCTACTGGAATGGAATTGTTTTGAATAGCACATAGATAAAATGGTTTTTTATATAAGTTGAAGCTATTTTTTTTTGTTGACATGAGTAAAGCTACAACAACAGTAGTATTTATATCATTCATGAACGCACTTAATTTCTCATAAAATAACTATATAATTTTTCAAGGTAAAACGGCATCCGACCAATTCGTAGTAGTTGAATATAGAGTTGAATATATATATATATATATATATATATATATATTTTCTGAACTTCTTTGGTGGAAGATAAGTCATTCCAATTCCCAAAGAGGACATTGATCTTTTGATATTCAAGATTGCTATAGTGCAAAATACAATTATACATGAGTGCAGACTATAAAATCAAAAAAAGAGGAGGAAATTACACTATGCCTCAAGTAATTTGTATCCTATTGTCATAAAATTTCAGATTTTACAAATATTAGCACATAAGACGGCACATTTTTACTTTTTTTTTCATTTCACTCATTTTTGTCAAACGTTCCTTAGAAACTACAAAAAACTAATTAGGTCGGGCCCACTTGTGAGTTGAAGGTGTTCAACCCCCACTTTGCATGGACTCGTGCCCATTTGTGCAGGTATTGATTGGCAACCTCGTCAGTAACGACGCTGGTGTCTATACATCAACATCACCGTGCTACTGTAAGATTCAACTCAACAACTACATTGTTGCAGTGTCAATGCTGCCATTTGATGGTGACGACCTCTTGGCGGTGCCAAGTGCCATCTGATCCTCTCTCTCACCCTCAGGTTGGCAGCCAAATCCAGTGGAGAAGATGGCAGCCAAATTCGACAAAGTGAGGAGACCAAATTTGAAGGAGGAGATGACTTCAAGGTCTGGTGGATGTGGCGGCCAGATTTGGTGAAGGAGGCTGGAGTGCATGCAAAAAAAAAAGAAAAAAAAAAGAGGTCGCCAACATGGTAGTGGAGGAGACAACGACAATGGTGCATGGTCAGATCCATCAGAGTTCCACCTATTGTGCAACGTAATTCGTGTCCAGTTTAGCTAGTGCAGCACGTAGGAGCACCTGTCAGAACTCTAATACGATGCATAGTCTGATCGTCACTGCTGTTGGAGTTGTTGATTAGTGGAAGGGAAAGATAAGTCTCACGTATAAGTGAGGGTAGGAGAAAGGTGTCCCCAAGGTGCATGTAGAACTTTGTTGGATAGACTGGTAGGTCTATTCGTGCGCACACACTTGGTCATCATGGATGTGAAAGTGACAAAAACACACACTTTTTTTTTTCTTCCCCCACCTCATCAAACTATTACATTATTAATGATCCTATTCGGTGCAGTGCAGTTATACATCACTTTCTCCATATTTTTGTGTTGAGGGACCGAGGCGCGAATGGAATATCACGTTTTGGCTGCTACTGCCAACTAATTTGCGTGAACCGCTCGTGCCATGCAAACAAACCATTCTTTTGTTGTAACAGTTTTGTGCTATTCTCAAGGCAAATCTTGTAAGATACTGTATCAGAGATGGGCTCTAGCATTTCTTTCTTACCAGATATCTTGCAGTATCTTACAATATTTTTCTTAGCAGAGATGGGTGGAAATATTTAGGGGCTGATCTGCTTCCGTGAATGAATATCTTTAATTCAAAGTCGCTCGATTCTAAATGTTTGTATTGTTTATGAATTGAATCTTCCAATCTATATTTATATATTGGTTAATTAAATAGAATTGGCTCATAGTAGCATCAGCAGACCATTATGTAAGAAGAGGAATTAAATACAACAATTAATTTCTCAAATTAGTTGAATAAGTCCATTCTGTCTCAACTGTTGTAGTATGATTATAATCTAAATCCTACTTATCAATCCTACACTTGATTTTTTTTTACTAAATTCTTAATTTTGCAGTGACATGGATCTAATTTTGCTTTTTTAATCATTGGGGTGAATATTCCCAGGGAAGCGATGTTGCAAACACAAAATGGCAGATGCTTGCTTCAGATGATGTGAAATGTGATAAGAGGAATTCCTCGGTGGGCACGAAACAATAAAACAGTAGCATTATTGCTTGCTTCTACTTTGGCATCTAGTAGTACTAGACAAATCTGAATTGGGTCCAAGCTAAAGCTTGCCGGACAAATTTGACCTTCTCCAGAACTCAAGTTCCCAATCTCTGCAGCCATTTCCGAACATGAAAACAAAACTGTCCTCATCTTTAATTGCCCCTTTCCCAGGTAATATATGGTTTTCAACGATTATTTTATAGACTATTTTAAAATTTTGAAATTTGGGACTGTCTATTTTTTTATTAAAAAAACCTTTTATATATATAAATATAGATTAATTTTCACCTTCACTCAACCCTTTCTTCTTCCCCACCCTCTACTATTGTTGTCAATCTCACCACACTATGACAATCATGCTAGTGGTATTCATGCCACTACCACTGCCTACTTTCCTTCTTCCCCAACTCGCCACTATCATTCACAGCCAGTGGCGACAACACCGCCTCGCCATACCTCCACAATCAACCACCTCTTCTGCCATCAATTGTCTCTCATGTGGTCACTACCTCCCACAACTACTACCCCCGATCGGTGGCACCACCCGCGCCTACTGTAGTGTTGTCACCACCACCGGAGAAAATAAGGTGGGTGTTAGGTGAACCTACAAGATAATACGTGTGAATTCTATATTCTAAAAGACTCAAGTTTTTGTTTGTTTCGATCCCATATTTATTCGAACACATGAACTATACGTGTTTGATTCCCAATTTGAGTGAAATCTGTCGAAAAATGTTTTCTGTCAGTTTCGGGACAAAACATGACGATTTGGACGAGTTTGAGCTAACATGAAGAAACTTGATTGAAATGAACCCTGCAAAGCCGAAATTGCAAATCAACTTGAAGCCCCAAAGCAGACCAAAGCCAGAGCCCCGCCTAGCGCGAGCATGGCTTGTGCTTGGCTTGGGTGCTATACAAAAGGTGCTGAAGCACGACACAAGTATTCACGACTTGTGACACAGGTGTGATCCATGTAAGCACGGCCCGTGCCTATGCCAGGTTCGGGTGTTCTTTGCTACCTCAGTGCGCATGTCGTTCGAGGATAGAATTTAAGTCAATTTAATTTATTTCAAGGTAGAATTGGAGAGGATTGAATTTTCGTAATATATTCATGACTTTTAGGTTATAAAGAAACAAGATTTTAGCATGTTCAGCCAACCAAAAATTTAGTTTAGTTTTTCTCTATCGAGTTTAGGGTTACATTAGTGTAGTTTTTAGTTAAGTTTTGTAAGCCGATCCTGACAGTTGTTTTTGCTTTATCAATTCAATTCGGTATATTTTATTTTATTTTAATCACTAGCTTTTTTAATGGCTCTTCATAAGTATTTTTCTCTAGGGTCTAGGATAACACAATCAGGAGGACACGATTTTAGTTTTGATTTGTGTAAAAGTTCCTCTATTTAATTGCTTGATTTTTTTATACTTTAGACCCTAAATTTTGTGTTTCATCTGCGGTATAGTTCATATTTCATGAGACGGTCAGAATTTGTACACTAAGATAACACACAAACAATGCGCTTTAGTTTGTAAAGGTTTTTCACTTATCCAAGTTAGAGGAATGGGTGCAATTCTCTGGAACTGTTGTTTTGTTTCAAATCATCAATCTAGTGAATTATATTGAAAATTCAAACAATTAATTCATTGATCTACTACCTTTGGTAAAAATCGTATCCAATGGTGATGAAATTTATGAAATCTTGATGTCTCTCTAAATCTTTAAAACCCTAGTTTTTGTAGTGATTTTCGGTCTCAGAAATGTTCAGTAATAGCAAATGTTTAATTTAGTAATTTTCAATCTAAAAATTGGTTCGAACTTATTTCTGATGAAATCAATCCTCAAGTATTCAACAATAAGTCGTCCACTTATGTTAAAACCACACACTTTTTCAATCATAAAAAAATAGTATATGCAAGACAAGAAAAGAAGGAGGACAAAAAAAACCTTTGAAAATAATGACATTATATGGCATTTTTTTCTTTGAACGGGTTTCTTAAGAGGCAAGAAATTTGAATTGTTCCTCTTCTACTTTTTTTAGATCGAATTACAAAAACTTGTTTTGATTTTTATGGCCTCTAAAGTGCAACTTTGGTTATTCATTTCTTTTACTTTAATACGTCAGTAAAAATTAGCAAATATAAAGGTGCAAAAGTGCTTTTAAGATAAATGCATTTATATCAGTTGTTTTGTATATTTAATTTAAATATTTATAAATATATTAATAATAAAAAATGAAAAGTTTTTTGTATGTCCAACATAAAGCAACAATTTTGTTTATGAGTACGTGGGATAGTGCCACATGATGAAAAACTAATAGTGAGTGTACTGTCGTCTAAAAGTGCAAAAAAAAAAAAAATTGTTTGCATTATTGTTTCTCTTTTTTTTTAATTTAGGGAGAAAATTCTACTTAAAATAAGATCATCCTATAATTCAAGGTGACACGTAACCCAAACATTCTCGTATATAATATTAATGACAAGTGTTAATCTAAGTATTTTAATCTTATATTACTTGTCAAAAATGAATTACAAGAACGGAGGGAAAAATAACTAACTAACTAACTTGAGTTCTTGACATTTGGCAAACATGCATGCAAATGATTCACGAATGGTCAATTATCACGTGGTAGTAGTATCTTTCGGTTAAAGCCATGCAATACTTTTGTTTACTTATTTATTGCTTCTATTGTAATCTTTTCACCTGAAACCACAATTGTCAAATAACTAAAAACTAAGCAACTCAAATAAAAACAATGCTAAACAAATTCGTCAGACCAGTCAGAGCAATAATTTGGTCCAAAAGTAGTACACCAGCATGTCAGAACATTAAACAGAACATTTTTCAAACACAGCGTTTGCAAATATAAAATTTTAAAATTTAAACACCCAACTCCACTACACGACTAGTCGACTACAGAGATCCCTCACCGCACGGGATCCGTCGTCCTCCGAACACAACAGTCACGGCCGGCACGAGCCGTTTTAAAGTCCACGTGTACCCCTCCATCCCCTCCCCATACCACTTGAACTCAGCCCATAAACCAACACCCTTCCTGCCCCTACAACGCAGAGGCCCCAACGCCATAGACCGAGCTCACGCAGCTCGCAACCGCCCCATTCACGTCCCACCCCAATTCCTCCGCTAGTTTTTGACGCGCACCGTCCTTTTAAAATTAGCAAAGCTCCAAAATTAAAACTAAACTAACTAAAACGTTTTTTAAAATTAATAATTAATAATTACCATTTCCAATAACAGTTCTCCCCTTCTCTTCTCTTCGCCTTTCTCCGCTTCCGCGGCGCCCATAAGCCATAGCCACACACATATACATACAGCTTCCGACCATCTCTCTTCTCCACCACCTCGTCTAGGTTAGGGTTTGACGTCTCCGGCCGCTTCCTGCGCCGCTGCGGCCGGCGCAATGAGGAGACCTCCGGCGACCGGGGCTTCCTGCCGCCGCCACGCGATCCAGGCCTTCGTGTGCCTGTTCATCCTCTACGCCCTCTTCGTCTTCGTTCTCGAGTCGCCGCTCGTTTCCATCTCTCTATCCAGCGGAGGGGCAACGACTGCCGGGACGCGGCCCCTCCACCTCGATGGGGCCGGCCAGCGCGTAGCCCCGGCTCGCCCCTCGAAGCACCCCCGCCCCGAGGCACTATCGTCTGAGCCGCCGGGCGGCAGGCGCCGCCTTCCGGCGATCGTCTCCGGGCTCGACCTTGGCCACCTCAACTCCTCCGGCTCCGGCGCGCTCCGGAAGGCCGCGGCGGCCGCCTCCGCCGCGGGGGCCCGTGTCTTCTCCGAGCTCCTAACCATCGCGGCGACGCTCGCGCCCCCGGTGGGCGCGTCCGACGAGGAGGAGGAGAGGGGCAAGTGCCCGCACTCCATAGTGCTCAGCGGCGAGGAGTTCCGGGAGAGGGGGCGAGCGGTGGAGCTGCCGTGCGGGCTGACGCTGGGATCGCACATCACGATCGCTGCGACGCCGCATGCGGCGCACGAGGAGCGCGACCCCAAGATCACCATGCTGAGGGAGGGGGAGGCGATCATGGTGTCGCAGTTCATGATGGAGCTGCAGGGGCTTAAGACAGTCGACGGCGAGGACCCGCCCAGGATCCTCCACTTCAACCCCCGCCTCCGGGGTGACTGGAGCGGCAAGCCTGTCATTGAGCAGAACACCTGCTACCGCATGCAGTGGGGCACCCCTCTCCGCTGCGACGGCTGGAAGTCCCGTGCTGACGAGGAGACCGGTATGCACCCCCATGATGAAATAAACAACCATCATTATATGGTTATTGGAGCTCAAATGGTTGCAATTTGTTTGGGTTATTGTGCAGTGGATGGGTTGGTGAAGTGCGAGAAGTGGATTTTGGACGACAAGGAGCGGTCGGAGGAGTCAAAGACGACGTGGTGGCTGAACCGGCTCATTGGACGGACGAAGAAGGTTTCTGTTGATTGGCCGTATCCGTTCGTTGAGGACCGGCTGTTTGTTCTTACCCTCAGTGCCGGATTGGAGGGGTACCATGTGAATGTTGACGGGCGGCACGTGACGTCTTTCCCTTACCGTACTGTGAGTGGCTTCTTTGTTGCTCAAGAAGAGATGGGGAGTTGAATGCAATGCGAATGCTGGTGTATTTATTGAAGTTTGACATTGTGGTTAACTTTTGTTTCTGGTGGTGTTATCAGGGCTTTGTTCTCGAAGATGCCACTGGTTTGTCACTGAATGGGGACCTCGATGTGCAATCAGTGTTTGCGGGAACCCTGCCCACCACACATCCTAGCTTTTCACCACAGAGACATTTAGAGATGTTGCCTATTTGGCAGGCCCCTCCTCTTCCTGATGGACCGGTTGAAATTTTCATTGGCATCCTGTCAGCTGGCAACCATTTTGCGGAGCGTATGTCTGTGAGGAAGACATGGATGTCTGCACTCCAGAATTCGAATGTGGTGGCTAGATTTTTTGTTGCATTGGTACCTTGGAGACCAACAATTATTACTTTGTAAGCTCATATTGTGTATTTGTGTTTATGGACTCGAGCTGATGAGTTTTCTTTTCTGCAGCATGGCAGAAAGGAAGTGAATGTGGAGTTGAAAAAGGAGGCAGAGTTTTTTGGGGACATTATTATTGTGCCCTTCATGGACAGCTATGATTTGGTTGTTCTGAAGACTGTTGCAATATGCGAGTATGGGGTATGGCTAAGAGTTTCCTATTTTCAAAACTTCATTCTTTTTTGAAGTCATTGTGTTGACATTTTCTGATCATAATGATCTTGTTCTCTCAGGTTCATGTTGTTTCTGCAAAATATATAATGAAGTGTGATGATGATACTTTTGTTAGACTTGACTCGGTGATGGATGAAGTTAAGAAAGTACCAAGTGGTAAAAGTCTCTATATAGGGAATATGAATTATCACCACAAGCCATTGCGCCATGGGAAATGGGCTGTCACTTATGAGGTAAATTTTCCTTTATTTAGTTTCATAGTGGCTTCATATATCTTGTGCCTTTTCTTTCATTGACTGAAGACCTGCTAAACTACCTTGTTGTGGTGATGTTACAACAACATTGTTTGATGTCAAGGTTGTTAAGCAACTCAGGCTCATCATACTTGTTCCCGTTGTTTGGACTGAACTGTTTCTTTTGTTACATAAGATGCTTCCTTATCAGTGTTTGCAAAGTTCACTCCTTTCTATGGTGCAGTTTCTGCTGCACCTTCAGTTGTGTTTTCTGTGGTGCTAACACAAATTTCTCAAGATCTTAAATTGAGAAGATGGTTTCATGATATAGTGATGTCTTCTGGTTTCTAATGTAGAATAAAGAATGATGCTTTCACCTGTTTAAAGAAACCTGGTAAAGAATCAGTTGATGTAAATCATGGAACAGAATCAAAGGTGTCAGCCAATACCAGAAGACCTGATGTTGGCCTTTTCATTGGTGGCACTTTACTGATTAACTATCTGTATAAGTTAAAATATCTAATTTCTAATTTCCAATCACAGTGCGAGAAACAGAGCATGTTTTAAACTGTTTCATATTAATGTTTTTATGCTTGTGGATTCCATTTTCTCTGGCTTTTGGTCTAGATAACCATTTACCTCATTCTTTAGTTTTATGTGTATTGAGGCAGTTGTAGTCTCTTTTCAATGCATGTTTGTCAAGAGTTGCGACTATTTCAATATCTTGTTCATAATTGAAATGAAGAAACTGTTTTCAGTTACATGTTGACTTTTAGCATTTTATTGCTGTGATAGGCATGCACTTTTCACCATTTTAGCCAGATATCCTCTCTTGTTAATTGACATTGGTCACAAATAGGTGCCTTCTTTTTTAAAAAAAAATCTATAAAATGTTTGGTTTGGAACTGAATCTAGTCCTGCTTTTATCCAGTCAAAATGTTTGATCTAGTTATGCTAAAGTAACTTCTTAAGAAGTGTTTTCTTAACTTGCTCATCTCTGCCTTCAAAATTCATTGAGATTACTCAACCTTAAAAAGAAAACATTATTTGGTGGTCATTTACGGTCTCACAGCGGTCAAAGTCGTATTGACTGATGCATTTGTTTGTTGTTACGGGTATTGCAAAGGGACAGTTTGCTTTGTTGCCTTGTAGGATTAGTGTGTAGGAAAAGCAGCTTAGTCTCGCCATGATTATGTGTTGCCTAAGACCTCCTACCATGAGCCGTTTTTACACCAAATCACCTATGGAGGCACCAACATGCAATCAGTCTGAAACTTGCTTAACACTTATTTGAGGGACTATCTGAACTATCTACTAAATGTGGTTCTAGCCTTCTAGGTATAAATTCATTGTTAAATTCTATGGTCTTCTGATATCAAAAAGTACGATGCTTCTTTATTTGATAAAATTGGCAACTCCTTTTATAGAAATGCAATCAGCAACCGGATGCGGAAAAATGGTATCTGCACAAAATTTTGCTTGCTCTTACAATATTCCTGTATTGACAAGTGTTGCAATCAAATGCTTACACAATGCAGTGTTAAGTTGTGATCAAGATTGCTGGCATTTGATTGACCAAATGTTTTTTCAGTCCTGCTTGATGGGTTCCAATTGCAATGATGTATACTTTCGAAAATTCTAAAAAGAAAATTTACTGCAATGAAATGTAAATTTACTATTTGTGCTACAGTGATCTTAAATTTCTGAGTATGTGATCTGGTAGTCACAAATTTCATACATGCTAATCAGTTATTGGTGTACCCTGCAGTTCAATATAGCAGAGTGAATGTAGTTCCTCTAATGGACATGTATTTTATGCTTTTGTGACTTTATGCTTTATTCAAGTTGCTGCCTTCACTAATCAAATTAACCAGATTAGGTTGCCTCTTAAGTTCATAATCAATGCATGTATTTCTAATCTTTGCTTACTTTTGTACTTTACAGGAGTGGCCAGAAGAGGATTATCCACCCTATGCAAATGGTCCTGGATATGTTATATCTTCTGATATTGCAGATTCTATTGTGTCAGAATTTACAAACCATAAATTAAGGGTAAGATCTTATGATTGCTTCTGGACCTGCATTTTTGAGGGAGCAACCAAGATCTTCTTACTAAATTAGTCTAGACAATGGCACTAAAGGGGACAAATGTAGGTTAAGTTGGATTCACCAACTTGCACACTTCAAAATACACAGGCAATAGCTGATCACATCCTTACTAATCTTAATTGATTTCCTTTTAGAGATATCTGACAAAATTGATAGACGAACTACGATAAAACTTCCTCCTGTCAGAAGATAACCTGATCATATAATATTGCAGAAACAAGTCTAATTTACATTTGCTTGCTGTGCAGCTTTTCAAAATGGAGGACGTGAGTATGGGCATGTGGGTTGAGCAATTCAATAACACAAGACCCGTTGAATACGTCCACAGTATCAGGTTCTGTCAATTTGGATGCATAGATGATTACTATACTGCACATTACCAATCGCCAAGGCAGATGTTATGTATGTGGGACAAGCTGCAGGCTGGAAAAGCACAATGTTGCAATATGAGATAGCAACAGTGGAACTGGTGGTGCTTGGCACTTTTGTGATGTTAGTGGTAATTCTCATTTGTTTACCAGAAGATGGTTTTGCTGATGATCAGGAGGCCCCAAGATTCACTGACTATTTTGCGATGATAAATTAGGCATCCAGGAGACTAACATACGGGTTATGATTTCTTAAATTACATTAGAGCCAACATGTTGAGTTTCAGCTCAAGACAATTTAGGAAATGAATGATGGATCAACCTGTAGTTCTCTCTTTTTTTCACCATATAGACGAAGTTCAGTGGACATTCTTAGAGCTGCTCGTGGACTTCATTTGTAAATGTGAAGAATAGAAAGTTCATTTAAGTTATTGCTACTTTTGCTATGACTGATTGTGGTTGAAGTTCAGAACAACCCATCAGGTACAGAAGAGCAATCCTGGCAAGTTATGCCATTTTGCTGGGCAATTTTCCCTTTAATTTGGACATAACTTCAGTCTTTGCTCTTTCCATCACATACTTAGGCTACATATGTGATTCCAGTATGGGACTTCTGTTGTTGCCGTCTGCAAGGTTGATCCTCCATCAGTATTGCATGATTACTGGCTGATGGCAAACTGTCGATATTGAAAAAATCTTAAGAGCAGTGCTTTTATACGAATCTGAAGTATTTAATGATGCTGATCAGCCCCTCATTTGCCAATTAATTGCTTTAAACTCAAATCAGTTTTACCATAATCTTAGTTATTTGTAAGCATTTGCAAGGTTGCTTCTTACAAGTGCTAGAGAAATGATTTTTTCATTCTTCTGATACTGGTAACAGTTTAGTGCGCATTATGCATATCGAATTGAGCGATTGATTGACATATGGAATGCGTCACATTATTGACTAATTTGTTTGTTCAGTCAAGAAAACTGGTATATTTCAGTTGGAAGCTAGTATCAAAGAACAAAAACTTTTTTATTTGTGATATTACCTGTATTTTTTGGTGCATTTTTTCCACTTGATGACTGATTGGTCTATTAATAATTTGATCTGTATGCAGAGTTCATTGGTATGTTATCATTGAACAAATCCTTTCGGCAAAAGGCGTACAGAAATTTCAGTGGCATGTGATTGTGTAGTATTTCATTTCCATTTGCCATGCTGGGTGGTGTATGATACTATCATACCTAAGCATGGTGAGGCTTGATTGATCCATGTTGTCTGTAAAGATTGTTCATAGGTGGATAGTGACTGTATTTTGTTACAAAACATCCATCAAAAGAACATAAAAGATGTGTGCAAAAAGGAAATAAAGAAGCAAAGTGGATCAGAAAAGGTTATGAACTTGCAGTTGCTTTTGGGAGAAAATATTCATGGGGCAGCTGGCGAGCATGGTTCACATCTTTTTATGTTATGACTTCTGCTTTGTTTATGCACAGGAGCTCAGGGCCACAGGGTACTGGCATGGGAATATCTGTTTCATGCTTTTCTATGGCTCATGCAATGTACTGTGATCTAAATCATATATTTTGCACATTCTTCTATGTGGTTATGTACTAATCAAATGGTCTATATGGTGTCTTGGTCACCGGTTTTTTAATGCTTATTAGATTAAGCTTGAGCCTGTACAGACTAGAGTAGTATTAAATTGGAGTGATTGTGGACCAGCTGCTTGTTGATTGGAATAAACTTACACCAGAATGGCTTGACAGTATCTGATTTTGATTTGGTTAGGTCAATCACTCAATATACTATATGCAGCAATTAAGTATGTGCCAGATCAGCTTGAAATTGTGATGCGGTGAATCTAGTTGTTTTTTCACAAGCAGACTTGGTAATCTTGCTTTGTTTTCTCAAACCAAACATATCCAGTATTGATAAGATATATTATCTTTAATGCCATGGAGGCTTAATTTTTCGCTACAAGTTGATATGCTCCAATGGACTTGTGAGCGATGGTAGAACCAAACATGCCAAAAGAAATAAAACGACACCACCTATCCATAGTTTTCGTAAGAAAGAAAATGGCTCCTTTCTAGGTGATGTCACACATGAGATAGGCTGATGCTAATTTCTTGTGAGAAATCTGCATTTCTTATTTTATTGAATTCAAGCACTTGTTCTTTCAATTGAACAATGAATATCAAGACGCGCCGTTCGGTTGAGTAGCGAACAACATTATTTTTTTTTAAACTTAAGTTATCGAAGAAAAACAGATAATCTGTATATAATTTAACACTATTTTTTACATTTAGATTAAATTATGAGGGTTCTTCTAATATTATTTGATTAACATTTGACTTTAATATTATATTTGATTTTATATACCACTAATTCATTTAAAAATCTTAAATTATCAAGAAAGATGAACAATTATAAATTTTTTTTTAAAAACAATTATGAACAGTTTCAAAGGGATTTATTGGAGCTCACATAATAGACTATATGAATATGCTAATAATCACACTCCATATTAAAGACTTATTTGAAATACAAAAATTCTATAAAATTTTGGAGATATCTCTGTTTTAAACGGCCCCTAAAATACGAGCAAGCAATAAATAGTATGACAAATCACAAGTATATTTGTATTCGAATTTCGAAGGTTTTTATCTTGTAGACAGCTGGACGCTCTCTTCCTTCTCCTCGTCATCATTTCGTCTCTTCCTCTTCCTCCCCCACACCCCCCAGGAGAGAGAGGAACCAAACACAAAGCCCCGCAAAAAAAGCAGAAGCCAAGAGCTCGTCGCCGGCGACCATGGCTGCGCCGCCGGCGAGGCTGCGCGTCGACTACGACCACCTCATCAAGCTCCTCCTCATCGGCGACAGTGGCAAGAACCTCTACCCAACCCTCTTTTTTTTTTTTCGTTTTTGGTTAATTTTTGAGCTCTTGAGTACCTTATTTGCTCTAGGAGGCTGTGCTGCCTGTGCAGTGCTTATTGTGTGGATTTTTCTATGTATTTTTCAATTCTCTCCGATGGATTAGCAGTGGCCGAGTGGTACGGCTTATTATTGTTTGCCTAAATGACTCACTAAAAGTTAGTAAATTACTCTGTGATTTTATTGGCTTCTATTTAGGCTTTAGAAGTGCTGGAATTGCAATTATCGCTGTGTAGAGGTATATATGCGTGTTTCTTGATTTGGTTGCTTGGTTTCGACCTTGTCATGGAGTACTTCGTATGGTGCCTTTCCCCTTCCTGCGTGTTTAGACCTTTGCTTGAAATAGTGGTTCAGGAATGGTAGGAATTAATGCCGAAAAGGCGGGATGTTAATCTAGGTAGCTTATTGAGTTAAGATTAGAGACTAGGATGAGGTTTCTTGCACTTCATATGGTCTAAAAATGGGAGGAAAATAGAAAGAGCAAGGGAAGTAGGGGAGGTTGACAAAAAGTACTTGACATATCATGTGGAATACTAAAGTGAGATTTGGAAGAACTGAAAACTCCCCAGATTCAAGAGCATCATGTTTGGTAACAGAACACTTTGGGGCTATCCCTTTCCCTTTTTTACGGCTGTCAGATAGTATTATCATGCCATGGACTCAGCTGTTACGCTCTGCCCATCCCTGTTTCGAATATTTGGATATGATGCTCTTTGAGAATCTTTTCTTAGATATCCTACTGTATGAGTGTCATCAGACTGTTTTTGGTCTACAGGAGTAGGAAAGAGTTGTTTGCTTCTGCGGTTCTCTGATGACACTTTCACAACAAGTTTTATCACCACAATTGGGTATGCTTGTATACCCTTTGTTGTTCTTTCTCTTTCATAATGCATTTTCCTATACAATTGAATACTCTAAACTTGAACTTTTCTTTCTGTTAAGCATTGATTTCAAGGTTAGGACGGTCGAGCTTGATGGTAGGCGTGTAAAATTGCAGATTTGGGATACCGCTGGTCAAGAACGGTTTCGAACAATAACAACTGGTATCTACTTTCTTCTTCCCATCTCTTTAATATAATGCTCATCTGGGACAAAAGATAGAACAGCAAATAAGCACTCTTCATTTCTCAACAAAACTGCTCATTTGAAACTCTAGTTCCTGATTAGTAGTATTGGGTAATACAAACTGTCATGTTAAGTGAATTCATGCTTTTTATTGGTTCCATCTTGGCCACCTCAAAGTGGTACTGTCTGATATTTTTTGGTGCACGCCTGCAGCAATAGAAAAAAAAAAAGCGTTCATATTACCAGATGTAACCAAACTTCAGTTAAGTTCATTGACTTCTGAAATTTTGGCCACATTATTGGTCTTCTGCTGTAATTTAACAATGCCTCTTTCACTTTCTTGCCTTTTATCTTCAAACCGGCCTCATTTAGTCACTTGTTTGCTGAAAATACTTGAGGACCTGGATAACTTTGGTTGATAACCCCAACATAGGCTGCTAAATCAGAGTTGAATTCTTGTGTACATTTATCTAAAGGTCTGGTAGTTGCATTGTTTATATTCTCCGTTGGAGTTTTTTCTTTTTTGTTAATCAAATTCCTTATTTTAACCTCCTAAATTTGTTAGGAACATTCCCAAAGGTTTTATTTTATCCATTTGTTTCTTACGGTTTGCAAGACTGCTGATCCTTCCTTCTTTTGCAGCTTATTACAGAGGAGCAATGGGTATTCTGCTAGTTTATGATGTTACAGATGAGTCATCTTTCAACAGTATCCTACATCCTTGTGCTTTTCCTTGTTCATGAGAGGAGAAGATAAAACTGCTATGTCTATAAAAATTTAGTGCTTTGTTATTCTTTTATGACTTGTCTCTCTTAAATAATTTTTCTAGACATTAGAAATTGGATCCGCAACATAGAACAACATGCATCTGATAATGTGAACAAAATCTTGGTGGGCAACAAGGTCGATATGGACACAAAGCGGGTAATAATTTTTATACCACTAAATACCCATGAATACTTTTGTCCATGTCCTTGACTTTCTTTTGCTTAACAGGTGGTGTCGACGGCTCAAGGCCAGAAGCTTGCAGATGAGTATGGAATTACATTTTTTGAGACAGTAAGTTTCATGAGCTGAACTTAGGAAAATGTCTGATGCCTCCAAATCCTAATCAACTGTCACCATAGAACCAGCTGCATTCCCCATGCTGACCAATTAATGAACGTCAATTGAAATTTGTGCAGAGTGCCAAAACAAATCAAAACGTGGAGCAAGTATTCTTTACCATTGCGAGGGACATCAAGCAAAGATTGACCGAAGCCACTGCCTCCGCTGCTGAGGTAACATCACTGACATTACACATGAAGTTCAGTTCATGAAGTCTCTTAACTTTTTAGTCCTAACATTTGACAAATCATGCAGCCCCAGACCATCCAAATCAGTAGGCAAGAACCAGATCAGGGTATTGCCGCCTCATCGAGGTGGTCGTCCTGCTGCAATACCTGAGACATCTCTTGAAACAACTGCATGTGTTGACTCGAGCATCTGGAGTATGCCTGAGCTCGCTGGCATCGGCTTCTGTATGTTCCTATTGCTGTCATGCCAAGATGTATATTTCACCTGGTTGATAATCTAGCTCAAGTGATTACTATCTCAGCCATCGCCTGTATGTTTTACAATGTCATCTTCTATTGTTTTTGTTAGTTGCTAATTTATCTTAGAACACCATTATTAGTTCTGGGTCGCTCATGTAAATATTTCATCTAGTGCACTGGTGTATTTGCTTGTCTTGTGTGTGTGTCACTAAAGCTAGTAAAACAGCAATATTTAAAATGGCAATCACATCAAGAAAGCATAACAGTGGTGTTGTTCCTTAAAGATGCACATGGTGAAGTGAAGCATTTGACACAAGAAAAAAAATCTGATAATTCGTGAAAAATACATAAAACTGTGTAGGCTTTCTGTGATTTTCTCTTATATGTTGAAAAAAAAAATATTACCTCCCCCATCAACTCCTCCTCCTCTCCCTACACCTTCCCATCCCCTTGCCTCTTGATTGCTCGTGCAAAACCTTCCATCGCAGCTGTCAGCACCATCCACAGATCCACTATCTGCTTTGCCTCCCATGACCTTATGTTGTTGCCCTGTCACCTTGCTCGTTGCACTCATGTTGCTCACCAATCCACTATTGTCCACAATTATCACCCTCTCGCCATTGTCGACATCATCATTGTTTTTCATCGCCTCCACCACTCACTCACTAGATCTAGGGTTAAAAGATAAATAGATTCATTAGATTAGTAAAACACAAATCTCAAAATAGATTTGAGTATTTTCGGGTTCAGGATTTAGGAGTCAGAGTCGGTAAAAAGTTCAATTTAACTCAATTCAATTCAATATGTATATTAAGTTATATTAAAAAAAAATTCAAACTGAGGTTTTTTAAATTTGGGGTGTAGGGAGAGTTTTTTTTTTTTTTTTTTGTTTTTTGTTTTGCAAATTCCCGTGAAGAAAAATCCCTCCAGGCCGCGACTGTAACTATATATTTTGTCCCGCGCCTCGCGGTTTGTCCCTCGCCTTCCCCTCTCCCCCTCCCGGCCGCCACCCAAACCCTCTGACTCCTAGCGGCTCCGCCGCAAACCCACCCACCCAGATGAGCCGTCGCGACCACCAAAGGCCCCACCACTACGGCCGTGACCACCGCACCGCCGCCTCCTCCTCCTACGCCGCCTTAAACCCCTACGCCGCCAACCTCCAGTACGCCGCGAACCCCGTCAACCTCGTGCCTCCCCACCTCCTCTTCCAGAACTCTCCCGCCCTCGTTGCCTACCACCAGCACCAAGCCCGCCTCATCCCTTACTCCTATCGCCAAAACCCTACCCAGCACCACCGCGGCCCGCCGAACCCCCCGCTCCAGGTCGCTCCCGCAGCCCCCTCGCCGGCACCTACGCCGCCGCCGCCGCCGCCGCCGCAGCGCAACCAGCACGGGGTGCTTGAGAGGGCGCAGGCGGCGGCGAAGAAGGCGCGGGACGAGCTCGCGCAGGGCGGCGAGGCGGTGACGGGGTGGAAGGTGGCGCAGGCAGTGCTGGTGGCGCTCAAGGCGGACTCGTGGGGCTCCCTCGGCCTCCAGCTCCACGAGGTGCCCCTCCTGCGCGACCTCTTCCTCATCGAAGGCAAGGCAAGTTGTTCTATTTGGTTTACTGTGGCACGGTAGTTTTCAATGTTTTGTCACTACTTCATAAGCTTGGTGAAGCTCATATTGTATTCTGTTATGATAACTTATCTGTTATTTGCAATTGCTAAATCTTAGGTTTTGAAGGTAAGAAAAATTTAACGAATCGTGTCTCAATGTGAATGTTCTGCGCTAGTTTTGTTGAAGCTCAGGTAGTGGTAGAAATGCATCTGGTTAATTTTATGTTATTCATGTTATATGAGAATTCAGTCCATTGTTGTTAAATTTTGCACCCCTTTTGGTAGTTTGGTTAGATTGCTAGTCTATTGAACGGAATAACAAGAACCCTCAATCAAAAACTCAAAAATTTGGTATGAACATCTCATTGATGATGGCGGTGAACTATTAGATGTAAGGAGTTTTGAAATTTTTTTTTGTTTTTATGATGAGATTTTAGTCAATTTGCAATTTTGCATTACCATGAACCATGCTGAAGCTGGCTTTTCGATCTGAAATCATCACCATTTGGTAGAATTGCACTGTTGATGCTGGTAATTGACTATAAATTGTGAAACTTCACGTGGTTTGTCATTTTCAGGTGAATACGTTCATCCATTGCTATGTTGCAGCAAGAAAAATTGTCTCTCTTTATGAGCTGGAGGTTGAGATATGCAAAAATGAGGGTGTTGGGCAGTTTGAAGAGCTGGAGCTGGGGCCTTTTCTTCGGCATCCGCTTGTTGTACATTATTTCTCGGCACCTGCTGACTTGTCCTCGGTGCCTAAGCTTAGTAGTGAGGAGATTATTGATTGCTTGCAGAAGTTTATGGATGAGTCTAAGAAAAAAATCGCAGTGGAAGAATTCTTGGATTATCTTGCTGAGCAAAAGTCTGTCCTTGGGAAGGAAAAGCTTGGTGTGCGGATACAAAGCTTGGGGTATGTACTAATTGACTTCTATTATGTGCACCTAACATTAACATAGTGGTGCGTACTCTGGAAGAGAGGTGACTTATTCTGCTGTCATTCATTATTGTCATCGTTGCTGTTTGTTGGTGATGCTGATGTTGATAATGATGCTCACCTTTGTGTCATCTAAATGTGTTAACTTGCATCTCATTTTTTGGGTCACTTTAGGTCCCCTGCAAGTTGTAATGCCTTCTTGTCTTGTGACATTGATATGCATGATGATGTTTTATCCCTTCAAATATTTTCATTTACTTGTTGTATTATTCAAGGCCTCCTATAGTTGTACTTCAACCTTTTATCCAATTGCACTACTCTAGCTCTATGGATGTGGGAAAAGATGGATACTTTGCCTCCCATCTGATACTCAAATCATGTTTGTCTGAATAGGGGTAGCCTTTTTTTTTTTTTTTTTGCTTTCAGCCTGGTTATTGGACTAATTCCTTATATGTCATCTGAATGACTGAGTGAGAGATATAAAGACTCATGTAGTTTTTTTTTTTTTTTTTTTTTTTTTTTTTTTTTTTTTTTTTTGGTCTTGTCTTGCTTCTCCTTTGTCTATTCCATGTCATCACTGAGGATATTCTATTTTGCTAAATGAGGTGGTTTTGTAGGTTGCATATTTCTATCCTCCGTCAGGCCAGGAGAGCTGAAATGGCTACCATGAAACTGTTAGGCAGGACCAGTGGCTATGGTGATAGCAGTCGAGAGAAGGATTCATCACAAAATTCAAATCTTCATATGGGCAAGCAGGCGTTGAACCAGAGGTTTGATGCTATAACCAGTCGTATGAAATTATTCTCTAAGCAATTGCCAGCCTTCAACAAACATATTCGGTTTGATTCAAGTGGTGATGAAATTGATGACGATAGTAGCTCCATGGGCAACACAATTGATGATAGCGATAATAAAAACAGCTGTTCTAGTCTTAATAACAAGGATGTCGACAAGCGTGTTAGTAGCTGCCCTTATCCTTCAACAATAGAAGAAATGGAAAGGCTTGGCTTGAAATCTGAAATGAGTAAAAATCCAGCTTCAGGGAGTGGCAAGGTGAGAGATAGTGGTAAAAAGTGGTGTTCAAGCAAAAAAAGGAAATTTGAAGAAAAGGAGAGCCCTAGCTCTTGGTGCAAACGACCCAAAAAGCAGCAAAAGGTCAAAATGCAATGCCAGGAAGAATCATCTAATGTTTTCCTGAGTATAGGTAAACTGGAGAAATTTATAACAACTTGGAAAGAGGCTTGTTGTGAACATTCTGTTCAAGAGGTATGCTTGATGCTTTGGTGAATATTTTGTTTTCTTTAAATAATTGGGAACATGAGAACCTTATCCTCTGCTTACTTGTAATGAAGAAACAAAAGCTTTTAGCATGTTTCCTTTGTCCAAGTTAGTTCCTACTTTTTTCAGGTAGGGCGACACTTGCTTGGGCATAAAACCCCCCTTCTCTTTCGAAGCATTGTTGATTGTTCAGCAGAGGATGATGTGCTCTGTCTGCTCCTTTCCTACTGTTGACTGTGTTTTGTACTTGTCATCAATGCAGGTTTTGGAAAGGTTGGCGAATTACTATGCGGAAACACCAGCACGAAGAAGAAAAATAATAAAGTTTTTCTCACAGTATCCTGGCATTGGCTTGCTAAATGTTGCTGTGAGTTAATTGTCCTCTGTGCGCCAAATTATACTCTTTATGTGTGTATTCAGATTCAGATATCTTAAATGGCTTTTTCTCCACATCATGTGCATGCGAGCATGTGACTAACACTTATTTTAGCTTCTTCTCCTGTCTTTATTTGAGCTAGTCTGCTATATCACATGTCTAATAGGGTGGGCTTAATCTGCTCTAAGTTGGGTTAGATGCATTTCATATTGGATCTCCCCAGTGGTTTCAAGTGAGTGATTGAGCTATCTTAGGCAGTTTGAGAGAACATGGTTTCCTTGTTGTCTTTGGTGAATCTTATATTGTACCCGTTTGTCTTTTTTCTCATCCCCTATTCTCTACTACTAGCTTTGGATGGGCAGAAGTTGATGTTTTTCTGAGCATTGAGTGATTTGAAACAAGGTATGGTATATGAGGTCTCTGTTTGGCTCAGCACATGGGCACTTGCATGACTGTTGGCAGAATTGGTAAAAATAATTTTAATATTATTCCTTTTTCACATTTTTTACCCTGGGGGTACTTATTTGCATGAATTTCGATCAGATGCTACAAATAGAGCAGATTGTAATAACTTGAATTCATGTTTATGATGTTGTGGTTGCTATTTGTCATAGTTGTTTGGCTGACATCTGCATGCCAATGTGCTCAAGAAATTTAAAATATAGCAGGTGCCAAAACATATGTGTAGGTTGGTGGGAAATTGGGGATCCAATATATAGGCCCTATTTGGCCGGCTTCAACTCTTGGCTTCTTGTTTAGGAGTTGGAGTGTTTTGTTGAGTAGCATTGGCTCCAAGTTTGTGCTTATTTGGAGAGAGCACCTCTTGAATGACTCCACTAGCTCCAAAAGCTAGAGGTAGGAAATTGCTCATATGCAACAAATTGCATGGTATGCTATTGCTATAGCAAGTAATACTATATTATATTATAGGGTTAAATCTGTCAACCACAACTTTAAAGTGGAAAAACTGGAGTTGTATGCCAAACAACCGCTGATTCTATCTTTGTGACTCCAAGGAGCTGTAGTATCATGGCTCCAGCTTCTAGAAGATAGAAAAGTTGGAGACAGAACCATAGCTCGGCTAAACAGGTTCATGCTTTGTTCAAGCGAAATTCTTAATGTAATAAGATGGAATGTTGTTTCTTTTAACAGGGGGAAATTACATGAAGCCGCCTCCAAGTTTGGAGGGTTTCAAAAACCCCTTTATGCCATGTTTGAGTAAGGGGAAAAATTACAGTGAAGGGAATCTAACCAAGATTTTGTATTAAATTAAACAAGTATTCCAAACGTAGTCCATAAAAATCCCCTAGGAAAAGGTCAAAAATTGCTTTGCCAATTAGGGCCTTAAAAGTTTTTCTTTTACTCATCCGCCTGCTTACAACCCCTAAAAACGTAATAGGATGGAATGGTCTGGGTTAAAGCCTGGTTCTAAAATGGGCTAGTCTTACCTGCTCTGGCCTCAAAACATTGGGCTGGGCATCGTCGAGTCATTGAGTGGGCATGTCAGTTTGGGCTTCTCGTGCTCAGATCTAGCTCCACCTAACTGTGCATGGTGCAACTTTTTGTTGTTACTCATCATTTTTTGTAATGTTCTTTTATCATTTCTTGGATCTTCATTTAACTCATTGTTACATGGATACACAGGTTAGATCGATTGGTTGTGGTTTGTTGGACAGCCTTTATGATGTGATACATGCATTTGGTGAGAATAAATTATCAAGCCCTATTCCCACAGCTACCGAGGTTATAGAAGTTAAGTCACCAAGTAAACACATTGCTAAGAGTACTCCTAAAGGGGATGGTGATAAACTTGTACACAGTAATGGAGGTGTCAATGAGCTTGGATATGGTACTCCCTTCTCCCCTCTCAAAAAAAAAAAAAAAAAACTGCATGTGCAAGAATTGACTTGTCTCTGTTGTCAATTGTTGTCAAGGCTTAAATTCTGTGGCAATTGAGATGAGTAACGTACTTACCACAGTGCCTTCTTTTTTTTTTTTGTGTGTGCTCGCACATGTGTGTTTTGGGGCTGGATGTTTCTGTAGCACCTGAGTCATAAAATATCCCTGTTTAATATTTTACATTGGTTCATGCAGGTGTCAGAATTGATGATGTCATCAAGAGAGTTACTGAATTTTTTGAGTCTAACAGTGGAGTGTCTGGAGCAGGAGTTTTGCATATGGAAAAATCTATTTCCCTGAAAAGACTTCATGATTGTGAATTATGGGTAACTAGTCAATTTTTGACCAAGCAATTTAATGCTCTTGGCCATGGAACTTTCCTTGAGTTTTTGGAAAAACATGGTCATCACTTTCCTCCTAAATTGAGTGGTTTCCTGAAGGGGGAACTTTCTGGTTCTTCTTCTCTGGAAGTTTCTGTACTGCAGCAGCAAATTGGAGTTTTACTCTGCCAAGCCGAGAGTAGCTGGCTGGAAAATGGCAATTTTTCAGAGGATGCTTTTATTATGCTTCTCAAAAGACAGTTCCCAACAATCAGCTTTGATATAGTGCAACATAAATCAGGGGAAGGACCTGGTTCTTTTGATAGGTTGAAAGATAGTGTACAGACAAACATCAAATTTTCAATCTCATTGTTGGAGAAGCGAGGGTCTGAAAGTTTGCTGGCTAACTATGATAATGATGCTGTGTTGAGGAATAATGGTGGTCAACAATCTTATTATTCCGGATCAGTTTCTTCACAAGAAGCAATTAACTGCTTACTGAAGGCACCAATGCTGTCAGATCTGCTCCTTTGGTCACACTGGGATCTTCTGTTTGCTCCCTCACTGGGTTCCTTTGTACAGTGGTTGCTGAGTATAGGTCCAATTCAAGAGCTATCATGTGTAGTGACGGCAGATGGTAGGTTCATTAGAATAGAATCCTCAGCCACAGTTGACCAATTTTTAGAAGCCATTGTTCAATGTTCGCCATTTCAAGTGGCACTAAAGCTGCTTTCCTTGTTACATATTTATAATGGTTCTAGCAATGCTCCAATTTCCTTGCTAAAGTGCTATGCACAACGAGCAATAGATGTCATAATGAATAATAACATTGATTTGGGTAAGGCAAATTCTGAAGGCAAAAAAATCTATACGCATGATGAGCCCCATAGACTAAGTCCTGGATGGCATGACTGCTCTAGTTCTCGTATTGGTCGATTTCAAGAAAGCTCTGAGATGCCATGTGCAAGAGGCGTTCAGTCTGGAAACATTGATGACACTATTCGTTTGGTTGCAAAATTTGTACTTGATTGCCTTGGTCATCTACCTTCTGAATTCCGGAGTTTTGCAGCAGATATATTGCTGGCAGGACTTCGGCCTATTACTAAGAATTACTATTCAACCATCTTGCATGAATGCACTGAAACTTGGCAGCTTTGCATGCTTCATGATATTGGATTGTCACTTGGAGTTGCAGAATGGGTTGAGGACTATCGGACGTTCTGTTTGACTGGAGACATTCACACACAGAGAGGAATTTATGCCTCCTCTTCCACTTCAAACATGGTTGTGAGGCATATGTCAGTTGCACCTGAAGGACCTACACATGAAAACTCTAAAAAGCTTATTGCCAGTGATGTTCACCTGATGGATGAGGGAGATGAATCATTTGCTGGGCTGAAGGATAAAGTTGTTGCAACTTTAAATAATAAAAACCAAAAAGTGCTAGATCTTGTTGGAACTGATGCAAATCTTGTAGAATTATGTGCTAACAGATCTCCCAATATGGGACAAACAAATGTTGATGAAGCAGCTCTTGTCATTGAGACCATACGTCGTGAAGAGTTTGGTTTGGATCCGACGCTAAGTTACTCTGAAAGTAACTTGTTGAAGAAGCAGCATGCTCGCCTTGGTAGAGCATTGCATTGTCTTTCACAAGAACTATATTCACAGGATTCTCACTTACTTCTTGAGCTGGTAAGCTCCATTCTATGTGCTTCTGTCTTACTCCCTTTCTTTGTGTGTGCACGCATAACCCCCCAACCACCCCCCCCCCCCCCCCCCCCTGTGTTGAGATTTCCTTTTTTTGACATTATTCTACTCTCCCTCAGATACAGAACGCTGATGATAATACTTATCTTGAGGATGTCGAACCGACACTGGCCTTTGTTCTTCAGGAGAATGGTATTGTTGTTCTTAATAACGAGAGGGGCTTCTCTGCTGAGAACATTAGAGCACTTTGCGATGTTGGTAGTTCAACAAAGAAAGGATCATACAGGGGATATATTGGCAACAAAGGCATTGGATTTAAATCAGTTTTTCGGGTAGGTATAAACAGAATGAATTTTCACTTTTATTGTCATCTTTGTGCTGTAAATTGTGCATTTTTGCATTCTTATGCTTTGCTTGTCATCTCTAGATTCGTGGATCACTTATTGCGCCAATTGTCCGTTGCTTCTATTTCTCCTTTACACTTTTAGGAATTGCAAGTTCTGTGGGGATTGAATATCGAGTGCCGTTTTAATTTTGTCAGTTATATGATTTGCAGGTAACTGATGCTCCGGAAATCCATTCAAATGGTTTTCATGTGAAATTTGACATTAGAGAAGGCCAGATTGGTTTTGTCCTGCCAACTGTTATACCACCTTATGATGCCAATTCTTTCAGCAGAATGGTTTCTGATGAAGATGACAAAGGCACTTGTTCCTTCTGGAACACTTGTATCTTACTTCCATTCAGATCAAAATTTCGGGAAGGCACTGGTATGTGCTCCATTGTATCAATGTTTTCAGATCTCCATCCATCTCTGCTCCTGTTCCTTCACCGACTAAAATGCATCAAGTTCAAAAATGTGCTCGATGAAACACTGCTAGTTATGAGAAGGGAGTCTCTTGGTGACGGCATTGTGAGAATCTCACATGGGAATAAGACAATGAGTTGGTTGGTAGTTAATAAGAAATTACAAGGCTCCATTATACGCCATGATGTTCATACTACAGAGATAGCTCTGGCATTTACTTTGCAGGAGACTGAGAAAGGAGAATATGAGCCTTACTTGAAGCAGCAGCCGGTGTTTGCTTTTCTTCCTCTAAGAAACTATGGTCTTAAATTCATTCTTCAAGGAGATTTTGTTTTACCTTCTTCCAGAGAGGAAGTGGATGCAGATAGTGCATGGAATCAGTGGTTGTTGTCTGAATTCCCTTCTTTGTTTGTAAGTGCTCAGGAATACTTTTGTGCTCTTCCCTGCTTCCAGAGGTGCCCAGGAAAAGCTGTCACAGCTTTCATGAGTTTTGTTCCTCTAGGGGGAGAAGTTCATGGGTTCTTTTCTCAGCTCCCTCACTTGGTCCTTTCCAAGTTGCGTTTGACCCGCTGCATGGTTTTGGAGGGCTCCAGTTTGCAATGGGTTTACCCATGCAACACACTTAGGGGTTGGGATGAACAGGCTAGAATGCTACTGTCAGATGGCTTACTTCATGAACATCTTGGTCTTGGATATCTATCCAAGGATATTATCATATCTGATACATTATCAAGGGCCATGGGCGTTCAGGAGTATGGACCTAAAATTTTAACTGATGTCATATCATCGATTTGCCGTACTGATGGTTGTATTGAGTCACTGGGGATGGAATGGCTTTGTGCTTGGTTGGTTACACTTTATTTGACTCTGTTGTCTCATTCTTCTCAAAATCTCTCCTTAACAAGAAGCCTAGAGGGTGA
Source organism: Pharus latifolius (assembly GCA_019359835.1). NCBI lineage: Eukaryota > Viridiplantae > Streptophyta > Magnoliopsida > Poales > Poaceae > Pharus > Pharus latifolius. The sequence goes on along the minus strand of CM033321.1, from coordinate 91,447,184 downwards.
TGTCTTATGCTACCTCAGGAAAATTCCATTTATCCCACTTTCAGATGGTTCGTTTAGCTCTATAGAAGATGGCCCAATATGGTTGCCCTATGATATTCTCAATGCTACACCTGACTTTAAAAATGGTCTGCAGAATTTCCCTGTACTATATACTAACCTTCGAACTGTAAGCCCCCACCTTCTTTCTCTGTCCTGTAAAAACAGATACCTCATGGAAGAAGTGAGAACAAATGACCTGATGGACATTCTGCTAAAAATTGGGGTGCGTAAGTTGTCTGGACATGATATTATCAGAAATCACATCCTGATGTCCTTATCTGATGGTGTATATGCTAATATAGACAAGAAAACGATGATAGAATATGTGAGTTTTATTATGCTTCACCTTCAGTCATCTTGTGGAAGCTGTGACACCGAGAAAGAAGAGATAATGTCAGAACTACGGAGGAAACCTGTCTTACTTACAAATCATGGCTACAAGTGTCCGGCTGATGAACCAATTCACTTTGGTAAAGATTATGGAAACACAGTGGACGTAGGGAAGCTGCTTCGTAATGTAGATGTTAAATGGATTGAACTTGACAATTCTTATGTGGTGCATCATGGTTCAGAATCACTACCATTTAGACTGAAAAGATGGAGGCAATTTTTTGAGGAGTTGGGTGTTACTGATTTTGTGCAGGTAGTTCTAGTTGAGAGAAATGCCTCTCAGGCTGATCATTTTCTAGTAGGAAATACTCAAAATGATATTTCTAGAACACCCACAATTGTTTATGATTGGGAGTCACCAGAATTGGCTTGTTTGTTATCAATCTTTTCTTCCAAGAGGTGCCGGGAGAATTGTATATATCTTTTGGAGGTTCTTGACAAATTATGGGATGATCATTATGGTGCTAAAGTGAGGAGTCTAACAAATGCGACACATTGTGGTGAAAACAGAACAGTTGAGTCGTCCTTTATGAAGTGCTTCCGAAACTTCAAATGGATAGCATCAAGTATGGATGAGGACCTTCATTATGCAACAGATCTATTCTGTGATTTTGAAAATGTGCGCTCTCTTCTTGGTGGTGTGGCCCCGTATGCTTTACCACAGGTTAGTTTATCCCTGACTAATTGTACCGAAGTTTATCCTTAACGCCCCACTCATTTCACTCATTCACATGGAACAGGTATCCAGCAGATCACTGAGGAAGGACATTGGATTCAAAACAAAGGTATCCCACAGCGATGCTTTGATTATCCTGAACTATTGGATAGCATCAGAAATTCCTTTTAGTGCAAGGTACTGGGGTTTTGCCATCTATCTATATTGGTATCATAGAAAACTTATGTATCTACAAGTTTAGAACACTGTAGTAACTGTACAAAGATTACCAATTGAAATATTTTCAGTCATCTAACAGCACAACACTGTTTTCCTAAATTTCTGGCTTTTTTGTCAATGTAACTTGCCTAATGTGTTGTACCTGCCCTTGCTTCAGTATGGATCAGATGTGCAAGTTCTATACATTCGTGTCAGAAGGTGTGGCTGATGCAAAGGTTGACATTAAACAGGAGTTCTTGTCACGCTCCTCTATATTTACACCATTATGTCGTTCTCGATCTATTGAGGTTGTTCCTGGGAAATTTTTGCCTCCTGGGGACCTTTATTGGCATGATCCCTCTGGCTGTTCTGAAATTATAGACTTACCCATCTCGATAAAGAATAGTACGTCCCCAAGGAAGATGCTGTCTGCAGCCTATCCAAGCCTTTGTGAATTCTTTACTGTGATGTGTGGCATACCAAAGGTTCCTAAAACATCTCAGTACCTGGAGATACTGTTACAGCTATCAAAGGCCGCATCTCCTTCACAAGTAGCTAATCAGGTAAGTCACTTTTATGCATGAAATACGTGGGATTCTGTCGCATTCATCATTGGTAAATTGATCATGACAGTGACAATAGCTAATTGAGCTAATGATTCTAATCATTCTTGATTAAAAATATGATTATCTTGGGCTGGTCTCATAAGGCGTGCTTTTTTAATTATTACCTCGCACACACTCTGTAGGTATTTTTTGTATTTGAGAGATGGGCTAACGATCTCCATTCTGGAATTGACAAGATGAAGGATATATTGTACTTGAAAGAATCTCTTCAAAAGTTGGAGATAACAATATTGCCAACCTTGGCCAATAAATGGGTCTCACTCCATCCTTCTTTTGGCCTTGTTTGCTGGGCAGATGATGATGAGTTGAAACAGCACTTTAAGAACTCTAGTGGTGTTAGCTTTATACAATTTGGTGACCTTTCTTATGAGGACAAGCAACTTCTATACAGAAAAGTTGCTGCATTGATGGCAAGCTTAGGTATTCCGGCACTTTCTAAGGTAATACAATCATGCTTTGGGGCATATCAGTCTAGACTATCAACCATTTTCTCCCATGTCAGCCAACTTCTTGCGCTGGAAAAGCTATCTGGGAAAGAGTGCATTCATGCCCCTTTTACTGGGGGTTGGTATATAGTGCAATGTGCAAAATGTGCAAAGTAACAAAAATAAATTATGAAAAAAGAAATGCTGAAGTAAAGGTTGGTATCTGTTGCAACTTGGATGAAATCCATGCTATAAATTAATTTGTAAAAGAACCAAAAGTACAGAAATACAAGTAACAATTTCTGAAGATGAGTTCTGCATTATGATAGACTGTGACATACTTGATAGTTGAATAAACATATTTGGACGACAAGCTTTTTCATCATCTAATATGACAAATCTGGAATTCTTCTGAACTACTGAAAATGATACCTAGCACAATAGTTTATTTGAGTATGTTTAGATTAACTTAGGCTCATCTTATAAACTGGCTTATTGTGGTGTTAGTTTATAAGTCAGACAAGCTATCTCATTAGATATGCCACAAAACCTGTCTGAGTAAGGCAGTGTATAAGCCCCATAATCTACTTTCCCTGGCTTCAGCTTCTTAGTGAAAGAGGCTTAGCAAAGAGGTCCAGAAATAAACTGGTTATTTTACTCTAGCTAAGCTTGTAAGCCCCATGAACATGAACTTAATCTTTGCCAAACAGTCACTTAGTTTACCTGTTTATTTTACCAGTTATGCAAGCGGGTAAGGTCATATTACTTTCTCCTTTAAATGTGACAATTTATAAACCAGGGATTCATGTCTTGAATCAATTGGTGATCAGAATGTTCATTTTCTTTATGTTTTTCATCCACTCTTGCTGCCTTCACACAGGTTGTGTCGCGTGAAGCAATATTTTACGGTACAGGAGACAACAGAGAAAAGACCAGTTTGATCTATTGGCTTTTACCATATATGCAACGTTACATCTACAAAATGCATAGAGATACTTATCTCAACTTTCAGCAAAATGATATTGGAAAGCTTAGCAATCTTCAAATTATTGTTGTTGAGAAGTTATTCTACAAATATATGCTGAAGGGATGCGAGAGTTCCTCTAAGAAAAGATTTAAATGCCCTTGTCTTTTGCAGGTCTGTATCTGACTCTGTTCTGCCTTTATAGTAAGTAGATACCTGCTGATGCTGTTGAGCTCTTTTGTTTCTCGAGCCTGTATGCATTTCTTGTAGGGAAACTAGAGATGGTAGACTTTTTTTTTAAATCTTTTTGTTTAGTTAGATGCTTTGTTCTTAGGTCTTGATAGGCTGGTACCGCTGAATAATACTGATTAACTTAGCGTGTCAATGAGGCTACATTTTTAAAATTGCCTGTCAATGATGATTGTTTGTCAGCATTATTCATCAATGCTCTACTACATCTCTATGTAGTCTCTGATACTAAAGGCATATATAGCATATACTTAACAATGCCGATACACCTGTCAAATTCTCAGTTTTGCTCTGGTGAGGTTATCTGTCATCAGCTTTGAAATTCATTTGATTTGTTACCATATTTTTCAGGGAAGCATTTTCTATGCAACACAAGACGCTGATTCACATTCAGTGTTTCTGGAGCTTTCTAGACTTTTCTTTGATGGATCTGCTGATCTGCACTTCGCAAATTTTCTACACATGATAAAGACCATGGCAGAATCTGGCTCCACAGCAGCACAAATAGAGTTTTTCATTGTCAATAATCAGAATGTGCCTGAATTGCTTGAGCAGGAATCTGTTTGGTCCTTCCCTTCGTTGTTTGCAGCCGAGGAAGGCGTCAATTCCAAACCAGTTGACGTCCAATCTTCTTGTGAACTCAATATCCCCAAGAATCAGAGGAAGCCAGGGATTGTTTCGAGTTGGCCACCTACTAATTGGAAGACAGCCCCTGATCTTAGACCATCTCACAGAAACCAGCATGTACCTATGCAAGAAACACCAGGGAATGATGTTGGACCTTTGTTAGAGTTAGGCAAGCCTGTTGAGTGCGAACCCATGGAAGATACTTCAGTTCCAATCAAGCTCAAAGGGGATTGGATTATAGAGGAGGGTTTAACAGTAGAACGTACATATATTGCAGAAGATCTGGCAACTGATGATGAGCCTCAGATGGTAATATCTGTTGGCTCTGCTAATGTGCCAGCTTATTTGGACTTGGAGACTGGAAGTTCAATTCCAATTGTTGATGCTGAGCTAGCTGAACTTAACGAGAAACTTGCTGACCTTCCAGAACAGAGGGATAAGCTCTGTGTGGGCGCTGCAGATGCAAACCAGTTAAAGAGAACTGGAAGACTTGGTGAAGCTGTAGTTCACAAACATTTTGTTGGGCAGCTAGGATCTAATAATGTCAGGTGGGTGAATGAAGAAAGTGAAACTGGATTGCCTTATGATATTGTCATCACCCACGGTGATGTCACAGAGTATGTGGAGGTGAAGGCAACCATGTCTTCGAAAAAAGACTGGTTCTACATCACGTTGAGGGAATGGCAGTTTGCATTGGAGAAAGGGGACTTATTTAGCATCGCCCATGTCGTGTTGTTAGCTCAAAAGAAAGCAAGTATTGTAATGTTGAAAAATCCATATAAGCTTTGCCAGCAGAAGACATTGCAGCTTGCTATGATGATGTCGCAACAACACAAAAGCTTACCAGTGACGGTATAGAACACTTGCCCAGTTTGTTCAAGCTCACGCTGATAATTATTTGCAGATTAATATGACTGCCAAGTTGTCAGCGAAAACATTTGGTGAATCTGCATCTCTGGTCAAGTGTTCTTACCCTCAGCAGGAAAGATGAATGTGCTTTCACCGCTCCATCCTACATTGTATCTCTTTTATTATTATTATTTTTCTTTTTGGGGTGGAGGTTTTCTGCTTTGTTTGGGAATGGGATAGGTTTATGAATCGGTTAGCATTTAGTTATTGGGGGACAATTTTGCTCCCCTCCCCATCCCCTTTTGGGGATTTTGTGTGGAGAAGCCAAATGGGGGTCAAATTGGAATACGACATGTTTGTTTCGTAGGTATAATATATGTTTTAGAAGAATTGAGGTAATAAATTACTATACAATGCGACAAGATTATATAAAAATGTTGCGACTTAAAATATGAAACTTTCAGAACATGCTAGTCTACATGTATTTTTGTATGATTAGAGGATTTGGCGGGGATCGAGGATTTGGAAGTAATTCCCCATATGACGTGGGGTTCTCAATAGTGTTAAGACTGAAGACTAAGAATCTCATAAACGTGTTACAACCATATGAGGGTTTATTTGGTTAGATATTACAAGTTATTATATATTACTTTAGATATGTCACATTTATTTTGTGGTAAGAGTTTTTTGGTTTTATGGTCATATTTAAGATAAAATGTGGTAAAACTGTGTTTAATAATGTGATGTTCACTTTGATGATTATATTTATGGCACAAAAAAAAGTGACAAGATGTAAAAAATTGTCTAAAATAATTTAACATGTTTAATTATAGTAATAAATCAAATAATAATTTAATTATGTGTGATATGTTTAGCTCAAAGTGTGACAATTTATAATCAAGAAACATATAGATTTGAATTGAATGTTGTAAATGTCTGAAGAGCATGGTTAGAATTGGATGAAAAGAACTTTTATGAGAACCTTTATATAAAAATTTAAAAGAACTATTTGATTATGATCTTTATATGGTTTAGATCATAATTTGATAGTTATTCGACTTAAAAGAAGATATTGTGCCATTAGCACGAAAGTTCAGCGCATCCACAAGCTCAAAGTGTGACAACCTTAAGTCTTACATATTATACAAAATGGTATTTCGGTTTTGATTGCGTACAAACCTACCTGTCAAGTGGCAATCATGAACCCATTCTAGGCTTCTCAACCTCAGCCACGGGACACAGTGACATTTCAAAGTCCAAACACACCCAACATGAAACACCCATATTTTCCTATCAGAAACACTCACACGTACATGTTGTAGTTCTCAGAGAAACATTCTGCAGTTAATAGATTTCTCGTTAATATCTGATGTCTCACGGAATACTTCTTTTAAAGATAAAATATGAACCATAGATAGCATTATTAATACTGTTGTTTAAGGTATGATTTTATTAAAGTAAGATACATATTTCTCGATACATACGATCAAATAATCGAATTTGACAGATACTACTTACTGTATTAAAAATATAACCTGATAAAAGGAAAGGAACCGTTACTCGCTGCCTGCTGTTGGGTCAAAATCATCCCATCCTGCTCCCCACCACCGCAACGGTCCTTCGGTCTTCAAACCCCCGAGTTTCCAATAAGTAGCCACGTCTCAAACGGCTACTACTACTAGTTCCTTCCCCCATCTCTCCACACCTCCAGACTTCTAGAACCTTCTAGAACCCACCCAGCTGTGCCGCCATGCCGCCGAAGCGCGTGTGCCGGGTCGCCCTCCTCGCCGCTGCCGCCGCCTACCTCCTCTTCCTCCTCCTCTTCGAGCTCCCCTCCATCTCCACCTCCTCCCCCACTACTCCACCATCCACGCACCGCCCCCACCGCCGCGAGCTCGAGGCCTCGCTCTCCTCCCCCTCCCCTCTCCGCCCCGACAATCCCGCCTTCCCTTCCTCCCTGGCCTTCTCCTCCGTCCGCTTCCACCGCCCCAACTCCTCCGCCTCCATCGACGCCTCCGCCACCTCCGCCTTCACCGCCGCCGGCCCCTTCCTCTCCCACCTCCTGGCGTCCACCTCCCCGTCCCCCGCCGCCTCCCCGTCCCCCTCCCCCTCCTGCCCTTCGTCGATTTCGCTATCCAGGGATCAAATCGTAGGCAGCGACGGGCAGGTAATGGTGGAGCTGCCGTGCGGGCTCGGGGTGGGGTCGCACGTGACGGTGGTGGGGCGGGCGAGGGCGGCTAGGCCGGAGCAGGACCCGAGGATCGTGGAGAGGAGGGAGGGGGAGGCGGCGGTGATGGTGTCGCAGTTCATGGTGGAGCTGGTTGGGGTGAAGGCAGTGCAGGGGGAGCAGCCGCCCAGGATACTGCATTTTAACCCCAGGATTCGCGGCGACCACAGCGGCCGCCCCGTGATCGAGCATAACACCTGCTACAGGATGCAGTGGGGGCAACCACAGCGGTGCGAGGGGTGGGCGTCAGGGCCGGACGAAGAGACTGGTTAGTTGAAGTTGCTTAGTTTAACTTGATTGTTAGTTGTTTAATTTTTGAATGTGCAGTTTCATGTTAGCTATAAAAGGCTTCAACAAAGGAGTCAACTTGCGCTGAATGATACAGATTTAGCGGAGTTTGGCGATAAAATGCAAATATTAAATAATAAATATGAGAAATGCTTCAAATTGTATTGTGTTTAGTTTGGAGTTTTTTTTACTGTTAACTCAGAGTTAAAAAATAATTTCGAAATTAACCCACAGTTACGAGAATTTGCAAAAATAGCCTGCCACCTCGACAAACTGCTAGTCGCACGGGACAATTGCTAGTCGCACGGGACAACCACTTGTCGACAAGTTCGCAGCAGTTGTCGCACCTGGAGCACTCGACAAGTTAAAAGATTTATTTGCCGAAACGGGGATTCGAACCCGGGCCAGAGGACTCAGGAGCGAGCGCGCGAGCCAGTTGGTCTAAGGCACTTATCTGTTATATGAGCACTGGACATTTTAATATTGTGTATCTTCTTGTCGAGTTTAATAATTAATTCTTTTCTCTCTGGTATGAAATGCTGAGAGCTTGTCGTGCTCCAGGAACACGACAAGCTCTGGGAGCACGACAAGCTCCTAGTCGTGTTCCTGGAGCACGACAAGAGGCTGCCCGTGCGACTAGCAGCTTGTCGAGCTCTGCCACGTCAGCTTGTCGAGCTCTGGGTTAACAGTAAAAAAAACTCGTTTAGTTTGTGGCTATGCACCAAAGGCCACATTTCATGATATTTGTTTGTTTAATTTGCGCACGCAGTTCGAGAGGTAATCCAAGCAAAAATGTGGAAAGACCTCAACTTGATATCAAACTTGACATCAATAGTTAAATGTGTTAGTTCCAGTTAGATAGTTACCTGGCGAGCTGTTTACCTAATATATTCAAAGCCTGGGTATTCTTTTGTTTCAAGAATGTAGCCAACTTTGTTTTGCCTAATTGGCTTGCGGTGTGAATTTAACATGCTATTTTGGCCTTGCAGTTGATGGGGAACTGAAGTGTGAGAAATGGATCCGGGACGATGACAGCAAGTCAGAGCAGTCAAAGATGAAATGGTGGTTGAGCCGTTTAATTGGTAGGCCAAAGAAGATCTCCATCAATTGGCCATACCCGTTCGCAGAAGGCAAGCTGTTTGTTTTAACTATAACAGCTGGTTTGGAAGGTTACTATGTCAATGTTGATGGGCGGCATGTCACATCATTCCCTTACCGCACTGTGAGTTTGTTGCAGAGCCTCATAAACCTTCCAGTGCTGTTGAAAGATTTGCTTATCTAATTGTGGTTAACTGATGGTTTAAATAGGGTTACAGCCTTGAGGATGCAACTGGCTTATCTTTGAATGGAGACCTTGATATTGAATCAATTTTTGCTGGTTATTTGCCCAGTTCACATCCTAGTTTCGCCCCACAGAGATACCTCGAAATGTCTGAACAGTGGAAGGCCCCACCACTGCCAGCTGAACCTGTTGAGCTTTTCATTGGCATTCTTTCTGCAGCCAACCATTTTGCTGAGCGCATGGCTGTTCGGAAGTCATGGATGATTGCTGTGAGGAAATCATCTAATGTTGTAGCTCGGTTCTTTGTGGCTCTGGTAAATACTTGTTTGACAACTGAACTTTTTTTAAGATCTTATTTGCCAGTTGCATACTCTAACCAAATCAGTGCACCTTGGCAGAATGGAAAAAAGGAGGTCAATGAAGAGCTGAAAAAGGAAGCAGCATTCTTCGGCGACCTTGTCATAGTGCCATTCATGGATAGCTATGACCTTGTTGTTTTGAAGACTATTGCCATTGCGGAGTATGGGGTAAGTAGTTTGATTTCAGTGGACAAATACATCTTAACTGTTCTGCCATGCTTCAGCTTTATTCACATCAATCCTCATGTTAATCTTATCTATTTATGTAGGTGCGAGTTGTCCCTGCAAAATACATAATGAAATGTGATGATGATACATTTGTTAGAATTGATTCAGTGTTGGATCAAGTGAATAAAGTACAAAGTGGAAGCAACATGTATGTGGGAAATATGAACTACTACCATAGACCCTTGCGATCTGGAAAGTGGGCTGTAACATACGAGGTAAGATGCAATTTCATGTATTTTCTTCAGAACCATTATGCAGCACAGTGCTGGTCTGCTGCTTCAAAAAACTGAAAGAAGTGTGATCCTCTTTCAAACAAGAACTTTTGCAGGGTAACCCTGTAACCCTCATATGTTTTACAAAACCTGGTGTCACCTTTTCAAGGGATCTTAGTTTGAGCTGTCAGACATTTGCCATCCTAGTTTTATGTTCCAGAGGCTATTATAGCTGTTGGAAATTTAGTGGTAAATTTCTAACAATTTTGATCAATTGCTTGCTGCATGAACATGATGCAATTTTCCTGTTCCTTTCAGGAATGGCCAGAGGCAGTATATCCACCTTATGCTAATGGACCTGGCTATGTCATTTCATCAGATATTGCACACTACATTGTATCCGAGTTTGATAATCAGACACTGAGGGCAAGTATATTACCAGCATTTATCTTATTCCCAACCATTGAATGTGGAATTGGTGTATTGAAAACTTAATAATGGCTATGTTTTTCTTTACACAGCTATTCAAGATGGAGGATGTGAGTGTTGGCATGTGGATCGAGAAGTTCAACATCACTCGTCAGCCTGTGGAGTATTTGCATGATGTCAGGTTCTACCAGTCTGGCTGCTTTGATGGTTACTACACAGCGCACTATCAGTCCCCGCAGCACATGATTTGCTTGTGGAGAAAATTGCAATCTGGGAGCGCTCAATGCTGCAACATCAGATAATAAGCACAGCTCGCATTTTCGATTCCTTGAAAATCATCAGCAAGGATGAGTTTGGCGAGTGCGCCTTTCTGAAATCAGTACCATTCGTTCATTCTTTTGGTCAGTGGCTGATTCGAGCTGCTGATTCTAACACCAGATGGCTCTTCAATTCCTTTATACATGTGTCAAAAATTTTGACCCAGTAGCTAAGAGCTTGGTGATTTATGCATGTAATATACCGGTATAATATATGTATAAAAGATAGTCTGATTTATGATCTCACAAATGGCATTTTGTGTCGAAAACCAGTGATCTGGAAATTTTTTCATGATCTAAAGGTGTGATTGGGAATGGTGGAAAAGGATGGATTAAACCCGTCTTTGTTTTGAGGGGTTGGGCACGGAAATAGGTTGTGATTGGACACAATCCATTATTAAGAGAGAGGGTAATACATTATTGTTATTCGGTATAAACTTGAAAGGACAAAATTATCTCACGCCGTTTGTTGGCGTGCCCCTCCACTGTTGTGCCATTCTCCGGCACATCTTCGGTCATTGCACCATCCACCATCATGGCATCGCACCGTCACATTGTTTGCTGTTGCATCATCCCTTGTTGTGTCGTTATGCTGTTAGCCATCGCACCATCTGCTACCGCAGTGCAAAGAGCACATGGTAGTTAGAGTTGGATGAGAGAGATGTAAAAAGAGGTGTCTTGGCCCAATAAAAAATTTAAAATCCAATCTCATTTTACAATCTCACTCATACCAAACATTATATTGAATTTAAAAATTTCTCAATACAATCACACTTCACAAATCTCACACCAATTTTCAACCACAAACTCTAACTGAGACACTGGTTTTCGACACAAGACACCTCTTTAACACCCCATAAGACCTTCGCCAACAGCTCCCTCAAAACACTGTTCACCCGATTTTTTTCGGCTATACGCGCACGATGGGTAGAAACGCCCGCTCCAACAGCTTCCCTAAACGCCGCCGAGACGATACACATTGGAGGGAGGAAATTCAAATATCGACATTCTCTCTCTGATCTCTATCTTCTCCAACGTTGCCGGTACCCACCTCGTCGCGCCGCCTGTCCCGCCTCATCGCGCCGCCAGGTGGCCCCGCCCGGCCGGTCACCGCTCCCGCGCCCAGCGCCGCAGGTACCCACCTCTTCGCGCCGCCTGTCCCCGCCTCGTCGCGCCGCCGGTCACCGCTCCCGCGCCCAGCGTCGCCTGTCCCCGCCTCGTCGCGGCGCTAGGTGGCCCCGCCCGGCCGGTCACCGCTCCTGCGCCCAGCGCCGCCGGTACCCACCTCGTCGCGGCCCCAGGTGACCCCGCCCCGCCGGTCCCCGGACCCGCGCCCAGCGTTGCCGCTCCCCCGCTCCTCGCGCCCCCGCTCCACCGCTCCTCGCGCCGCCAGGTGCCCCCGCTACCGCTCCCCTTGCGACACCGCTCCCCGCGCCGCTGTTTCCCCAATACCCGCGCACAGCGCCGCCGAGCACAGCCGCTCCCCTTGCGCCGCCGAGCACAGCAAAGAAAGAGTACTTCAACGATGAACAGTGCGCGCGAAAAATGTATTGGAAGTTATTTTTTAGAACGAACAGTGATATTTAGGGGAGCTGTTGGAGTATGTTCAAATATAGGGATGAAATTTTTTAAGGGTGATATGTATATCAGGATATAGAGATCTGATTTTAGGTTTTTTTGTTGGAGAAGGTCTAAGAACATTAAATATAGTCATTCTCTTTTATACTTTATTTCTGACTAAAATGACAACTATTGGGGCACAAATGGATTCCATTTTTGTTATCCATTTCCTGACATTTAGTGATAGATTCTCTTATTACATCATGTTAGTCGCTGCCTCGCTGTCAGACAAATTTTGTTTGGAAGCTCAAGCAGCATGCTGACAAAAGATCAAAACAATGGGCTTCACAGGGTCAACTATACTAATGCTAAATTAAAGCCACATCAAAGATAGTATGATAGTTTTGAGTCATAAGCATACCATGATGGGGCAATCCTGTAGCACAGAACCCACTATTTAGATTTTAGAGCGATTGATTCTTAGTGTCTGTATGTGTACAAGTAACACATGCAAATCGGCAAAGTTGTAAGGCGGACTCCAACGCGCGATAGCGATTGTGGGAGCAGCAGGTATGCGGCATGTGTGTGCCTGTCTCGGCGTCTACCCAGTAAAGGACTATTTTTATTTAGCTCTTCGGTGACACACCACCTTTCTTTTACTCTCAGGCATTGAAAATAGTCTAACCTTAGTAGTTGGGGTGGTCTAAAGGAGGCCGCAAAGCCTTCAACCTTAACGATTTGCATGATGTTTGTAAAAAAAAAAAAAAAAACACATGTGGTACCTCCAACTAGAGTTGTGCATTTGATTTTTTATTTTTTCGGTTTTTTTCTTCACTTATTTTAGTGTTTCTAAAATTTCAGTTATGTAAAAAATCAATACCAAATGAACTAACTATAATTCGTTCAATATTAATAAATATCAAATAAAATCTGGTTCAATTCGATAAATACCAAGTTTACCAAATTATTATTCTTAGATGTAGATAATAGAAAAATTTTAAAAACCAAACTTAAACTATTACATAATATGATTCAAAAATATAAACATTGTGCTGCTTACACTCCTTGTAGTCTTGAAATTCAAGTTTTACTTGATAACATTATAATTTTTTTAGTGCAAATTGTATAATAATTAAAATAGTGTAATAGTTAAAACAGTGCGTAGTCTAACGTGGTTACAAAAAAGTAATTCACTAAGTTTGATTTTTTTCATTTTTCTCGGTTTGATAATTTCGGTTTCGCTAAAACCTTGGTTTTCAAAAATAACTACCGAGTTAAATACTAAATACAAAAATAACCAAAAAATTTGACTATTTCACTTTGTTTCGACTAGTCATTTTAGTACGGTCTAATTTTGCATGCGCCTGCCTCCAACGAAAATGCCGAAACGGATGGCCCATACCTTGTGCATAGGTGGCCTGCTAGGAGCTCTAGTTTGGTGCGGGCTCTGCTCAAAAAGAAAATAAGCCTGCGTTTGAACCAACTCTCAGTTGCGTGACCTTATCAAGTTAAACTAAGTTGAGTTGCAATCTAACTCTCTTGGGTTGAGTTTGACTCATATCAATTCAGATATTTCTAATTATAGAGTCAAACTGTTTGACTCTTGAACATATCACATCATTAAATTGTATTTAAAAGCCTGAAAAATAATCCATTCCAACCAACAACCTCTTGAGAAAGAATAGTATATTACATCATCTATAAACACCACATATTTAATTACATATCTTTTATAAAACAAAAATAGAAATTTTTTTAAAAAAATATACTCCTAACCCCTTTGTCACCGACAGATGGATCGCATCATCTCCAACCCCACATCTCAGCATCATGAGTTGAAGCATGTGTGGGATGCACATGCGGAGCGAGGCAGATGCATACACACTGTGCATGCAATTTTGTGGGCCTCACATGTTTGATTCACTCCCCCACCCGCATGCACACCCATCATTTACTATCATTAGAGTCACTATTTTTCCAACCCACCTATCGCAGAGAAATTGATGAGTTCATGAATGTGCACAGAACGTAAAACCTATATGACCCACAAAATGCACCCTTACCTAGTTGCACAATCTCCAATGCCGCTGCTTATGCTCGTGTGTGACTCGTGGGATCCACTTGCGAGCTAGCCACCAGCTGAGTTGTGTTGACATACACAAGAATAACTGGCTAGCGAGCCGTTGTTGGAGATGACCTTATTTGTATATAACCTCCTGCATTTTTATTATTATATAAAAACTAAAAGATCATTTGCTAAATCTAATTAAAAAAAAACTAACCCAACATCCCATATATTACCACTATCATGCAATCACCATTTATTCCTTCTTACTTTACATGTAATAAAGCTATTTGTTGTGAGTCAAAACAAACTAGCTCGGGGGGTTGCCTCTCTCAGGCTAGGCAAAATTTTTATATCACTACCAAATTTCATATTTGTATTTATTATTAGATATCTCATTAACATACAGATCTAATTCCACCTTATCATTTCATAAATTATAGTTTTAGAATTCTTGCAATGAAAAGAAAATTCTCTACAAAACATATAAAAATATCTACATATTCCCCTCTTCTAACTATTCATTATTCACCAATTGACCTCTTTTATAATAATAATTTTCTAGTTTCATCCAGAGCTCAAGTTCAACTTCACTGGCTATGAGTTGACTCAAGCTAACTATCCAATTTACAAGTGCAGTGGCCGAGGGAGGGAGGACCAGTGACATGGTCCCTGCCCGTACTACAAATACTTCTATTTGTACAATAAAATTTACAAAAAATTTAGTGGAAAAAATTGTCATTTGGCTCTACTAGATTTTCCCAAGATCTCTTCAATATTTTTGTTTCTTTCCGTCCTTATACGAGTGTAATTTAGATGGTGTTTGATTGATGTATAAGATAATACAGATTGAGATAAGATATTGTTTGGTTCGTTATATGATTGATGTAAATAGAAAAATATATAAGATAAAAAAATATTATCAAAATTAATCAATATTTTATTTCATTTTAATAACTCTTAGTCTATTTCTTAATAAACATTAATCCATACTAAAAATCATTAATATACACTAATCATTCTCTAATCATACAATACTAAAAATTATTATTTTGTCATATTCTACTTTAATCCTTATTGTGATTTAATAGTTCTTAATCATCCTTAATTCATATTAAAATCATTAATACATATTAATCATTTTTAAATTACACAATTAAATGAACCAGATAGTGAAAAATAATGAGTGAGAGTATATACAATATATCAGACCCATTTTACATCTACTTATCCAGGCTTAAAATCGGACACAATCAACCAAATAAACAGCTAGTGGATTCGGCCTGGCTCCCGGGAGGAAAGTGGCGCCCACAGGAAAAACCATAAAAACCGTCCAATTCATCCGTGCACCCAGTCTACAGTCTACTGGTCAAACCGCTGGGAAAAACCTCCAAAACGCAGTAACGATTCGCGCCCCGCCCACCAACCCACTTCCAGTGGGCGCCGCGCGGGTTTCCCCACCCAGAGCCTTCTCCACGGGACGACCTGCTCTCCTCTCTTCTCCCATCTCATTATAAAGGAAGAGACCAACGCCACCTCAACCCATGAACCCACCTCTACTCCCCTCATGGCGCCTCCTCTCGTGCACTTCTTCCTCCTCTCCGCCCTCGCGGCGCTCTCCGACGCCGGCTTCTACGACCCGTCGCGAGTCACCCAGCTCTCCTGGCGTCCCAGGTCGGTTTCTTGGTTTTTCTTTTTTGTTTTCCTAGACGTTTCTTGGGTGCGCGGCCCCGTGTTCGTTGATTTGCGTCTGACGGCGCCGTTGGTGCGTTCTTGCAGGGCTTTCTTGTACAGCGGCTTCCTCTCGCACAGCGAGTGCGACCACCTCATTGAGCTGGTGAGTTGTTTGCTGCTTTTTCGTTGTGGCTTCTTGCTGGTGCGAAGGTTCTTGATTTTTTTTTTGGGGTAATTTGGGTGTTTTAGGGGAAGGGGAAGTTGGAGAAATCGATGGTGGCAGACAACGAGTCCGGGAAGAGTGTCATGAGCCAGGTGCGCACCAGCTCCGGCACGTTCTTGGCCAAGCACCAGGTATATATGACGCCTGTGTTTAGATTCGCAATGTGGCTTCTTGATGTGATCGCGATTTTTTTAGTTTATCTGAACAACACAATGAGGTTTGGTCTGGATTGCATGGCTTGCTGTTAATTCTACTGATGTTGCATGCTGAGATAAAGCTATCTGTATTTGTGGCAAAAACGTGTCTTTGTTGTGCCAATGCTATTAGATTCTCACCGAATTTGGAAGAGGTGTAGAAATATAAATGAAATATCTCCTTTTTTCTGTTTTAAATCGTTGGTTTCTGTCAAGTTTGTCTCTTTTGTTTTTGAGATGAAGTTCGCTAAGACTTCGCATATTGTATTGCAGAAAAAAATGTGTTTGTTCCGAATTGATTGTGCGCACAAACCAAATTTGTTCGCAATCGTTACTGGCAGTGGCTTATAGATGCATGAGCCCCCCCGTCAACCTGTGTTAGAATGTTTGAAACCATTTTCGTATAAATAGCAGTGCTCAGTTTATTCAGTGGTTCCAGTTTGTCACTTCTTTCTTGAGATAACATGATGACGACTGAATATTAGGCAAGCCATATGGTAGGAAGACCAGTAAATATATTTTTGTCTGGGGCAATCAAAGAAATGACCTACCTATACATGTGTTCTGTACAGCTAGAGAATTGTGCACTGGATGATGGATGTATTTTACTTGCTCCATGCATCAAACTATTGAAATCAGAGCTCTAAACAAATTATTTTTTCTTTGGCCCATTCAAGGATGAAATTGTCACTGCAATTGAACAACGGGTAGCTGCTTGGACTTTTCTTCCTGAAGGTAAATTCTGTGATTTCATTTGCATTTGAGAGTTATGTGGATCATTCTCTAATTGGCTAGCCCATTTCTGGATCAGAAAATGCCGAGTCCATGCAGGTTCTGCATTATGAACTTGGTCAGAAGTATGATGCCCACTTTGATTATTTTCACGACAAAAACAACCTGAGACTTGGTGGTCAACGAGTTGCCACTGTGCTTATGTACTTAACAGATGTCAAGAAGGGTGGAGAAACTGTCTTTCCAAATGTTGAGGCATGCAATCAGTATTTGATTCTGAGATTACTTGGTCTTTTCGGAGACAGCAAGTTATATTTGTTTCCGAACATTGCTTGCAGAAAGGGCATCTACGGCATAAGGATGAAACATGGTCTGATTGTGCAAGATCTGGCTTGGCAGGTGACCTTCAAACTTTTTCGCAGGAAGAATGTTATATTATCATGTGACCTATCTTTATGCATACTATAAAACAATTACTAGATGGCTTACTTTAAAGGCCTCCTTTTCTTCTATGTCCTAATCGGGTTCTGGTAACCGGTGGCAACCAGCCGTGCTGGTGCAGGCTGGTATCTCGTATACAGTATACTGGCTGTAGTAGCGCCAAGCTTTGCATTATTCTTACATATTAATACATTCTTTCACGATATTATGTTAAAAAAAAACCAAAGCTTAGTAAATCTATCAAGTTTTGTTGGAAACCAGCCAAAACCATGCAGTTTTTGGCTAGTTGTTGGCTGGTTTCAAGCTGAGTTGCTGGCTATCTGGATTCTTTAGAACTTTGCCTTGGCAGATGCTGGCCATCGGTTTTTGGCTGGGAATTAGTAGTGGTGAATTAGTGGTTTCTAGTGGTGCCAATTGTAGTAACCTTGGTGTAGACTTCTCTGGATTTATCCTGCTAATCTTACGAATAGCAGCTATATATAGCTGAGCATCAGTAGTTCTTTAGGCTACAGTTTACACCAGTTGCTGCTCATTTTTGCATTGCTGTATCTTTTTTCACCTGAAACAACAGTGTGCTATTCTCTTGCAGTGAAGCCGAAAAAGGGCGACGCTCTACTGTTCTTCAGTCTTCATGTCAATGCCACGACGGATCCTAGTAGTCTCCACGCCAGCTGCCCCGTCATCGAGGGCGAGAAGTGGTCTGCCACGAAATGGATCCACGTCCGTTCCTTCGATCGTCCTCCAAGTGTGTGGACGGACGGGCCATGTACCGACGACCACGAGCTTTGCCCTAGATGGGCTGCTATTGGGGAGTGCGGCAGGAACCCAGTATACATGGTGGGCACCAAGAATTCACTCGGATTTTGCCGCAAAAGTTGCGGGATTTGTGATGCTTAAGTCTTAACTCCTCCAGTCTGAATTTGTGCATGTGTGTGTTGTTAGCTGATTTTGCCTCCCTTTTGTTGCAATTACTGAGTTGTTGTACATAACATTGAAGTAGTGTGGGAGTAAACTCTTAATTAAGAGCATGACGGTAGGGTTCTCATGTTTATGTTGTTACGTATTCGTACAAATCAATAAAATGGTTAAGATTACATGGCAACTTATGCTTTGTTGATTGTTTGTCTATGATCTACTAGCCATGTGGCTAGATGAGGTCAGGTGTCCGAAAATACTATCGTGATGGATTGAGCTGGTTGTTGATTTGTAACCGTATAAGTAGTAGTAATTAGTTTTTAAATCTATTAGAGTCTGAGGAGGTGAAACGAGTAAATATAAAATGTATTTTTCAATTGAGAAATAAGATGAGGTCGGATAATTTGAAATATATTTCACTTAAATGTATTTAAAATATATTCTGAATATATATATTATGATTATATATGATCTGATCAAATAACAAGTAACGCATCCCATTATATATAATTAAAACATTTGAAAATTCATAAATCAGTATTCGCATATTTCATCGGACTGCAAGAAATATTTGTACTGAGGTTACCCTCGAAATAAAAAAAACTACCGCTGTCGTAGGATATTGGTAAGCTTGATTATTCATAAGACGTAGATTGCTTGGCCGCAAAATCTCCACTTGAAGTTTGATCGTAAGGCCGATTACTTGACAAAATGAACAAAATGTGGTACCCAATTTCTTTGCTATGTAACCATTATGCATCTCCAGTGGGACAGTGATATCCATATACTGAAACATCCGCAAACTGAACAAGATGCGATACCTCAGGTGGATCAACAATGTCGCTAATCCTACCCACCAATTCCAATCAATAATCCCTTGCAGCGAAACCGGTAAAGGGGGTGAATAGTTGTTCTCTTCTTTAGCCTTCATGCTGACGGCACACTGGACCTACTTAGATCCCGTTTGCGAGAACTTCAATTTCAGTTTAAAATTGTCAAAAAATTACTCTCTCCCATTAAACCCTCTCAACAGGAATTTTATTCTTGATGAAATTATAGGAAGTGGTATGCATTGAATTATAAGAAGGTTATCTTAACAGTCTAATAATGGATAATAGATAAACAACTAGAATTGATTAAACTCACACTAAAAAAAAGTCTCATGATATACCATTGTCAATCCAACTATCTATTTTAGGTCAAGCAAACAGAGTTACCTAACCTTAGGAT
The DNA here is from genome assembly GCA_019359835.1 of Pharus latifolius. Lineage (NCBI taxonomy): Eukaryota > Viridiplantae > Streptophyta > Magnoliopsida > Poales > Poaceae > Pharus > Pharus latifolius. The sequence continues at coordinate 91,427,765 of CM033321.1, read as the reverse complement.
AGGAAGCTTTGTTCGCAATTCTCGTCCCCTCGAGCACAGAAAGAGCCACAAAGTTTGTGACTCATATAACATTTCACATTTGGGACATGTTTAATACATGCTCACCTATTTGGATAGAACATTTCACATTTGAGACATAGTTAATACATGTTACGGTAGGAACCAACCAACTGATATTAGAGGTGCTAGGGTGTTATATTATCATAATGTATAAATTAGTGAATATAGGTGGACTGGAATCATATAGGAAATATAAAGTTAAGGAAATATAAAAATTTGAAAAAAATACAAATAAATGGACTAGAATCATTGAAAAACCGGCCGATTTATAATTCCAGCAGGGTCCGAGGACTAGTTGCAAAACAGGAATCCAAACCCTCAGTGAAACACGGCCTAGTGACCCTTTGATGTGTGCAGTAAAAGAAGAAGGTTGTAGAGGTTTTTCATGTTATTCTCTATGGTGTCTTCCTAAGTGGTCTTCTAGTGCAGTAATTTAGGTTTTTACTGCTGTGGAATTCAACTGTCCTAGTGGCATGCAACTACCTGTTACCACTTTGTTTTTTTCTTGTCTTGCTTCACAGTGGATTTCAGGACAGCTAGTGTGTCAGCCTGTCTCCAAAATAACCAACTTGTTTGGCCCTTTCCACTATATAGAAGCTCTTTGGACTCAGTCTCCTGCCTCCATTTTGCTCTGTCAAAGAAAATTCTGAGTCCTGCAAAGAGATGATTTAATCACAACCACAAAAAATTTAGCACCTAAAAATGTTTTTGCAAAGCATGACAAGGACAAAATCAGTCGGTTGATTTCATGTGCAAGGGCATCAGAATGAGGAAATCCGACAAATCCGAGTACGTTCACACTGAAATATTTGAAATCGAATGGACTTCAGTAAGTGTTCTCAAAGGTCATTGAAACAAGAATGCAGCATCGAATCAGAAACCAGAATCATGTTTTAGGGTCGAGAAGAGCAATGTAATGTAAGGCACTCCAATAGAAAGGATTGTGACGCATCACCTGAAAGTTGTGTTTATTTCTTCAGGGTGCTGCTCACTTTGGAGGTGCTTTTGGACCTCACTTTACCAGGGCAATCTCTCATGTGTCATGCCCCCTCCTTGAGTTACTCAAACATGAATTCTTTCCATTTCTTTTTTTTTTTTTTTAATTTCCATGAAACCTGAAATTATCTTGCTATTGGAATGTACTTCAGGGAAAACAAGGGCAGCCTTAAGGATCAGATAGCAATGCCTCCTAAAACTTTTCTTTTCTCTTTCTTTTCCCCCCTTCACAAGAGCAAACAATAAAAAAAATCAAAAGGAAAAGAAAGAAAACAACATAACTCAAAAAGCAAAGTGCAAAAGCAAGCATGACTCACTTGCTTTGATTCTACTCACCCCCTCTATTAGGTCCTTCAAAAGCACAACAGAATCAGCTAAAGCAAAAGAAACACAGAACAAAACAAGAAGCAAGAATACCACAGCAGCAGCTGACACAAATCCTACTACTTCCACAATATAATATGCAGTCACATACTCACATTGTAGCATTGCAGTTGCACCACCCCATGAGAAGGTCATAGAAGAGAGTAGTAGGCTTGTGGTAGTTGCAAGCAACACAAGAGAGAAGGCTCAGCAAGAAAACGTATAGCGAAGACCACCGGATATTATGATAAGGCCGGATGAGCCCGTGAGGCGGGCATCGGCGGCGGCATTGGCCATCTTGCTTGGAGTTCTTGTCTTGGTGTCTGTGGTCATGGATGGTGGCGCGGAATCGACACCACCAGTGAGTGTCGCTGTGATAGGCGGGAGGAAGATGATGCCTGCAGTTGATCAAGGATCGACTCAGAGGACTATGGAGGATTTCAAGGCTGATGATCCTTTCCAGAGCAGCAAGAGGAGGGTGCCTAATGGACCTGATCCTATCCACAACAGGTACTTTGTGTTGCATTGCAAGCATGAGTTGTGTTGGTCTCTTACCCTCCTCTTTTTTGTTTCATCAACTTTCAGCTGCAATGTTAGTTTCAGTCTTTCAGAAGAGTGACTTTGTCATCTCCATTTGCCATTTTCATAGCCTTGCATACGTTTCTTGAAGTTTTTAATCTAGAATAAAGAATTAAAACAAGAGAAGAAAATTATGCACAGTTATGTTATTTTGGCCTTCTTAGTTGTTAAAGTACCAGAGCTCCATGTTGTCAAATCTGAAAACTACTTCATATTCCTCATTGTTAATGGCACTCTTTGTTTATGCTAAATGTTAATCTGAAGCTGTGTTTCGTTGCAATGTATGCATTTAGTATGTAAAGTAAAAGCCACTACAATCTTTATTTTTCACATTTGGAACAAAGTTGCCAACTTTATGACATTCCATCTATTATGTTTTCTTGAAATTTTCTTGTAGTATAGACCGGGTAGAAAAAGAAGAGCTAAACAAATTTCCTGCTTTTGTTTTTCTTTAAGAAGGGAAATAGAAATGAACCTTGACATGTGTAAGCCTTTGATGTTCTAAATTCTGGAGGTATCATGGTACTTTGTTTGAGCATAAAAGCATGGTAAGAATAAGTAGATGAGAGCATAATCAAAAGATGGTCAGGCACACTCAATCTCCTTTTTCTCACTACACCCACATTCCCTATGATGACATGCTAATCTTTTAACAAAAGCAACAAGTCTACTCCTGTTCTCCTAATGAGTACAATGCATGCACATATCATACTTGAAATGATTAGTATGTATGCATGAAACTATGGAAGCAGACAAACAAAGTACACATACCATAATGCCATAATGACATGGTTCATTATTATACTTAGTAAAAAGCCTAGCTGTTCAGTGTAGGGTCACCTGAAAAACACAATCTTGCTTGCTGTTTCCAACTCATTTTCTTTTCTCCCCTTAAATTGAGTTTTTTCCTCTTATCTGCATTCTTCAGAGGAACTGGGAAGTCAGGAAGATCGCCAGGCCGGGTGTAGCGGCGCGCATCCCAGGGCATGGAAGCTTCTGAAATGCTTATGTGTGGAGCAGAGAGTTGATGATGCATTGCAACTTGCAAGGAAGGAACAAACAAGAGCTACAATTGTGGTGGGTCTGACTGGATGCTGGTGTAACTAGGGGGAGGTGGCCTATCTTCTAAGCACTGCTATTTAAGACAGTTTTAAGCATAAAAACTTTTGCTTTTTGCAAAACAAAGGTTATTCTACTGGTGGGGGTTTGTAAAGAGAGTAGTAAGGACCAAGCTTCCCTCTCACAAAAAAACAGGCATCAAAGATTCTTGGCAAAGGGATGCGGGCAAGAGCTCCAACTTTTTTTTTCTTCTTTTTTTGGCAGCAGTTGCTTTGAACATGTTAGTGGTAGTACATTGTTTTGTCTGAGCTGAAGAATTCATTCTTTTCTCTTGCTACTGTATCATGAGTTAGAACAAGCACATCATAAATTTGCTATAGACCAAACAGGTCAAGAAAGAAGGACCCATATTTTTTAGGCTTTGATTCTTATCTTGTGATGAGAATGTGAAATCCATTGTACAATGTGCCCTAGCACCTAATTAAAGTAGTCCCACTTACTAAAGAAGCTTTTGCTTTGCCTCTGAATCTATGATGCTACACTTCCAAAACAACCTCACCATTTACCAACAAGAGTAAAAATGTTCATAGGTACCTAGTTAGTACTTACTTATCTTGTAAAAATTTCAAGTATTCTTTGTAAGGACTGTTCTATGTGTGACTGTACTTTTAAGTTTTGACCCAAAGCATGAATTTTTTACATTAAGCAAGCCACAAACAAACAAAGGAACAAGGAAAAAGCAAAGGCAGGGGGTTAAAGAGAAAGGAAAAGAAACACCAACCTGCCAAAGTAGCATGGATTCTCCAATGCATGCCTTTTTTTTTTGCTTCCCTCTCCTTCTGTTTCCTAACATCTCTCTCCCTCTGCTCTCTCTCATCTCTCTTTAACTTCTTTTCTTGTATATATAACTTTGAACAGCCAAAGTGGCCTTGGATGAGGCCTAAAGCAAGCAGGGGAAGTTCTGAGGACTAATCTATTCTTTTCTTGACCAGTCATCTTGTGTCCTAGAAATGAAATGTGTGTATGGAGACTGCTTTGTTCACTGTAAGAGATGCAGACCAAAGTAGGGACAGATATATCCTATTTATACATGCATCCAGATGCTCCTAGGTCCCAGTGTAGACCCATTGTTTGTACTCTTCTGATCCAAAGAATATTATGTACTCTCTCTCTATCTCTATCTATCTATTTATCTCTTATTTTGATAGTTTGAATCAAGAGAACTTTTCACTGTCCTTGAAATTTGTTGAGGTCATCCATCCATCTAGCAAGAGCCAAGAGTCAGTGATCTAGACTAATTGAAATTTTGTAATGGGAAAGTAGTAGTACCCTTGGACGATTTGGTTGTCCGGGTCCTCACTGTTACGAAAAAACTTAAATGGGAACCGCCCTCATCCTTGTGTGAGGACTCAGTCCCCAAACGTTGATTCGATTGTACTACACCGATCCAATGACTCAAGACAAAAATGACTTCCTCATGCAAAATGGCTTCCCTGGGTAGTGCCCCTGCATAATCTCCAGATTTCAATTGTATCCCAGCAAAAACCAAAAGGAAAATGTTATACAAACACCTCAAAGATTCAATATCAAAATTAACCATTTTAATTAATCCTTGAATTGATCTTGATTTTTCGATTGTTATAAACAAACAAGAATTTCCTTTTGATCTAAATTCCTTCGCCCCAATTTGATAATTTGTTTGCAAATGTGTACTGCACATGCACTTGCTATCTAGAAATCATCAAACAACATGGAACTTTTTCTCCTCCGATGGAAACGGAACTGAAGATAGAAACGACAATGGATGAGGTTCTTCTCAAGCTGCTGCCGCCGCGAGGCCTCCAGTAGTAGAAGGGGAAGGAGACGGGCGCAGATGGTCCGAAGGCGGCGGCGGATTGGTGAGGCGGGGTAGCAATTCTTGGAGGCACGGCCAATGGCTATGGCATACATATGTTAGGCACGAACGAACCACGATGAGTTTCTCCGAACCGTTCGCTCAAACTTACGTGGTATTGGTCGCGTGATATTTGCATCAGGTCCCTTGATTATTTTAGTATTACACTCATTAGTGTGCGTAGTATTGCATCACTTAACCCAATGGTTGAAAGGAAAACAGAATGGGCCGAGATGGGCCGAATTTTACCGCACTGATGTTTTGTTTTCGGTTGATTTCTCAAAGGAGACATAGTTTCACCTTGATGGGCCTCATTTCTTCTTCCAATTCCATCCATTTGTTCTTTCATACCAGTGTCCCATCTGTTTCTTTCTTCCTTCACTCACCCAATTACACTGCATCCTAAATATAAGAGTACGTTTTCCCTGTGTCCTACAGTCAGAAACCTTCATTAGTTGGTACAAAATATCTAAATTAGCAGCGTATGCGTTCAGGTTTCTTTTGGTTGGAGCAAACTCAGGTTTGCACCAGACTGTTTGATTTATCTTCTTATTAATATGTCTAACTTTCAAATATATTAGAAACTCGTATGGAACTTTAAGAATTTTTGTATGAAGAAATATTCATATGATTAATTTATTTAGTTATATTGGACCAGACATATCTAAAAGAAAAAAAGAGTCTGATCGGAGGGTTACAAACTACAAACTACGATCTCAACCATCGGACCATTCGAGGATTTTAGTCAGACGATTATAAACTAGGTCCTCGGCCTCCATAAAAAATTTTCTGCCAGCACCGCACATTCCCTGCCCCTCGCAAGTGAAGCTAGGGTTTGAACTTTGAAGGCCACACCTACCTTTACTTCTCCGAGAGTTAAATCACCTCTCACCGCCCTCATTTACTCTTTCAACCTGCCCCTCCCTCTCTTTCTCTATTTAAACACCAACACCTTCTTCCACTACACAGCAGTGACAAGAAACACACAGACATGGCCAACTGGTGCATTGCCTCCCTCCTGCTCTGCATCGCACTTACACAGCCCGTGGCGGCCAGGCACATTTCTGGCAGTGGCAGCCACGACCCTGCAGCCGCCGCCACCGCGCTGCCGGCGACGTCCAAGAACGCCGGCGTGGGCGCCGGCGTCGCTGACAAGAAGAACCTCTACGTTGGAGCCGGCGGCATGGGCGACCTCCCGGGCTTCCCGGCAGTCGGCGTCGGGTACGGCGGCGGCTTCGGGAATAACGGCGCCGGCGTCTTCAGCGGTGTCACCGGGCCGCTCGGCGGCGTCGGCGTCGGCGTCGGGAGCGTCGGCCCACTAGGCGGCGTCACGGGCCTCGGTCCCCTCGGCGGCGGCGGCGGACCGCTCGGCGGGTTCGGCGGTGGGCCGTTTGGCGGGCTCGGAGGCGGCGGTGGTGGCGGCGGCGTGACGTCTCCGTGAGTAGTAGCAGAGCAACATTAGCTGCAAGGTGGTGCATGTTTAATAATTGTGCTATGTTACTTTCCTAAGTGTACGTCGTGCGTGTTTGCATGCTGCATGTAGCAGTGTACGTGTGCATGTCTGGTTGGCGAGGTTGGAGTCTGTAAAAGTTGGGCTTTGTTGCTTGAAGGGAGAGTTGTTTGGGTACTTTTAGTTGTGTCAGCGTTAACTTGACATTGTCAAAACGAGATGTATTGCTGTGGACCTGTGGTTGTATGGCTCCTATGTACTCATGTTACTCATGTATGATCAGAAGATGGTGTGTTCATTATGTGGCTTTGGTTCATTTCTAGTATTTTTCAACATATTTGCTAACATGATCTTCCTTTTTGTACATTTCTTTTTAGAATCTAGTTTGCATATATAGTTCAAAGTAAAGAAGACCAACTGCTCTGCTACTATTTTATCATCCACCTCTATAAATACACGTAAATGACCTGGCTGTATGATTGGGACCGGATTCTCTGTATTATTGACTATGTGGTGTTTGATACTTCCACTTTAACATTGATACTGTACTATTCTTGCATGATAGATGTGGTTTTCTGTAGGGTCTTGACTTAAGGTGGAAGGCTTAAATCAATTAGCTGTGTGACGATTAGAACCACCTCTGCACAGAAAATGACTTCTTAGTTCAACCTTCTTTGCAAGGATCAAACTTGTGAATTGTGATGTTTTGTACAATAGTAAACGGTTTTAACCACGATGGATTCTTTTTTGGTAGTAGGTAGTATGAATACAAATGCACAAAAAATTGTCATAACCGTCGATTCAATCTCACATTGCATGTTTCAAAATTTATGCGAGCTCTCCGAAAACAACAGGCCCTCAACCCACAAAAAAAGAAAGAGTACTGTTTTATTTTCAATCAAAGCTGCTACCATTAAAGAACTCAGATATTGAGGGCCAGTTAATCAAATGATCGAGGACCATCCGCAATTACGTATGTGATCTCATCACCATAAATCTATCCATCAGGTGATTCTGGATAGAGTTGTATTTACGAGTACCTGTAGGTCCCTGCCGCATCTCTTCCTATCTCGTTGCCCACATCCATAAAGACGAAACATATTTAACCTAGCATACCCAGTGCGCAGCACGTAGCTAGGGGCACTCGTACGCTCGCATCGCCAGCATTTGTACCACACGACCACGCTAGATATCATGAGCCACTGCATTCATGCCAATGGCGCGAACTGAATCCGGAAACCCCACCGCCCCCGCCCGCCACAACAACAACAGCAACAACAAAAAAAAAAAAACTCCAAATCACTACACTAGTCACTTTTTTTTTTTTGGGAAAGTTGTTTGCCCTTACAAGTAAAGGTTCTTATTAATATTGACAACAAGCATCCTATTCCACTCCAGCACATCGAGATAATACTTAAACCAAACACACATAAAAATTAAGAACACCATAAATTGAACTTATAAACTTCTCCACTACTCACTTCGAAGTGTCAAACATGTACTTTCGGGGCCGGATGGGTCATCGTCTGATGGGCCATATCATTTAAGCGAGACTGGTCAAAGACCAGTCTGGGCTCCCTGTGCCGGCCCAGTTGTGCCTTTGTGCTCGGGCACCGACATGTGGGCCATCGCATGCCATCAGTCCACCTGTCAGTAAGTCTATCGTTATACTAGTAGTAGCACATCACGATATTACTGTGACACAGTAGCATTTTTGGGTACCCTGACAAAGCCAAGAGGGGCCATTTATGAGATGGCAGCGAGAGGAGCAGGAGGTCTTGTACGAGCTATTTGAGCAAGGGCCTTAAATTTGCAGCAGCGAAGTGTAAATGCATCAGCAAATGCATCATCAGCTTGGCCACTTGAATGTTGCCAGATGCCAATGGCTCAGCGTGACCGTGCGAAATCTGGTGGTGTAGTAAAACCTTGCACCGGCATGGCAGCGTTGCGGATTGGAACCACAAGGTCGACTTGTGGTTTTTTCTGGAACTTGCGGCCGTGTATTGATGTATTCCCCGGACAACAGATGGCGCTGGGCACAGCAAAGCTATGAAGTATACACGCGTGGCAGCATCGTACCCGTCCACCTTCATGGTACCTTGCCTGGGCTTGTAAGATGTCAGTACTTGATCCTGCTATAACTGCATGCCTCTGCTTTTGCGGATGTGCAACAGCTGCAGCTATTGAACACTCGGAAGTCTCTGGCCTTTTCCCAAATCACCAGATAGTTCTTCAGACTTGAGAGGTTCGACAGCTCAGCATTTTCAAAGAGATTGACATTACACATTTTATTTGAAAATAGATTTGCAATTCCTCTGAAACAACAAGCTTTGGTTGCATGTTCCACGGACTGAGATCTACTAATACTAACCTCGTCAATGCGCAGTTGGGGTGTAAAATGTATACAAATTATCTGATTACCGAATCTAACAACAGATTTAGTTAAGAATTTCACACCTGAATGGTATTTTTTTTTCTCTATCCAAATACATATATACACATATGTATTCAAATTCAATAAAATCTAATAAATTCTGATAAAGTGATATATTAGAATTCAAATTTGAATATTATTTGTATATAAATACTTATCTAAATTTGTAATATAACAACATTGTAATCAAATTCTTACATGAATAATATAAATAATGTAAAAATTCGTCCAAAAGTGTCATTTATTGATTTAAAATAAGATTGTTTAAAATTTTGTAATAATAAAATAATGAAATCAAAGAATATTATTATTATTTGATAGAATCCAAAATTCAATCCAAATTAGAAATAATTCAATCAAATATATATCCAATATTTATCTGATTCAAATTTGAATCCAAATTCGGCTTAAATATAAATACAATTATGATTTAATTAAGATTGATCCACTCCGTTTACAACTACTGTGTCCTCGAACCTGCCTGCTGTCGCTGGCGTCAGAAAGGAGCCCGAGTCCGATGGGAAATTCAATGCTAACAGTTTTAAAACGTAGTGAGATTGCATACCACAATTGTTCCTCTGGACAAATACACAAATAAAAGATAACCAGTAGCATGACCCCAAGTAAGAAAAGCTAACCAGTCTCGTTTCCTGGGAGAGGGAAGTGCGGGAAAAGCCTCATGACATCATCATCGGTTATAGCATTTCTTCACACATTCAATACAAGCACCACGGGGGTGCATTGGTTATGCAGGACCGTAAGAAAGTCTCCAAAATCCAAAACACTGGATGTACACTATATAATTTATCAAACACCATATACCTGCTCCTTTAAGTATTCTTTTCACAGCCTTGTCACAAGATCAACTTGAATTCTTGAAAGGTAATGCAGGTTACGATGAAAATGCACATACCTTGTCTAAAAAGTGAATAAAGCGGTGCAGAAATGTTCAGGGGCAATCAAAGTAAATCTACTAGTATAGCAGAACAAAGGGTAAAAAAAACCCAATCTATACATACATAAGAGTCCAAAAATACACGACACTTGAACCCATTAACCCAGTTACCATCCAAACATCAAGCAAACACAACGACGAAAATACTCAGGCACCATAACCGGGCCAGAGCACACTAGAGAGAAGAACAAAAACCATATGGTTTTTTGCCCAAAGTAGCAGTATTATAGTATATCGATCTCAAGACCACCCTCACTTGCATTTGAAGCCATGGCACACGGAAAGGATTATGATAAGAATGAGTGCAATTATTATGCCCAGAACAATTAGCTTGATCTTCATGTTTTGTAGCCACATCTTTCTCCTTACCTTTGTCCCTTGCTGCCTGAAATCTTGTGCCTGCAAACCCCACACAATTGAAATAAATGTTGGATACTGACTGTTGGTTCAGACACATTAGATCACAATATAATTACAGAAACATTTATATTTTCCCTGAACATTCTGTTCCAGCACTTCAAGTAATAATATTAAGTTATCTTTTTGTAATGCCCCCACACTCAACATATAATTCTTTGGGCTCACCAACATCAACCCAAAAGGTTAACCTAGTTTACATATATTAGCTTTTCAAGATTATATGCTAGGCAAGAACAACCTAAAAATCAAGCTCAGAACCAACTTTTCATGCACACTTGGGCAGGAAGCTTTTCAAGACCTGTTATTTCTTTCTTTTCACAGCAAGAAGACATCTGCTTGGACATATACTTGGCTGCTGTTATTCCAGCAGGAGAAGCTAAATAGGAAAAGGCGAAATCTTAAGTTGATATATTTAGATTTAAAACTTTGGTCTTATGGGAACTCCCAACTCCTTGCATGAAAAAAGATTGTTAAGTTTGGGCTGGAAAGGCTAGGTATAGTAGAGTAAAAACCCAGTCTAAAAAAATCCAAATAAGAGGTCATTGCATCGTCTTCCATCACATCACCGAATATTCCACCAGTTTAAGACTAATTTAGGAAAGTGCAACAAACACCAATATTTCAGTAACTTGGAGTAAGTCAGATGTAGTCACCAATGAACCATTACAGGAATAGAACATAGTCAAGGTTCTGTTCATTTCAGTAATTTTACTTGCATTATCTAAAAAATAGACATACGGTATTTACAGCAATGTATGACATTTAATGGAAGTTTTCTAGTCATTTTGACAGAAAATGTTAGGATCATAACACTATCAGACTTTGTGGAATTTTGTTATTTGAGATAGTCTCCATGATGACATGACAGCTTATTCTAGGGATGTGCTTCAGTCAATTGACTGTATCAAGTGTGTCTATCCTAGTAATTACTCAGGAAAGCACTGGTGATTAATCAACAATAAAATCCAAGCCCTAGCATGGCTCTGGATTCCAGATAAATTGAATCAGCACTGACACTTCTACATCTTGATGTTTAAAATATTTTGGGGTTGAGGTCTGGTGATGACTCGGCTGTAAGGATTATATTAAGTTGCAAATAAAAAATATATAATACCCATTACCCAGTACTAGGCAGGATAAAGAATGCATCCAGACCTGGGAGCGCAGGTTCTCAGTCTTGTCGACAAGTAGTTCAATCTTCTCCCCACGATCAAGAACCTAAATTTCAAAAAAAATAAAAAATCATACAGAATCACAAAGTCTTTGAAAAGGATCCTCATCAAACAGCATATTGTGTTGAGATCGTCATGGAAGAGCAGAGTGTGTACCTTCTCAATGTTTTCCATCATAACTCCTTTGACTTCTGAAACTTGAGCTTTCACTTTGGCAAGCTTGCTGATCTCTTCAGGGTGGTCCACACAATACTGCATGTGCTCTTTAAGCTTTGATCTGTAATCAGAAAAGATTTACACAATATATTAGTCAATTGGAGCTTCATATCTTGAATTAAGTCTCACCCTAGCAACAAAACATACCCAAACTCTCGGTTGAGGCTGTTTGCGGCAGCAGTAGCAGCTTTCCCACCACTATATTTTTTCGTGAAATCCTCCTTAACCCTATCCAAGAATGCAATGGGGATTTGTCGCCCTACTGACTCAACAGCGACTACACAGTATGCTGCAGAACAAAATAAGGCATCATATTATCAATTTCATATTTGGAACAAACCTGGTTATTGAAATATACAAGGTAATATAAACTCAATGGTCTTGACTAAGATTTCGAACATTGGTCATTATTCATTACTCACTAGTACCCATTGCTAAGTTTTTCATGCACAGCGGTCACTCTTACCAATCATGCAGCACCAAAAAAAAAAAAAAAAAAGGAAAGAAACATAACTCCAATATGGAAACCAAAGAAACAGTAGCATCTGAAACAAAACACAGAGCAATAGATTGAACACCTTGACAAATAGTGTTCACTTTTTTAACCAAAACAGCTTTACATGTCTTCCATTATAGTTTCCACACAATATAAACAAAACAAGATAACACCCGGCATCTTCAACTATACAGACTATTATCTTCTATGTGACTTCATTCCCATTTCTATTAGGCAGACCAAATAACAATTCAATCAATCAATAGAGCAGCATCTATTTCATATAATGTTGCATTAAAATTGTGGATAAACTTGTCATCAGTTTTATACACAAGGCCCACCCAATGAATTCATACTGTCATTGTAACATGCTAACAAGGCTGTCAGGGAAAAACCAATTATAAAGCAAAATAGCCTGCAAGGTACAAGAGAATCAGAAAACAATATAAAGTGCTCCCAAAATCAACACTTAATTTTTTTTACATAGCAATATCTCAAGCAAGCTCCTCCTGCATGATAGACTGCCTTATTTGCACCAAACTAATACAATCTTGTATAATACAACGGCACATTACCTACCACACTTAAGCACTTAGTATTAGTGAATTTGTAATGAATGGATGGCTCCTCTTCTTTTAACCAGGTACAAGATGATAAAGCATTTCAGCTATGAAATATTAGCATGAACTGTCACTTACTTGCTGCTATAATTGCCTATTTCAATCATTTTAAAGCATAAAATCACGGATACATTATGTTATCCTCATACTAGATTAGTCACTGGCATTCTTATTACAGAAACATCACCATGCCGCCACACATATTGTTATGACAAGCATGCCTTGCAAGCACATAAAGCTCCTCACCAAGTCCATCTGCTAATATAGCGAGTATATCTAATGCTACTAAAGCAACGGGTAAAACACCCAACAATTCAAGCCAGTTAAACACATCCCATATTGCTTCGACACCTCCGCAAGTACAACCAAACTCCAATTCAAAGTAATGTCCCTTGGCTAACGAACTACTACACAACTAGGAGCAAATTTCTCGAGCGAAGTTCCCGGTGCATCACAAGTTCACAACACAAGGAACGCCTCAATCACCAGCCCTAATCGAAATGAACAAATCCGCGAGATCTAGACACGGACTGCCCAAATCGAGCATACGTCGCATCAGATCCAAAAACACATCAGGGAAAATCGGCACGAATCGTACAACGAAAAGCACAAATCGGTCGGGACGAGTGGAGAACTCACTGTAGCCGTCCTCGACGAGGTAGTTGAAGGTGTGGCCATCGCAGTTGTAGGTGAACTTGTTGTTGCTGGCCGGGAGCTTCATGAGGCACTGGGAGGCGATGGTGGTGAAGTTGCCGGTGAACTCCGTGTACTCGGCCAGGATGACCGTGCCACGGGCCACGAACGCGTAGATCAGCGACTGCTGCCCCATGGCCTCCTTCTCCCTCTCTCTCGCCGCCGATGAGTTAGAGCTCACGCCGGAGCCGCGGGGAAACCCTAGGGCTAGATCTCGGCGAGGTGGGGAGGTGCGGGTGCGAGGAGAGGGGAAGGGGGAAAGGTCGGTTTAACCTGTGGGTGTTAAAGCAGGGGGAAATGGTGAGGGTGGAAAAAGAAAAAGAACAAATTTTTGGTTCGGTGAGTTTTTACAGATTGCTCCTTCGAAAATTTGGATATTATGGCCGCGGACGAGTTTGGTGGTCTCGCTTTTGCTCAAGAGACGCGCCGAAGTATGTTGTGTTTATACGCTTCCGTGTCTAGTCAAAACAGAAATTTAATAAGGTGTTTATGCAACGGTATCTCATTTTAATAAGATAATCTATCATCTTATATGTTATTGTGATCAACGATATTAACTACCACTACATCTTTACTATTTGTCACTAGTGACTCTTCAACTATAAATTAAGTTCAAAAAAAAGATAAACTCTTGCAAATTTCATACCCTCTCGCATCCATTATATCATGATAACCACTGCTGCATCAAGAAAAAAGTATTTCATTTCATAATTAATAGGTCAATAACATCAATAATTCATCTTATACCAAAATAAATATGTAAACCATTGTTTACGCCCAATCTCAAATGCTAATTATATGCAAGACCTTGAATAGTAGCAAAACCAAAGAACCCTTCTGGTCTTGACTCCAGTCATCTTCAAATGATAAAATGTCACAAGTGGCTTGATTCCATAATTATCATAATTCACAAAACGTCTGCTATAAATAGTACTTTTTTATTTTAAACACTCTGTGATTGACTTACAAATAAGACAAGTATTATAATTTTTAATGTCAGTAGACTAGCATAACATAGGTTAAACTAGTGAGAGGTTTGAACAATATTTTTTTTTTCAATATGCTTGAAAATGATCCTTTACAGTCTTTTCATTGGAAATAGCCCAGGATCACAAAACTAAGTTCTAGTTTTTATCATGTTTCATATGAACACATCTCTATTTAAAAAATAGATAACAAAAGACCACAAAAATAAACTTTGGTAAAATCAAGTAGTAACACATGTAACTCATGCGATGAGGTTGCCCTGATATTCACGGGAACAATTGCATTTAGCTACCAACTCGTAAGATTAATATGTCTAACTTGAAGTATTTATGGAGATTATTTTGTATTTTATATTTTTGGTTGCGCTAATTGATTGTGTTGTGTGTTGACTCTTTTCAATAGTAGCATGTTATTTTGGATAAATCGTGTCAATGTTATTTGCTTTACTATCAAAAACTAGCAAACCATTATGTGATCATAAAATTGTGTAGTATAGTAAAAAAGAAAGTTGATTATAGAAATATGTTAGTTTATACTCAATTTCCAATGGTCCAAGATAAAATTATTAGTCAAAGTTTTACGGATAAATTATCAACCATATATTTGACTATAATAACATATAAAAATAGTAAAATCTTGACTAAATCAAATCTATTTGCCACATATGAGTCAAGAAATAAACGGAAGTCAAATCTTGTTAGTATTGTCAAGATTTGACTTGATAAAAACTAGTTACTAACAAACATATTCTAGATACTTGTCGATGATTTGGACTCGGGGTCCTCAGTTGATCTTATGTATATTTATGAGTTGTGATATCTTTCACGGTGCTCCTCTGGGAAGGTAAGATAAGTAATGTCTACAAGAACACAAATGAATTTATACAAGTTCGAGTCCTCGATGGTAGGAGTAATAGCCCTACGTCCTATAATGATTTCACTATGTAGGAAAAAAGTGTTTACTAGAGGGAGGAAGAGATGATCACAAGCGAAGATCTCTTCTATATTATTGTCTATCTAACTATGCCTAAGTCTTCAAGCTTTGTTGACTTGTTGTCGTGCTTATTAATCGCCCTTTACATCATGCATCAACCATCCTTTTATACTAAATGAAAGGACGTCAAATGTGAAGCGGTTTGGGACGGTTGTCCTGGTGCAGTTCGTATAACCGCACTCATTTCCTTCGTCGGTTAAGCACGTGCAATCATGGATAACCGCACAGGTCAACCTCCTGGCGGTTGTCTTCACACGTGAGAGAAGTTGCTTCGTGCCTGAGAACGTGTCCAGTAGAGTTTTGAACACCCCCAGGTTACCTTGATCGCATATAGTCAGCGACTCTCTGATCGCGCACTGGCTGCAATCATAAGCTAACTATGTGCCCATCAGCGACCATAGTGGTTATTATAGACACATATCATATTCGAACCTGACTTGAACTCGATATGTGTTACTCAAACTAGCTCGGGTGATAATCCTCGTTAGCTAGCCCCCAAATTTGAAGAAAACAAAAAGACTGATTTACTTCAAATTTTAATCCTGTGTCAAATTTATAACCCAACGCTTCAGCTTCTTCAATTCTAATACTGGACGCCGCATGGCGGTTTATCTCCCAAGGAAAACCATTTAGTTTTTCTCAATAGGTAATAATGAATTTATTGACTTGTGTAATCAAGACAACAACTGCAAGTGCGTTTTAAGAACTCGAGACGTTCGTGGGAACGAACCGTCGCCTCTGAGCTTTATAAATAGCACAACCTCTCAGTTTTTAAGACTTACACATTCCTTTAGAAAATCTGCTTTTGACTCCCTGTCTCGCATTTCCTCCTTTACTCTCACCTTGATGGTGAACCAAGATCCCAAGACAGTTATTAAGATTGAGAGTGATGAGGAAGAAATAGAAAAGACACAAGATATCCAGAAGGTAAACTTCTTCTAAAACATCTTATGATTTTCTGAGTCAAAGATTTTCCTAAGCAATTCATTTTAGACTTCACAGGTGATTGAGGAAATGGTCTCTCCAAAGAAGAGATCTAGAGATGATGAAGGATCCTCCAGTGGAGCCGCATCGAAGATTCTAAAGGGTGCTAGTATCTTTGTTGCCACATTGCCCCTTGCAACTCATCCACTTGCATCTTCATCTCTACCTTTGGAGATCCACAACAATCCTTCAAACTATTCCACTTCTGGAGGAAGTCCTACACCTCTGCGACCAGGCGGTCCTCAGCTTTTGTTAGGTGATCAATTTTCTGGGGAAAGTCTCACACTTCCGCGTCCAAATCCTTCCCAAAGCTTGGCTTTTTCCTTTGCTTCTCAAGTAATAGCTATCTTCACCCTCCCTGTTGGTTACATGTTTTATGAACTAACCATGAATACACAGGAGGTGAAGATCCCTGGAGCCCCCAGTGATCAGCTTGCTGAGATCCAGGCTCTTCTTGTGAGAGAGTAGCCTTGTGCAGAACTCTCCAAAAAGAAAAAGAAGCTCTGGAAAAGAAGACTGAGGAAATGTCTTCGGTCATTCTACATCTGGCAGAATGTTGTGACAACTCCCGCGAAGAGGAGCGCACATTCCGCGTAGTAGAGAGACTACGCTCGGCAGCAGCGAGAACTCTCCGATACAATAAGGAACAGTTGCACTCCTTTGCTTCGGGATGACGTAGATAGGCTTAGAGCTATAGCCAGTTCTCTTGGGGCAGCCAGTGTAAATCCTACTGACGCCAATACGTCCCTAGGAGAATTTTGTAAATTACTTTTGGATCAGGTCGATGCTTTGGTCGCCTGTGTCCCTTTTATATGTAAAGATTGTCAGAAATAAAGAATTTCTTTTCCTTATATATCTGACTCCTTAAAAAAGATTATGTAAAACTTATAATCCAAATTTTAAGGTACTTTACATTCTCTGTGTGAAAAAATGGTTACAAAAATGTCTCCGCGACCAAAAGTAAGTTTCTGTCCGAGATCGACTCAGGACAGTTCTTTTGGTCAAAAATAGCATTAAAGCCACACAGTGTAAAATAATCACCGCGGTCAGACAGAGTACTGCGACTACAGATTACTTATATTGCGAACATAAGTTATATACCGATCACAGAATTGCATTGCGATAAGTGCAATAAATATAAGCTTATCCTAAAATCATAAGGGATTGCTTCCTTAATGAAGTTTAAGAATTTCTCATACCTTTATTTGTACCATAGCCCCCGAATATGAAATAAAATGATTCTTAATAATGATACATTTTGTTTCAGATTCATTACAGGGTACTGATAACGGGTTCTAAGAGGAAAAGCACCCATTATGGGAACTTATAAAATATCTGACGAAGGGTCGTCTCGGACATATAAAAGGAGAAGGTAGCTTACTGAAGAAGCTTCGTAGCCAAAAAACCCTTCGTTGCCTTAGACATTCTCGCCGCACAAAACCCTCTTTTGCGCTCCTTGCCCTCGTTGTCTCCAAAACCATCGCCTTTCTTCAAACTTTGACAGCAATGGCATCCTGGAGCCGATCCATCCACCATATTGAACAAAGCCTGGTAGCGCTAGAGAAGGAAGAAATTCTTCCCCACAGCTGCTGATCAACTGGCAGCCAGCGGAGAAGAATGAAGAAACCTCATCTGTTCGCAAGGGCGAATTGGTGATCTTCGAGGAATATTTGCGCTGTGGGTTTCGATTCCCGGAAAGCGAGTTCCTTCGGGGAATCCTCGACCACTATGGGTTGGAGTTGGTGAATCCTACCCAAATGCTGTTCTTATCCTGGCGATCTTTTAGCACTTGTGTGAAGCGTTCGTTGGAGTGCTGCCAAGCGTGGATCTTTTTCGGCGCTTTTATTTCTCGGCGAGGTCGAAGAATGCCAATGCCGCTGGGTGCATCTACTTCCGTATAAGGGAAAAGAAAGAGTACCCATTCCTTCCTCTGCGGGATGCGGTGCATGAGTGACATCATAAGTGGTTTTACTGCACCCCTCCGTCGGAGAGCGGACTCTGGTTCGCGAACACCCGACCAGAGAAGGATAGCGAAATGGACTCTATTCCTTCTCTAAGTGCAGAATTAGAGAAGAAAGCTCAAGCTATTCTTTACCTAGTCCAACAGGGATTAACTGCGCGCGACATCATCCGTGACTTCATAAAGAACAAGATGGGCCCCTTACATGAGAGGGAACATCCGGCTTAGGAAGTGAAGTCCATAGCTGACAGCACTTTAGATTACAATATAGGTATGTCCTCTGGTTTACAAAATATGCAATTTTACCGATGAAGGATATCATATCGAGTAATTTTGCCTTTTTGCAACGCAGTTTTTTCTTTGTCCGAGATTGAAAAACGGACGAACTACCTTTTGCGATCGTACAATGCTTTGGCAGAAGGAGCTAAAGGGTCGCTTCGTCCCCAGAGCTTAGTAAATGCCGGCGATGATCTTAAACAAGAGCGTCGAAAGGTACAATCTTTTCCAATGAACTCTGTTGCAAACCGTCCATTGGACTTGTATTACCAAAGCATTTTTTTTAAACAACACAACTACTGGGAAAAATCACTGGGACGAAGCGTCCAAGCGATGACGTTGGACCTTCTGGGAGATTATCCGCGAAGAAGGCGAAGAAAACCCCCTCGAAGCGCAAGATGAAGGGGTCTGCTCCTGAAAAGCCTAAGAAGATCTTGGGAAGGGCTTCTTCACAAAGGAAAACTATGGCGCGAAGAAAACTGCAATAAGATTTTCCGTACCCCCCGTATTCCCAAGTACAAATGTAAATTACTTCTTAGTCGTACAGGGTGAGGGGAGTGAGGACGGAGAGGACGATGTCCCTCTCATTCGTCGCAAAAGGACATCGACCGATCCTGATACTGCTGGAACCTTGTCCCTGACTATAGGAACAGGAACGGAAGCACAGGGCCCCGTGACTACTGATGATCTTGTGGTTACAGATGAAACCCCTGTACCTGAGGCTTGTGAAGCCCCAGCACTAACAATTCCTCCCCTTCTAATTGAGGGAGCGACCGTGGTAAGAATTCTCACAGTCTGGTATTTTGTCATCTCTCTGCTTATACCCATCGAATTGTGTACATACAGGGAGAAGAGGAGACTGTCCTGTTCAGCAAGAGGAAAACAAGGACAGATGGCGATACTTCCCCAGGAGTACCCAGTGGGCTTCTTTCGCCCAGGAGCTCATCATCGAAACCCAAGTCATGGATGGGTTTCGAATAAAGTGAGAATTTCCCCTATTGATACTTCGATATGATCAACATGAGACATTCTAAATCACGATGTGCTTGTTTGTTTTTTTTAGGCGCAGGGATCCTGCGCTCAGTACTCCGGCAACCTTAACAAGCCTTGGTGCAACATCTACCGCAGAGGTCGCGGGTGAACTAAATTTTGCTCCCATGGCCAAGGAAATTCCTCAGGCCATTGTGAAGGAAATAGCAGCGGAGACCCAATCCCAAGGGATGGAAACTACAGTCCCGACCACAGAGGAGGATCAGCAGGAAAGATCAACTACTGTTCCTGTCGTGGAAAAAACAAGTCTTGAGGCTCGACCTCACGCTGATTTTGAGAGCAGTTCATTCAGCGATTATATAGAGGTACGTAGAACTCTTTTTATTATTTTTGAGTTCGCAGAAACTTAGGAATATTCAAACTTCTAAGAGCAATTTCTTATTGTGTTCTAGGACTTGACCCGGGTGGCGACTAGATCGATTGCTGTAGCAAAGCATATTGAGTTCGCGCAACGAGAGATCAACCGGCTACAACAGTAAGTGAGATGCATCTTATTTGCCTGAATTCGTGTCTAAGTTTAACGATTGTTTGCCTTGTTATAGAGAGAACGCTTTTCTTAACAAGAGCCTGGCTGATCGGGAAAATCAGGAGGTAACAGCAGTTGCCAAGATTTCCTTTCTAGAGAGGGAACTCCAGAAATCGCAATTGCAACTCTCCTGTAAGTATACTTCCGACCAGAAGAAATCATCTTTGCTGTATGAACTGTTATAATAATTGCTTATTGAGTTTATGCAGCGCAAGAGGATCAAATAAGCCATCTTTCAAAAGAGAAGAAAGACCTCCAGGCGACCATCGAGTTACAAAACTCGAAGATTGACACTGTCAACATGGAGAACGAAACCTTAAATACAACAATTTCATCTTGCAGTAGTGCTCAACTGAACATCTTCGAAAAGTTGAAGATGGTGGCAACTTTGCTAAAAGCGGATGTGGTTGAATCACAAAAGGATAATCCAAGCTTTAGCGAGTTAACCACATTGGTCGCGGCTCAGGCCGAATCACTTCTCGAGTATCTTCCTGAAGATACAAGGTGACAAGAAGAGGCAATGAGGGCAAATGTGCAATCTGTAGCCTCCGCCATCCTCTGCAGACTCCGTTTTTACCACGGCCTGATCTTGATCTAAAACCGATGGTAGGAGACACAGAGATCGAGAGTGAAGAAAAACTCGAAGCCATAGCGGTGGAATTGAAACCTCTGGTAGATAGTCTTTTAAAAGAGTTAGTCTTGTTTTGATTATTAATATAACAATTTTTGTACCTGCAAACATGTGTTTATACAATGCAGATGCATGTCTTAAATTTTGAAAAAGAATGTACTTTTCTTCATCTCGTGTTATGACCATATTCCCTTAGCCTCCTCTTGAGATCATAAGTACTGAATACTTTGGTATTATAACCTCAGGAGAAAATATGGGTGTTCTGGTGATCATAAATATCTAAGAAATGTTTTAACTTAGATACGATCATCTGATCATACCGATACTGACCTTAATACGACACCCGGCCTTATTTCAAACTGGCAGCCACTCGAATGATCAAGAACATGCCAGTAAGTCTCGTATGCGTTGAAAAACGGCTTATTGAGGGATGTCTTATCTGGATGCGACCATGAGATCGGCCAGCGAATCCGATCAGGGTATCGTAGCAAGATGATTATTGGCAATCGGCCCCCCGAGCAAGGCTCGTTATAGGTATGGCAAATAAAGAAGTGAATGTAACATGAGCTGAACAAAAGTACTCACGAATTTTTATCAAACCATGCTAATTGAACATTAAAAGAGATTGGAGAACTTACACTAAATCTTGTGTAGTTGATCTATGTTCCAAGTATTAGACAAGATTCTGCCATTCTTCATTGCTAACCAAGCCGATCCCGGTCGCGGTATTGAAACAACAATGTAAGCGCATTCCCACTGAGGAGAGAACTTATTGCAGTTAGACTGGTTTTGTATTTTTCGTAAAACCAAGTCACCCATGTGAAGACTACGTGGCCGCACCCTTTTGCTGTGAAATTTTTGCAAAGCTTGCAAATATACCGCTGATTTTATCAGCGCTCGATCACGTTTTTCTTTGAGGAGGGTTAAATCCTGGGTACGTTGTTCGACTTGATCAATCTGATAGAGTTGATCTACTCGAATAGAACCAATGCGAATTTCCATGGGCAATACCGCCTCAGCGCCATATACCAATTGGAAAGGTGTCTCACTGATCCGTTTGAGACATAGCCTTGATTTTCGCACTAGGCTCGCTCAAATTCTAATATGTAGAATAACGGGATCTTACTCGGAAATAACGAAACCCAAAGGTTGATAAAAAACACAGTATAAGTAAATTGCACAACTCTTTATTTCAAATAGGGCTTTACACGTCGAACGTTAGGCACATTTGCCTACATCGAAGGAACTATAAGTGTCTAAAACTCAAATAAGTTCTATGACTTTTCAATTGTATTTGATGATCTAAACTAGACCTATTATAAGGTATTTATAGTCCAATCGTATGAGTACATATCAGACTCAATAACCTAAACGTATTAGACTCATATAACGAACTAACTAATTAATCCTAAATGGATAAATTTAGTTCTATATATTCGGATCGGATTACAATTCCGAACAGGGAACGAATTCCTTTTCATGGTTATGAACCAATCCATGGTCGTGAAACCTTTCCGAACACAGTTAAGGTCACGAAACCTTATGCGATCAGGACTTGAAGATCCTCCCGGATCATGAGTCCCTTGTTGAGAAGGAGCCAACCCCTGTTGCGACCTCTCGATCAAACTGGAGATGTGGAAATTGGGCTTGTCCATGTTCTCTGGTGTACCACTTTGCCGCACGTGCTCGTTAATCTTTCCGACCAACTCAAAAAGTCTCCTTTGTGCCACTGCGGGTGGTAGTCACCTTCTTCTCCAGAATCATATCTTCGTGTAGAGGTTCGTCTCGTTGATAGACCAAGTCTTCAACAGATGATACTATAGTATCTGGCTCATCATCCAGCATTGAAAGCTCGAAGAGTTTGAGGTGCTCAACATTAACAACCGAGTAAATATCCATGTATGTAGGTAACTCGAGTTGATAAGCATTATTACCAACTTTCCGCAAAATCCGAAAAGGACCATAATGAATGAGTTTGAGTTTCTTATCTTCACCTTTAAGTCTCTCCTTACTCAGATGTAACCATACCATATCACCTTCTTGAAATTGCCCATCAACTCGGTGCTGATCATGTCGCGCCTTGTACTTGAGTTGAGCTTTCAGCAAATTCTGTTCAACCTCACGATGGAGTCATTGAATACCTTCCAAGAACTTTTGTGCTCGATCCTAATCAGATGCTTCCTTGCAGTTTTGTGTTGAGGTAGTGATCACAAACTCCATGTCGAATGGACTCTATGGTAGAAATCCTAAACAGACCTCAAACGGCGATTTTCCATTCGAACCATGCACTGCTCGATTAAAAGCAAACTGCAGGTATGGTATGCTTTCATCCCAGGTCTTCGGGTGCTTTAAGTTGTATCCCCTCAAGAGATGAACGACTGTGCGATTTATCACCTCGGTTTGACCATCAGTTTGCGGATGAAAAGCAGTACTCCTCTTTAGCTTGGTGTCCATCATTGTCCAGAGCGATCGCCAAAAGTGACTAAGAAACCGGGTATCGCGATCAGACACAATAAAAGTTGGCAGTTCAAAGTGTGTTCAAACGTTTTGAAAGAATACCCGAGATGCTTCTTCTCCCGTAATAGTCTTTCGACAAGGTATAAGAATAATCATTTTGGAAAACCGATCAACGACCACGAATAGATAGTCGTTGCAACGTCGGGTTTTAGGCAATCCTCCCAAGAAATCAATGGATATGCTCTCCCATGGTCGCGATGGAACTGGCAAAGGAGTGTACAAACCTAATTTTTGGTTTGCCGGTTTCGAGATGCTGTAGAGACCACAGCCTTGAACGAAACTAGCCACATCTTGCTGCATACACGACCAAAACACATGTCGGTGAAGATTTTGCAACGTCTTTGTAACCCAAAAGTGACCAGCTACCTTCGATGTGTACGCTTCTCGCAACCATTGAATTCAAGGTGCTCCATGAGGTATGCAAAGTAAATTGCCCTTGTACAAGAGTCCTTCTCGACGAGCGAACTCCGTAGGTTTTTTTGTTTCGAGCTCAGTTAGTGCTGTTCGGAAATCAGGATGTTCACTATACATAGTGGCATATTCATCATGACATAAGGGCCCGATCTGCATGAACGTTGATAAATAGAGGATCGTAACTAGTGGTCGCGACAACATGTCCGCCAATTTGTTGTGTACGCCCTGCTTGTACTTAATCACCAGATTAAACTGCTGCAGATACGACATCCACTTCATGTGCCGAGCTTGTTTTAGCTTGGACTGAGTTTGCAAATATTGCAACGGTTGATGGTCGGTGTGGACAACAATCTCTTTACCCAAGAGATAACAGCGCCAATGTTTCGCGGCCTGATGCAGTGCGCATAACTCCTTATCATAAATTGGGTAGTTCTTCTGTGCTTCCTGGAATAACTCGAAGTGATATGCCACTAGTCGATCTTCTTGCATGAGCATTGCGCCCATCGCATAACCTTAGGCATCGATTTCAAGCTCGAATAGTTTCTGGAGATTCGGCAAAGCTAACACAGGCGCCTCACTGATCTTTCTCTTCAGCAAGAGAAACGTGTCCTCATGTTTCCCTGTCCACTCGAACTTCTGATCGATCCTAGTTAATGCATGCAATGGAGAAGCCATAATCGAGAAGTGTCGGATAAACTTCCGAAGATATTGGCATGCTCCCACAAAACTACGCACATCCGTAACTGTGCTCGGTCGCGGCCACTTACAAATCACTTTTACCTTATCAGGGTCGATTTGCAACATACCGTTGCCGACCATGAATCCTAGGTAAAGTAGAGTTTGTTGGACGAACTCGCACTTCTTACGGTTGAGGCGAAGTCGATGTTGCCGAAACTGTTCGAACACCTTTTCGACATGAATGAGGTGCTCATCCCACGAACGATTATAAACTAGTATGTCGTCGAGGTAAACGATCACAAAGTCGTCGATGAACTGTCTTAATACGTCATTCATAAGACGCATGAAAGTTGCCGGGGCATTGCAGAGACCAAACGGCATGACCAGTCATTCGAACAGACCTTGTCGTGTTTTGAATGCAGTTTTCCATGTATCCTCCTCTCAAATGCTGACTTGATGATATCCTGACTTAAGATACAACTTAGAGAAGACAACGGCATGCTTCAATTGGTCTAGCAGGTAGTCAATACGAGGAAGGGGGTACCGGTTCTTGATGGTGATCTTGTTCAATGCTCGGTAGTAGATGCACATGCGTCAAGTTCCATCTTTCTTTGGCACTAACACCACTGGAGATCCACAAGGTGAACTACTCGGTTGAATGACACCATCGTTTAGCAACTCACCAAGTTGTCTCTTGATCTCTTCATTCTCCAATACTGAGTTGCAATACATACTCAGATTGGGCAGTGTCGCATCGGACACAAGCTGAATTTCGTGTTCGACTGGACGTTTCGGCGGACGAACCTGGGTAGTCTAGAACAGATCACTGTATTTCTCCAGCAGTCCCGACAAATGACCAGAATCCTCTCGGCACACCAATGACAATGCTGGTCGAGTACCCT
Organism: Pharus latifolius; assembly: GCA_019359835.1. Lineage (NCBI taxonomy): Eukaryota > Viridiplantae > Streptophyta > Magnoliopsida > Poales > Poaceae > Pharus > Pharus latifolius. The sequence continues at coordinate 91,402,440 of CM033321.1, read as the reverse complement.
CACCTTGATCAATGGGTCGAATCATAACAAGCACATACTTGTGACGTGCATTAACAATTCGTTTGGCTTGATCTGCGGTAATCAAGTTCGAAGTGTTGACGTGGCTGTCTCTACTGATCACAAACTTAACTCCGTCTTTGGTAAGGTCATACTCTTGCGCTCGCCGATGGAAGTGAGTGTCCTGATCATACAGATACGGACTCCCAAAGATCACCTGACAGATATCGATAGGGACAACATCGCATTGCACCTCATCGATATATCGTGCAGAGATCGCAAACTTCAACACACACTGACTCGTAATCTATTGGTTCATGTCGGATGTAAACCAACCCAGTGGATATGGTCGCGGGTGTGTGGTTGTCTCCAAACCAAGTCGCCGAACCAATCCAGCGGAGATTAGATTTTTCTGACTTCCGGGGTCGAATATCACTGCGACCACTTCGTGCTTCACCTGGATGTTGATGGTGAACAAGTCCTCCATTGGGTGATGGTCGTTTGGTGGATCTGAACCCTTCTCCTTCAGCATTGCCATTAGAGACAAGGTGGTATCTGCTTCATCAACCGAATTCACTCGGACAACTTCTTCGTCGGGTGAAGTCGCAATAGCCGTGGTTGTTCTTTTCCCTGGTCCATTTTTCTTTGGTCGAAGTTCAGGATGAAGCTTGTAGCATTTGTCCTTGGTGTGTCCCGCGACTTGACAATGTTCACAAAAGGCACCTGTGCCCAATTTTGAAGCGTTTTTCTTCGGACTCGGCTTTTTCTTTGTCGATGTCGCATTTTCCTTTGTGCCTTCCACCATGTCTTGGCGGGTCCTTCATCTTAAAAGGTGCAAATTTGACCTTTTGAGCGCTACTAAACCCTTTCAGGTCAAAGTAGGTCTCAAGCTGATCGAGCCATGAATCTAACTTCTCGGCATCAATCTCCCCATCATATATGGGTATTTCAATCTTAGCGTTGACCTTGAAAGATTCAACAGCTAAGGAGGTGTTGGCGAGGTCGCCGGTCTTGTGGTCGCCTTCATCTTCATCTTCGTCTGCCCTGCGCAAGTCTTCACACCCATTACCTTCCCTACTCCAGGAGGTACAATTATACCCTGTTGCTTAATCCAAGTAAGCACGGTTTCCATGTCGGTGGAGAGCTTAGCCACTTGTTCGGCTAGGTTAGCTTGAACAGAGGTATCGCCAGACATTGTCGGAGACGCGGCTGTAGGAACCGTCAATTGATCGCTTGAAGTTTCACCAGAGGTTTTATAACCCTGGCGAGTTTTCACCATCCATAGGATAGGAAAGTCGCTCTGATACCAACTTGATCAGCTTGAGACCTAACCTTGATTTTCGCACTAGGCTCGCCTAGATTCTAATATACAGAATAACAGGATCTTACTCGGAAATACCAAAACCCAAAGGTTGATCGAAAACACAGTTCAAGTAAATTGCACAACTCTTTATTTCAAAGAGGGCTTTACACGTCGAACGTTAGGCACACTTGCCTACGTCAAAGGAACTATAAGTGTCTAAAACTCAAATAAGTTCTATGACTTTTTGATTGTATTCGATGATCTAAACTAGACCTATTACAAGGTATTTATAGTCCAATCGTATGAGTACGTATCAGACTCAATAACCTAAACGTACTAGACTCATATAACGAACTAACTAACTAATCCTAAATGAATAAACTTAGTTATATATATTCGGATCAGATTACAATTCCGAACAGGGAACAAATTCCTTTTCATGGTCGCGAACCAATCCATGGCCACGAAACCTTTCCGAACACGATTAAAGTCGCGAAGCCTTATGCGATCAGGACTTGAAAATCCTCCCGGATCACTCACCGGTGGCTCGACTACAGGTAGTATGTAATGCCCACAGAACGGAGTAGAGTTCATCTACCCAAGCCCCCGATCACATCTTAAGGCGATCGAAAACACGTCTTTTGATGCCCTGTAATATCTGCCCATTGACACGTTCGACGGCACCATTGCTCTGTGGATGAGCTACAGAAGCAGAGCACACCTTAGTTCCAATATTGTCGCAATAGTCCAAAAAGAGACTGCTAGCGAATTGAGAACCATTATCAGTAATGAGACGACTTAGAACACCAAATCGAGTGACGATGTTTTTATGAAAGAACTTTTGTGCCGCAGCAGCAGTGACATTATGGACTGGTTCAGCCTCGATCCACTTTGTAAATGTGTCAATAGCTACGAACAAGAACTTGTATCCATTAACCGCTTGTGGCATAGGACCCACAAAATCTATCCCTCAGACCGCAGAAGGCCATGTTAAAGGGATAGTTTGTAAGGTATACGCGGGCTGATGAACCTGTCTTGCATGAAATTGACACTAAGTGTAGGATCAAGGATGCTGACTAGAGGGGGTGAATAGGTGGCTTTTAAAATTTCTTTTCAATTAAGCAATTTTAAAGAATAATTGAGAGACCTAATTATACAATGAGGCTTAAAAGCAATTTAATCAACTAGTTGCATTCAATCAAATGAACTATTCAATAAGACATGCAACAATGGTAAATATAGCAATTGTGTCAAGATGAATGTAAAGCAAATATGAAATATGCAATTTGACACAATATTTTTACCGAGGTCTCGGAAACTCGCCCGTTCTCCCTACTCCTCGTTGAAGCGCTCACTCGGAGCCTCGCTTCTATATCCACGAAGGATATCTCACTAGGGTTGCTCCTTCTCCACACCGGATAGGCGAGCACCACACCTTTCACAATCTTTTGCCGGCCTCTCCGACAAACTTCAATTGGAGAGATCTCGGCTCTTCTCTGGCACCGTCTAGGCGAAGGCGATCGCCAAGAGTAACAAGTCGGACACGCTCATTTGAACAAATCGAGTGCTAGAACCTCAAGAATGCAAATGAGATGCTTAACACTCTAGCACTAGCATGCAAATGGTGATGGAAGTGCACTAAGCACTATTAGCTTAACACAATTGCTCTCTCTCTCAAATCACTCAAGATTTGGGCTCAATTCTAGCCTCTAAATGCAATAACACATATGCAACTCAATTGGCTAGGTTTTCAGCTGAAGAATGAAGTCTTTGAGCACCCACAAATGATGCCATACATGAAGTAGTTATAGCCTCAAAGAAAAACTAGCCGTTTGCAACAAACTGAACCAGATTTGTACAGGCCGGACATTGTCCGGCCACTTCAGACAGTGTCTGGTCAGTTCAACAAAAAACAGCCGTTGAAACGTGTCAGTTACCGTTGGGCGAAATTTGTGAAGGCCGGACGGATACTATTTGTCCGGACAAATGGATATATCTCTGTTAACTCTTGGCTCAAATAACTTGTACAGGCAGGACAATGTCCGGCCATTTCGGACAAAGTCCGCCCATGACGGACAAATGCCCCGAACGGATGCATTTGTCTCTGTTTCATTTCTCGGCTCAAAAAATTGTACAGGCCGAATAATGTCCAGTCATTTCGGATAAAGTCCGGCCACTTCGGACAGATAGCCCCGGACGGATGCATTTATCCGGCTACTACACACTGATAGTAAAACAAGCATAACTTTTGATCCAGAGATCCGATTGAGGTGATTTTTGGCTTTTTAGAAAGATAACTCAGAGCTCTACAATTTTGTCAACAGGAGAAAGACCTAGAAAAGTCTAGAAACTTCTAGAAAACTCAGAAAATTTCGTGCTATCAGAATGTTCAATCCAAAAATCATCTCAAATGCAATTTGGGGTATTTGCACATACGGATTTTGCCGTTTTCTCGCGGATGTGATTGCTGTCACTCAGCAACGACCACGACCACACAGGTCTGACATCCGATCGAAAACAGGTGGTCGATAGGGTTTGGTCGAGCGTACGCAAGCGAGCTGAAAACTGATACGACCAGTCTGAACTCCTACGACCACGCCCAAACCCTAAACATAAAGCCTCCAAACAAGCAACACAACCACGACCACGTATCAACACTGATACGATCAGAATATGCAAATACGACCACGACTAGCTCTAGATAAATAAACCAATTTAAACAACTGGCGATCACAACTAAGTGCCGTTTTCAAAACATTAATTTAATCTAATGCACATGAACTACACTTAGACTCACCAGCAATGGAAGACACTAGTGCAAGATGATATGAATGCATCTGAGCTTCCGCACTAGATAGATTCAAGCTACTAGTTTCCGACCCCTCTTAATAGTACGGTCAAACTAGTAAAAAGAAACCTATCAACCCGATCTGTCTCCAAACACCGAGACCGGTAAAACCCTAAGAAAACAATCCTTAATCTTGGATTTTACCTTAGGTGAAGTTCGACCTCGTGAAGTTCGACAGCTCAATGCTTGTCCCCATAAGGCTCGACCTCGCTAAGCTTGACCTCGCGAAGCTCGACCGCTTGACACTTGTCCTAGCAAAGCTCGACCTTGCTAAGCTTGACCTCGCTCGAGATGTCTCATATCGACTTCATCCTCTTCACACCCTTGCTCGCTTTTATCCTTCAATCAAACTGAGACTACAATACGTACACTCAATGCACAACATTAGTCTCATATATAAGTCGTCATTAATCACCTCCAGAGAAACTACTCCACACAGGAGTTAGCTCAACGGTTTCTCTTTCAAATGATATGACAAACTATATTCAACGAGTAGAAAATGAGTATAAGATAAAATACAATCATATAGATTGTAGATGATAAACACATACGCACATGATCTATGCTACTCATATCATGATATCAATCAACCTAGATGACCAAAGTGATGAGCTCCCCCTCAACATGTGCATCGATATAAAATCCACAACTGGAGTCATCAATCTCAAGATTTAACATATTACATTTTGATCAATCAATCAGCACAAGCTTGATGTAACCACCGAGCTCCTCCTCTACATATGCATCAATATCAAACCCGCAACTGAGGAAACATCCAATTCAGGGTTTACCGATAATCAATTCAATTCACTTGTGCTAAATCAGGATTTATCTAATTTGTCATTTGACCATCAAAACTGACATCTTCAGATTAACTTTAATCACAATGGATTTATCTAAATCGTCATTAATCATCAAAAGCTAGATACTAAAATCTACCTAGATCCAACACTAAGGGCATGTCTTGACCAAATATTTGGCATCATCAAGTGCCGAAGGCCAGTAAAAACCCTGTGGGAAAGCCTTCCCGACCAGTGTGTGAAATGACACGTGCGCACCACATACACCGTCATGGATCTCTTTCAAGAGGGACTTACCTTCCTCTTGAGAAATACAACGCATGAATACTCCTTGAGTACCCTTCCAATACAAAACCCTTCTATAAGTTTGTATAGGCGCGCTTTTCGAATCAACCTATCACTCTCGATTTCATCCTTGGGAAATGTCCTATATTCGAGATAGACCCTCAATGGATGGGTCCAATCTTCTTCATGTCCAAGGTTGGTAACGCAGACTGTTACCGGGTCATCTTCGACCGTAGTCATGATCAAAGGATGTTCTAGGTGTTCGACGAACACTCCTGCCGGAGCAGATGTACGTGAGGATCCAATTTTAGATAATTGGTCTGCGAGAATATTGTCCTTTCGCGGGATGTATTGGACTTCGAAATGACTGAAGTGTTTTTCCAATCTCCTCACTTCCCCTAGGTAATGAGTCATTGTCTCATCAGAGGTGATGTACTCCTTGTTTACCTGGTTTACGACCAGTTGTGAGTCTCCTCTCACCACTAATCGACGGACTCTGAGAAATTTTGCTGCCCGGAGCCCTACAATAAGACCCTCATATTCTGCCGCATTGTTGGTTGCGACAAAATGTAATTGAATGACATACTTGAGTTGGTCGCCCTGAGGCGTGATTAAGACCACCCTAGCCCCCGAGTGTTGAAAACCGCGAGAGCCATCAAAATACATCGTCCAATGATTAGTATATGATAAGTCCTTAGATTCTTGCATAGGTGGGTCAGGGTTAGTCCATTCGACCACAAAGTCTGTAAGGATCTGAGACTTAACTGCCGTGCGAGGGGTGAAATGGATGTCAAATGCTCCAAGTTCCACAGTCCACTTCGCAATTCGACCAGATTTCTCTGGGTTTCGAATGATATCTCCTAACAGAAAGGACAAGATTGATAGAAAAAGCAAATTTGGAAGTTGTCAATTATTGGGGAGATCATTAGTGTCGTGGTCATCTAAAAAGCAAAACTCTGTAGCTCTCTCCACCGCTGAAGCGGAATATGTGTCTGCAGGAAGTTGTTGTGCTCAAATCTTATGGATGAAGCAGACATTTCTGGATTACGGAATTAAATTTAATCAAGTGCCACTCTTGTGTGATAATGAAAGTGTCATTAAAATTGCAAATAATCCAATTCAACATTATAGAATTAAGCATATTGAAATTTGGTACCATTTTATGAGAGATCATGTGGCAAAAGAAGATATTGATGTGAGTTATATCAGAACTGATTTGCAACTAGCAAATATTTTCACCAAACCACTAGATGAAACTATATTTTGCTTTCTAAGAAATGAATTGAATATTATTGATATATCAAATGCTAGTTGATCTAAGATAAATGTCTGTTTTTCCTGTCCTCCCGCCTTTTTGTGCTTGATGACAAATGGGGAGAGATTCTTGTGTTTCTTGCTTCATTAAAGGCATTGTTTATGCTTGGGGAGAGATTAGGGAGAAAGATTCTTGAGATATCTCATGATCTATCATTATAGATTCATCATTATAGGTTCACTCTCAAATCTCAAATGACTCATATGGGTATTTATATATATGCATGCATTTAGGGGGAGTTCCTGAATATCTGTTAATTATGCATGTACTTAGGAGGAGTCATTTGATTTTATTCATTTAAACACTTGTTGTCATCAATCATAAAAAGGGGGAGATTGTTGCATCTAGACCCTTATTATTGTGGATTTTCATTATTGATGACATTAAGTGTTTTTGATCTAATTATGTTTTTGAGTTATATGTATGCAGAGACCTAAGAGCAATTTCGTCTAAGGTCGCAGTATTGCCAAAGTCGCAAGCATAAGGTCGGCAAGTAGAAAGCCGCAGAGACCTAAGCTATCTGGAGGATCTGCAAGTCGCAAGCACAAGGTCGCAAGCCGAGGACAAAAGCACAAGGTCATAGTGTCGTCAAAGGTTGCAAGTCCAAGGTCACCAAGATTGAAGATGCAAAGGACTTAAGGTAAATGAGTTTTTATTTTGTACCGGTCTCGGTGTTTGGAGGTCGATCGGTTTGTAGAAAATTTGTTTTTTAGTTTCAACCATACTATAAAGAGGGGTTGCAAATTCTCTCTACATTTCTAGCATAAACCGAGAAACTACTAGGTCATTGCATTGCATTTGTTTCGGTTGGATTTGATTTGGATTTTCAGATGAGTTTTTGACAATAGAAGAGTTTTTGCTTTTTCTAGAAAGATCTAGGTAGATCTGGCTTTTTCTTCTATTGAAAAAAACATATCTCTTTAAATTATCTTTCAAACAAGCTATCAAACACTTAAATTTAATTTCTGGATCAAAAGTTATGGATGTTTTTATCCAAACTGACTGTCAGTTATTTGGTTTTTCAGTTGAGTTTTTGATAGTAAAAGAGTTTTTGTATTTTCTAGAAAGATATAGGCAGATCTGGCTTTTTCTTCTGTTGACAAAAAAACAGCCCTTTAAAATATCTTTCAAACGAGATATTAAACTTTTCAATCGGATCTCTGGATTAAAAGTTATAACTGTTTTATCCATATTGACTGTTAGTTTGGATTGTCAGTTTTGTTAACTGACAGTTGTCCAGAGAGGTTGTTTTTTGAGCTGAAATTTTTTGAACTAAACTGACTATCAGTTTGCATTTCTACCTCGAGCTGTTTGATTTGTTTTTCTGTTTAAACTGGACGTTTTTGTGGTCAAAACTGACTGTCAGTTTGGAGTATCAGTTTCCATATACGACCAGCAAAGTTTTATTCGTGATTTTTGTCACCCGTTGAGGTAGGAACTGACTGTAAGTTTGTGCTATTTTGTTTCCATAAACGACCTCAAACGGCTAGCTGAGTTTTCTCCGGATTTACTTCTTTCTGGTCGTGACCCAAACTGACTGTCAGTTTGTACTGTTGCTTTTGTGTGCGAGCTCCAACGGCTAATTTGTTTCTTGAGGCTATAAATAGAGGCATTGAGCTATTGTTTCATATATCTAGCAGCCTCACATTCTTATACACTCTTGAGTTTTAGTTCTTTACACAAAATATTGATCTGTTGATCAAGTTGAGTGTTTCTGAGATCCACCGAGTTTTTCTGTTCGCATTGTTCTTGCATACTTAGAATTTTTTGGTGATTGTTGGAGGTCTAGAAGAGACCTTGCTGTTTATTACTCTTGGTGAACGCCCTCACCTAGACGGTTTAGTGGCGTGGCCGTTGACCTCTCCTGTTCAGAGATTGTCGGAGAGACTCGGCGTATTTATAAAAGGCATCAGTACTCGCCTTTTCAGAGTGGACAAGGAACAACCACTAATGAGAAATATCCTTCGTGGATATTGAAGCAAGACTCAATTCACTTGAGTGCTTCAACGAGGATTAGGGGAGACCGGGCGTGTCTCCGAGACCTCGGGAAAAATTTTGTGTTCGTTCTCTCTATCTTTTCTTTTTAATATATTGAATTGCAATTTGGTTTTTCTCTTTGCAAAATTTGTTTTTATTTAAAGTTTTTAAAGCCTCATATTCACCCCCTCTAGTCGGCATCCTTGATCCTACAACGGCTACTGAGTATATGAAGAGGCGGCGTGGCTAGGGTTTCTCATGACCTACTAGAGAATACATGGGCCGAAGGCCCGAAACAAGGTGTCGCAGCACCGACTTGGCCCAATCAGAATCTGGTCAAAATTTGTTTTGTTAATTTCTGGAGATCCAGAAGGAATTTGGACGTGGGGCCAGATACATTGGAAAGATCTCGTCATGGGCTTCTCCGTGGACTATAAGAATGTCCCAATCGGACTTCGTATCAGGGAATTATGGTCATTTGAAAACAGGCTGCTCCTGGATGGCCGAACCAGACTCCAACTCGAATCCATCTTGGACTCCAACTCGACTTGGGCTCTTTGCTGGTCCTCGCGTCCTTGCTGGTCCTCTTCATGGTTCCTAAGTATAATATTATCACCATTAGATAGTAAACCATTCTCAAAACCATATATATATAAATTTAGGAACGAGTTCATCTTGCAATGCAACAATCGGACTTGACCGCGCGTTATTGGTCCTTGTGTAACAAGTGATGTCCTCATCATCCTCCCCCTCTTGAAGTGGAGCCGTCCTCGGCTCAAGCTCGTCTCCCCCTCTTGAAGCGTGACACGTAGTGTTCGACGTCGCGTCTCATCTTGGGCCAAAAGAAGTGAGTGGACAGCACATCTTCAATTTTCTTCACTCCAAAATGACCCATCAAACCACCTCCATGTGCTTCTTGCAAAAATAAAAGGCGAACGGAGCTAGCTGGAACGCATAGCTTGTTAGCACGATAAAACAATCCATCATTCAGCACATATTTATTCCATGTTCTCCCTTCCTTACAAGTTTCAAAAGCTTCTTTAAAATCCAAATCAGTGGCATATAACTCTTTGATCGTTTCTAAGCCAAAAATCTTGTGATCTAGTTGTGACAACATGGTATAACGCCTAGACAAAGCATCAGCAATAACATTTTCTCTTATGTTTTAATGACATATGGAAATGACTCTATGAATTCAACTCATTTAGCATGTCGTTCATTCAGTTTGCCTTGACTTCTAATATGTTTCAAAGATTCATGATCAGAGTGAATAACAAATTCCTTAGGCCAAAGATAATGTTGCCAAGTTCCCAAAATGCGCACTAAAACATACAATTCCTTATCATAAGTGGAGTAATTCAGAGATGGCCCATTCAAATTCTCACTAAGTAGGCAACAAGCTTACCTTCTTGTAGCAGCACTCCTCCTATTCCCATTCCGCTAGCATCACATTCTATTTCAAAAGTCTTACCAAAATCTGGAAGTTGGAGTAGAGGTGCATGTGTAAGCTTCTCCTTAAGCGTGTTGAAAGCTTGTTCTTGTGCTGGCCCCCATCGAAAAGGAACGCCCTTCTTTGTCAACTCATTCAGCGGGGAGGCAATGGTGCTGAAATCTTTCATAAAGCGTCGATAGAAACCTGCAAGATCATGAAAACTACGCACCTAGGTGACCGTCTTAGGGGTCGGCCAGCTCTTGATAACTTCAATTTTTGTTTCATCCACCTCGATTCCCTGTGGAGTAACAACATATGCAAGAAAAGAAACTCGATCCATGCAAAAGGTGCACTTCTTAAGATTACCGAACAAGCGTGTATCTCTCAAAGTGTTAAAAACAGCACACAAATGCTCAACATGTGCATCCAAAGACTTGCTATAGATCAAGATATCATCAAAGTAAACCACCACAAATTTTCCAATGAAAGCACGTAAAACCTCATTCATCAAATGCATGAAAGTGCTCGGAGCATTAGTTAAACCAAAAGACATTACTAACCACTCATAAAGCCCGAACTTAGTTTTAAATGCAGTTTTCCATTCATCGCCCAATTTCATTCTTATTTGGTGGTATTCACTACGCAATTCAACCTTTGTGAAAACAATAGAACCACTTAACTCGTCAAGCATGTCGTCTAACTAGGAATAGGATGACGATACCTTATTGTAATATTGTTAATGGCTCTACAGTCTACACACATACGCCAACTACCATATTTCTTTAGAACCAAAAGCACAGGAACAGCGCAAGGACTAAGGTTTTCTCATACATACCCGCGGTGCAAAAGCTCTTGGACTTATCACTGAATTTCCTTTGTCTCCTCTGGATTTGTCCTGTACGCTGCACGGTTTGGTAATGAAGCCCACGGAATCAAGTCAATTTGGTGCTCAATACCTCTAATTGGTGGCAGCCCGGGGGTATTGTAAGATCGAGGATGCCGACTAGAGGGGGGGTGAATAGGCGGTTTTTAAATTTTTCTTCTAAGTTAGTGATTAACAACCTAAATTGCAATAACAAGTTTCTAAAGATGTGAGTGACAATTCAACACAAGTTTTGCAATTTATAAAAGATTAAGAACAACAATTATATCACTAAGAAATTAAAGCAAGTAGTAGAGATAACCAAAGAGATCGAGTTTTTCCCGAGGTCTCGGAGACTCACCCGGTCTCCCCTACTCCTCGTTGAAGCGCTCTCTCGGAGTCTCGCTTCTATATCCACGAAGGATATCTCACTAGGGTTGCTCCTTCTCCACACCGGATAGGCGAGCACCACACCTTTCACAATCTTTTGCCGGCCTCTCCGACAAACTTCAATTGGAGAGATCTCGGCTCTCCTCCGGCACCGTCTAGGCGAAGGCGATCGCCAAGAGTAACAAGCCGGATGCGCTTTCACTTGAATCAACCACGTGCTAGAAGCTCAATGATGCAAATGATATGCTCAACACTCTAGCACTAGCAATCTAATGGAGATGAAGTGCACTAAACACTCACACAATCTCCCTCAAGCTCTCTCTCAAATCTACTCAAGATTTGGGCTCAATTCTAGCCTCTAAATGCAATAACACATATGCAACTCAATTGGCTAGGTTTTCAGCTGAAGAATGAAGTCTTTGAGCACCCAAAAATGAAGCCAAACACGAAGTATTTATAGCCTCAACGAAAAACTAGCCGTTTGCAAGAAACCGGGCCAAAAGTTGTACAGGCCGAACATTGTCCGGCCACTTCAGACACTGTCCGGCCAGTACAAAAATTTCAGCCGTTGCAAATGTGTCAGTGACCGTTGGGCGAAATTTGTGAAGGCCGGACGGATACCATTTGTCCGGACAAAACGTCCGGACAGATGGATATGTCTCTGTTAACTCTCGGCTCAAAAAACTTGTACAGGCCGGACAATGTTCGGCCATTTCGGACAAAGTCCGCCCATAACGGACAAATAGCTCCGGACGGATGCATTTGTCCGTTCCATTTTTCGGCTCAAAAAATTTGTACTGGCCGGACAATGTCCGGCCATTTCGGACAATGTCCGGCCAGTTCAGACAAATAGCCCCGGACAGATGCATTTGTCCGGCCACTGCACACTGACAGTAAAATAACCATAACTTTTGATCCAGAGATCCGATTGAGGTGATTTTTGTCTTGTTGGAAAGATAATTCAGAGCTCTACAATTTTGTCAACAGGAGCAAGACCTAGAAAGGTCTAGAAACTTCTAGAAAATTCAGAAACTTTCCTGTTGTCAAAATGTCCAATCCAAAAATCATCTCAAATGCAATTTTAGAGTATTTGCACATACGGATTTGCCGTTTTCTTGCGGATGTGATTTGTGTCACTTAGCAACGACCACGACCACACAGTTCTTGACATCCGATCGAAAACAGGTGGTCGATAGGGTTTGGTCGAGCGTACGCAAGCGAGTCGAAGACTGGTACGACCAGTCCGAACTCCTACGACCACGCCCAAACCCTAAACATAAAGCCGCCAAACAAGCGACACGACCACGACCACGTATCAACACTGATACGATCAGAATATGCAAATATGACCACGACCAGCTCTAGATAAATAAACCAATTTAAACAGCTGGCGATCACGACTAAGTGCAGTTTTCAAAACATTTAATCTAATGCACTTGAACTACACTTAGACTCACTAGCAATGCAAGACATTAGTGCAAGATGATATGAATGCATCTGAGCTTCCGTACTAGATAGATTCAAGCTACTAGTTTCCGACCCCTCTTAATAGTACGGTCAAACTAGTAAAAAGAAACCTATCAACCTGGTCTGTCTCCAAACACCGAGACCGGTAAAATCCTAAGAAAACAATCCTTAATCTTGGATTTTACCTTAGGTGAAGTTCGACCTCGTGAAGTTCGACCGCTAGACGCTTGTCCCCGCAAGGCTCGACCTCGCTAAGCTTGACCTCGCGAAGCTCGACCGTTTGACACTTGTCCTCGCAAAGCTCGACCTTGCTAAGCTCGACCTCGCTCGAGATGTCTCATATCGACTTCATCCTCTTCACACCCTTGCTCGCTTTTATCCTGTAATCAAACTGAGACTACAATACGTACACTCAATGCACAACATTAGTCTCATATATAAGTCGTCATTAATCACCTCCAGAGAAGCTACTCCACACAGGAGTTAGCTCAACGGTTTCTCTTTCAAATGACATGACAAATTATATTCAACGAGTAGCAAATGAGTATAAGATAAAATACAATCATATAGATCGTAGATGATAAACACATACGCACACGATCTATACTACTCATATCATGATATCGATCAACCTAGATGACCAAAGTGATGAGCTCGCCCTCAACATGTGCATCGATATAAAATCCACAACTGGAGTCATCAGTCTCAGATTTAACGTATTACATTTTGATCAATCAATCAGCACAAGCTTGATGTAACCACCGAGCTCATCCTCTACATATGCATCAATATCAAACCCGCAATCGAGAAAAACATCCAATTCAGGGTTTACCGATAATCAATTCAATTTACTTGTACTAAATCAGGATTTATCTAAATTGTCATTTAATCATCAAATCTGATATTTGCATATTAACTTTAATCATCATGGATTTATCCAAAACGTCATTAATCATCAAAACCTAGATACTAAGATCTACCTAGATCCAACAATCTCCCCCTTTTTGATGATTGATGACAACACCTTTTATGATCTTAATAAATCCAAAACAGATTATTCAGCTCCCCCTCAATATATGCAATAGTATATCGGAACTGAACACAATATATAATTATATGAGTTTAGAGATATAAATGACAATTGAGCACAAGTTCAATCAAGTCATTTTCCAAAATATCAACTATCTCAATTTTCTCTAACTCAAATATCTCTTCCAAAGATTGATGTTAATGATATCAAATAATATCTCTCCCCAAATATCATTATTAATCTCAATTTTGTCCTATCATCTTTCTCAGATATCAATATCAAATCACCAATTTGTACCCAACCCATTTGATATCTATCCCCTTTGTCAATTTACTTAACTGACTCTAATGTCTCCCAAATTCTCTCTAAATCTCTTCTCCTAAGACTTTCTCTAAAGTTTATCTCTAAAACATTCTCTCTCAAATACTATCACAAATACTATCTCTCCCCCTTTGTCATCAAGCACAAAAAGGAAGTATTGAGAACTTAAATTTGGAGAAACGATATTTTCTAGGGCATGAGATTTTATATGAAATGGTTTTTTTATGCAAAAGCATGATTTCAAGAAGGTTTGTTTCAAGGGATTTTGAAAATCACATTTAAAATATGGAGAAGATATCAAAACAAATAACATATAGTGAATATATCGATGACATTTATAGCTATGGCATTTGATCCATTTTGAACATTCAAAATCTAGATGCATCTAATTTGATGTGAACATATTCGCTAGATGCATATGGGCCATATCAAGATCCAACTCTAAACCTCTTCATGCCACAAACTCTTGTATACAATGGTGTCGTATATCACTATACTTTAACCGAAAGTTTTGAATCAAATTTACTCAACATTTTTACGACACTTGCAATATTTCGTAAGAGTGGCATCTATTCGAAAGCAATTAGATAATCCAATGTTTTGTTTTCATCCATAAGAATTTAAGTACAACAACCATTGGATGTATTCTTTCGATCCCTTCAAGTTATGTAATCCGAATCCAAATAATCAACTAATTCAAGATTTGTACTTTTCGGATATCAAAGATCTATCTAGGATTGCATTTCAATTACCTAAGAATGCATTTAATGGAAATGATATGACATTCCTTAGGATATAATCGAATTCTAGCATATTTGCAATCACTAAATATGATGACGAGTCTAAATACGGTAAAAGAAAGCAAAACTATCAATCAAGGATCGATAGAGTTTAGAATTGAGCGCTTTTTCGTGTTCGTCCATGTCGAGATGTTCATTTGTAGGTTTGAGAGTTGTAATAGCTTCATCATCTTGCATCTCGAAGCTTCTGAGCGATTGCTTCACATGCTTGAATTTACTCTTGAACATCGCGTTCTTGAGTTGCTTGTTTTGTCATGCATGGAAGTGACGTAGCTCTTGAATTATCTCGCTTTCCCTAAACATCATCTCACAAAAATTCTTGATAGAGGGATTCATTAGTATAATCAAAAGTCATATCATCAATATGTATTTGACACACAAGAATATAATGTCTTGATTGATTGGTTGATGATGATTGTGTCAACCTTTTAATTTTGGAAAGCATTTGATATGAGAAAAGATTTTGAGCTTTTAAACCAATCCTAATTGGAAACAATGGATTTAATCCTCAAAAGTTCACTTCTTTTAGCATTTAAGATAAAAACATATATAAATGAGATATATGCCAAAAGGAGGTTTGTCGAAATATGTTTGGGTCACAAGGTTAAGAGAAGGACATATGACCTCTTGAAATATTCAAATTTTAAAAAGAAACTCAAATTTCAAATTTATACAATCATACTCCAAAGTCATGAAGATATATATGTTTTATAACTAAAAAGCATATTCAAACATATTCTAAATATTGATAAACCAATCATGAAGAATTGCAAGATATGAGGAGAAATGAAAGCTAGAATCTCACAAAACAAGGAGTAACAAGAAACATCTGAAATTTGTGATTTTTGCAATTTTGCTTCAAAAATGAAATCAAGTTCCATAATAGATTTGAATAACATGACATGAACTTAGTTGAATACCAATTGAATGAATTTTATTTGAAGGAGATCATGAAATCAATTTTCGAAAAGTGAGTTTTGGGTAAAAGAGTAAAACAAAAATGATTTTCATGAAAAGCTTCAATTCTTGAAGAATCTCGGATTTTTCTGAAGTTTTGCACTTAGATGAGTTTGAAATAGCATTTCAAACCAAGACATGGAAGAAAGTTTAGTCCAAATAGTCAAAATCACAAAAAATGCACTTTTGGGTATTTTCGGGTCGATAGCCATTTTCGGGCGACCTAGGATATGTGATAATTTGAAAACCATAGGCCTTTTGAGAATAAGTTCAATATGAACTATCTTCGGGTGAGTGAGTTCTAAATGTTTCATGTAGAAAGCTTTTATCAAATCTCAACACATCTTGTTTTATGGAAATAAATCTTTTTAGGCCAAAACAAGATCCCGAAGACTTCAATTTTGTCCAAATTTTGCATTTTAGCTCGAAACTCTTTTGTTTCACTTTCAAAACCTTTGAAATCATATTTGAAACATATTTATGAAGGTTTTGAAGTAATTTTGAACATTTTGAAAGTTTTGAGCTCTTCTTACATTTTTGCTCGTAAAAGACTCTTCTTACCAAAAGCATGCACTCTTTGATACATATGCACAATTAGGGTATGCAAGGATTCAATAACTTTGAATTTGCTCCCCCTAAATGTGTCAACCAAGTTTTGTCATGAAAAATATGCAAGAGATGAAAATGATCCATTTGAAAATCAAGAGCTCAACAATAATCCAAAAGGACTCAAATCGAGAAGATATTCAAATAAGCACTAAAACACATGAAAAGTTTCATAGAGATAGAACACATCAACACAAGAACTTTCCATGAAGATCCAAGATTCAAATATTTTAGTCATTTGAAAGAATTGAGAGATTAACATCCAAATAGACTAAAATTTTCTTAAACATGTTAGCTTCTTTATAATCATCAAAACATATGCAAACAAGTTCCAAAAATACCAAAATAAATTTTGGAGATAGATAATGCAATGAGGAACAATATTGCCTTTTATAGTGAAGCCAAATTCTGATCCAACAAAGAGATATGAAAAAGACAAAATTTGATCAGATTAAAGATTCAGATTTCAGGTTTCAGGTTTCAGAAATTTATTCTACACTTTTAAACACACCTGAAAATCTATGAAAATGACTTCCAATAATTTTGAAATAAATTTTCAAGAAAGACCAATAATAGAGGATAAAATTTCATATAGAAACATTCTTCAAATAGTCAACCAATAAAGAGATATGAAAAAGACAAATGTTGGTCAGGTTTAAAGTTTCAGATTTCAGGTTTTCAGAGATTCATTTTACACTTTTAAACGCACCTGGAAATCTATGAAAATGACATCCAATAATTTTGAAATAAATAATCAAGAAAGAACAATCATAGAGGATACAATTTCATATAGAAACTTTCTTCAAATAGTCAACCAATAAAGAGATATGAAAATGACAATTCAGCCCAAAACCACGAGAAAACTGAATTTTGCAAATTTCTTTTCCAATTTGTGAAAAGTGTCAATTTTGCTCAAATCAAGTCCAATTGGGATGAAAATTTGCAGGAATGAATTTCAATGCATCAAAAACATTTTCCAAAAAGGATTTTTTAATTGAGAGTTATGGTCAAATGAACCTTGTGTTAAGCAAAAAGGTTGAAAATCGATAAACTTTTGTAAATTGGGTTCAAATTTGATTTTCATTGGATTTTTGACATGAAAGGGCTTACATGGGTTAAACATATCATTTTGAACCAACACTCGCAAATATGGACCATCAAAATAGCTAAACTCATGTTTTGCATATTTAGGGTATTTCGTGTCAATTCAAGTTTTTTGGTGAGATTCAAATACCCATAACTTTCAAATGAGAACTCTTTTGAGAAAGTTTTCAATTTCAAACTTCTTCGGATTAAGAGTATCTAGGAGTTTTGTAAAGCAAGTTTTTGGAAATTCCAAATAGATTGTGATTTGCGTTTGAAAACGATTTTGTTGAAAAACAAGATACTCGAAGATCCTTTTGAGGCTAATTTTCAATAGAAATACTTTTTAACATCATTTCTTCATCCAAAGCCTCTAAAAACCTTTTAAATACGTTTTGAAGACCATTTAGATAGAAAATGAAGATTTTGGGCCTTTTGAATGGAAATTTGCCATTTTGACCAAATGAGCTCATTTTAAAACTTATAATTGTAATTTTGAAATATTTTAAGTAAAAGGTTGTGATGAGCAACGGAAGCATTTTAAATTACAACCCTTAGAGATGCAGCAATGTAAGATTTAAATTTTCATTCTTTTGCAAAATTTGCCATATAGATTAAAACAACAAAGAATAAAGGAGAAGATACAATGCAAATGTTTTTATTAAACACATCAAAAAGATTTAAGCTCTTTTTGGTACCCAAACCATACGAGGCCCTCTAGCCTTGTCGCATAGGTCTTTTGGTACCCAAATTGCTTTATCTTTAGGTTTTTGAAAATGACAATGAATATGTTTTGCAATTAAACCCTTTTTAGAGTAAGAAATCAAATAAGAGCCAAAAGAACCAATTTCAAAAACATTAGATGCACACTTATACGAATGTTGCCCTTTTAAGTGATATGATAAACATGAAGTATGAGAGGGCTTTTTGAATGAATTTGTATGAGTGTGATGAAATATATAATGCCTCTTACTAGTTGAGTATGCATGATTTAATTTTCCCTTTCTAAATGATTTTTTATGATCTAAAGGGGGTTTAGTAAGCATGGCACTCCTCATATGACATCTAGTAAGGTTATTGCCCAATCTATTTACTATAGTCTTTAGTTCATCATTTTCAATTTTACGTTCTTGAGATGATTCCGTGTTAATACATGACTTATGATAGGAACATGGCGGCATCTCATCACTAGTTGATGAACTAGAAGGCATAGCACAAAAATCACTAGATGAGCTAGGCATATCAAAAGTAGAACCACTAGTACTATCACCATGGCATAAAGATGTATCACTAGATGAATCATGGTATGAGTTACTAGTATCATCCTTACAAGCATGTGAATCTATAAATGAGTCATTTGACAACTTATCACATGAAGTACTAGTGTTCACAAAGCTAGCATTTGAATTTAACCATGAATTAACCAATGAATTATTGCTAGCATGTGAACTAGAAGTGTGTGACTCTAGAAATGGATCAATAGGGGAGTCACAAGAAACTCTAACATCTAATACACATGTTGAGCTAATAGAATTCTTGGCAAGCAAGGAGTCATAAGAAATTTTCAATTCTTGATGCTTCACTTTCAAAGATGAGTAATCATTCCTTAAAGTGCTAAGATTTTTAGTCATATTGCCAAGCAAGCCTTTTAACTCTATAATTATATCCACGAGCTCATTATTAGAGAGGTTAGAATTTGATACCGTCGAGTCGGATGCCGAATGGCATATAGAATTGTCTTGAGATGAAGATTCCGACTTTGACCCTTTCTTTCTACCTTTTCTTGAGCTCTTCTTGATTGGTTTCGCCTTAGTCTTGCTAGGGCAAACCTCATCGTTTACGTCCTTGAGCTCGCTCGAAGATTCTTGATCCTCCGCATTTAAATCATTGTCCTCAATATGCTCGGAGGTGGAACACATGTCCTTTTCTTTGGACATTGCCTCATTTGACATAAGCATGTCAATGAGCTCGCTCGGTGTAGTGTTGGAAAGATCACTATTTTCAAGATCGGTGATGAAGTCTCCATAGCAACCCTCCGGCAACACTTGGAGCAATTTTCTGCAAATCTCTAGATCGGAAATATTAGCACCAAGGGCTTTGAGCTCATTTGTGATGTTGATCAAGCGATCATATGTGGTGGAGAGTGTATCATGCTCCAACATCACAAATGCCTCATAGTCCCGCAATAATAAGCGCATCTTAGCATGTGCAAAGCTAGATGTGCCCACAAATAAGGACTCAAGAGTGATCCAAACATCGTGAGCGGTCGAACACTCACTCACTAGTTCGAGCACATCATGACTAAGTGAATCAAGAAGCACATTTTTAGCTTTTGTATATAATAGAAGAGTATGTTTATCCGAAGATAATGAGTTATCCATACCCTTTTGTACTAATCTCCATAATTTCAAGTTTAATGCCTCAAGATGAGTACTCATCATAATTTTCCAACGTGTATAATTTGAGCCATCAAATTGAGGAGCAAACAATCCAAATTTCTCTAGCGAATTCATCCTTTCTCTCTAGCGGTTAAGCCGATAAATGAGAGACCTTGCTCTGATACTAATTGTAAGATCGAGGATGCCGACTAGAGGGGGGGTGAATAGGCGGTTTTTAAATTTTTCTTCTAAGTTAGTGATTAACAACCTAAATTGCAATAACAAGTTTCTAAAGATGTGAGTGACAATTCAACACAAGTTTTGCAATTTATAAAAGATTAAGAACAACAATTATATCACTAAGAAAATAAAGCAAGTAGTAGAGATAACCAAAGAGATCGAGTTTTTCCCGAGGTCTCGGAGACTCGCCCGGTCTCCCCTACTCCTCGTTGAAGCGCTCTCTCGGAGTCTCGCTTCTATATCCACGAAGGATATCTCACTAGGGTTGCTCCTTCTCCACACCGGATAGGCGAGCACCACACCTTTCACAATCTTTTGCCGGCCTCTCCGACAAACTTCAATTGGAGAGATCTCGGCTCTCCTCCGGCACCGTCTAGGCGAAGACGATCGCCAAGAGTAACAAGCCGGATGCGCTTTCACTTGAATCAACCACGTGCTAGAAGCTCAATGATGCAAATGATATGCTCAACACTCTAGCACTAGCAATCTAATGGAGATGAAGTGCACTAAACACTCACACAATCTCCCTCAAGCTCTCTCTCAAATCTACTCAAGATTTGGGCTCAATTCTAGCCTCTAAATGCAATAACACATATGCAACTCAATTGGCTAGGTTTTCAGCTGAAGAATGAAGTCTTTGAGCACCCAAAAATGAAGCCAAACACGAAGTATTTATAGCCTCAACGAAAAACTAGCCGTTTGCAAGAAACCGGGCCAAAAGTTGTACAGGCCGGACATTGTCCGGCCACTTCAGACACTGTCCGGCCAGTACAAAAATTTCAGCCGTTGCAAATGTGTCAGTGACCGTTGGGCGAAATTTGTGAAGGCTGGACGGATACCATTTGTCCGGACAAAACGTCCGGACAGATGGATATGTCTCTGTTAACTCTCGGCTCAAAAAACTTGTACAGGCCGGACAATGTCCGGCCATTTCGGACAAAGTCCGCCCATAACGGACAAATAACTCCGGACGGATGCATTTGTCCGTTCCATTTTTCGGCTCAAAAAATTTGTACTGGCCGGACAATGTCCGGCCATTTCGGACAATGTCCGGCCAGTTCAGACAAATAGCCCCGGACAGATGCATTTGTCCGGCCACTGCACACTGACAGTAAAATAACCATAACTTTTGATCCAGAGATCCGATTGAGGTGATTTTTGTCTTGTTGGAAAGATAACTCAGAGCTCTACAATTTTGTCAACAGGAGCAAGACCTAGAAAGGTCTAGAAACTTCTAGAAAATTCAGAAACTTTCCTGCTGTCAAAATGTCCAATCCAAAAATCATCTCAAATGCAATTTTAGAGTATTTGCACATACGGATTTGCCGTTTTCTTGCGGATGTGATTTGTGTCACTTAGCAACGACCACGACCACACAGTTCTTGACATCCGATCGAAAACAGGTGGTCGATAGGGTTTGGTCGAGCGTACGCAAGCGAGTCGAAGACTGGTACGACCAGTCCGAACTCCTACGACCACGCCCAAACCCTAAACATAAAGCCGCCAAACAAGCGACACGACCACGACCACGTATCAACACTGATACGATCAGAATATGCAAATACGACCACGACCAGCTCTAGATAAATAAACCAATTTAAACAGCTGGCGATCACGACTAAGTGCAGTTTTTTGAAAACATTTAATCTAATGCACTTGAACTACACTTAGACTCACTAGCAATGCAAGACACTAGTGCAAGATGATATGAATGCATCTGAGCTTCCACACTAGATAGATTCAAGCTACTAGTTTCCGACCCCTCTTAATAGTACGGTCAAACTAGTAAAAAGAAACCTATCAACCCGGTCTGTCTCCAAACACCGAGACCGGTAAAATCCTAAGAAAACAATCCTTAATCTTGGATTTTACCTTAGGTGAAGTTCGACCTCGTGAAGTTCGACCGCTAGACGCTTGTCCCCGCAAGGCTCGACCTCGCTAAGCTTGATCTCGCGAAGCTCGACCGTTTGACACTTGTCCTCGCAAAGCTCGACCTTGCTAAGCTCGACCTCGCTCGAGATGTCTCATATCGACTTCATCCTCTTCACACCCTTGCTCGCTTTTATCCTGTAATCAAACTGAGACTACAATACGTAAACTCAATGCACAACATTAGTCTCATATATAAGTCGTCATTAATCACCTCCAGAGAAGCTACTCCACACAGGAGTTAGCTCAACGGTTTCTCTTTCAAATGACATGACAAATTATATTCAACGAGTAGCAAATGAGTATAAGATAAAATACAATCATATAGATCGTAGATGATAAACACATACGCACACGATCTATACTACTCATATCATGATATCGATCAACCTAGATGACCAAAGTGATGAGCTCGCCCTCAACATGTGCATCGATATAAAATCCACAACTGGAGTCATCAGTCTCAGATTTAACGTATTACATTTTGATCAATCAATCAGCACAAGCTTGATGTAACCACCGAGCTCATCCTCTACATATGCATCAATATCAAACCCGCAATCGAGAAAAACATCCAATTCAGGGTTTACCGATAATCAATTCAATTTACTTGTACTAAATCAGGATTTATCTAAATTGTCATTTAATCATCAAATCTGATATTTGTATATTAACTTTAATCATCATGGATTTATCCAAAACGTCATTAATCATCAAAACCTAGATACTAAGATCTACCTAGATCCAACAGGTATCAGTGGGGAAAACATCCTCATACTCCTACAAAAGGTTAGTGATAGGAGGGGGCAAAGTGCTAGATATATCATCAAGTGAAAACAAAGTATCTTTGCATATCAAAGCATAGCACATCACATCATTCTCTTCAATTTCAGCAAGGTCAAATTTGGATGCAAGGAGAACTCCACTCTTCAACTTAATTTCAGCGGCCTTAGAGCTAGATGGTGCAACATTTTTAGCTATTTGTTTACTTTCAGATTTCAAAACATTCTCCTTTTTCTCATTTTCAGTTATTTCTCTATCAAAGTGCACAATATCAGAAGGTGTCATAGGAAGTAAAGTAATTTTCTTTCCTTTGTGCACAAAAGTATATTTGTTACTTCTACCATGATGAGTTGCATCAGTATCATATTCCCATGGTCGGCCTAATAAAAGTGAACATGCTTGCATAGGTATTACATCAAAATCAGCAACATCATGGTATGTTCCAATGAAAAATTGTAGTCTTGCAGTTTGTGTTACCTTTACTTTACCGCTGTTGTTGAACCACTGAACATGGTATGGATAGGGATGTGCACGTATGGTCAAACCAAGCTTCTTGACTAGATCTAAACTCACCAAATTGTTGCAGCTCCCACCATCAATTATGGTTCTAACACGTCGGTCCTTGACAATGAGGAACATCTGAAACAAATTGTGGCGTTGGGCTCTCTCTGCTTGCTCCATTTGTGTGCTCAACACTCGCTGCACAATAAAGGTCCGATAATTATCCGTCGCCGCAAAGTTTCCTCATCATCGCTATCCGCATCATGTTCAAACTCATCATCACCTGCATGGTTAGCTGCAAGAACTAATTCATCTTCCACATCACTTGCACTAATGTACCCACCATCCTCAGTAGCAATGTATGCGCGCTGACTTGGGAAATCCTTCATGACATGTCCCATGCCCTTGCAGCGGTGGCACACAGTCCCTGTCGTGCGACCCGTGGAAGTAACCGATGAAGAACTATTTGTTGGCGCCTGCACATTAGAAGTTTTGCTCACCTCAGAAGTTCGTGGAGGTGGAGGTGGTGCTATTGATCGTGTCCTATTTGTTGAAGGTGCAGTAGACCGAAAAGAAGAAGATGGGGCTGGTTTGGCTTTCCCCTGCGTTGGCCTTGATGTGGAGATACCACCGAAATTGCTTCTTGTCCTTGGTTGTCCGTGTCGTCCCTGAAATTCTTTTTCTGCCAACATAGCAAGCTGGAACAACCTATTGATATTATTATAATCCTTGTAATCAACAATGTCCTGAATTTCACGTCGTAAACCCCCATAAAAACAAGCCATCTTTTCCTCTTGAGCCTCCACTACTCCACAACGCAACATGCCTATTTGCAGCTCTTGGTAGTATTCCTTCACAGATTTATTCCCCTGAGTCAAGCATTGTAATTTCTTAAGTAAATCACATTTATAAGAAGGAGAAACAAATCTATTCCGCATAGCTCGCTTCAAGCTATCCCAAGTATCAGGCTCTACCCCCAAGTTCACTATTTCGTTCCACCAAATGATAGCAAAATCTTTAAACTCACTGGTGGCTTGCCTAACTCTATGAATTTCAGGAACCAGATGGGAATTAAATTTTTGTTCAACAGTCATCTCCCAATCGAAGTAAGCGTCTGCATCATATGCACCAGAAAAGGATGGGATGAAAAATTTTATCTTAGCAAACGGATCGTCATTCCCATGAAAATAGTTACCTTCCATGCCGTGTCGATTGTGATGCACTCGTTGCTGGGCAGCACGGCGCATGGTAGCCGTGTTGCGGAGCTCAGTTTGTACAGCAGCCTCCGTGTTGGCGTCTTCAACTTCAACTTCATGGGAGGCAGCTTGCTCCTCTTCTTCTTTATCTCCTGAGGTGGACGCTGCTGCTCCATATTGTCCAACCTGGTAGCAAGGTCAGAGATGCGTCGGTCCATCCTCTCAAATGCAGTCTGGTTCTCACGGTTGGTTCGAGCCATGTCATCAATGTTCTTATCGAGTTTTGCACTGATGTCGACCAACATTTTGTGGATTTCATCTTCCTATTCTGCAGCTCGAGCTCTTGTTTGCGGTCCTGCCATGGTTAATAGTAGAAAACAAAAGACAACACAGGAGTATTATCCATATGACTACAAGGTGGTGGCAAGTGGGACTCTCACAAAACGTCTTACCACGCTCTTACAAGGTTCTTACCAAAGCAGTGGATGGCACAATCGGCAGGATGGTGACACCGTAAGTAGCGTGGGCATAGCGATTACAAGTATGAACATGAACTGATCAAAAGGAAGTGTAGCTCGGATGGCACAATATGGTAGCAAGGATTAGCAAAATTCGAAGACAGATTAGCAAAGCTGAATAAGTATCCGAAGTACTAGTCACAGTTGCTGGCCTATACGTGCACGTAGAGCTAGTTCAAATCAACAGGTTATGGAACAAGTGCTGAGAACTGATAATAGCATATGCAAAATAGAAGTTCAAATCACCTTCTTTTCCTTTTTCTTCCTATTGCTTCTCTTTATTATTTTTTTTATTTATTTTTTTCACTCTTTTTCTGTTGTCTTACACACTAATTTAAGCAATGGTGTTGGAAACTCACACTTCTGGAAGCACCAAAAACGGATATGTGAAGGTGAAGCGATGGTGAAAACGACGACAAAAACTTCAGAGGCCTGAAACAGCACCTTTCAAGCCGATTTTGGGCTCAAAAATTTTTCGGAACCCAACAAAGTAGGGGAGAATCAGATGTAACTTTTTCTGTAGATATCCGCAGATATAAAGAACGTCCAAAACGGAGTCCGTATGCGAAGTTATGGTCGTTTTACTAGGAACGGGTAAAATCACTCGCGGAAAAAGGAATTGATCTCTGTTTTGGATAGGTTACGTGATCTCGGCTTGTGGCAGAGGTGTGGTGAATTTGGTAGTGGATAGGAGGGGTCGATATGGGCTCGATGAACGAACACGACTCTAAACTAGCAACAAGACACTGACCATGGACACAAACTCAACAACGCAAAACTGAAAACGAAATTGCAAAGGCACAAAGTGGTTTGGACAGCTGAAAGACTATGAACCCTAACTTTTTTTAAGGCTTTTTCTGGACTCTAGGTCATGGAACAATGATAAACTGATGGATACAAGGAATACCTGACGGGCAACCCTAGCTTTGATACCACTTGATGGGAAACGGTACCCGATCTTCCGACAGGTATGGTAAGTCGATTGGTGGAGAACTCGACGTTGATGATCCGGCTTTCGATCTAGAACCGATCCAAAGCCTGCAACCGCTACCCCACGGCTCCTTTGGTTATCAACCACACGCACGCACGGATTGACCTCGCCACGAAGGCTTATTTCTGCTGCAAATCGAGAACACAAGCAAGAACGAAGAAGAAGCAACTGAATTGCGAATTGTATTAAGCTCACGAGTTGGGATTTCACAAACCGAGTTCGGCGAAACTGCAATGGCAAAATAATCTAAGCAAAATCTAAATCTAAATAGTGACGGCTACTGAGTATATGAAGAGGCGGCGTGGCTAGGGTTTCTCATGACCTACTAGGGAATACATGGGCCGAAGGCCCGAAACAAGGTGTCGCATCACCGACTTGGCCCAATCAGAATCTAATCGAAATTTGTTTTGTTAATATCTGATGATCCAGAAGGAATTTGGACGTGGGGCCAGATCCATTCGAAAGATCTCGTCGTGGGCTTCTCCGTGGACTATAAGAACGTCCCAATTGGACTTCGTATCAGGGTGTTATGGTCATTTGAAGGCAGACTGCTCCTGGATGGCCGAACGGGACTCCAACTCGAATCTGTCTTGGACTCCAACTCGACTTGGCTCCTTGCTGGTCCTCGTGTCCTTACTAGTCCTCTCCATGGTTCGTAAGTACAATATTATCACCATTAAATAGTAAACCATTCTCAAAACCATATATATATATATATATATATATATATATATATATATAAACTTAGGAACGAGTTCACCTAGCACTACTACAGAAGTGCATTCCACTAACCCATATTTTCTAACGGTTATAAACAATCTGGAAAAAATCCGATAGAATAGGACGACAGCGGCGGAAAAGTGGCAATTTACTATCGGTTACACACTAGTCCAACGTTAGTGAAATGCAAATACTTTTTACTATCGGTCATTACTGTACAAACCGATATAATATATTAAATAGTACTATCGGTTTTCCACTTTTAACTGATAGTAAAATTGCGCACTTTATACTATCGGTTATTACTGTACCAACCGATATAATATATTAAAACAGTACTATCGGTTTTCCATTTTTAACTGATAGTAAAATTACTCACTTTATACTATCGGTTCGTACTGTACTAACCGATACAATATATGAAATAGTACTATCGGTTATATAAAACAAACCGATAGTAAAGTGACTTCATATACACTAATGGTTATGACAGTGGGGACCTTATTTTACTATCGGTTTGTGTTTTTGAACCGATAGTAAAATTGGACAACTTAATTAGGTCGACCCCTGCTCTGCGCTCTACATGTTGGAATCATTTCAGCCGCGCACGACTCCAAGCTAGAGTGATCTGGAGAAGCTAGCTGAGAGGTTGATCATATTTCCATCCCCCTCGGTATTGTCATCTTCTCATCACCTCTCTCTCTCTATCACTCTTTCACATGCACTCTCCCTCTCTCTCTCTACTTGCAATTCAGTAAACTAGATACATGTATCTCCAAACTAGCTAAAAGACTAGGTTGGCTAGCTAGCTATAGCTTGCTGAATTTAAGCAGCTAGCTAGCTGGCTCTTCCAATTAATGCATGCATCAAGTTAATTAGGGTTTCATTTATACAAATCCATTTAATGTAATTAAGCAGCTCATGTACACACATATGGCCTAGCTAATTATGTTTCATGCATATATGCATGCCCTGAGTCATTAATTATTTATTTGAATTTGTCAATTTTGTGAAATAATTGTAGATGGACCGAGAATATTGGATGTATGGAATAAAACGTACTACTGTTGAGTATTTGGAGGGTGTGAATGGGTTTATTAAATTTGCTGAGCAAGAAAAGGCGAAGAAGGGAGAGAAAGATATGCATTGTCCTTGTATAGATTGCATGAACTTAAAAAGGTTCGGCAACTCTGATCAGATTAGGAGTCATTTGATTCGTCGTGGTTTTAACGCACGCTATACCCGTTGGATATGGCATGGTGAAAATCTTGAGGAAACGAGCACCGCTACCACTCAGCAGCACCCGAAAGTGGATTGCAATAATGATGATCATGATCAGAACATTGGTAATGTTCATTCGGAAGTCCATGTAGATGACGACAATTTAGATGAAATGTTACGTGATGTAGAAGAAGACTATAGCGAAAACAATTTAGCTAAATTTGAGAAATTAATTATTGATTCTGAGAAGCCTTTGTTCCCCGGATGTGTAACATTTACAAAGTTGTCTTCTGTGTTGAGATTATATAACTTGAAGGCAAGCAACGGTTGGAGCGATAAGAGTTTCACGGCGCTATTGGATCTGTTAGCGGACATGCTTCCAGAGGGAAATGAGTTGCCAAGATCGGTTTACCAGGCCAAAAAACTATTGTGTCCGTTGGGAATGGAAATCGAAAGAATACATGCATGCCCAAATGATTGTGTTCTGTACCGTAACGAGTACGAGGATTTGCATGTTTGTCCAAGATGCGGTGCATCGCGGTATAAGCATGGGGACAGAATTTATCACAATGGATGTGATGAGGTAAAGAAAGGGCCTCCGGCCAAAACTGTGTGGTATTTGCCTGTGATTCCCAGATTGAAACGGCTGTTTGCAAATCCGAAAGATGCGAAGTACTTGCGTTGGCATGTTGAAGGTCGGAAACAAGACGGAAAACTAAGACATCCAGCTGATTCCATTCAATGGAGAAACATTAACAGAACATTCGGTGAGTTTGGCGGCGAAGTGAGGAATATAAGGTTTGGGCTGAGTACGGATGGTATGAATCCACACGGAAATATGAGCAGTCGACATAGCACTTGGCCGGTTCTTTTATGCATCTACAATCTTCCTCCTTGGTTATGTATGAAGCGCAAGTACATCATGATGTCGTTACTAATTTCAGGGCCCAGACAACCCGGGAATGATATTGACGTGTTTCTATCACCGTTAGTCGAGGACTTACATAAATTGTGGAGCGAAGGGGTGCGGGTGTGGGAAGCACATAAGCGAGAGAATTTCATGTTGCGGGCCATGATATTTTGCACCATAAATGATTTCCCGGCCTATGGAAATTTGTCGGGGTATAGTACGAAAGGAGGCAAGGCTTGTCCTATTTGCCTGGATGTAACTGAAAGCATGTGGTTATCGAACTGCAGAAAAACAGTGTACATGGGTCACCGCATATTCCTTCCGATGCATCACGCCTACCGTAAGAAGAGGAAGTCATTCAATGGGAAGCCTGTGAAAGGATCAGCCCCAGTGTTTGTGACTGGTAAGGAGTTTTACTTGCGCGTGAAGGACATCAAAGTTGAGTTCGGTAAATGTTCTAAACCTCCAGGAAAAAATGTTTGGAAGAAGAGATCGATTCTTTGGGATCTGCCATATTGGGAGCACTTACAAGTTCGACATTGCATTGATGTCATGCACGTAGAGAAAAATGTTTGTGACAGTTTGATTGGTTTGTTGTTGAACATTCCAGGAAAGACGAAAGATGGCATCAACGTTCGCCGTGACATGCTCGACATGGGCATAAGGACTGAGATTGCACCGTTGGAGAAGGGAAAGCGGACATATCTCCCCCCGGCCTGCTATACTTTGTCAAAAAGAGAAAAAACAGAATTCTGTCAGTGCCTACATGGTGTCAAAGTTCCATGCGGGTATTCTGCGAACTTTAAAAAACTTGTGTCCATGAAAGACTTGAAACTGGTTGGTATGAAGTCCCATGATTGTCATGTACTGATGTCACAAATGCTTCCCATTGCTATCAGAGGCATTCTCCCAGTCAAAGTCAGAGAGACAATTACAAAGCTATGTTATTTCTTCAACACAATATCTGGCAAGGTACGTAAGCGTGTACTCCTAGCAAGTTAATTAGTTCCATTCGTGGAACTTGTCAGATTTTTTGGATTTGAATATTTGCTGCAACTGTGTCCTTGCAGGTAATTGATATGGATGGACTGGACGATTTACAACGCGATGTGACTACCACTCTTTCTCAGCTGGAGATGTATTTCCCTACATCCTTTTTTGATGTTATGGTCCATCTAATTGTTCACCTTGTCAGAGAAATTAAGTTTTGTGGACCCGTGTTCCTGCGCTACATGTATCCATTTGAGAGATTTATGGGTATCTTGAAGGGATATGTAAGGAATCGACATCGGCCTGAGGGCAGTATCATTGAAGGTTATGCCGCCGAGGAGGTGATCGAATTTTGCACCAACTATATGGTCGGGGTTGACCCAATTGGCGTTCCTACGTCCCGGCATGAGGGCAGGCTTCAGGGCATTGGAACGATTGGATTTAAAGCAGTCGTCCCCTCTAGTGATCTGTATGCAAAAGCCCATTTTTGGGTTTTACAGCACATGACGGGGGTGGAGCCATACATACACGAGCACAAGGAAATGTTACGGAAACAGAATCCCTCGAAGCCAGAGATTTGGGTCACCAGAGAACATAATAGGAAGTTTGCTGGGTGGATCGAAAATAGAGTCCTACAAGCTTCTGAGGACGATGTAGATGAAGATGTTACATGGTTGGCCAGAGGGCCTAGATTTACTGTAGGGACTTGGCAGGGGTATGACATCAACGGCTATTCATTTTACACAAGAACTCAGGACGAGAAGAGTACTATGCAATGTAGTGGAGTGACACTACTTGCTATTTCGGAGGATGCCAGGGCAGTAAGGGCACTCGACTCATATTACGGTGTTATTGAGGAAATATGGGAGCTCGATTATGTATTACTTAAGATTCCTCTGTTTCGATGCCAATGAGTCGAAATCCCTCGAGGTGTTAAAGTCGACAATTATGGGTTTACTCTCGTCGATCTCAGTAGAGTCGCACACAAAGATGATCCATTTATACTTGCTGAGCAAGCCACACAGGTGTTCTAGATCGTTGACCCGGCCAACCCAAAGTTGCACGTTGTCCTTCACAGTAAGAGACGTATTGTTGGGGTCGAAGACGTTGTGGATGAAGAAGAGTACGATCAGTTCGACGAACTACCTCCATTTTTAGATGGAATCCTTCAATCTGTCCCTACCGAAGATATTGACGAAACAAGTTGCCTGCGAGACGACCACGAAGAAGGATTATGGGTGGACAACCATTCTTGACTAATTTGCAATATGTAAGTGACGTATATTACTTGGATCTTTAATCGAATAATTCTTCAAATCATTTTTCAAAAATTCTTTGGGAAAACATACGTGATGCATTGAGAATCATTTCTGCAAATTTTCATTTCAATTGGAGTATATACTTGATTTGAGCAATAATTGATTCTTTTCACAAATATATATGAAAACTGCAAATTTTCATTCCATGATTGGTCTTTACTGTTAATTTATTTCAAAATTATTGGAAGTCATTTGCATGGGGTTTCAGGTGTCTTTACAAGTGCAAAATGATGTACTGAGACCCATCTGTAATTGTTCTCAGGAAATACCTTTAGATCAATTTAACAGTATTCTACTATCGGTTTCCACCTCCAAACCGATATGAAATTAACATATACTATCGGTTTATTGTCATAAAACCGATAGTAAAATACAATACAAAATGATGTACTGAGATCCTCTGTAATTCTTCTAAGGGAAATCCTTTAGGGTCAATGACATTGTATTTTACTATCGGTTATAACTGTGAAACCGATATAAAATTAAAATATACTATCGGTTTATCGTTCATAACTGATAGTGATTTATAATGTGTTATGAGCCCCTGTTCTTAGTTTACTATCGGTTTAGTGTTTACAACCGATAGTGATTTATACTGTGTTATGAGCCCCTGTTTCTTAGTTTACTATCGGTTTGGTATAATAAAACTGATAGTGAAAAGTTCCCATACTGAAAACCCTAACTTACATGTTTTTACTATCGGTTTTGTGGTTATGACCCGATAGTAAATATTCATTTATTAGGTTATAACCTTGCACGATTTTCCCTCCACTGCAATTGATCACATTCCAATTTCCAAATACTCGCGCGGAAAACCCTAGATTCGCTGACGTTCGCTTCTTCGCTCCTCTGCGCCACCATTGCCGATCAGAATCTGGTTCTCCACTGCCTCCGGCACTGCATTGCGCCACGCCTCCGGCCACTCCACGATCGACTGTAAGTGTTCTTGACCAAATCGCTCGCGTGTATTGCTTAATTTTGTATGCAATGGTTCATATCCCGTTCAATGGATTACAAATATAAATCTAGAGTAAAATTCATGAACTACAAACTTGATAGCTATGAGAATGACAGAATTGATGAAAATCACTAGCTATTTGTCATACAGTGTAGTCCACTATCGGTTTCTTATTCAGAACCGATAGTAAATACCTTAAACTGAATTTTCCGTTAATTATTTCTCATTTTTTAATTTTCATCTGAAATTTTGGTTCATTTACATTTTAACATACTTTATGTTCCTGCTGAGAGACTAGCATAGTTTGCACTGCTAATCTTATAGATTTTACTGAATACAAACTTGATTATTATCAGTTTGACTTTTAAAAAACCGATAGGAAATAGTAGTGCCATCATAGTTTGCACTGCTAATTTGAATTTTCTGTGAATTACTTCGCATTTTCTAATGTTCATCTCAAATTTAGGTTCATTTAAATTGTAACAGACTTTATTTTCCTGCAGAGAGATTAGCATAGTTTGCACTGCTAATCTTTTAAATTTTCTGAATACAAACCTTAGTACTATCGGTTTTCCTTTCAAAACCGATAGGAAATAGTGTATGTCTTAGTTTGCACTGCTAATCTGAATTTTCTGTGAATTACTTCCCATTTTCTAATGTTCATCTCAAATTTAGGTTCATTTAAATTTCAACAGACTTTATTTTCCTGCAGAGAGATTAGCACAGTTTGCACTGCTAATCTTTTAAATTTTCCTGAATACAAACCTTAGTACTATCGGTTTTCCTTTCAAAACCGATAGGAAATAGAGTATGTCTTAGTTTGCACTGCTAATTTGAATTTTCTGTGAATTACTTCCCATTTTCTAATGTTCATCTCAAATTTAGGTTCATTTAAATTTCAACAGACTTTATTTTCCTGCAGAGAGATTAGCATAGTTTGCACTGCTAATCTTTTAAATTTTCCTGAATACAAATCTTAGTACTATCGGTTTTCCTTTCAAAACCGATAGGAAATAGAGTATGTCTTAGTTTGCACTGCTCATCTGAATTTTCTGTTAATTACTTCCCATTTTCTAATGTTCATATGAAATTTTGGTTCATTTAAATTTCAACAGACTTTATGTTCATGCAGAGAGACTAGCGTAGGGCACAACAATTTTAGTTATGAACTTTGTCATGT
This sequence comes from Pharus latifolius, assembly GCA_019359835.1. Lineage (NCBI taxonomy): Eukaryota > Viridiplantae > Streptophyta > Magnoliopsida > Poales > Poaceae > Pharus > Pharus latifolius. The sequence continues at coordinate 91,369,133 of CM033321.1, read as the reverse complement.
ACCTTTCTTCATATCAATTGATGGTTTGTTCATGGAATTTTAGGTAAAGCCATGTTGGCATCTTCCTCGGCTGATAGTAGTGATTCGGCGAGGGCGAACGTGGATGGCGCTGCCTCGTCCCAGCGCAAGAGGAAGGCGCGAGGCGCAACGATGTTGGGTCGTTTGGCCAAACACGCGGATCTTTCCTGTGAGTTCAACCAGTTCGGGAGACCGATCGGGAAGAACGCCGGGCACTATGCTGCCTATGTTGGCTTGTTGGCGAAGGAAAGAGTAAAGATCACCGTCCAGAGCTGGAAAGACGTCAAGGCCGACGAGAGGGATAGGCTGTGGGCGGAAGTGAAGATAAAATTAATCAAAATCACTGAACTCTTGAGTAATCACATTCCCTTGGTTTATCCTAGAGATTAGGTAAGTCCTACTTATATGCACCATTTGAAACAGGCCAAGTGGAACATCCCGGACGATGGTCCCAAGATAGCTTGCTTGAAGGACATGAACAACACGTGGAAAACCTTCAAGAGCGTCCTCGTCAGTACCTTCCTCGCTAAAGGCGAATCTTCATGCGAGAAGTACCCCTTCATAACGGAGGAGGTATGGGAGCAATTCGCCCAACAGAAGGGGACTTCTGAGTTTAAGGTATGAATGGTTCATTTGCTTGGTTACACCATTGTATGCAGTAAGCAGTGGTGCATTAATTTTCTTGTTTCTGGTACGAAGGCCCTCAGCGAGAAGAACAGGGCAATCCAGAGGAGGAACGACCACCCACACCGACTCGGCTCTCGCGGCTATGCGGGGAAGGAGGAGTAGTGGAAGAAGGCTGAAGACGAGGCGTCGCATTTCGTCGACTCCCCTGACCTACCACTCTCCGAGATCTGCGATCAGCGATGCAAGCGCTGGTGGCTGGCCAGAGGGACCGTGTCGGCCACGGGGACTGTGGCGTTCCCAAACCCCAGGGACGTCGAGGTCGTGCAGCGACTCGTAAGTTGGCTAACTATGATCACTAGTGTGCGCACAAGTTTGTATATATTTCTTCCTCACAATGGAGAGCTTTCAATGTAACAGATCTCTTGCTCGAAGGAGGCGACCGATGGATTGTTCAGTCCCCATAGGGAGAACGACATCCTTACCCGGGCTCTAGGGAACAAGGGGCATCCAAGGTGGACGCGAACCGTGGGGGCTGTGGTGCCATGGAAGGAAGGCTTCTCGGAGCCCGGGCAAAAGGCGAAGAAGGCTGGCAGCTGGAAGGAAAGGGAAGTGGAGCTATCTCAGAAGATATGGGCAGATGTGACTGCACAATTCGCGGACATGTTCGCTCAAATGAACGAGAAGTATGAACGCCTCAGCCGAGTTGTGCAGTCCAAGGGTTTAGATCCAGCTGCCGAGGTTGACGCTGCCAGGCCGAGTAGTGTTGGCTAGAAGGTTCACGTGGATCCGGTGGACCTGATCGAGGTATTGCAACTCTTGAGCTATATATGCAGTTCGGCTGATGCCACTCCCGTTACGTTAGAATTGTTTCGCTAACCTGTTATAATTGTTGCAAATTGCAGAAGCCGGAGAGCTGTAGCCTATTGATCAACATAGGCGACAAACCTGTTGCGTTTGCAAACGGGGTCGTATACCAGTCTTGGGAGGATGTCCGGATCCACTGCGTACCTCTGGAGCCTGGATTCGCAAAGGTACAGGTGGACATGGCCCTCCCGGGCTACAGCTCTTTTCCGTTGCCCGTCCCAACGGACGAAATGCGGACAATTGGCGAGGCATTGGGCTCGTACATACAGTGGCCCAAAAAGGGTGTTAGACTACAGGATGTAAACCCTAGCCATTCTAGCTTACAACTCAGTTAATATACTCAATTTGCAAAATCTAATTTAAGCGTTTGTACTTAAAGTGGACGATGGATACCAGCTCACTTCCTGAGGACACCACCCCCGCCACAACGCATGAGGGAACTCCTTCGGCCCCCATGCCTCCTCCGACGGCCTCAAACCCTTCGCCATCAAATGAGGCCGACGGCACCACACCCCAACCTTCGAAGGTATACACTCGCTTCCCGCCTAAAGGCAAGGACAAACAAAGCCAGCCGGGTACGTTCAAGAACGGGTCCCCACTCGTGTCGGAGTACCTTCTGCGCAATATGGATTAAATAACCAAAAGTCTCCACGAGTGGTACCTGACCCGGTCTAGGCGCCACATCAACTTCTTGGTTCACTTCAGGCCAGCCCATTTTCACCGTGAGCCCGGAAGCATATCAGTGGCCCACGAGGATTTGTTCGACCTCCTCAACTGGCGGGAGCTTGATATGTCCATCATACGGACTGGAGTCCTGTGAGTTTGCTGTTGTCTGAAGTTATCACTATTCGTTTCATAAATCTAATCACTTTTTGTATGCACTACTTACTAATGTCTACTTTGCATCCAGGTGCATGTATAGGCTGGCGTCGATGAGGGCATGTGACAAGGTGGGTTTCCTCGACCCAAAGAAAATAAGCCTCACGATGCTAGAGCACGACCAAGCACATGCGGAGGAATACATATCAAGGGCACTACTAGCGCAGCAGGACCGAGAGTTCATCCTTGCGCCGTACCACCAAAGGTTAGTGCATTTCCTACTAATTTAACTCATTCTTGTATGTTATGCCTAACATATGTATGAAACGGTTCGCTTATATATGCAATGTAGGGGCCACTGGGTCCTCGCCGTCATTTGCCCATGGATGAATAAGGTCTATTACCTCAATTCGATGAGCGACAAGGTGCCGCATGTTTTCACCCTCACATGGCACATAGACGCGTAAGTAACATAGTTGTCTTAAATTTTTCTCTGACTAGCTAATTAATGATAACATATTAATCGGCAATGCTAAATTAAATACAGGGCTTTCAAAAATTATGCTAGTGCTGGAGGGAGGCATGACGCGTCGAAGGGCACAACAATTTCTTGGAAAGAATATGAGGTAATTAATACGGATGGAAGTACTCATGATGAGTCTTTTAATTTAAGCTTAATTAGTTCTTTCGAGTTAATGTGGGTTTATGTCTTTGCATATGCAATTTTTCCAGTGCCATCAGCAGCCACAATCGTGGGAATGTGGCTTCTATGTCATGAGATTCATGTATGACCTGATCAGGAGAAACTTTGCCCAATCCCCTAAAGTAACCATTTTTCCTGACTCAAAGTCGAACTTTAATTGGATGTGACGTACGATCCTAACTTCATACACGCATATATGCAGAGCGCCATGTTGAAAGAGCAATATGAGTTGCCTCAATTGAAGGAGCTGCGAACAATTTGGGCTCAATATGTCATGGAAGAAGTGGCTATCAATGATCGATAGTAACTGACTTGTGTTGATTGCTGTATTTGTGAATATATATTGAATGTGTTGATTGCTGTATTTGTGAATAAACTCAATATGTGAATAGATTCATTGGTGTATTTGTGAATAAACTCGATCAATATGTGCATAAATTCAATCTGTCCAATTTGTGAACAATATATGAATATGTGAATATTGCTGAATTAGTGTATTTGTGAACAAATTGATCAATATGTGAATATTGCTGAATATTTGTAAATATTAGTGTATTTGTGAATGATCCAATGCATCTTTGTATAGCTGTATGTATATGTGCATGATTCCAGTACTAACCGTGCCAGTGCATAACCGATAGGAAAAACTAATATTACTATCGGTTATATACTAAAACCGATAGAATAAATATTACATTACTATCAGTTCATATGCAACAACCGATAGAATAAAGTTTTCAGTACTAAACGTGTCTACAAATTACTATCGGTTATATACTACAACCGATAGAATAAATATTACAGTACTATCGGTTCATATGCAGAAACCGATAGAATAAAGTTTTCAGTACTAAACTTGTCTACAAAATACTATCGGTTATATAATATAACCGATAGAATAAAGTTTCTCGTACTAACTGTGTCCAGACAATACTATCGGTTTAAATTTGAGCCGATAGAAGAAATAGTCGATAGCGATTAGTGAACGTTGGGAATGTAGATGTTTTACTAACGGTTTTTGAACCGATAGAAGTGTTCTACTCCTCTACTATCGTGCCGACCACTATCGGTAAGAGAACCGATAGTAGAGTGGATTTTTAACCGATAGTGAAAAGCATTTCTGTAGTAGTGTAGCAATGCAACAATCGGACTCGGCCGCGCGTTATTGGTCCTTGTGTAATAAGCGAAGGATTATGGTTGGTGCGTGTATCCGAAGAAGTGATGTCCTCATCAGTCTCCGTAGAGGTTTGTCGTAGGCCATGAAGATCGTCCTCTTTTCCGAGTTTCTGATAACAATTCTGGAAATTGTTGAGGATGGCGTCGTACAACATTTCACAGTTATATATTGAACCATCGGGCTGATTGAATAGCCAGGTCCTTGCTGGTACCTCAAGGACTGTCGGCAAGTAATTGGCCATGACGCGATCATCCCCACCCGCTGCTTGGATAGCGGTGATGTAAATTTGAAGGAACTCTGATGGATTCTGGGTCCCATCAAATCTCTCAATTGTTCCCGGCTTGAACTTATCTAGCCAGACGACCGCACGGAGGCCTGGCGAGCAAGCTTTACAGCCAACATAGGAACTGTGGAGAGTTCTGTGGTTTTCGACCTGACCACGGGTGATTTCACGCGATGGGGACGCGCCACGTAGTCCCAGACGAGAATGTACAGGAACTCGATCCCAATCACGAGAACTTCCCACTCGTCTGGCTTTGTCGTGCCGAAGTGATCTGGATGGTAGTCGATTACGTCTACCATGACTAGAGTAAGAATACTCCTTTTTATGGGAACGTATCGTAAACCGGGAGGAAGCTGTAAGGGTTGCATCGGATGCGACCTCATCCAGCTTCTCCGCCAGAATCCTAGCGAAAGCCGGTTTGTCCGTGTCTGTGAGGGTAAGAGGAAAATTACGCAAGACTTCCTCGATAGATCGAAGTCGGCCATGCGTACTTCTCCTTGGTGCGCCAGGTGTCATTGTTTCTTCATCCGCCGGTGAATATTCCGGGGGCAAAGAAGGCGTCTGGTCGCGCCTACGACCATGTGGGCAACGAGAGGAACTAGGAGCGGCATCATAACAAGATTGCGCATTTTGCAAAGCCTCTAGGGCTATTCTGCGGAGTTCGTTATCTCGTCACTCATAGTCTTGATCCTCCTTTTGTCTGCGCTCCTGTTCCTCCCTAGCAACCCACTGATCGGGAGTTTCCTCTGACAAGGCAGTGAATTCTCTGGGGAGCGAGGTCGCAGAAGGAGAGAACATCCCTGTTTGTTCCGAGTCGGACTCGAAATCAAAGAGAGAGTGGAGGTTGTCAGGATCAAACCTCCCCGGATTGAGTTCTCGGTCACTGTCATCCCTGTCCTCGACGGGGACGCATGGTGACCGAGACTTGATTTCCAATATGGTGGAACTAACATTAAGATCCGGACCTATCTCTTCCATCCCCTGGTCGACGAACATGACCTAGGTGTGGGAAGATGTGTCCTCCTGACATTCTTTTGGAATGCCTTCGCAATTGATCTCTTCCATTGGAACGGGATCGCTGGGCGAATGCATTCGTATATGGGTATAATCGTTGAGATTGAAGTCGTTTTCGGAGTTATATGTCCCTAACATGGCTCACCGAACCTCCAGATGCAGAGAAAACACCTTGAGAAAAGGCCCCACGGTGGGCGCCAATTGTCGACGATTTGGATTCGGGGTCCTTAGTCGATCTTATGTATATTTATGAGTTGTGAGACCTTTTACGGTGCTCCTCCGGGAAGGTAAGATAAATAATGTCTACAAGGACACAAATGAATTTATATAGGTTTGGGCCCTCGATAGTGGGAGTAATAGCCCTACGTCCTGTTATGATTTCACTATGTAGGAAAAAAATGTTTACAAATGGGAGGAAGAGATGATCACAGGCGAAGATCTCTTCTATATTATTGTCTATCTAACTATGCCTAACTCTTCAAGTTTTGTTGACTCGTTGTCGTGCTTGTTAACCGCCCTTTACATCATGCATCAACCATCCTTTTATACTAAATGAAAGAATGTCAAATGTTGGGACGATTGTCCTAGTGCAGTTCGTATAACCGCACTCATCTCCTTCACCGGTTAAGCACGTGCAATCATGGATAACCGCACATGTAAACCTTCTAGCGGTTGTTTTCACATATGGGAGAAGTTGCTCCGTGCCTGAAAATGTGTCCATTAGAGTTTTGAAAAACCCCCAAGCTACATTGGTCACGTATAGTCAGTGACTCTCTGACCGCGCATTGTCTGCGATCTCATGATCGCGCAAGGGCTGCGATCATAAGCTAACTATGTGCCCATTAGTGACCATAGTGGTTATTATAGACACATATCATATTCGAACTCGATATGTGTTACTCAAACTAATTCGGGTGGTAATCCTCATTGAACTAAAGTCATGGGACTTTTCTTATTACGTGGTTGTTGGGTTCGTAAATGGTAGCGTTCTTATTAAAAAATATATATATAAAGTAAAAAAAATTGTGTATACTATGTTGTTAGGGATGGATCTTGTACTACCCTGCTACATGATTTGAATCCCATATTTTTAAAACCAAGAGATATCATATATTTTTAGATTATATAGATTGTTGGATTAAGATTTGAGTGGTTGAGATTGAGATAAATTTAATCATTTTGCAAAAAAATTCAAATATCACATATCTTACATTATTATCCAAACAATTGACATTGATAAGAGGATTATGATATAATACACTTTCGTATCTTTTAATTTGAATAATGGGAAATTTAAATACAATACAAAATCTTTTACTTCATCCCATTTCATCGATCACCACTAAATTATAAATATAAATTGTATAAGAAATTTCTTTTGTATAGGAAGATTTTCAGATCTATTAAATTTTATATGAATAATTATAAATATACAAGATAATATAGAATTTTAGTCAATATATATATATATATATATATATATAACATCTAACGACTCTAAAATTATATATATATATATATATATATATAACATCTAACGACTCTAAAATTCTATCTATATTCTCCAGAATTTTCGTCTGAAACCACCCTTTCCCCCGGAAAAAACCCATTTATTTATGACTTATTTTCTTACGGCTCCCTTCCATTCGTCTGTGAGAGCTCTCCCCAGTCTACACAGTCCCACTGCGAGCTCTCGACCTCCTCCCGATCTGGTCGCCTCGAAGCCTCCCATCCACATCCCCACATGCCATCGTGATACCTACAGCGTCATGGACCCCGCCCCGACGCTCGCCGCCGAGCTCTGGCGCCCGCCGCACCTCGTCGGCGGCGGCGGAGCCGCCATGGAGCCCTCCTCCGCCGTCACCGAGCAGAGCAACGGGAGCCGCCGCGGCGGAGGTGGCGGCCGGAGGAGACAGCGCGGCTCTCCGCCGTCCGAGGACGAGTCGTCCAAGCTCGTTTCCACCTCCGGCGGCGGCCAGGACACGGTAATTTCCCCCTGCATTGGTTGCGATCCGTGTGGCATTGGAGGATTTGGGAGTAATGGGAGGTAATTTTGCTGTTTTAGGGCTGGGAGCGGGGAGGTTTTTAGGAAAAATTTGTAGCTGTAGTGCTTTTGCCGATGTGATCTGTTCATTTGTGCGGTTTGAGTGGTAGTGTTCGTGTTCTGTACTAGCTCTAGTCGGATCTTTCAGATAACTGCTTTAATTAGATTGCGCTGGCTGCATTTGGCAATGTGCAGCGGAATGAGCTTTCAGGTTATAGCCGTACTATACTCTGTAGTTACTAGAAATTGGGATAATTTAGCAAAATTAAGTTTAAACGGAGATACCGCAAAGGGATCAAATACTTTGGAAATTCCCAATTAGCAAATGAGCTGGACACTGTGAATGTGCAAACCCAGACGACCATGAGAGTAGAGAAGGTGGAACTGTAAAGTTAAGGATAAAACACAGGAACAATCTTAGGAATATCTACTCTGGGAGGTTCTGACCTATAGTATAGGATGTAGGATGTAGTCAGAGTGTGTATTTCCACATCAAAATCATGTCATAGAATTCCTTGTCGCCCACCATGAGTGGTGGTGTTTAAGGCTTAGAGCTTGAACTAAAAAGTGCCAGAATTATGGAAGGCACCATTATTGTGTAGGTATATTCCAGCATTATTCTAGTCATAAGAAGTTCCCTAGAGTGCTACTTTTGTTTCTAAGCTTTATAATATCGGCAGCATTTCATTATATCCATGATATTGGCCCTAGCTGCTACTTTTGATATGAAAAGCTTTTAGAGCACTTTCACGTTTGCGATGCTGCATCTGAAATTTTTTGAAAACAAAGCATGTCTAGGAGTAGGTGTTTGTCAGCAGTGCTATGTGCTATATTTGTTTAGAATAGTTTCCTGTTACCACTCTCCGATTCGAGTTGCTGGCTTGGTGCTGATGATGCTGACAAAATATGACTGGTCTGCTCATTTGAGCTAACCGGCCTATTTTATTTCTCCAAAAGCTTTATCTATCTCATCTCTATGAGAGGGGAATTTATTTGCAACCATTCATAGATGTAATTGACTATTTCCTACTTGCTCTTTTTCTTGTTGACATAACTCCAATCAACACTGCATTACTGCTGGAATCTTCCTAGTGCCGTAATTTGATCATATTCATTTCCAATTTTGTTCTTGATGTATTAGAATCAATCCTATGTTGAATGTTTATAGGGATGAGCTTTTGGACAACTGCAAGTTAACCATCAATACTGAATGGTATGTGCTGGATAGCTGTAGTTTTGCTGCAATTGTTGTTGGTTTGTTCACCCTGGGATTTCCTAATAAGAAGCTAAAGGCAGTTTCTAGACAATCAATTAAATTCAACCAACTTTCTCCAGTACTAACCACTGTGCCAACTATCTATTGGCCCACATAGTTTTGGCTGGAAATCATATTCTGAAAAATGCTATGTTCCATGGAATTATATGCAAAAATGAGCCAGTGGTGGCATTCGGCATCACCAACAGACCTATAAAGTTAGAATGAGCTCAAATACAGGTTGGACATCAGCACTTTCTGCCTGCATTTAGTCGCTTGCTGTGCTTGTATTTTAAGCACGCATATCTAATCATATTGGTGGAGACATCATTCTTTGCCTTGCCATGATCTATGATATTGTTGGTGCCTTGCTATGGATGTTTGCCCCTGACCATGTGTTGAGTTGACATTTTGAATAATTGTTTCAATATGAGAAGGCAATTTACTATATATTTATCTTCTAATAAGATGCCAGTATTTCAGTGTGGATGAATTCTGCAGGGATCACTTCTTTTTTTTTCCGTGTTCAGCTTTTTTAATTGACTGGAGCTCTTCTTGGCAGACTGGTTCAGAAGTGAAATGTTTCAAGTCAATGAAATCTAGCGATGATAATGGTACTTTAAGGATGGAGGCTGAAGCTGATTCAGGAAATGCTAGAAAGGCTGCCGACCAAAATCCTCTACCACCAGAGCTACCAAAACAAGATTACATACATGTGAGGGCAAGAAGGGGCCAAGCTACTGACAGCCATAGCCTTGCAGAAAGGGTAAGGTTCATCTTTCTTTTATTCTTATATCCTAGGTTGTTAGTTTTTTGTTAACTAAACATTGCAAGTTTATGAATTCTTTGTTGCCTATCACAGCAGTAATCGATCCAGTCATAAACTGGAAGTGTTTAAAGAGTTTGTTGATATAAGTTATTGCAAGCATACAACTTGACTAATTTTACCAGTGACAACTAAAGATCTGCTTGCTTTGACAGGCACGACGGGAGAAGATAAGTGAACGGATGAAAACTCTCCAAGATCTTGTCCCCGGATGCAATAAGGTGTATTTTCAAAATCAAAGTACATTCAATATTATTTATTATTAGGAACAGCGGAAGACTCAACCCCATACCAAATCTTACCTCGTGAGATACGACCTAAACACACACACAATAGCAAGAAGTATCAGAGCTAAGATAGGATATCTTAACAAATGATATCAGAGTTGGGATAGGTGGAGTGGTAGTTAGTAACATTGGGAGCTCCGACTCTGACTCGGATCTCGTCTTATGAGATACAGCCTAAGCACACACAATGATGAGTGGTATTAGAGTTGGGATAGGATATCCTAACATTCATGCTACTCCACCTTGTGCCATAAATTGGCCATGGTTATTTACTTTGATATCATCACAAAGCTCCAAGACCTCCTGAGGTTTGTTTCAGTAAATTATTCTCTTTTGTTGAACCATTTTTTCCTTGGTCAGGTTATTGGGAAAGCATCAGTCCTTGATGAAATAATTAATTATATCCAGGCTTTACAGCGTCAAGTTGAGGTGTGCCATTTTCACCATTGCAGCCCCTGTGGAATTATCTTACCCCCTATTTTCAAGTAAGAGCTTTATAATTGCTGTCTTCTGCAGTTTTTGTCCATGAAGCTTGAAGCAGTTAATGCCCATACGAACAATGGAATTGAAGCTTTTCCTTCTAAAGATGTAAGTTGAGTGGTAAAAGATAATAGTTCAGTTGCAAGATTCTTGGTACAAATGTAGAAACAGATAAGGGAGAACTGCCGCTTAGCTATGAGCACTTCACCTTAGCTCCTGTTATTTATATTGCACATTATGTTGCTTCTATTATCGACTTATTGTTAACACTGTTTGAGTCTGGCTTTCCTAGAAAACGTCTGTTGCTTGCTTTATTTATACTGCCAAAAGATTTGCTTATGGCTTTGCACTTGCAGCTTTGTGCTCCGACATATCACACTGCTCCCGGATTGACATTTGACCCACAAACACCAAGAGAATATGCCCAGGGCTCGACATCAGAATGGCTTCACATGCAGATCGGTGGTGCTTTTGAAAGCGTGACATGAATAGAACAAATTCCGTGTAGTGCCAATAAAGAGTCCCAGGATGAATCAGGTCCATGGTTCCGTATTATTCTTTTCGAAATCATCATGTCCCAAATGTAGTTTTATTTCTAATTTGGAGCCGTAATGCCAGTATAGACGTATTTAGGGACAGCGGCATTTTCCATCTGGATCTGTAGACAGATTCCCCTCTATTCATGTATTCCATAGACTTTGTTGCTCAGGCTAGAACGAAAAATGAAAAGAACTGTGCTATTATGGAACCATCTGTGATTTGTTAGGGTAACTCTAGTGGGCATGGGTGCTTGGGTTTGGGCAGAGAGAATAATGTCACACGAAGAGCTAAGCAAAGCTATTTGAAGAGTCAAGCATCTATAAAGTCATATCAAAAAATTAAGCACCGTAATGATTTGATTTTTTTTTATGTCTCTATTAGTGGGTCTCGTGCATAAATTATTAATATTTGACTTTTGATACAAAATATTATTAATAATAGTTAAAAGAATTATTAAACAAATTAATGCCAGATAATTCCAATACAAAAAAGGCTTGCAAATAAAAAATTGAGTTTAAAGAGAATAATTTATTTTATTAAATTAAAACATTGAAAGATAAAATTCAACATAATAAATTGGAGATAACATAATAATAAAAAGGCTACTAATGAATGGTTGTGTAAACACCCAATTTTATGACTCGTTAGTCGACCGCATGGTCAAAATATTCAAACTGAAGTCGATTGTGTCAGTCGAGTTGTGTTGTCGACTATGGTATCTTATTTTGTTATTAGTGATGTACTTTTGATGATAGGGCAATCTAAAAATTTATTTCAATAGTAAGTAAATATAAATAATGTGATTATTTTTAATAGTGCTAGTAATGTAGTAATGCATGTAAACAATATAATTTATTTTAAAAAGGGGTCTCAACTAGGTTGCATTTATCATTTTTGCATAAAACCCCTAAGTTCCTATTCTAAATAACTATGACATCAGGTTTTGCATAACAGCCCGGTTGCAAATAGGATTTCCAAAAAGAGGGCCTGAAACAATTAGATTTCCACTTTTGCATTCAGCCCCCTGAAAAACTAGAAAATTTCAACCAGGTCCTTAAATGATTGAGCAAGTGTTACGATGGCTAAAATTTCCTATAGCACTCTCCCAAACTGAATTCAACCCTGCATGCATGCACACACACACACAACAAACACATATATATAGACACATACACATACCGACATACGTCACCCTTCCTTCTTCTCCAGCCCTGCACAGCAAAAACATACACACTCATATGCAACATCAGCTGCTCTGTTCTTCTCCAGCAGTAGCACTAGGTGAGGAGATCCTGTTGCTTGTCGACCAGCACAATCACACACACATGCACCCAAACATACATATATGTATCTTACGCATACACATAGATATGCATGGTGCGAGTAGGAGTAGGAGTAGGAGTAGTAGGAGTAGGAGGAGTAGTAGTAGAAGTAGAAGTACCGGGAGGGGCGTGTTGCTGGTGTAGAGGCAGTGGCCGGGCACGGTTACGACGGCAATGGTCGCAGCAATGTGCATGTGCGCGGGCATATGGCAGAAGAAAGGCTAGGCCGCGACTGGAGTATTTGGGGCTGCGGCGGGCACTAGGCGCGCGGGTGCCCTTGCGTGCACGGCCAGAGCATGGTGAGCGCACGGCAGACATGCACGGAAAGCGCTCTAGCAAGCGGTAAAGCGGGCACCCGGGGCCGCGGTACGCACGCGGCTTGCAAGCGACAAGGCTGCGGTAGTGGTGGTGGTGTCACAACAAGGTGACGGCGTATGGCGGCGCTAGGGCTAGAATTAACATGAACGCGTGTGCGAGGAGCGGTGGACGACCACGACAAGGTGAGGCGGCGGCGATCGGCCGGCGCGAAGGCGATATCACCACAGCAACACGGCGACCGTAGATAGCGTTAGGGTTAGGGTTGGCGTGTGGCGGCGAGAAGCAGTGGTGCGGCGGCTAGGGCACGCGAAACAGCGGCGATGGCCTAGATGGCCGATCCAGTGGAGATCGGCAACGCTTGAGACAACGATGGGCCGGCGACGGCCGAAGGAGCCGGCGGTGGCACGGCGGAGGCAAGAAAACGGGGAGGGCATGAGAGAGACAGATAGTGATGAACGGAAAAAGTGAGGAGGAGGAGCGTACCTGGGAGGAACTCGATTGGCGGCCGGTGAATCATTGGCGGTGGCACAGCAGTGGCACGATTTGGACTCAAGTCCGGATTTGTGAGGGAAAGAGAGCGACTACTACAAAGGGAGAGGCAAAAGGGAGGAGGAGGTGGAGGAGGCCGGTGGCACGTTGTCGATGGCTCACCGGTGCAGGCACGTGCGCCGCGGCCGGACGAGCGGCGAAAGAAGAAGAAAAAGAAAAAAACTGGAGAGTTAGGAAAAAGTCCGGGATGCTAGATATCCGGAAATCAGTCAGGACTGATCAAATTCAGTTTGACCGAGCTGTTTTGGTCAATTATAAATCGACGTGGACGGCTTTTTAATTCGTTATACAATTAAGTTTTTCTTAATTCTTTGCAATCTCTCCCGATACTAAAGACAGTCCGGGCAATCTCTACTAGAGGGCCTGTTTTTCCACCTCTAAATTTTGTTTTGAACTGTACAATCTTTACAATGTCTCGGACATTTGTTGAGATTGTCTCATATATTTCTTCAAAAAAAAGTGTATTTTTTGTCTCAAAATTTTTATATGTATTGGATTGTCTAGAAATTTTTTGAACTATCTGATTGCATTATCACCTGTTCTCAATGGGTAGTTCTAAAATTTGTTAGTAGCCGTTACAGCTACTCTGAACTAAGAAATTTTTCGAATTGTATGAAAATGCTAATTTTTGCACTTTTCGTGTAACAGTTAGAATCTTTAGGAGGACTATATATCTACCCTTTAGACTAGTTTCTAGTAACTTTCTGAGAATTCATTACATACACTTGAGCTAAAACTAAGATTACACTCTAGAGCATCCAATTTTTATATGTTGCATTAGAGTAAGATTATCTAGTGAACTTATTTGCATTAATATATTATTTAGTGAGTTGAGAGTTTTGTTTGAGTTTCTTCTCATGTGTTTGAGTTTTCTAACACTTGATTGGTGTCAAGCGAAGAATTTACCCTATTATCTTTAGTGATCGACGTCACCTAGATGATCGGAAGAGATCAGAGTCTCTCCACTGATAAAAATTGTCAGAGAGGTTCGATAGAGTTGTGAAAGACTTGGTCTCTCCTATCTGGAGTGGATAGGTAGCAACTTTAGTGGATATCGAAGCAAAACTCTCGAGTGAGTACTTCAATAAGAAATAGAAGAGATGCAGTGAGTCTTTGAGATCTTAGAAAAAATTCTTATGTCATATTGGTTTATTTTCTTGCTCACTTTTACTTATTGTATTTGTTCTAAGTTACATATTTGTCTTTGTCATCGTATCAACCTTGGTTTGCAAAACTCATTTAATCATTTGAATTACTAGTTTTTATTTAGGATGATTGAAAAATGAGTTTTATTCTTATAAGTGCAAAAGTTTAAGTCACAAATTTTTAAACAACCTATTCACCCCCCTCTAGATCGCCGTCTTTGATCATACACATGGATATGAAAGATAACCCATAGGATATAGTGGCTATGAAAAATTAAGCGAAACTTGACTGTCAAGTATTTCTGAGTTTTCTTGATTAAATTAGGAGAAGAAAGTCAATTTATGAAATCACCAGATGATTACTATCCATATAGATTTTTTAAAAATTTATTAGAAGGATTGATGTATGAATGGTATGAGATTAGTGAGTTCAAGTGAGTTAAGGTGACTCTAATTTATAGAGAGATGAGTGTATAATTTTTTCGTATTTTTTCCATAGTTTTCCAAAAATTTTGGAATTTTTTACTATTGTTTTGACCTTGAAACAATTAAAAAAAACCACAACAACTATATTTCTAATAGTTACTTTTGGTCACTGTCAAGTAAACCCACTTAAAAATTTTGTTTGATGGTGGGTTTTTACTTAAAATCTATTTACAGGGGCTGATTGGTGGACCAAATCAATTTTTGGCTCTGATGATATAAAATAAGTGTGCATCAAATTTTTGCAATGGTTAGATCTTAAAAAATAAAAAATAAAAGTTAACAGGTAGGCCGAAACAACATTAGACCCACTCATCAACAACTCTAGTGGAAATGAATAGGTGTGTATGTGATACACGAGATGAGCACACCCATACTTGCATACACGGTTTGTGTGGTCCACATGTTGCCTCATGCACTTGCAAGCACTGCAAAACCGAGTCACAACCACTGGGTCTTGTGAAAAATCAACCCTACTTATTAGTGTAATGTGTGTACATGGATATGAAAGACGCGAAATATGATATGATAGATCCCACAAATCTTATCATGAGATCAAACTCCAATGTTGCAGTTTGTGCAAGCATGCGGCCCAAGAGGCCACAAAAAAGAGGTTGCACAGTAGACACCCGACCACATATTGCCACATGATTTAAGCGCATGCACTGAGTCACATTGGTAGCTATGTGGCAAGCACGCGCTAGAGAAAATTCTTGCATTGGAGGCAGCTTAAGAACTTATGTAGTTCTGTGAGAGATGCTCTCCAATTCTTATCTCTATTAACCATGATATTATTCTTGATTATGACTACCTGCTGTCAATCATCGACAACGACGATGTCCCCTTCCCACCTCAACACGGCCTCTTGATAGATATTTTCTTTAAAATTTTCATAATCTTTTTACTAATTTATCCAATTAGACATAAAACATGACTTGTGTGAGACTCAGAATTTCGTTCTTCTCGCGTGAGACAAATATGATTTTATCATCCAAACATTATCTCGAATTCATAAGATATACCGGAGAGACTATCAGGTAATTTTTATAAAGGATTTATATCTTTTGGCTTAGAAAATGAAAAGCAAATTGTGTCTTTCTCATAATCACAACTATCCAAATTAAATTTGAATGATAAAAATTGATAGGATTAATTATCTATTGAGAAATTTAAAAATTTTCAGCCACTTTAATATAAATTGTTAATAGATGATATAAAAATTTAAATAATGAGAAAAACACACGCTTTTATTCAGACAAATCCTTTTGCGAGGCCTCGGAGTTAGGTGAAGTAGGGTTCAACTCAACCCAAAACGGATAGGCTGACGACGTCGCCACCCCAAACCTCTCAAAACCCCACACACCACCACCATTCACCAACCCATACAGCTAATCACCCCGTGGAGCGAAATCCTACAAATTGCCAGGCTTTACTCGTCCTCTTCTACACTCCCAGTCTGCTTTCCCCCCCGCGAAATCTCCTTTTTACCCCTTTCCCGTTCCCCTCCCCCGCCTTTCCCCTTCGCTTCATGGCCTCCTCCTCCTCCACCTCTCCCCTTCCCGGCGTTCCCGTCGCCTCCTCCCTGCCGATCCCCACTTCCACCCCTGACGCCGACCTCCGATCCGACTCGTCCCCCCGGCTATCGCCGCCGACGGTCGCAGCTTCTCCGCCTCCGGAGCAGCCGACGTCTACCGAGAAGGAGCCTAAGGAGGAGGAGGCGACGCCGCTTCCGAGGAAGACGCGGCTGCCGCGCGCGTGCAACAGCCGGCCGAAAGCGCCGCCCGCGCCGCCGCCGGAGCGGCCGAGGCGGCGCGGCGGGGGCCGGAACGAGACGCCGCAATGCCGCGTGGTGACGCCGCTTGTGGCTGAGCCGGAGGCGCCCGCCGAGCTGCCGCTGTGGCGGCTGCGCGGCATGTGGGAGCTGGCCTCCGTTCTCAACTTCCTCCACGTGAGCGCTCTCGTGCTCCCCTGCTTTAGCTTCCGCTACACCTCTAGGCTCTAGCCTCTTAGTGCTCTGGGTTTGGGTTTAGGGTTTAATATTAGTACTTGATGTGGGGTTGTGGTGCTTCTGGAGCTGCAGGTGTTCCGGCCGTTGTTGAACATTGCTGCAGAGTTCACGGCGGAGGAGCTGGAGGAGGCACTCGTTATGCCCAATTGCACCTTAGATGATGTGCATATGCCTCTGCTAAGGGTGAGTCCATGAGCTGTTTCGGTTAAAGTTTGTGTTTTCCTTGCGGATTTAGTATTAAGTTATTGTAGTCTTAGCTGCGGTGGAAGCGTGGGGGTTTGGGGGGAAAGGTGGCACCTTTAGTTCGTGATTACAAGTGAAACATGTGGTATTGTTATTAGTTATTTGCAAATTGTGAAATTTATTGCGCTTGCATGCTTTTGGGGTGGTAACTTGCAATGCTGCCTACACTTATAGGAGCCTGCTTTTGATTTCTGTGCAAATTATGTGATTATTAGTTACCTTGCAATGCTTGGTAAGGATTAGTTGTGTGAATTGCTTATGTTGGGAAATGTTACAATGAGTGCATGTGCATTGTGCAATGATCTTTCTTGGAACTCGTGCTGCAGCAATGCTTGCTAAGTTTGTGAAATTTACTTGTTTGTTTCAGATGTTGGAGAATATATTTCAAATTGATATGTGCTTTAAGAACAGCTGCCTATAACAGAGTGCATACTTTTCTTTAGAGGGGATTATGGTATTCTGTGAGCAATTTTGGTTATTTGTTTGTGTATTCTGTGTTTTCATATCATTACTCCCAAGGAAAATGGGTCACTTAAATATCTTATATGAACTTCTCATGCTTTTTAATTGCATTTTGCAGTCAATTCCTCCAATAACTCGCATGGCCATGGGACGTGGATCATGGGTGACAGTGTTATGTAGGAAACTGAAGGATTGGTGGCACTGGGTATATGACTGTTGTTCCATGCCAAGAACATTTTAGATAATGGATAGTACTCCATTCAGTTCATGAGCTAACAAAGGATAGAACTGCAGGTTGCAGAAGGCGATCTACCAATAGTTGCATCACATGGGTGAGTTCTGCTCAGACACATATCCTCGACTAGATCTTTAGCTACAATTGTATCTTAGATTATTTGACAGATTGTTTCACCTTTGTCAGAGCGGAAATTGAAACGTACAAGGAACTTGAGCCAGCAACTCGATTAGTTATCTTGAAAGCAATATGTGATATACGTGGCGAGGTATATGCTCATTCTTATCATTATTCCAGTGAAAGATATTTTAATGTGTCAGTTGAACCTCACGGTGTAATATCTTGTCTTATGTAGAGTGAGGGCCACTGTCTTGCTTTCAGTGCATTTCTAGATTGTTTATATAGCAACATAATATTAATAAGTAAACTGACATCTCTACTGGTGAACACATTTTTTGTATAGCTGGTGCTTTAAGTTTGACAAATCCGGTAGCATCTGTTTTGCAGCAAGAGGATGTTCGGAATTTCATTGATAGTTCTTTAAAGCATGGATATCAGCTTTCTTCTTTTCGTAAAGAACGAATCGGGGGAGATTCATATGGAATCTCATACTGGTGGGTAAAAGGTCCTCCCTTAAAAAGTATAAAGCACGTCTTGAAGGTTTCAGCATTGGGATTTTGCGGTCAAGGGCATCTCTAATAACTGATGCAAATAGGTATGAAGATGATCCAGTTCTTGGGTATCGAATGTACCGTGAAATTAGACGAGTGGAGTATGTGAAGGAGTTGTCAAAGAAATCTAAAGGAAGAAGAGTTTCAACTCCTCCAGTTGTATCCTATCAGTGGGAGACTGTCGCATCCAACTTTGATGAGTTTGAAGCAGCAGCAGTAAGTTTTAGGTTCCTCTTATGCACTTCTCTTGGTCCATCTTTGAGAATTAGTCCTTTTTCTCCATATGGTAATGTGTTACCACCCACAGATATGATCCGGTCATAATAAATGCCACATTGAGATGTTTGAATAACAAATTCAACTGCTCTTGATATGCAACATGTGCTAATATTGCAATGATCATCTCAGTTTATAACATGTAGAGCGTTGCCTGGATATCAGGATTATGGATTAAATCAACCCGTATGCTTTCTGTAACATGATTATTTGAAGCGGTAGTTCACACTTGGGCATTTTATACTTGCTTATTTTTCTTTGGATATTACAAGTGATCGATGCTGTTGTTTTTAAATAGTTACTCATGTTACAATGATTTGGGGAACCAAATGAGTTCATGGCAAATAGTGGAGGCTAAGAAAAGCAATGTTATAATGGATTTAGATTGCACAGTATTTATTGGTGCATTGTTTTTTTTCCCCCAAAATAATAGACAACATTTGTTAGTTGTATATCATGGAAGATTATCATGGTGCTTTTTCGCCCATTGTCCAGAAAATGTTCCAAGGTTTGCTGCTTCTATGTGTGGTTGAGAGAGCACACTGGAGTGTGGTCAGAACAAAGCGCAAGCAAACATGCTGGCAACTGTTAATCAAATAACACTTTTAACAAAATAGCCATTGTTACTCTTATGTTCTTATTGATTGAATGCTATTGAAGTTTAATAATTAGTTCTTTTCTGTCCATCTTGTTTAGGAAAAACTCTTTTCAAGTAGGAACAGGACAGAGGTCTCACTTGGCAAGAAATTGAAGATTAACTATCTACCAGAGATCGAAAAGATTCACAAAGTACCCACATCTTTCACCTTAAGCCTGATAAAATCTTTTCTGCCATAGAATAGCTTGCTGTTCTGTACTTTAATAAATCTAACCATGTGGTCCTCTTGCAGAAGAAGGAGAGGCTCCTCAAGAAGCAACAAAGAGAAGCCCTCCTCCTGGACAGCTACTTGACAGCGGATGGACTTACCTTTGGTCGCTCTCTTCGTGATAGAAAGCCTGTCACATACACTTTTGGTAAGCCCATGGCTGAAGGGAGCATTGTTAGATAATCATGACCGGCTGCAATCACATTTCCTTGTTCATGTTTGCCAATCATTAGAAATTTCTTTTTCACTTAATTGCCCATTCATGAAAGATATTTCACTAGCATTTCCTTTATTGCTATTGTTGTATCAATGTCTTCTGTGAGTCTTAGTTAAGACAATTGTAAATCAGTAATCTCACTATTAAAAAGTCAGAGCACACACAAAAAAAAAAAAAAACCATATATGCAGGCTAGGGGCACATATACTGATTGATGTTCAGTTGTTCACTAATGTTGAGACATGACTGTGACTCTAGTTTCATCTTGGAGCATGAGAACATTTACATTTCTTGGAAGACATGGATAATCCTCTAGTTCTGTTCTTATGCTGCCTATTGATTTTCCTCCCATCAAAGGCAGAATTTACTTGTTATCTTCTATTGGTTGGGAACCCAGTATAAGCTGATTAGAATCATATGGCTCATACTGGTTCTGCAATTTTCTTTGCTCTTAGTGACATTGTTTTGTTGACACGTTTTATGATTCAGTTTCATGCAGGTAATTTTACTGGCCGTGCTAATGACAAACTTTGACTTATTGTGCAGATGATTATGATCGTTCAATAAACGAAGCCATAAAAACAACCAAGTAGGTGCTATCTTCCGTGCTTGATAGTATTTTTTTCTATAAACAACAAAAATTAGGTTGCGAACTTATTATGTGCTATATTCTTGACAGAAAAGGAGAAAACTCAGCTGAGCTTGTCACTACTACCAATAGAAGGGTGCTTGGTCCAAGACAAGAGGCATCAAGCAATGGCAAGTTAAATGGTCCCTCACCAGTGGCTAATGAATTCTATGACAGAGAATCTCCACCAAAGTCATACGACTACCAAGAGAGCGATGGTGAGCAAGAAGTTGAGACTCTTGATCGCAGGTACGTCTTTTACCACCTGGTGTTTAGCTGGTTCTCAGCTGTAACTTGTTGACTTACGAGCAATCATTGTTCCATTGCAGCAATCGGCGGAGGAAAAGATCCCAAAGATATACACATGACTTTGTAGAGGTTGTGTCGGACATAGACCCGAACTTTGACAGTGATGATGATATCATGGGTGAAGCAGTTTATGATGAGGAATATCTTAGAAGTCGGAAACTGCGAAAGCCAAGTCCCTCAGAAGAGGATGAAGAGTTTCGGTTGGAAGAAGTCGGCACAGAGGATGACGATGATGAAGACAGCTATTCTTTGAGTATCAGCGAAGATATGGAGGAGCCGCAACGGAATAAAAAATTGCCAACTCGCAGCCGGCGAGGGATCAAGTTGAGATCTGTTGATGAAATCCAAACAGGTGTAAGGCGTAGTAAGCGTTCCACCTGTCCACATGTTAACTATCGGCAGTATGATCTTTCCGACACAGATATAGAATCAGGAAAGCCTGGTAAATCGAATGCATCAGATCCTGATGCTGGCTCTGATGCACTAAATGACATGGCACTCTCAACATCAAGTCAAGACCAAGAGGAAGAAGAGGATGAAGACCCTGAGGAACTAAGAGATAGTAATAAACTGGATGAGGAGTATATGGCGGATGTTAATAATGAGCATCAGCAGCAGTGCTTGGACAAGACGAATGTGTCTGTCAGGGAGGGTAGAAGTGCAGGGAGAAAATTCCTAGATCTAAATGAGCTTGTACCTGGAAGTGGGTTTGACGATGGGCCAAGCCTGATGGTGAAAGATACATTCAGGTGCTAGGAGCCATTTTCACTTGTGCGCTAATAATGCTCAAAATTGTCAACCCTGAGCAAATATCAATTTACATCCAACAAGATGGTGAAAGATATTTGGATCATTCAGTCTGATAGCTGGTACATGCGACAATGGGAACCAACGAGAGATGAGATGGTACATGGGTGCAATGGCAGAATTCGTCAAACCATTATCCAATCCCTATTTGATGCTAACAGGCCATGGCGAGGAAGTTTTGCATTCGATTATGTACATTAGATGTTTGACATGCATCAACTGATGCTGTATCGTGCTCAAATGGATGTTATATCGCATCTAGATGTGTAGGATTTAAATTTGTTACCTACATTTACTTAGTCTTTAGGCTTGATAATATCAAATTATCAATGTGGTGTGAGGATGCCTGGAGTGTTGCTGCCAGCATACCTTAAAGAATCAAGAGTGTGCATCCATACACTTAATGTTGTGTTGTCCCGTGGCATCGGATTTGATCTTAGTTTAGGCAGTTGTAGTTTGTATTAATGTAGAAACTAAGTATTGCACAGGGTTGTAATTTTAATACTATGACCTAATACTGATGTGCCTTCTCTTCTTCTGGTAACCTTTTATGACAGTATTGACTATATGCATCAGTATGACCTATTCTTGGCAAGAGCTTTTTGTAGTTTCTCTCGACAAATTTTTATTAAATTTACTGAAGAAGGGTACAATCATTCACTCAGAAGAGTTGTTACACGAAGTTCAGGAGTAGACTTTAAATCAAGCATATATTATTGAGGCCGACCCGACAACCAGCCTTTTGCCCAATATGAGAAACACGTTTGGGTAATGATTCAAAAGTGATACAACAAAATCTCTCTACATAATTTCATAAACAATAACTGTAGCTAGTTATTAAGAAATAATTAAGAATCCATTTTGCGTCACCAATGGCGTTACCACATCGCTATTGTCAAAGTAACTTTGTTCACTTGTCCCACACTAGTTTACCATTTTCTATAACCCACCACTCACATTGATACATAACCGCAAGGCGGCTAAGATTTATATAATTTTTTCTTCTTTATAAATTATAGATTTTTGTCATCCATAAAGTGCTCAAATTTATATATCATAAAAAAATAACTATAAATAACCAATAAAAAATAAATAATTAGACCAGACCCTAACAACACAAGACTTTCACTTCCACACACAAAGTTTTCGTTATCATTGCTCTCCCTCCCTATTGTACGCATGCTCAAAATGACAACTTTTAAAAAATGGGAAATTTGATTCTATTTTACAGTGAAAGTGAAATTCAAAATATAACATCAAAAAAGATAAATTAGTCTCATATCACTTAAACTCAAAAATCATTTTGTATATGTCATTCTTAAGTTAATATTTTAAAAAATAGTAAGAATACTCTTATCATTTTCTTCTTATACGTGTTTGGCACTTATTTACGTTGAAACATTTCATCGAACTTAAGAAAAACATCGGCCCTCTTCGTCGCCTGCTCACACACCGCACCCGCCTACGGTCAACACGGCCTGCCATCTGCCCACGCTGCCGCACTTGTTCACCATGCCGTGCCACACACATGCTGCTGCTGCTATGCCGAGCCACAAGCGCACGTTGTCGTTGCTGCCACACTGTACACACGCTGCCGTCACTGCACTTGCTCACCGCATCGTGTCATGGATGCACGTCGCCGCCGCCACTGCATGCTTGCCCGCCGACGCGCACGCCCTATTTAGAAAAATGTTTAAAAGAATAAGCAGAAATAATGGTATTTACATGAAAATTTCATATGTGCTAAAAGTTAAAAAATCATTTTAATTCAAGTCAACTGTTTTGTTCTTGTAAATTGATATTTTTTAAATTTTTTTTAAATTCTAATGACATAAGATCAATTTATCTTTTTACAATAATATATCTCAAATTTCTACTTATATCAATGAGATATACTGAAATCCTGCTTTATAATACGTCTGCTGCACCTTTGCTCAACTGTATTAGAGAATCTCATTGAACTGAATCAAGAAGCTAGCCTATACATACGAGCCAAGAAAGCAATTGATCGATTCAAACAGCAGTGTTGTTGCTCAGATCAATCCAAAGTTCAGAGACACAAATGGAGCCAATTCCTCTCCTGATTCCACACAAGATGGGCCAATTTGATCTCTCACACAGGTCAGTGATCCATTAACTAACCACTCACTAATCTGATATCGCACTATAATACAAACAAACACACACACACACACACACACGAGTAATGGTAGTTTCTCATATGTATATGAATTGCATGGATGCTTGGCCAGGGTGGTTCTTGCACCACTGACGAGGCAGCGATCCTACGGGAACGTGCCGCAGCCGCACGCCGTGGTGTACTACTCCCAGAGAGCCACCAAGGGGGGCCTCCTCATCACGGAGGCCACCGGCGTCTCCGACACGGCGCAGGGGTACAGGGACACCCCCGGGATATGGACCAAGGAGCAGGTGGAGGCATGGAAGCCCATCGTTGATGCAGTGCACAGCAAGGGTGCGCTCTTCTTCTGTCAGATTTGGCATGTCGGCCGCGTGTCCAGTTATGGTACAGTACTAGCGTTACATTTTTTCAGAGCATTTCAAGAGAGATGCAAATGCAATTTGCAATGCACACACCTACTGTAGTTTAATTTGGGATAGATGTATTTTTGGTTTATCTGCTTTCATCTCTAACCCACTTTAATTCCTCTGCTCTTAAATGTGTTAAATCAGTTTCCTTACTTTCGAGATTAGTTTCATTTGAGACGCACTATGCTTTTGGACTGAAAACAACAATTAACTATGAATCTATCTATGATGGAGCGCTATGTAGGGCTATTTTAGCACCATATAATGAATAGCATCATTCAGATAGGAAAAAGAAAATAGAAAAGAATAAAGGGGGAGAGAGGGACACCTCAACATGAATGATTGAAGAGATGTTAGCACTATTTGGTGCTAATAAGTTTGCCACGGTGTTCAATAAACTTCAGTCGCACCTCATCATCATATATTGGATATTTATTTTATGTCCAGAAACATAACGGATAGATCAAATTGAACTAAATTCAAAAATAAGAGAACTAACTTGTCCCATTTTAAGATTAAAAAGATCAAAATGACTCTGACATGAGAAACTAGAGCGACAAAAAAATACACTTATGCCAATTAATTTCATTTTGCTCACTTGTTTGTCATAGAGTTCCAACCTAATGGGCAAGCACCGATATCGAGTACAGACAAGAAAATAGCTCCGAAAACCCGGCCTGACGGCAGCGTCGAGGAGTTCTCGCCGCCGAGAAGGCTAAGAACGGAGGAGATACCTCAGCTCGTCAACGACTTCAGGCTTGCCGCCAGAAACGCCATCGAAGCTGGTGGGTTCAATCTTTTTCACATTTACTGAACAAAATTTATTCCTGTACGTTCATCAAATTTGCCTGGTTTAATTGGACTTCTCGCCTAGTGAAAATTTTGTTTCTTCCATACTAAAAGGACACACATGGGCCTGTAGGGTAGCTAACAAGAATCGTTTGACAGCATTACAATGTCCAAAAGGTACATATCTTATGGCAGCCTTACTTATAACTTTTTTTCAAGGTCCCGTTTGTATCTTGGAATTGGGTTTAAACTTTATGAATTAAAATTAGAATTTCAAATTAAGCATCAAATTCTGTTGTTTGGATGCACATCAAGAATTGAAATTATAATTATACACCCAATTTTATAAAATTCAATTATAACTATATTGGGGCTGGATGAATTTTAACCCTTACACCTAAGAATTCGAATTATTCTATGCAGAATTCAATATTCTAATATCATACTATTATATTTTAAAACTAAGATTCATATTTTAAATTTAAAATTTGAAATCAGATATCAAATTCAATTTCAAATCTAGATTCAAATTTTAAAATTTTAATTTCAATTTAATTTTAAAATTTAAATTCCAAATTCCATATTTGAGATTTTCAATCTTAAATTTCATAAATTTTAGATTTTAAATTTCAAATTTGAGTATCAATCTTAAATTTAATTTTTCAAATTCAAATATGAGTTTAAATTATAAATTTAAATTTCATATTTCATACTGAAATTTTCAATATCAAATTTAAAATTTGAAAATTTAAATTTTAGATTTCAGGTTTAAAATTTCAAATTTAAAATTTGGATTTAAATTTTAAATAAATTTCAAAATTAAAAATTGAAATATGAATTTCAATTATAAATTTAAATATAAAATTTGGAATTTAATTTTATATAAAGAAGTATTTGAAATTTAATATTCTTTTCATTTTAAGTTAAAGATATAAAGAAAACTTTGAAATTAAAATCTTGATTTAAATTTGAATTCAAAATATTTATGTAATATATAACCTTGAATTTTAATTTGATTGTAAATTTAAATATAAGATTTGAATTTGAAACTCAACTTTTTACTATTAGAATAACATATAATCCTGAAATTCTAACTGTTGAGCGTTCAAATAAGATATGAAATTGAATCAATTCCAACCAATCCCAATTTTTGGAATTGGAATTGGAGTTACTTTAATCAATTCCAATTCTGAGATCCAAACAAACTTTTCATAAATCTAAACAAACTTTTCGTAAATCCAAACAAACGATTGCAACAATTAGTTCAGCTATTTTAGATTCGTAGGTAATAATAGACCAAACAATCAAATTCTGAAAAATCTACAAATAATTTGAACAACTTATAGTTTGTGGGAATTAATCCTTAGCCTTTAGCCAAACAATATATGTATAGAAGATGAGAGTTGAACTCTTGCCTTTAACGAGAAAACTCGGATACCATTTTAGTTGAATTACCACTGATTAGTGTTGTGGTAGTTATAAACTTATAATTAGTTAGTTTATATTTTCTTTGTTTTTTTTTATTATTTTAGTTTTCTACACAGTTTCTAACTTACAATTAGTTAGTTAGCTTATATTCCCTCTTGTTTTTTTTTTCTTATCATTTTAGTTTTCTATACAATTTTGAAGAGATGTAAGATTAAAATTCGATCCTAATACTTGTATCTATCATAAATAAATATTAGTTTTATATATAAAATCTTCTTTGTAAAACACGAATAAAAAAGAAAGGGCTCAGTACAAAGAGAGAACATTTATCATACATTGCACTCTACAGGCTTCGACGGCGTGGAGATCCACGGGGCCCACGGCTACGTCATAGAGCAGTTCCTGAAGGACAGCGCCAACGACCGGACCGACGAGTACGGCAGCAGCCTGGAGAACCGCTGCCGCTTCGCCGTCGAGGTGGTCGACGCCGTCGCCGCCGAGATAGGCGCCCAGCGCCTTGGCGTACGCCTCTCGCCGTTCACCGACTACGTCGACTGCTACGACTCCGACCCACAGTCCCTGGCCCTCCACCTCGTACAAAAGCTCAACGACCGCAGCGTCCTCTACTGCCACATGGTCGAGCCAAGAATGGCGCTCGTCGACGGCCGGCGACAGATACCCCATCGGCTCCTGCCCTTCAAAAAGGCCTTCAACGGCACCTTCATAGCCGCAGGAGGGTATGACAGGGACGAGGGTGACAAGGCTGTGAGCGAAGGGTACACTGATCTTGTGGCGTATGAAAGGCTGTTCTTGGCAAACCCTGACTTGCCAAAGAGGTTTGAGAAGAATGCGTCGTTGAACAAGTATGATAGGGCAACTTTTTATACCTCTGATCCGGTTGTTGGGTACACTGACTACCCATTTCTTGAACCTATTACTGCTTAGGGCGATGAATCTCTTTTCATCAGTTTCAAACTACTTCAAAAGACGCTTATTCTTATAAATCACTCAGAAAATAATCCGTGTATGACCACAATTTAAATTTATAAATCTATAAATTTAAGCAAAAGTACGATCTTTTTCTTTTTATTTGTGTCTGTATAATTAATTTGTGGGGATTTTTTTGTAATTTGGGGTTAAATTTGCACTCTTGTGAATGATTTGAGTCACTTGTGTAATCATGAGTTAACAATGATAAATAGCCAAAATCATCGCCAGTTATTGTCTTCCAACAAATA
This sequence comes from Pharus latifolius, assembly GCA_019359835.1. Lineage (NCBI taxonomy): Eukaryota > Viridiplantae > Streptophyta > Magnoliopsida > Poales > Poaceae > Pharus > Pharus latifolius. The sequence goes on along the minus strand of CM033321.1, from coordinate 91,341,655 downwards.
TTTTGGCATGTCTTGGAAACTAATGCAGGTTACGTGCATCCTGTAATGTGCAACGTTAGTGCCCAAATGGCGATGTTTTGGAAGGAAGTTGAGATCAGAATTAAGAACAAGTCACCCGTTGTTCAGTTGTTCTGCTGTACAGTACAGTACAGGGATGCAGTGATCATGTATAGCCTAATTAAGCCCATCTGCCCCCTGAAGCAAGATTCACCCCTGATCGACTCATCACCCAGAATTAACTAACTAAGCTGATGTACAAGGAACCTAGTTAAGTCCTTTTGACATGCAGTAACATTTTCCCTCCAAACCGATGGAAAGAGGTAGGTAGAGAACACTCAAAATAGAAATATGATCAATTTTCAAACAAGTATGTCTTCAAAAAATAAATAAAACCACATGGATCTCACCCAATTCTCTGATAATACATTCAAGAAACCACATGGAAATGTAGCTTATATTGAATAAGTGTGGAGTATATGAGAATAAAATAAGTGCCAGGATTTGCAACTCCCAACAACTGCCCAAGCCACTTGCAAGAATCAAAATGTAAGGAGTCCTAACAGCCAGAAAGAAATTGAATTACACCCTAATGCCCCCATGTTAAGTGATTTATCAAAATTTGTGAAGTCAATACGTGACTTCTGAAGCTCTGATATTAACTTACATTAACCCCTGAAAGATTGCCCTTTCTAGAATCTTGCAAATTGCCTTTTATAATCACTGCCTTTCTTTCCATAAGGATTTATAGTACTGATGCCATGCCGCCCACCATCAACTTTCCTCATTTTCTTCCTATGTTTAGATGCACTGCTCTCTAGGTCGAGATTAACTTTAGGAGGGTTATGAAAACAGAAAGATGCTGCCACATCCTGCCAAATCATAAGGAATAAAAAAAAGTGGGTTGAGCTTGCTCATTTTTGTGAAATCTTTCATTCCTGTTAGCAGACAGTTGTTCCACATACTTAAATATTGGCTACAAGGTACTCAAATGAGAACCAACTATGGAGTGGACAAGAATGAAAACTGCAAAGGAAAACATATGCAGAGCCTTTAGAGAACTTTGAGAAATTTTGTACCTTAAGATTGAGTTGGTGAACGTTAAAAATCTCTTTCATGGAGTGCGAATTGTATGCCAGAATATAGGATCTGTAGGCTTCTTTAGCTGAATGATTTAGGAAGTAGTTGCCTACAACAATCTTCTCCTGCTCAACAATTTGAGTTATTGCTACTTAAGATCTTTATAAGCAGGATAAACTCAGTTCAGTTCTTGCAATAGGAGCACTTACGAGGTGTGATTGCAAATTTTGCACCTTCTTCTCGTTGAATTCGTATTCCGTCAGAGCAATCTTTGCCACCTGCACCACAGGTAAAATGCATCAATTTTTTTATTAACCCAACCACCAAGCAGGAATGCAATAATATCTTCATACAAAGTATATTACCTTCAAGTAAATAAGAAACTTCAACTCTTGAGGGAGTAAAAACAACAACGCTCGTCCCTGTCCATTTTCACCACGGGCAGTACGACCGACTCTGTGAATATAATCCTGTAAGGCACAGTTCAAATTTCTCAATACAGTTCAAAAGTGAGAAGAATAGAAAATTTCACTAGGAGCTTTCAGAACCACTAACCTTTGGTTCATCTGGAGGATCATATTGCAAAATCCAATCCTAAACAAGGGCATAAGTCCTTGGGTTAACACGGTTAAAAAACAGGGTACTTTCACAAAGAGGAAAAAATAATCAGTAGTAAAAAAAAATCTAACCACATCAGGAATATCAAGTCCACGTGCCGCCACATTAGTACATAACAAAATGCCCTTTTCTGCCTTGCAGAAGTTAAAGAATGTTGTGGTTCGTTTCTGCTGTTTTTGTTTCCCATGGATATCAGAGCATTCTATCTGGAGAAAATTTAAAAGCTCTGCATGGAACTTGACTGAACTACATGATGAAAAGAACACCATGACCTTCTTGGATCGGTTCCTCTTCAGAAAAGCATACAAAACCAAAAACCTTTTATTGCTTGGAATGGTGCAATAGCCCTGCTGTAAGCCTTCAACAGTAGCCTGTATATAGTAGCACCAAAATTACTACTAAGATATAAACATTTCTTAAAAGCGAGTTGAATTTCTTAGTATCACAGTTCTCACTCTTGACTCCCCATCATCAACTCCAATATAAACAGGTTTTTCTTTCCTTTCTTCATTTTTCTCAAATGACAACTTTGCAAAATCTTCGACCTATGGAATAAATGAACACATCAACATATTGCCCAAAAAACAAATGCAAAGAGCTGGAGTAAGCTGAAGAATAAATCCACCAACCTCTTTAGTCTGAGTAGCAGAAAAAAGAACAGTCTGCCTATTCTGCACATCAGAAAAAAAAATGCATTACTGAAAGAAAGAAAAGGTTACTCCAATACATGATAGATTACATATTATAAATGCCACCTAATTCATCACAAATGATCTCAGCAGTGTACTTACAGCAGTTCCTAAATATATAATTTTGTATGGAAAAAAAGGCAAAGTGCAAAGTTTCTGGAACTTTCTAGGCAACTACCATGTAATGATAATGCAACACTCAAAAGTAAAACCTGATAAATGGCTTAGAAGTGGAACAGTCAGTAAGTCGCTGAGATAACCATTACTTCACCAAACAATAGTACAATACTGCTCAGTGAACAACCGATAAAAAGTACAGTTTGTGAAGTATAGCACAGCATGTTTATGCATTATGTGAAGCTTGAAGGATATTCAACAAATGCAAATAGAAAGCAGATGGCTTGAGTGACAGGTGACAGGGACTTAGATTAGATAATTAAGATAAACTAAGATATCACATCCCGGCTTTGCAAGAAAAAGAAGATGCCTTTGAATTGAATTTGTCTTTAGTATGAAGTCCGCACATTTTCCAAATCAAAATGGAGTTTTTTTTTTAACCAGATTCAAGGTCCATGCTAATCAAATAACATATCAGAAAAACATGGAATTAAGTTCAAAAACACCACATTTTCAACTACAGAAACTACCATTTTGCCATTCAGGTCTAAGAAGGATAGCACTGTGGACATTGTAATTACAATAAATTCAACATCCTCGTGGAGAAAATAGCCAAATGTTCATCAATGTACCTGCGGCAGGCGCTTGAAAATTTGTTTCATGTCTTCCTCAAAGTTAGCTTCCAGTATGCGATCAGCTTCATCAATTATAAGGCACTAAAGAATAATAGACATGTGAAGTTTAGAGTTTATCCTAGCTCACTTCTTTCGTATGAGAATCTAAATATCTATAGTGTTTAGATGCTTAAAACCAAATGAAAGGACACAGTACAGAGTTTCGTTACTGCAGAACTGAGGAGTGCATTACTGATTAGTCCAATAACAATGACAGAAATAGATGTTTCTTTACCTTTAGCCTTTTATATATGAAACCCTTGGTATTTTGTAGATGGTCCAAAAGCCTGCCAGGTGTAGCAACTAATAAATTGATCCCTTTTGCAAGCTGTTCGGCTTCACCTCTACGGCCATTACCACCAATTACATACCCAAGAGTTTGTGAATGATACTTCATTAACTCCTTGGCAACATTGTGTGTCTACATGTAAATAAATCAATAAGAAAACATGATACAAATAGCAAAATATACAAGTGTAAATCTTTCAGCAAAGGTTTGTTGTTGAACTTGACAATTAACCAGATCTGAATGGAATATGAATGTGTGGCCACCAAAAGTTTTTTCAACATAACCATATGACCACTTTGGCAAAAGAACACATTATGGATGGTGAGTGCGTTCCTTCAGCTGGAGTCTGGAACCAAACAACTCTGGTCCTTCATAAACACTTACAATTTGGGCATGTAATACGGGTATCTGGTGAGAAAAATGCACCACTAAAAAAGGACATCTGATGAGAAATACAGTCCAAGTCCCACTAAACTTATTCAAAGGTAGTATAAAAGCATTTATTATCCTAGAATTACATGGATGGGGCTCTACCATAAACAACAGTGGATCACACACTTCTAAAAATAACAATTGGATAAAAGCAGCTTGCTATAGGACTAAAAAGTAAAAAGTACAGTAGTTCAAAGCGTTGTAATGTAAACAATTGTGGTTTCTATTTCTATATCTAAACACCACTGCTTAATCTAGATGGCTATGGTCACTGTGTTAACATGTCACAGCATTGTTTCAAGTTAGTATAAAATCAATTCAATTGCCATGTTAAATTTCGATTATTGCGCTCACAGTAAACCTAAAATAGCATTATATGGTACACCAAGTTCTTTGAATGTTTTAACAACATTTGAGCCCAAGTATAACACTTGTTGCATCAGGATCCTTCTAAGTAGACCAACAGAGCCAAACCATACCTGGATGGCAAGTTCCCGTGTCGGGCAAACCACAATAATTCCAGCCCCATTCCTTGGTGAGAAACGCAGGTTATAGAGCAGCTCGATTGCTGGTATCAAGAAGGCAAGGGTCTTCCCTGAGCCAGTCTTTGCCGCACCCATCACATCCCTCCCTTCCAGTAGATGTGGTATCGCCCTAGCTTGAATCTGCATACACAAAGCCACCAACCAATCACAAATTTATGTGACAAGCAACTACAGCGATACTAAGCTCAACCTCCGAAACTATATAGCCTAATAAAAACAGACATGACTAAGATACTCACAACTTTTATGTACAAAAAATTTTCGACCAACCTAAAAAAAAATACGACCTAAAATAAGAAAATATGACAACCTAAAGAGAAATGCGACAACATAAAATAACAATCTGCGACGCAACCTAAAATAAGAAAATGCGACAACCTAACCTACAATAATGCGAGAACCTAAAATAAGAAAATACGAATATAAAATACGACCATCTAAAAAATGACACCCTAAAATCTATTAGATATTGGATCAAACTATGACTATTGGATCAATATCTATTGGTTTTGATAGAGGAAGTAAAATTGATTAAAAAATTACTAGCCATTCCGCTAAAGAAAAAACCAATCAAACATTATAAAAGGACACAATTTTCACACAAACTAGTTTTTATGCGGTTATGAGAACATAAATTGTGCCGATGAATTAGCGTGATTTAACCTATGTTGTGTTGATTTTGAGCACTGTACTGCCGGTTAAAGACCACAATTTTTTACAAGCAGCCAAAGCTGGTCACAAAAATTCCTACAAAAATGGCCAAATTTAGCCAAATGTAAGTACCTGAGTGAGATGTGTGTAGTTCATCTCCATAATGGCCTTGGTGGTGAGCTCGGAGATGGGGAGCTCGGAGAACAGCTTGTTCGTCAGAATCCCCGACCTCTCCTTCCTCTTCTTCTTCCCCGCCTCCTCCTCCTTCTCCGGAGCCGCCACCTTCCCCTCCTCCTCCTCCTCGCTACTGGAGCTAGGGTTTTGGTTGGCTTCGTCGGTTTCGGAGTCAGAGTCGGAGGAGGTGACGGCGGCTTCTTCCTCCGACTCAGAGCCTAAGTCCGCCGGGGCGGCGACTGGGTGCTTTCGCTTCTTCGCCGGCTTGGTGGAGCGCATGGTCGCGGCTCCGGGGGACATGGCGGCGGCGAGGGAAGGAGAATGCTAGGGTTTAGGGTTTGTGTGTAGCAAGAACAGCAAATGCGGCGGGGCAGCGTCTAAATATGGTGTAAATTTTAGGCCTGAACATAAAACGGCCCCGTCCGACCTCGACCGGGGTAGGCCCCTGGTCCGGCCCGAGTCTGGCCCAGAGTCTTTCCCATGTTCGAGGCCGAAAAAAATATATATAAATAAATAAATATTATATATATACGGCCCAACCTGAAGATTTTGAATGTGCCCGGTCAAATATGCTCATCTCTAGCCAACTAAATATTATGTTAGAGTTAGGATAAACTCAAATTGGTCCAATACCATCATACTTTTTAGCAGTTCAACTCAATTTAGAATTAATAACTCGCTCGATATGAACTTGCCATGAGCCAGAAAATACTGACGTCTAATGTAGATTATAGTGGAATGAATGTTAGTTAAGAGTCTCAACTCCCATAAAGATGTAACAGAAATAATATTTTTGTCCAAGTAGGTTGATTGTATTTTATCAATAATTTAAACTTTTCAATAACTATTTGATACATGAAATTTCATATGATATTAAAATTAGAGGTCTTGAGTTCACATTACATACCTAAAGAGATGTAATTATGTGAAAGAAAATACCAAAACATAAGTAAATTAATTTTTTCTTTCACCGACTCAAGTTTTGGATAAACTAATAAGTATAGAACACATTAGTTTTCTTGCTAACTTGAATTAGCTAGAGATAGAGTAGCATAGAATTCGACTAGATGAAGCGACTGCGCGCTCAAAGGCATCCTTTTTATTTGAAACGAATGGTTCAAAATGATTGCGTTGTTAAGCACGAGATGATGAATTATGTACAGATACTTGTATAATTATGTAATTGTAATCCAGAGATTTTATTGAACAAATGATTTGGTTCAATTTCATGTCGGGCCTTTCGGTTCATGTAGACCTAGGAGTCAACTTAATTTAATTATCAATAGTACAATTAATTATTTATTTCTCAAGACAAGAAAAGCTAACACAAGAAGTCAAATACTAAAGTCATAGCTAGTCATCCTCCACTGTCTCCTCATCATCCTTTTGGCTCTTTCCTCCCTTGGCCGCCTCCTCCTTGGCCTTCTCCAACGCCATCACCAAACCACCAAGGCACGAGTCAGCGTCATGGTCAACGCTCTTCGGCGTCAGGTTCTCGGCGACGTCCGCCGGCGTCATATTCACCTCCTTCAGAAGCTCTTTGACGGTGTCAAACAGCTTGTGCCAGTCGATGTCGAGGTAGGTCTTGGCCAAGAACTTGAATGCCTCGAAGCTGCAGTACGACATCTCAATGTGCTTGTCCATCCGGCCCCTCCGGATCAGCGCCGGGTCCAGCTTCTCGACGTGGTTCGTCGTGAACACGATGAGCCGCTCGCCGCCGCACGACGACCACAGCCCGTCGATGAAGTTGAGCAGGCCGGAGAGCGTCACCTTGCTGCTGGTGTCCTTCTTGTCCTCGTTTGGAGGCCCAGCGCCGTCCTTCTTGGCCTTGTCCTCGCTATCCTCCTTCTTCTTCTTCTTGCGCGCGCCGGTCAGGTCGAGGGAGCAATCGATGTCCTCGATCACGATGATCGACTTGCTCGTCGTCTCGATGAACAGCTTCCGGAGGTCGGTGTTGTTGTGCACCGAAGTCAGCTCGATGTCGTAGATGTCGTAATCGAGGTAGTTGGCCATTGCAGCGATCATTGCCGACTTGCCGGTCCCCGGCGGGCCGTACAGAAGTTACCCCCGCTTCCATGCTTTCCCAATGCGCGCGTAGTACTCCTTCCCCTTCCGGAACATGTCGAGGTCGTCCACAATCTCCTTCTTCATCGCCGGCTCCATGGCGAGCGTGTCAAACGTCTTTGGGTGTTCGAACACGATATGGCTCCAGGCCGATCTGATGAATCTAGCACAAGCAAAGCATGAGCAAGAAAATAGTTATTACTAATCTGGTCCGTGTAAAGATAAACTAGAAAGAAAAAGAAAACTTCTATGAGAACCCCTTTCACACTAGATCTGATTAAGAGCCGCCTCGTGATTTGACGGCCGCAAATTGGGTCTCAGATGGTCGTCGTAGAAGTTACTTCTAATAACTTTCTACTAAGTAGGTAAGTGGTTAATTAACTCAAGCCTTACCCGTCATCACCCCAGTTATGAGTGGAGATGTTAGTGAAGAGTTTCCGTTGGCGATTCTGGACCTTGACGGCGCGGCCCTGCCGGCGGACGTGCGGGAGGTAGGTGTTGAGCACGAGGTCGCGGTGGTGCTGGAGGAAGAAGAGCCGGTAGAACCGGCGGTCGTCCTGCGAGGCGCCGCTCCCCCACCAGGGCATGCTGTCGGTGCGCGGAGGCGGCCTGGAGTACGCCCACCACCAGAACGTGGCGCCGCCGAACTCGTCGGCCACCTCCTCACCATCCACCATGCTGAGCACGAGCTTGTCGGCGTCCTTGGCGCCCTCGGCCTTGAGGTGGCGCACGCCGCTCGAGCACGCCGTGCTGAGGTACGCCTTCACCTCCTCGTACGCCTCGCTGCGCTTCATCCGGCCGCCCTCGTGCTCGGCGATGGTCACCGACTCGTAGGGGTCGATCACCGCCGCCAGCCGCCGCGCGTGCCGGCTGATGTGCCGCCCGAAGAACTGCTGCAGCTGCAGGTGCTGCAGGTTCTGCCATATCATCGTCCACAGCACCGCTATAAGGCTCAGCACCACGCCGGAGTTGAGACCACTCCACATCGACGCCTCCATCCCTACAAGAGTCTACTGTGTGAGATATCTAATTCCATCCCAAGTCACTTCTCTATTTATAAATTGCAAAAAGTTTCTTTACACCGACCATGTGAAGTTTCTTGGTAAGCCAAATGGCTCACGACTGTAAATGTAATGCCGACGTTTTTGTTTGTTTCTAGTTTTCTATCAGCAGAGCCGTTGATGACACATGAACCCTATGCTTGCATGGTAAGGCATGTATAAAAAAATGAAACAATTTATATATATGAATTTTTTATAAAAAAATATAACAATCTAAAAATACAATGATTTAAAATAATGTGATAATCTAAAATAAGAAAAATATAACAACATAAAAAAAATAATTTAAAATAAGAAAATGCGATAATATAAAAAAATACAACAATGTAAAATAAGAAAATGCGATAAACTTAAAAAATATGACAACATGAAAAATGTAATAATCTAAAGTAAAAAATACAACAACTTAAAAAATTTACCAAAAAATTATAACAACATAAAAAAATACGACAACTTAATATAAGAAATACAACACCTTAAAAAATTATGACTATCAAAAAAATAGAGCAACATAAAAAAAACTTAATATAAAAATATGACACTCTAAAATTTATTAGATCAGTTATTGAATCAAGATATATTGATTAATATTAAAAGTGGAAATAAATAAGCTAAAAAATATTCTTTTATAATCATTCGTAAAAGATATTTAGCATATAATAAACTCAAATTGATTCACGGATAAACTAATAATAATAACTTGGCCACATGCGGCTGTAGTTATGACATAGAAAGACCATTTTATGTCTATAGGACACTGGGGATTCTCTCTTTCGTCCAGAAAAAATGAGCATAGGACAGAGAGATCGCAAACATCACGTGTGAGGGTGAACATTGTAACTTGTGGTTTGAATAATTAGCGGTAATTAGATGCGATTAGTGAAAAGTTTTACGCCAACCGATTTATCATGGTAGATTTATCTTTTTTTTAAATATATTTCATGGCATAGACCCACTTGTAATTTAAATACGCTATTTGATTTACTTTTCCCAACTATGCCAACTATAATATCTTCAACCACTCATCCATGAATACGTTTTACTATAATTTATACAATAATACTAATATGGTCTACTATATTTTATTTTCTATAATTTTGGCCACCTTGATTTCTATACATAGAAAAGTATGCTTACATTATAGAACAGTATTATCATAACATAATTTGTGTAGTAAACTAAACACCTGGCTTCAAAAAGAAAAAAAAATTAATCAAATACCATGTGAACTCATCATGTATTGTAGGGCCGACCTCAGAGAGAGATGTTGCACGGTTTCTTTGTCACGAAGATTAGTCTAGATAGTGACATTTTTGTACAGGGTCTTTGGCTTTCTACCGAAGGCAACAAATCCACGCAGTTGGATCCAGTTCAGTGTGTGGCGTCTCCGTGTGTGGCATCATCGTGATGTACATGGACAACGAGTCGAGATGTGACGCACCGGCTCCGGGTTTGGTCAGTTTTGTGATGGGGAATTTTTTAAAAATAATCTAGATTAAAAAATTAATTTCAAAATTGATTCATAATGAAACAAAATTACAATTTTGACCCAACATATCAATTTGTTATGACTTAGAGCCGTGACGAGCTACGAGCCGCTCTCAGTTTCAAAAAATTATAGATCAAATAGTGTTTTCTTGTGCAAGCTGAGCCACCATTCTTATACAAGTAAAATACATGTATACTTCCAAACCGAGCCAATACATTTTTTGCACTGAGTAGGATGATTGAGCGGCTCGGAGCTACTCATTTTTAATCTGGATTATTTAAAAAAAATTCAAATAGAATGTGTGTATGGTTCTATGGGAAAGTTTTATTGGTGGATGGTGAAACGATGGGAAAAGGAGTCTATGAAAAATGTTTTTATTGTATGGGTATATAGGAAAAATTCAAAAATTCAAAATGAGTAGTTCCAAGCCGTTCTGTCACCCTCTCTAGTACAAAAAATGTGTTGGCTCGATTTGGAAGTATGTATGTGATTTCCTTATATAAGGATGATGACTCGACTTGTATTAGTAAAACACTATTTGGTATATAATTTTTTGAAACTAAGCAGTTTACCTCAGCTTGAAATTGAATGGCTTTTAGCTCGCTTGACTTGTGAAATTGAGCGGCTCAGAACTTGTCATGGCTTGGAGTCACGATAGGTGATTTGTCACGACTCCAAACTACGACAAGCTGACATAGTGGGTCAAAATTATAATTTCACTCTACCATAAGATTAGTTTTGAAACTAATTTTTAATTTGGGTTATTTAAAAAAAATTCTGTGGTGAGTGATTGGCTTGGCTCATCCTGTTACATTCAGTGTGATATGACATAGACATATATATCAGTGCTAGCGGTAGAGCAGCTCGACGATTTGGGTATTGCTATCTGTTTATTCACGGTGATCCAGCCGTTCAAAGCCTGTACACCACTACTTATACGGACGGACAAATGTATAATTTAGATGTGTGTCACCTTCATGGCGATCCATCTAGCATCACTCGTTTAACATACTCCTGCCACAAAACTTGTATCGTTTAATCTTTCATCGTCTTTGATAAACAATTTTGTCCCCTAATTTTTATTAAATATATTATTATAAATATATTTTACGACAAATATGATCATACTATTTCTATATGATCAATCTAAATATTTATAAATTAATTAATTATTAAAATTAGACAAATTTATCGACATATTTTTGAAATGAGGAAGTATGTATTTTAGATTATGATATTAGAGACGTCGTGTTTAATGTAAGAGCTAGAAATTCAATATTAATCAAGATGCTATAATGATTCTTATATTAGAACTATGTCACATGTAAAACTCTCTCTCTCTCTCTCGCTATATATATATATATATATATATATATATATATATATTAACTATTTGGAAAATTACACTGTGCAATTACACTCGACTAATTTGTATTAATTTTCAGCTCACGACATAGCTTTAGAACAAGACATTAGCGACTGACTAAAAGAGTGGACGCTCAATCCAAACTTGTTCAGCAGAAACATGTATAACTAAAGTGAGAAAGTCCAGTCCCAAACACTTGTGAACAGTCCAATCAAACTTGCGAAATTAAAAGTGAGAAATTCAGTTGCTATGCTGAGTACCACAAGAAACTTTACCCTACTAGTACAATAAATTATTTCTTACTCATGATAATAAAATAAGAACGAGCAACACAAAGATTAATGACATAGCCTAATAGAAAAGTCATAGCATAGTCATCCTCCACTGCTTCCTCATCATCCTTTGGTCCCAATCCATGATCTGATCTCTATTTATTGATGCAAAAGTTTCTTGGTAAGCCAAATGTCTTGTGTAATGTGGGGATATATTTACTTGACATCTAAAAAGTGTCAAGTTAAATTTTAATTATAGTTAAATATGTGGCATCATTAAAATTTTGATCATAAATCAGACTACAGTTAAAATCTATGATAGTCAAAATTTAGTTAACCACCTGAAAAGCCCATTTGTCATAGAGAGAATGAAAACTTGGTTGCCGATGTTAGGCGACCAAATTGCCCACCAAAAATTTGGCAAAAATAAGCCAAAAATAGTTAAATATTGATTATTTCCGTTGACAAGTAAAATTTTAACTGTGACCCAAACAGTAATCAAATTATTATGATATGATTAAATTTTGATATGATAAATTATGATTATAAACCGAACATATTCGTACCCCAACATTTTTGTCTTGAACCGTTGTAAGAACCCGCAAGAATAACCCAAAAAAAGAATTGCAAAAGTAATTCACACTTCGTATTTTACAAAAATAATCTATCATGTCTGCCTATCAAGTTTTGGAGACGAGACAAGCCATTTGTCGCACATGAATTAGAGTACAGCAGCTTGTCGAGTGCTAGAAATTCGACAAGCTGCTTGTTGCAGCTCAAACACATGACAAACCGATTATCAAGTTTCCAACACTCGATATGCGGTTTGGCTCTGCTTCCCATTACATGTACACAAGTATAGTGTAGTGTACATGATTTTTCAAATTTTTCGATATCAATATTTTTAAAATTATTACTTTAATTGATGATCTGTTTAAATCATTAAGATTATGAAGCCAAAATGATTAAATCAGCATAAATGGATCATCAATCGCAATTACATATGACAAGATATTATACTGCGTTATATCTTAAAATATATAAGTCCAGTTAACGATCTAATTGTGTGGATCCGATCATTTTGGACTCACAATTGCAATGGTTTAAATGGATCATCAAATCGAATTTATAGAGAAAACATATGAATGTCGAAATATTCATAAATTTCAGTACAATTTAATCGAAAAAATTGAACTAAAACTTTCAAATTCTTCTGGGATCAATATTTTTTGATTTATAACTTTTATAATTCCGATTGACGATCCGTTTAAATAAATAAAATTATGAGTCCAAACGATCAGATCAATATAATTGGATCGTCAACCAGACTTATATATCTTAAGATATAATATGATATGATATCTTCATATAGAACTTTGGTCGATGGTCTATTTATGTCAATCTAATCATTTTAGCTTCATAATTCCAATGATTTAAATGGATTGTCAATCAGAGATATAATTTAAAAGATATTGATGTTGGAAAATTTGAAAATTCACGTACAATACACTACACTTGTGTACATGTAGCGGGAAACAAAGCTGAGCCACTTGTTGAGTTTGAAAACTCGACAAGCAGCTTGTTGTGTGTTTAAGCCACGACAAACGACTTGTTAAGTTTTTAGCACTCGATAAGTTGTTGTCCTCTAATTTCCGTGTGACAAATACTTGTTGTGTCTTCAAAACTCAACAGATTGATATGACAGGTCATTTTTACAAAAAGATAAATATGGGTTATTTTTATAACTTTTTTTGTTTATTTATAAAGAAAAGTCGTCGCACATTATACAAACATAAAATAGTCCCAAATAATACCGGATCTAGTAAAATTATAGAAGAGAGTCGTGCTTGACTAAAAATACCCCAAGTTTTGTTTCCTTTCTCTTGTTATGTGTGAACTCTGTAGCTTTATTGTTGAAACAATCTATGCCTTGTGAGAGACGGTGCATAGTTTCTTGGATACGAACATTGGCGGAAAATGACACCACTACAATGATATTTTTGTACTTGATTGTTATAGCTTGGATTTGAGTTACAATACGAATAGAATGTGTTTTGGTTTGTATTGGAGGGATGGAGTGTGCGTTGTCTCTGGGACCTGACCGTAACATAACATGTAAAATGAGCCCAAAAAGTCAAATAAAAAGGAAAAAAAAGCAGGGATCATATCAATCACCGTGTCAATGATTCAATGTTAATAACTTCAATGGTCACTGAAGCAAGAACTAGGACTAATGAATAGGCAATGTCGTTTAAGCAAGAAGCACTGTGCACGTGCGAGGAGGAAGTGCGTGCAGTACCTGGCCGGCAAGCCCATGCGGCACATGTCCAGGATGTAGCACGATGCGCACTCCATCCCGTGTCCCTGCACCACCAGCCCCACACCTTCCTCACCGCTGAGGCCACACTATCGTCCTTGTTGTCACCGGTAAGGACCTGCTCGACCAGTATGATCCCGTCCGGTCGGTGTTGCCCGCCTGCGCCCCAGCGTCGGCACACCTCCGGCCCCGCCGCTTCCCGCTGCACGGTGAGTCCTCCTCGGCGGCGAGGAATTCGATGACACAGCCGAAGAAGATGAGTTCAAATTTGGGCGATTTCGAAATAAATCACCGGGGTTCAATTCACTAGCATGAGAGCACGAGGGAGTGGAGGGGAAGCTAATGGTATAACCAATTTGGCTGGAGGAAAGACGGTTTGTGTTGGCAACGAGAGCACGGCGGCAATGGCGTGGGAAGAACACAAACTCGTCGGCTCGAGGTGGATTTTGAAATTGGTCTGAATGGGAAGACTTTATTTGGGGCGAGGATTGTTTTTATCTACAGAATTGACCGCTGATTTGGCCCGGAAACAAGTCCGATGGCCGGAACATGGGACTTCGCCGGAGAAGAGAAAAACTAAAATCAACGACGGTTGGAGGCACCGGAGTTCACGAGGATGCTACTGGAGTCTGGAGGGATGTGTGGTGGCCGGCGGGCAGGTCTAGTGGTGGCCGGTGGTGACCCGTACGCGTGCGACTAGATGATAGCAGAAGCGAGGAAGTGAGGAAGAAATAACGCTCTTGTATTCACGAGCCAGACTGAAGAAAATGATCGCCTCTCGCGTTTCCGCGGGCTAGGTTGCTGAGTGCAAGTTGCACGAACGAGTCAGGCTCAAATCGGCTGTACAGGCAACCAAACATAGAAAATTTGCATTTCAAAACCAGACTCACTCCTCATACAGGCAACTAAACATATCCTTAAAGACCAACTTTCTCAGGATCTCGACTATCTAGAGACCCTGCGTCCCCAAAGGACATCAGTCCCCCAGAGGTCCTCGGTGTCTGGATGGGCATAGAGGTTAGAGGCCATTGGCCTGACTGTAGGATCAAGGATGCCGTTTAGAGGGGGGGTGAATAGGGAACTTTTAAAAACTTTAATTTAAAACAACTTTTGCAAAGAGAAGAATCAAATGCAATTCAATATATTAATAAGAAAAGATTGAGAGAACGAACACAACGATTTTTACCGAGGTCTCGGAGACTTGCCCAATCTCCCCTAATCCTCGTTGAAGCACTCAAATAAATTGAGTCTTGCTCCAATATTCACGAAGGATATTATCCACTAGTGGTTGCTCCTTGTTCACTCCGGAAAGGCGAGCACCGATGCCTTGTACAAATGCGTCGAGTCTTTCCAACAATCTCCGAACTGGAGAGATCAACGGCCACGCCACCAAACCGTCTAGGTGAGGGCTCTCACCAAGAGTAATAGGCAGCAAGGTCTTCTCTAGACCTCCAAACAATCACCGAGAAACTCTAAGTATGCAAAATGAAATGAACGAAAGCACTCTGTGGATCTGAAAACTCTCGACTTGATCAACAGATCAAGATTTTCAACTAGAAAACAAATACTCAAGTGTATAAGAGAGAAGAGGGCTGCTTGTTTTATGAAATACGAGCTCAAAGCCTATATTTATAGCCTCAAGTCTCAAAAGAGACGTTGGAGCTCGGGCTGAAAAACTGATAGTCAATTACATACACAACGGTCGACAAAATTTACGGATAAAAATTAGCTAGCCGTTTATGGTCGTATATGGAAATTGAAACCTCAAACTGACAGTCAGTTAGGCAAACTGATAGTCAGTTCGACCAAAGCATCGAGCAGTTCAAATAGAAACTCAACTAAAACAACTCGAGGTCGAAATGCAAACTGACAGTCAGCATGGGTATACTGACAGTCAGTTTAGTACAAAAAATTTCAGCTCAAAAAACACACTCTCTGGACAACTGTCAGTTTAACTGAACTGACATTCAAACTGACAGTTAGTTTAGCAAACTGACAGTCAGTTTGGACAAAAAAGTCATAACTTTAAAACCATAAGTCCAAATTGAGAGTTTAATAGCTCGTTTGAAAGATAATTTTAAGAGCTATATTTTTGTCAACAGAAGAAAAAGCCAGGTCTGCCTAGATCTTTCTATAAAATTAAAAAACTCTTATGTTGTCAAAAACTCAACTGAAAATCCAAATCTTTCAAAACCAAAATCAAATCAAATCTAACCAAAATGATGCAATGCAATGACCTAGTAATTTCTCGGTTCATGTTGGAGATTTAGAGAGGACTTGCAACCCCTCTTTATAGTATGGTTAAAACTAAAAACAAAATTTCCTAAACCGATCAATCTCCTTACGCCGAGATCGGTGAAAATAAAATCAATATTACCTTAGGTCCTTTGCATCTCTCGATTTTTTTTTCATCTTTGAGCTTTGTGACTTGTGCTTGATCCATTTTACGTCGGGTTTATCTTGATCATCTTGCTTTTCTTCCCAACATAACTCTGTATCAAAATATCTCAGAAATACAGTTAGTTTAGAACACTTTGTTTTCATTAATCATCAAAATTAGGGTTCGGCATAAAGGCCTAGATGCAACAATCTCCCCTTTTTGATGATTGATGACAACAAGTGTTCGATACAAAATAATAAGTGAATAACTCCCCCTGAATGTAAGAATAATACGTATAATCACAAATCCAGAGCATAAACCAATCATACATATCAGAGTTTGGAGCATCACACATTCCAACATAAAACAACTCATCAAATAATCCATATAAGAAAACATCCAACAATAAATATATCCATCCATAACATAAACATCCATCCAAAATAGAGTCATACAGAATAATTCTCCCCCTTTGGCATCAAGCACAAAAAGGGAGCAAATACAAAACAGAGCCTAAGGCTCATCATCAGAAGAAAGGCCCAAAACGGCTGTATCTCCGGAGCCTGCAGGAGATCCAGTCGGGTCGACACCCGGTGAAGCCGGAGGAGTAGAAGCTGGAGCTGCGGAGGCTGGTGCAGCAGGAGCCGGAGCAGCAGGCCCTGAAGCAGAGCTCGGTGAAGAGGACGCAGGGCGGGCCCTCTTGCGAGGGTCCGTAGAAGCCGAGGCAGGCAAGCGGCGCAGAATCTCCTCCTGCTGAGCAACCAGTCGAAGCGGCATCTGATGGTGCTCCTGCTGAGTGCGCAGGATCTGCTGCTGGGTCTGGATGATCTGCTGGAGCTGAGAAGAACCCGAGGAAGATCCGATGCCTGTCTCTGTAGCTGGTGTTGGATCAAACTCCTGAACTGGACCCTCATCCTCTGACTCCCCCGCAGCATCATCATCAGATGCGGGAGAATCAGGGCCAACAGCAGCCGCAGGCCAGGCACCGAGACAGCAATCCGCCTGACCCGGAGGATAGAACAGAAGAGGCTGATGGGGTCGAGGGAGCTCCGAGTCAACGGCTCGGATATGCAGAAGTATCGCCATGATATGCGGAGCGTATATCAGCTAACGGCGTGGAGAGAGAAGGACGTGCTGAATCTCGCTGATGATGAGATCGACAACGTCGAACGGCTCCTCCTGGAAGATGGAAATGAGGACGTGGAGGGCGAGGTAAGTGACCCTGGCTCTGTCTCCGGTCATGGGGACCAAGGTGAGACAGAGGATCCGCAGGGCCAGGTCAACATCGCGGCGCAGGCCAGCGATGTGACGGAGCTGAAAGGGACCGAATAAGAGCATGACCACCTCCCGATGCTCGAGGTCTGGAAGGGTGTGGAGCTGACGTCCAGAAACAGGACGAACCAGTCCAAGCGCAGACTCAATCTGCTCCTTCATGACAGTGTAGACTTGGAGGCCTGTCATGAAGGTGATGAAGTCGCGCTGAGGAGAGATGAAGACGGTGGAATAGAACTGACGAATGGGCTCATCGGCCCAATGGAGGGAGGAATCGGCGACAAGGTCGCGGATCCCGACAGAGGCAAAAGAGTTTGCTAGGGAGATGATGCCTGTACGAGAGGCGATCGTCTGCCAAGACAGAGAACGGTGGGCGAAAATGGGAACGTGGCTGTAGACACTGGTGAAAAGGTCGAGCTGGAGGTTTGTGTAGAAGGTGAGGACATCACACGCGTCGCGACTAGTGGGACGCGGCAAGAGATAGGGGTTGGTGGAGCGGAGCGTGCGGAGGCGACTCACGTGCCACCGGGAATAATACACGGGCACGCGCTCAGGTGGCGGCGAGGGTCGGGTCTCAGACGGTTGACCCGTTGAACGACTGCTGTTTGCAGCGTTCTTTCGACGGGCAACATGGCGAGAAGGTCCCGGTTGATCGGACATGATCAAAAGAAAAACAAAGGAGAGAAGAAGAAACAGGGACCTGAACAGAGGAAGGCGTACTGAGCAGACAAAGCCGAAGAACGACGACGTCGAACATAAAGGCCGGAGAAGGAGGCACGGCACGAAGAAGTACAGTGGAGCGACGAAGTTGAGCAGCATCGGCGAGGAAACACGGCGAATAGAGGCACCGCAAGAAGAACAGCGGCTCGGCGAAGCACAAAGCGGCGGTGAGGAGGGCTAGGCGGCGGCGCACGGTGGGGCACGGCTCGTCGGCGGAGAGGTGAGGCGAGGTGGAGGTGCACGGCGACGGCGCGGAGAAGCAAAGGGGGCACCGACGACGAGGAAATGGACAACGGCGGCGAGGAGGAGAAGCCGAAGAGGCAAAGAAAGAATTAGGGTTTTTAGGGTTCGGGGACCCCAACTGACAGTCAGTTAAATATACTGACAGTCAGTTCCAAAGCCAGAAACTTGGAACTGACAATCACTGACAGTCAGTTCACTAAACTGAGTTTTGAAACTGACAGTCAGTGTATGAGACTGATAGTCAGTGTGGGTTACCAACTTTGATTGGGAGCTACGACCATAAGTGATGCACATAACTGACAGTCAGTTTGTGAAACTGACTATCAGCATGGTCATTGACTTCGACCGGGGGCTAAGAACAGGCTCATAAGCACTGAACTGACTGTCAGTTTGGTCAATTTCGACCAGAAGCAGATTTGACTAGAGAGGGAATAGAATATATTTTAATATATTTTAATACAAATAGCACATCAACTAGCATTTGATATATCAATAATGTTCAGTTTACCTTTTAGAAAGCAAAATCTTGATTCATCTAAGGGTTTGGTGAAAATATCTGCTAGTTGCAAATCAGTTCTGATATAACTTACATCAATATCTCCTTTTGCCACATGATCTCTTATAAAATGGTGCCGTATTTCAATATGCTTAGTTCTAGAATGTTGAATAGGATTATTAGCAATCTTAATGGCACTTTCATTATCACACAAGAGTGGCACTTTATCAAATTTAATTCCATAATCCAGAAATGTCTGCTTCATCCATAGTAATTAAGCACAACAACTTCTCGCAGACACATATTCAGCTTCAGCGGTAGAGAGAGCTACAGAATTTTGTTTCCTAGATGACCATGATATTAATGATCTCCCCAAAAGCTGACAGCTACCAGATGTATTTTTTCGATCAATCTTGCACCCAGCATAATCAGAATCCGAATATCCAATTAATTCAAAATTTGCATCTTTCGGATACCAAAGACCTAGGTTGGGATAACATTTTAAATACCTAAGGATTCTCTTAACAACAATCAAATGACATTCCTTAGGATCTGATTGAAATCTAGCACATAAACACACACTAAACATGATATCAGGCCTAGATGCAGTAAGATATAACAAGCTACCAATCATAGACCTATAAAGTTTAGAATCGACCGATTTTCCATTGTTGCCCATGTCGAGATGTCCATTCGTCACTATGGGGGTTTTGATTGCCTTAGCGTCTTCCATCCCAAAGCGTTTGAGCAAGTCCTTCACGTACTTTGTTTGACTCACGAACGTACCGTTCTTGAGTTGCTTGATTTGAAGTCCAAGGAAGAAGCTTAGCTCGCCGATCATTGACATATCGAATTCCTTAGACATCATCTCTCCAAACTCATGACAGAAATGTTCATTAGTAGATCCAAAAATAATATCATCAACATATATCTGACAAATGAACAAATCTTTTTCAATTTTCTTTGTACACAATGTTGTATCAACCTTCCCAATTTTAAACCTTTTGATAAAAGAAAGTCTCTAAGTCGCTCATACTAGGCTCGAGGAGTTTGCTTGAGACCATAGAGAGCTTTAGACAATTTAAACCCATGGTTTGGAAATTTAAAATCTTCAAAACCGGGAGGTTGTTCAACAAAAACAAGTTCAGAAATTTCACTATTCAAAAATACACTTTTTAATTTGATATTAAAGCTAGATGCATAAGCAAGAAGTATACGAATAGCTTCAAGTCTTGCCACAGGTGCAAAAGTTTCACCAAAGTCTAAACCTTCGACTTGAGTAAAATCTTGTGTAATAAGATGAGCTTTATTTCTAACAACTACACCATTTTCATCTTGCTTATTTCTGAAAACCCATTTTGTTCCAATTACATTGTGATTCTTGGGTGTTTCTACTAAAGTCCAAACTTCATTTCTAGAAAAATTGTTAAGTTCATCATGCATGGCATTTACCCAATCAGGATCATTTAAAGCTTCATTAACATGTTTAGGTTCTAAAGATGATACAAAAGAATGATGTTCACAAATGCGGCAATACGAGAGCGAGTTTGAATACCCTTACTGACATGACCCAAGATTTGATCTAGAGGGTGATCCTTGGTGAGGGTTTGATGTTGCCTTGGTACTTCTTCTTGTGCTGCTTCTTCTTGACTTGGTTCTGGAGGATCAACATGAGATGATGATACATTTTGGTCGTCATTCTCAATGTTTTCGTCATCTTCTTGATTATCTTCTCTTGGCTTGATGTCTCCAATGGTGATGTTCTTCACGGCTTCTTGAAGATCTTCACCTGAAACTTCACAAGAGACTTGCTCCTTTTGAGATCCATTAGTTTCATCGAATTCTATATCGCATGATTCTTCAATGCAACCAGTATTTTTGTTAAAAACGTGATAAGCTTTGCTAGTGGTGGAGTATCCGACTAGAAAGCCTTCATCTACTCTTCTTTGAAATTTGCCACCAAAATTTCTTTTCTTAAGAATGTAGCATTTGCATTCAAAAACTCAAAAATAAGACATGTTTGGCTTACGCCCAATAAGAAGCTCATAGGGAGTTAAATTCAGAAGAGAATGCAAATAAAGACGGTTAATATAATAGCAAGCGGCATGCACGGCTTCGGCCCAAAAGCAAGTAGGAGTATCATACTCACTTAGCATTGTTCTTGCCATTTCTATTAGTGTTCGATTTTTCCTTTCTACGACCCCATTTTGCTGTGGATTGTAAGAAGTTGAAAATTCGTGTTTAATTCCAAGTGAATCACAAAAATCAACCAAAGTCGAATTAACAAACTCTCCACCATGATCACTACGGATTTTCTTGATGGAAAGTTCGAATTAAGTGGAAACACATTTTGCAAAATTTTTGAAAACATTGGGGGTTTCAGATTTTTGAGAAATAAAGAAAACCCAAGTATAGCGAGTAAAATCATCAACAATCACAAAACCATAGTTGTTGCCCCCGATACTTTGGAACTCAGAAGGTCTAAATAAATCTATATGCAGGAGTTCCAAAGGTTTGCAAGTTGAAAGCACGCGCTTAATAGGATGTGAAGTAGCTACTTGTTTGCCAGCTTGACAAGCGCTACAAGATTTATCCTTTTCAAAATTCACATCCTTTAAGCCAATAACCAAATCATGTTTTAAAAACTTTTTCAATTGATGCATTCCAACATGTGTAAGTCTTATATGCCATAACCAACCTTTTTGAGGTTTGAGAGACAAGACATGTTGAGAGAGATGCATCCTTTGAGTGAAAATCAACCAAATAAAGATTTTCAAAACGAAAGCCTTTAAAAATCAAATAATTGTCTTTTAAATTTTCGACTAAAATTTCTTTGGGATGAAATGTGCAACGAAATCCAAGATCACAAATTTGTGCAATAGAAAGCAAATTAAAATTCAGAGATTCAACCAATAAAACATTTGAAATAGAGAGATTATTGGATATAGCAATTTTACCCAAATCTACCACATTTCTTTGACGATTGTCGCCAAAGGTGATCTTTTGATTTTCGCTTGAGTTGTCTTCTATTGAGGTGAACAATTTCTTGTTACCGGTCATATGTTCGGAGCATCCGCTATCAAGTACCCAATGCTTCCCACCAGTTTTGTAGTTCACCTGCATAAACAAAAGAATCAAGTTTTTTTAGGTACCCAAACCTTTTTGGGTCCTTCAATGTTAGCAATCAAAACTTTGGGCACCCAAATTGATTTCTTCTTTTTATTTAGCATGGGTGCGCCAACATACTTTGCTATAGCATAACCTTTCTTCGACCGTTGAAGCATATAGCAAGTACCAAAGTAGTTTGGAGTCATTAGAGGACATGCTTCATGCGAATGACCAGTTTCGTGACATTTAAAACAGAATGTGTTGCATGCTTTTACAAAGATAGTTTTTGTACTTGGTTTCTTTCCTTTCTTCTGAAAGTATCCAAGATCTTCTTTTCTGAATGAACACTTCTTTTTGCTTAGAATGAGATCAAGGGATACTTTTCCTTTGTAGCAATTTTCTAAACCTTTTCCAAGTTTTCAACTTGTGCCTTAAATTCATTATTCTCATTTAAGATAGTATCATTTGAAGCACATGGTATATGATGACTAGTAGAAATAGTATCAGAATCTAGATCACATGAAATGGCTACATCTACTTTAGGTGGATCATTTGTAATATCTTTAATGAGCAGATTTTCATATGATTCTTTCAATTCAGAGTATTGAGTGCGTAGAGAAGAATGTTCTTCTTTAAGCGCTTTATACTTCTTTTTAGTAGCTCCATAAACTTCATTTAATTTAGTGATCATTTCAACTAATTCATTATATGAAGGATCGTTAGAGTGTACCTTTTCATCACCTTTAGCCATAAGACAAAGGGATGAACTAGTCGATGTGTTGTTGAGAGTTAGTCCGGCCAGCTTCTTAGAGCAGCCTCCTTCATCGTCAGAGTCGGAGTCGGAGCTCTCACCTCCTGACATCCATTCTCCAAAGCAGACTTCTTTTTTTTGCTTCATTTCTCTTCTTGAAGAATTTCTTTTTGTTGTTCGAAGTCATGTTCTTGTTGGGACATCTTGATGTTATATGTCCCTTTTCGTGACATCCGTAGCATATGATGTCCTTGAAGTTTGTTTGCTTCGGCCCCTTTGGTCGAGTGTCGATGTTGACACCCTTCTTGTGCAACCTGCGAAGAAGTTTTTGTATATTCTTTACCATAAGAGCTAGATCTTCGTCGGAGGAGCCATCGCTTGGATCGTTCTTGAAGCCGGCTTTGAAAGCCAACGCCTTTTTCTTGGTCTCCGAGGGCTCGGCTGCTTCCTTCTTCTCTTTTTGATGCATCTCATGGGTGATGAGATTCCCATAGAGATCAGTTGGTGTTGTGATTGACAGGTCGGAGTTGGTGAGTACTGTGACCAGAGTGTCGAAGCTTTCTAGAAGTGCCCTGAGCATCTTTCTAACAATGTCGAGGTCAGTAAAAATAACTCCTAGCCCCTTGAGTTCATTCACAATATTGTTCAACCGAGTGAACATGGAATCCACGGACTCGGTTGACGACATTGTGATGTCTTGTATCTTTGCCTCACCATAAGCAGCTTTGCCTCTTTGACTTTAGTTGTGCCCTCGTAGATTTCTTCGAGGGTGGTCCAAACCTTGTGAGCGGTCGTAAGATTACTCACACGGTTGAACTCATTTAAAGACAAACCGGCAAAGAGAGCATTTTTTGCACGGGCATTTAAATGTAGTTTTCTCCTGTCGTCATCGGAGTGACTTACCGGATCATCCGGAGGAGTAAAACCAAGTTTAACGATGTCCCATATATCAAGCCTCATGGCCTCTAGGAATACCGACATGCGCACTTCCAATAGGGATATTTAGTCCCATCAAAGGTAGGCGCACGACCGGTATGACCGAGAGAAAAGCCCTCATTAGACGTCATCCTCTCTCTAGGCGGTAAAGCCTAATTTATCGAGAGACCTTTCTCTGATACCACGTGTAGGATCAAGGATGCCGATTAGAGGGGGGGTGAATAGGAGGCTTTTAAAAACTTTAATTTAAAACAACTTTTGCAAAGAGAAGAATCAAATTCAGTTCAATATATTAATAAGAAAAGATTGAGAGAACGAACACAACGATTTTTACCGAGGTCTCGGAGACTAGCCCAGTCTCCCCTAATCCTTGTTGAAGCACTCAAATAAATTAAGTCTTGCTCCAATATCCACTAAGGATATTATCCACTAATGGTTGCTCCTTGTCCACTCTGGAAAGACGAGCACTGATGCCTTGTACAAATGCGCCGAGCTCTCTGACAATCTCCGAACTGGAGAGATCAATGGACACGCCACCAAACCGTCTAGGTGAGGGCTCTCACCAAGAGTAATAGGCAGCAAGGTCTTCTCTGGACCTCAAAACAATCACCGAGAAACTCTAAGTATGCAAAATGAAATGAACGAAAGCACTCGGTGGATCTGAAAACTCTCGACTTGATCAACATATCAAGATTTTCAACTAGAAAACAAATACTCAAGTGTATAAGAGAGAAGAGGGCTGCTTGTTTTATGAAGTACGAGCTCAAAGCCTCTATTTATAGCCTCAAATCTAAAAAGAGACATTGGAGCTCGGGCTGAAAATCAGCAACTCAAACTGACAGTCAGTTACATACACAACGGTCGACAAAATTTACGAATAAAAATTAGCTAGCCGTTTGTGGTCGTATATGAAAATTGAAACCCCAAACTGACAGTCAGTTAGGCAAACTGACAGTCAGTTAGGCAAACTGACAATCAGTTCGACCAAAGCATCGAGCAGTTCAAATAGAAACTCAACTAAAACAACTCGAGGTCGAAATGCAAACTGACAGTCAGCATGGGCATACTGACAGTCAGTTTAGTACAAAAAATTTCAGCGCAAAAAATACACTCTCTGGACAACTGTCAGTTTAACTGAACTGACATTCAAACTGATAGTCAGTTTAGCAAACTGACAGTCAGCTTGGACAAAAACAGTCATAACGTTAAAACCATAAGTCCAAATTGAGAGTTTAATAGCTCATTTGATAGATAATTTTAAGGGCTATATTTTTGTCAGCAGAAGCAAAAGCCAGGTCTGCCTAGATCTTTCTAAAAAATTGAAAAACTCTTCTGCTGTCAAAAACTCAACTGAAAATCCAAATCTTTCAAAACCAAAATCAAATCAAATCCAACCAAAATGATGCAATGCAATGACCTAGTAATTTCTCGGTTCATGTTGGAGATTTAGAGAGGATTTGCAACCCCTCTTTATAGTACGGTTAAAACTAAAAACAAAATTTCCTAAACCGATCAATGTCCTTACGCCGAGATCGGTGAAAATAAAATCAATATTACCTTAGGTCATTTGCATCTCTCGATTTTTTTCTTCATCTTTGAGCTTTGCGACTTGTGCTTGATCCATTTTACGTCGGGTTTATCTTGATTATCTTGCTTTTCTTCTCAACATAACTCTGTATCAGAATATCTCAGAAGCACAGTTAGTCTAGAACACTTTGTTTTCATTAATCATCAAAATTAGGGTTAGGCATAAAGGCCTTGATGCAACACTGACGACCCACGTGCAGGCTACTATGATTCAAAAGGTCGAATTGGATTTCAAGGATGGGGTCCACCGTTCCACTTGTCACTCATCCAAGTGGTATGGATAGCCAAAGATGATTGTGCCTCTTATCCAACTTTTTCTCAAGGGCATTAAGGAGTTTCACTTCCCTTTTAGGTTATAAATACTTCATGTACCATGTCATTTGTAGGATTCAATTTTTTCTCACTCTTTTGATAAGTCCATAGAAAAATTAAAATATTTTGAGGTGACTTAAAGTTTTCTCTCCTTGGAGACAGCTTCCACCAGACTAAGTCGTGGCACACTAACATGATTAAACTCTTTTTTCGAATCTCAACCTGTATAAATTTTGTGTGTTATAATTTTCTTTCACTTGATTTAGAGTGACCCATCGTATAGATCACCCCAGTCATTAAATATTCAAAACACGTGCAACTCAATTGTTGAGGGTCCTCTGCCTCAACAGCTTGACTTATACTGTAGACAACGAATCCTGATCGCTCAATTCATCTCAATATCAATTCATTACCACGGTACTTGTTAGTTTGTGACGTGGTCGTTTCTTTCTCCCATGTTGATTGATCTTTTTGCTGACATGGCAAGCTCTTCCTCTCCATTCTCTCCTCTTTGAATATGCAATTTCAATTATGTTGCTGGTTCATTTTTATTTGATCTGCGAAAAATGGAGAAATATCTTTTATTTTTGAAATTGACATTGAATCTTAGTTTGCCGGTATTCTTTTATCTAAATTGTAACTATCCTCTATCGGTCAAATATGGAAAAAGAAAATATAACAGAAATAAAATTCTTTATCAATGCTAGGATTACTGGCTCTTTTGATTTCTTAGTTGAGTCCTACTTTTTTTGCATTGAAAATCATGTTTTTTAGGGAAGTGTTTCAATTGTATGTGAAGATCTCCTGAGGAGGTCCTCCGATTTGGATCTAGTGTGAGATAGATTTTTTTTCCTAATAACCTACAAAAAAAAAACAAATTCGAAAACTAACCCAGAACTTTAAAATTTTGCAAAAATGACTCTCAGTCGCGAACTGGGCCCCGCTGGCCCAAGTGTCGTGCCACGCCAACTTTCAGTCGCTAGCCGGGCTAGCGACTGAAAGACAAAAGTAACTATTTTGCAGGTTTGAGTGAGATTTGAACCCGGGCCAACAGGTTTGAGTGTGGAACTTTGAAACCAAGTAAGCTATGTAATATTTTTGAAATAGTTTCCCATTGTAACCATTAGTACTGTATTTTTAATTGATTGATTAAATGTAAACAACACATATCGCATTCGTTTTATATAAATTTTAGATAACGTACTCCGTAGAAGTACATACATTCCTTCTGTATAAATTTTATGAATATGTGTTAATTTTGCATTTATACCATGCTTTTGATACCTAGTTTTGTAGTTTCATTTTTGAATATGTATTAATTTCGCATGTATACTTGCAAAATAAGGATGGTATAAATTCCATGAATATGTATTAATTTTGAATGTATACCTAGTTTCATTTATGCCATGCTTTTTTTCTTGAGTTTTCTTTTTAATCTCTGCGTACAGACTAGTGGCCCTACGGGTAACACGGAAGGTAACCCGGGCCAACAGATTTGAGAGGAGTGCGTTGAAACCAACTAGGAAAGCGTTGCATTTCTGAAACAGTTTCGCATTGCACATATTAGTATTGTACCTATTAGTTGATTGATTAAATGCAAAAAAGACATTGCATTACTATTTATTCGGTTAATATGTGCTATATGATTGTAAAAGGATATATTTTTAATAAAAAAATAGAACTTATAAACAACCTTGTAGAATTATATTCTTCTTATAATTTTATGAATATATAATTGTGAAAAGTAAAAAAGATGTGTTATATAATTATAAAATGTAAGGATTAGAATTGTATGTTGATTACTAATGCGGTACAAAGTTTAGGGTTTCGGTTTCGATTTCCACAGATGGCAATGCGGAAGCGTACAAAGTCTAGGGTTTTGATTTTCAGTACAAAGTCTTGATGTGGTGGATAAAATATAAAGTTACACGCGTGTGTGACAGTTGCAAAAACAATTAGAACGAGGTCCACAGCAGCAATAGGTGATCAAACTGCGGCGCGCCACCTAATCTGAGTAGAGAGTGTCAATCTTGCCTAGAAGATTATTTATAGTGGTCCTCTCTACCTCATTCCAATCTGAGTTGAGCCACGACATGTAATTGCATCTATCCCTGATCCGGGAGGATCTCCAAGTCCTGATCGCATGTGGCTTCGCGACCAAGTCCTGATCGCATAAGGATTCGCGACCTGGATGAGTCCACGACCATGGATTGGTCCGTGACCAGGAAAAGGAATTCGTTCCCTGTTCGGAATTGTAATCCGATCCGAATGTGTATAACTAAGCTTATCTGTTTAGAATTAGTTATATGAGTCTAATACGTTTAGGTCTCTAAGTCTGATACGTACTCATACGATTGGACTATAAATACCTTGTAATAGGTCTAGTTTAGATCATCGAATTCAATCGAAGAGTCATAGAACTTATTTGAGTTTTAGACACTTATAGTTCCTTCGACGTAGACAAGTGTGTCTAACGTTCGACGTGTAAAGCCCTCTTTGAAATAAAGAGTTGTGCAATTACTTTGGGTTTCGGTATTTCCGAGTAAGATCCCGTTATTTCGCATATTAGAATCTGGGCGAGTCTAGTGCGAAAACCAAGACTATGTCTCAAACGGATCAAGTTGGTATCAGAGCAACTTTCCTATCCTGTGGATGGTGAAGACTCGCCAGGGTTACAAAACCTCCGGCGAAACTCCAGGCGATCAATTGACGGTTCCTACAGCCGCGTCTTTGACAATGTCTGGCGATACCTCCGTTCAAGCTAACCTAGCCGAACAAGTGGCTAAACTCTCCACCGACATGGAAACCGTGCTTGCTTGGATTAAGCAGCAGGCCATGATTGTACCTCCTGAAGTAGGGAAGGGTATGGGTGCGAAGACTGGTGAAGACTTGCGCAGGGCAGACAAAGATGAAGACGAAGGCAACCACAAGACCGACGACCTCGCCAACACCTCCTTAGCTGTCGGATCTTTTAAGGTCGACGCTAAGATTGATATACCCATATATGATGGAGTGATCGATGCCGAGAAGCTGGATTCTTGGATAGATCAACTTGAGACCTACTTTGACCTGAAAGGGTTCAGTAGCGCTCAAAAGGTCAAATTTGCACCTTTGAAGATGAAGGACCACTAGGGGTGGAAACGGAGCCGGATCGGGTCGGGTTCAACCCGGCTCCGGCTCCGGACGGATGCGGATGCGGGTAGGAAAAATCGGACCCGATCCGGGTTCGGATGCGGATGCGGGTGCTGTTTTTCTGAAACTTCCGGAGTCGGGTGCGGGTTCGGGTTGGACTGAATCATCCCGGATACGGATGCGGATACGGGTTGTACCCGGATCCGCCGCCTCCAATCGACGGCACGAGGCTCCGGCGCTCCGCCCTTCGCCGCCCCTGCCTTCCCTATTTTTCCCTGTCTTCTTCCTGTTCTTATTTCTCTACCACATCACCACCTCCACTGCGCCACAGCCCAGATCCAAGCCACACCGTGCCTCTCGACGGCCATCCTGCGCCGGATCTGTCTTCTCCGCACCACCGGGTCTCTTCCTCTCCACGGTGCTCCACTCCCTCTGCCATGGTGCCGCCGATCTGCCTCACGCCCTCACCACCTCCACTGCGCCACGTTCCTCGGCCGGATCCGGCCGTTCCCGCGCCGCCGTGGACTCCCTCCGCGCCGTACTCCACCGCGCCCCGCCACCGGATCTCTACATCTCCAGCACCGCTCGACGCCGTTTCCGTCGGATTTGGCCCGCGCCACCTCTGATCCGCTCGATTGCGTCGCTGAGCCGTCCTCGCGTACGCGGCCGCTGCGCCCCCGAGCTTGCCACTCCAAACCGCCACTGTTGGCTCCACAGCCGGCACCACCGCCGCCTTCCTCGGTGCACCGCCACCTAGATCCACTTCCCGCCGCCTCTTCTTCGCGCCGCCACCACCGGATCTCCACGGCGCCACTTGGCCTCCTTCAGCCGGAGCTGCGCCGCGCATCGCCGTTCCGAGCCCTGAGCCGCTCCCCGGTCTCCACACCAGTGCGCGCCGCCCAAGCCGCGCTTCCACCGCGCCGCCGAGCTTGCCATTCCACTGTGCGGCACCAAAGCTGCTGCCGCCCTAGCCGCTGCTCCTGATCCCGCGCCGGATTCGCTCCGGTGCCCTCCTTCTTCCTCCTCCCTCACCGGCTACGCCATCCCAATCCCTCGCGGCGCCGCGACCCACACATCTCCTGCGTCGACCGATCCACCATCTGGAGCCGCCACGCCGCCACCAACTCCCTCGACCACGGCCATCCCCTTCGACCAGCAACTCCAGCGGCTGTAATTACTGGTTCAGTCCTTCTCACCTTCTTTGTTCTTGAATTCTTCTTTGTTCTCGAATTCTGATAAACTGATGAAGATGAACAATGCATGTATGAGATGATGAATACCTGTAAAGAATTGAAGTGTTTTTAACCATGCATGTAAAGAACGGTGCTCCACACATCTCCGCGCCGGATCCGCTTCGAATCCGTTTAATATTCGTGTTCGTATCTGCTCCGAATCCATTTAATATCCGTGTCCGTATCCGCAAAATATTCGCTCCGTATCCGTATCCGTTTTTTTCATATCCGTATCCGCATCCGTATACTATCCGTATCCGCATCCGTATCCGAAAAAAAGATGCGGATGCGGATATGGGTTTATGTACTATCCGACCCGAACCCGACCCGTTTCCACCCCTAAGGACCACGCCAAGACATGGTGGAAGGCCCTTGTCGCCAGTGGTGAAGCTGACGACCTTGCGTGGGGTCAATTCAAACGACTTCTGCAACAAGAATTCTATCCGATGGGTTACCTTGAGGAGAGATGGGAGCGTTGGCACAGATTGTACCAACAGCGCGACCAGACCGTCCAAGACTATACGACAGAGTTTCGGTGACAAGCAATGGTCATTGGCATCTCACTATCCGACCCTCAGGTATTTCGGAAGTACACATCTGGACTTCAGAAATCGATCAGTACTGAGCTAAGTCTGTTCGGCGTCCAAGACATCTCGATCGCGAGTACGACTGCTTTGGCGATTGAGAAGAAAAATAAGACCCGCAACGACAAGAACTTGAGGGAGATTTCAACCACGACGAGCTCCAGAGAGGGTACCCACGATACGGGTAACACTTGTGAGCATTGTCATGTTACTGGGCACACAAAAGAGAAGTGTTATAAACTTCATCCTGAACTGCGACCAGAAAGAAAAAGGAGGGATGAACCAAGCACACGAACAGCTATGGTTACTTCTATTCCGCTTGCAGAGGAAATTATCCAGTTGGATTCGGTTGAAAAGGCGGACACGACCTTGTCTCTAATGGCAATGTCGACGGAGAAAGGTTCGGGTTCATCAACTGACCACAACCCGACAGAGGAATTGTTCACTATTAACATACATGTGAAGCACGAGGTGGTCGCAGCCATCTTCGACCCCGGAAGCCAAAAGAATTTGGTCTCCTCCGGGCTGGTTCGACGACTTGGTTTGCAGACAACTCAACATCCTCGACCGTATCCTCTGGGATGGTTCACTTCTAACGTGAATCAGCAGATCAAGAGTCAATGTACTCTAAAGTTTGCAATATCTGTTCGTTACATCAACGAGGTTCAATGCGATGTCATCCCCATCGATATTTGCCAAGTGATTTTTGGAAGTCCGTTCTTGTACGATCGTGATGCCCATTACCACCGAAGAGCTCAAGACTACGACCTCACAAAGGATGGGACGAAATTTATCATCAGCAAAAACGACCACGTCGACACCAAGGACTTGTTGACAGCAAATCAGGCAAAACGGATTGTCAATGCATGCTCAAAGTGTGTGCTGAGCGTGATGCGTCCAATTAGCCAAGGGGATTATGATACATCGAGTATGGAAAATGATGGTTGTTTGGCGATCTTGCCTGCGGAAAACAACGTGCTGTTCGCAGAGGTATATCGTCGATCACCACAACGACTAGTTGAAAACGACATACAACTTGTCTCTACGACGCCACTATTCAAACTTCGCAATCCTAGCTTTGGGATCGGTGATGGCATTAACCTCGACAAGGGGAAGGCTATCCGCGAGTGGCCAAGGCCACAATCCATGACGGAGGTGCCAAGCTCTATGAGCGCCTATCCATACATTCGATCCGACGATTGTAGCATTGCTCATCGTGTGTTCGTTCAAAAACTCCTAGTCGTTCTCTACAACTTCACAGTTGGTCACCAACGGGAGTTGGCTCCTTCTCAACAGAGGAGTCATGATCCGGGAGGATCTCAGGTCGAGTTCGCAACGGATTTGCGACCACGAAAAGGTTTGCGACTTTGGAAAGGTTTGCGACCTTGGGAAGGATTCAAACTCTTCGAGCCTTCAATGCTGGATGATGAGCCAGATACCATAGTACCATCTGTTGAAGACTTGGTCTATCAACGAGATAAACCTCTACGTGAAGATGTGATTCTGGAAAAGAAGGTGACTACCACCCGCAGTGGCACCAAGGAGACTTTTCGAATCGGTCGGAAAAATCAACGAGCACGTGCGGCAAAGTGGTACACCAAAGAAGATGGACAAGCCCAATTTCCACATCTCCAGTTTGATTGAAAGGTCGCAACAGGGGTTGGCTCCTTCTCAACAAGGGAGTCATGATCCGGGAGGATCTCCAAGTCCTGATCGCATGCGGCTTCGCGACCAAGTCCTGATCGCATAAGGATTCGCGACCTGGATGAGTCCGCGACCATGGATTGGTCCACGACCAGGAAAAGGAATTCGTTCCCTGTTCGGAATTGTAATCCGATCCGAATGTGTATAACTAAGCTTATTTGTTTAGGATTAGTTATATGAGTCTAATACGTTTAGGTCTCTAAGTCTGATACGTACTCATACGATTGGACTATAAATACCTTGTAATAGGTCTAGTTTAGATCATCGAATTCAATCGAAGAGTCATAGAACTTATTTGAGTTTTAGACACTTATAGTTCCTTCGACGTAGACAAGTGTATTTAACGTTCGACGTGTAAAGCCCTCTTTGAAATAAAGAGTTGTGCAATTACTTTGGGTTTCGGTATTTCCGAGTAAGATCCCTTTATTCCGCATATTAGAATCTGGGCGAGCCTAGTGCGAAAACCAAGACTAGGTCTCAAATGGATCAATCCCTCTCCTCTTAGCAGCCACAATGTAGGTAGTTTCTACCAGCAGTGTCGTAGGCCCAAGACGTACTTACTCTAACATTACCTTGACATCTGCACATAAAGTCATCCATGTCGGAGGCATCGTCGGGCCAGTTAAACTCCTCAGCAGGACACGTTGTTGGGTATGTGTCTCCATGGCAAGAGCAATAACACGGACGTCTGCAGCAACACATGTCTTGAACGTCGTGCATGTTGATCGACAACTCTTGCATGAAGTCGAGTTGCTCGCGAAGTCTCTTCTTTCTGCAGAGAAGATAGAGTATCGTACGTGCAGCCTTTGCGCTCCACTCGGGGTCGAGCCAAAGCAGGAAAGTGCACTTGCGAGCATCTTCCCTCGGACACTCGACAAATCTCCTCCCGTAGTCACCCTGAACGGAGGACGTGGTAGTTTTTGGTAATAAACTGCAATTGCAACGATATGGCCCTGAACTTTGTCTGTCATCCTACGAACAGAAGGGAATAACCCAGAAAGTGACGCATAAATTTGCGCTTCGTTTATGCGATCTAATTATGTACTCACCTTGTTGTGTCTTCTTCTCCGGCCACAGCTACTGTTGCCCGCCATGTTTAGATGGGTGTGTTAGAGGAGTGCGAGTTGTGTTTTGTGCTGAACGGCTTAATTTATAGAAGTGCTAGTCATGAAGAGTTGTGTCGTTGGTTGGATGCATCTGTACGAAACCAGACGTCTCCGCTCAAAAGATGAAAGGTGCAAAAACTGAAAAGACTAATCGTATAAAAGCTGAAAAGCTGAAAAGGTGAAAAGCTAAAGGCTGAAAAGCAGAAATGCAGAGTCGTACAAAAGTAGAACAGTAAAAAAGTACGACATATGCAAACCCAAAAAGTTTGAAAGCTGATAAAAAGGTACGAAAAAACTGTGCCGGCTGACAAAACCCTACATCGGACTACTGCCCCCTCCTCCTCCTCCTCCTCTGTGGGGGCCCTGATACTCCGATAGTGTGTAGCGAGAGGGGGGCTGACAATCCCTGACGCGCCGCCTCCTCGCTGGTGGTGTCTGCGCAGACGGCGGAGCCTGAGAAGGCTGTGTCGGCTGCATAGGCGGTGGAGCATCGACAAGAAAGCCAGCTGCGTAGGATGCTGCTGTGTCTGGTCGAGAGGCTGGTGCCATGCAGGAATATTGAGCTCTTCATCCGAAGAGCTATCGGCAGGCACGAAATGCGTGTGCGGTGGCGGAGGGCGCGACGATGATGGACGGTCTGCTGTGGCACATGCGACGAAGGACCCGGTGCCGACGGTGATAGTGGGAGAATCACGGTCAAGTGAGGTGGCAGTAGCACTCTAAAATCGATCAGAATCTGATCAACCTGCTGCTCGACCTCTGCACAATATGCGTACAGATCGTTGCTGGGCATGGTGGGTCTGAGGCGGGACATGAGCATCATGTCCCGTGCACCAGCAGAGACGCCGCCAGGATGTTTAGCTGCGCACACAAATTAACACAATTATAGAATGACAATCCATGTGAAAGTATGGTTGCAAAGAGCTAAGGAACTCACAGAAGAGTGGATTCGCCCTGGAAGGCGTCGGTCGTAGCCCTCATCGATGGTGTTAGGAGGGACGGGCTCATCAGGCGCGGCTGGTGGACCGTCCGCCAATCGGTAGATCGTGTGAGGTCGGTACCAGGACAGGTACGAAAAATGGATGTCGTGGCTGTATGGCCTGTGTTCCTCGACCGTGCATGTGTGGGCCAAATCCATCCACTTTTGCACGTAGGGCTGCTGCAGACAAACGAAATCGTCCCTCACTCGATCCTTCCTCGATTTCCTGCGAACAAAGTAATTAGTTAGTGACAGAAATCATATATAAAATAACGTGTGAATGTAATGCATATTTGACGTACTCGCGGATATGGTGCGGGATTTCTCAAGGAGGCGGCACGGGGACAAGCTGGCGTAGGCCGAACTGGCGCATAACTCGCTTAGGCGAGTACTCCTCAATCATGTGCGAGAAGACGAGAAGAATCTGGGTGCGCCAGTAAACAACATCCTGTGTACAAAGAGAAAAAGGCCAACTGGAGCGACAAATTGCAAGTTGGAGGTGGTCCACGAATCCCAGATGACACTGTTGTCGAGGTGCAGATCAAAACTTGTGGCCTACGAAGGATAACAGAGGTGCGCCTGATCTGTTGACCACCTCAAACTCAGCCTAGCCCACCTCCATCCCATCATGGGGCCGTCCCTCGCATCACCGGCCAACGCGAGCTAATCTCGCGACACTAGCGGTCGGCCGACGGGGAAATGCTCGTACGACCACATCTGCAAGAGGATGGCGCACCCAGCGAAAAGAGAGCTCACTTGGTCTCTGCTCGTGGTGTCGCACAACCCATTGTAGGTGTGGCAGAGCACGACGGATCCGAAACTGAATCGCGGCACGTGCCCCAGGTCTGAGTCGGCAATACTCCTGGCGAGCTGAACGTACTGCCGCTCGTAGATGTCTCCATGGGTGCCAGGGAAGACCAACCACCCAAACAGGTACAGCAAGTACGCCTCAAGGTGGCGCCTAAAGACCTCCTCTGGAGCGGCCAAGGGGAGCGCACCATCGCGCACTGCGTGCAAGTAACTCTGGGGAACTCCTGCATCCTGCGCAAACCCCCCCGCTGGCCCTACTCCCTCGAAGCGCTGTAGGAAATCTAGGCGCCATGCAACTCTGTCGGTGGCCGCGGGGACATATATCCCCACACGGATAGGCAGCCCAAGTAGCATGCTGACGTCTTGCAGTGTGATGGTGAGCTCACCGAAGCTGAAGTAGAACGTGTTCGTCTCGGGCCTCTATTGGTCCACAAGCGCGTTAACCAGGGCTCGGTTGAAGGGGAATGACCTCGCCCGATCTACCATGCGGGCGAACGGCAACAGTTTGGCCTCGAGCAAATAAGGCGCGAACCGCTCATCCAGAGGCCACATCTCACGCGGTGTCCTCATGCACAGAGCTGGGAGAATGGTGCCCTGTAGAAGGTGTCGAGCACGGTGACACTCCTGATGGTGCTGTGCAATCAGCTCGGGAAGATGATGGTTGTCTGTCATACCTGCAGTTGTCACATATTGGTCGACAAGTTGAAACATTACAATTAATTAACAAAAATTCAGTATTACTTACGAAAATTCATGACAAGGCATTACAACATTATAGTTTTATTTAGGAAATATTCAGTACAACTCATACAGGGAAATTGCATTGCTTCAGTTTCACTTCGAGGTTGATGCGCCTGCCACCTGCGGGCATCGATTTCTTGTGTGACCAGGTTGACTGCAAGCGCTGCATCTACGTAGGTCATCTTCACGCTCCGCTGCATCCATATCGTTCTGTATCCTCCTGGATCGACGTCGGCCGACATGGCCTACAAGGAGCCTCTTGTCCGAGATCCACGTTATGGCATCTTCCGGTGACAGCTCTCGATAGTTTCCCCTCGCCGCAAACCCATGAAAGACACCCTCCCAGGTTTTCCACAAGTACTGTAGAGTATAATAGGTTGAGATATACTGTGCCGAATCGATCCCAGGAACGGAGCAGGCAACGATGACATGTGAGCAAGGAATGTGCAGCAGTTGAGGCTTGTTGCATGTAGGGCTGGACAAAAAGATTGAAGCTCAGGAGTATTCGGAATCGGATCGAAGATCGGCTCGGTTTGAGCTCGGCTCGAGCCTGAGGTGAAGCTCGAGTAAGAATTCAAGCCGAGCCCGAGCCTTCTTGAGCTCGCTCGAGCTCGGCTCGTTAAAGATTGAATTAATTATCAATACCTTATATTTTAATGGGCCTTACCTTCCACGGGCCTCGGCTGCAGGCCTACAGCCATGAGCCCAAGAGGACAAGGCCATAGCCCACATCACGAGCCCACGAGTGCAGGCTACCATACTTCAGCTGGCCATCCCATTCGCCCCCAATCCCCAACCCTAGTCCTCTCAAATCCTCCACGAGACCACGGGCGAGCGGTGGCGGCGCGAGGGAGCGGGGTTCATAGCCACACGGGCGAGCGGCGGCTCGAGAGAGCGGCGGCGGCGCAGGGGAGCGGGGTTCTCGGCCGCATGGGCGAGCGCGGCGTGGGGGAGCGGCGGCGGCGACGGCGATGTTAGTTCTCAGCGGCATGGGAGAGCGGCGACGACGACGTTAGTTCTTGGCGGCGGGGACGTGAGTTCTCGGCAGCCCGGGGTGCTAATCGAGCTCCATCGAGCTTTACCGAGCTTGCTTCGAGTCGAGCCCGAGCCTAGTTTGAAGCTCGTTAAGATTTCGAGCCGAGCCCACCACACTATCGAGCTTGAGCCGAGCCTGCCTGGGCTCGCTCGAGCTCGGCTCGTTTCCAGCCCTAGTTGTATGTGCATTGGGCATCTGCATTTGTAATTCGACATTCGTGGACCTGACCTGCTCGCAATGTGCCACGAACATGTTTTTGCCTTAGCTGAATCTCGTAGTTTTCGTTCAAACAACTCAGCACTGAGGTATCATGTGTCAACGACTTCCTTGTCTGAAATTTGAGGTAATCATTGATCTTTTTGGGCCTGTGTACTAAAGGGTCATGCACAAGACTTGATGCCGCCAAACTCCTGCTGTCGTAGTATGCTACTGTGTGATAGAATGTCATCTCAACTGATCCGTTTGAGACCTAGTCTTGGTTTTCGCACTAGGCTCGCCCAGATTCTAATATGCGGAATAACGGGATCTTACTCGGAAATACCGAAACCCAAAGTAATTGCACAACTCTTTATTTCAAAGAGGGCTTTACACGTCGAACGTTAGGCACACTTGCCTATGTCGAAGGAACTATAAGTGTCTAAATTCAAATAAGTTCTATGACTCTTCGATGATCTAAACTAGACCTATTACAAGGTATTTATAGTCCAATCATATGAGTACGTATCAGACTTAGTAATCCTAAACGTATTAGACTCATATAACTAACTTAACTAATCCTAAACAGATAAGCTTAGTTATATATATAGGATTACAATTCCGAACAGGGAGCGAATTCCTTTTTCTGGTCGCGAACCAATCCATGGTCGCGAAACCTTTCCGAACACAGTTAAGGTCGCAAAGCCGTATGCGATCAGGACTTGGTCGCGAATCCGTATGCGATCAGGACTTGGTCGCGAATCCGTATGCGATCAGGACTTGGAGATCCTCCCGGATCATGACTCCCTTGTTGAGAAGGAGTCAACCCCCGTTACGACCTCTCGATCAAACTGGAGATGTGGAAATTGGGCTTGTCCATCTTCTTTTGTGTACCACTTTGCCGCACGTGCTCGTTGATCTTTCCGACCGATTCGAAAAGTCTCCTTTGTGCCACTGCGGGTGGTAGTCACCTTCCTCTCCAGAATCACATCGTCACATAAAGGTTCACCTCGTTGATAGACCAAGTCTTCAACATATGGTACTATGGTATCTGGCTCATCATCCAACATTGAAGGCTCGAAGAGTTTGAGGTGCTCAACATTGACAACCGAGTAAATATCCATGTATGGAGGTAACTCAAGCTGACAAGCATTATTACCCACTTTCCGCAAAATCCGAAAAGGACCATAACGAATGGGTTTGAGCTTCTTACCTTCACCTTTAAGTCTCTCCTTACTCAAATGTAACCATACCATATCACCTTCTTGAAATTGCGTATCAACTCGGTGCCGATCATGTCGCGCCTTGTACTTGAGTTGAGCTTTCAGCAAGTTCTGTTCAACCTCACGATGGAGTCGTTGAATACCTTCCAGGAACTTTTGTGCTCGATCCTGATCATATGCTTCCTTGCTGTTCTGTGCTGAGGTAGGGAGCACAAACTCCATATCGAATGGACTCTGTGGTAGAAATCCTAAACAGAACTCAAACGGCAACTTTCCAGTCAAACCATGCACTGCTCGATTAAAAGAAAACTGTAGGTACGGTATGCTTTTATCCCAGGTCTTCGGGTGCTTCGAGTTATATCCTCTCAAGAGATGAACGACTGTGCGATTAACCACCTCGGTTTGACCATCAGTTTGCGGATGAAAAGTAGTACTCCTCTTTAGCTTGGTGTCCATCATCGTCCAGAGCGATCGCCAAAAGTGACTAAGGAACCGGGTATCGCGATCAGACACAATAGAAGTCGGCAGTCCGAAGTGTGTCCAAACGTGTTGAAAGAATACCCGAGCTGCCTCTTCTCCCGTGATAATCTTCCGACAAGGTATAAGAACAATCATTTTGGAGAACCGATCAACGACCACGAATAGATAGTCGTTGCCACGTCGGGTCTTAGGCAATCCTCCCAAGAAATCCATGGATATGCTCTCCCATGGTCGTGATGGAACTGGCAAAGGAGTGTACAAACCTAATTTTCGGTTTGCCTGTTTCGAGATGCTGCAGAGACCGCAGCCTCGAACAAACCTAGCCACATCTTGCTGCATACGCGGCCAGAACACATGTCGGTGAAGATTTTGCAACGTCTTTGTAACCCCAAAGTGACCAGCTACCTTTGATGTGTGCGCTTCTCGCATCCATTGAGTTCGAGGTGCTCCATGAGGTATGCAAAGTAAATTGCCCTTGTACAAGAGTCCTTCTCGACGAATGAACTCTGTAGGGTTCCCTGTTTCGACCTCAGTCAGTGCTGTTTGAAAATCAGGGTCTTCACTGTACATAGTTACATAGTCATCATGACATGATGGCTCGATCTACATGAACGCTGATAAACAGAGGGTTGTAACTGGTGGTCGCGACAACATATCCGCCAATTTGTTGTGTACGCCCTTCTTGTACTTAATCACCAGATTAAACTGCTGTAGATACGACATCCACTTCATGTGCCGAGCTTGCTGTAGTTTGGACTGAGTTTGCAAATATTGCAATGGTTGATGGTCGGTGTGGACAACCGTCTCTTTCCCCAAGAGATAACACCACCAATGTTTCACGGCCTGATGCAGTGCGCATAACTCCTTATCATAAGTCAGGTAGTTCTTCTGAGCTCCCTGGAATAACTCAGAGTGATATGCCACTGGTCGACCTTCTTGCATGAGCACTGCGCCCATCGCATAACCTGAGGCATCGATTTCTAGCTCGAACGGTTTCTGGAGATTCGGCAAAGCTAACACAGGCGCCTCGCTGATCTTCCTTTTCAGCAAGAGAAACGTGTCCTCATGTTTCCCTGTCCACTCGAACTTCTGATCGATCCTGGTTAATGCATGCAACGGAGAAGCCATAATCGAGAAGTGTCGGATGAACTTCCGAAGGTATTGGCATGCTCCCACAAAACTACGCACATCCGTAACTATTCGCGGTCGCGGCCATTCGCGAATCACTTTGACCTTTTCCGGGTCGATTTGCAACGTACCGTTGCCGATTATGAATCCGAGGTAAAGTAGAGTTTGCTGACCGAACTCGCACTTCTTACGGTTGAGGCGAAGTCGATGTTGCCAAAGCTGTTCGAACACCTTTCGACATTAATGAGGTGCTCATCCCACGAACGACTATAAACCAATATGTCGTCGAGATACACGATCACAAAGTCGTCGATGAACGGTCTCAATACGTCATTCATAAGACGCATGAAAGTTGCCGGGGCGTTGCAGAGACCAAACGGCATGACCAGCCATTCGAACAGACCTTGCCGTGTTTTGAACGCGGTCTTCCATGTATCCTCCTCTCGGATGCTGACTCGATGATATCCTGACTTAAGATCCAATTTGGAGAAGACAACAGCATGCTTCAATTGGTCTAGCAGGTCATCAATACGAGGAAGGGGGTACCGGTTCTTGATGGTGATCTTGTTCAGTGCTCGATAGTCGATGCACATACGCCAAGTCCCATCTTTCTTTGGTACTAACACCACAGGAGATCCACAAGGTGAACTACTCGGTTGAATGACACCATTGTTCAGCAACTCACCAAGTTGTCTCTTGATCTCTTCATTCTTCAATACTGAGTTGCGATACATACTCAGATTGGGCAGTGTCGCATCGGACACAAGCTGAATTTCGTGCTCGATTGGACGTTTCGGCGGACGACCCTAGGTAGTCTCGAACAGATCACTGTATTTCTCCAGCAGTCCCGACAAACGACCAGAATCCTCTCGGCATGCCAGCGACAATGCTGGTCGAGTACCCTCACCTTGATCAATGGGTCGAATCACGACAAGCACATACTTGTGACATGCATTAACAATTCGTTTGGCTTGATTTGCGGTAATCAAGTTCAAAGTGTTGACGTGGATGTCTCTACTGATCACGAACTTAACTCCGTCTTTGGTGAAGTCGTACTCTTGCACTCGCCGATGGAAGTGAGCGTCTCGATCATACAGATACGGACTCCCAAAGATCACCTGACAGATATCGATAGGGACAACATCGCATTGCACCTCATCGATATATCGTGCAGAGATCGCAAACTTTAATACACACTGACTCGTAATCTGTTGGTTCACGTCGGATGTAAACCAACCCAGCGGATATGGTCGCGGGTGTGTGGTTGTCTTCAAACCAAGTCGCCGAACCAGTCCAGCGGAGACCAGATTCTTCTGACTTCCTGGATCGAATATTGCTGCGACCACTTCGTGCTTCACCTGGATGTTGATGGTGAACAAGTCCTCCGTTGGGTGATGGTCGTTCGGTGGATCGGAACCCTTCTCCTTCGGCATTGCCATCAGAGACAAGGTCGTATCCGCCTCATTAACCGAATTCACTCGGACAACTTCTTCGTCGGGTGAAGTCGCAGTAGCCGTGGCTGTTCTTTTCCCTGGTCCGTTTTTCTTTGGTCGAAGTTCAGGATGAAGCTTGTAACATTTGTCCTTGGTATGCCCCGCAACTTGACAATTTTCGCAAAAGGCACCCGTGCCCGATTTTGAAGCGTTCTTCTTCGGACTCGGCTTTTTCTTTGACGAGGTCGCATTTTCCTTCGTGCTTTTGTCGCTGCGGGATTTATTCTTCTTCTCGGTCGCCATAGCAGTTGTGCTCGCGGTCGCAATGTCTTGGACACCGAACAGACTTAGCTCAGTACTGATCAATTTCTGAAGTCCAGATGTGTACTTTCGAAATACCTGAGGGTCGGATAGTGAGATGCCAATGACCATTGCTTGTCGCCGAAACTCTGTCGTATAGTCTTGGACGGTCTGGTCGCGCCGTTGGTACAATCTGTGCCAACGCTCCCATCTCTCCTCAAGGTAACCAATCGGATAGAATTTTTGTTGCAGAAGTCGTTTGAATTGACCCCACGCAAGGTCGTCAGCTTCACCACTGGCGACAAGGGCTTTCCACCATGTCTTGGCGTGGTCCTTCATCTTCAAAGGTGCAAATTTGACCTTTTGAGCGCTACTAAACCCTTTCAGGTCAAAGTAGGTCTCAAGTTGGTCGATCCAAGAATCCAGCTTCTCGGCATCGATCACCCCATCATAGATGGGTATATCAATCTTAGCGTCGACTTTAAAAGATCCAACAGCTAAGGAGGTGTTGGCGAGGTCGTCGGTCTTGTGGTCGCCTTCGTCTTTATTTTCGTCTGCCCTGCGCAAGTCTTCACCAGTCTTCTCACCCATAACCTTCCCTACTTCAGGAGGTACAATCATGGCCTGCTGCTTAATCTAAGCAAGCACGGTTTCCATGTCGGTGGAGAGCTTAGCTACTTTTTCGGCTAGGTTAGCTTGAACGGGGGTATCGTCAGACATTGTCGGAGACGCGGCTGTAGGAACCGTCAATTGATCACCTGGAATTTCGCCGGAAGTTTTGTAACCCTGGCGAGTCTTCACCATCCACAGGATAGGAAAGTCGCTCTGATACCAACTTGATCCGTTTGAGACCTAGTCTTGGTTTTCGCACTAGGCTCGCCCAGATTCTAATATGCGGAATAACGGGATCTTACTCGGAAATACCGAAACCCAAAGTAATTGCACAACTCTTTATTTCAAAGAGGGCTTTACACGTCGAACGTTAGGCACACTTGCCTACGTCGAAGGAACTATAAGTGTCTAAAACTCAAATAAGTTCTATGACTCTTCGATGATCTAAACTAGACCTATTACAAGGTATTTATAGTCCAATCGTATGAGTACGTATCAGACTTAGTAATCCTAAACGTATTAGACTCATATAATTAACTTAACTAATCCTAAACAGATAAGCTTAGTTATATATATAGGATTACAAGTCCGAACAGGGAACGAATTTCTTTTCCTGGTCGCGAACCAATCCATGGTCGCAAAACCTTTCCGAACACGGTTAAGGTCGCAAAGCCGTATGCGATCAGGACTTGGTCGCGAATCCGTATGCGATCAGGACTTGAAGATCCTCCTGGATCATCAACTATTGCAGTGAGTGGTAAGCATCTCACACCTTTCAGGACAAAGTTGTACACCTCGGCCAGATTTGTTGTCATGATTCTGTATCGAGTCCCGCCTTTGTCGTGCAGTAACGACCACTTCTCCATTAGTTTGGGCTGAATCCTTTGACTGAAACTGAGACGACTCTGGCGGTTTCCCTCACCGGTAACGCCACCATCTTCTGGAGCACCTGGCTCTTGCAATTCCGCCAACGTACTTTCCTCCAGCGACTTCCATATATTTGAGAACTTTGACTCTTGGTTTTGGTTGGCAAGCCGTTTGAACATTTGCATCAGGCGCCTGCTCTTGAAACGAGTGTGAAAATTCGTGCCAAGATGCCGAGAGCACCAATGACTCTGCAAGTCATCCCAACTCAGCGATAGATCCACTCCCGATTGCATGTACTCGATTGCACTCAGCATTCGTCTGTTTCGATCGTGAATCAAGCACACGCGCTCCCGGTCTTTGACGACCTCATTCTTCAATTTGCCCAAGAACCACAGCCAATTGCTATAGTTCTCCCCTCGACCACGGCATATGCTATGGGGAGAAGCTGGTCGTTGGCATCAACAGCCATGGTAGTTAGTAGAGTTCCTTGGTATTTTCCAGTCAAAAATGTTCTGTCAATACAAAGCACAGGTTTCATGTACCTGAACGATGCAACGCATTATTGGAATGCCCAGAAAAATCTCCGTAGTGCCATGTGTTGTTTCTAGGCCCTTAATCTTGATTTTGATGATAAATGACAAGTGTCTTAGACTAATCTATTTGCCTTAAGTATAATCAATAAGATTAGGTGAAAAGAAGAAATGTCAAATGGGAGTCGAAAGGTCACGGTGTTGCCCAAGGTCGCAAGGCGCGAGATCGCG
Organism: Pharus latifolius; assembly: GCA_019359835.1. Lineage (NCBI taxonomy): Eukaryota > Viridiplantae > Streptophyta > Magnoliopsida > Poales > Poaceae > Pharus > Pharus latifolius. The sequence continues at coordinate 91,297,692 of CM033321.1, read as the reverse complement.
AACCAAGGTCGCCAAGAAGGAAGCAACAAAGACTCAAGGTAAGTGCTTGTTTATTGTACCGGTCTTGGAATTTGGAGTTTGACCGGTTTTATAAGAAATTCTTTTTTAGTTTAATCGTGCTATTAAGAGAGATTGCAAAATCTCTTTTAGTTCCGGTAAAAACTGAGAAACTCTTAGGTCATATGTTGCATTCGCATTCATTCACAATTTTGGTAAATAATCTCAAAGAGAAACTGAAACTGGTCTTTTGAGTACTGTTCATTTGACCAGACATTGTTCATTCGACCAGAGGTCACACGAGCACTATTCATTTGACCAGACACTATTCATGCACTGTTCATTTGATCAGTCACTGTTCATACGACCAGTAACACTGTTCACTCGACAAGTACACTGTTCATTCAACCAGAGGTTCTAACGGCTATTTACTAGCCGTTAGAGGTCAAAGCTGGCTGTTAGCTGGCCTGATTTCTTTCCTTATCGACCACAACGGATAGCTGAGAGGTTGAGCTATAGATAGAGGTGATTTGAGCAGTATTCTCACACATTCACAAACACATCTTAAGCTACATTCTCATACACATCTTTGAGCAGTCTCTGTACACACTTTTGAGCAGATTTTTGCTACTGTTTTTGATCAGTTTTAAAATACTTTTGAGCAGATTTTTCTCTACTGTTTTTGAGCAGTTTTAAAACACTTTTGAGTAGTTTTCTAAAACATTTTTGAGCAGATTTTTGAGAAGTTTCTGTTCACATTTTTGATCAGTTTTATAAACACTTTTTGAGCAGATTTTGATCAGTGTTTATAAACATTGTTTTGAGTAGTTTTTCTAAAGAACCAAGAGATATAATTTTTTATATATATTTGAGCCCAAGTGCCAAAATCTTGATCTTTTTATCAAGTATTATTCATTGTGATTAAGAGAGATCTTCTGAGAGTATTCATTTGCATCATTTGCATCCTTAGAAGTTTCTCGGTATTTGTTGGGAGTCAAGAGAAAATCTTGCAACTTGTTACTCTTGGTAAACGCAAACCGTACTGGGTTGCTCCATAGCCTGATCAATTTGTCATTCTGTGTTACGTTAAAACAGGACAGTGCAACGATGCACAATAACTGTAGCGGATTTCTTATCTCAAAATTGATTCTTTTTATTTTACTACTAAATCATGCACTGGTATTTCTTATGTATTGTCTTTATTACATTTTTCCTAAATCATAGAGTGAAGCGGAAAAATATATTTCAAAACTGAAAACCCTAACCCTAACCCCAAGTCATCCAAACCGTAACCCTAATCCTAAGTCACAAAAAAAACAAAACACTAAGTCCAAGTGGCCCTGACCCTAACCATAACACTCACTCCTCTTAACCCTAACCCTAACAATAGTATGGTTGTACTACGATATTGAGACTATGACATGTGTGAAAACTAATTTACAAACTAGAGAAACAACATTGCTCAAACTACAACAAAAACATGATTTTGAAACATAAGTAATTTTCCAAAACTGCATTTCAGTTGCTATTGGGCTACACGATTTTTGCCTACATTTTAATCTACCCTAACTCTAACCCTAACCCCAACCCCAACCCCAACCCCAACCCTAACCCTCAAATAATAGCCTAGGACTAAAGCAAAGTGAAAAATTAAATTTCTAAACCCTACAACCCTAAAATAATAGCCGCCCTCGCTCTAAACCCGTGCGGGCAAGGCCAAGACGGCGAAGGCGACGGCGGTGACGACGAGGGCAGCGAGGCCGCGAGGGCCCTAACATAATATAAAATAAACTTTTAAATCTACATATTATCAATCATTTTAATATACGTACTAACAAACGTTTATATGTACATACTAACAAATATTTTAATCTATGTACATACTAATAAAATTCAAATTTGAATAACATCACATTTTTTAGTCCATCACATACTAATAATGTATAGGTTCTTCAAATTTTTTAATTTACGAACATACACTAACGTACAGGTTCTTTAAATTTTTTAGTCCATCACATTCACGCATTTACCATCCATATAAAATTTTAATCTAAATCCTATCTAAATACTACGAGTTAACGATCTAACAAAAATTTTAATCTAAATATACGAGTTATCGAACTAACAAATATTTTAATTTAAATATACCAGTTAACGAAAATGTATCTCAGTAAACAGATTTGAAGAACTTTCGAAAATAGTTCTTCTCCTCCTCTTTCCTTCCTCTTCCTTCTCTCTCTGCAATTTTTCTTTTTTTCTGAAAAAATGAAGTGAGTCATACAGTGAAAGTGATTGCCGGTGAAATATATGGGGCTTTCAGTCGCTAGTCGGAATAGCGACTGAAAGCCGGCGTGGCACGGCACCTGGGCCAGCGGAGTGTTGGACCGTGCCACGACTTCAGTCGCGCGGCCCAGTTCGCGATTGAAGGTCCATTTTGCAAAATTTTAAAGTTCTGGGTTAGTTTTTGAATTTGTTTTTTTGTAGGTTATTAGGAAAAAAAATTATGTTAGATAAAATTTGATGTTTGATGATGGCATTTTATCATAATGTATATCTTTCAATAACATGGATAATAACTTATACTCATAATTGTCCTATGTCAGTTTAATTAAATAATAAAATCTTTATTATGTATCAATTGGACTTAATTGCATGAATACTTTAGATTGCTGGGCTTAATGGGTACAGAATAAACTTTGTTCGAAATGGCTTATCCTCCATGCAATTTGCTTACGTTTCTACTCAACACTAAAAAAAAAAAAAAAATCAACTTCTGAGCTGTGCGTTTGATAGGAAACCAACGGTCTGGATGTAGTTTCACCGGATGTATCTTCCCAATTCCGCGTCACGCAGTCCCCTTCCCCGTCTCGTTTAAACGACCTCCCGTACTTCGCTTGTCCGAAGTCCGAACCCCTCGTGGCCTCGTGAGTACTGATAAGATCCCCACACCGCGCCACCCTCCTCCTCCAAGGATGGCGGCGGTGCAGATGCTGGGGGAGGACGGGCGCGGCTACGAGCTAGCACTGCGGCTGGAGGCGTGCGGCGCGTGGCGCACGTGGCTGGGCGACGCGCACGCCGCCTTCGCGCACCACCTCGCCTCGCCCTCCTCCTGGGACGCCTTCCTCTCCTCCCCCTCGCCAAAGCGGTCCCTCCTGCTCCTCCAGCTCCGCGTGCGCGCGCTCCTCTTCGACAAGGCCTCCGCCGCCCTCCTCCTCCGCAGCCCCTCCCCCGCCGGCCTCCACTGCGTCAACACCAACTGTGAGCGACCCTAATCTACTCCTCCTCCACGACTCGTTTTTCGGTTGTTAGGCTGTGGGGATTTGTCGTTGGAATCGTTAGGGTTTGAAGAACTCGAGCTAGAAATAGGTGGTTGTCTGGTGGCATCTCGAATGGGATTTTGATGAGGAATTTGGCATTACTAGGATGTGGAGATTTGTCGTTGGAATTGTTAGGGTTTGAAGAACTCGAGCTAGAAATCTGTGGTGGTTTGGTGGCATCTCGCATGGGATTTGGATGAGGAGCTTGGCATTATTTATATAGGGTTTGATCATGTAACTGCTGTTGCTACTTAACTAATTATCTAGTATCCAAGCGTGCACATTAGTTGCGAGATGGCAAGTATTCCATGGTAGTTTTGATTTGTTAGGGTTTTGTTGCATCCCCTGAGTGGGCTGCTGTGGTTACTGCTAATGTGAATATGAAGATTGAAACCTTTTGGAGTACTGAGAACACATAGTTTCTACATAAGTTTTAACACCTTGGTGCGTTTTTGGGCGCCAAGACCAAGTTGGATACTTGGATGGGACAATGGATTCTTGAAGCAGGATTCAATGAACGTGCAGTACTTTCCAAAGATGCTTTTCTGTATGATTGGATTGGGTGATTGCAGTATGCTCCATCCCCACGAACCCTACTTTTGTTGTGGTTAACTTTTATTTGGAAGGACGGTAGGGTTTCTGGTCTAGATGTGGACAACAGGTCATGAATGCACTGAGCCGCTGACAATTGGTTGAAATGGGTGGAGGTTTTGGTTGGGATATTTTGGAATCTGAGGGAAATGGTCAGCATTCATAATTCAGATCTGGTAGCCCAGGCCTGGAGATGGATCATATAGGAGTCAAATTTTGATTAGGAATTTCATTTCTTGGAAAGTGGTTGGATTCATGAGTTGAATCGGATGGCTAGGTGAAGTCAAGGTTGAGCTATTGAAGCATGATCTGTGAAGGTTGGAATAGAGTTTTACGAGAAGTAGCTCTTTCCATAATGGTCAGGCTTTGTGAAGTTGATTGGAAAATACATTAATGCTGGAGCAAGCAGATGATTTTTTTTAATAAAATTTTTCTTAGAGCATTTTTTATTTTTACTTAATTTAGTATTGTTCCACCATAGAATATGTGAGTGCGCAAAGAATGGTTTGTGTTAGTGACCCATTAACTTATTGGATGTAGCATTACTAGTACCCCAATGCGGGTGTCTTATTCCAATGCCAATGTCACTGTCTGATTCAGCGAACTTTGAAAAACATGATCCATCAATTCGCCTAAAATAAATTAATTTTATATCAAAATAAAACGTGAGCAATTTTTCTTCATAATAATGTTACTTATCTTTATATATCATATAAGAATGCGAAGATTAAAACCACCAAATATAACAATGTGTTATTTGGTGTCCAGAAGAGTATTGTGCCATATATTAATATTTAAAGCCAACCTGTAACTTACGGCTCCACAACTTCTGCCTTTGAGTCCTTGCCATCTCCCCTCTAGTGGGTGGTTGGATTTGACCAGTGTGACTGCTGCTCCTCCCTCTCCCAAATCTGGCTCCTCCTTGTCCTCCCTTCCCCCTCCTCTCCCAGATTGGCTGCAGTGCTGTGGCTGCCCCCTCCTCTCCCCACCGTCACTCCCCTACATCGGTTGCAACCAATACTGTGCTTCAAGATAATTACCTGGAGGAAGTTCCTTCCTAAAACCATACTCAAGAGTTTCCTATTTCATACAGCTTATAAATTTCTGTCATAAATGTACCCTTTTACTGAATTCGCTTTCTCAGAAGCCTGTCAAATTCATTCTTGGGTTAAGCAGTTCTTTCCTTATCTCTCTGTACTGACCAGCTGACATATGCTGTGCCATGTCTACTAGTGTTGACATGGCAATACATGCTGGCATGGAATTTTTTTGGATCACACACTTCTAGGTTCCACTAAATGGATGTTGACTTGGAAATGATGGCTAGTTTTGCAGCTTTTTAAATTCATTAATAAGCTTCCTTTACCTGAAACAAAAATAAGCTACAATTCCTTAGTATGCATTAATGACCAGACGATTGATCAAAAGCATCTGATTGAATCTTTGTCAACTGTCTAATTTTTAATTCTCAATCATATATATATATATATATATATATATATATATATTTTGTGAGGAGGTTACTTGTGAATCTTGTGAATCCTATATGTTCATACATATTATTTGACTAATATGCACTAGCTAGCAAACTTCTAGAATTTAAGTGTTTTGAAGAAGGTGATTTTCTTTAAGGAAAAATGGGGGAACCTGTCAACTAGATTCTTGTTTATCTTCTTTCTTCAAGGCTGATTGCGCTTTTTTTTATATGTTAATTCCAGATCTTCATCTTCATGGAGATGATATTTATTTCTCGTTGGAAGATGAACGGGAAGATAGCACTCAACACCAAGTAGGTTATATCCTTCCAATTTCGTGTTTTTTGTAGTATTACTAGTTGATTTATGTGAACTGTTTTTGAAAAATGTTGTTTGGGCCTGTTTTCTCCAGCTATATGCTGTTTTTATTCGACAGGGCACAAGCTACTCCCGATATGATATAAAGTGAAGGCTATAGTTTATAGTTCATGAACCTCATTTAGTACTTTTGTCGCTACAAATATATGATGGCTTGTCCAGTGTTGTATCCAGCACTTCTCCTAGAGATATTGTTGCTTTTTTCTTTTTTATCTAGAGACTAGAGTTGATCAGTGTCTAAAAGTATCTCAGATATTCAGTTGATGGGCCTGGTGGCTGTAGGAGTAGTTAGCGTCTATGTCAACAAAAAATCAGGTTCTTTATTAACTATGTGTGCAATGTTTACCTGCACTCATCAGTTTGTGCCAAAAAAAATGCTACTGATTTGATCAGGCAAACAGGTCAAGACACAACCTCACCGGTAGGTTGTGGGTCCTTAACCACTGGACAGGATGTGCATGTTCCTTTTCAGATTGCTATACTTAATGTCATGTACTGCCCAATACTCTCCATATAGAGTTGTTATTTGATATAGTTTCATGTCAACTAAAACCAAAAGCAGTTCATCTACTATGTTCTGAAGCTCATAAGACTCCGTGTTCTTGTGCTGCAGATGCAATCTAGAACTGCATTTAGTCCAAGCAGGGAGAGTTCAATTATGCCCCAAAGGCACGCTAGATATGATGAATTACCTGACATATGGTACAGGCAATATGCTGAAAAGTTCAGGGCATGGCATGGAAAATTTCGATCAGGTGACAAAGAAGTACCAAAGAGAACGCCAGAGGGAATGTCCGACTACCTGAAGCTTTGTAGTGTACATAAAAAGAAGAGGACAGTATTTCTGGTTGATCACGGTGCTGGCATCTCTTGCCCCTTGCTGGAAAATGGACCTTCCCTGCACTCAAAGAATTCTGGGGACTTGAGTACTTTAACTGATGAAATTTTCATACCAGAAATTAGATGTCCAGCTGACTGCGTTCCAGAAAGTGCGATTCCTAGAACAAGCGGGGTATCTAGGACCCAAAAGATAGAACTACATGGTGTTCTTGATAATTTACCAGCACCAGTTAGTCGCAACACTGCAATGCTTGAAAGGTTTGGCATGATGCCTGAGTACTATAAGACAGGAAACAAATACAGAGGGAAAGATGGATCCAGAGCAGAAGGAAAATCTCTAAGTCAAGAACAAGCATTACTGATGACGCGGAAGTTGGTTGCTCGCAACTTAGCAAATGCAGGCTTTGAAAGTGGAACTGCAGTATCAATGGATGTTTTTTCAGAAATAATAATTAAGCACATCTCTAAATTAGGCCGTAATTTGAAGCTTCTAACTGACAGCTACAGGAAGCAATTTTCATCTATTGAACTCCTCAAGATGTTTCTGCAGACTATTGGCTACAGGTATGTAGATCATGTTTTTTGGGATTTCTCCTCTGTTTTGTTTGTGTTCCTTTGCATTTCTCATTTTTTTGGCAGTATTTTTGTCGCGAAAAAAATTCAATGTATAAAAACTTGTAGCATGTATTATCCCATTTCTCACCTTGTTAATAGTGTTATTATTCTATTAGAAACTTCTCTTGGTACTCTGGTTTTACAAAGACAGTGCTTGTTTGCTTCTACTTGTCAGGGGAGCTTTGTTTTTACATAACATGCACACATGTGTAAGCACTAAAGGCTGAGAAAGGAAAATGTACTTCAATGGCAATGCCACATCCTTTTGGTCATTAAATTAGTCACCCAGCTCAGCAAGTGTGCTAAGAGTCTTGGGTGCTGCAGTGTCATGGTTACTGATGGTGGTCATCTCGTAGATGGTGATGCATGTCACCAATGACAACCATGGTGACCATGGTGATGTGTCTCACCAATAATAACCATGGTCAAGCTGGTTCACCAAAGAAAATGGCCACATTGCAGGGTGGTGACGAAGGGAGGTCAATGCCTGAATTTAGGATTGGAATGAATCTTGGCCTCCTGTTTGGTCAGGTGGTTGATGTTCACTTTTCACCTCTTTGCACCCTAAACTCCCTTTGCAATGGATACCAACCCCTTATTTTCTTCTGTTTCGGCAGCAGTTGCTCTTCAGTAAACATGATTGATCAAGTCAACCTGCTCTTGTTTGCTTATGTTTTCATCAATGAAACTTATTGATGGATTGTTAAGCAGTTCTGTGGGATGCTTTTGACTAAAGATGATTCTATGGTTCAAAATTTTCTCCCCAGTGCCTGCATTACTATTCAAACTTTATGCTCTTCTAGCCACATTCATCTATTTATATGTTGTTTGAGCTTCTAAAGATCCTGTTCCTCTCAGACCATTTACGTTATGCTAGATTGTAATAAAATTTGAGTAATCCCATATATGCATGATTCTCAATTATCACGGAGTCAATCTTGTAGGATTGCAAAACAATACATAGAGTGCATACAATTGAGAAAATCAACTAGCGAGATCCTGATTGTTTTTTTTTCATGTAAAACTACAGTAACATCGGACCTCTGATGGAGATTACGAAGATTGGGAACAGGGTGGCCACCTACCCAATTCATCAAGATACACAAACTCATCAGCCACAGCATCAGAATTCTCTTTTGCACGTCCAACAAGTATGCCACTGCTGCTGGCTGCCTGGTTCAACATAATTTAGTTCTGTATTAGCTTAGTTAATTTTTAAGATTTCTGTTACATATGTTTTTCCTTTTTGGGTAGAATAGTTTGGTTTGATTAGATTAATATGTTTGGTTAGCTTTTCTAGAACTTACACCGCTGCTCCAGTCATATGCTTAATCTGTGTATCTAGATTTTTCAAAAGGTACTGATCATCATATGATGACGTAGAGCTAATGAAAATGCAAGAACTATAAATGTACCTCAATTTAAGGTCACTGTTAATGTGTTTGGTTGATATAATCTTGCTGTTGCTTCACTGACATAGGTGGGAATTGCTTTTGTTAATTCTTCCCAATGTGAAGGCTTAACCAAATGGGGATGTAACCTAGAAACACATCTTACATAGAAATTATCAGCTTCTACCTCTCTGCCAACCCATTTAGTTTTCACATTTCTACTTTAAGTATTCAAGAAAAGAGCTCACTTTTGTCTAGTATATGCATTTTTAACCCCTAGGCCGCGCAATTAGTGTGTTGTAGTTATTGCATCTTTGGATATATTGAATCTTTAAGCTATTGCATTTATATATTTTTTGTTGTGTCTTCTTATGTTGTCCGTGGCTGTACTTTTTAGACAGAAGTTACAATACACTTCCATCATGAAGTTGCAGTTTTTTATGCGGTAGCTGGTGTGTATTTGTATTTCGAAGTGTTTTCTACGAGTATCTATCTTTTGTTTTGAGTTATTGCATTTTTGTGTTGTGCTTTATTGCATTTTTATGTGAGAGACCCACCTGTACTTTTGAGCTTTGGCAGGTTCCTAGATGCACTTTAGAAATTTACAATTTACCACATGTACTTTCCATCATATATGCGAATTAGAATTTACCACCCGGCCCACTACTTAAGGTGTTCAAAGTTGGTAGTTTTACCACCTATCCAAAAAAAATATGAAGTTGTAAATTATATATACCTGGTACATACAATTTCAAAAGTACATGTGGGTACATTGCTACTAAAAAAAGGTAAAAATGGAAATCTGCAAAACTCAAAAAGTATTGGTGGGTCATGTTCAATTTCCTCATGAAAACAGTTTCGGATTTCAGTTACTGCTGGGATGGGAGCTTTGGCCGTATATATGTTTTTTAGACCTTCCAAGCTGATTGAAACAATTAATTGGTCCAGTTATACGCAATTACACATATAACTATGTGCAGTTTTATCATGATTTGCTGAACGTTTCTACTTTAGAGCATACTAAATTTTTTTTCCCATCCTGTCCCCTTTTGAAATTAAACATCGATGTATGTGCACCACTGACAGATATCAAGGCAGTTTCATCCCCAAATGAATGTTCAGACCCAGAATTTGACACTACAGCAACAGCAGCTGCTGCAGCAACAACAATGGCTGAGGCGCAGCCAAATGACCAGCCCCCGAGGTTCTGCTACAATGGCAGACAAAAACCAGGCTATGGTAAATGTGAAGATGGAGAACACTATGGAGTCACAAATTGATGGGACTTATGGATCTCTCAGTAGACAACAGCATATTCAGCTAAGGCAGCAACAGCTTTTGCAGCAGCAGCAGCAGCAGCAGCAGCAGCAACTTCAGCAACAGCAACAACTTCAGCAGCAGCAGCAGCAGCAGCAGCAACTTCAGCAACAGCAACAACTTCAGCAGCAGCAGCAGCAGCAGCAGCTGGCCATGGCAGCAAACCAGAATGCCCAACTAGCACAGCAGTTTAAACAAGTATCGTCAATGTAAGCACCTGCAGTTCAAGCCTTCAGTTTCTCCACTTCTTTAATTTCATTTCCTTATACGTTTCTTTCTGGTGCAGGAATTCATATAGCATGAGAATGCCACCTGTGAAAGTAGAAGCGTTCCATGAACTGGTGAGCGGAGATTCGTCACTGAAACATGACAATGACCCGAACAAACTTACATCTCCTAAATAGATAATCGTACACCAAGGAATTGCAGAGATAGCGTGTAGCTGTACAAAGGATAGCACTACCGTTTTTTTTGTTTTCTGATTAAACTCGATCGTCTCATTATCTGTTTTCATTACAGAACGACACAGGTTGTTTACTGTAGATGCTAAGACTGGCTAATTGAGGTGATGATGATGCAAGTCATGTACTAATTTGGAGGTTATTTTATGGAACTTTCATTTCTGCAGCGTTTCAAATGTCTATTAGTTTGAATCCGTTATGCTATGTGTGTTTTGTCTGAAATTTTGGTTTTGAAATAAGGTGGCCAACATATTGAATTTGCCGGCTGACATATCGGTTATTGCAAGTAATATAGCAGTTGACATAGTTGATATGTCGGGTATTACAGGTAATTTGTTTCAGATATGCTATAAGTTTTGTATTGCTTATTGTTGATTATGAAGTTACATATTTTGTCATTGAAATGTGTTGGATATGTTGGCTATATTAACGATAGTTTTTATATTTTACATACATACTAAAATATTTTTAACAAAAGCATGTACACATTTCATGACAGCATATTACCTAATATATCACCCACCATTCGCCACAGGATTGTTTGGCTGTTGTGTCCGCTATACAATTTTTTTGGAACATTGCATTTCACAGCAGCTTGACGGTCCAAAACGGTAGTGAGTTCCATGAGTCAAATAAGGTCCATAAAAGTGTTTCTATATACCGAGGAAAGGTTTTGCATGGGGATGGTCTCTCATGAGGAGGATGGATCGATGCAAATCAGCCAATCCAATAGCAGAGAATTAGGTTCTTTTGTGAAAATGATTGCTAAATAAGTTTCTTCTGTTCTGGTACGTCAAAATGAAATTTGATTTCGAAAAACCAACATGCAAAAAAATTCTCTTGATTCTGGATTATCCAGACTTCCAGTCGCATTCTTCAGTCCCAGAAGGCCAGGAGCCCAGGACGCGGTCTTCCGAAAGGGGCCGTAACCTGTGGACCGGGGTATTTCTTAACTAGTATATGCACGCAACACCGTCACATCATTGGACCGTCCGGTCTGCTCTAGATGTGTGTAGAGAATGCTTTGAAAGATTTTGCTCGAATCATCTGTGTTCAGCACTCGTGTCATATCAACTTTGCTTTTCGCCCTATTTCTTTACAGATTCTTCCTTTTGATGCATAGTATTCCATAACATGATTCATAACATGATTAACACTTAACACCACGCAATACCACTCTGTCTACCCATACCCAAACCCAATTATACTGAACAAAATAAAAAGAGGCTTCATTGAAACTCAGAAGCAATAAACTAAATGTACTGGTAAACAATTTAGTAACCACCATACACATGACCACCTGTACATAGGGGTATTAAATCATACACACTATTGTAGTTCACAGGCCATAGACACGTGCCGCAATATTAGCTTAACAGCATATAGTTAAAGCCCTCATCCTGTCTCTGTACATCAATACATGCAAGAACAAATACAATCCTTTAGCTAACAAATATAACCGAGGGGTCACAGCAGCATTCGTCGATCAAGCAGCAGCAGCAAAGCGCAGCCAAACTGCAACACACACACACAAACAAGAACATCCCATAAGTTTCAACTTTGTCCTAATAAAATTTCATACATTATGAGTAGGAAAGATAAAAAAAGAAAAATTTTAAGCCATACCAGCCTTCAAGAAACCCTGTCTCCCTCCTCGGCGGAGGCGGCTGCGCGTACTGCGGCGGCGCCATCACCGGAGGCCCCTGGTACGGCCCTTGGTAGTACCCTTAAAAACAAAACAATATATAATAAATTCAGTACAATTCTTGCTTACAAGAGCTTAATACCACCCTTAAACCTGGCTTCAAATGATACGTAACCACACATTAGTTTATCAAACAGAAAAATATACAGTAGTAGCAGCAGCAAATACCTTGTGCAGGGTAGGGGTAGGCATACTTGGGATCACTCATCTTCCTTTGCTAAGTCTTCCGGGGTGTTCAGTTCTTGAGAGGCAGTAGGATAAAAGAGACAAGAGAAGGGTGAGTCCTATTTATAGAGACAAATTAACAAGGGATGGACGTGTAGTGGAGTGGCAGGGCGAGTCAAGATTGGGGTGAAGAATCTGGAAGGCTCGGGGAGGAGGTCGAATCGAACCAAAACACAGAGACATACGCTCTGGGAATTCCTTTGCAGCTACGCGTTGCATCGATTCCTTGCTTTTCTGTGCTGCCTGCGTGCTGGGTTGCGGTTTCGTCTAAAGAAATTTTGCATGGATGCGTCCTCGCCGTTATATTTAGATGGTATGAGGGGTACAAAACCGTGAGCTGTTGGATTGACCTATGTGATCAAGAGCGGTGAAATACTACGTGCATTGTGTGAGAGCTTTTGTACCTATCAAGTACTACTAGTGGTTTTTCACGGGAACGGTCGCTCACAGGAAGCATCATTCATACGGAAAGCATCATGTGAAGTACAATAAATCCTTTATTGCTTCCTTGCTTATACATGGGCTTGTCCAGTACAAAATAGATGGGTGGGTGATACAGTTTTTTTCTTTTTTAAGGAAAACAGTAGGAAAGACTTACTGACCCAAATTAAATATAAAAGAAAGGTATTTACAAGTAATTAGTTATTGATCTGCGGTTAGTGGCTGGAAAAGCTCAAGTAGATAAGAAACTTACAATATTTCGTTGCTTATGCATAGGCTTAGAGTACACCAAATAAATGTTAAATTATATTCTTAGTCCTTCGGCTTATAAACCTAATAAATTGATGAAAGAGACTTATATTTATTTATAACTTTTAGTTCATAAAAAAATTTTGTTTAAAAGAAAAATCTAAAATTTAAACTATGTGTTTAGTCTGATTTGAAAAAAAACTAAATCAAATATATTCTTATAGTGATATCCGCTGGATCAATAGTCAAGTGCATTCCCAGCTTATCGCCAGTGTTTCGTTCTCTGGTCCATCCGGCCATTCTCTACTTGCACGTCAGCGCTGGCCTCGATCACGCACATCAAATCCTTGCGTGAAACTGACGAATCCATTCTATAATTATCATGGGAATTGGATTTATACATCCATCCGATGACCTTTTGCGATTCACATATCAACTTTTACGTCTTAAATTTTGTTTCTAAGAGATGGTTTGGTTGATATCTTTATCGATCTCTTTGGATTTTAAATATGTCTAACATTTATTAGGAATTTTGAAAGTTTTCATTTAGTTAGACGCTGATAAAAATTACTTATTTAGTTGGTGTTCTCATATTCTAAAACGTAAAATATAAAATGCACATTTTTAGAAATGCACAAAGCATAGAAAAATATATTTTAGAAAATGAATAATAACTCTTCTATTAGAATTGTCTCTTATTTAATCTATAAAATTTTGAACTAAGAAGATTGTTAAATTATATGTAAGAGTTTGAATTAAAGAGAAAATTGAATTGAATTCTAGTTAAAGTATTAGTTAATTATAAGGTTGTCTATAGTTTTCTCTGAAATAAAGATTTCTTTTATCTCTAATAATTAATATCAGATTTAGACTATTAGATTGATTTTTCAAACACTGTTGCGACTTTCTGTTGCTGGACAAACTTGAAGTTTGGGCTATCGGTTGCCGGTCTTTGGTGTTTTTTTTTCTTAAATAAATATATTACTTTGCTACAGAGACAAGCTTCGGTTGGTTTCCTATCCAATTTTCCTCAAGCAACTGTTGCATAATCAACTAACTTGGTTTCGATGTACGGCATTCGGCATCAAACCGATCCAATTTCGGGTGCTTATTTGGCTTTCAAGTTTGCATCATACCAACCAATCGGTTTCTTCTTAGGATTTTTTGGAATTTAATATCATTGTGGTATTTTAATCTTGAAGGTGCCATCTATTAAATTTGATATCTAGAAGTTCGATGGCAAGATTTGTTTTTCTTTTTGACAGGTTAAGATGAAAGCCCTTTTTACCCAGGTTAGTACAAGAAAATCCCTATCCAGTTGTTAGAAAAAGATAATTTCACAATTCGTATTGAGAGATTAACCCAAATATATAGTCTATAATAATACATTAGCGTAATCTACGGATATGTATCCATATAGTAATCTATGAATATATATCTATATATACATAGATATCATATATGATACCATAACACCCCCTTTCAAACTCAAGATGGATTAGGAGAATCTCACGTATGGAATTTGTAGAGAAGAAACTAGTGTTGTGCTTTAGTCTGAGTCTTCGAAAAGAAATCAGCAACTTGAAGATCAATAGAAACCATACAACTCCTCAATGGAAATCTCCTGCTGCTGCAAACTGATGATATCCATGTCACAGAAACTACTCGACTTGTTGAACACCATGGTTAGCATGTCAAAGTTGGTGGGGTCTTCCAAGAAGGCTTTGAGCTCGGTGTAGCTTCTAGGCCCCTATAGGATGTTTTAATAATTAATGATAACTACAAATGCTATACTAACGTTACCTGTCTAGTTGTGTCAAGAAGATTCTTAAAAGACAGGTTAATGAAAGGAGAAGAAAGGACGCATTGATCAAAAAAGGCAAAGGTACGGAACAGAGTCTTTTCCTTTTTACCGGTCTAAAGTGATTAGAGAAGAATTTTGACCGGATTTTAGGATAGTTGCCGTACTATTAAGATGAGCATGTGGTGTATCACAAAATACTTCATCTATGTGCCACAAATCATAAAATCAACTTGCATTGCATACTAGAAGGTCACATCCTTTGAGAATGCTTATTTCAGCTCATTTCTGTCTCAGTCGGTCTGACCGTTTGTTAGGCCGGTCTGACCGAGAAATCGGTCTGACCGAGTTGTAAACTACGGTCTGACCGATTGGCCGGTCTGTCCGTAGTAGAGACCAAGGTCAGACTCCTGGAACCTCTTGTTTTATCCTTCTGGTATTTTAAGCTATTACGGTCTGACCGTTTGTTAGACCGGTCTGACCGCAAAATCGGTCTGACCGTGTTTTTGAACTGCGGTCTGACCGTTTGGCCGGTCTGTCCGTATATATCGGCCTGACCGTATAAGGTGTCCAGAAACTATGTCGTCTCTGGACAGTTTCACGGTCTGACCGAAATACACTCCGGTCTGACCGTATGTGTGCCTGACAAGGGCAGTTGAGCATTTATTGCGCCTGTTTAATG
This sequence comes from Pharus latifolius, assembly GCA_019359835.1. Taxonomy (NCBI): domain Eukaryota; kingdom Viridiplantae; phylum Streptophyta; class Magnoliopsida; order Poales; family Poaceae; genus Pharus; species Pharus latifolius. The sequence continues at coordinate 91,282,207 of CM033321.1, read as the reverse complement.
CCGTTGCAATTGCGGCGGTCTGACCGAGCTTGTGCCTGCGGTCTAACCGCCAGGTGATCTTTTTCTCCCAACGGCCTGTAACGGCTATATTAATTGTGGAGGGTATATATACTCCCATGCACGGCCCTGTTCAGGACTTTTGGTATAATCTTGAGCATTGTCATCATCCTTGAGAGTCTAAGCTAGTTTCATACACTCTAGGGTTCAAATTCTCAAATTTGTGAGAGTGTGCATTTGAGATCTTCTAGTGCATTGCATTTAGATCATTGAATCAATCGTGTGGCACTAGAAGAAGGCAAAGTGATCATCACCGGCTTGTTACTCTTGGAGTTTGCCGGCTCCTAGACGGCTAGGAGAAAGGTTTTGAAGAGCTCTTCAAGGAAGATTGTGAAGAAGCTTCAAAACGTCTTGTGAAAGGTTGAGCACGCCTTACCGGAGCGGTAAAGTGCATCCTTAGTGAAATCGAGGTTTGGATAACTCATCACACTAGTCCGGCTCAAGATCTAGGTCACTTCTCGAGAGAAGGTTGACTAGATAGAGGAGCGGTTAGAGATTTGAGTTTGCCTCAACGTGGATTAAGGGTGATCGGCAAATCACCGAGACCACGGGATATATCCTTGGGTTGAAATTGCTTTTTGTTCATCGTGTGTTATTTAATTTGCTCTCATTTACTACAAATTGTTTGATTTATTGTAATTTGCTAAAATCGCCTATTCACCCCCCCTCTAGTCGATATCCTAGATCCTTTTCACTCGGCGGCATAGCGCGCCAATAGGAAGCGGACGGCGGGGGCGGCAGCCCGATTGTCGGATTTGACCAAGAAAAAGATACCATGTTACACACATGTTCGTCGCCTCTCGGGAGCGATGGATTGGTGGTGGATGGCAAAGTTTAGGGTTTCGAGGATTTTGGTTTTGGTACTATGTTAGAAAAAGATAATCTCACAATTTATATTGAGGGATTAACCCAAATATCTAGTCTACAATAATACATGAGTATAATCTACGAAATGTATCCATACAGTAATCTACGAATATATATCCATATACACATAGATACAATATATGATATCATAACGCTGGTAAATCAAGCAAGCCAGCAATCATAACTGATAACAAATGAGAGGAGTTAGATGAGAAGACACTCTCAACTATAGCACTTTGGCTGTCTAAGTATGTTCTACGTGAAATTGTTCATAAGTCTACTATTGCAGATCTGTGGCACAAATTAGTCATTTTAGATGATGAAAAGTCTTGCTAACAAACTCCACCTCAAAGAATATACACACTTCATATGACCTAAGGTACTATAATTCAGTCTCATCTTAATGATTTCAAGCCCATCATTATAAATCTTGAAAATCCAGATATGAAAATTAAGGATAAAGGTAAAACTATATTATTGGTTAGTTATTTGCCTTCTACTTATAAATACTTAAAAAATTATGTTTTATAGAATCATAATACCCTGAGTTTTTGAGGATGTTAAGTCAAAATTGCTAAGAAAAAAATTTGATGTCGATTCTCGTACGGAAGAAAAGACTGAGTGTTTAGTTGTTAGTGGTAGATCTAATGATAGAGATATTTTTAATTGATCAAAATTCATATCTAAGTTAAGAGGGCATAAATCCAACATATTTTGCCATTATTACAAAAAGTTTGATCATGAAATTTCTAATTGTTTTATGTTAAAGAATAAACAAGATAGGGAAAACTAGAAATAGCCTGAAAAACTTGCTGAGGCTAGTGTCATTGAAACTATTCTAACAGTGAAGCTTTAATTACTATTTCACAATTGAAGCAATAAACTAAACGGGTAATTAATTATGTATGTAGTTTTAATGTCTGCCCTCATATTTTTACTTGAATTTGTTACTAGTGGTGAAGTTTTGATTGTAGATGAGTTTCCATTGCAAATTTTGGGAATTGGTTTTGTGCATATTAAAGTCCATGATGGTGCTGTCAGAGCTTTAATTAATGTTCGCCATTTTATTAGGATGAAAAAGAAAATCTTATTTTACTAGGCATTGTTGGAGCTTTGGGGTACAAGTATACAAATGAAAATGATGTTTTCAAGATTTCTAAAGATGTCCTTGTTTGATGAAAACTAATAGAATAAATAGTATGTATTATTTATAAGGCTCTATAATTATAGGTTCTACAGTTATTTCCACATTTTTATTTGATCCTCACATTATCAAGTTGTGACACATGCGTCTAGGTCACATGAGAGAAAAAGGTATGTATCTTTTGAGTAAGAAAAGACTTTTATGTGATAATGATATTGGTGGGCTGGAATTATGTGAACACACTATCTTTGGCAAACAGACAAGAGTTAGTTTTACTACTGTAACTCATCAAACAAAAAGAGTTCTTAATTATATTCATTCTGATGTTTGGGTCGTTCTAAAATTTCTTCTTTTGAATGATGTCATTATATGATCATTTTTATTAATGACTTTTCTCATAAAGTTTGGTTTCTTTTTTAAAACATGAAAATGAGGCTTTTCAGTTTTCAAAAGTTCTTGTTGAGAACCAAACAGGTTGAAAGATCAAGAAACTTGGAAATAATAATGGTTCAGAGTTTTGTGAAAATGAGTTTATTAAGTTATGTGCAAATCATGGTATTACTAAACATCTCACTATTCCTGAAAAACCTCAACAAAATGGTGTTGAAAAATATATGAATCAACCACTTCTTGAGAGAGCTTTTTGTATGCTCTCAAATGCAGGTTTATGGCATAAATATGAGTTGTCGGCTAAATGCAAGGGACACATGCATTAGATAGGCCCATAGATCCGCAACTGCTTAGGATACAGTTGCTCACATAGATATGGCTATCAACACCATTTCACAAGCACAATAATAGCAATAATAATAACAATACACTAGTAGTGATAAGCTGATAGGGGTTTAAACCTTAGTTACATTACTATGGCCGACATGGCCAAAATAGAAGTTTTTAATTGGGAACTTTGCAAAGCATACAATGTGCACTAGGGCACTCTACAGTTGTACTTGACTTGGAACGCAATCCCTTAGATATCCTAGTATTCTGTGCTTCCTGTATATGTTTTTGACCAAAAACTTTACAATTATGCCTTTTTGGAACTTCTTCGACTGATGAGGCAATAAACAAGGGTGAGTATTAAATACTCACCAAGCCACAATATAAATGAATGCACTTACATACATGATGGATTGATCAATGGAACATGTGTGTATATTTTGATAGTATTAAAAATGTAAAGCATACATATACTTAGGTGATCAAGTGGAAAAGTATTCAAAACCAGTTCTTTAAAATAGTACTATTAGCAAGTTTGATTAAAGGGTGAAGTTGTCATGTGATGGCTAATCAACAGTTCATCATATTACATCTTATTATAAATCACAATTCTACATGTTCCATTCAACATCGGTATAACCCACCGTGACAGACCCAAAAGACCGAGGGTATGGAGTATTCGAATATTTCTTTTAACTTTGTAGAGTTGTATTGCTTTACTTATAGAAATTCTTGATTTACATGTCGATGCTTTTTAACATTGCTCCTCATTTCTTTGAATGCTTGACAAGATCAAGAAAATTTTTCCTAATTCTGTACACTAAATACCTCCACCTGGTAGATTTACACCTGCCTTTGTAATCGGACACATTTACTACTCCATTGGTTGAGTCTATAGCTCTTGGGCCCACCATCGTGTCATGATTTGCATTTATACATCAATACATAATTATATGTTCCCATGTGGAGGTAATTTAGTTACTGGAGAAGGCACTACACTAGGTCTGTTCCATATCAAGTCTGTGGTCGGTACATTTTTATGCCACTAGATGCATAACATAACTGCTTAGTTCTTATGTATCTATGTGAGTGATCCATCTACCAACTTCCTGTATACATGGCACCCAATAACTATCTTAGCCTCACGCAGAGCACACTTTTCCAACATACAACAATAGCATTTGAGAACACCCAAAATTTCTAGTTAAGCCCAAAATCTTAAATTTTATGTAAATTTCATGTGTGAGGTGAAAATGCATGATTGATGAAACTAGAAAAATATAAGAGGTAGCGATAAGATCTGAAAACATGGGGAGTTCAGGTTCAGTTTAGAATAGAGGTTAGAGAGCTTGGTGTCATTGGACAATGTAGGGAAGCAATTCTAGACAGCTGGATAAGGCATGCCAGAAAGATGGGGTTACTAAGAATGATAAATTGGGAGAGGAAGGAACAAGATGAAGCATTGCAGCGCAATCGAGAGTAGTGAGCGTGGCAAGGGAATGGTGATGTGAGATGTGGATGGGTGTGGGTATTGTGCGACAAAGGGCCAAGAGAGGGTGATCGACGCATGGTTAGGACAAGGCTTGACCAAGAACTATCTTGACAAGGTGACGCGCAGCTACAATTGAGGATCAAGGTATCAAGGCAGATTTTCTTGCGTAGAACACACGTAAGGTGATGCGAGCTGACCTTGCGATGAGTCACCCCGTGTTGCACAATTACAGAAAGTGACACGAGAGATTTATATAAGTTCGGGTTCCAGTGGGAACCCTACTTCTGTCGACGCTCCCTCGACGCGTCGGCTGGGGAGGTTGTCTCGCGGGGAGAGAGCTCCTAGACTCGTCTATTGACTTAGTGTGTATTGAATGCAAATAAGAGAGTTGTGTTACAAGAGAGGGGGTACAAGGGTATATATATATATACCTCAAAAGACGCAAATTACTAAACTACCCTAACTGCGACCACATGATTGAGGACATAATGATCCTTTCACAGGGCATGAGGCCCGGATCTCCAGCACGTGCCCATTTCAATTTTCGAGACACCCGGGGATAGGGGTTTCTCGGGAGCAGCTATGTTCTTTTTGTTGATCGAAGGATGCCGACTAGAGGGGGGTGAATAGGTGATTTTTCAAATTTTAATTTTGTTTGAATAACTTGTATCCTAGATTACAATATCAACTTTCAAATAATCTAGATGACGACACAAATTAAGTTTTGCAATCCTAGGGTGACAAATCACAATATCACAATTTTTAGAAATATGAAACAAGTAATAGAAATAACCGAATGAGATCGAATTTTTCCCGAGGTATCAGAAATTTGTCAATTTCCACTAATCCTCGTTGAAGCACTCTACACAAGAGTTTTAGCTTTGATTCCACTAGAGGTAGCCCTTCTCTCCGGATAGGCAAGCTCCGAGCCTTTACACCCAACCGCCGGGCCTCTCTGACACCCATCGTTGATGGAGAGATCGCCGGACCTTCCCGGTTGTCTAGGTGACGGCAATAACCAAGAGTAATAAGACTAGCACTTCACTTGATCAAACACAAAGCTTGAAAAACAAGGATGCAAGTGCAAATAGCTCAAATGCAACTCTACTCAATTTTCTCTCAACAATTTGCTCAAAGATTTGCTCTAAATGCAAGAGAGTAAGTGTGAGAGGTTTGGGAAACTTTTGCACAGAGTTTTTGAGATGATTAACTTGCAAAATGCTTCCAAGGTCGAAGTAAATATAGAGCTCTCAAGGAAACCAGCTGTTTGCAAGAAACTGGGCCAATTTTGTACAGGCCAGACAATGTCCGGCCATGCCGCACAATGTTCGGTTAGTACATTTCAAAAGTGACTGTTACTCACAACGGCACACTTGTCAGTTACCGTTCAACAACTTTTGTGAAGTCCGGAAAAAAGCCTTTTGTCCGAACAAAAACCCTAGACATTCATATGTCTCTGTTTACATGTTCAATTAAAGCTCACAAGATTTATACAGGCCGAACAATGTCCGGCCCGTCCCGGACAAAAGCTCCCGGACGGTTATAAATGTCTTTGGTTTATTTTAAATCAAATCCTCACAAGATTTGTACAGGCTGGACAATGTCTGGCCATTCTCGGACAATGTCCAGCCCATCCCGGACAAAAGCTTCGGACAGATCTATCTGTCTTTGGTTTCGTTTTGCAATTGCTAACAGAATTTTGTACTGGCCGGACATTGTCCATCCATCACAGACCATGTCCGGCCTGTGCAAAACGAAAATAGGACTTTGCTATTTTACTCAAAATTGATTTGTCACTATATGCAAATGCAATTTTGTTTCCAAAACACTGTGTTTGATCAAATTTCTTGTGCTAAGACTCCTCTTAATAGTACGACCATCTAAACTAGAAATTTTCAAAAGAAATGGCACGTAATACTCAGTATTTTGCCCTTATGCTGAGTTACGTCGTCGATCACGCTTTGAGAGGTCTTGACGATCTTCATTTTTCACTTTTGTGTCGTTTCCACCATGCCTTAACCTAAATTTCAATTGCAAAGGTTAGTTGCGTGTATTCCAGATGTCATTAATCACCAAAACCCTAATTAGGGCTCAAGATTCAACAATCTCCCTCTTTTTGGTGATTGATGGCAACCAATATACATAAAACACATGGATATCAAAAATAAAGATATGCATATAGTGTTCCCCCTAAATCATGTGCGTGCATACAGTAAAACATCATTCAAGCATATATGAGTCAAACCAAACATATATATATGTGACCATGTAACAACATAACAATCTGTCAAACACAACCACACACACAATATATATATTGGCGGACACAACAAATTGGCGGACATGAAGTGGATGTCGTATTTGCAACAGTTTAATCTGGTGATTAAGTACAAGAAGGGCGTACACAACAAATTGGCGGACATGTCGCGACCACCAGTTACGACCCTCTGTTTATCAGTGTTCATGCAGATCGAGCCATCATGTCATGATGACTATGCCACTATGTACAGTGAAGACCCTGATTTTCAAGAGCACTGACTGAGCTCGAAACAGAGAAACCTATAGAGTTCGTTCGTCGAGAAGGACTCTTGTAGAAGGGAAATTTACTTTACATACCTCTGGAGCACCTTGAATTCAATGGTTGCGAGAAACGCACACATCGAAGGTAGCTAGTCACTTTGGGGTTACAAAGACGTTGCAAAATCTTCACCGACATGTGTTCTGGCCGCATATTCAGCAGGATGTGGCAAGTTTTGTTTGAGGCTGTGGTCTCTGCAGCATCTCAAAACCAGCAAACCGAAAATTTGGTTTGTACACTCCTTTGCCAGTTCCATCGCGACCATGAGAGAGTATATCCATGGATTTCTTGGGAGCATTGCCTAAGACCCGACGTGGAAACTGTAGGATCGAGGATGTCGACTAGAGGGGGGTGAATAGGAGGCTTTAAAACTTTTCAAATAAAACAACTTTTGCAAAGAGAAGAACTAAAAAAATTGAATACTATATTGCTCAATTAAAAATAAAGAGAAAGAGAAGACAAACACGAAGATTTATCCTGAGATCTCGGAGACTCACCCGGTCTCCCCTACTCCTCGTTGAAGTACTCAAATGAATGAGTCTTGCTTCAATATCCACGAAGGATATTTCTCACTAATAGTTGCTCCTTGTCCACTCTGGAAAGGCGAGCACCGATGCCTTTTACAATCACACCGAGTCTTTCCGACAATCTCCGAAATGGAGAGATCAACGGCCACGCCACCAAATCGTCTAGGTAAGGGCGTTCACCAAGAGTAATAGGTTGCAAGGTCTTATCAAACCTTCAACAATCACCGAGAAACTCTAAGTATGCAAATGATGCGAACAAAACACTCGGTGGATCACAAAACTCACGATTTGATCAAAAGATAAAGATTTTTATGCTAAGAACTAAAGCTCAAATGTATATAAGAGGATGAGGCTGCTTGGTGTATAAAACAATAGCTAAAAGCCTCTATTTATATCCCAAATGAACAAAAGAGCCATTGTGCTAGAGCTGAGAAGTGACAGTACATGCGGACAGTCAGCATAGGCCACGACCAGTAAAAAGCAAATCTCAGAGAAAACTCAGCTAGTTGTTGTGGTCGAAAAAGAAAACAAATTAGCACATACTGATAGTCAGCAACACATGCTGACAGTCAGCATCCACAACCACAGCTCGACAAAAATCACGGATAAAACTTAGCTAGCCGTTTGTGGTCGTATATGGAAAGAAGTCGCTCATGTTGACAGTCAGCAACGACCACAAAAACATCCAGTTAAAACAAACTCAGAAACAAAACAGATGTGGTCGAAACTCATGCTGACAGTCAGTAACACATGCTAACAATCAGCGTAAGTCAAAAAATTTCAGCTCAAAAAACATGCTCTCTGGACAAATGTCAGCAACAAAACTGACATTTCACGTTGATAATCAGCATCACATGCTGACAGCCAACGTGGATAAAAACAGTCATAACTTTTGATTCAGAGGTCCGATTGAAGTGTTTTATAGCTTGTTTGAAAGATAATTTAAAGGCTATAATTTTTTCAATAGAAGAAAAACCCAGATCAACCTAGATCTTTATAGAAAATGCAAAAATACTTCTGCTGCCGAAAACTCATATGAAAAACCAAATCATTTCAAAACAAATCCAACCGAAAAGAATGAATGCAATGATCTAAGAGTTTCTCGGTTTATGCTGAAAATGTAGAAAGAACATGCAACCCCTCTTTATAGTACGGTTGAAACTAAAAATAAATTTCTAAACCGATCAGACTCCAAACACCTAGATGGTAAAAATAAAGACTCATTTTACCTCAGGTCCTTTGCAACTTGAATCTCGTGACTTGTGTTTTATCTTTTTCTTTGGGTTTACCTGGGTTTGTATGACTTCTATATTGATCATCTTGTATCTTTGCCAAAAGAACTCTATATCAAATATCTCAAAACACAATTAGTCTGAAATGCTTGTTTTCATTAATCATTAAAATCAGGCATAATGGCCTAGATGCAACAGCAACGACTATCTATTCGTGGTCGTTGATCGATTCTACAAAATGATTATTTTTATACCTTGTCGAAAGATTATAATGGGAGAAAAAGCAGCTCGGGTATTCTTTCAATACGTTTGGACACACTTCGGACTACCGACTTCTATTGTGTCTGATCGCGATACCCGGTTCCTTAGTCACTTTTGGCGATCACTCTGGATGATGATGGACACCAAGCTAAAGAGGAGTACTGCCTTTCATCTGCAAATTGATGGTCAAACCGAGGTGGTAAATTGCACAGTCATTCATCTCTTGAGAGGATATAACTTGAAGCACCCAAAGACCTGAGATGAAAGCATACCGTACCTGCAGTTTGCTTTTAATCAAGCAGTGCATGGTTTGACTGGAAAATCGCCGTTTGATGTCTGTTTAGGATTTCTACCACAGAGTCCATTCGACATGGAGTTTGTGATCCTTACCTCAGCACAGAACAGTAAGGAAGTATCTGATTAGGATCGAGCACAAAAGTTTCTGGAAGGTATTCAACGGCTCCATCGTGAAGTTGAACAGAACTTGCTGCGAGCTCAACTCAAGTACAAGGCGCGACATGATCGGCACCGAGTTGATGCTCAATTCGGAGAAGGTGATATGGTATGGTTACATCTGAGTAAGGAGAGACTTAAAGGTGAAGGTAAGAAACTCAAACCCATTCGTATGGTCCTTTTCGGATTTTACGGAAAGTGAATAATAATGCTTTTCAGCTCGAGTTACCTCCATGCATGGATATTTACTTGGTTGTCAATGTTGAGCACATCAAATTCTTCGAATCTTCAATGCTGGATGATGAGCCAAATACTATAGTACCATCTGTTGAAGACTTGGTCTATCAACGAGACGAACCTCTACGTGAAGATGTGATTCTGGAGAAGAAGGTGACTACCACCCGCAATGGCACAAAGGAGACTTTTCGAATCGGTCGGAAAGGTCAACGAGTACGTGCGGCAAAGTGGTACACCAAAGAACATGGACAAGCCCAATTTCCACATCTCCAGTTTGATCAAGAGGTCGCAACAGGGGTTGGCTCCTTCTCAACAAGGGAGTCATGATTCGGGAGGATCTTCAGGTCGAGTCGCATACAGCTTCGCAACCATAACCGAGTTTGGAAAGGTTTCGCGACCATGGTTTGGTTCGCGACCTTGAAAAGGAATTCGTTCTCTGTTCGGAATTGTAATTCGATCCGAATAGATATAATTAAGCTTATCTATTTAGGGTTAATTAGTTATATGAGTCTAATACGTTTAGGTTTTTGAGTCTGATACGTACTCATACGATTGAACTATAAATACCTTGTAATAGGTCTAGTTTAAAGCTTCGAATATTATTACAGCCTTGGATCATATATCCAGCTCATAGTTCCTTCGACATAGGCAAGTATATCTAACGTTCGACGTGTAAAACCCTCTTTGAAATAAAGAGTTGTGCAATTACTTTGAACTGTGTTGCGGTCATCCTTTGGGTTTCGGTATTTCCAAGTAAGATCCAGTTATTCCGCATATTAGAATCTGGGCAAACCTAGTGCGAAAACCAAGGCTAGGTCTCAAACGGATCAATGACTTTGAATCTTCATCTTTAGGCTTGATGTCCCTAACCGTCATGTTTTTCATTGCTTCTCGTAGTTCCTCATTTCCTACATTCTCAAGATTTTCATATTCTTCTTGAGAGCCGTTAGTTTCATCACATTCAACATTGCAAGTTTCCTCAATGCATTTGGTTATTGTGTTAAAAACACGATAAGCCTTGCTAGTTGATGAATATTCAACTAGAAAGCCCTCGTCAACACGCCTTTGAAACTTTCCAAGATGCATGCGCTTTTTAAGAATGTAACACTTGCAACCAAAGATCCAAAAATACAAAATATTTGGTTTTCTTCCAACAATGAGCTCATAGAAGTTTTGTTTAAAAGCGGATGAGTGTAAAGCCGACTTATAGCATAACAAGCAGTATTGACGGCCTCGGCCCAAAACCTAGTGGGGGTTTTATACTCATCTAACAAAGTTAGAGCCATTTCAATTAATGTTCGATTTTTTCTTTCCACAACACCGTTTTGTTGAGGAGTGTATGGCACGGAAAATTCGTGTTTAATCCCGGATTCATCACACAGCTCAATAAATTCCGAATTTTGAAACTCTCCACCATGATCACTTCGAAGTTTCTTGATGAAGAATTCAAATTCATTTTCAACGCATTTTGCAAATCTTTTAAAAACACTTGGAGCTTCCGACATATGATTTAAAAAGAAAATCCAAGTAAATCGGGAGAAATCATCAACAATAACAAAGCAATAATTGCTACCACTAATACTTTGAGTTTCAGATGGATCAAACAAGTCCATATGCAAAAGCTCAAGTGGTCTAGATGTTGATAAAACATTTTTAGCGGGGTGAGTGCTTGCAACTTGTTTTCCCGCTTGACAAGCACTATCTTTCATTCCAAGAACCAAATCTCTTTTTAAAAGTTTGTTCAATTGATACATTCCAACATGAGCCAAACGACAATGCCAAAGCCATCCCAAAGAATTTTTGGCAACCAAGCAAATTGAAATGCAAGATTATTTTGAACCGAAATTCACCAAATACAAATCTCCATATCGAAAACCTTTGAACACTAGAGATTTGTCTTTTAAACTTTCAATAGTAACTTCATTTGGTTCAAAAATGCATCGAAGACCCAAATCACAAATTTTTGCCACTGAAAGCAAATTGAAATTCAAGGATTCAACAAGTAATACGTTTGAGATGGAAAGGATTCATTGCAACCATTCTCAAAAGAGGAGAAACGATTTCCATCACCGGTCATGTGTTGGGTGCACCCGCTATCAAGCACCCAATGCCTCCCCACCGGTCTTGTAGTTCACCTAAAAGAGAGGTTAGATGCTTTTTGGTACCCAAACTTGTTTGAGTCCTTGGAAGTTAGCGACAAGGGTTTTTGGAACCCAAATCCTCTTTTTATGTTTATTTAGGTGAGGTATACCAATAAATTTAGCAATCACTTTTCCAAATTTATTTTTCTTGAGCATGTAATGAGAGAGACACATTTTCTTCAGCTTTAGAAGTTGAGGGACACTCATTTGGTACATGATCTATATCATGGCATTTGTGACAAAACATATTAGTAGTCTTAACAAAAGTTACTTTAATACATAACTTCTTTCTTTTATTCGGTTCATATCCTAAACCTTCTTTCCTAAATGAGCATCGCTGCTCACTAAGAAGTTTATCTAGGATTTCTTTTCCTTTAAAACATTTTGCTAATCCTAGATTTAAGTTTTCCACTTGTGCCTTGAGTTCTAAATTTTCTAGAATTAAATTTGAATCATTATTAACAACCGAATCACAAGCATTTTCATGATTAATTTCTAGATCATCACAAGTAGTCGATATTGAATGGGAGACAATATGAGGTGATTCATCTAAAATATCACAAGTAATTCCTACATTACTAGTTTGTTTGGAATCAACAAATTCCTTAACTAGTAGTGCCTCATGTGAATCATTTAGTTCAACATATAAATTACTAAGAGTTGAATATTCCTTTTTAAGCATTTTGTTTTCCTTAGTTAACTTACCTAGTGCCTCATCTAATTCCATAACCATATCAACAAGTTCATCATAAGAGGGTTCGGGATCCGATACCTTTGCATTGTCACTTGCCATGAGACAAAGTGATGACTCATCTTCGAAGGAAGAGGCATTTCCAGTGGCAATTCTCGCCATCTTCTTGGAGGTTGATGGAGCTTCATCATTTGAGTCGGACTCCTCCGATTCGGAGTACCACTCTACGATGCAAGTTTTGCCCTTGCCTCTATTGTTGTAGAGCTTCTTGAAGAGCATCTTTTTTCCCTTCGAGCCTTCTCCGCCATCTTTCCTTCCTTGTGATCTTTGATGATCACTCCTCTTGTTTGGACATCTCGAAGCGAAATGCCCCTTCTCATGGCACTCATAGCATATTATGTTCTTAAATCTGGTCTTCTTGTGCAGTCCTCGCCTCTTTTCAAAATCAAACCCCTTCTTATTGATTATATTTAGAAGTTTTTGGGTCTTTCTCACAAGGAGGGCTAAATCACCATCGGATCCATCGTCCGAACTATCCTCCTTGGCTCCCTTGATCTTGGCCTTAAAAGCCAAAATTTTCTTCTTTGACCCGGAAGCTTCCACAATTCCTTTCTTCTCCACCTTTTGCATTTCATGGGTAATGAGAGTACCCAAAAGCTCGATTTTAGTTGTAGATGTGAGGTCACCATTGATAAGCACGGTCACAATTGTGCTGAAGCTCGTCGGTAAAATCATAAGCATCTTGCGCACAATATCGATGTCTTCAAACTTTGTACTTAATCCTTTAAGATCATTGATTAAAAGGTTAAGTCGAGTGAACATGTCACTCACATTTTCATTTTCAAGCATGACGAAAGAATTGTATTCTCTAGTTAATTTAATTAACTTAGCTTCTTTAACCTTAGAGGTACCTTCCTGAATTATTTCTAAGGTTTTCCACATTTCATATGAGATTTCAAGATTACTAATGCGGTTGAACTTATTTAAATCTAGTCCATTGAATATAGCATTTTTTTTGCTTGAGCATTTGCTTAAAGATTTTTTGTTTCTAGAGGGGTAAGATTTTCTAAATCGACAGGAGCTCTAAATCCGTCTCTAGTGACCCTCCAAACATCAAGGCTAATAGACTCAAGATAAATCGCCATCCTATTTTTCCAATAACAGTAATTTTCACCCTTAAACAATGGGACCTTTCCATTGTAATTTTTCTTGATTGACGACATCCTCTCTCTAGATGGTTAAGTCCTAATAAAGAGAGACCTAAACTCTGATACCACGTGTTGATTGAAGGATGCCGATTAGAGGGGAGTGTATAGGCAGTTTTTCAAATTTTAATTTTGTTTGAATAACTTGTATCCTAGATTGCAATATCAACTTCAAATAATCTAGATGATGACACGAATTAAGTTTTGCAATCCTATGGTGACAAATCAAAATATCACAATTTCTAGAAATATGAAGCAAGTAATAGAAATAACCGAACGAGATCGAATTTTTCCTGAGGTATCTAAAATTTGCCGATTTCAACTAATCCTCGTTGAAGCACTCTACACAAGAGCTTTAGCTTCAATTCCACTAGAGGTAGCTCTTCTCCTCTCCGGATAGGCGAGTTCCGAGCCTTTACACCCAACCGTTGGGCCTCTCTGACACTCACCGTCGATGGAGAGATCGCCGGACCTTCCAGGTCGTCTAGGTTTTAGGATCAAGGATGTCGACTAGAGGTGGGTGAATAGGAGGCTTTAAAATTCTTTCAATTAAATAATTTTTGCAAGATAATTATGAAACTTAGAATTATCAAAGAGGTTTAAAACAATCTAATCAACTAGTTGCATTCGACCATGTGAAATATTTGACAACACATGCAACAATAGTAATTAAGCAATTGTGTCAAGATCAATATAAATCATACAAAAGAGAGACAATTGACGCAATGATTTTTTACCGAGGTCACGGAGACTCACCCGGTCTCCCCTACTCCTCGTTGAAGCACTCACGCGTGAGCCTCACTTCTATATCCACGAACGATATCTCACTAGGGTTGTTCTTTCTCCATACCAGATAGGCGAGCACCACACCTTTCACAAGTTCTTGCCGGCCTCTTCGACAAACTTCAACCGGAGAGATCGCGACTCTCCTCCAACACTGTCTAGGCGAAGGCGATTGCCAAGAGTAACACGTCGAATGCACTCACTTGAACAAATCAAGTGCTAGAAGCTCAAGGATGCAAATGAATGCACACACACTAGCACTAGCTTGCAAATGGATATGAAGTGCACTAAACACTCTTAGCCTCTCACAATTGCTTCTCCTCTAAGTGCTCTCAAAGATTTGGCTCAAATCTTGGCTCTAAATGCAATACATTGATCACAAAGAGTTTGGCTAGCTTATATACAGGAATATCATGTGTTTGAGCAACCTCAAATGAAGGCAAACACGAGTAATATATAGCCATCAAAGAAAACTAGTCATTTGCCACGAACAGGCGAAATTTTGTACAGGCTAGACATTGTCCGGCCATGCCGGACACTGTCCAGCCAATACAACAAATTTTGACCGTTGCAAAACGTCAGTTACCGTTGGGGGATTTTTTTGTAAAGGCCGGACAATGTCCGGCCATATCAGACAAAAGCACCCCGACATATATATATATATATGTCTCTATTAACTCTCGGCTCAAACAATTTGTACAGGCCGGACAATGTCCGGTCATACCGGATAAAGTCTGGCCCGTCCGGACAAAAGACCCCAGACGGGTGCAAACATCTCTGGTTTCATTTTGCAAAAGGCTGAAAAATTTGTACAGGCCGGACAAAATCCGGCCAATGCACATTGATAGTAAAACAATCATGCCTTTTGATCCAGAGATCTAATTGAGGTGATTTTTAGCTCATTGAAAAGATAACTCAGAGGGCTACAATTTTTTCAACAGGAGCAAGACCTAGAAAGTCCTATATATTTCTAGGAAATTCAAAAACCTTCCTGCTTCCAAAAAGTCATCCAACACAAATGTCATTTCTAAATGCAATTTGTCTGTTTTCTTACGGATGTGTTTGCTGACACTTAGCAACGACTACGACCACACAGGTCAAACATCCGGTCAAAAACAGGTGGTCGAGTGGATTTGGTCAAGCGTACGCAAGCGAGCCAAAGACTGGTATGACCAGCTCGAACTCCAAACAAGGATACAGCCAATCCGGCGAACACGACCACGACCAGCTCTAGAATATAAACCAATTTAAATAGCTGGCTATCAAGACTAAGTGCAGGATAATATGAATGCATTTGAGCTTCCACACTAGATAGATTCAAGCTACTAGTTTCTGACCCCTCTTAATAGTACGGTCAAACTAACAAAAAGAATCCTATCAACCCGGTCTATCTCCAAACACCGAGACCGGTAGAATCCTAAGAAAACAATCCTTAATCTTGGATTTTACCTTCGATGAAGCTCAACCTCGTGAAGCTCAACCACTGGAAGCTAGTCCTCGCAAAACTCGACCTCGCTAAGTTTGACATCTCTCGGAATGACTCATATCGGCATCATCCTCTTCACACCCTTGCTTGCTTTCATCTCGCCATACGCCTTGAGACTACAACACAAACACTCAATGCACAATGTTAGTCTCATATATAGGTCGTCATTAATCACCACCAGAGAAATTACTCCACACAGGAATTAACTCAACAACTTATCTTTCCGGTGAGATGACAAAACCTTTTTCAACAAACAACAGATGAGTATGAGATGAAATACACAATCATATAGATTCGTATATGATAAGGACATACACACACGATCTATACTACACATGTCATGATGGCAATCAGATCAAATGACCAATATGATGAGCCCCCCTTAGCATATTCATCGATGTCAAAACCTCAATAAGGAACCATCAAACTTCAGGATTTATCTCATGACATTCTAATTTACACTTAGCACAAGATTGATGCAACCACCAAGCTCCCCCTCTACATATGCATCAATATTAAACCCACAACTAAAGAAACATCCATTCAGGATTTATCAATAATCAATTTAATTTATTTGTGCTAAATCAGGATTATCTAAATTGTCATTTAATCATCAAATCTAACATTCTTCAGATTAACTTTAATCATAAGGGATTTATCTAAATCGTCATTAATCATCAAAACCTAGATACCTAGATCAACCTAGATCCAACATAGGTGACAACAATCATCAAGAGTAATAAGCCTAGCACTTCACTAGATCAAACACAAAGCTTGAAAAACAAGGATGCAAGTGCAAATGGCTCAAATGCAACTCTACTCAATTTGCACTCAACAATTTGCTCAAAGATTTGCTCTAAATGCAAGAGAGTAAGTGTGAGAGGTTTGGCAAGCTTTTGCATAGAGTTTTTGAGATGATTAACTTGCAAAATGCTGCCAAGGTCGAATTATATATAGAGCTCTCAAGGAAACTAGCCGTTGGCAAAAACTAGGCCAATTTTGTACAGGTCGGACATTGTCCGATCATGCATAACAATGTCCGGTCAGTACATTTCAATAGTGACCGTTACTCACAACAACACACTTGTCAGTTACCGTTCAACGACTTTTGTGAAGGCCGGACAAAAGCCTTTTGTCCGGACAAAAACCCCGGACATATTCATATGTCTCTATTTACATGTTCAATTAAAGCTCACAAGATTTATACAGGCCAGACAATGTCCAGCCATTCCCGGACAATGTTCGGCCCGTCTCGGACAAAAGCCCCCGAACGGTTATAAATGTCTCTGGTTCATTTTAAAACAAATCCTCACAAGATTTGTACAGGCCGGACAATGTCCGGCCCGTCCCGAATAAAAGCTCCGGACAGATCTATCTGTCTCTGGTTTTGTTTTGCAATTGCTAACAAAATTTTGCACTAGCCAGACATTGTCCGGCCATCACAGACAATGTCCGGCCTGTGCAAAACGAAAACAGGACTTTGTTATTTTACTCAAAATTGATTTGTCACTATATGCAAATGCAATTTTGTTTTCAAAACACTGTGTTTGATCAAATTTCTCGTGCTAAGACCCCCCTTAATAGTACGACCATCTAAATTAGAAATTTTCAAAAGAAACGGCACGTAATACTCAGTATTTTGCCCTTATGCTGAGTTGCGTCGTTGATCACGCTTCGAGAGGCCTTGACGATCTTCATTTTTCACTTTTGTATTGTTTCCACCACGCCTTAACCTAAATCTCAATTGCAAAGGTTAGTTGTGTGTATTTCAGATGTCATTAATCACCAAAACCCTAATTAGGGCTCAAGATTCAACACTTTTCCCGGGTAGCATGACCCGGATAGGATGAGGCCTACGCTCGGGAAACTACTGGAGAGGGCAAAACCTCCATCGGGGGATCACCCATAGAGGGTAGGAGCTCTTCCTAGTGAACCACCCGGAGAGGGCGCGACCTACACCCGAGAAACCACCAGGGAGGGCAGGACCTCCACCTGGGAACCACCCAGAGAGGGCAGGGTCTCTACTCAGGGAACCACCCGGAGTGGGCGCAGCCTGCACCCGGGAAACCACCGGGGAGGGCAGAACCTCCACCGAGGAACCACCCGGAGAGGGCAGGACCTGCGTCTAGGAAACCACTGTAGAGGGTAGGGCCTCTACCTGGGGAACCACTTCGAGGAACTATCATTTTCCCCAATAGGTCTCTTTTGAACTTGGTGAGAAAACAAAAGGACATAATTGAAAAATGCTTTAATTGACAAAAATCTTTCATATTACTCTAATAGCAAGGTAAGGGTGTTTTCAATACTCCTATTAACTACTACAATATAGTCATGGAGGGACTTCTTTTTTATAATTTTAAAGAAACTTTAAGGGCTAAATTGCAAAATAACAGTGTTGGAATTTTAAAAATAATAGTTGTGTGGTTTTGTTTCTAAACTTTGTGTTTTTCAGGATATCAATATTATTTATTGTGATAATTAGAGTGCTATCTATTTAGCGAAGAATGATATATATCATAGTAAAATCAAGCACATTGATGTGAAGTATCACTTTATCTGTGATATTTTTGCTTTATAGTGAAAAAGGTGCATTCAGATTATAATACTGTGGATATACTCACGAAGTCACTTTCATTTTCCAAGTTCAAGTATTACTTGGACTTGATTGGTATTCATCACAATTAAATATTCCTTGGGGCATTATGGTGGCAAGGTGCTTGTGGATTTTGAGTCAAGGTGGATATTGTTAGCTATGCCTCCAAATATAATATCTTTTGAAATTCTTATCTTTTATGTTTGAAAAGATTTTATTCCAACCAAAAAAGATATCCTACTACAACGTGTCTTCGTTCTAGACCTTTAATTAGATACTTGGAGAAAGGTTTTTGAGATGAGTCATATTTTCATATTTCCACTTTATATTAGAGGGATGAGAGAGATCCTTTTTGTATTTATAGTTTTTTATGTAATTCCGCTATTTGTCGCTCGGGGTTTTTTTCCCTCTATTCTGGAGGATTTTATCCATTAAATTATTGTGCCCCTATCTTGATTTGGTTGATCAGTATTGTTTACATCTCTTTTTTTCGAACGATTGGTATCAGATCATTCGAACCACTACCACCAAGCTGCGTATGTCCTTGGGGCGGGGGTGCCAAGAATTATCCTTTCTTTTATGACCTACTACTGCTCTCTGTGAATCTTCTTCCTCTTGCTACAACACCACATCAGATTAGATCTGCAGTCCTTCTTTTGTTTAATTTGATTTGCAACTCTTCTCTGCTAATGTTGTTCTCGTTGTTGTTTCCTTTAGTTGATTTCTACTATACAGATTGAACTCTCTTGCTATTGCATAGCGTTGCTTCCTTCTGTGTGAATTGAATCCGCTATTGCTACCACTGCCACTTTTTTGCCTTGACTGCTGCCTTCAAATCTCCTTTTGTTGCGCCATTCATAAATTGATGCTCTTTGTCTTCTTTAACGATTCTATCAATACATGTTTTTTGAAGGAGTTTTATTGGTGTATTCTTTGTGTCTAATTTTGTTGGTTTATTGGTATGACAGTTTATCGTGTTGGTTTTTAATCTGTTGAAACAGTAAACCATCACAAGTTTTCTTCATATGGAGGAGTTTGATTGAGTAGGTGGCTTGCATTGATCGTATGTTCTCTTGGTTGCAGGTTTTGGTTTTAAGGAGGTTTATTGAGTTGTGAGGTTTTCTTCTAGTTATGCTATTTTGAGCCATATGAAGTTTTTACTTGGATCACATTGTGTTTGGACCGATTCTTATTTGGCAATGTCAACAAAGTGGCAAATGCATATTTTTGTGTTGAAGTCTTCAGCCTCAGTTTATCATTGTACTTATGCCAGGAGATAAGGAACAAGAAGATCTACAGAATTTGGAAGCAGTTTCTGTATGAAGTTCAACTACTATGCCAAGCTATTTTGATTTTGTTTTGGATGAGAATTTAAGTCAACAAAGAGATTGTCAGAGTTGTCTTTTATCTCATCTATAAGAGTTTGAATCAAGGAGAAAATTGTTAGATTATATCTTATCTTATACGTAAAAGTTTGAATCAAGGAGGATGTTGTTATGATTATCTCTTACCTTATTAATAAGTTTAAGTCGAATTCTAGTTAGAATTTTAGTTAATTGCAAGGCTTAAATCTAAATATGGGTTGATGTCTTTGTAATTTTAAATGCTTCTTCTTGAAATAAACCTTTCCTTTTTTATCCTAATGTCTTCCAAATATTTTAATATAATATATTGAGGAATTTTCACATAAGTCCCTCAACTTTTCTCCACTTGTTATTTAAATCCCACATCTTTCAATTTATGCAATTGAGTCCCGCATAGTTCATCCTACCTACAATCTTACTCCTACTTAAAATATAGCCCAATATCTAAAGAAATTACTGATGTGGCTACTTCGTAATTGATAACGTGGTCCTTTTTGTCAAGTTTTTTCTTGCTCTAGAGATTTTACATGTCTAACATGTAGAATATTTTTTAAAATAACATATTAAAAATAATTACAAAACTAACCTACACTTTGAAGTTTTTGTAAAATAATCCGTCATGTCAGCCTGTTCGTCTCAGAACCTCGACAAACGATTGGCCATTTACGAAAAAGCATGTCACGGCTCCAATCCGCATGCCACGGGTGTATTGAAAATGAATTGTATTTTGTACTACAAATTTATGATTATTATGAAATAAGCATTTTTTGATCCATAATTTTTACTGACGATCCATTTAAACTAGTAGAGTTGTGAAATCAAAATGATCAAATCGATACAAATGACCATCAATTGGAGTTATAGACCACAAGATATTATAGTTGGATATTATAATTCTTTTAAGACTAGTATCTTCTGTAAGATCGAGGATGCCGACTAGAGGGGGTGATTAGGGGGCTTTTAAATTTTCTTCCCCGCTAAGCAATTTTAATCACGATAATTGTTTGAGCTAAATTATACAATGAGGCTTAAAGGCAATTTAAACAATTTGTTGCATTCAACTAAATGAACTATTCAATATGACAAGTAAGAATGATAAATTTAGCAATTGTGTCAAGATGAGAGTAAAGCAAGTATAAAATACACAATTGACACAATGTTTTTACCGAGATCTTGGAGACTCGCCCGGTCTCCCCTACTCCTCGTTGAAGCGCTCTCTCGGAGTCTCGCTTCTATATCCACGAAGGATATCTCACTAGGGTTGCTCCTTCTCCACACCGGATAGGCGAGCACCACACCTTTCACAATCTTTTGCCGGCCTCTCGGACAAACTTCAATTAGAGAGATCGCGACTCTCCTCTGGCACCGTCTAGGCACAGGCGATCACCAAGAGTAACAAGCCGGACACGCTCACTTGAACAAATCGAGTGCTAGAAACTCAAGAATGCAAATGAGATGCTTAACACTCTAGCACTAGCATGCAAATAGTGATTGAAGTGCACTAAGAACTATTAGCTTTATACAATTGCTCTCTCTCTCAAATCACTCAAGATTTGGGCTCAATTCTAGCCTCTAAATGCAATAACTCAAATGCAAATGACTTGGCTAGGTTTTCAGCTGATATATGAACTCTTTGAGCACACACAAATGAAGGCAAACACGAAGTATTTATAGCCCTCAAAGAAAACTAGCCGTTTGCAAACAGATGCGTCATTTTTGTACAGGCCGGACAATGTCCGGCCACTTCGGACACTGTCCAGCCAGTATATAAAAAAAATACGCCCGTTGCACAACGTGTCAGAGACCGTTGGGGGCATTTTTTGTGAAGGCCAGACATTGTCCGGCCATATCGGACAATGTCCGGCCACTTCGGACAGATAGCCCCAGACGGATGCATTTGTCTCTGTTTCATTTCTCGGCTCAAAAAAATTTGTACAGGCCGGACAATGTCCGGCCATTTCAGACAAAGTAAAATAAGCATAACTTTTGATCCAGAGATCTGATTGAGGTGATTTTTGGCTCGTTGGGAAGATAACTTAGAGCTCTACAATTATGTCAACAGAAGCAAGACCTAGAAAGGTCTAGAAACTTCTAGAAAACTCATAAATTTTTCTGCTGTCAAAATGTTCAATCCAAAAATCATCTCAAATGCAATTTGGGGTATTTGCACATACGGATTTTGCCGTTTTCTCGTGGATGTGATTGCTGTCACTCAGAAACGACCACGACCACACAGGTCTGACATCCGATCGAAAACAGGTGGTTGATAGGGTTTAGTCGAGCGTACGCAAGCGAGCCGAAGACTGGTACGACCAGTCCGAACTCCTACGACCACGCCCAAACCCTAAACAGAAAGCCGCCAAACAAGTGACACGACCACGACCACATATCAACACTACGATCGGAATATGCACATACGACCACTACCAGCTCTAGATAAATACACCAATTTAAACAGCTGGCGATCACGACTAAGTGCAGTTTTCAAAACATTTAATCTAATGCACATGAACTACACTTAGACTCACTAGCAATGCAAGACACTAATGCAAGATGATATGAATGCATCTGAGCTTCCACACTAGATAGACCCCTCTTAATAGTATGGTCAAACTAGTAAAAAGAAATCTATCAACCCGATCTGTCTCCAAACACCGAGATCGGTAAAACCCTAAGAAAACAATCCTTAATCTTGGATTTTACCTTAGGTGGAGTTTGACCTCGTGAAGCTCGATCGCTCGACGCTCGTCATCGCAAAGCTCGTCCTTGCTAAGCTTGACCTTGCTCGGGATGTCTCATATCGTCTTCATCCTCCTTACGTCCTTGCTCACTTTTATCCTGCAATCAAACTGAGACTACAATACGTACAGTCAATACACAATATTAGTCTCAAATATAGGTCGTCATTAATCACCACCAGAGAAACTACTCCACACAGGAGTTAGCTCGACAGTTTCTCTTTCCAGTGAAATAACGGAACCATATTCAATGAGTAGCAAATGAGTATGAGATAGAATACAATCATATAGATCGTAGATGATAAACACATACACACACGATCTATACTACTCATGTCAAGATATTAATCAACCTAGATGACCAAAGTGATGAGCTCCCCCCTCAACATGTGCATCGACATAAAATTCACAACTGGAGTCATCGGTCTCAAGGTTTGTCATATAACATCTTGATCAATCAATTTGCACAAGCTTGATGCAACCACAGAGCTCCCCCCTCTACGTATGCATCAATATCAAACCCATAACTAAGGAAACATTCAATTCAGGGTTTACCAATAATCAATTCAATTCACTTGTGCTAAATCAGGATTTATCTAATTTGTCATTTGATCATCAAAAACTGACATCTTCAGATTAACTTTAATCATGGATTTATCCAAATCGTCATTAATCATCAAAAACTAGATACTAAGATCTACCTAGATCCAACATCTTCTAATCTATAATTAGATTGACGATCTGTTTGTATCGATCTGATCGTTTTGACTTTACAAGTGCACTGGTTTAAATGGATAGTTAGTCAGAATTATAAATCCTAAGATTGATATTAATCTCAAAAGTATTGTAAATTTGCAGTACAAAATACAATTTAGCAAATTTAGCTTGGGGGGTGAGGTGAGGATGCTTGTCAAGCTACCACATGCACATGTCGCATAAGGGCAGTGGCTTATTGCGGTTTCAAGGTATGACATGCTCATACGGTGAGCCATTTTTTTTAAATTGTGGGTTACTTTTAGAATTTTATAATTTGGTTACTAAAAAATATTACCAACACGTATCTCGATTTCAAAGGCATGAAACTTCTAGCGAGGTTGTCTACCTCATCTTGTTCAGACCTAAAAGCATTTACTTGCATATCCTATTAACGTGGTAACGACAAGAACTAACTAATACATTGAGGAGCATTTGAAAATTTGAAATGGGATGGGTGAGTTTGTATTAAAAATGATGGAAGTTGTCCTCCATAGGATATAAGAACACAAAATTTAAAAGGGATGGATATTACCCTCTATGCATTGCTTGTTTTTATAATACTTGCTAATCTACCTCATCAATGACGAAGTAGCTACATCAATCGTTTCTTTAGATATGTGACAACAATTTAGGTATAGGGGTAAGAATATAGGTGGGACGAAAGACATGGGCTCAATTACATAAAATGAACAATGTGAAACTTGTATGAAAAGTGAAAAAGATGAGGGGCTTGTGGTGAAAATTTCTCATAATCCATTCCCTGCTCCAGTGGTTGTGAGCGGCGGCCAACAGCGGCTTACACCAGCATTTGGTGGTGGAGGCGGCGGCAGTGAGCCATAGTCGTCAAGTCAATGGGCGACGGCGTCACCGTCCTGCGATGGACGGTGAGATGACAACCAAACTCGTCCAGGCATGGGCTCATCCACAACTTGTATGGAGTCCGGCCTCCGCTTTTGGTCACGTAGGTCTGCCAAGAATGTTTAGAGGAGACCAGAAACGTAGTCTAGACACCTTTCAGGCATGTTTCAAATCAGGCAAGTTAAAGCCCCTAAGTAACAGGTTTGCCTGCCCAACACTACCTCAGAAATCAGATTTTCTAAGAAAGCACAGTACCGAAACAATGTGCAAGCCTAGGTGATTGAAGTGACGACGCGCAAGATGCAACACCAAAATCCAAAACTGAGCAATCAACACTCGATTAGACTAACGACACACTTCACACTAGTATTACTTCTGTCAGTGTCACGACTATTTGCGGTCGAACTAACCGCCAAAAGTTAAACTCCCCTCTCCTTCCCACCACAAGTGAGACTGCATTAACAACAGCTTGACAGAATTCAAACTTGTTCATACAAATTCGGCCCACAAAATCTCCACCTGCAACCGAGCTCAAGTCTGAAGTGACTTTACTTCCTTGCAAAAATATATAATCTTCATGTAGCTTGATCTCTAGCATTTTTTGCAAAAACACGGCTAATCTTCGCGTAGAATCATCCATGATCATTACTGATGACTGATCACGCGGCACTTGTCTTTGACAAATGCCGGAAGCAAACAGCTAAGATTCAAAATCTATGCCAATTCTTTGTGAATAGGTCGGCACCGAGAGATCACAACCATGAACAATGGAGTAGGCTAAGAGCCCTGAGAGCTAGCTCAAGTCTGATGCAGATCCTTCTGAGCAATCTGAATCAAGAACCCTTGGTACTGGACACCTCAAGAGGCATTCCCTGGATTCTCCTCAGCTCGGCCAGCACCTCCCGGGCATCCGGTCGGTCATCCTTGTCTGCCGCCACGCAGCGGAACCCCAACTCCGCCACCGCCTCGACGCTTGCCATCACCGCGGGGCCTTCCCCACGCACGGGCGGGTCAACTACCTCCCTCAGCTCCCCGACCTGTATCTTGGACACCACCCAATCGGCCAATGTCACGTCCCTCCTCTCCCTGCCCACGTCCACCGGCCGCAGCCCGGTGACCAGCTCCAGTATCACTACGCCGAAGCTGTACACGTCACTCTTCTCGGTGAGCTGGAAGGAGCGGTGGTAGTCCGGGTCGAGGTACCCCGGGGTGCCCTGCGGCGCGGTGCAGCACACGAGCTCGCGGGCGCCTGCCGTGGAGCACGCGTCGGGGGCCGCGAGGAGCCGCGAGAGGCCAAAGTCGCCGAGGCGGGCGCGCATGTCGGCCTCGACGAATATGTTTGACGAGGTGACGTCGCGGTGGACGACGGGGGGCTTGACCCCGAAGTGGAGGTACTCGAGCGCGGAGGCGATCTGAACGGCCATGGCGACGCGGGTGCCCCAGGGGAGCGGCGGTGGGGGCGGGTGCTGCCTTGGGGAGGCGCCGGCGCGGTGGAGGTGGTGGGAGAGGGTGCCGTTGGGGACGAAGTCGTAGACGAGGAGAAGGGCGCGGGGGTCGGCGCAGAAGCCGTGGAGGCGGACGAGGTGGGGGTGGCGGAGCGCGGAGAGGATGAGGACCTCGTTGCAGAAGGACTTGGCGATGGCGGCGGTGGCTGACAGCGCGGAGAGGGAGGGGGAGGGGGGGAGGTGGAGCCGCTTGACGGCGGCGTGGCGGCCGCCGGGGAGGTCGGCGAGGAAGACCGATCCGAACCCACCGTCCCCGAGCTTGCGGCGCGCATCGAAGCAGCCCGTGGCGGCGCGGAGCTGCTCATAGGTGAAGGTCGGCCGGTGGTGGTGGAGGCCGTGCCGGCGGAGGAACGCCGCCGCGCGGGACGCGGCGGAGGAGCCCGGGTGCGGGCACGGGGAGGTGGGCGCGGCGCGCCCGCGCAAGCGGCGGACGGCGATGGCCGTGCAAAGGTAGAGGAGCAGCAGGAGGAGGATGCAGGTGGCCGAGACGAGGGCGGTGGTGAGGGCGCCGCTGTTCTTGACAATGTGGGTGGTCGGTGGGGCTGGAGAGGCTGGGTGGCTGGGGCGCCTGGACGCCGCCGGCGGGAGGAGCGCGGCAAGGAGGAGGAGGAGGAGATGTAGGAGCATTTGAACGTGTGTTCGAGGCCTGGACATGGGGAGCACGACGGAGATGGGAACGAGAACTGGAGAAGCGACCAGTCCACAACTGGTTATGGCAAGTAACCTAGTCCTTTCCGTGAGGGGAGTGCCAACAGCAATTGTAAAGCGGGAATTATTTGGGGACACAAATGTAAATTTAAGTAATATTTTTAGTTTATTGTTTGAGAAAAGATACGCGATAAATAAAAAATAGATAAAAAATTAGATAAAAAGTTGAAATTTTTATCCCCATCCAACAATACCAAGTTTTCATGATAATCCATGATAGAAAATTGAGACTCCAAATTCTTATTTTCACTCTCATTTTTATTCTTTTTCTGCAAACAAACATGAAATATCTCAAATCATCACCCTTGATTCTCATTTTCATCTTCTATATCGCTCCAATCAAACCAAACTACTCTTAAGTTGGAAAATTTGGGATCTTTGATTTGCTCCGAAGCATAGGAGTATTCTGATAAAAAATTAGATGATTTTGTATTGAATATGTTTTGTAGCATTTAAGTTTTTTTTGGAATAAGATGGTTGGAACTTTTTTGTGGAATGCTAAAAGTATTCACTAGTTATGAGTGTTTTAAATTGGACGGCTTATGCTGTCATGTTGATCAAACTAGATGGAGGATAATTGGACAGATCACTGGATGGATCTAGCACTGGCGCAGCCACTATCATTCATTCGCCGGTTACTTATCTTCGCACTTGGCACTGGGCATTGGCACCTCCGCTCCAGCAGGGATGCATCTGCACCCACATATTCTGTCCCTTACAGTTTTACATCTACACCCTATTAATCATCACTGTCAACGAATCATTAGTTATCGAGAGTGTAGATTTTGACTAGACAACTCAAATTATCATATCAATAACACTGACACAGAATAAATTAACAGATCAATGAGTGACCTAACACCCACTTTATTTTTAATTTGGTCATTTAAGTCCATAGACTTAGTCTCTTATTGTAAGTCAGCACTCTTCCGATGAAGCATCAGCCATGCGTCTGCACCCACAAATTATGCCCCTTGCATCCATACCCACCAACTGATCTCCAGGGCAACACCATCTATCTGCGGTCTTGCGTGACACATGATCCAACAACATGCAATCCAATTACATTCAACATGTGACACGGAGTTGCATCACTTATATGAGTATCTGCTACGTACAATCATATGATATCCATACGATATAGAGTTGAATCACTCATTTCTAGCTTTGTACCTTTTCTTTATTTTTTGAGTCCACCGCTTCTATGGATGTAGGATTTATGGAATAATATATATTTTTCTCTCTTGAGATTGATCAGCGAGGGTGGGTATCCGAATTCTATTTTGCTATTAATTGTTTAAGTCTAGTGGGGGGCGCAATAGATAAGGCGAGGCGAGGCAGAGTCCAAGTGGTGTATTTTTAGTTATATGTTTGGCCGCCTTCTAGGCTACTTTTAATGTGTGATGTTTGCTGATGCCGACATTAGAGGTATATATAAATGCGACTTTGACGAATTGAATTGCTATAATAATCACATCGACGCGATTAGTGGACGATTAGCTGTTGGGATGTTTGGTCGTCGCAAGTAAATTGCAGAAGACAACAGAAAGACTTAAAGGAGGTAGATCCCACCTGCCGACCACGGTTATTTATGGCAGTTCGTGCTTTTCCCCCCCTTTTTTACTAGCATTTAGCATTGACTCTGGAAAAATATATATATAAGATGTGGTAAAATTTAAGACACTTATTTCTTGATTATTGAATTAGATGATCTATATTGAGATTTAACAAAATATTTCATATGAATCATATAACTATCTTATATATTGCAACTGTATTTTAATTACCATTTCATATAATCTAATAGACAATTTTTCTATAAAAATTTTGAAAATACTATGTATATGGATCTTGATTTGGATTCTTTATCTAGAATCCGGCAACACTAGTCAATAATAATATTAGGGTAAAATCCAACAAGAAAAAACATTTCCTGCTGGCATGTTTGCATGGAAGGCAACTTTGCCTCACAAATTTTAACATGCCAAATTTTGGGTGCTCCACTTTAATAAGTCCAAATTTTACCATGATTTGGCAAGAATAAACTAAGGCACTATGTGGATAAGAGAAAAAATTTCACAGGAATCCATTGAAATTTTATTTTTAGTTAAATTAGTGTGCTAAACTGATCTATAAAATATAATAAAAAACTGTTTTTCCAAACGACCAATGAAAGATAAATTCGGTCCTGCCGATTCTTTTTCACTCATAAAGAAAAAGTGAAAGGTGAAAAAGAGAAAGCGGCACACACTTTACGACAACAGGAATTTGATGATTTGATCGTTACTTTTAGTCACAACTAAGAACAAAGACGTGCATAACAGCAAAAAAAAATGACAGGACGCGTGAAGTGGACACGCTTTGGACGCCATCAAAACTGCTATAAGGCTAAGACCAGAATAAGAGGTGTTTCAAAAAGGTTTTTTTGGACAAATATTTTTTTTTTTAAGATATTTTTAGAGGAGAGAGTGTAAAAAAATATTTTTTTTATTTATTAGAGGAGTGAAAATAAATAGTTAAGAAAAAGAGCATGTAAATCAAGAAGGATATACAATTAAAAAAATTCAAGCGTTCACCGTCTCAGCAGGCGTCTTCTCTCTTCTCATTGAAATTAAAAAAATATTATTTTTTTTCTGAGCACCACATTGAACTCAACTTAAGTGGCTATAAAAAACACGAAAAATTTTTTTATAAGACTTTTATACTTTCTAGAAATTAAGTTACACAAATCTTAAAGTAATACACTTAGTAGTGGTGTAGTGAGTAGTTATATATTAGATCCTTAATTTACTTTAAAAATTAT
Source organism: Pharus latifolius (assembly GCA_019359835.1). Lineage (NCBI taxonomy): Eukaryota > Viridiplantae > Streptophyta > Magnoliopsida > Poales > Poaceae > Pharus > Pharus latifolius. The sequence goes on along the minus strand of CM033321.1, from coordinate 91,253,008 downwards.
GCAACTCACTTTTTTGGAAAAGTATTAAAGTATTTCTCTATATTTTTTATGTGACACCGGGTATTATAGAATTTGCTCCCTTACTGAAGTAGAAGGTTCGTAAAATGACACAAGATATTTAGAAGTATTAAAGTATAAGATCAAGAATGTTCGTATATTAATCACAAATTTGTCAAGTGCAATATTTATTTATGAGTTTTGCTAAGGTGTGTATATGTTTCTACACTATTTTCTATCATTGGACCAAAATCCCTCTTTTTAAATCTAATCTTGTAAGATTCACTAAACTCTCTCTTTAATTTCTCCAATAACGATAGCTTAATGACGGATAGAAGCGAGACAACAAGATGATAGGGGTGGTTGTAGGATCGAGAATGCCGACTAGAGGAGATGAATAGGAGGCTTTAAAATTTTTCAAATTAAACAATTTTTGCAAAGAGAAAAAACCAAGACAATTGACAAATTATTTTGCACAATTAAAGAGAAAGAGGGAGAGAAGACAAACACGAAGATTTATTCCGAGGTCTCGGAGACTCGTCCGGTCTTCCCTACTCCTCGTTGAAGCACTCAAATGAATGAGTCTTACTTCAATATCCACGAAGGATATTTTTCACTAAGATTGCTCCTTCTCCACTCTGGATAGGCGAGCACCGATGCCTTTCAGAAAATATGCCGAGCCTCTCCGACAATCTATATTAATGAAGAGGTCAACGACCACACCTCCAAACCGTCTAGGTGAGGGCGTTCACCAAGAGTAACAAGTTGCAAGATATTCTCTTGACCCCCAACAAATACCGAGAAACTTCTAAGGATGCAAATGATGCAAATGAATGCTCTCAGAAAATCTCTCAATCACAATAAATTATACTTGATCAAAAGATCAAGATTTTATCACTTGGGCTCAAGTGTATACTCAGAGATATGTAGGAAAATTGCTCAAGGATATTCAGAAAAACTGCTCAAAAACTATTCAAAAATGTTTTAAAAAACAACTCAAAAGATGTATAAAAATCTGCTCAAATGGTGTTTAGAAATCTGCACAAAACTGTTTTTTAAAAACTGCTCAAAACTGTTTATAAAAACTGGTCAAAATAGTAGCGAAAATCTGCTCAAAAGTATTTTAAAAAATGCTCAAAAATAGTAGCGAAAATCTTCTCAAAAGTATTTTAAAAACTACTCAAAAACAGTGGCGAAAATCTCCTCAAAAGTATTTTAAAAACTGCTCAAACTGTATAGAAAAGATGCTCAAATGTGTGTATAGAGACTGCTCAAAGATGTGTATGAGAATGTAGCTTGAGATGTGTGTAAATACTGCTCAAAACACCTGTATTTATAGCCCAACATCTCAGCTAGCCGTTGTAGTCGAAAAGGAAAGGACCAACTAACAGCCAGTTTCGACCACTAATGGCTAATAAATAGCCGTTGGAACCTCTGGTCGAATGAACAGTATTACTGGTCGTATGAACAGTACTCGAGTTACCTCTGGTCAAATGAACAGTACTAAAAAAACAGTTTCAATCCCTCTTTGAAATCTATATATTTCTCATATTTTGACCAAGAATATGAATGAATGCGAATGCAACAAATGACCTAAGAGTTTCTCAGTTTTTGCAGGAACTGAAAGAGATTTGCAACCTCTCCTAATAGTACAGTTAAACTAAACAAAAATTTCTTATAAAACCCGGTCAAACTCCAAACTCCGAGACCAGTACAATAAACAAACACTTACCTTAGGTCTTTGCAGCTTTCTTCTTGGTGACATTGCACTTGCGGCTTTGGCTCGCGTCCTCGGATTGCGACCTCGAGTGACACTGCGACCTTGCGCTTGACTTTGTGCTTGCGACTTGCAGACCTTCCCGAATCACTTGCAAACTTTACAGAAATAACACTGCATACAAATAACTCAAAGACACGATTAGTCTAAGACACTTAATGTCATCAATAATCAAAATCAACCCAAAAAGAGCCTAGATGTAACAGTAGTCAGCAGGGGGAGAAGGAGGTGGCAGAGAGAGGGAAGCGGCAAAGAAGAGAAAGAGGCGGTGTGATGGTTTCACCACTAGCCATGATGGTGGTGGGACATTATGGAGAAAGAGGGAGGAGGGAGAAAACGATGCCAATGCCATCCTCGGCATTGGTGGTAGCGATGGGCAACCAGTTGGCATGGATGTCGGAGGTTGCCAAGCTTGCCAAGAGTGGGGTGTAAGGGATTGAGGTTGGGTGGCAGCTACAGTGGGAGGGAGAGAAAAGGAGGAAGATGAGGAGAAATAAAGGGTAGAGATTGAATCTAGTTTTTACATGTGTGATTGTTGGATAGAATATCCTATTAAAATTCTTAGTCTATTAGGACTCATATTAGTTTTTCTATTATGATTCTTATTAATCCTTTGTTAAGAATTATAAAGAAGAACAATTGTATCTATTTTTACAAGCAAACAATAAAACTCTAAAATTAACTTGGTATCAGAACCATTGCCGCCCAAGTGCCGCCGCCGCGTTTACTTACCTGACTTCACTGGTCACCTGCCGCCGCGCCTCTACACCAGCGTGCCACCCATGCCCGGCCGCCTGCACCCGGCGACGGCGACTAACGCTCTGCACCCGTGCACTGTGACCACCGCCGAGCCCGTGTCCGCACATCGCCTGCCAAGCCAGCCCCCCGCCGATTTTTTTTTACTCAGTGATTTAGAGAACTCCAAGTCAAAATCTTCTGTGGCATATCTGGATCTCAGGTATACCGGATCTTCTATGGCGTAAAAAAAAGGAGAGAGAGAAGGGGATTGTGAGTGCATGAGTTCAATTTCTTTTTGGGACCTGTTGAGATGACAACCATGGCTCCAACCATGGAGGAGTTTATAGTGAAGATGATGGAGATGATGACATTGAGGACGAATAACATCTCATCATCAGACAAAGCTGTGATGGCAGTGCCATATTTATAGACAGTGAATAAGATAGAACTCATGCCAAATGATGTGAAGCTGGAGGGAACCAAAAACTATGTGAGTTGGTCTAGGAGGGTGATTATGATTTTGGAGGCAAAAGGGCTTGCTAACTGTGTGCAGGAGACATCTGTCGAGCCCCTTAAAGATAATTCAGAATGGTAGAACTGGAAAACCATTAATTCTCTGGTGAAAGCGTGGTTGCTGAACTCAATGAACCCTTCTATTGCTGGGATGGTGAAAGCCACTCCAACCACAGCCGGGATGTGGGCTGTACTAACTAGACTATATTCTGGAGCTGGCAATGCCATGATGATGGCTGAGGTGCATGGGAAGCTTTGAGGGATGACTCAGGGGGAGTGGACTGTATCCGAGTACTACAATGAACTCCAGCGACTGTGGACAGATTTGGACCACTATGATCCGTTAGACATTCCTCATGTTGAACACCTGACTATGTTCAAAAAGTGGGTGGACCGCAGGAGAGTACTTGACTTTCTGCAATGCTTGAATGCTAAGTTTGAGCCTAGAAGAGCTGCCGTTTGCTACCAGCCGCATCTGCCCACCATGGAGGAGGCATTTGCTGCTATGGTGATGGAGGAGACCCAGTTACGGGTCATGACATCGGGTCCCCTACCACCTCCTGCTAGATTTGCGTTGACTGTTGTAGATAACCACGAGTGCTTTACTTGCGGGAAGATTGGCCACATTAGCTGGAATTGCCCACAATCACGCGATTTTGGGCATGGCAGGGGTGATGGAGGACGTGGTAGAGACTGAGGTGGAGGACGTGGTGGTGGTAGGCGCCAAGGTCCTAAAGTCAATCTTGTCGTGTCTAATGAGGGATAGGTTGCGCATGACAAATAGGAGCTTTCTGAGTTAGAGGAGCTACGACAGTTCAAAGCAAAGGTTGAGAGTTCCACCAGCAAGTCCATGGCTACCCAGATCTCCATGACCACTACATTTGGTACTTTTGACAATTATGCCCATGCGGGCTCAGGTATTGAGGCACAGACTTTTGCATCCTCACATACTTCTCTTTTAGATTGGATAGTCGATTCAGGTACATCTAGACATGTCACTGGTGCTTCTAGTGAGTTTGCATCATATTCTCCATATTCTTCCATAAATCATGAAACTGTTCAAACTGCTGATGGGACTGCACAACCCATCAAAGGAATTGGCACAGTTCAATGTACACCTACCATTACACTTTCCTCGGTTTTGCATGTTCCATCCTTCCTGGTTAATCTTCTTTCTGTGAGTGCTTTGGTGAATCAAATTGATTATGGTGTTTATATTGACCGAGATATCTGTCATATTCAGGAGAGGCAGACAAGGAGGATCTTGGAGACTGGGACTAGGCGTGATGGACTGTGGTATTTGGATCGAGGGATTGTGGATGCTGTGAATGCTGCTTTGACTACTGCTATCTGTGGAGAAGAGGCTGAAGTGATACTTTATCACTATCGTTTGGGTCATCTATCATTTGATCGACTGAGGAGTATGTATCCGGATGTTATGAGTCGAGTGCCCATGAAGAAACTCATGTGTGATGCCTGTGAGTTTGGCAAGCACGCACGATCATCTTATGGTAGTATTGGGCTTCGTAGTATTGAACCATTTGTACTTATTCACTCAGATGTTTGGACCTCTCCGGTTATATCTATTCATAATTTTAAGTACTTTGTTACTTTCATTGACTGTTATTCCCGTATGACTTGGCTCTATATGATGAGGAATAAGAATGAGGTTTTGCGTTGCTTTCAAGATTTCTGTGCTCTAGTGTAAAGACAATTCAATACTCATGTCGTACTATTAGAACTGACAATGGAACTGAATATGTCAACAAGGAGTTTGCGACTTTTCTTTCAACTCAAAGGATCTTGCATCAGACAACTTGTCCGGATACATCGGCACAGAATGGTATTGCCGAGCGAAAAAACAGACATCTTTTGGAGACTGCTCGCTCACTCATGTATAGGATGAATGTGCCAAAAATCCTGTGGAGTGAAGCCGTTATGACAGCAGCTTACTTAATTAACCGCATACCCTCAAGAGTGTTAGGTATGAAAACTCCCTATGAGCTGCTTATGGGAACGAATATATTTGTTGTCCCTTCGAAGGTGTTCGGCTGTGTGTGTTTTGTTCGGGATTATCAACTCTCTGCAGAAAAGCTGGATCCTCAGGCTTTGAAGTATATATCCGTGGGATATTCTTCTTGACAAAAAGACTACATGTGTTGCAGTCCTCAGGCCAAACGGATGTTTGTGAGTATGGATGTCACTTTTTGGGAGTTTGAGCCCTTCTATGGTGAGAAAACTGAACTGACGCCTTTATTTTGTGATATCTCTTCTTGCCTGTCTAGTGCTAGCAGAGAGGGGGAGAATGATGAATTGAGTAGTAGTGACCATGGAGTGAGTAGTGGTGACCATGGTGGAGGTGGCGACATTGCTGTGGGTATAATTCCATGTCCTGTTGCAGATGAGGGGGTGTGTACCAATGGAGGTGGAGATACTGGAGTTCTGAAGAGGAAGCGTTTTAGTGGCACTGGACTTCAAGGAGAGCAGCAGCAACCCCAGTCTCCTGTGATTGAGATTGACGACCAGTCATCCACGCAAGTCATTGTCTCTGACCCCTCCTCAGTTTTCTCACCTTTGACCCCGTCTCCCTCTGGAACAAGTGGTAATGTATCTCTTGATCTTCCTATTGCTCATCGTAGAGAGCCTCGAGTCAATGCCGGTAAGCCTCCGGCTAGGTATGGTTTTGAGGGTGATCTTTCTCATGTTGTCTCATATTCTTCTTTGTCTCCTTCATATAAGTCTTTCATTGAATTATTACAATCTATGCCTATACCAAAAGATTGAAAATTGGTAATGCAAGATCCTTTGTGGCTTCGTGCTATGTAGGAGGAACTTCAGGCATTGAAGAAAAAGAGACTTGGGAACTAGTCTCTCTTCCAGTCGGGAAGAAAGCTATTGGATGCAAATGAATGTATACCATAAAGCAAAATACAGAAGGCAAAATTGAGAGATATAAGGCGAGACTGGTGGCAAAGGGATATAGTCAAACGTACGGGATTGACTATGATGAGACTTTCGCACCAGTAGCAAAAATAAGTACGGTGATAACTTTAATCTCGTGTGCAGTAAACTTCAACTGGCCCCTACATCAACTTGATGTGAAGAATGCATTTTTGCATGGTGATTTACGGGAAGGGGTATATATGGAGATTCCATCAGGTTTTGGTGATAGTGGAAAGGTGTGCAAATTGAAGAAGTACTTGTATGGGTTAAAACAATCTTCAATGGCCTGATTCAGACGTGCAGTATATAGTATGGGTTACAAGCAGTGTAATGGGGATCATATTGGTCTTTTTCAGACACTCTGGAGCACTCATTACAATACTTACTGTTTATGTCGATGATATTGTCATCACAGGTAATGATGCTAAGGAGATTGTCCGTCTGAAGAACAAGTTAGGTAAAGAATTTGAAGTGAAAGATTTGTGTCATCTCAAATATTTTCTTGGCATAGAGATTACACGGTCTAAAAAGAATATAGTTCTCTCACAAAGAAAAAGATACTCTAGATTTGCTGAATGAAACTAGAATGTTAGGATGTCGTGTTGTCTCTACTCCCATTGAGCAGAACCACAAATTAAGTAATCAAGCTGAAGACTCAACCAACAAGGAAAGTTATCAAAGACTTGTTGGACGTCTTATTTACCTTTGTCACACAAGACCCGATATTGCTTATGCGGTGAGTGTGGTAAGTAGATATATGCATGACCCAAGAGTGGAGCACATGGAAGTAGTATATAGGATTCTAAGATATCTGAAGGGTAGTCCAGGAAAAGATCTCTGGTTCAAGAAGAATATGAATCTTGATGTGGTTGGCTATTGTGATTTTGATTGGATAAGTTGGTTAGATGACAGGAAATCAACATCAGGGTATTGTGTTTTTGTGGGAGGCAACTTGGTGTCATGATGAAGTAAGAAACAGAATGTTGTTTCTCGATCTACAGTAGAAGCATAGCATAGGACTATGTCTTCTAGCTTGTGTGAAATGGTCTGGTTAAGAGGTTTGTTGTCCGAGTTACGATTGTTTCGAGGTGGAGCTTTAACACTGTGGTGTGACAATAAGTCAACAATCAATATTACTAATAATCTAGTGCAACATGACCGCACCAAGTATGTGAAAATTGATCGCTTCTTCTTCTTCATTAAAAAACGTTCAGACGAAGAAAGTTTGAAACTAGAGTATATATCTTCTGCAGAACAACTTGCTAATTGTTTGACAAAAAGAATTAGTCCGAAAGAGCGTGTTAGCTTGTAACAAGTTGGGGATGATTGATATCTATCGCCCAACTTGAGGGGAGTGTTGAATAGAGTAGCCTATTAGGACTCGTATTAGTTTTTCTATTAGAATTTTTATTAATCATTTGTTAAGGATTATAAAAAAAAACAATTGTATTTATTTTTACAAACAAGTAATAAAGCTCTAAAATCAACTGTGATACATAATGATACAAGTTTTTTAAGAAAAAAAACATGTACATGCTGTTTAGACACCCCCTAAATTATTCATGCATAACCATAGCTTTATGATGATAAAAACCATTGACAGCCAATCCTCATTCCAAAGTAAAATCACACAGTTCATATAACAAGAAGGCATAGAGGTGAAATCTAACCAAGAAATGAGACTGCTGAGTGCTGAGTTCTGTTTAACAAGACCTCCATATAACAACTTCCATAATATCTTTTCAAGAATCAAGAAATCAAGGGTATAGGAAACATCAGGGTCTCAACTATAAATATCTCTCCGGTTTTGACATGATCAATCTCTGCTGATTTAAGCTAATACGTTGTACACGTAATAGTAAGACCCATGGAAGCTCAACAATAACAGTTGCCTCTGATATGTATCCAGTAGAACTGGTATAGAATAGAAAGAATAATGTACAGAAAGATGCGCGATCCATCATTGACCAAGACTCCCATCTTCTCCAAAGATTAAGATGCATATGGTCACAGAAAAGTTTTTGCCACTGAAAGTTGCAATGGAAAAGAACTATATTAGGCAGAAAGAAACAAGATCAAAATCACAAAGCAACTGAACATAATTTCTGTCTTTCTTTCTTTCTTCCTTCCTTCATTTGACTCAGGTGAGCACAATTTCTCAAAGAGACAGTAAGAAAAATATGAAAAGAAATTGGTTTGATACCCCAATTGGAATAACTAATTTGGGAAATGAAACCGTCAAAGTCACCCTTTTGCTTAAATAAAGTGTTAGTCTTGTAGAAAAAAGGTTGTTAGGTTAAAAAATAACACTCTAGCGTGTGCATATATCACGCAAGACAGAGAATTGGCATCATTAATCCTCAACATTTGAGGACAATCCATTATCAGTAGTCTTCAGTATATTGCTTTTAGACATATGATTTGGCCTGTTGCTGATGCTCTGAAGTCTGAAGTACATTTCAGAATATACAATATAAGATCGTGGCAAACACAATTCTGTTTTATATGAATCTAAGCATAAATGTTGTGCATGTACAATTTAATCTCTCTCTTTTTTCCCTTAACAATAAGTAGGTTAATCTCAAATGAAAAAGGACTTGCATTGACATAGCCACATTGGTACCTGATAGTAAACTTAGATGCTGATCATAATTAACTAGGTTGAGTAAAAATGGATGTGTAGTCAAACGGCATGAACAACTGAAGTTATCTTCTGCTATAACTTTCTAAATTAGCAGAATTCTCTAAGAACTGAATCTGCACAGTTTGGAATGAAACAGCAATACAGGACTAACAAAACAACTCGCTAACTTACCAATCTCATTCACTATTCATTTACCCCCTTTTTTGTTTGCTTCCTTGGACCATTTTCCCTCATTCTTGTGGAACCATCCTACTAGTACTGGGTTCAAGTCCCAATCAACCCGTATGGAAATAGAAAAGTGTAATCCCAGTTATGAATTTTACGTCACTTCATTAACAAAAAGTTAGCGTAAAATCATTAGTGGGGAATTTCATCGTTGTATGGCCCTGCGCAACCTAAGGAAAATAAACTTAATTCAAGCTAAACTGATGCTATGATAATTGATAAGGCAAAAGATGGCCCACAACCTAAAAAAAGAATTCAATTTGAGCTAAACTATGAAAGACACGGAGTGAGAGTAGATTATGGCATTGGATGCAGGCTCTAGATTCAGCAAAAAATATCACAAGATGCTACCATGCTTTAATTATACAGAAAAGCCTCTATGTGACCTAAATCATAATGGACCTCCCAATGTAAAATCAAGAATAAGATGAAATTAGTTCAGTACATTTCATACGTTTCAACTAAACAAATCAACCTATCACAACAAAAACATGTAGCGGGAAATGGGGAAAACAAAAACGAATGGCAAGCTCACCTTTGGAGGACTCCCGGACCAACACAATATGCATTGCCGCATTGTTGGGTGGCAGCTGAAGGAGGAGAGGAGTGAGCTTCCCATTGATAGGGCTACGCGAGCAGATGATTATGTCCTCAAGGCCTGTCTCCTCTTGTAACTTGTCGGTGAGCTCCTCCAAGCTGGTGCCGTTAAATGTGAACGACTGTCCCTCAGCGTCGTCGTCCACATTGCCCTTATCATCTGCAATGTGGTAATGGATTGCTCGTCCTTCCACCTTGTGCAATGGGAGTGAGAAAGAGTCGGAGGACTGACAATACAAGACAATCCAATGTTAATCCTTGTTTGGGCCATCCTAAAAGCTCAGAAATCATGCTAAGAATACATAAGGAAATAGAGATGTGAGAGTTTCCATGTTTAAGAAAGAAGTTCTGAAAATTTAACTACAAAGAACAATGCAAAATGGTCTCCAGATTGATTCAACAGCTCCAAGAAAACCGATCCAGAAAAATCAAATGCATCAGAACAGACAAGACTGGATTTTGGCAATTGCAATGCAGATTGCTTGCCAAGTAGCATACCAAAATCGCGAGGCAATTCACAAGGATTCCCAAATGCATTCTAATGATCTAAACAGAGCACAACCATTACTAATTTAATACACCCCAATTCGTCGGCGCAATGTCGCAAAAAGAACAAGAGCATCCCAAAACGACACCAAAGCGCGGACAATCATTGGTACACAAACCTTGAGCTTGGACAGGTTATGCTCCGGCGGCGGCTGCGCAGCGTTCGAATTCTTCGGCCGGTGGTGCGCCGCGTGCGGTGGAGGCGGCAGCCTCAGCTCGGGCGCGGGAGGCGAGTCTGGCATCGCCGCCTCAGGTGGCCCCGCAGCCTCGGGCCCTGGCGTGAGCACCTGCACGATCTCGACGTCCCAGAGCACCCAGTCCTGCGTGGACGTGCGGTGGGGCACGTCGTGCGTGACGGAGTTCCGCCACGGCGGGACCCCGCCGTTGGCCCGCAGGTAGTTCCCGTACCGCGTCTTGAGGCGCGCCTGGAAGCCGTCGCGCACGGGCTCCCACTCGACGGAGGAATCCATCCTCTCGGGCACGGTCTGGATCACCTTCCGCCCGGTCATCCCGAGCAGGAACGGCTCGTTGGAGGCGGTGAGGTAGCGGCCGTAGCGGCTCCGTAAGCGCACGGCGCCCGCCGCGTGCGACACCGCCTCGACCGCCCACCGGGCATTGGGCGACGCGCCGTTACGGTCCTGCGTGACGTGCAGCTCGTCCTCGTCCGCGAACAGGAACTTGTCGTGGTGGCTCTTCAGCCGCACCGCCTTTGCTCTCTGGAACAGCTCCATCTCACTCACTGCTCCGGCTCGGCTAACCGCTGCTTCTCCGGTTGGTGATTTTGGGGTGCTTTGGCGTGTTTTTAAAGGAAAAGGGGGATTTCTATGGGAGATGAGGAGAGAGCGAGGTAGTAAAATGGCAAGGAGATGCAGGTTTGACGATTTTGCTGCGTTTGGAGGGGCCCTGGCTAGTCGATGGATGGATATTCAGACTTCTTGGGCTGCGCGCGCGCGCGTGTTGGTTTGCCACTGTTTCGGTGGCTCGGAGGAAAATTGTGCTTCCTAGGAAGTATTTTTAAATCATTAAATTTTGTGTACACAGAGCCGATATATTTCATCTCACATATTCAATAAAAAATTCTCTACATAATTTCTTTCTTTACACCACACGTTTATAAATTTTATACAATCTATCATGTCGGTGTTGTTTTCTATAGTTTAATCAAGTAAGACTCAAATTTTCTTTAAGTTGATCATAAAAAAAAGAATTTGATTGAGTTTTTTTCTGTCTAACAGAGCGTTCTAACTTTTTAGTATGGCCTAATATCCACACAAAGATTGTTGGGAGGCTTACAATTTTCTTGTTTTCTTTGTGTTGTTGCATACAAAAGAACGTGATCCGTAGAATGTTTATTTTTCATCGGAAATTTCTGCTTCTCTAGAAAGCTTCTTGGCATAGAGACCTAAATGGTTAGTGCGTAGATTTGTTTGGGTTCATTAGAACCACTGATAAACAGACCCACAACGCTTTTGCTGTTTGATCGAGGGTCTAAGCATGATCGAATTTTCTTGGGATGATTCTTATGCGAGGATGACTTTTAATTGGCATTTCTATCAGAAATTTCTTTCTTATTTTGTTTTGTTGCACGAGGAAGAAGGTGATTTCTCGAATATCTAACCTCCAACGGCGGCGTGATGACCGATGCACATCGACAAACTTGAACGTGTGGTTAACGTCTGCTCAGTGTGATGGGATGTGCGCGTGCTCGAGGAGGAACCGAACGATGGGCAAGCGTGCAACGAGGAATGCGTCGTCGCTGGAAACGAAGCAGGCACGATAAAATGTGGTTTTGCAAGTCTTATCAAAATTAAAATCGTCTGATCTTACTCACAAATTTTTAAATCTAACAAGTCTATGGAATAAAAGACCCACTATCACTGAGAAGTGTTTGCAGTGCATACGTGAAACGAAATCGAAGGCGTAAGGTCTACGATCGGCGTAAGTGTGTGTTGTCAGTAAGTGCGACACGGACTCACACGTTAGCCAATATCATTGAAATCTGGGTCCCACAATCAGCGTCCCCACATGTCAGTTAGAGGGTTAGATCTGTTTCCCTCGCACGCGAGCGAGGCGCATGACCCTACCTGACACGTAAACCGCGTGAATGCGCCAATCTCGATTTGTTCACACACGCGTATGATATTAAACGTGAGTCGTTGACGGGTGAGTCTAGTGACGTTTGACTCTACTTGTAAATGACACATAACATACATGACCATTGAAGTTGTTTAAAAATCGAATGAATATTTAAGTCTCCTCGTTACCGCACACAGAGAGAATGATAGGTGGAACCATTTCTGCTGTGACCCACTGTTATATTTTTTAGTACCGTTGAAAAAGAACGGTTTAGAATTTTTCGGTAAGGCTATCTATGAGTGGTGCAAAATTTTTTGATAGATTTTAATATTTACTTGTCATATTATTTAGAACAAAATAAGAGTTAAATTATTAGAAATTTGGTTTTTGTTTGATTTTCTGAGATTATTCTCACACGCATAACAGAGAATATTCTCTTTAAAAATCAAGTAAAAGCGAGGACAAAAAAAATTAAATAGGAGATTCTTAACCATTAAAACATACAAACTCATGGAAGTAAAACTTTAATCTTTGATATAGCTAAATAAATAGGACAAAAAAAATTATTGAGTTCCCAAAATTATTTCATCCATCAATCGAGTGCGCCTCGTTTGTCCTCGTCAATTATTGACAGCAGGAAAGAACGCGTACTGTGACCTCCCAGTGAGCACTTTGGCTAGTTTGGTTTGACCTGGAATCTATCTAGCCACGCCAAACCGCCAACCTGTTTCGTGGCCCATCCAATCCAAATCATCAAATCCGACTCAGCGTGCACTCAACCACACAAAGTGATTATCAGTTACGTTCGCTCGTTCTTTCTTTCTTATTTAATTTCAGAAAACTTGTACGCCAGGATGGGCACGGCTACCGGGCTCTCCTCTTCCTCTTAAACAAGAACGCGTCCCCGGATTCCAAAATCTTAACAATTAAGTATCATCCATCTACGTCCCCATCAGTGTTAAATAATGTTTCGCATCTTCTATTACTCAGCGATTGATACATCTCCTTGATCTGCACCTAACAATCTTTAATCTACACTCTCCATTTTGATTTTGTAAAAATTTTATAAGAATAGTCTAGTACGTGAAACAAGGCTCATCAATATACTAATTATTGGTCTCTGTTTTTTACTTTTTTTTAAAAAAAAACGATCTAATTTAATTTAAATTTATTAGATTTACAAATCCAACAAATCAGTGAAAAGGGATTTAAGTTTATTTAATACTTCTACTTTGAATAAGAGTTCAGTTTCAACTTTAAAAGATAAATCCAAAATTGAAACTCCCTGTTTGACCTGAATTTCGTTGGTCTAATACCGGATAAGCATGGCAGAATGCACCCACTACTGTTGTTTTCGTCATTTGCTGCTACCGCTGCATGGGACCAGTACAAGAATCAACTGTAAGGTTATGAATCATCTTTAAGTGTGAGTTATTGTTAGATGGGGACAGAAGGGTTTGGTCTTTGGAGCCATGTACGTGGTAACTAGTCGACTCCTCCGCGTGTTGGAACCAGGTTAAAAATAAGATTGGATCTGGGGTTCCTCGACCTCACCTGTTGGTTTGCCAGAGACGGCGACTGGCGCAAACTAAGCGCTATCTCGATTTTCCTAAAAAATCGTGAATCAGTCAAAACAAATGAATCGCTCATACATCAGATCAATATAAAATAAATCCGTTAAGTAGAATTAAAGCCCTGGTTTGGCCAATGTTCAGAACCTAACTGGAACTATACGGCATTCATATGTCCATATTTCTATAAAAAAGTATCTCATATTTTTCATTTCCAAATGACCCCCCTTGTTTCCACAGCAATTATTACCTTCTCAACGTTCCAGGCTTTGCTTCGACTCCACGCAGAAGAAATTGAGTAATGACGAACCTTATAAAGGCAAGATGGATGATTAGGCAAAAAGACCAAAAGGACAGCCTTTTAGAAATATCCAATATGGTACGAACGTCTAAGAATACCAAGCCCACAAGAAACATACAGCTGAACAGCACTTTAATGCGAAAAGAATATAGATGAAAACGACGTGATGTCTTCAAAACGTTCTTAGGCAGGACGCACTGCTACTTGGGAACGATCTCGTCGGTCCAAGTACCAGATTCATATAAACCACCGATACAGTTCTGCCATATTTTGCAAAGATGCAATTCCTATTTGATTTTCGACTTTAGCACATTACCATTCTATCAGGAACAAGAACAAGAATAAGGGAATCCAATCTGGTAGAATCTCGTTGTCGGTGGTGTCTCGATTGTGAGGTGTTAGCTTGGGTTTTCACTAATTCTTCTCCACCTTCCTCACTAAACCTCTCTCTTGTTCTTCTCTATCTTCTGCCCTTCAGTGCCGTGATTCTTGTTATTTCACAATAGTAGCAAGTCTGACCCTTTGGGGCGTGATACATTCATAGGATCAAGCATGTCCATATAAGTGACTATGGTAAAATAAAGCCAACTCATACAACTATAAATAGCTGGCATTAACAAACATAGGCACTACAACCCAGGGTCTGGATTGACATAAGTGGGCGATAAATAATCATAGCATTACAAGCAAAATTGGACGTATCCTCGCAGGGCTGTGAGGTTTGTGGAGATGTTCTCAGAGATCTATCATCTTTGACAAGCTGGTATCAATCACCATTTTGCTGTCTCCACGCACCCAACCCACTTAAGTATCCTTGGTTTTGTTCACGCTGTGTTGCAAAAACTTGGCACGATACTGTTCCACCAGCGATTTATCCACGCCCCCTTCTCCAGTCACTTCTTTTCTAATCCTTCTCGCACCTTTTCCTCTCTTTTGCTCCAAAGGACCATCTTTTCTGTTTTTGCTTTTATTCAGAGTAATGGTCTGTTCATGTTCATTGGACACAGTTCGCTGCATCAAATAAAACAGAAACCATTTTTTTTTATATTTCACTGCAATAAGATGGAATATTATTGTGTTGTATCAAGAAAGATGCCTATAGATCTTACATTCCCCACAGCACTTGGTGTTGCATCCGTTCGATCTCCATCCAACCTAATGGTTCCCTTATTTGACTTCCGTGCTCTTTTCTCAGGCCTTTTATCTTTCCTTCTACCATCTGCTGCACTTTCGCTACTGTCTCCGGCAACTGGAGGATCCTCCACAGGCCCTTCACCAGACTCGGATAATTTCGATGGTCTATCACGTGCTTTTCGCTTATTTCCTTTCCTGAAAGTCTTTTTGTCATTTGATTGAGGGCCATCAGTTGCAAACTGATGTCCCAGAGGCCTCTGCTGATGAACTTCAGTAGCTTCTTCTGACTTGTTGCAACGCTCCTTCTGAATCTTCTGTAGCCTCAGTTTCTCAACATTCTCAAGTGCGAACTCCACAATTGGACGGCGCTCTGGACCAAAAGTTTCTGCAAAGAATGAAAAAAGATGACAAATGATGCCTAGAAACAAGTCATCCTGTTCATCATCAACATGCAAGAAAACAGGGACAAAAAAAATGTAGAAACAAATGGGTAAAACACTGTTACACTGATTAGAAAGAAATAATGTATCTTGATGTTCTTATTCTCGGAACAAAAAATTATCTCCAATGTTTGCCCAGCCATTCAGCATTGTTGCATAAAAACCATATGGTGAGCAATAAACAATACACTGCCATTGCCAGCTACATCAAACAGCAGTATGAAATGCAGAAAGAATGACAGCTTACATTTGCAAGAGCAACAGTAAAACAAGATTTAACATACATGCAACGCCAGTACAAGATACAGACAAAGTGACGTAACATTTTTCCAAGTGTTAATATCGTACACAGCAAAAAAAAAACCCATGCATATATTTTTTTTTTGGCATATATACTAAATGCTACATTGATTTATAATGTTTGGTTTTGTTTATCAAATTTTCCTAAAGTTGTTAAAAGTTAAATTTGACAGACTTCGGAGCATATACTCAAATGAGCACAGCTTCACATACTAAAAAGATTCTTACAAATTCTTTACAAAATATAAATGAATGGTGCACATCAAGGATAGGTATAGATCAGGGGGTAGGTGGATGCAGATCAAGGTAGGTATAGAATGCGAGTAATTGTGTGGGCGTTGACCAGTTTATGTAAAAATTTTGTAAGAAGTTTTTAGTAAATGTGGTCTTTCTGTATTCAAACATATAGGTGTGCTAACCCAACAGTCTTTTGTAAACCATAAGCTAGATTATACACCATGTACATAAGGTTCAAAAGGTTATTATTGTATTAACAATAATAATATCAAATTGTTCGTGCTGTATATCTGCGCTTGTTAGAGTAAAAAAACATCTCCAATGGCAATATAGACCAACACTTCACTAACAAGTGTTTGAGCCATGCCTAACTCATGTTGTAACAAACTATACACCAAGTAAGAGTGTTACTGCATCCTAAGTGATGAAGCAATCAGTAAAATGCAGAAAGAATTCTACTTGGGACGAAAATGCAGAAAGAATAATGATAACCGACAAAGTGACAAGAGAAAGGGTGGAACGATCAGCAAAACCAAATGACTGCAGTAATTCTATTTGGGGTGAAGAATGTGGGCACTCATCAGACATGTTCCAATAAAAGTGGTTGTGATGTAAAATAGTACCAGGATTGTTGTTTAGAACCCTTAGGGCCACAAGAGCATGCTGATGTTCCTGAAAATCAACAAAGGCTACCCCACGGGAATGCTTCTGTATACTTCCCTCGCCTTTCTTTTCATTTTTCAGAATATTTACCTGATCAAGATAGATGTACATTATAACAAGATACTTAGAAAACAAAGAATAATACACTTGAAAAAAAAAATTCCATGAAACCTTCCGAATGACAGGATTTTGCTTGTGGGCACGAGAAAGGACTGCTTCCCTACAAAGCTTCTTTACTCCATTAATGTTCATAGTCTTTGGCAAATTGTAGATAATAAGCCTTGTTCTAGACACATGAAATTTTGGAGACTGAAGCATTTCCGTTTTCCTTCTAGCCAACCTACAAGACAGAACCAGAATCGTTTCTTTTATGCATTGATTATGAGATTTTTACAAATGCTTGAGAGCATATTAAGATGGCATAGTTTCAAGGTAAGTACTGGATATACCATTAACAAAAGGACTAAAAAAACCTATGAAGATGGATATTGAAAATATTGGTGGACAAAAACATAAGTCTACAAAAGAAGGTTTTCAAGTCAAATAGAACTATCAAATACCATAAAGAACACAGTATAATAAATAAGAATTAGGAAAACAAATTGTCGTGTTCATACAGGTTCAAGCATTTTTTTTTTTTAGAGGACACAACAGAATTTTTTTTTAAAAAAAAAAGATCATCCGAAAGAAATATAAGGTTAGTCACCACATAAGAGCATACCAAATTTGCATAGAAAACTATACAAACAAACAGGATGTGATTAGATCGATAATATAATCATATACAGAACAGGTCGAAATAACAGCAAGAGCTATGATGACAATGATATAAGACAGTACAACATCACAATGAAACATGTCTGGATGTATGCAAGAAAAGAAAAATGCAGTTGTCTTTAAAGCATGAAGAAAGCATCCAAAAAAGTCAAAAGCATCCTAAGTCACTGGAAGGGATGAAAGCCATAAAGCATTAGAAAGACTACAGAAATGACTAATGATAAGTTTGTCTAAGTGCAAATAACTCCAAACTATGATATCCATGCAATGCAATGAATGTGTGATTTGCATTACGTTGAGTATTTCGTTCCCCAAGTAACATGAAAGAAAAGTAGGAAAAAATATCTCATCAGTGGATCAAAATCATGGCATTGTCTAAAATAATAACAGCTGTATAAGTAACATAATGCCCCATAAACTACAAGCTAAAGAGTAAAGACCAGCACTTACCAATTGCGCTTATTCATGTCGGCATCTGATACACCTTCTGCAGCTGGTGTTCCAGAAAGTATTTCACCTTCCTACTTCAAAATTAAACTCTCAGGCAGGAAGAGAAGTAATATCTTATGCCAAAAAAATACAATCAAATTAACAGTAAATAACCCCTTCATATCAAGCATTTAAGTTTTATATAATACAGCATCCACCAGAATCTAATTAAAGAAAAAAATTGTTATGGCATTAGTGGTTGGCAATGACAGGATGCAGCAAGGTATAGACCCCACACCTTGTCACATTGTGATAACTAGCAGTAGAGGTGGAAGTAACAAGTGTCATCTGAATGTATGGTAACTTGTTATAGACAGGTGGAACTTCTTGTGAATAACTTAAACCATTGACAGGTGGAACTTCATGTGGACACTCAAGATAAGCAAAATAGACCAAAACAAATGGCAGAGCAAGAACATCATATGGATGAATTGAACTTCAGTTCTAGCAAGATTGAATAGATAGAATGGGCATACTTACCTTAGCTAAATAAAGGTTGCGTCGATCCTCAACCTCATTCTTTGCCTTGTCAACTGCCTTTTTGTGAGCTGCCTCTTTGTCCAACGCTTTCAAAATAGTAAGTGCCCTGCTCTTCATAAAAATTCCTAAACCAGGAACCGCATATGCAGCAGAAATTGCTGCATCAGCTGCCTCTGCCGTAGCAAACTTCAGAAAACCTGTTCCTCTGGGTCTTCTGCATGGATAATGCAGAAGTCATTAGCATAAAATAAGCCAAGTAAATGTTCTGTGATTGATTTGTCTTAAACAAAATGAAAAATGAGGGTGTCTCTACCCAGCTGGTCAAACATACTTTGTGAGTTTATGAAGAACAGGGAAAAAAGATTCGACCTTCCCAAATACTGAGAACCGCTCTGTTACCTCCTCGTTACTTATATCGAAAGGAAGGTTGCTTATAAATATTGTCTTATCCAAATCAGTATCTTCTTTCTTTGGTTTTGAAGCAGGCATAGTGTTTTCAGTCTCCTTTACACTTTTAGATTTATCCAACTTGCCAGCTGTAGATAAATGGGACTTCTTTTTGTCTGATGTGTCATCTTTCATTTCAGTATCTGTATCAACATCAGAACTTTCAACACCAGATGGTTCAGACTTATTCACCGATGACTTAATCAGGTTCTCCAGAACTTTTCTACAAATATCTACTTCAGTTTTGAAATCATCCTCAGCAGGAAGATTTCCAGTCTCCTGATCAATTTCACAGTCATCATCTTCTCCAACAAGATCTTCAGAGGTCTCCTCATCGCTGCCCTTGTCACATACATCTGCAAATTCTGAAACATTCATGAGATTGTGACTCCCAATGTTTTAACTTGAAAACACAAAGCATTTATAAGATTATGAGATGGCACCAAATGTAGTAAAGGCTAAATACAATAGCTGGGTATGTGACAAGAGAACAGCCTATTTTTAACAAATATATATGCCCATGTCCTCAGAAACTATAGTCAGGAACCAATAAAAATTTTGGTCAAATATCAGGAGTGAATAGTTTACACAGTAGCTGTTTACGGTATCATTCAGGTAAATAGAATGTTGCATGAGCTATTAAGGAATTAATTCTAACTTTATATAATGGATTAATTGTTCAATACAAAATTACACCATAATGACTGAAGAATGAATCAAGGAAAGAATTAAATCACCGTTACAAGAGATTATATTTACCATCATCATTGGCATCAGATTTTGCAGCAACTGTGTAAACTTTCTTTGGAACAGCCCAATCAACAGCTACAGTTCTCTTTGCAACAACTTTTCCATTAACATTTTTTATGGCCTGATTCAGAAAAGAACTACAGCACATAAGAACTTCCTGTGGATTTTATTATCCTTACTCAAAAGGGTACTGATCATACATTTTCTGCGTCCTGCTTGCGTGTAAAAGAGACAAAAGCAAAGCCTTTTGATATCCTGTATAAGAACAAAAGCAACAAATCTATCATATCTTGCAATTTGCTTAAACCACTGCAGGATTAAGTGCCAAACATACCCCTCATCAGATCTATGTGGGATTGACACGTCCCAGACAAATCCTGCAGCACTAAACATATCCATGATCTCCTTTACTGCAATCTGAAATAATTCGGTATTAGTACGCATGCAATGCTGCATAGCTTGTCATTTACCTGCTCCAGAAAATAAAGTTTGGAGCAGGCATATGTTGCATTTAATCGAGCACCTTAAATGGTAGATTCCTGACTATCACTCTCCATTTCCTGATCTTTGAACCCTGAATAGCGACAAACAAGTTCATTCACTGGCAAGTAAAATGAGGAACAGATATGACGTGCAAACAGTTGAATGGATACATGATGCTAGAGGCTCTTCACACAGACAATCATGCATCTCTTGGGAACTCATCAATCAAAAAATTTTGGCTTTCATGTAAATCACATGCCGTGTTCTACTTACACTAAAAGCAATTGTAATGTGATACAGATATGGAATCAATGAGAGGATCTTTTCAAATTGAAGGAGAGAAGGGAGGGTTTATTAACTCAGTTGCTACAGATGACTCATTGTATACTTGCAGTTTACTTCAGATATTGGAATTTCAACTTTATTTCAATAATTTTCTAAGCGATACCTATGAAATAATTGCAGCACTGCAGATAAAGAAAATGAAAGAAAACAGCTTACCTCTCCACCAAGTTGACGGGCCCAAACAAGCCCACCTTCGACCTCCTTATGATGCAAGTGAACAACAGAATCCCAAGCTGATTTGACACTTGCAAAGAGTACAGCTGCTGCATCTGATGTGCATCCATCTCGGGCGAGACCTGAAATAGACAACAGTCATATACTATGGTTAAGGCAGTTTAGAGAAGATTTGTTAGTCGTAACAAACAAAAATGTTCACCAAGTGTCCCATTAACAAAACTATAAGTTCTCAAAAAGAAAGAACATTAAATATGTATTAGGTGCCAATTTGAAATTTAAATTTGACAGTGTACTATGAACTCCATTAACTTCTCTATAAACAATACGGTGTTACTCTATATAAATAAACAAACTGATCCAAATAGTCAGCAATTCATTACAAGATATTTTAATTACTGTTGCTGCACTCACTTAAGGCCCTTCCACCAGATTAAATGGAAATAGTGGAACATACAGATACAAATGTAACATTCAAAGAATGAAGACATAAAAGAACATACCATGGAGCTCCATTTCCCCCTTCTGAAGAGGATAATTTACAGAGACTACTGTGCCAATCTCTCCAGCCTGACGAAATACTTCACTCGCCATAACAAAGTCCCGAAGTCCACCAAATATCACAGTTTTTGCAACCCTTCATCATTCAGAGATTAAAAGCACCAGTCAAGTTTAGTAAACTGAAAAGGATAAAATAACCCCAAATATGTTCTAGGCTTCTAGTTAACAAAAATTACTCTTATATCTGCCATATAAATTCAAGTATACCACTCATATCTATCATTTGGATCTCTTCTTTAGTGCAAGATAAAAAGGTACAGATATAAGAAATATCTCGGAAAAAAGTAGCAGACTGGGGTAACAGAGCCCCATTTTGTGGAAGGAAGAGCAAGATCTAAAATAAGGGAAATGTATAACATAAAATATGCTCCTTCCATTTCACAATATAGATCCAGTTTTGTCATGTTGTGTTGTTTCACAATATAGGTCCGGTTTTGTCATCTTGTGTTGTTACACAATATAGCTACTTCAGGAACACAAGACCATATTAAGTGCATTTCTTCTGTTTTACCCATGCTGAGAGAGAGAGAGTAGACTGGTTTAATCATATCCATTACTTCTTTTAATATAAGTTGCATGGTTGGACCGTGATTTTACACATCCTAAATTCTTGTGCACAAGGCCTCTTGGACCTATTTTGTGAAACAGAGGGAGTTTTTGAATTTAAGTTGGTCACAGCTTCTTGAGAATACGCAACAATGAACTACAGAGACGTTCCAGTCCACACCTTTGCTTTTCAGAACTTTTCACTTTATCAGTGTTGCCATTGATGGCTGCCTTCACTACTGGAGTATCCTTGGTCAACAACTGTGGTGTTCCTAGTTCAAGATAATGTCTTGCCTCAGAAAATTTAAGTATTGAGAACCTTGAACAATGAAAAAAAAAAATGCAGAAATCAAACAACTTTCTAATAGTACCTGATTCTGCTGTATGAGAGGTTTCCTTATCTTTTCTGGGAGTAGATATATCGGCTGCCTCATTTTTGGTATCCAAGTCCTTGGCTTGCACTGGTTATAAAGGAAAACAGTCATAAGCCAGACCATCAGAGCCTCAGTCCATTGAATTCTAAAAGCAACAAAGTTCTCAAGAGAAAAGCCTTACCATTCTCCTTCTTTTGCAAGCGTTCCTTCAGGGGAGCACGATGCATTGCCAGCTTGACTCTGATTTTCCTACCAGCAACAGCTAATCCATTCTTTTGTTGAATAGCTCTCTCAGCATCTTGAACAGTTGCACTGGTACCAATGGAACAAATTAAACCAGCAAAACTAATGCACATTCAATACCAGCTTATGTCTGGGTGACTATCAGCAGAAACATAATTCTTGATGAATGTGACGGCCCTGACTTATGGGAGAAACTAAGTGAACAGCAATAGTTTTAATAAGAATTGGCTGGCTGTAGAACCTGTTCCAATTGCTGTGAGGCTAACTACACTGAAAGACCAGATAATTCAACATTTAGTTCATGACTGATCTAGCCTAGCCACAAGACTGTTAGTGTTTTAACCTAAAGAGAGTGTGCGACTTATACCAGCCCAAGCTTCGCAATGAACAACTAGTTCGAGTGTCAAATTATTCATTATAAAAACAGCCACTCACACTACTTTGCAGTAACAAAGGAAACACTTAAAAGACCCGTACATAGCAAAACAAATCCTCAGAAGCGAGTTCTGAAACTTACAATTGCACGAACCCGAAGCCGCGACTTGTCTCCGATCCTGCATTGAAACATACAAAACCCGATAAGCAAAATTCTGCCATCACAAGCAAAAGCCAATGTATTCCCAGCTAAACAGCAATCAAATTGTCTCACTCCACTCACCTTTCGGCGTCACCATGAAGCAGCGCCTCACCGGACCGACCTCGCTAAACACCGCCTCGAGCTACATACAGAACAACAAGACAGGCCACGTCTCACACTCGAAACCCAAAACACTAAATCCTAAGCTCTTAGCTATGTACAGAAGGTTAAGACTGAAGAGCTCGCGCTTACATCAGAAGAGTTGAAGGTGTAGGGAAGGTTGGAGACGAAGACGGTAGAGGGAGTGTGCCCTCCGGCCGCTACGTTTCCTTCTACGGCGGCTTCTCCGCCGCCGCCGCGCTGCTTCGGCTTACCCATCGCCGGCGCTGGAGAGGAAGACGTGTAGGAGTTAGTATGAGACGTGTGGTTCAGTTGGGCTAGGGTTTAGAGTTTCAAGCCCAAGGGAAGTGATCGTGTGGACTATGTGGGCTGAATTGTCAATGTTCCAATTGGGCCCATTTGGATGGGCTGATATCAACCGCAGATCAAATCCCGGAGTGCACGTGGGCTATTTATATCGGTGGAATTTGATTATATGATCTAATATTCTATAAAAAAAAAATCGTGCAAATTAGCAACTCCATTTTATGAAAATGTTGCATGGTTACACAGTTTTATTCTTAGATGAGGCACAAAAGTTCTTTTTTGCAGAGTTCTTGAGTTTTGTGTGGAATTAGTATTTTTTGTATGTGCTAATAGATTGATATATGTTATTTCTTATTTTGCATACATTTTTTTTCATTCTTAAATCAAATTTTTTTCTCATATATAGTCATTTAGAGTTCACTTAATTTCTTCCTTGATTTCTCCAAATGCAACAACGAGACAATGCCACTTACTAATCGCAAGTGAAAGTGGTGAGCACGGGCAATGATTGACAGAAGGATTGTGGTTGGGTGGCGAGGCAATGGCGGCGACATCGGCGTAGGGCAGTGGGGGAGAAGAAGAGGTTGTGGTGGTGGTGAAAGTAGAGATCGGGAGGAAGAGGAAGAGAATGAGGGAGAAAAGATATAAGAGGAATGGAAGGTGAAAATTAAATTAAGTTTGGATATATGGTATAAATGGTATAAGTATTTTAAGAAAAAAATCTGACACCTATACCTAAAGAACTCCATACTTTTTTAGATCTTGCATGCCCATTTTTCTTCATCATTGTGATAAAACTCTTTACTTTTGAATATAGCCTCTCTAAATTTTCATTCATCCCCTACTTAATTTCATTAATGATGACAAGTGTGCAACAAGATAGTTGTATCAATGTTGGCCGCAAGTAGTAGCGACTAACGTGTGGGGTATGGAGTGTGCGTGGGGGTTAATCGATTATGTGTAGGTAATGTCATTTAGAGATGGCAATGGGGCGGAGATATAGTACCCGTTCCTCGCTCTTGATACTCACTGGGGTCTCAATATCTGCTAAGGGTCCCGATGCCTATGGAGAAAAGAGGACAAGGGTGACACAGGCCTGCGTGGAGGAAGGAGGTAGAAGGGCGATATGGGCCAGCACGAAGGAAGGAGGGAGGAGGGTGGCGGACCGACATGTTTTTTCAAGTTAGGGGTGGATTTTTAGGTTTGGGTATTGAATCCACTTATTCGGTCTGAAAAATATCCGCGGGGATTAATTTTTTCTCACCCCACTCCGGCGAATATTGATTTCCTCCATACTTGTCCTGTTGCCATCCTTAATGTCATTGCCACTCTCAACACTAATGTTTGATTAGTTGTGATTAATTGGTTAATTATCTAACCAATGACTATTAGGGATGGGAGTTTACATAGAGAAAGGGTGGTTGGTGTGGTAGGAAGAAGAAGAGGAAAAAATAGAGTCTAAGAATTTAAATTAATAACATAGATGTACAAAAAAAAAAAAAAAACATTCACATGCTTCCTATTTATCTTAAAAATAATTTATGTTAATCTATTACCAAAAAAGCTAACTGCCATATCTGGAAGGAGTATGCAATTGCGACATAATAACTTTGGTGTAACCAGCACTAGCCAAGAAAGAAAACGAAGTGTGTCGAAATCGGACTTGATTTAAGCTCTGTAGTAACTCTTGCACCTCTAGGGGAGCGGGTGGTGTAGAGGCTACAACACAATGACGAAACGAGTGGAGAAGTAAGCGGATGGACATAGGCGGCGGCGCAGCGCTCGCCTGCGCCTTCCGCTCGCCTTCTCCAACCCCCTCCTCATCGTCTCCGGCTTCCCACTGGCCGCATCTTCTCCAGGCCCGGCGCGGCCCGGCCGCTGCCGTCATGGGTCCTCGCTTCCTCCTGCCACAGAGGCGCTTCAGGCAGAGAGCCAACGCCTATCTTGTTTTTTTATTATTATTTTTGGGTTCGTTTCGGTTTTCATTAGAGACGGAGTTTGGCTGCCCCGCGCGCGAAGTGTTCGACGAAATGCTTGGACCAAAAACACTTCGTTATTGAGAAGCCTAAACATTTGAATAATACAAAGGCAAAGGTTGTGCCTTGGTGAAGTGCACATTTTGTACCTGCCGCGGTTTCCAACCACGGTAGGAGCTGCTGCAATGCCCTGCAACCTTCCACGGTGGCTTGTGCCTGCCGTGCTGGCCAGTTGCCTACCGCAGTTCGCTAGTTGTTTTTGCAAATGCCGCAGATTCTAGGCTGTTTTTGTATCTATCTTTTCTTGGTGTTATTCATAAAAAAACGGTCCAGTGCTACCGAGCTGTATCCCCGCATGCACATACCATGTTCTTGTAGTTGTTAAGGGCAGGAAGTAGAATACCAATTAAATGTGGAGGTCTAAATTTTAGTTCAGCATGATTGCATGAACGAAACTACCACTTAAGGTATATTATTGTTTGGTAAATACTACATTCTGCACGTGTATAAATATAGTAACAACACATATGACTTGTCTTCTTGTTGTGCAGGGTAAGGAAGTTTTCTCGAATTGTTGTCCTTTTCTTGCTCAAGGAAAGAAGGGTGTAGTGCCTAGGATCACCCTAGGAAGGGCATGTGGGGTGGGCCAAGCACAAGACACAGAAAGAGAGAGAAAATAAAAGAATTTTAAATTTATAATATGTAAAAACTTTTGTATGGCCACCATATTTGACATGTGCCCTACTTAAGGTTCACCAATCTCCTATAATTTAGTGATCTACTAGTGGTTAAAGGTATATAAGCACTAACAAGCCCATATGTCACCTCAAGTTGGTTTTTGATTTTCCAGTGTTCACATGGTATGTTGGATCCACCTAAAAGTTCACGACTTCCCCTAGCATTCACTAATCCAATTAGAGTACAGAGCACTTACAGACATAAATTGCTTCGAATAAAATTAAGTTTAGTCAAGGTAAGCTAAGGTTGAGCTTATCCTCCTAGGATGGTATGCCTTGCTTCTCTTTCTGATTCCCTTGGGTCTAGCTTTATTTGCTGTGTATTTTCTCAACCGCTCCTTTTTAGAACGCTTTTCCATCGAAATCATTTTCATTCACTTAGTTGATGGATTCATTCCCATCCAATTACCAATTGGCTTCCTTGCTCTCAAAAATAAAAAAAGAAGTTTTTTGGTTCAGTGATGTTGTCATTTCCATGCACATCTACCTTGAGCTTGGTTGTTTACCTTTTAATTCTATAATGTTTAGTGACTTCTTTTTAGACTTTGATTATGCACTTACTATTGCAGTCAAAACATGCTTCTGGATGTGAATAAGGGACACAGAATGTACTTATTGAAGACCTTCATCTCATTTGAACGTTCAGGGATTAAGCTGAACACCAAAGATGTAATGAAAGATAAGCTCCTCATAGATTGTGGAGAAGACCAAGATTGTGTGCTTGGTAAGTGCTATATGGATGTTTTTCATCATTTTCAAGTCCCGAATTACTGCAATGATTTTGCAAATAAAGTCTACATTAGGTTCTTTTTTGGTGGTGGTTATTGCATGCAAAATTTCATTTCTGGCATCTGTATATCCATAATAATTGCTCGTTAAAGTATGCAATAGTCTTTGGTACTTAGTTGGATCTCCAATTAAATATTGGAGCATGCCAATTTTGGCATCCAATGCCTTTTTTTTTTGTGACAAAGGATGCCTTGATAGATTAAACATGCAGATCCTAAGCCATGAGCTGCAGAACGAATGTCAAATTACATTTTAGGACTCCCCTGGACAGGAACTTATTAGCTATTGTGGTATGGTATGTTCTTCCTTTGCAGAGTGACAAAGTTTAGAAAATACTGAATAGTGTTTGCAATATCATTTTTCTCGAGACAAATCTCCATTCGGAGAGCAAGCTGCTGCCTCATTGGGAATATAACTTTATTAATATAGCATCTAGTAACATCAAAAAGGAGATAACAAAAGATTATGACAGATGTCACATCCTAAAGAGCAGAACAGAAACGAGATAAAAACAACAATCACTTAACCAAAGTCCCAAACTTTCTCCACTAGATATTGCATAATTTGTTTGCTGTTTCATGTTCTCACACTTGCTGCTGCTTACAATCAAGCATTATTAAACTGTACCCCTTAAGTGTTCTCATGGTACTGGATCACATGTTTTTGTGCTTGACCTTTGATCATGTTGCACTAATCAGTGATGCTCTTCATAGCTTTCTGTTTTGATGCATATGTCCAACTTGGTCTGAACATTCAATGCACATATCAGGTGGCATAGTTGCATTGGGGAAGTTTGACGCCCTTCACATTGGCCATCGGGAATTAGCAATGCATGCATCTAAAGCAGGAAATCCTTTTCTTCTTTCTTTTGTGGGAACGGCTGAAGTACTTGGCTGGGAATATAGGTGAGCTTACAGGAAAGTTTTCATAACTTTCCACAGATACCGATTCTTGCTAAGCCTTGGCCCCAAATTAAAGAGGGCATGCATAATTTCACGGAAAATCATTAATGTATTCCTTTTGTATAGGCCTCCTATAGTTGCTCAATGTGACAGGAAGCGAGTCCTTTCCTCTTGGGCGCCATACTGTACAAATATGGTGCCTCTTGAATATCAAGTTGAGTTTTCGAAGGTCAGATATCTTACTCCCCAGCAATTTGTTGAAAGGTTATCAAAGGATCTTAGAATAAAAGGTGTCGTAGCAGGTACAGACATGTTTTCTCTTACAAGTTGAATACTGCACTGTACCACTATACCTTTTAGTAATTTATTTGGTCATGTGCTATGACAGGTGAAAACTATAGATTTGGGTACAAAGCATCTGGTGATGCAACTGAGTTGGTGAAGCTATGTGAGGAGTTTGGTTTGAGTGCATTCATAGTACGGTCCGTCATGGACACAGCCAAAAGATCTTATAATGGCGCAATGACCAGTGTAAATTCAAGTGATAAAGGACAAGTGTCTTCCAGTCGTGTTCGCCATGCTTTGGCAATGGGAGACATGGAATATGTGGCTGAACTATTAGGGAGAAAACACCGTCTTGTGGTAACAATTAATGAACACTGCCTTCAGCAAAGGAAAAGAATTGTGATCCCTAAATCTTGTGTGTTGAACCTGCCACCTGCTGATGGTGTGTATGATAATTGTGACCTTGTTGATGGAGGGCATCTTGGACTATGCAGGGTGATCATTAACTCTGAAACCGTCGATATTAAGTTGGAAGACGAAAACAGTTTGTCACCTAACCACACTGGAGAAGGTCAACAGTTAGGTATTGAGTTTGGATGATTTAGCATAAAACTTCATTCATGATTGGTGGGAGATCAGTTTTCGCAGGATTTGTTTGATCATCTTCGAGAGGATTTCAGTTGATGCCAACAGAGTAACAGACAGCAAGGATTTTGCTTTTTGTTTTTGATTACAAATAGCTAGGAAACTAATAGAAGAACAAGGATCATCATGTCTAACTTCATCTTCCAGATTCATGAAATGGTCATTTACCAACGGCTGTTGCATATATACAGCAAGAACCAAAAAAAAGGGGGGGATGAGAGTAGCATCTTGGATTGGCAAATAAAGAAATGACTGGTTTCTGATCACCTGTATCTGTGAAGTTACAGCTGGGATGCATCGTTCAACTCATAAGTTAAGAGGCATGCAAGGACAGTTGTTTCTACTCTCTCATACATTGTACCCTGTACATCTAAGGGTACTTTGCAGTCTTCCCCCTCCATTGCTAGACGGTGGCATGCACTATTGCAGCATTAGTGATTACAATTTTTTGTTGTGATAGTGTTTGATTATTATAGTAGCAATTGGTCCTGATGAAATATTTCGCATCCTTCCAGGTAACTTGCTTTTTTCAAACAATATTGCAGTGTTTGTTGGTAGGTACTAATATGTATTGCTAGTACACTAATTCTTCAAGCAACTAACTGAGCAAGTCCATGCCTTAAGGCTCTAAGGGGGTGTTTGATTGGTACTGCAAGATGCTAAATTTTGGTCATGATCAAATGTGTTGAAGAGACTCATTAAACAAATATGGAGCATAATTGTGTTTGTAAGTACTAGTATCCCTCGAATATCTGAGAGGCTGCTATTGGAATGGGAGATGATCTTGGCCATCTTGGGCTGCTTGTTGTCTCATGTTTTGGTTTGAATCGTCGGTGTTTCAGTTCCAAGCATTTGAGATAGGAAATACTGAGATTCAGAAGAACTTCAGCACTCGGCTAATTATTATGTCATATGAACTATGGTCCTTGTTGCTCGAAAGGGCAGTATGCAGGTACAGATA
The DNA here is from genome assembly GCA_019359835.1 of Pharus latifolius. Classification (NCBI taxonomy): domain Eukaryota; kingdom Viridiplantae; phylum Streptophyta; class Magnoliopsida; order Poales; family Poaceae; genus Pharus; species Pharus latifolius. The sequence goes on along the minus strand of CM033321.1, from coordinate 91,223,339 downwards.
ACAAGTAGCTAAGTTAATGTTAACCATACTACACCAGCACGGTTCAAAGCATTCATAGGTACAAAACGATCGAAATGTCCGGTCAGATGAAAAAGATAATGTACTTTTTTTAAGTGTTGGAAAAACTAAATTCCATGTACTTTGCCAAAACCACAACAATGACATTCCGTTTTCACAAGTTATGATGTCCAGACCTGTGCTTCTCAAGGAGACAAGCTTATTGCTACCTGACTAACCAACAAAATACCAACGAAGAGAGATCCATTTCAACCATGATACCTTGGGCCCGGAATATCAAATTCATAGTTCATATGAACAACTTTTGGTCGGAGCCTCGGAGGCAGCAGAAATTGACAGCTTATTTTTCACAGAAATTTGCGAACCCAAAAAATAACTATTCCTTGGTAAAACAAAAACCATACTTATTTTGGCTTATGAACAATCAGGAAGTCTTTATTCGCTCATGATTTTCACCTATAATTCCACCTTTCTGCTTCTGGAACTCAATATATCGTATAGTGCTTGCAAAGAAAGCCTACGCAGATGGATCAGCTATGTTGTTGTCACTTTGCTTCTCAATCCTATTCAACTCAATCAAATCTTGGATTACAGTGTTTGTGATCTGTGGGATCCCTTTCTCAAAGAAGTACAAGTACCTGAAAAACAATAAAGGTAAAAGCTTACAATAGCAGCAGGCATATTTCCACAAGAAAAAATATCAGATCTAGTTTTAAATTTTACTTGTTCAAAATTTCGATGAATAGAGTGACAGATCCACTGCTTCCCCTTGTTACATTAGCCATCTGTTGGGTGGCAGGAGCAATTCTCAAGGCACGTTTTGAAACTCTGGAACAAAAAGTGGGTCAGGCAAAAAGGAATTCAAGATATTTTTAAGTTGCAACATCAATTCGAAAGTTATTATCTTTATAAAGCCTTTAGTTGGTATAATTCACAAAATAGATCCATAGAGACACAAAAAATTGCCATGCAACATTGCAGTTGGTTCAATTGGTCATGATATATGATGGATACACTTTTTTGAGTACCATCAGCGAGTAGTGTCCTAACGTTGCACTTGGAGTAAACTAAAGATCAAAAAGATGAACAACGGGGCCACAAAATCCTATAAAATGGTATGCTTACACCTAGTAGATAGATTATTTTACATTTCGCCATCCCTTATTCCATCTTGGTCCATCAGTCCAGAAAAGGTGTGAACATGCGTAGACTGCTCTTTATTGATTGGGCTTCTTTACTAGTTTCGCCGAGTACTGCACAAAACTAGAGTAATGCTATTGTAACAGAAAAGCCAGCAAGTATAAAAACAAAACAGATTCCACACAAATAATAGGGTCCAACAAGGCAACAATAATGCAAGAAATTGTTACCCCTGTTGTCTTATGAGTGAGGGTGTCTCCATTTTCCACCCCAAACAAATTCGTCTGCTGATAGCTCCAATTATTAGGTGAATTGCAGTAATTTGAGCCTTTGAATCCTGCTTGTGAAATACAACCATTATAAAGGAGAAACAAAACAGTAGGATTAAAGCATGCCAGTGTCATAAAAAAGCATTGCCCAGGACATTTATGAGATGATCCAGGGTTAGAGAACAATTCATTTAAGTAATAGACGCACACGCGTGCTGAGAGACTCAGAGCGGGAAAAAGAGGGGGGCGGGGTGGGACATACAAGAGGAATGCTTGGGCCAAGAATTCATAAGCAAATGGCTCCAAATCACAATCATTGGCAGTCTGAAACAGAAATCCAGTCACTAATAGGCAGGATTGAGAAAAGAATCAACCAAATGATACAACAATACCTCCGCCCATTGCATGTACAATCTCAGGGCCAGTTCTGGAGAAGAAACAGATGAGAGTGCTTCAATGGTCTGAAAATGATAAGAGCATTTATTAGGGTACAAAAGAATGTGGAAAGATGAAAGATGTTACACTTCATCTGAACTTAAATGACTAATTATTAATCTTAATTTGTCAAAAACTGTGTGCAGGCATGTCTGTTAATGTTATCAAAGTTGGTATTATCTCATTGCACACTCTCTTTGCCAACGCTCCACTACATGGCCCCTTCCTCAGAAACCCCAAGTCCCAACCATCCCATGCCTAAGGATCTACTACTATTCTTGTCCAGCATGCCTCCTCAAGGGTATCAATTTTATATATACATAAATGGTCCAATATTCATCCATACAACTTGGAGCAAAGCTGGTGGTCCTTAAACTGCTCAAATAGAACCGATATGTGATGTAGCCTAAATGCCACACTTCAATAGCACTTGGGTGATATAAGAGGCTAGGTATAGCTCCTTTGATGTATGTGATAAATGTACGCAAGCTGAATTCTGATATTTGATCAGGGAAAAAATATATATACCATACATATTTCTTTGCATTCAATTAGCTATATATATATATATATATAGAGAGAGAGAGAGAGAGAGCTGCCCTTACAAGTGGGAGTATCTGATGTGTCGACAACAGACACCCCATAACTCACCTGTATCGACCGCCCAACATATATACATGCCAACACAATATTTAAATTAAACATATATGAAAATAAAGAGAATTGGAAATCAAACCCGCAACCTCACTCTGCATGAACACACACTCTAACTAGGGATGACAATCGGGTGCGTCGGGTGCACAGGGCGGAAGAACGTGCCCACCACCAACCGAGTAACTAGTACCTGTCGGGTACCTGAAAAACATACATGCTGGTTTACCAATTTACATAAATAGTTCGACACTTCATCTGCTCATGAAACTTCTTTTTCAAACTATAACTACTATAAACTAACAGGCAACAACATCACAACAGGCTCGAGCAACAATAGCATTTAATCGACCAAGCAATTAATAGACAACAACATATGAACTAATGAACATAAATATAACAATGATTCAAACAATCGACCAGTAAGGTAGCGATAACAGTACAATGATTCAATAATGACATACTGCATACATAGTTCGACTTCGACAACAAATGAACAAGAACATTTTACATCATAGACATACAAAGTTCAAACAATTCATAAAACAAACTTCTTGAGAACAAAAGATAGTGAACACCATAAGACTTAATCAACAACAAACAAATGATTGTGGAGCAAGCATTAGACTGGAGGCCGATGACAGCTTTGTGAGGCGGGGAGGCCAGATTTGCGAGGTCTTGCAATGCAATTAGGTGGTAGTGAACGATCTATGCAGAGTTGCACCTATCTTTTTATATAAATTCAAAATTAGAAGTGATTCGGTGCTAGATATACATGAATCGAGTTAAAAATCATGTTTTTAAAATAATTCAAAAATAAATATAAGAACATAATTTTAGTAATAAATTTTTTTTTAGCCCACAAAGTATGATAAAACAAAATTGCAAAGTCTAGCTTAAGGAAGGATACATTGGGTAAGTTTGTACTTGTGGTCATGGAAAAAAATTGAATATCGGTCGACCTGTTTCAATCTATGTAGTTCTGAGTTATTCTAGTATATTTGTATAAATAAGGTTATTGATGTGCTTTTATTGTCTGTGTTATATGTGTCTTTTTACAAGATAACTAATACATTACAACAAAAATCATTGAGGGACCACAAGGGTCAGTGTCAAATTGGTTTTTTCTGTCTTTTTGATTGATGTCTTATATATATTGATGTGTCGATTTCTTCTCTACTCTTCTTTGTCAATATCTCAATCCATCTATTTTGATGGTATTTTCTCTATATTTTTTTATTATTTATTTATAAACATATCTTTATTGATTTGTCTTTTGATCTTTTTATATGAAGTAAATAGTGATGACGAGAAACACAAAAGTATCAGCGATGCAGATAGTGAAAGTAATATCTATCATATTGAAAATATTAACATGACTAACTTTTACTATTATAGAAAAAAATAATTTTTATAGAGACAAACTATGTCATTTCACAAAGCGATAAGTGACTAATCCAATTCTCAAACCCACACTCCCTCTATATTTTCATTTTCATCCTTCGCCTTTCCCACAAGGAAAGAGGCGGGGAAAGATTTGCCCCACCCGGCCCGATCCACCATTAGCGGGTACCGACTCGCCTTCAACGAAGCTCCGCAACCCAAATCCGCCGCTCCCCCTCTCTCGGCCTCAACTCCTCTAAACCCTAAACCACGCACACACACCCCCTCTCGTCCCCCTTTCCTCTCTCACCTCCTCCTGCCCTTAGAGCGGCGAAGGCGGCTGCGGCGGCAGCGGCATGGGCGCACTCTCGGCCCCGACGAACTGGCTTGTCGAGGACGACGTCCTCCTCAAGAACGCCATTGAGGTAACCAACTTCCTCCCATCCAAACCCTCTTAATAGCACTTGGAATGCCTCGAGCTGTTCATCTCGATGCACCTGTTGATTCGCTGTCTGTTTAGGTGTCAAATTTCTGTTTTAGTTGCTAGATCACCGCCGAATTAGGGGTAGCTTGGGTACATTCGACTAGTTTGATTCTTGATTTCAAGACTTGTCGAGCTGCGATCTAATTGGGATTGGTTCTTGGCGTCATTTGGTGGGGTGGGGTTAGATGCACGGGTTGCTATTGGATGGCGTCACAATGTGGAATTGTAGTTTTAACCATATGGATAGGTTTTTTCCCATTCACTAAATAGGCGCAACCATGGCTTATCCTTGTGATTAAGGAACTTTCGTGGTATGCTGGGGTGCCAAGATGTTTAAATGGTGAGATGTTTGTTTGTTTCAATAATTTTAGCAATATAGTGTAATTTGGAGTGATTTTGGTGCAAGTTTTGATAATTTCAGTTTGGTGCATCCATTGTGATGGAATACTATTCTGATATTGTGGCACCAACTTGTTTTCTTTTTTTAGTGCTTAGTAACTAGGGCAGTTTTTGACGACAGTATTGACAGCCAACACTATGTGATATTAGAAGTGTCAAAATATGTTCTGATTTTACCGATGATTTAATCTAACTCTAATTGTTGTTGTGTATAATATTCTCAAATTTCTTCTTCATACATCTTCTGCTTATAAGCTATCTTCTAGGAAAATTTCAATGCTATTTCTATACACTTACATGCTGTCAGAGGAAATTCAGATTAATTTAGAGGTCTTCAAAAAAATCTTACAAAAAATGAATTTCTATAATAATCCTTCAAAAAATGAATTACAGAAATCAGTTTTAAGTAGCTATTATCGATCCATCACAAGTTGGTAAAAAACAAAAACTATCTCAGCTAATACTAGCTATCACCAAAGTTATCATACAAAGTGTCTGTTTGTCAAAAATTTAATAATGTTAATTTTACTAAATTGCCATGGAATTAACAAGAAGCAAGTAAAACTGTAAGATAGAAACAAACTAGTATCCAATTTAGAAATTAAATATTACGTTGCATAACCCTAGATCTGAATTACAGACCATATACTAAGCACCATTTATTTTTAAGTCTAAACAAAATAATCCATCCTCCATATAATAAAACACAAAATGAACAAAGGAAAACTATAGCCCAATACAACATTAAATGTTGTCCATGTCCATGACAGTTCACAGACTATAGGCTGGATAAATGTTGAATTGTCAGCTAAATCTCCTACTAGCTCCGTTTCAGGAACCAGCTATTATCGCACCTGTGATGAGAATAGCGGTCCATATAGTAGTGATAGCTGTATTAGCATATTTTTTCTTAAAATAGTGTTGCTTTTATGTTTTAAAAAAAGCTATAGCAGTCATAGCATGACTGTAGCTAGCTATTTTAAACTCTGTCAGTAGTAGTCAAAGGAAGGTAAAATTGGAAAAATTGACAATTACATCATCCTACAGCAGATTACTGCATGGATGGCCCACCAGTTGAGCCGCTAAACAGGACAACGATGCGTGGTCTATCGACCACTTGGCACCAATGTGGTTGAGCTGGTACCTTCGGTCATGCAGGGGAGTGTGGTTAAGCTGCTTCCTTTTCTGTTTTCCATGGGAAAATGCAAGATAGAAAGACAAGGCTGTCGTCAATGTGTAGAAAGTCAAATTCTAACTACAACAATCATGCATGTGGTTGCCCCGGCCATTGCAGCTCATGCATGTGGCCAGTACTAGAAACTGAAAAAAAATGGTTTGATGGGCTTGGCCTCATCACGCAAAAAGGAATAAATGCGACAATATTGCAATAGAATAGCCACCGGTGGGCCCTCCCTTGGTGCAATTTAGCCGAGAGCTGGTTTTGCGGTTGGATGAAGTTGCAGCTGGCGACACTTGTGTACTAGGTGATACGATGTTGATGGTCTATTTTTGCACAATTGATATGCTTTGGTAGGGCTGCCAACAAGTCAGAGCTAAGCTCAGCCTAAGCTCAACTTAAGTAAAGCTTGAATAGGCTCGAGATCTGCTTGATTGAGCTCGAGAGGAGAGGGTTGACAATGCTAATGACCATTGTGGTGGTTGTGGCCCAGCGAAACAAGCTCAAGCTCGTCTTGAGTAAAGATCGAACAAGCTCGAGATCGGCTTGATTGAGCTTAAGAGGAGAGGGTTGATGACGTTAATAACCATTGTAGTGGTTGTGGTCTAGCGAGCTTCCGGTGAGGTTTGTCATCACCAGCAGGCCTCCAAGGAGCGTCCAATCATTAGGTAGCATGATGAGCAAATTCGATGCTGGCAGCTTCAGGCACACACTGCATTGACCGGTGCATGGAGGCTAGATTGGATGCCATTGTCGCCTTGCCAAACACAAGGAGGCCAGATTGAGTTTGGGAAGGCTAGATGGATGTGCTACTTCTGGATCGATGGACATGTCATCGCCTTGCTGAACATGAATTGGCCAGATTGAGCACGTGGAGGCCCCGTCATGTAAAAATCACATGGAAATTTTATCAAAATACATAGAGGGGTCAGATTTCAACTTTGAGGAAAATGTAAGGGGCTCATATTCAAATAAAAATTCTGGGGGGTATGGTAGAAATATAACAAAATGCAAGGGGCTATTAGATGATTCCCCATTCTATTTTTCAACACTTACAGTAATTTCAACTTATTCAACGGCGGCTTCTTGGGTTTTAATCTTTACCGGATAGCTGTGTTAGGAATTTAAGATTATAATTCCAACTCAATTTGATTTATGGTGAAGAGAGATATATACACACCAAGGAGGAGTAGCCTCCAAGAAAGGAATAAAGTAAGGGGTATATTAGTAATAATCTATACAAAGGCCTATATACTCTAACACTCCCCCTCAAATTTAGGGCGGACCAAACAGCCTGAGTTTAGATAACAAAAAAGAAAACTGGTGTCGAGTCTGAGCTTTGGTAAAGAGATTAGCAACTTGCATCTCCAAAGAAAGGTAGCGCAAGGCAATGGTATCTTGCTGGACACGAGATTGAGTGAAGAAGGGCGTCGATCCCAATATGTTTCGTGAGCTCATGATTCACAAGATCATTGACAATCTGAATGGAGCTGGTGTTATCACAAAACAAAGGCGTGGCCATTGTGACAAAAACACTGAGATCGGTCAAAAACCATCGAAGTCAAACAATCTCAGCTGTAGTGGAGGCCAAAGCGCGGAGCTCAGCTTCAGCACTGGACCGAGACACGACGGTCTGTTTCTTGGACCTCCAAGCAAGAAGAGAAGAACCAAGGAAGATGCAGTAACCTATAACTGAACGATGATCAGTCGGATCATTCGCCCATGTAGCATCAGAAAAGGCTTGCAACTGCAACAGACTTGTCCTTGAAAAGAACAAACAACGAGAAGAACTGCCCCGAAGGTACCGCATAACACGAAGAAGATGAGCGTAATGGACTGAGGTCAGGGCACTGACAAACTGGCTAAGAACATGAACAACATGAGAGATATCTGGTCGAGTGACACCAAGATAAACAAGACTGCCCACAAGTTGCCAATACTTGGATGGATTTGGAAGAGAAGTACCATGTGTAGAGCGCAACTGTAAGTGCAACTCCATGGGGGTGATAGTAGTCTTGTTATCAATGACACCAGAGCGAAAAAGGAGATCCAGAACATAAAGCTGCTGGGAAAGGGAAATCCCACCAGGTGAATAGGTAACCTCAATGCCCAAGAAATAGCTAAGTGAACCAAGATCAGACATCATGAACTGCACACTGAGCTGTTCCTTGACTAAGGTGATATGAAGAGGATCATCATCGGTAAGCAACATATCATCAACATAAAGAAGGATTGTCTGTCCCTGGGGGCTCACATGAACAAGCATAGCTGGATCATGGTGACTGGGAGTAAAGCCCGATGCAACAATCATTGACTGAAAATGCTCAAACCAAGCTCAAGGAGCCTATTTGAGCCCATATAAAGCCTGTTGCAAACGGCAAAGATAGCTAGATGGACAATCAAGACCCTGTGGTGGACTCATATATACCTCCTCATGTAGATCACCATTCAGAAATGCATTCTTGACGCCCATCTGAGAGATAGTCCAACCATGTACAGCAGCAAAAGCAATGAGAGTACGAACAGTCGTCATGTGAGCAACTAGAGCAAACGTCTCCTCGTAATCATATCCATACTCCTGTTGAAAACCATGAGCGGCCAGACGCGCTTTATAGCGCTCAACAGTACCATTGGCCTTGATTTTGATCTTGAAAACCCACTTGTAGGTAATAGGGACGGCATAAGATGGACAAAGTACAATCTCCCAAGTTGAAGTTCGGGTCATAGCATTAAGCTCCTCAGCTATAGCAGAACGCCACTGTGGGCTATTGGTTGTCTCTTGATAAGTAGCTGACTCCTGTACATGACAAATGCCAGCAAAACCGAAACAATCATGTCGAGCAATGGTAGAGCGATCCCTCAAATGATATTGAGGCTGTGGCAACTCGACAACAGGGGCCTCAGGTGGTGCTGGATCATCAGAGGAAGAACGAGGACGACGAGAGTAGTGATAAGGAAAAGGGGAAACAGGCTGCGAGGGTCTAGGCGGAGAGGAAGGTGATAGCTCAGCAGATGACAAGTCTGTGGAAGGTGGATGTGGCTCAGTAGGTGTCAGGTCTGAGGAAGAGGGAAATGTCTCACCAAAGGGAATAGAAGGAAAGTAAAGAAATGAGACATCAGTGGTGGTAGCAGAAGTGGTAGAACGAGAAGAGGAGGGTGAAAGATAGAACGACTGATCCTCAATGAAAGTGAATCGCGAGAGAATCAGATCCGTCGAGCAGAGGGATAGATTTGAAAAATTAGATCTGAAGCGGCGGAGACAAAAGGCGGCGGAACTGAAGTGGAGGCGGCGGAAGCAGTGACGGCGCAACAGTGGTGGCTGCAGCAACAACAGTGGCAAGGTTGCGTAGATCTGATGCGAAGCCGCAGAGATATGACGACGACGGTGGTGATGTAGAGGAATACGGCGGCGGCAGTCCAGAGTTGGTACACATCTGATGCAGATTTGACGATGGAAGTGGTAGGCCAGACGCCGACGGCAGAAGGAGTCGCCGGCAGGACGTCGGCAACGGTGAATGCCGACGGCGCCGATGGGAGATTGGAAAATCTAAAATCTAAACCTAACCTCGCTCTGATACCATGTTAGGAATTTAAGATTATAATTCCAACTCAATTTGATTAATGGTAAAGAGATATATACACACCAAGGTGGAGTAACCTTCAAGAAAGGAATAAAGTAAGGGGTATATTAGTAATAATCTATACAAAGGGCTGTTGTATACTCTAGAAAGCTGTAGGGTTTATCTCATAGGCCAGCTTATCAAGCTTGTAAAAGCCTAATAAGTTGCTTTATGAGATAAGTCTATGTTATGCAATCTCTTAGTGTTAGATGCTGCTCCAGCATTTGGAAGTTCCATTCTGAACTAATCGGGTTTTGTAATACCAGTCAGTCGATTACAGAAATTTGATCTAACATTAGTAGTATGTAGGGTTGCTGAAACATTGAGCTGTTGAACTCCTCGTCCTATCAGTAAAATTGACTGCAGAGGGGAGAAAACCATTAGAATTTTTTTTCTAGTCTGATTCTTGCTAATGCCATAATTTTTTATTCACAATTTTATCTTGCTATTGACAGGAGGAACCCATTACAGTCCTGGATAATTTCTTAGTTTTTTCTTACTGTTGTCAGGAGGAGAACATTATGGTGCTAGATATTTCTTTTCATTGTTGAGTATGTTGAGCTGAGTATGCAGAGTTCTTTGTGATATTTTTTTGCATAATGAAAGTAGAATGCACTTACTACTGTCATGCCTCTTACAATATGATTTTATGATGATCTAAAAGAAAACATGAATCACAAAATAGGGAAGTTCAGATCCAAAAAACACCAAAATATTTGTTTTTCTTCTCACCTGTTTACTAGTACTGAGTGGAAATCACCCTTCATGCTACACAATTTCATGAGTTAGAAACAAAGAGCACTGTAAAAGGAATGCAACATTGAACATGAACAGCATCTATCAAAATATAATTGACATGAAGCAGCTATTGAAATGTGTGCCATATAGGTTGAATTGTGATCTTGAAAGTTACTCTTTTCTTATTTATGAGCAGTATCTGTCCCTCACTTGCTAACGGCTTCTGATACTTGATACTTGTAGACTGGTGCCTCATTGGAGTCCCTGTCAAAAGGGGCTGTATGTTTTTCTCGCAAATTCACTCTTCAAGAATTGCAGGATCGTTGGTATTCATTTCTATATGACACAGAGATCTCAGCACAAGCATCTGCTCGTATGATCGAGTATGAGATTGAACTTTCCAATTCCAATCCTGCCAAAGCACATAAACTTTTCAGCTCGAAAGCAAAAGATTTTTCACTTCAGAAACGGAAAATAGAAAGTGTAAAGCATCAATATTATGCAATGAGAAAGAGAGTTTGCAATGAACCATGTGATACTGCAGATCTTGGCTTCCTCGTTGCACCTTGTTCATGTATTGCTACTGGTGGGGAGTGTGTCTGTGGGGGCCTACTTAAGCCTTCGCAAGGTCATCATGTGGTTCATAATATTGACCCAGTGGCAAATGCAGTAAATTCTTATGGGCAACCAGGTGGAAGCTACAGTGTGGGGCAACATGTGTATCCTGAAATTGATGGACATTCTTTCCATATAAAGAATGCTGGTGTTGCTGAGGGTGTGATGAAAGATGGAAACAGCAATAATGAATGCCGATATGGCTATACTGGTGTAGGGAACATTGTTGCTCTTAAGGGCATTCCAAATTTTCAGGAACCTATGCACTTTCAGCAAGTTTCTGCTAGAAATCGGTGTGGTGGTGAAGCGATAGAAACAAAGACATTGGTGGGTACTAACCAAGATGGAGTTAAGCAAGACCATTTCTGTGGGAATAACAATGGAAGACTGCAAGAACCCACCTCGCTCCAAGTAATTGGTCAACCTCAGGGTTCTCAAGCACCTAGTGTTCCTGTTTGGAGCACGGTTCAGGCTGTTAATGTGCCTAACATGCTGACAAATATGCATATTAAAGAAAAGGAACGAGAAGTACTTACTATTGCTGATGATAAGAAAATGAACACAGTCAACAGTGACGCTCTTACCTTGCAAGCGAATTTAGATGCTGGAATTTGCAATTCTACTTTAGACAATGCAACGATGTCAGAAGGTGAATTCATGGATTTTCCATTAATGGATTTCAGTAACAGTGAAGATTTTGAGCTCCTGAATGGTGAGAATTTTTTGAATTCTCCACTTGAGACAAATCAACACTATCTAGATGATCCGGACACTAAAGCTGTTCTGGAGGCAAGCTCCAGCATGCACAATCTGGCGCACTCTGATGGGGCCGATATGTGCTGTGATCAGAATGTTGCAGGTGTTTCTGGAATAATAGTGGTGCCTAGTTCATCAGAAGTGTCTTATTGTAGTCAGAATGTTGAGTGCAGATTGAACACAGAAGATACTGAAATCCCTTGCAATGATGATATTATTATACCTGGCCAGCCTCCTCTGCAGTGTCCTACTTCTACTCTGGACAAGAACTCTGAGCATGATATTTGTCCTGTTTCCTCTGCGATTACCCTGCCATCAAATGCTGAACATTCCAATGCTATTGACCTGGCCCTAGTAAAGAGGGAAGATACAGCAACTGTTCAACCTTCTTCACAACCAATGAAGCTTAACTCATCCACTTTAGAGCAAGAGGAAGGTATAATGGCATTTAATAAAGGCTGTGTTGTAGGAGCTAAGCTGTCAGAAGGTCCTTCAACTGGTGATGTACTCGTGCATGGTAGTATTGACACTAGTGATGCAAACACATTGCATCCTATTAATACTGCTGAATTTGCTGAAGAATCACCTTGTGGTTTAGGACAACATGAGAGCTTTGCTAACTCTCAAAATTTGACATTGGATAAGTCAGTTCAAGTGCCTAATCACATGAATTACAGCTCGCATAATAATCAACCAGAAATAGGTGATAGAGCTGCTCTACAAAACTGCATGTTATCACATGTGCCAGATTTGGGGCTTCGAAACCCTATTGTGACCATGCCCACATCAGGCCAAGCAGAAGAAGGCTCTGACAATGAGAATGATGTTCCAAACTACTATGATATAGAAGCTTTGGTATATGTCTTTTCTTGGTTCAGTTTACCAGAATTTGTTCACCCCAGTGCTTATGACTTATCCTCTGGACATTCACTGCAGATTCTTGATCAGGATCTAGTTCCATGGGACCAGGAATCTGATTTCATCCACCCTGAAGGTAATTCTCATGCATGTATTGCATCTTTCAGATGCAAATTCAGTTTAAGGATTTCCTGTATTGGTTCATTAGATTTAGTATTGGATAGAGATATATTTCTCAAGCTTAGCATGGTGACTTGCAATGAACTGAGCTGTTAAAAAAAAGATATTTTACTGAAATATTAGGTCCAATTAATGGAATAATTCCATATTGTCTATGCTCGGAGTTGCTGAATAGAAAAGCTGTGCTGATAATAGTGTGAGAATGAGTGTGGGTATGCGCACACACAGTATTCTAGCCGGATACTGCACATTTGCTCTTAGTGCAAGTTTTAATGCAAACCATCCTCCATGCACTGCAGTTTTGCACATTGGTTAGTTTAGTCCATGGTGACCAATAAATTAACCAAACTTATCTTGTCATCACAGGCTGACTTTCATATATTTTAGACCTAGCTCTATTTTTTGAAGCTTACGCATTTACCTACCATATAATAAGGATAAAACAAATTCTTATTTTATCTACATTGTTTGCATGATCAGTTTCACGGTTTCAGTGTCCTGAGAGCAGGAAGGCATTGATAAGGTTGGAGCAAGGTGCTCGGTCTTATATGAACAGAGCTATTATGTCTCGAGGTGCTTTTGCGGTTATCTATGGACTGCATTTGAAATACTACATAAAGGATCCTGAGGTAAAGCTCAAGCAATGTTTTCGGTTAAATCCCCATGGTAAATATGATGGGCAGTACAACTCACTGTATGCACAATTTTGTGCTTGTTCCTTGTGCATGGGTGGTTACAGTGTCTAAATCCTTGTATTGATTGCCACTTATATAGAAATTTGGTCAAGAGAATTTGACATACATTTGGTTCTTTCTGAATTATATCTGTATTTGTTATTTTATGTTACTTGTCTGAGTGGGGCTCTATTAGGTTCTGGAAGACACATCACACATCCACATTGGTTTTTCTTATACTTTGATGCTGATTTTAATTCCTGTTATACAGTCTATAAGTAGAAAGACGCAACATCACACTACTGTTTGTATTATTTCAATTTATAATTGATACACTGATTTTGTGCTTCTATGAAGTACACGATGCTTTCATATTTATGTAATCCCTTTAGTACCATCTTCTGAAATTTTAATGGCCCCTTTCTGCTAATGTAGGTGACTCTTGGAAGAGAGACAGAAGATGTAAAAGTTGACATTGATTTGGGAAAAGAAGGGAGGGCAAATAAAATATCTCGCCGACAGGTGCTTGCACTAACCATTTGTTTTAAATTAAAAAATGTCAATAACAATTTTTAGGGGTTAACTAATGTTGAAGATTAGGGGATTTATGCAAAATATTTTGAGGTTCTAGTGATATTTTGTGGGATAGTTCTTCCTTGAGTCAGAATATTTTTTTTAGTTATTTTTGGTAACAATATACTGTGTATAACTAAACTTCTTGCTGTGCTATTTGCACTGATTGTGATTAATCTTCAGACAAGCATATGACATTGCGTATGTTCCACAGTTATTCCTGTTTTTCATTGCAGGGTCAGTGCATTTTTAAGACCTTGAGTGGATCTTAATCTTCTTGGCCACAGTAGCTTTATGCCATCTTGACTGTGGTATTGAAGTTTGGCATATTATGTATACAGATTGTGGTATTGCTGCCCAAACACGTTGTAGCTGTTAATGTATCTAGTTATATCTAGTAATATATCTTTGGTCTCATTGCCTTTGATTTGGACTCTATTGTACCTGTCTGGTCTATATATAGACCCAGTTTACAATAAGTATATTGGTGTTTCTCCCAATTGCTAACAGTAGCATGGGAAGACGTTGTAGCTTGGGATGGAGCAAGGTTTGCTGGAATTAGCCAATTAGTGAACTAGATCTAGTTGTCAGCTTTTTGGGGCTTAAAAGTTAAAAGGTAGGTGGTAGATGGGCACTGTTCATTTTCATCTTCTATGTCCAGGGAGATTTGCAGATTGATGTTAGCCATTAACATTATGTGGTTGTGATTTCTGTTTGGCAACTATCAGAATTAAACACATTTTTTTGTCCAGTGGTCTTAAAAGTTTCAGAAACATTTTCAACTGTTTAGGTTGAGCAGAACTCTATTCTAGAATTTTGCAGAAATGAAAGCATTCTGTGTCTATCTTGCCATTTGTGTTGTAAAACAAAAGATTGTGCCATGGGCTTTAAGTTACAATTGCTTGTGGAAACTAACCATAGTCCTGTATGCTTACAATCTGCCCTTGGTGATTGCATTGTGCTAACCACATTATGTATTTTCTCCTTCAAACATGATAACTCAATATCTGAGTATCTGACACCATTTTTGCTGTAGTGAACCTTGTGAGGTTCTTGTATTTGTCTTTTTTTTCTGCACATTTGTGATGTATGGTGTATCTTAGTGACCACTGACTGCTTATCTGGTAACCACTACTTATCATGAGATTCTTGGTTGGGACAAGTTGTAAGTTTAAGAAATAAGAAGCTCTCGGATTAATATATCCCAGTAACCATTACTTGATGAGTTGTAAGTTTAAGAAATAGAAAGCTCTTGGCGTAATATATCCCAGTAACCACTACTTATCTGGTAGGATGATGTATCTTAGTAACTGCTAACTTAAAGTTCTCAAAAAAAGAAAAAGAACCACCTTAGTACCTATTAGGTTTTGAGAAAAACACCAACGTTATTATTGTGGACCAATAAGGTCTATATATACTGGGCATGCACAGAGATAGAATATGAAAGGGATAAAACAATGTGGGCCCTAATTCTAATACAACTTAGTGATTGGCAGGTTGGGTTGCAGGGGATAACATACCTGCCAGCATCTGGGTTTGTACAAACATTGTAAAACTCTGTACACAGGACATTGCTCTGAGCAAATCTATAGCTATGAGTTTAAAGTATCAAGCTTAGACACTGCCCCCCAGCCACCCCACACACACACAAACAAAAAAAAGATATTGTTTAGTATGTTTTGCACTTGTGCTAAGTCAGTTCCTTTTCACTTCCATATGATTCTTTGTTAATAGATAAACCCATTCTATGTTCTGACAATCAGGCGGTTATCAAGATGGATGAAGGGGGAACTTTCCATATAAAGAACATTGGGAAATGTTCAATCTTTGTTAACAGCAAGGAAGTACCATCCAACAATCGCATCAACTTAAGCGCTGATTCATTAATTGAGGTACGGATATTTCTTTCACCTTTCTGATTGAACAACTTTCCTGTTCTACAATGATTGTGTTATTTGGTATGAAGCAATGATTTTGTAATTAATATCCTTGTCCCATATAACTTTATTTTTTTATGCCTACTTATATATACTGCCGATACAGCCTGATGAATGTTTCACTTTTGTGTCATCTTCCAGTAAATGTTGGGTGGGGATTAATCAATATTCCTGTCCTGTAGAACTCTATTTGTTTGTGTTCATTTATATAAACTGCTGATACAGTTATATGAATGTCCACTTCTGTTTCATCTTCCTCTTTTGATAGGTAAGAATATGTGCCTTGGTAAGGCTACCAGCTGTACTACATAACTGTATGATGATGTTTCACTTCTGTAAACTTTTGGTGACACATCTCTATGCTGTACCTAGAATCTAGAATCCTTAATGTTTTTAAAAAGAAAAATTTTAAGAACATCCTCTAGTTGCCTTCAACGGTTCAAGAAACCAACCGCATATGCTGAACTTTCTTAGTGAAGTAGCTTGCAGTATGTGCTGAGCAGAAAGGTAGCTAGTCTACCTGTATATAATATATTTTACCCTGGATGATAGAGGAGGATTATCTTCCAAAATGTGTTACCTTGAGTGTACTACTCAAAATCACCATCAATATTCAAATTATTAGCTGAAGATGGAAGACCTCTGTGTTGCAGGCAGGATACCAGAGCTAGTACCAGGTATTGGCAGGTCCACTATAGTGGTTTTAGTGTTTTACTTGATCTATGAGATATTTTGCTATGTGTTAGATATGGTTAGGGGGTGTTTGGATAGGAGGAAAAATAGAGGAAAAATGCAGGAATTCTGTTTCCAAAGGAATTTTGTACTGTTCATGTGTTTGGGTTAGAGGATCGCTCCCAGGAAATTCCTTAGGAAAGGAATCCTTTCCTATACTGTTGTAAGAAAGAAACAATTGGCTTTTCTTCTGGGAAAATTTCCTACACGGCCTGTGTGCGTGCGTTTATCATCCAAGCACCACTCATCGTTAGTCGTTGATGCACTATTGCCTGTTGCACACGTGCCCACCCACCGCAGTTGTCCAAGCACCACCCACCCACTTGCAGTTGCTGCCCACCGTGCTGCCGCCCTCCGCCGCCCAATAGATCTTGAGGGGGGTGGGGGCGCTACAATGAAGGGTTGGGAGGAATAAAAGAGTAGTAACTGTGCATTTCTGAAAGTGTATTTTTGATTTTATGTTTTCTTATTTGATATTCCCATATTTCCTATTACTTATCCAAACATCCAATTCTATGTTTTTTTCCGTGTTTTCAATCCTAAGTTTCCCACCTGGTTTCCTATGGTGTTTCTGTGTTTTTTCTATTTTTGTGTTTTAGTTTTTCCTATTTCCAAACAAGCCCTTATTGTCCAGGCAATGTACTAGCTGGTGATGTTACTTGGACATGTTAGAGTTTTGTACACAAACATGGACCAAAGTGCTAACATGAGAAACCAAAGAAAATAAAAAATACCTATAACATCCATTTCAAATACTTAACTAAAACAGAGAAAATTAAGGTGAATGTTTGCCAAAACTCTTAATAAATATCATACATGTGAATTAGATCAGTTTTTTCTTTTTCAATTGGGTAAATAACACTAGAGATTTTTCAATCATCACCATTTGTGTAATTAGGCCACTTTACTTTAAATTAGAGCAGATTAGTCTCACTAATTTGAATAGGAGCAATTAGACTCTTGATCCAATTTTATGTTAATTTATTTAATATGTTGAGTTAGTGACATATAAAACCAATCTATAAGGATTGACATGTGGAACCTGTATGCCAATGACTATTATATTAACAAAATTAATAGAAAATTGGATCGTATGGACTAATTGCTCCCATTTGAATAATAAAATGGGTTATCTGCTCTAATTTAAATTAGAGAGATTTGGTTACACAAATGGTGATAGTAGAGTTATAGAGGGGCATCTAGTGCTATTTTTCCTTTTCAATTTGAATGGAAAATGCACATGTAGTATTCATTTATACAAATAGTTTTACTTTTACTTCAGTATCGAAACAAGTGTGTGTGATGCAGCACTAGGGTGGTGAGGCGAGTATCTAGAGCTTAAACTTAAAGCTGCAAGAAGTTTAACCCTCCCAAACAAGGTGCTGCTTGTGTAGCTTTTGAGATAAACTTCACTTCTTTTTGTGCTGAGAAGTTGAAGACTTCCCCCCGGCTTCTTTGAAGAAGTCTGGCTTATGAGGCTGTTGGGAGAAGAGCTAAGCTATCCCTAATAGAGCCTAGGTAACTTTGCAGATTGCTATGAAGAATCCTGTGATCTGGGCACATGCACGATCTTGCTTCTGTTTTTCTTGTGGTTTTTCATTCATGTGCTTGGCTGACTGTCATATGGCCTTGCAATTCTTCCTGCACTACCCACTGTTTTTGGACAGGAGTGCTAATAGTGCCGCAGCCTTCCAGCAGGCTACTAAAATTTCTATTGGCAAACTGATGCAACACAAAGATATGTTCCTTACTATTCAATCAATGAGCATGCTAAAACATATTGGCAAACTGATGCGACACAAAGTTATGTTCCTTACTATTTAATCAATGAGCATGCTAAAACGTGCCTTGCTGGGAGAACTCTCTGATTGCCGCATCATGAGGGTTTCAAGGGTAGGAACTAGGAAGTCATCATGTGGCAGGCTGTTATTGTTGGGCCTGTTGGTTTTAGTGATGTGTAATAGGTTTCCCTTCTGTTGTTTTGGCCATGTGTGTGAAATTAGCATTTAAAATAGTATGAAGAAATATAATTGCTGCTACATAAGCAGATGTGCGACAATTAGTCTTTGATAAGATAACTGTAGCTGTTGTTCACTTGTATTAACTAATACTTTTCCGGCATCTTATCTCACTTAGATATTGCCAGTATCAAGTATTCTCATAGTTGCCTCACTTGGTTGTTAATATTCTTGCAGATAAAAGATATGAGATTCATTTTTCACGTGAATCAGGATGCTGTAAAGCAACACATCATTCGTGCTGAGAGGAGTTGCAGTCAGAACTCTAGATTTGATTGGGTTTGAGTTAGAACCAATGAACTAGTGAGGGTAAGCAGCTCATTTATGGTTTTCTCTTTGCTTGACATAGTTTTTAGGAGGTGCTTCGATACTTTCCAAAAAAAGTAAGTTGCACAGTTTTTGAAGCAAACTAAGTGTCTAATTTGCAACTACCTATCTACCCATTGCTCCACCACTATACGCTTTCAAGATTTGTGCAATTTAGTTTCTGGAAAGCATAGAAGCACTAACACCCCTCGCAAAAAAAAAAAAAAAAAAAAAAAAAAAAAAAAAAAAAAAAAAAAAAAAAAAAAACGTGATCATCTAATGATCTGAGTTAACTTGATTTCAATCTATGTATGTAGACGTGATGTATTATTTTGTAGCATTTCCTGCGTTCTAATAAGCATAAACTTCTTTCGGTTGATATTGATGGAATACATTGGGTTTCCATTTGGTACTCCCTCCGTTGATTTATATAGGGTGTACTTTTTTTTGTTTGATCTGGTTGCAACTTATACGGTGCACACACTAATCAAGGCAATATTTGTGCTTATGACCCTATTAATGCAAAGCATTCATGCATTAAATGGGGACATCCTGCGAGTGATCTGGCGTGTACTTAGAGAAAATGGAGTAGTATTATGGGTAGTTTAGTCAATTTTCTTTGCTCCTTGGTCCTGTGCGGAGGCCAAATGTGCCTTACGTAAATCAACCGAGGGAGTATGATGATAAAGTTTCTTTAGTATTATGCCTGTAAAAATGGTAACGAAGTGTGGTTTCAATCCTCAGTCTATTAGTTTGTGTAATCGGCACTAATTTGCTTTAATCAAGCACAAATTCTCATGGTAACCACAGAATAAATATATTGTCGATGATTGCTTGATGTGCCCCTTTATTACTCTTAATAGCTTAGATTATTAGAAAACCAAACTTGATCATATTCTTGTGCATGGTCAAGTAGGATGATGACGCCATGAAACTTTACAATATGGTGAGAGGAATGATTCATTTGGCATCGTATGCGATGCCCAATTTAGGATGAAGAAGCACCAAGAAATGCTATTCTTTGCTTATTATTTTCAAGCTCACTCTGAAACCAAGAAAACTACTTTACATTGTTAGTGCTTGAGGTGTGAGGGATATATTCTCGGAAGATGCGTTTGCACTACAAAAAAGGTTGCGTATTTTGCATTCTTTTCCCCAGAAGAAATCACCCGTGTGTTTGACACAGTTGTACGACGCCATATGCAGATCCGCTTGATTGACGAAACCCGAAAGGCTGAAATAACTGCATCAACGAGAATTGATGGAACTTTTCTCATTTAGGGCTTTTCATGACATTGTGCTCGACAAAAACATTGTTACCCTGATCAGCCTATGTGCATTTGATGTACTTGATACTTGCAGCCAAAGTTCTCTCTGACTAGTGTGACATTTAGATTCTCTGACTAAATAACAGGGTTTGTGTCCCACCAAGGTTATTTTTGGATATTCCATCAGCCAACAAATTGGTAGTTTAATTGACAAGAGACCTGGTTCTCCTGGTATCTATACCGGTCATGTTTCTTGGATTATTTACAAGTGGTATTCAAGCTCTTATTTTTGCAACATTAGCCGCAGCCTAGAGATTTAGAGTTAGAAGTGATTAAGTCTAGTGAAGCAACTAATTATATTTTCTCCGGTGGAAAAAACTTGCCATCAGGAGATACACAGTCAAATTTTTTCAATTTTGACCATTAATATATTATTAAGTATCTAGATTGACAATATGAAAATGATAAGTAGATTTGTTACTAGAAGTACTTTCTAGGTATTGTTAAGCTAAAATTTTATGGTCAAAAAACTTTATTTTAGAACAAGAGCCGTATCTCGGGTTTCAAATGAAACAAACAGTATATAGAAAGGAGCCTCTTTAACTTGCTCAAATACAAATCTATGGTCAAAATTGCATCTTGAAAAGATTCATGAAAGAAAAAGAAAAAAAAAAAAAAAGAACAACCGTAACCGGCGAAAGTAAATGAACCGCGGCTAACGTTGTTCCTCTGCATCCACACACATAGTAAGTAGCAGCACTCATCAAGCGTCCCTCAAAATTCAAAACAAGCACGAACGAAAAGAATAGAAAAAGGGAGGCATAGCAAGGATGGGCTCTTTCTTGTCGTTGCCGGCAGCTGAAGAGGGCGACTCGGCCGTGGTTGCCGTTCACTCGAAGGCTCCTGGGACGGGCGGTGGGACGCCCACAAGACCACCTCCAAATTGGTATGGAAGTGCCTCTCTTTCTCTCTCCCACCCCGTATCAAATGAATTCGAAGCCCAACCTTGGGCGATTTATTGATCTGAAGACAGTTTTTTTTTTTTGGGAAGTGAACAGTAGATTGTTATACTGAAATTTTAAATTAAACAAAAGAGTTTATCTTACAAGCAATAATTTGAACATGGTTTCTTGCTTTGATAATAGTGGCTGATCGACTTCTCGGCGTCGTGGTGCGGGCCGTGCCGCTTCATCGAGCCGGCCTTCAAGGAGATGGGCCTCCTGCTTCACCGACGCCGTCTTCATCAAGATCGACGTCGACGAGCCCTCGGTAAGGTTCTTGTAACAACCTAGTGTAATGTAACTTCATGCTGTTTGTACGTTACGTGGTTCGCGCGCACGCTTTTGGCACGTATTTTGGGATCTTGTGAGGTTGGAAGGGGAAAAAAGCTGTTATTCAGAGTGGGTTAGTTTAACTTTATAAATTCAATAAACTGGTGAAAGAAGACTTTAATTTATATGAGGTTTCTACTTTCTAGTTCAAAAAGGGTTTCAATTCATAGAAGAAGTCTAGGTTTAAGTTTGTATTTAATCTAACTTTAGAATATTTGAGAAGTGTGGATAAACTGAGTCAAATAGACCCTTAAGTCGTATTGGCAGAACTTGAGTTTTTAGTTAGTTAATTGGGATTTTAACTTATAATTTTCAATAAGTTTTCTTTCACTGATTTAAGTTTATTAGAGACTTGGGGTTCAAAAAAAAAAAAAAAAAAAGAGAAGTTGGGACTTGGGTGTTTAGCTTTACTTTCATCTTATAAGATCGTGAACGGCTGATTTTGTGTATATTTAGTATACAGCTTCTTGGAATGAATTCGATTCAAGTTAGTGTCCCAAATCATGCAAAGGTTTCATTGTAGTTGACAAAAATTTGTGCCGCGATGTATCCTTGTTAGTGATGTTTGATTCTATACTGAGTCTTTTAAAAAAAAAAATCTTGGGATAGTGATGAAATTAGAATCAAAAGTAGAGTCGAGATTCTCAAATCTGCTATATATCATAGACAAATTCGACCACTGCAGAAATGAACTCCTAGCTCTATACTCAAGAGTTATGCGATTCATATTGCAAAAGAGAAACTTAATAATTTTGATTGATGAACTATTTAGACTCCTTATTCAAGTAAAACAGAACCCTATCATGGCAGTTTACGGAATTAGCATCAGAGCATGGAGTGCCTCTTAGTGTTAAATTGGTTGAATTTTGAAGGAGGTGGCACAGACATGGCGAGTAGAGGCAATGCCGACCTTTGTACTGGTGAAGGGTGGGCAGGAGCTGTGCCGTGTGGTTGGAGCTAAGAAGGATGAGCTCGAGGACAAGATCCAAATGGACATCTCTTCCTCATCCTCGTCCTAACTTGTTAGATATAAATATAATACTCCCATGTAGTACTAGTTTCTGGTCTTCCCCAATCTAAGAGACTACCTATAGTCCTATAGTGTGCTCATTTTGGATTATGCTCTCATTCTCTTTCTCAGTCTTCAAGATCCATTTAAAATGTGAAGAAACATGTTTGTGGTAATAAAAGCTTCGGAATCTTGGAACGAAATGTACTAGCCTTTTATTTTAGTCTAGTGCAATTCCCCAACTAGTAGTTTTGATCATTTTTTTATCACACCTTTTTATTCAGGGATTTTCTCTTATTTTCGTGAAAATGGATGTATGGACCGACCATCATTTTTGGCGTGTTTTAGAATTCATATGCTTCAGGAATTGTGGTAAGCAATTCCCAGAGTGAACCCTCGGACAGTTGAAGTTTATAATTTGACAATAAGGGCAATTGAAAATATGCCCATCATAACTTCAAATATTGCACGGATGCCCGTCTTAAACCAAAAACTTCACAAATGAACATTTGAAGTGGTCACAAATGATTAGTTTACTCCAGTAAGGATTATATAAGAAGTCACATAAATCACCTGGGTTCAACCAAATTAACTATCCTGAAATTGTCTACGCTTACTAATAACAGAAATAAGTGGTTTAGATCATGATAAGTTTGTGATCTAGATCATTATTTGACGGGTCCATTGGGTCTCACCGTTTGGGGTGTTTGGTCACGACAACCTTATACTACAACCACCTCAGGGTCTCCATATTCAAGTTATTTGCCGCCGCCGTTAGTGCCCTCTTCGAATCTCCTCTGGCTGCCTGAAATGGAGGTAAAGGGGTTGTCGTCGGAAGAACGTGATGGCCTCATATGCGGTTGCCTCCACATCTTCATCTTAGTAGAATTCCCAGCTCTTGGTTTCTACTTCTAGTCCAGTAGAGATGTAGACTGTCAACAAGGGTGGAAGAAAGGTTGGAGCCACCTTGGGCCTTAGCCCCCCCCTCCCAGCCCACCAAATTGCTACTGGGTTGAGCCAATAAGCCTAGGCTGCTTGCCCAACCGATAGAGAAACAAATCATCGTGTGGAGGGCATCAAGGTCTGACTCCTGTGTGCCTGCAACCCCTGCATGTGTGTGATGATGGAAGGCATCGTGTGGTCAGATGGCAAGTGAAGTCACTGGCGTCACCCTCCTGTCGTCAATCACACATGATTATGCAGAGAAGGATTACCACGTCACCTCTCCTGCAGTCTACATCAACAAGCATCATCAATTCATACTTCATCTTGATGATCTTCATTAGTCGTCACACAATAATGATATCGACTCCTCTTTGGACTTTGATGTGCTGGTTCCTGTGGGTAAATGTGTAATGCGCACGCCAATTGCTAGCTTGGCATCCATTTGGCATTTGGCAATTTGGCTGTGGCTTTGGGCATTTGGCTCATTATTCAACATGTCTTAGCGCTAATTTCTATTCTTTTTGTTTGTAAAATTTTAGTTAACTAGTTTAGTTAGTCTCATCTAATTATACTCATGACCTGTGTATTTGTAATTTGTAAAATTTTAGGAATGGAAAGTGTCGAAAATCAGTAAATGATCCTCAAACTTACGATATAAACAAAAGTTGTGGAGGATAAAAAAAAGTAAGCACAATGATGAGGTGAGAGAGTTTTTAGACAAGTTCAGACTCTCAAAAGATCGAATAATAATTATATGTCCTGTATTGTGTTAATTGTTTTTGGAAGGTATATATGTGTTTATAGAGGGAAAGAGAATTTTATCGGATGTCAATCCAAATGCCCCTTTCATTTAAATCATGCCCTCTTTTAACACTATACAAGAGTGGTTACTAATAAAGAAAACTACTATTGGTTGCCAACAGTTATGGCTAGTTGCCCCTCTGAGGTGGTTGCTTTAACGGTTTTTGGGAGATTGTGTGTTAATTGTCACGTTGTGGAGTATGTAGGGCAATGACGTTTTTCTGATTGTAGGAAATTGGTACTTTGGTTAGGGATCTTTATATCCAGTTTCTTCGACTAGAAGATCCTTAGATATAGTATTTCGATCAAAATAGGTCATGATTATATACCTTATCATGAATTTGAATATAAGTGCCTGTCTTCGACCAAAACTGATGGTAGTCTTAGACTTCATATACAAGTGTTTACTATTATTGTAATACAACCATCTAATTAATGGATAAGGGTGTCATCTATTAATTAGTGTTCGAGCAAGATAAAGTTTATAATAATCATCATCAGAAAGGTATTACAACTCTAAGTCAAAAGGTGGTGAATCTGATGAGGGAACATTTGGACAAAAGAAAGCACGTCTTGAGTTGATTCTGAGTTGCTAATTCGAGGCTTCGTGACCAATTGACGAGTACGACAAAGAAATTAGAGATCAAGTTAGAAGAGCATACTTATTGAATGGTCCAACTCAACTAATTGGTCACAATTATTCTTGCAAACAGCAAGAAAAACATTTACGGAGCTTTCAGAATCGGAATTCAAGTAGTTTGATTGATTAGAATATAGTGTGGACAAGAACATAGTCTATTTTTATTGATATCTTTTTAAGCCACCGACAAAGGGTGACAAATTTGGGAACGATGTCTTCACAAAAACGGGGTTTAGCAATTGGACGAAAGTATTTTAAACCTTCAAGGAATATGTTGTTAGTGATATGTCCTAAAGAAAATCACAGAGATGTAGTTATATTTGTTATGTTTATGAACATTTGAATAATATGTTATTTTGTTTTTGAATAAATTATCATTTTAATTCAATCAATAAGATGTGATTTGTTCGTGAAACTCTAAATTTAGTTAATGATATTATTCTATAAAGTTCCTGATCCATTATCTTTAAATAAAAAATTATTGATTAATGTATTAGCATATATATTGATTGATGATCATGTTTTATGGACCATGTATATAAGATATCATATTAATAATGTGGACATATATTAGAGAATATAATTTTGGATAGACTCATTTTGAGATACTGTTTGGATTTGTCATTTAAGTATCATTAGTTAATCTTAAATAATATTTATGATTGATCCTTAGACTTGAAGACCATTATAGTTTTCTACATGCGTAATAGTATATTTTGTTATTATCAAACACTATTTTTAATTGAGTGGTAATAAAGAAGATATTTAGGTATGCTATGAGTCATGCAGAGAAATGTTGATGGTTAAGATGAAATTTGCATCTTTCATATAATGAGACAGATATCTCTGGACCTCTTGATATAGATGAATTGAGAAGTGTATGGCCATGTCGTTTGTGGTTGAGTGTCAGCTACAGAAGGATCAATTCACTATGAGATCGAGAAAAGATTGAACTGTGCAAGAGTGGTATATTTCATACCTTGAGTTTAATCTGGTATTGTAAAGAATTAACATGAAGACATTATGTAGATTCGTTGATTATGATCTTCGTGTGAATTTGGATGGTCGTTATGTTCTATTAGGGGGGCCACTATCGACTTACAATTCGGGTAAGTATTCCCAGATAGTGACCAGATATGCATGAATCTACAAGGTCACACACTTAACAAGTTGGAACAATGCAATTCGGATTAAGTCTATTATGGGGTTTCTGTATCAAATTCTGAGACTTAATGTTAGACTCCTTATGCATTCGGATTGTGTTTGTTATGGAGTTTTCATATCAGATTCGGAAAGTTGATGTTAGACTCCTTATGTAGTCGAATTGTGTTTATTATGCGATTTCTGTATCATATTAGGAGACTTAATGTTAGACTCTTTATGCATTCGGTTTGTGTTTGTTATGGGGTTTTCGTATCAGATTCGGAGACCTAATGTTAAGACTTCTTCTGTATTCGGAATGAGTTTGTTATGAGGTTTTCGTATTAGATTCGGAGATCTAATGTTAGATTCCTCCTGCATTCGGATTGGGTCTGTTATGGAATTTTCGTATCAGATGCAAAAACTTAATGTTAGACTCCTCCTGCAGTTCGGATAAGATTCATATCACATCTGAAAACCTAATATGTTAGAATTTCTTCTACAGGACTCTATATAAAGAGAAGAATAATGGACTTTGAGAACATCACGAAAAACCATAGCTGCCATCTCCTCTAAAGTAATAGTCCCTAAACTCTTGTCGTGTGCGTTGGTGCTAGCACACCATCGTACGACGTTCCATCTCGGTACGTGTGGACACCGGTAGAGGCACTGTTGCAATTGCTGTGTTGATCAAGACGATCCACGAGCGATTGCTGTCATCTACGTCCGCTGATCAGGACGATCCACGAACGGTTGCTGTACACATTCGGTCGCTTCACTAGATCTTCTTCCGTTGTTGGTAATAATCTAATCTATAATCTATTACTTGCAGCCTACGAATAAATTTTTTTTTAAATTCTGCTAGTGTAGTTTACTCAGTATCCTACACATGTTGGTGGGGTCAATTCTTGCCACAATAATGCATGGCGACATTGTCAAGATTTCAAAAATCAAATACAAAGCATGTCACATGTATTCTCGTCGTTAGCAAGGGGAGATTGCTTATAGAATACGCCTTACTTCTATTTTACATGTTACAAGATTTCTCCCATTGCAAACTCTTGCTTTTCATGGACATAATGAGGCTTATAGTTCAAGAATCAGAGGGAACTTTCTGGCGTTACTAAACTAGCATAAAGATTGTGATCCAGAAGTTGCACTGGCGCTCAATGAAAATGCCCCTAGGAATAATTAAATGACTTCCTCGCTCGTACAAAAAGAGGTAGCGAAAGATTGTGCAGAAGTAACCACATTTATCATCATTGATGAGCTTGGAGATAGGCTATTCCTTATACTTATTGATGAGTCTTGTGATGCATCAATCAAGGAGCAAATGGTAGTGGTTGTTGTGGTTAGTAACTACTGTTGTTTAGTTCTTGGTTATATTTCTAAGTTAAATCAGTATTGTTGTTATAGTAATATTCTTAGCTCTATTGTTGCGGCCATGCAAGTTTGTGAACAAGTCTAGGCACGTTATTGAGAGATTTCTTGATATTGAGCATGTTTTCAATACTATAGCCTCTTCATTAAAAACAACATTGGAGGGTTTCTTTGCTCGTCATACTTTATCTATCTCTAGGCTACATGGGTAATACAATGGAGCCTCAAACATGAGAGGAGACTTCAATAGGCTACATAGGCGGATTTTTTATGAAAATTCATATGCTTTTTACATCCATTGTTTGTCCATTAGTTGCAGTTGGTGGTGGTTGTTGTTGCAAAGCACAGTTTGTGTGTAGTCGATTTCTTTAACCACGCCACTTTGATTGTCAATATTATGGGTGCTTCTTGCAAAAGAAGGGATTAATTACTCCTGTGAGGAAATTAGAGAGTGGTGGCATCTTTCTGGTGAGAGGCAGACATCATGAAACTAGTTTTGCAAGACCAGGTGTTACCTGGAGGGGTTCGCACCACACGACCTTTGTTCGTCTCTTTATAATGTGGGACTTGGTATTGAAGGGTATTGGAGAATGTGAGTGATGATGCAACTAATCTAGCACAAAATACCACGGTTGCAAGTTTGATAGAAAAAATGTAAAACTTTGAATTTGTATTTATAATACATCTAATGTTGAGAGTGTTAGCATGTACTAATGAGCTATCACATGCTTTGTAAAGAAAAGATCAAAACATCATACGTGCAGTTGGTTTGATTGTGTCTGCAAAGGTTAATTTGCAAATCTTGAGGGACAATGGATAGGATGAGCTTTTGGAAAAGGTAAATAGTTTTTGTATGGGCATGTCTATTCCTATCCCCGATATGGATGATAAACATATGGTAAGGGGTCGTTCAAGGTGTAATGGCCAATTGGTAAAGTACTCCTTTCGCTATCGTGTTGAGATTTTTGTTGATGTGCTTGGCTCGATTCTAGATGAATGGTCGATTTAGTAAAGCATCTAATTGTTAGAAAATAAATAATCTCACAATTCGTATTGAGATATTAGCCCAAATATATAGTCTACAACAATATGAGCATAATCTACGAATATTAATCCATATAGTAATCTATGAATATGTATCCATATATACATAGATACCATATATGATATCATAACCACCCCCTTCAAACTCAAGATAGATTAGGAGGATTACACGTATGAAGTTTGAAGAGAAGAAACTAGTGTTACGTTTTAGTCTGAGCTTTCGTAAAGAAATCAGAAACTTGAAGATCAGATGAGACATAATGAAGTGATACTATCCCTTGTTGACAATGAGAACGGGTAAAAAAACATCCACACCAATATGTTTTGTTAGCTCATGGTTTACTGGATCATTAGTAACCTGTATAGCACTCTTATTGTCACAAAGAAGAGAAATAGGAGCAGGACAGTGCACACCAAAATCAGCTAGTAACCAGCGAAGCCAGATAATCTCAGTAGTTGTAGT
The DNA here is from genome assembly GCA_019359835.1 of Pharus latifolius. Taxonomy (NCBI): domain Eukaryota; kingdom Viridiplantae; phylum Streptophyta; class Magnoliopsida; order Poales; family Poaceae; genus Pharus; species Pharus latifolius. The sequence goes on along the minus strand of CM033321.1, from coordinate 91,194,355 downwards.
AGCTAAAGCCCACAGCTCAGCCTCAGTACTAGATCGAGACACTGCAGTTCGTTTCTTGGACTTCCATGTAAGAAAAGAAGTACCAAGAAATATGCAGTAGCAGTGATGGAGCGTCAGTCAACAGGATCATTCAGCCAAGTAGAGTTAGAGTAAGCATGTAGCTGATAGTTGATTTAATCGAGCATAACAAATGACGCGAAGCAGTTCCATAGAGATATCGAAGTACCCATAGTAAATGAGCATAATGAACATAGGTGAGAGTACAGACAAACTAACTAAGCACATGAATTGCATGAGTAATATCTGGATGAGTAATAGCAAGATAAACCAGACTCCCAACAAGATAGTGATAACGAGAAGGATCATCAAGAGGGTACCATCCGTAGGACGCAATTGAAGATGAAGCTCCACAGGAATAGCAGCAGTTCGTATATCCGTATGACCAAAACTAGCAAGTAAATCATGAGTGTAGCGCTGCTGAGATAAATAGTAACCATCATCAGTGAAAGTAACCTCAATACTCAAGAAGTACTGGAGAAGTCCTAAGTCATACATCATAAAGTACTCATTGAGACATTGCTTGACAAAAGCAATGTACTCCGTATCATCACTAGTAATCAACATGTCATCCACATAAAGTAAAATCAATGTTCGACCATGAGTAGACTCATGAACAACAAGAGCTGAATCATGAGCACTAGTAGTAAATTTAGTAGCAATGGCCACCAAACTGAATCACTCAAACCAAGTACGAGGGGCTCGTTTGAGACCATAGAGAGCACAATGAAGTCGACAAACATGGCCAGCAGGACCTGAAAGACCCGGAGGCGACTGCATATACATCTCCTGTATATTTCCATGAAGAAAAGCATTCTTCACATCCATTTGCGAGATAGTCTATTGGCGAACAGCAGCAACAACAATCAAAGAATGCACCGTAGTCTTACGAGCAATAGATGCAAAGGTCTCATCATAATTACAACCATACTCCTGCTGAAAACCACGAGCAACCAAACGAGTCTTGTAACGCTCCACAAAACCATCAGACTTCGTCTTGATCTTAGACACCCACTTACAAGTGATAGAAACAACATGAGCAGACAAAGGAACTAGATCACATGTACTAGTACGATCTAAAGTCGCAAGCTCCTCGCACATAGCCAGCTGCCACTTGTAGGATCAAGGATGCCAACTAGATGGGGTGAATAGGAGGCTTTTAAAATTTCTTTTCAATTTAGTAATTTTAAAAGATGTTTCGGATAGCCTAGGTTTTGCAAAGAGGTTTAAAACTATTTAATCAATTTAGTTGCATTCAACCATATGGAATAAGCAATTTAATATTCAACAACAATCTAACATCTAGTTGCAATTGATCGATATGAAAATACAATACAACAAGCAACTAGATTGATTCAAACAATTGTGTCAAGATAAATATTAATGAATGCAAGACAAACAATCGACACAATATTTTTACCGAGGTCTCGGAGATTCGCTCGGTTTCCCCTACTCCTCGTTGAAGCGCTCACTCTTGATTCTCGCTTCTATATCCATGAAGGATATCTCACTAGGGTTGCTCCTTCTCCATACCGGATATGCGAGCACTAATACCTTTCACAAGTTCTTATCGGCCTCTCCGACAAACTTTAATGGAGAGTCGCGACTCTCCTCTGACACCATCTAGGCGAAGGCGATCACCAAGAGTAACAAGTCGGATGCGTTTTCGCTTGAACGAATCTCATGCTAGAAGCTCAAAGATGCAAATGAATGCTTAACACTCTAGCACTAGCATGCAAATGGAGATGATGTGCACTAAACACTCACAACCTCTCCCAAATGCTCTCTCAAATCTACTAAGGATTTTGGGCTCAAATCTAGCCTCTAGATGCAATATCTCATATGTAATGAACTTGACTAGCTTTTCAACAGAAAAAATCAACTTCTTTAGCCATCACAAATGAAGGCAAACACATGATATGTATAACCCTTAAAGAAAACTAGCCGTTTGTCACGAATAGGCGAAATCTTGTACAGGCCGGACATTGTCCTGCCATGCCGGACACTGTCCGGCCAGTACAACAAATTTCGATCGTTGCAAACTTATCGTTGGGGTATTTTTTTGTGAAGGTCGAATAATGTCCGGCCATGTCGGACAAAGTCAAGCCCGTCCCGGACAAAAGCCGCCGGACATATATATCTCTCTATTTCATTCTCGGCTCAAACAATTTGTACAGCCCGTCCTGACAAAAGCCCCCGGACGGATTCAAACGTCTCTGGTTTCATTTTGCACAAGGCTGAAAAATTTGTATAGTCCGGACAAAATCCGGCCAATGCACATTGACAGTAAAACAAGCATAATTTTTGATCTAGTGATCCGATTGGGATGATTTTTGGCTTGTTGGAAAGATAACTCAAAGGGCTACAATTTTGTAAACAAGAGCAAGACCTATAAAGGACTAGGTATTTCTAGGAAATTCAAAAACCCTCCTGTTGTTTTCTCTAAATGCAATTTATGATATTTGCACATACGAATTTGCTGTTTTCTCGCGGATATCTCAGCTGACACTCAGCAACGACCATGACCAATATGATTTATGAACTAAAACCACAGGTCGAATATCCGATCAAAAACAAGTGTCGGATAGATTTGGTCGAGCGTACGCAAGCGAGCCTAAGACTGGTACGACCAGCTCGAACTCCTACGACCATGACCAAACCCTAAACAGAAAAACCGCCAAACGGGCGACATGACCACGGCCACACTCCAAACAAGGATACGATCAGAATGTACAAATACAATCACGACCAGCTCTAGAATACAAACCAATTTAAATAACTGGCGATCAAGACTAAGTGCAGTTTTCAAAATATTTTCTCTAATGCACCACAAACTACACTTAGACTCTCTAGCAATTCAAGAGGCGATAAAACACTAGTGCAAGATGATATGAATGCATTTGAGCTTCCGCACTAGATAGATTCAAGCTACTAGTTTCCGACCCCTCTTAATTGTATGGTCACACTAGCAAAAGGAATCTTATCAACCTGGTCTATCTCCAAAACACCGAGACCGGTAAAATTCTAAGAAAACAATCTTTAATCTTGGATTTTACCTTTGGTGAAGTTTGACCTCGTGAAGCTCGACCGCTCGACGCTTGTCCTCGCAAAGCTCGATCTTGCTAAGCTTGACCTCGCTCGAGATGACTCATGGCGGCATCATCCTCTTCACGCCCTTGTTTGCTTTCATCTCGCAACCATTCTGAGACTACAACACATACACTCAACGCACAACGTTAGTCACATATATAGGTCATCATTAATCACCACCAGAGAAATTACTCCACACAGGAGTTAACTCAACAATTTCTCTTTCCGGTGAAATGACAAAACCATATTCAACAATCAATAGATGAGTATAAGATGGAATACAATAATCATATAAAATCGTATATGATAAAGACATACGCACACGATCTATACTACACATGTCATGATGGCAATCAGATCAGATGACCAATATGATGAGCTCCCCCTCAACATATGCATTAATGTTAAAATCTCAATAAGGAGCCATCAAATTTAGGATTTAACACATGACATTTTGATTAATCAATTAGCACAAATTTGATGCAACCACAGAGCTCCCTCTCAACATATGCATCAATATTAAACCACAACAGGGAGTCATCGACTTCTAGGGTTTAACAAACAATTCTATTTACTTGTGCTAAATCAGGATTTATTCAAGTTGTCATTTAATCATCAAAATTATCATTATCCAAATTAACATTGTATCATCAAGGGCTCATCCAGATCGTCATTAATCATCAAAACCTAGATCGATCTAGATCCAACACCACTAAGGTAAATCAACAGCCTCCAAATAAGTACAAGACTCATAAAAAGCACCAAGAGCAAGAAAACCATAGTGAGCTAAGACGACGAATAGTAGTGTGATCACGAAGATCATATCGAGGGGCAGGAGAAGACTCTGAAGCTGATAGATCATCAGCAAAGTCGCTTGCATCAGTACTAGCCACACCATCAAAAAGGAGGGGAGCAACAAAAGAAGGCTGAGGATCAAAAGAGGAGTCGACTGAAGACAAGTCTGGTGGAAAAGAAACATCCTCAAGAGACGGAACAAGTGAAGAAATATCTGGAGATGGAATAGGAGGGAGAGATAGAAAAGAAATCGAGTCAAGAGAGGAGGACGACCGAGTAGCAGAACAATAAAAATATAGTCTATCCTTGATAAAGGTGACATCACGGGAGAAACGCATGCGCCAAGCAGAGGTATCATAGCACTGAGAACCTTTATGCTCAGGACTATTACTAAGAAACACACACTCAACGAACTAAGCAATCAGTTTGGTATGATTATGAGATGCAAGAAGAACATAGCAAGTGCAGCCAAAAGCACGAAGATAAGTGTAGGAGGGAGGAGTAGAAAACAGAAGCTCACTAGGACACTTGCCACGACGACGTGAATACAGTTGAATATTGATGAGATAAACAGTCGTAGAGATAACCTCTGCTTAGAAAGGATGAGGAACATGAGAAGCAATAAGAAGGGTGCGGGCAGTCTCAATAATATGATGTTGTTTGCATTTAGTTACACCATTCTGAGCATGTGCGCTTGGACAAGAAAGTTGAGGAAGAGTCCCCTGATCAAAAAGAAATTGACGAAAAGTAGATAAAAACTCCCCCTTGAGTCAAAACGAAAAGTTTGAATAGAGATAGAAAACTAAGTCTTAATCATACAAACAAATGACTGATAAATATGTAATAATTGAGAATGATGCTTCATAAAGTAAACCTAAGTATAACGAGAATAAACATAAAAAAGTAACATAATACTTATGTCCACCTTTAGAAACAAAAGGAGCAGAACCCCAAACATCATAATGAACTAGAGCAAAAGGATGATTAGATCTAGAAGAGTTAGAAGCATAAGAGAGTTGTCGTTGTTTGCCAAGCTTGTAACTTGGACAGACAAAACTAGTGTCAACAATGCATGACTTAAAATACCTTGACGCACCAAAAAGGACAAGCGAGCGCCACAAAGATGACCAAGACGATGATGCCGTTGGGGAAACTCGTAGAGGATGCAAAAAGTGAAGCAAAAGGAGTAGGAGATGAAGCGGAAGGTAATGGAAGGCGTAGATGATCAAGGATGTAGAGACCCTTGGTCCCTCTACGGTGATGACCAGTACCAACGAGATCCTTTGTTTGATGATCCTGCACATAGCAAAAGGAGTCATCAAACCCAACAAAACAATTCAGATCAGTAAGTTGTCCAATAGACATAAGGTTCATAGAAAGCTGATGTACAAGAGAAACAACAGGAATAGCAAACTATTTAGTGAGAAGAGTACCTGGTGAGTAACTGGCAAAGATGTGCCATCAGCAGTCCCAACATAAATAGTTTCAGTGAAAGGCTGACACGATTGAAGCTGAGAGGCATTTGACATCATGCGAAACGATGCACTAGAATCCAAGACCCAAGAAAAGCAAGCAATACCTGATGGAGAAGGAGATGAAGTGGATGCTGCGCCACTACTAGCAGGATCAACAGGAAAGGACATAGAAGAGTGGTGATGTTGTAATAAAGTTTGAAGCTAAGACATTTGAGCAGTCGTGAACACCTGAGGAGTAGTCACAGGTGCAAGAGCATTGGCAGAATCAGTAGGAACTGCTGAACAACCACGAGGGCCTCCACGAGACGGTTGACGAGGAGGCTGCAGCTCAGGATGAAGCTTAAAGCATCGATGAACAGGATGATCAGGCTTCTTGCAGTGAGAGCAGATAACAGAAGAGGAAGACCCAGATGTAACATCAGTGCGTTGAGGGACCCCCAAAACATTGGGGGAGGAGAGTGTCAAAGAAGCCACAGAAAGAGAGGGAAGATGTGTCTCCTCAGTCAAAAGAGCAACAAGAGTCTCTTCGATCGTGGGAGGAGTAGCATGACCAAGCATGAGGTACAAGTGAAGTCTCGTCTTCCATCGTGGGAGTAGTCTGACCGAAGACACATCACAAAATTGAACATGTGGTTTTTAGCCTCATAGTTCTTGTGTGTAGTACAATGAACACAACTGGAATCTCGTGAAGACATCATAGAGGCTAGCTGACTAGAGGCTCAAAAAAGAACTATATAACTCCTCAATGGAAACCTCTTATTGCTGCAAACTCTAAAGATGCCGCTGAAGAGAAAAACGACATGCAGAACTGCTCTAAACATAGTGTCGCTGTAAATACTCCTACATCTCCCGAGCAGTTGAAAGATCAACAAAGTGCAGTCTGATGGACTCTTCAGTACTCTGAGAGAGAATGTATGGAACACAATCATCAGTAAGGCGCCACGTAACAGCATCAGGTGCACTATCATTGGCACATGGAGGATCATCCGTGAGATGAGACACATACCAACGCCTTTGAGAAACATGCGAACAGTTGAAGCCCAGTCATGATAATTCGTACCATTTAACTTCACATTAGAAACCGAAAGAGTGTTGATGGTACCAATAGGAGTAGCCATGACGAAAGCAACAAGCAAGAAAAGCAGCTGCACGACAAGCAACCGCAGATTTGAAACAGCTGCACAACGGCGATGCATGCTACGCGCAAGAGGTAGCTACAGGAAGCGGCGGTGTCGCGTGAGAGGAGGCGACGTCATGTAGGAGACTATGGCCATGTGAGAGGCGTCAGTGTCGCACATAGGCAATGAAGGCAGTGTGGTGGTGGCTCGCAGGGGACCAGCGGCGCATGGGAGGACCAACAACGCGAGGAAGGCAGCAATGGCGGCGTGGCAGCGACGTCGCAGGAGACCTTGCGCCACACGGAAGCAGTGACGAGAAGTGGCATCACACAACGGTAACGACACATGACAAGCAGTGGGCGGCAATGCACGGCCAGATGCATCAAATTCTCAGGTAAAATTATGGTTAGGTGTTTTCCAGGTTTCGCTCTGGTACCATGTTAGAAAAAAAAAATCTCACAATTCATATTGAGAGATTAATCCAAATATATAGTCTACAACAATAAATGAGCGTAACCTACATATATGTATTCATATAATAATCTACGAATATGTATCCATATACACATATATACCATATATGATATCATAACACTACTAACTTGTTGAAATGCATTACTTGTCTTGATAGGACTCTTTCTAAAAATTTGATCAAGGAAAACTTCTTAAACTTGCTAATATTTATGTTGCTGACTTCTCCCTATTTGATCGTACATTTTTAAAAGGCAAACTCCACACATTCATTTCTGATGTGAGAAACAGTTCTGATTTTTCAGATTGTCATGATCTTGCAACTTTTGTTGTCCAGATGGTTGAAATTTAAAGGCATTTGTGTTTCCCATTGACATATCGCCTAATTGAATTAGCCTTGATCTTACTTGTGGCAACGGCAACAGTTGAAAAGGTATTTTCAGCCATGAATATCATTAAGAGTGAGCTGCGCAATAAAATGGCAGATGAATGGATGAATGACTGCATGATATGCTATATTGAGCGAAAGATTTTTGCCACTATTGATGATGAAAATATTTTGCAGTGTTTCCAAAACATGAAGACTCGAAGAATTCCAACTATCTCGTGTTAGTAATTAGTGGTATGTTTTCTACTTGAAAATCTTAAATCTTTATAATTGTGTTCTGTGGATCTATTATACCATTTTGAGTGTCTTCATGTTTTTCTAGCAGGTTGTTTTGATGTTTTAACTTGGCTTTAAGACATGACCAACGATCCACAAAACGCTTCTTTGAGTTAGTATCTAATTAACTATGTACTAATCTAGTATCTATATTGTTGAATACTTTCATTTTGAGAACTAGAATATTATGAGTTACGACAATAATTGAATATTATCATTTATTGTTTGATTTGACTGTAGAAAAAACTAGATTTGATATCATATAATGTTGTCATATGGGCTCCTTGCCGATAATTCCTGGTTCCGCCGCTGCCTGTCGAGGTTGGGATTGGGTCCACTATATAGTTGTACGTAACTTGATCACAGTACAATGGGCATATTATTGCTCCTAGAGTATCCATCACCTCCAAAAGCAACCGCCGGGCTCCGGCGAGTTCTTCCGGCGGTGGTCCAAGAGCTCTGAGTTTTCCAAGATGGTGTTGCACCCTAGAGCACCGCCACCGTCCCCGTGCTTGCCGATGATTCGTCGGGCTGGTAGATGCCAATGCAGCCGACGCCCATGCGGTACGTGTCCACCGTGCGAAAAGCGCGGTGGCCGCGGCTTATGTTTAGCTCGTCGTCGATGAAGCATATTTCGTTGTCGCTGATCGTGCCCTGAGCGGCCGCGGCGGGGAAGACCCTGCTGAAGGCGTCGCCGACAAAGAAAGCACAACCGTCAAAGGTATGCAGCTCGCCGCTCTCCAAAGAGGAGACTTCGAATGCAAAGGTGAGGCATTCGCCGTCCAGCACGTCGGCGAGGCGTGGAAGGTACCTCATGACTGTGAGCAGCCTCCCTTTTGCACTCCAACAGATAGCGCCGAGTCATGGAGGCTTCGTCGTCCCTGGTGCTCTTGCCGACCGGCTCGTCCAGGTCGAACTACCTCCATGGCTTGCGGCGCAAGAGATCAAGCTCGCCATCGTCAAAGATGATGACGCAATCCGACAAGGGAATCACGTGGAGCTTCCCCTGGTAAAAGATGATGTCTTCGACGTCGAACGCCTTGCTGACGAGCCACCAAGAATCCTGCCCCGGCCGACAGGCGGCCATCCTCTTCCCTCCGGCCCTGCTGCAGTCTGCCACAGCGGCGATGATGCATTGCCGGAGTCGGGGGGCTACGACAAGGCGATCCTGCTGATGGGCTCCTCCGTCCATGGCGGCAGCGAGATGTTTGCCATGGTGAAAGCGTTCAGCAGGAAGGGCGGCACTGAGTCGCCGGCGCCGGTATGAGGGCGACCCAGTTGTCGAACGAGCCACGGCAGACGGCGGCAGCGGGCCCTCGGGGAGGGCGACGCGGTGGATGACCGCGTCGGGGAGGCCGACGCATTGCCCGGGGACGGCGTGCCACGGCGTGGGCGGGTGCAGCTGCTGGGGCCAGGCGGTGCGCCACTTCCGGCACACGGTGCGGAAGCGGGCGCGGTCGGCGAAGGACGGAAGCCGCCGAAGGACTTCGCCGAGCATGTCTTCTGGTAGGTCGGACCAAGAAGCACGGAGCCTCCTTCGCTTTCGCTCCGGCATAGTGTGTTGACCTGTGCTGCCGCTGTGCGTGATGAAAGTTACATCGGAACACTATGTTGCGATCTGGGAAAGTAGTGTACTGACAGAAACAAGAACTAGATTGGTAAGTTTCTAATCTGCAGAGCTGAAGAATTTATGCATGAAACAAGATGAGAGCAGAAGCTTACTTCGAAAATTTCAATCAGATCAGAAACCTGGCCACGTACGACATCGCGCGTACAAGTTAAGTATACAACGCCCGGCAGGTAGGCATGATCGCACAAAATTGTACCCTAAAGGGACTACATAAGTCATTAGATATCTTGTATATTGGAATTGTATCCGGTAAGAATTCTTAAAATAAAAATATACAAACTCACGATCTAAACTATTTAATCAACATAGAAATAAATTATATTTGTCAAATATACTTTATAAATCATTAATATTATCAATTTTCAACATGAATGACCTAATTTATATGATCATGTTTAAGAGAATTCATCATCTAATACAACCCCTATACATATATCTCTTCTTCAAGCCCATACAACATCGCACGTAAAAGTAAAAAAAAAATAGTTGCTTTGCCATACGCATCACGTCATGGCACCGGAGATGCGAGGGGAGGCACAAGAGAGGAGTCCCTCTTGGCTCGACCTCCCGGCAGAGTTGCTCGATAGCGTCATCGACCACCTCCCGTACTTCAACGACTGCGCCCGCTTCCCCGAAGTTTGCCGGCAGTGGCGCGCCGCGTGGCTCCAGCACACGTTCGCGCCCATGCCATGGATCACCCTCCCCGGGCACTGCATCAACCTCCACGACGCCGCCATCCACCGTGTTGGCCTCCCCGAGGGCAAGCCCGCCGTCGTCTGCCGCGGATCGCTTGACCACTGGCTCGCCCTCGTGCCGGAGCACGGGCCTCCGTACAGCCCCTTCTTGCTGAACCCTTTCACCAAGGCCACAACCTCGCTGCCGGCATGGACAAAAGACAGGGCACTCCACAAGATCGCCATGTCGGAGGCCCCGGGCACGGGGAGCTGCCTTGTAGTCGCCATTGTTGTCGACTCAAACAAACTCACTCGACGGACAATCGCCGTCTGCCGGCCGGGACAGAGCGCTTGGTCGTCGATCACGGTGGAATTTAACATCGAAGATGCCATCTTCTACGAGGGCAACCTCTACGCGCTCGACGAATGGGGTCAGCTCTACAACATTGCAATCCATGGGGTCGACGGCCACGGCGGCGACGACCGCGAACAACGTCTCACCGAGCAGAAAGTGCAGTTCGCCGCCGCCAAGGACGAGGACAAAGCGAAAGCCAGGCGCAGCCTGGTGGCGTACGACGGGCGGCTGCTCATGGTCAACAGTGCATGGGGTCACCGCTTCTCCGTATATGCGTTGGAGCGCGCGGATGCGACCGCGCTTAACCGGTGGGCGCCCGTGACGAGCTTGGACGGGCGCGTGCTTGTCGTCGGCGTCGCTTGCTGCGGAGCCTTCGCCGTGCCGAACGACGCCGTCAAGGACAGCCAAATCTACTTCGTGGACGACGAACCAAAATACGAGAATAACCGCGGATTGACACTACAATTTAAAAATCCTTTCAGCAGGATGGAAGTGTACGACATGCGACGCAAGCGGCGACGCTTTCTTTATTTTTGGACCATGGAATAATTTGAGAAGTACTGAATAATAGATTCCTATTTGATAAATTTCTAGTGTAACTTTTTATGGGAGTGTCGCTATATGTCCGGAAACTATATTCATACATTTATTTATACAATATATTGTGCCTTTGTTTTAATTTTTTTTTGTCATTGGTTGCTATGGGTGGTTTTACGAAATAAATATAATTTTGTATATGAATTTGAGACATATAATAGTAATGTCTTTATTGTTTATTTTCAAGTGATGAAGTTTGATTTTATCATACATCTTTTGTAATCTGTAGATAAATAGATTGTTAATAAAATGCTCCCTATTGTTTTTTTTAAAACAATCTTGTCTGGCCACAATCAACTCAAAGGAGTTGTGTTGCTGTCATTGTGATTGATAATGATGAAAGTAATAGCCAATTAATGACAAAAGATTGCTGTATGTTGGTTAGGACAGTGCTTTTGGTCATCATTCACTGAAATTTTTTTTTTTATCATGACTGTCTTGATTTGAGGATTTTTCTCATCAGCCTCAAATCAGCATCTCATTACTCTGGAGAAGAGACTTCAAATGAAGTGATGTTTAACAGAAAAGGTGTCATTTTTACTGTATTTGCGGCTCAACCATCTCCTCCTTTTCTCTTCTTGCCCACCTGTCATGATAGTTGCGACAGGCAACTCCACTCCCATTTTTGATGGCCCACCTGTCAGTGAGTGACAGCTGGCTTCTTCACATCTGCCCTGTCAAACTGACTGAAGCTGGCGCCCACACACCCCAAGCTAACAGATATAACCGCTTCCCTCTGTCCTGTCCTTTCCCCGCCTCTTTTAATTGAACCAGCCATTTGGTCCATTTCAAACACCTCCACCTAAAGATTTAGCATCCATCCGCGCAAGCAAAGATGGCAACAACCATGTCCTGCAAAGGCAGAGACAGCACCACTGTCCTCGACCCCGAGGTGGCCGATGGTGACAAATGCACCGGCATTGCAACCGCCGCACCGGCCGTCCGGTACCGTGGATGGAAAACCATGCCATTCGTCATCGGTATGTCGACGCAAACGCGAAATGCTACAGAAGCACCGAACCTGACAAGGTTGATACGAAAATTCTTTTCTGGATGGCAGGGAATGAGACGTTTGAGAAGCTCGGCAGCATCGGCACGGCGGCAAACCTGATGGTGTACTTCACCTCGGTCTTCCACATGACCAACATCGATGCCGCCATGACGCTTAATGTGTTCAGCGGCACCACCAACCTCGCCACCGTCTTCGGTGCCTTCGCCTCCGACGCCTACCTCGGCCGGTACACCACCGTCGGTGCCGGCTGCATTGCCACCTTAATAGTAAGCACCACGACCCACATTTTACGATACCACCATGAAAAGCTTTTAGAGCACATGGTAAATCATTTTTGCCAAATGACACACAGGGCATGATCATTCTCACGTTCACGGCTGGCGTCCCGGCACTGCACCCTCCGCCGTGCGCTGATGGAGCACCCAGCGAAGGGCATTGCACGGGAGCGACGACGCTGCAGTTCGCGGTGCTCGGGCTGGCGTTCGCGTTCATCGTGGTGGGCGCCGGAGGCATCCGGCCATGCAACCTGGCGTTCGGCGCCGACCAGTTCAACCCGCTCACCGAGGCGGGCCGCCGCGGCGTCGACAGCTTCTTCAGCTGGTACTACTTCACCTTCACCATCGCCGTCTGCGTGTCTTCCACGCTCATCATCTACGTGCAGAGCAGTGTGAGCTGGTGGGTCGGGTTCGCGATCCCCGCGGCGCTCATGCTCGTGTCGTGCGCGCTCTTCTTCGCCGGCACGGGGTTCTACGTCCGCGTGAGGCCCGACGGCAGCCCCTTCACCAGCCTCGCGCGCGTCGCCGTTGCCACCTTCCGGAAGCGGCACGCCACCTCACCAGAGAACCCAAAAGACTCCCTCTTCAAGACACATCACGACAGCTCGCTCGTGTCCAGGCTCCCTTACACCAGTCAGTTCAAGTGAGCACCTTATGACATAATTTTACTTCAGTTCTTGATACCATTGCATCATCTCGAGCTCTAATTCACTTGTTACATCAGATTTCTCGATAAGGCTGCAGTTGTGGTGCTCAAAGAAGAGATCAACCAAGATGGCCTACCGAGGGATCCATGGAGGCTCTGCAGCATACAGCAAGTGGAGGAAGCCAAGTGCATACTTCGTGTCATGCCGGTTTGGGCCACCGGCATCGTCTACTACATCTCATTCGCCCAGACGAACACCTACGTGGTCCTGCAAGCACAGCAGTCAGACAGACACATCGGCGCCTTCGAGATGCCGGCCGGCTCGTTCGCCATCTTCCCGATGCTAGCGCTCACCGTCTGGATACCGGTCTACGATCGCCTCCTCATCCCCTGGGCTCGCCGAAGCAGCCACACCGAGGAAGGCATCACATTGCTCCAACGAATGGGAATCGGGATGGTACTGTCTATAATGTCCATGATCATATCCGGCATCGTTGAGGAGCGCAGGCGCACCGCCGCGTCGACGTCGGCGGTGTCGCCGGTGTCGAGCTTCTGGCTGGTGCCGCAGCTGGTGATGCTGGGCCTCTCGGAGGCGTTCAACCATGTCAGCCAGATGGAGTTCTACTACAAGCAGTTCCCAGAGAACATGCGGAGCGCGGCGGGGTCGCTGTTCTTCAGCGGCCTCGCGGCGGCGAACTACTTGAGCGGGCTACTGGTGAGCGTCGTGCATGCGGCGACGGCGCGGGGCGGGCGGGAGAGCTGGCTCGCCGAGGACCTGAACAAGGGTAGGCTGGACTACTTCTACTTCTTGGTCGCCGGCGTTGGGGCGGTGGATTTCTTGGTGTTCCTTGCTTGCGCCAAGTGGTACAGATACAGGGTCTCAGATGAAGACCAAGACATGGTGGCTTCATAGTATTTGAGACACCAGTTCTAAATTAGCAACCTGTTAGAATCTAAGAAGCAACTAATTGTGGTGCATTTACTCTAACAACTATCTCTATATTGTTTGAGTTGAGATTTTCTTTACGGTGATTTGATGTGCTAACCAGCGGGGAGTATTTTGGTTAACACTAGATATTTTCTCTAATTTGCCATCTCATTCTTTAACTTGTTTTCTATACAATAAAACGTTATCTGAACTATTTAAATATGACAGAGAATGTGTGTTTTTTTTTACAAATAGAATGACAAAAATAATCTATCATGCAAACTCTTACAAATAGAAAGACCCATAAACACTCAAAACCAAAACCACCCCCCAACCAAAAAAAAAAAAAAAAACCAAATCCCTCATTCGGTCACCGTAAACAAATTGGGTGGAACTTGTTCTCAGATAATAAGGACACGACTTTTATACTACCTATAATAAGTACTACATAACAAATCTATATTTAGAAACATGCAAATTTAATGAGCAAATATGATCATAAGAAAAAAAAATCTAAACCCTTTTTCTCTTATATGTACACATGCTTGCTGATGAAATTTTGTGAAGACCATGATATGTTTTTGTATGTCTTTTAATTTTTTTTCAAAATTTTTAAAATTAACTAAAATCTCACGAGTTTTTTTTTATAATTAACCCATTTAAAAAAAGAATTCCAAAATTAATCCACAGTTGTAAAATATCACAAAAATGGACTGCCATGTAAGTCTGTCGAATACCGAATTTAATCGCAGGAGTGGGGGATCGGGGAATTGAACTCAGGCCTTACATGTTGCACGCTCTAACCAACTGGGCTACGACCTTTTGTTGCTCTAATGATACTGAGTTTTTTTAATATAGAGTAACTTGTCGAAAGCTTAGAACTCGACAAGAAAGCAAAAATTAAACGCAGCAGTGGGAATTCGAACTTGGGCAAACGAGGTGGAAAGGAACGAGTTAACTACCTGGGCTACGTCAAGTTACTACTTTTAATATGCTGTGACAAGTCAAGTTTCCATAACTCGACAAGTTGCTGCTCCTGGGCGCTACGCCTTGTCGAGTTCCTAGAAGTCGACATGCAGCCTGGTCATGGTCGAAGTGCTCTTGTCGAGCAGTGGGAACTTGACAAGCTGCATACACACGACAACTAGCTTGTCGAGTTTCCACTGCTTGACAGGCTTACGTGGCAGCCCAATTCTGTAATTTTTTGTAATAGTGAGTTAGTTTTGGAAATCTTTTTTTTAAGTGGGTTAATTATAAAAAAAAACTCAAAATCTCACATAATTGTGTGGCTTGTTTTTATATAAGTTAAAAATTTTATGTATATTTTATGTAGATATGAGACAAAATTGATATTGGTTATGATTTTTGAAATGAATTTTTATCATAATAACAATAGAGTTAGTTTTGAGTAATGTTTTTAAGGGATAAATATATATCATTATAAATATAATGAAAAAACATATTTTTTATTTTTTTGATTAATATTGAAATTTTGTATATTTTTATGTGGTGTCAGAATTAGTGTGATGTTCCTAATATCACCATAATTTATTATAATAATTTTTTTAGGAGTGATATGAAAATTTTGAATATTTTTTATATGGAGTTAAAATTAATATGATGTTTCTAGTATTTTTAAAATTTATTATATAATAGATTTGGACATCCTTAAATTTGTTATATAATAAATTTGGAGTAATGATGTGTCGTGATTCTTACACACCGTGCAAAGTATTTCCCATTTCGCAGTTGTTTGGGAGGTTTTTTTATAAATAATCTAGATTAAAAAATTAATTACAAAACTAACCCACAGTTGCAAGATTTTATAAAAATGACCTATCACGTCAGCCTGTTGAGCACTGGGCACTCGACAAGCTAGCTGTAGCATGGCGCCCGCTTGTCGAGTGCCCAGTGCTCGACAAGATCCCTACGACCACGACCAGGGGCTATTCGATCACTGCTAACTAAAAAGATTTTTAATTGCGGGGGAGCGGGGTTTCGAACCACGTGAGAGTTAGAGGTTCTCACCACCTGGGTTAGGAGGTTTTAGTTGTCTTAGTACTGTATATATATATGTGTATGTGTGTATATATATATATATATATATTCTTATAATTTGTATTATGTAAGAGTAAAACAGATCCAATAAATTAAAGTTAAATAGTGATATTAATGTGAGATGTGATAGGAGTTTTGTTTATGTATGAATGTGTGAATAAGACTATATATATATACATATGTATATATGTGTATGTATATATACATATGTATGTGTGTATATGTATGTATATATATGTGTATGTATGTGTGAATGTATGTGTGTGTCTATATATATACATATATATATATGTATATATATACATACACATACACATAAATATATATATATATATCTACTAGTACTAAAACAATTAAAATCTCATAATCCAGTTGATGAGAACCTCCAACTCTCACGTCTTCAATCCGGATTTGAATTTGAATCCTCAGGCCGTCCCAAATTTCACTGCCCCACCTTGCAGTAAGAGCAGACTCGCCCTTGTCTCCCGCCTGCAACCATGGTCGCCGCCCGAGGCCTCGGACTCTCCTCCAAAACCTCGTAAAAATCAAAATTAATAACCGAATGCTGGAGATTTTAACCCAAAACCTCCCAAAAACACATCTTCTTGAGCCAAATGGCCATGGCTGCATCAATTCTTACTGTGCCGTCACCTCCACCTACATCAAGAAGGTTTGTTCTTGCACCTCCCCAAGCAAAGCTCCCACCCCGTCTTCGCCTAAAGGCGCCTCCTTTCCCAATCCCAACCCTTCCCCACAAATCTTTCACCCGCTCTGCTATCGCAAGAACCCCGTGTCTAGTGGCGTTGCGTGGTGGTGAAACGGAGGAGCAGGAGCCCAATTGGGTTCTTTTGAAGCGGGTGGTTCTGGTCGTTTTGGGTTGCGCGCTGCTCGGCTGCGGCTCGGCTGTAGCGGCGGAGGATTCGATCAAGGCGTCCGGGTTTGGGCTGCGGGTGGCGGCGTTGCTGCGGAGGTTCGGGTGGGCGGACGAGGCCGTCGTGTTCGCTCTGGCGACGCTGCCGGTGCTCGAGCTGCGCGGGGCCATCCCGGTCGGGTACTGGATGCGGCTTGACCCCGTCCGGCTCACCGTCCTATCTGTTCTTGGGTTTGTGCTCCTTCCCATTATGTTATTTCGTTTGGTGAGTTTTGTAGGATGCTCAAGAAGTGTTCGATGAGATGCCGATGAGAGTACCATTCATGTCGAGCGGAGTGCAACTGTAACTATGTTACATTTGTTTTGAAATGAATGTGTGGGGTGGATGTAGTCATCTAGTATTATTTTGACTTAGATTGAACATGACACGTTATGAATTTCACACAGTATAGTAACGTAGTTTGCTATGTCGTTTATATTGTCTTTGTGTAAAATTTGACAAAACAGTAAATTAACATACTACCTTAATTTCACACAGTATAGAACTAATAATGAAATTTGATCAAATATGTTATCTTGTAAAAGGATGACTACCCCCACATGCAAACTAAGTGAAGATAAAGATAGGTTGATTTTGGTCAGAGTGTTGTGCTGAGTGCTTAACTGGCAGTGCTGGTTGACCAACTTGGACAGCTTTGCTACTGTTTTTGTGTATGCCTCTCAATATGTTTTCTAATCATGAGTAATTGTCAATTTTTAAATACATCGGTGAAAATTTAGGAAAAGATGAAACTTGATTCCTGTTCAGTATAAGTGTATACCGCCTAGATGATAAGATTCTAGAGGTCGAGGGAGTAAGCAATATACTAAAAATAGTACTAATTGAATTAGGTAGTGAAAAGTTAACTAGCTCTGTGGCGTGGGTTATTTAGCATTTGAATGGGTTTCTTGCATTTTGTGAACTTTGGGGTTAGTTTTTGCATTTGGCGACACATTGAAAATGGAAACTGCCCTTTTGTCACATTAGTACAAATTATATTAGCTCTCTCTCTTCAGAATGCAGATTTTGATTGATATACACAACGTGATTTTGATTGTCACTTTCTCCAGCAACATGGTCCCTGTGCCATTCATCGTTCTCTACCTGAAAAAACTTCCAGCTTTCCTGTCTCGGAAGAGTGCTTCTGCAACCCGAATCATTGACCTCCTTTTCGAGCGGGCGCGACAGAAGGCTGCTCCTGTTGAGGAATTCCAGTGGCTTGGCTTGATGCTGTTTGTCGCTGTTCCGTTTCCAGGCACTGGAGCTTGGACCGGTGCAATCATTGCATCAGTACTTGGCATGCCCTTCTGGTCAGCTTTCTCGGCAAATTTTGTGGGAGTCATCCTGGCTGGGCTGCTAGTAAACTTGCTTATGAATCTTGGTTTGAAGTATGCCATTATAACTGGGGTAATTCTTTTCTTTGTATCAACTGTCATGTGGAGTGTCCTACGGTCCCTCAAGTCATTGAATGCCAAATGATGTAATTAAACTGATAACTTTTTCCCAGCAAAGTGCTTCTGCTCCATTTAGTTTCAAGAATTTCCCCCTTGTTAGGAAGTCTACTTGTAAAATTCTTCCTCTTTTTCCATATCTATGCAGTCAACTGTCCTCTGTTCATTGAAAGATTTCAATCTGTTGGTGTTTAATTTAAGTTACTTCATTTGGATCCGGACAGTGATTACAAAGTACTATGCTAAATGAATTAGATTGTTTCATGCACCCTTTTCCAAATGAAGCATGCAAGTTGTTAAAATGACAGCACCTTGAGAACTCTGTTACATATAGTATACAATATGTTAAAATGATGATGTGATTCAAGAAGTGCATAATTCTATGACATATATTTCAAAAGGAGTTTTTTTTATTAATAACCCACTTAAAAATCATTTACAAAACTAACCCACACTTCAAAAATTTTACAAAAATGACCTACCAGTCTGTCGAGTTTTGGGCGCTCAATTGCAAAAATGGTTTTAATTGTGGGAGCGAGGATTTGAACTCGGGCCAAGGAGGTGGGAATGGTTTTAATTGTGGGAGTGGGGATTCGAACCCGGGCCGAGGAGGTAGGAGCGAGTTGTGTTAACCAAGGAGGTGGGAGCGGGTTGTGTTAACTAGTTGGGATAAGAGCCTTTGACTGCTAGAATGCCACTAGACAATGTAATATTCAGTGATTTGTCAAGTACTGGGTACTCAACAAATGCTGCTCCCTACTTACCAACCTCCTCTCTGGTCCCTTCTCCCTTCATTATTTTCCTCTCGTCTGAAACATCCAGTCCAACACATACTCTCTTCTCTCTCTCATTTTCCTCTCAATCTTTAAATTTAGATGTAGCAAAATCCGTCCGTTAAATTGATTCAGTGTAAAAGAGAAATTTGTACAGGATTCCAAGCTCTTCGAAAGGATGTAATTTTTTTAAATGCATTTATGATTCTGTTAAGTATGTTGCTAATCATGTAATTAGGGTTTATGTTTATGTGTATAGAACAACTAGGGTTTATGTGTGGACTGTAGGTATTATTTTTTTATGATATATGTTTAGGAATTATGTGCATGTCTATATTTAGAAATTAGGTTTTTTTAAATGTATATGTGTATGTTTTTAGAAATTATGAAATTATGTTATTTTTAATTATGTGCATACATGTTCTATGTTTAGGAATTATGTTTTTTTGAATGTATATGTGTGTGTTTTTGGAAATTATGAAATTAGGTTATTTTTAATTATGTGCAACTATATTTATAAATTAGCTTTGTTAAATGTATATGTGTATGTTTTTAGAAATTATGAAATTAGGTTATTTTTAATTATGTGTAACTATGTTTATAAATTAGGTTTTTTAAATGTATATATGTATGTTTTTAGAAAATATGAAACTAGGTTTTTTTAATTATGTGCATGCATGCTCTATGTTTAGGAATTAGACTTTGTAAATGTATATGTGTATGTTTTTTGAAATTATGAAATTAGGTTATTTTTAATTATGTGCAACTATGTTTAGGAATTATATTATTTAAATGTATATGTGTATGTTTTTAGAAATTATGAAATTAGGTTATTTGTAATTATGTGCATGCATGCATGCTCTATCTTTAGGAATTAGGTTTTTTAAATATATATGTATATGTTTTCAGAAAAATATGAAATTACGTTATTTTTAATTATGTGCATGCATGCTTGCTCTATGTTTAGGATTAGGTTTTTTAAATGTATATGTGTATATTTTTAGAAAAAATGAAATTAGATTATTTTTAATTATGTGTATGCGTGCATGCATGCATGCTCTATGTTTAAGAATTTGGTTTTTAAATGTATATATGTATGTTTTTAGAAATTATGAAATTAGGTTATTTTTAATTATGTGCATACATGCATATTCTATGTTTAGGATTTGATTTTTTAAATGTATATGTGTATGTTTTTAGAAAATATGAAATTAAGTTATTTTTAATTATGTGCATACATGCATGCTCTCAGAAGACAAATTTGTATAACATACAGAATAATGCACATCTGTGCAGTTTGAACGCAGATCTGGGTTAGTAGAAAGGAGTTACCAGTTTTTAGGATAGAAAAGAATGTATTCGTAAATTATGAAAATACATAGGTGCATGATTGTTGAACTTAAAAGGAACATGGGTCGATAAGGTTGTCAGGCATAATGGTGTCATATTATTTGGAGTGGCTCATCCATCCGTACGGTGCGCCAGCAGACTACGAGGATTGGGTTGATCGACCGACCATGGGAGCCCATTGGCTAGGAGGTCGGCCTTGATGGGAATCGTCTTAGATTCACCGCTGTTACGTAGCGTACCAGGGAGAGTTTGATCTTCTACTAGACGCACGTGTTATATGGAGACCGTGGACACTTGAGGACATCTCCCAGGTTGCACCTCACGGCATTTCCTCGCATTGCACTGCGGGCCAGGACTGCTGGCTTATGCGCCGGCACATGGTGTTCTCACATGTAGTGGAGCCGTATTTTCCGGAGAGGATGATGCGCCAGTTCAGGCTACACCAGCAAATACTGCCCCTGGAAAGAAATCGACAATGCCATCTCCCGCAGGAGATTCACGTGTATGCTTGCAACATTTTCTATATCTCAGTTATGTACTGAACATTTTTTTGTTTCCTTGCTTTATGTGCATCACATTACTATTTGCAAACAAACATGTAAAGGGAAACACTCCGACAACTGACAGAACAAGAACTCCAAATGGGTCAACGAGTGGGAGGACCACGCAGCGACCGATGTTGTTGTGGAGGAGCGTGTTGGATCTAGGTAGATCTTAGTATCTAGGTTTTGATGATTAATGACATTTTGGATAAATCCATTATGATTAAAGTTAAACTGAAGATATCAAATTTGATGATTAAATGACAATTTAGATAAATCCTGATTTAGCACAAGTAAATTGAATTGATTATCGGTAAACCCTGAATTGGATGTTTTCCTCGATTGCGGGTTTGATATTGATGCATATATAGAGGATGAGCTCGGTGGTTGCATCAAGCTTGTGCTAATTGATTGATAAAGATGTTATATGTTAAATCTTGAGGTTGATGACTTCAGTTGTGGATTTGATATCGATGCACATGTTGAGGGAGAGCTCAGGATGATTAGTTATCCATGTTTGTGCAAAAGGTTGATGACTCCGTGTTCTGGATTTGATATCTCTATGTATGATAGAGAGAGAGCTCATGATATTAGTCATCCATATTGATTGATATCATAACTTGAGTAGTATGGATCGTGTGCGCATTTCTTGTATCATATATGGATCTATATGATTGTGAGATTCATCCATTACTCATTTGTTGTTCAATTGAAATTGGTTTTGTCATTTCACCGAAGAAAGAAATTGTTGAGTGAACTCCTGTGTGGAGTGATTTATCTGGTGGTGATTAATGACGAACTGCAAATGAGACTAACGTTTGCGCATTGAGTGTATATGTTCTAGTCTCAGAATGATTGCAGGATGAAAACAAGCAAGGGCGTGAAGAGGATGAAGACAATATGAGACATCCCGAGCAAGGTCAAGCTTAGCGAGGACGAGCTTTGCGAAGACAGGCGTCGAGATGTCGAGCTTCACGTGGTCAAGCTTAACGAGATCAAGCTTTGCGATGACGAGCGTCGAGCGGTCGAACTTCACGAGGTCGAACTTCACCTAAGGTAAAATCCAAGATTAAGGATTGTTTTCTTAGGGTTTTACCGGTCTCGGTGTTTGGAGATAGACCGGGTTGATAGGTTTCTTTTTACTAGTTTGACCGTACTATTAAGAGGGGTCGAAAACTAGTAGCTTGAATCTATCTAGTGCGGAAGCTCAGATGCATTCATATCATCTTGCACTAGTGTCTTGCATTGCTAGTGAGTCTAAGTGTAGTTCATGTGCATTAGATTAAATGTTTTGAAAACTGCACTTAGTCGTGATCGCCAGCTGTTTAAATTGATTTATTTATCTAGAGCTGGTCGTGGTCGTATTTGCATATTCTGATCGTATCAGTGTTGATACGTGGTGGTGGTCGTGTCGCTTGTTTGGCGGCTTTCTGTTTAGGGTTTGGGCGTGGTCGTAGGAGTTCGGACTGGTCGTACCAGTCTTCGACTCGCTTGCGTACGCTCGACCAAACCCTATCGACCATATGTTTTCGATCGGATGTCAAGACCTGTGTGGTCGTGGTCATTGCTAAGTGACACAAATCACATCCGCGAGAAAACGGCAAATCCGTATGTGCAAATACTCTAAAATTGCATTTGAGATGATTTTTGGATTGAACATTTTGACAGCAGGAAAGTTTCTGAATTTTCTAGAAGTTTTTAGACCTTTCTAGGTCTTGCTCCTGTTGACAAAATTGTAGAGCTCTGAGTTATCTTTCTAACAAGCCAAAAATCACCTCAATCGGATTTCTGGATCAAAAGTTATGCTTGTTTTACTGTCAGTGTGTAGTGGCCGGACAAATGGTATCCGTCCAGCCTTCACAAATTTCGCCCAACGGTCACTGACACGTTTGCAACGGCTGAAATTTTTGTACTGGCCGGACAGTGTTTGAAGTGGCCGGACATTGTCTGGCCTGTACAACTTTTGGCCCAGTTTCTTGCAAACGGCTAGTTTTTCGTTGAGGCTATAAATACTTCGTGTTTGGCTTCATTTTTGGGTGCTCAAAGAGTTCATTCTTCAGCTGAAAACCTAGCCAATTGATTTGCATTTGAGTTATTGCATTTAGAGGCTAGAATTGAGCCCAAATCTTGAGTAGATTTGAGAGAGAGCTTGAGGGAAATTGTGTGAGTGTTTAGTGCACTTCATCTCTATTAGATTGCTAGTGCTAGAGTGTTGAGCATCTAGCACGTGGTTGATTCAAGTGAAAGTGCATCCAGCTTGCTACTCTTGGCGATCGCCTTCGCCTAGACGGTGCCGGAGGAGAGCCGAGATCTCTCCAATTGAAGGTTGTCGGAGAGGCCGGCAAAGGATTGTGAAAGGTGTGGTGCTCGCCTATCCGGTGTGGAGAAGGAGCAACCCTAGTGAGATATCCTTCGTGGATATAGAAGCGAGGTTCCGAGAGAGCGCTTCGACGAGGATTAGGGGAGACCGGGCGAGTCTCCAAGACCTCGGTAAAAATATTGTGTCAATTGCGTATTTCATACTTGCTTTATATTCATCTTGACACAATTGTTAAATTCATCATTCTTGCTTGTCATATTGAATAATTTATTTAGTTGAATGCAACAAATTGTTTAAATTGCCTTTAAACCTCATTGTATAATTTAGCTCAAACAATTATCGTGATTAAAATTGCTTAGCGGGGAAGAAAATTTAAAAGCCTCCTAATCACCCCCCCTCTAGTCGGCATCCTCGATTTTACAATTGGTATCAGAGCAAGGTCTCTCATTTATCGGCTTAACAGCTAGAGAGAAAGGATGAATTCGCTAGAGAAATTTGGATTGATTGTTCCTCAATTTGATGGCTCAAATTATACACGTTGGAAAATTATGATGAGTACTCATCTTAAGGCATTAAACTTGAAATTATGGAGATTAGTGCAAAAGGGTATGGATAGCTCATTATCTTCGGATAAGCATACTCTTATTTTATATACAAAGGCTAAAGATATAATTCTCGAATCACTTAGCCAAGATGTGCTCAAATTAGTGAGTGATTGTTCGACCGCTCACGATGTTTGGATCACCCTTGAGTCCTTATTTGTGGGCACATCTAGCTATGAGCATGCTAAGATGCGTATATTATTGCGGGACTATGAGGCATTTGTGATGTTGGAGCATGACACAATCTCCACCACATATGATCGATTGATCAACGTCACAAATGAGCTCAAAGCCCTTGGAGCTAATATTTCCGATCTAGACATTTGCAGAAAATTACTTCAAATGTTGCCAGAAGATCGCTATGGAGACTTCATATCTACTCTTGCGAATGGTGATCTTTCCAACACTTCATCGAGTGAGCTCATTGACATGCTTGTGTCAAATGAGGCTATGCCCAAGAAAAAGGATATGTGTTCCACCTCCGAGTATATCGAGGACGATGAGTTCAATGCGGAGGATCGAGAGCTTTCTAGCGAGCTCAAGGACGTCAACAACTTAGTTTGCCTAAGCAAATCAAAGGCAAAATCTTGCAAGAAGAGCTCAAGGAAAACTAGAAAGAAAGCGTCGAAGTCAAATTCTTCATCTCAAGACAATTCAATATACACTACGACATGCGACTCGACGGTATCAAACTATAACCTCTCTAACAATGAGCTTATGGATATAATTGTAGAGCTAAAAGATTTGCTTGGCAATATGACTAAAAACTTTAGCATTTTAAAGAATAACTATTCATCCTTAAAAGTGCAACATCAAGAATTGAAAAATTCTTATGATTCTTTTCTTGCCAGAAATGCCATTAGCTCCACATGTGTATTAGATGTTAGAGTTGCTTGTGACTCCCCTATCGATCCATCTCTAGAGTCACACACTTCTACTTCACATGCTAGCAATAATTCATTGGTTAATTCATGGTTAAATTCAAATGCTAGTTTTGTGAACACTAGTACTTCATGTGAGAAGTTGTCAAATGATTCATTTATAGATTCACATGCTTGTACGGACGATACTAGTAACTCATACCATGATTCATCTAGTGATACATCTTTATGCCATGGTATTAGTTCTAGTAAATCTTCATTTGATATGCCTAGCTCATCTAGTCATTTTAGTGCTATACCTTCTAGTTCATCTACTTATGATGATATGCCATCTTGCTCCTATTCTTGTATTAATGCGGAATCATCTCAAACATCTAAAATTCAAAATGATGAACTTAGGAATAAAGTAAGTAGATTGAGCAAAAATTCTACTAGATGTCACTTGAGTTGTGCTACGCTTGCTAAACCTCCTTTAGATCATAAAAATTCATTTAAAAAGGAAAAATTAAAAATTGCACACTCATCTAGTAAGAGGCATCATATTTCTCATTACATTAATGCCATTTCATTCAAAAAGCCTTCACGTACCTCATGTCATCTAAAAGGGCAATATTTGTATGAGTGTGTATCTAATCCTTTTAGAGTTGGTTCTTTTGACTCTTATTTGATTTCATACTCTAAAAAGGGTTTAGTTGCAAAACCAATAAATTGCCATTTTCAAAAACCTAAAGATAAAACAATTTGGGTACCAAAAGACTTATATGACAAGGCTAGAGGGCCTCGTATGGTTTGGGTACCAAAAAGAACTTAAATCTTTTGATGTGACTTTATAAAAACATTTGCATTGCATCCTCTCTTTTTGTCCTTTGTTGTTTTAAATTCATATGGCAAATTTTGCAAAAGAAGAAAAATTTAAATCCTATGTTGTTGCATCATTAGGGTTGTAATTTAAAATGCTTCTGTTGCTCATCACAACCATTTATGTGAAATAACTCAAAATTACAATTATAAGTTTTAAAATGAGCTCATTTGGTCAAAATGGCAAATTTCCATTCAAAAGACCCAAAATAGTCATTTTCTATCTAAATGGTCTTCAAAACGTATTTAAAAGGTTTTTAGAGGATTTGGATGAAGAAATGATGTTAAAAAGTATTTCTATTGAAAATTAGCCTCAAAAGGATCTTCGAGTATCTTGTTTTTCAACAAAATTGTTTTCAAACGCAAATCACAATCTATTTGGAATTTGCAAAAACTTGCTTTACAAAACTCCTAGATACTCTTAATCCGAATAAATTTGATATTGAAAACTTTCTCAAAAGAGTTCTCATTTGAAAGTTATGGGTATTTGAATCTCACCGAAAAACTTGCTTTGACCCGAAATACCCTAAACATGCAAAACATGGGTTTGACCATTTTTATGGTCTTTATTTGTGAATTTCGGCTCAAAATGACTTGACCAACTCATGTAAGCCTTTTCATGTCAAAAATCCAGTGAAAATCAAATTTGAACTCAATTTGCAAAAGTTTATCGATTTTCAACCTTTTTGCTTAACACAAGGTTCATTTGACCATAACTCTCAATTGAAAAATCCTTTTTGGAAAATTCTTTTTGGAAAATGTATTTGATGCATTGAAATTCATACCTGCAAATTTTCATTTCATTTGGACTTGATTCGAGCAAAATTGACTCTTTTCACAAATTGAAAATGAAATCTGCAAAATTCAGTTTTCTCGTGGTTTTGGGCTGATTTATCATTTTCATATATCTTTATTGGTTGACTATTTGAAGAAACTTTCTATATGAAATTTTATCCTCTATGATTGGTATTTCTTGATAATTTATTTTAAAATTATTAGAAGTCATTTACATAGATTTGCAGGTGCGTTTAAAAGTGTAAAATGAATCTCTGAAAACCTGAAATCTGAAACTTTAAACCTGATCAACATTTGTCTTTTTCATATCTCTTTATTGGTTGACTATTTGAAGAAAGTTTCTATATGAAATTTTATCCTCTATTATTGGTATTTCTTGATAATTTATTTCAAAATTATTAGAAGTCATTTACATAGATTTCCAGGTGCGTTTAAAAGTGTAAAATGAATCTCTGAAAACCTGAAATCTGAAACTTTAAACCTGATCAACATTTGTCTTTTTCATATCTCTTTATTGGTTGACTATTTGAAGAATGTTTATATATGACATTTTATCCTCTATGATTGGTATTTCTTGATAATTTATTTCAAAATTATTGGAAGTCATTTGCATAGATTTTCAGGTGTGTTTAAAAGTGTAAAATGAATTTCTGAAACCTGAAATCTGAATCTTTAGATCTGATCAATATTTGTCATTTTCATATCTCATTGTTGGATCATATTTTGGCTTCACTATAAAAGGCAATTTTGTTCCTCGTTGTAGTATCTATATCCAAAATTTATTTTAGAATTTTTGGAACTTTTTGCATTTGTTTTTGATGATTATAAAGAAGCCAACGTATTTAAGAAAATTTTAGTCTATTCGGATGTTAATCTCTCAATTCTTTCAAATGACTAAAATATTTGAATCTTGGATCTTCATGGAATGTTCTTGTGTTGATGTGTTCTATCTCTATAAAACTTTTCATGAGTTTTGGTGGTTATTTGAATGTTTTCTCGATTTGAGCCCTTTTGGATTATTGTTGAACTTTTGATTTTCAAATGGATCATTTTCATCTCTTGCATATTTTTCATGACAAAACTTGGTTGACACATTTAGGGGGAGTAAATTCAAAGTTATTGAATCCTTGCATACCCTAATTGTGCATATGTATCAAAGAGTGCATGCTTTTGGTAAGAAATGTCTCTTTCGAGCAAAAATATAAAAAGAGCTCAAAACTTTCAAAATGTTCAAAATAACTTCAAAGCCTTCATAAATACGTTTCAAATATGGTTTCAAAGGTTTTGAAAGTGAAACAAAAGAGTTTCGAGCTAAAATGCAAAATTTCGACAAAATTGAAGTCTTCGGGATCTTGTTTTGGCCCAAAATAATTTATTTCCATAAAACAAGATGGGTTGAGATTTGATCAAAAGTTTCTACATGAAACATTTAGAACTCACTCACCCGAAGATAGTTCATATTGAACTTATTCTCAAAAGGCCTATGATTTTCAAATTATTACATATTCTAAGTCGCCCGAAAACAGCTATCAACCCGAAAATACCCAAAAGTGCATTTTTGTGATTTTGGCTATTTGGACTAAACTTTCTTCCATGTCTTGGTTTGAAATGGTATTTCAAACTCATCTAAGTCCAAAACTTCAGAAAAATCCGAGTTTCTTCAAGAATTGAAGCTTTTCATGAAAATCATTTTTGTTTTACCCTTTTACCCAAAAATCATTTTTTGTGAATTGATTTCATGATCTCCTTCAAATAAAGTTCAATTAATTGGTATTCAACTAAGTTCCTGAATTGTTATTCAAAACTATTATGGAACTTAAATCAATGTTTGAAGCGAAATTGCAAAAATCACAAAATTTCAGAAGTTTCAGGCGCAATATTTATGAAGGAGTTTGGGCGTGGTCGTAGGAGTTCGGACTGGTCGTACCAGTCTTCGACTCGCTTGCGTACGCTCGACCAAACCCTATCGACCACCTGTTTTTGATCGGATGTCAAGACCTGTGTGGTCGTGGTCATTGCTAAGTGACACAAATCACATCCGCGAGAAAACGGCAAATCCGTATGTGCAAATACTCTAAAATTGCATTTGAGATGATTTTTGGATTGAACATTTTGACAGTAGGAAAGTTTCTGAATTTTCTAGAAGTTTCTAGACCTTTCTAGGTCTTGCTTCTGTTGACAAAATTGTAGAGCTCTGAGTTATCTTTCTAACAAGCCAAAAA
This sequence comes from Pharus latifolius, assembly GCA_019359835.1. Taxonomy (NCBI): domain Eukaryota; kingdom Viridiplantae; phylum Streptophyta; class Magnoliopsida; order Poales; family Poaceae; genus Pharus; species Pharus latifolius. The sequence goes on along the minus strand of CM033321.1, from coordinate 91,165,805 downwards.
TCACCTCAATCGGATCTCTAGATCAAAAGTTATACTTGTTTTACTGTCAGTGTGCAGTGGCCGGACAAATGGTATCCGTCCGGCCTTCACAAATTTCGCCCAACGGTCACTGATACATTTGCAACGACTGAAATTTTTGTACTGGCTGGACAGTGTCTGAAGTGGCCGGACAATGTCCGGCCTGTAAAACTTTTGGCCCGGTTTCTTGCAAACGGCTAGTTTTTCGTTGAGGCTATAAATACTTCGTGTTTGGCTTCATTTTTGGGTGCTCAAAGAGTTCATTCTTCAGCTGAAAACCTAGCCAATTGATTTGCATTTGAGTTATTGCATTTAGAGGCTAGAATTGAGCCCAAATCTTGAGTAGATTTGAGAGAGAGCTTGAGGGAGATTGTGTGAGTGTTTAGTGCACTTCATCTCCATTAGATTGCTAGTGCTAGAGTGTTGAGCATCTCATTTGCATCATTGAGCTTCTAGCACGTGGTTGATTCAAGTGAAAGTGCATCCGGCTTGCTATTCTTGGCGATCGCCTTCGCCTAGACGGTGCCGGAGGAGAGCCGAGATCTCTCCAATTAAAGGTTGTCGGAGAGGCCGGCAAAGGATTGTGAGAGGTGTGGTGCTCGCCTATCCGGTGTGGAGAAGGAGCAACCCTAGTGAGATATCCTTCGTGGATATAGAAGCGAGGCTCCGAGAGAGCACTTCAACGAGGAGTAGGGGAGACCGGTCGAGTCTCCGAGATCTCGGTAAAAATATTGTGTCAATTGCGTATTTCATACTTGCTTTATATTCATCTTGACACAATTGCTAAATTCATCATTCTTGCTTGTCATATTGAATAGTTTATTTAGTTGAATGCAACAAATTGTTTAAATTGCCTTTAAGCCTTATTGTATAATTTAGCTCAAACAATTATCGTGATTAAAATTGCATAGTGGGGAAGAAAATTTAAAAGCCTCCTAATCACCCCCCCTCTAGTCGGCATCCTCGATCTTACAGAGCGGTCGTACGACCCTGCGATGTACCAAGCTTATCTTGAGTGGTACGTGTCGCGCACCCGTACGCGACTTGCTCGTGCGCCCCCACCTTCACCGACAGAACTATCACATCAAGACAGTCTTCGATCAGGCCTTGATGTTGAGTTCTCAGGCCAGATCCATCACTTGGTACGTTCGTCTTCGCTGGATCCTTATGTTGGTCTCTTATCTTATCTATTTTTCTAGAGTTCCCATATGAATTTTGCATTTACAGGTTGACATAGGGATGGCCATCGAGAGGCAGATGAGCTCCCTGCTGTCCAGCCTTGCTCTGGGAGGACGACGGTTCAAGACGGAGCTGCGTGGTGCCCTACGTTTTATCAACATAGGAGCACGGTGACTCGTCTCCGACCTGAGTTGTGGCCGAAAGATAGACGCATCAGTTCCACACTAGAGGGGAGCTTGACCACTTAGCTCAATGTTAGCTCGACCTAGCCTGAGTGGTGCTCGACAGAGCACTTTGTCGGCACGGCGCAGTCATCGCGGCACATCGCCGACCTGGGGAGGTGACATACTGGGTACGTCCGCTGGCCCGTCTCAGCTTCGTCGTTTCTCATCAATGCACACTGCTTGACGCAGAGATCTGCATATTAGTGGCTCATTGAAACATCGCACTTCCGCTTCAGATGACTTCGACGATGAGAACGACATCCATCAAGACAAGGAGGATGTGAGTAGGGCGTTGATAGGCGGCTTGCGGTTGACGAAGATTGGGACCAGGCTCGTATTGAGCAGGCGGCCCAGGGACACTCAATACCTTGGGGGTCTACGCAGCTGAGTTGGTGGGAGCCCGCTCACGACTAGATGTATCAACACAACAATCCTAAGTACTACGCTCCACGGGGGGCGTGGTCAATTGGGTAGCACAACAGCGAGACAACAAGGACTGAGTCTCTAGCATGCTAGAGTTATAGGACTCTCATCCGCATTAGTACTACCGACCGGATGAGTTAGCGCCGAGCGAGCTTGAAGATCCCCCTCCACCGACACAGCCATCTCAGGGTAATGCAGATACTGAACGGCATGATCTTTTTACCGCTGCTGGGAGGCGATCATATGTGCCACCTGATCCGTACTCACCATCGCCTTTTCAGAGAGATAGGCATGAGCATAAGAGGGGTCGTCCGAACTCATAGCGAACATGTACCAAAGTCTCCTTGCAGCTTTCCCCGTCGTTGGCCTTTCTAGATGATTTCGTGCTTAATTTCCTTCGGTGTTTCTCACTTACTCATGTACTTTATCCATTTTCAATAATATATCTCTCACTAAATATACCTCAGCCTCACCCTAAACCCTAATCCTAACCCCTAAACCCTACACCATAAACCCTTAAACCCTAAACCCTAACCCATAAACCATAAACGCCAAATTAAGAATAAAAAAATCTCAAAAAATTTGTATAGTATTCCTATAAATCATGAGAGAGAAATATTTACGACAAGAAATAAAATTCAAAAAAATACAGACAAAGACCAATAATGTGATATATGTTGTTTGCATTTAAGCAATCAATCATAACACACTACTCTCTCACCCTTGGTCCTGGGTCCAAATCCTGCCTCCTACACTTTTAAAAAAAATTCTAGTCGAGTATGATTGTATAAAATTACATTTCTAATATAAAAATTTGGTGATTTTCTGATAATCTTATTCAAGTCAACAAAAAAGTCCTGTGCAAACATAATGCAACTTCAGATGACTCAATGTGACTGAATATTACATTATCCAGTGACATTCCAGCAGCCAAAGGCTCTTAACCCAACTAGTTAACACAATCTGCTCCCACCTCCTCGACTTGGGTTCAAATCTCCGCTCCCTCAATTAAAATCATTTCCCAGCTTGTTGAGTGCTGGCTTGTTAGCACTCGGCAAGGCTTTGTCGTGTTCGACAGACTGACGTGGCAGATCATTTTTGTAACATTTTCGAAGTGTGGGTTAATTTTGTAAATGATTTTTAAGTAGGTTATTAATGAAAAAACTCATTTTCAAAAGACACTAAAGTTTACTTCATATATAAAATCTTGTCTCTCTTTTCAGGCAGCAGAGATGGCTTCAAAGTTCAGGGGTGACTATCAAAGAATAATTCTGGTATCTAAAAACACAGCAATGCTGAACTTGGCCTTCATTAAAACCCCGGATGGATGTCTTACCAGTTATTATCATTATAAAAACTCAAGTAAATAAAAGACGACAATATTCATAGATTTAAAATTTTGCTATATTCTACCTCAATTTGTACATGAATCTCAGTTGAAAAATCTACAGATATACTAGCATGGATGGTATGCTGTAAATGGTCACGAAAAATTGTAACAGAAAAAAGCACCTGTTCAGTGTTCAGCCAAGAGCCAGGCTTTTTGCCTTATGTTCTGACACCTGTTCAGGCATTGGTGTGGATACTGCGGTTATTATAACCTCTTGTAACTCTCTTTTACTTGGCCATGAAGCTAACCTTCGCTATGGTGTCTGTCCGGGAAGGACCCAGGGAGAGGGAGAGAGAAAAGGCATACAACTATGCATGTTCTAAGTTTAACCATCTTTCTCCACTTCAATTAGGTGTATATATAATATCAAAGTGGGCATTGAACTCTATTTAACTTAAAATCAGTAAAAAGAAAAAGTGTAGTTCAAACAATTCAGTTTAAGCTTCAAGTTTTTTTTTTTTTGGCTTTTTAAGGGCAGTTGACATTTGAGTTATTTAGTGTTGGGTGCCCCAAAACATAAACTACTCCGGGGAATATTTGAAAAATAGGAAACCAGGTCTACTTTGCACTGTATACCAGCATGCATGATACCCCTCTTCTCTTGTGTGATGATGCCCTATCACCAAATGGGCACGCTTCCTGCAGACTTGCAGTTTCAGCGCTGTGTTTACCCATTTTGCCCTGCACTTTCACCGAATTGGCAACCAAGGACCGGGTCACACAAATTTTACAGTCTTGCAGTATGTATGGAATATGTTTGCTTGGTAAAAGTTCACATCTATATGGCTTTTGCATCAGGTGAAAAGAGCTAGTAACAAGATAGGCAGATGGTTAGCCTTCTATATTACCCACGGTGAGGTACATGTGTGAAGGTGTAAAAAAAAAATTGGCCTGTGATAGATCTAGATTATTGTCAAAATTTGAAACATATATATAGTATTGGTTAGAATTCATGTTGAAAATTTGTAAATTAGTCAAAATTGTCACTCTTATAAAAGAAAGATTAGCTCAATAATACACTTAATCAGTCGATCTAAATAAGGATCTATATAATAGTTTTTATAACTTAGACAACATATATCTCTTGTTGATTCTCAACTGTTCAATCTACGAAAATAGATGATGAAGCCAATTTTTTTTTATATTGAAAAATATTTTTAGAGGATGGTGCTATGTAATTAAAGTAACACATGTCTCTCATTGATTCTCAACCATAATTTAACTAGTGACGGCGGATAAAAATGAGTTTTTCAACTCAATTTCTGATTTGAGTTCACGTTGGTGGCTTCATTTATGATTGGCCGGCCGGGAATTTTGCACAGGTGAGACTTGCAAGCGGGCCAGCGGACGAGGTGGTTGATCATGGCCAAAAAGGCAAAAAGTGGAAGTGTGGTGGTCAGCACAGCAACCGAGGGGTGCTCAGACAAGTACTCCTGGAATCTTCTTCGGTTTGCTTTATTTGAAATCTCTATGCATTCGAGAGAGGGTGACCATATCCCATCCATGCCTCCATTCTTTTTCTTTTTAGGGATACCTACAATGGTAAATTCAGTGAAACGAAAAGGGTAATGCTAAAAAGTTTGTACAAAATAACAACTGCAAAAACAATAAATAAATACATAACATTTTGAATTTGAAATTTTATTAGTAGGAGTATATGTTACATGTTTAGTCTCAAAAATTCTATCATGGAGTAAAAGAGTTTATGCAAAGTCTAGAACAAGATATAATACTACAATCATCTAGGAAAATTGATTTACTTAGGTTAATTACTAGTGTTTGTGCCTTTACTCTTTACATATTAGAGTATAAATTTGTTTAAGTTTCTTATATTAGACTTTGAATGTTATTTTGTACAGTCAATGCTCAGGACACAAGAAAATGGTTCTAATGGAATTATCAACCTATGAACAATTATGAAATGCAAAAAAGAAATTATTTCCTTGCATTCAGCAATGCCTTTTTTTAGTGGAACTACAATAGGGGTGATCGCTGCCAAAACAATGCATTATATTAATTTGCATGTGGGGATTTACATTAGGTTGGCTTTTCTATAAACCTACAGCATAAAAGTTGATTAACATTTTTTGCGTGTTTGTTTCTGTGAACACAAACTGTCCAAAGAGCCACATCAGCTTTATTTCTATCATTATATCCTTAACCATTTCAGCACTGTGTAATTGTGTGGGTATTTTTCTACGTAGGTTGACAGCTTCAAATGCTATAAAATAAAGGAGAAATTTTATATATACCCCCAACAAAATCATCCAATTTAGGCCAACACCCCAATGATAAACAATGACAGGGTAGGGCCCGTGGATGATAAAGGTTTGTGGGGGCAATTTTACATTTTTGTTGTTTTGGAGGGGCAATTTTGGTAGAAGCTGGTTGCAAGGATATGTACGGAATTGATGTTGTAAGTGATGATTGAAATAATAGTAAAAAGTTAAAGTGAAAACTACATTTATGTTACACATCACATTTTTGATTGGAGATGCTTTGTTGGCACGCGGTTTCTACACATTAATAGATAGTTGTAGCACATAAATGAACATATTTGTTTCATGCAAAATCCACAAATGCCATTAAACAATAGATAGCTACGGTTTATAAAGTAACTTACCTAATTTTTTCGTCACACTTATACATTATTAATGAAGAATCTATTTTACATATGCGATATAAGTGTTGCGATAAATTTTCTAATGATCATACTTCTTTTTTAAATATTTCAATTGACTCACTTTTTTTTCAATTTTTAAAATAAGATCCCTTCTTTTCATATTGATTTAGTTCAACTTCATTTTTTTCAATTTTGAAAATTAGATCCTACTTTTTTCAAATTGACTAAATTCACTCACACATATCACTTGTTATTAATGAATTTTTTTATAATTTTGTAAAATTAACAACTTGTTAGTACATTTTAATGATTATATAATATTCTTGTAACTTTCCTAAGTTTTTTTTGTAAAATTAGTGATACTTATTATACACTGGTAGTGTTTATTTAGCCCAAACAACAAACAAATTAAAAAGAAATAGGATCTAATTTTCAAAATTAAAAAAATGGGACTCAATAAAAATATTTGAGAAAGAAATGAAACTATTGGTAAAAATTTCTCTCAATGTTGTGCTGTAATTCCATATCAAACGCATTAATTCTAGGAAAATTTATGTATAACCCCAACAAAATCAACTTATTTTAGAATGACTTCCCAATATTAAACAATGTCGGGGCAAAGTTGGTGGATATTAAATGTTTACGAGGGCAATGCTAATGTTGTTTTCAATGGGCAATTTTGGAAGAAGCTGGCTTTGCAATTGATGTAATTGAAAATCAAAATAATAAAAATATTTTAAGCTGAAAATCATTTTATGTTAGATCAATGTTGATGTGTTCACGTCACTTTTTTGACTGAAAATATCTTAGTGACATGTGTTTTCTACACATTAATAGATAGCTATAACACTTAGATGAAAATACTGGATTCACGCAAACTCCATAAATACTATTAAAAAAAGATACCAGTGGTTTACAAAGTAACTTATCCTGATTTCTTATTCACACTTCTACATTATTAATGAAGAATCTATTTTGTAGATGCAATACCTATAAGTGTTGCGATAAAATTCTTGAATGATCTTATTTTTTTCTTAAATATTTCAACTGAGTTACACTTCATTTAATTCTAAAAATTAGACCCACTTCTTTTCAAATTAATTCAATTGAGTTTCACTTTTTTTAATTTTGAAAATTAGATCACACTCTTTTTCAAATTAATTCAAATGAGTCCTTTTTTTCAATTTTAAAAATTAGGTCCTACATCTTTTAAGATTGTTTCAATTGAGTCACACCTATCACTAATTGAAACAAATAAAAAATAATTGGAACCTAATTTTCAAAATTAAAAAGTGGGATTCAACTAAAACATTTGAAAAAAAAGTGGGACATAATTTCCAAACTAAAAGTGGGGCTAAATTAAAATATTTGAGAAAGAAGTGGGACTATTGATGAAAATTTATCTAAGTGTTGTGCTATAATTTCATATCGAATGCATTGATTCTAGGGAAATTTTGTGTATACACCACTAAAATCAGCTTATTTGAGCAAAATCAGGGTAAGTTAATTTGGTGGATATTAAAGGTCAAGGGCAATTCTGATGTTGTTTTTGAGGGATAATTTTGAAATAAGTTGACTTTTGCAAAGATATGTATGATATTGATATAGTAACTGACGATCAAAATAATATCAAGAAGTTAAAGTAAAATGGTTTTTTCTATCAGACACCAATAAGTTTACTTCATTTTTTTGGCTGGGTATGTCTGAGTGACATTTATACTCTATATGTTATTTGATAACTGTAGCAAACAAATGAAAAAAATTGGATTCAAGCAAAATCCATGAACATTATCAAACAATACATAGCCACGGTTTTTGTTGTAACACGCACACTAATTTTTTTTTACACTTTTATATTATTAGGGCCCAACTAGAGAATGAGTGACCATTCAGTTCATTAAAAAAACATATTTTAGAGTTGTTAGATTGATCCAATAACTCTATAATTTCCACATAATCCTAACATGCACCTGCTCATCTCCTCTCCTCATCTCCTCACACACTACTCCACCTCCACCTCCACCTCCTCTTGCCCCCGCCGACCACCGCTGCTCAACTGCCTCCATCTCCTCTTCTCCTCTCTTCCGGCCTTTGCCATCTCCCACCGCTTCTACCTATAGCAAACGATACCACTGCCGCCACCTCATCACCCCTCCATCATCCATTAATGAATTCTTGAGGAGTTTTAGTGTGAATTCGTTATCACTGTCACCATTATACACCCACCACTGACAACTCTCAGTATCGTCGGAATTGAAAAAAATGATTGGTCATTTTCTAACATGTCTCATATTATTAATAGAGAATCTTTTTTTTTTTTGGGTGCAATATAAGTGTTGCACTATAACATTCTCTACAGTTGAACTACGGCGTAGATAATACATGGTTCTCGCATTGCCAAAATATAAAATATGTTAAATTTTTATTTTTCCGAACCTGACTTGCATTAATCGCTATGATTGCACTCTTTGGACATGATTAGGCACCAGATTTTATTTGGAAAAAAGAAAAAAAAAACTGAACACCACTAACCCGTCTCCACGCCCAAACGTTCTCTCTCACTGACAGCCATCAGCACGAGTCTCGGAGACTGCAGGGTGCATACGTCATACCTCCCCTGTAAGGTTAAGGTTACAGCAAAGCATTACCGGAGGTGCACCACACCGCTCCTCGTGCTTATAAATGGCCCTCACGTCTACTCGCCATTTCGTTCTCGCCTCACTTTTTGTTTTGTCTTACACGCATCACCGCCTCTCCTCTCTTTGGTTGCTCCCAACCTCCCCATGGCTGCCCGAGGCGGCGGTAGAGGAGGCCCTCAAGGCCGCGGCTACCGCGGGGACTACCCCCAGACCTACGTGCGCGGCGACTGCGGCGGCCGAGGGTTGAGGGGCCACGGAGCTAGAGGAGGAGGAGGACGTGGGCCGTGGATGAGCGTACCCAGCTTCCACGCAGGCCCCAGCGGCTTCGTCGCTGGCTTCGTGTGGCCGCCTCCGGAGACGACACAGCCTTCTGTTGTGTATCCGCCTCCGCCGGTGGTCTTCGGGGCGCCTATGCAGGCGCCGCCTCCTGCTGCGTATCCGCCTGTGGTGCCGGTGGCCTTCCGGGCACCCTTTCATCCGCCGCGTCCTTCTGCGTATCCGCCAGCGGCGCCGGTGGCCTTCCGGACGCCTACACCGTCGCCGACTTCTGCTGCGCATCCGCCTGCGCCGGTGGTCTCCCGGGCGCCCAGGCCGGAGCCGTCTCCTGCTGCGCGTCCGCCTGCACTGCCGGTGACCTCCCGAGCGCCCGCGGCGGCGTCTTCCTCGTCGGCGGCGTCGACCGCGGCACTCGCGAAGGAAGTGGAGCAGAAGCTGTTCGTGATAGAGCCCGCGCCGCCGGCTCCAGAGGAGGCCAGCTCGCAGGCGGCGCCGGACGGGGCTGATGAGGCACCGGTCGCCGTGGCTCCCGTGTCCAAGAGGGGGCTGGCCCACCCGGTGCGGCCGGGGATCGGATCGGCGGGGAGGAAGGTGCGCATCCGCGCGAACCACTTCTTCGTCAAAGTCGCAGACAACAACCTGTTCCACTACGATGTAAGTCTTTCTCTTCTACTACCCCTGCTACTTAACTGCTTCGTTGGAGTTTTTTTGAAAGGAATAGTGTTGTTGTTCCGATCTGGTGCTGTGTGTGATCGTTTGGTTGGTTGCGGCTAAGGAATCCTGGCTGATGTTTGTGTTTGTGCTGTTCTGTCATTTTTTTTAGGAATTTTGTCACTTTTTTTAATTTGATTTGATGAAATGACGAGGTGGTGCACGCTCCAGATCTCATCCTTGATGAAATGACGAGCTGGATTCGTAAGCAAGCGGAAACCTTATCCTGGTGTATATATCTTCTCTGTTGATGGTCTAGGTGCATGTGTTTTTTTTTTTTGAGATAGTTTTAAGCCTCTTGGATGGATCGATGTAATGGAGTTGATCTGTGTGCATGCGCCTTTTGTGATAGTTCGATGCATTCTATTTTCGTCGTTTTTTGAGATGGAGTTGGAGAGCTGCTGTGAGTGCTCTCCATCTATAATGTGAGAGTGCCGTCACAGCATCTGTCCCATATGAAAGGCTTCGCTCCCTTGCAGTTGGTTCCGTTTTGAGCATTTGTTTTCGTGATATGTGTTCTTGTAACTTTTTTTAGGGAGTATTTTGCTGAGTCGATGAAGCAGTGGGAGCCTCCGATCTCATCCTTGCGGGTGCCTCTATGGAGCTTTCCGTTTCGAACTTTCCACTTCAAGCAAAGCACCATTCCACTTTGCGTTTGTTTTAGTTTGGTGATCATTTGATCGATAAGTGTGCCCGTTTGGGGAAATAAAGTTTGATTACTTTTCCATTTTTTTTCTGCATATCAACAACATATTGGCAATGTTCTAATGTCTTTTTTTTCTTTTTACCGAATGGTTACGGTACAGACAATTTTTTTAATCAAATTTTATTTTTTTATATAAGAGTCTGAGTACTTTTGTTTCAAATAATTATTTTGTATGTAAAAATTGTGAGTATTAAATATACTTAAATTTTATTTGTATCTAAAAGTTGTGACTACCTTAATCACACTCTTTTTTTTAATAAGTTGCAGAAGTTTTTTAGGGCAAAAAGTTTCAAAACTACGTACGCATAATTGGTAAGGTCATAACGGAGATGAATTACCACTGAAGCATCTTCCGGTCCCTTCGCTGGCTTGGTTGTGCTTTTTCCTGTTTGGTGCACACTAGTGCGGTTACTTCCCTTGTTCTTCTTGTTCTTGTGGTTTTTGTTTTGTTCTTTATTTTTTTTATTAGGTTGATATGCAAGAATTCTACCATTATGTGCCATAACTATTTTTAAGTTGTACGGCATGGTTTTGTTACTTATGTATGCCTTGAAATGTTAGACCACTGACTTAGATGCTGGGATGGAAAGCTGGTTTAGCTTTACATTTGCCTGATCGCATGTTTAGGTTGCTATGCATCCTGAGTCACAATCAAGAGCAACCAACAGAGCAGTCATTAAGGAGCTCGTCAGGGTGCATGGGAAGACATCTCTCGGAGGCAAAATGCCGGCCTATGATGGAAGAAAAAGCTTTTATACTGCAGGTTCACTGCCTTTTGAATCAAAGGAATTTGTGATTAAGGTGATTGATGAGGAAAAGAAGGGTAAAGAAAGGTGAGTTTAGCATCTCTCTTGAGGTTGCTTTACTGTACTATAAGCTTACTGTTAATTGTTTCCCAAGTGCAACTGCTAATTGTTGAACTTAAACCTAATCTGCAGTGCGGAAAGAGAATACAAGATCACGATTCGGATTGCTGGTAGAACAGATATGTACCACCTCAACCAGTTCCTCTTGGGGAGACAAAGGGATATACCTCAAGAGACTATCCAAGTACTTGATGTTGTCCTCAGGGAGTCACCCTCTTTGAAGTATATAACTATGTACAGATTCCTTTCATGAATTTTGTCTGAGACATGTTTTATTCGCAATACTGACCAAATTGTTGCAAATTTCTTTCTGGTGTAGTTATGTCACAGTTTCTCGATCCTTTTTCTCTACCAACTTTGGCCATAGAGGAGACATCGGTGAGGGACTGGAGTGTTGGAGAGGATACTACCAGAGCTTGCGCCCGACACAGATGGGGCTTTCATTGAACATTGGTATTCTCTTGAGCTTTTGTTTTCAGTAAAATGTTGCCTTTTCATTTATGCAAACCTTTTCAACTACAAGCATGGTTTTGATTTTACTCATATTCAGATATATCTGCAACTTCTTTCTATAAGCCTGTGACGGTGGTACAATTTGTGGATGAATTTCTGAACATACGTGATACCTCAAGGCCTTTGTCAGACAGAGATCGTGTGAAGGTACTCTTTCCAATCAAGGAATTTGGTAATCCTGTTATGCCACACACTATTGGTTGCTAGTAGTTGACTGATGTCTTTCTACTTTCATATGTTCAGATAAAGAAAGCACTACGAGGAATTCGTATTGAAACAACCCACCAGCAGGATAAAATCATGAGATACAAGATAGCAGGGATTACTCCAGTTCCTATGAGCCAATTAATGTACTTCTTTTTCCTCGCATGCTGCTATATATGTTATACAATTGTCTACAGGCTCTATGTTTTGGGAAAAACTTGGGTTGGAGATTTGGGCATGGGTTTGTCTATAGATGTGGCTCAGTTGGGGAGGGAAGGGACACCAGAGAGAAATATCAATTTTCTTTCTTTTTTTTTTAAAAATACAAGGGTAGTGTTTAGCCCACATATTTGATATGCCCATCCCATCTAAGATTTATTAATTCTAAATTAAAGTATAAAAATTCTCCCAAACCTTAAATGTTGTTTAGTTGATATCTATTATTAATAACATCAAGTTTTTTAAAAAAATATTAATAAAATTAACTATATGCACCGCATGCCTGTTCTTGCGTGTTGCACTGTTGTGTTGCTATACCTGTATTCCATCTTGTTGCAGAATGATTGTTGTGTCCCCCCCTAACGTCAACTTCTTGCTTATCATTTGATGCTTTTAGATTTCCTGTTGATGACCAAGGAACACGGATGACTGTTGTTCAATACTTTTGGCAAAGGTACAACTACAAATTGCGCTATGCTTCTTGGCCCTGTCTACAGTCGGGCAGTGATTCTCGTCCTATTTACTTGCCGATGGAGGTACTGTTTCCCTGATTTTGTTATTCATATTGGAATAGTACCTGACAAGTTCAGTTTTTGATATATATATATATTGTCCGGTTGTAGGTCTGCAAGATCGTAGAAGGGCAAAGATACTCTAAAAAGCTTAATGACAAACAGGTGACCAACATCCTGAGAGCAACATGTCAGCGTCCCCAGCAGAGGGAGCAAAGTATCCGCGAGGTATAGTTCGACATGTAGATGCTGCCATGCCTTTGCTGTTTAGAGTTTAGCAGATATCCCACCTGTTTCTTATCAGCCCAGATTGAATTTGAGTTTCAACTATTGCATCATTTGTTAGAATAATATATTTGCACTATATGCGGTTATGACTTCTCTCCTATGTTGTCATAAATCATATTTGCTCACGTTGAGTGTCATTTGGCATAACAATCATGTCATATACTATATAGATGGTCCATCACAACAAGTATGCAGAGGACACGCTTGCTCAGGAGTTTGGAATCGTGGTCAACAATGAACTGGTTGAGGTTGAAGCGCGTGTGCTGCCTCCACCGATGGTAGCTTATGCTGCTTTGTCTTTTTTTTTTTAACTCCTTTCGATGTTTGTATCGCAAAAAATTCTGATTAATTCTAGTAACATTTCAGCTGAAATATCATGAATCTGGAAGGGAGAAAACTTGTGCACCCAGTGTCGGACAATGGAACATGATCAACAAGGTGATGCATGTTACCTAGTTATAAGTTCCAATTTGTCTTGCAAGTTCACTTTGAATTGCCTTAATTGGAAGTGAAGTATTACAATGGATATGACACCCTTAACGTCACTATTTTTAAATACTAAATTGAAAGGCATTTCAAAGGAAGATACTGATATTATAGAACAGGGCTTCAGATTAAAAGTAGAAAGCTTTCTCACTTATATATATATATATCTATCTATCTATGTATTTCAGAAAATGGTTAATGGAGGGACTGTGGAGAACTGGACTTGTTTAAGTTTTTCACGTATGCGTCCTGAGGAGGTATATAGGTTCTGTGGTGACCTGACTCAGATGTGCAATTCCATTGGCATAGTAAGTTTCTGTGTCATTTTGTTCATGTTTTGGGGCACTCAAACAATCATATACATTATAGCTGACTTTGGTATCAACCCTGTAGAATTTCAATCCAAGGCCACTTGTAGACATTCGGTCAGATTCTCCGAACAATATAGAAAACGCTTTGAGGGATGTCCACAAGAGGACCACAGAAGATCTAGCTCGACGGGGAAAGAACGGAAAGCAGCTTCAGCTGCTTATTGTAATTCTGCCAGAAGTTAGTGGTTCTTATGGTATGCATTACATTGGTTGGGTCAGAAGCACTTTGGTTTATCTTAGCTTTTTTAGGTGACATATGTTGCAAGTACAATATTTCAGGGAAAATCAAAAGGGTGTGTGAGACTGACCTTGGGATTGTATCTCAGTGCTGCTTACCAAAGCATGCTAGTAGGCCAAACAAGCAATATCTGGAAAATGTTGCACTTAAGATCAATGTCAAGGTCTATATTTTCTCCTATATGATATAATTATGGTTATTTGAAGAAACATGATGTCTATACTGTCTTAATCAGGTTGGAGGGAGGAATACAGTTCTGGAGAAAGCGTTTGTTCGAAATGGCATACCATACGTGTCAGAAGTCCCAACAATCATTTTTGGTGCTGATGTCACACATCCCCCTCCGGGAGAGGACTCCTTGGCGTCTATCGCAGCTGTTAGTTTCTTCCTGTTTCTAAAATTTGTTCAATTCAATTTTTGGTTTAGTTGCGGTGGTCTTACAAGTAAAAATGATCATGTAGGAAACAGTTGAATGTGATTTTGGGAGTTAATCTTGGCCTCCCTGCAAATTTGTTGTGATGCAAAAACATATGTTCCAGTCGCAATTACTTTTGTTGAATGCATGTAGGTGGTGGCATCAATGGACTGGCCAGAAGTCACCAAGTATAGAGGTCTGGTCTCTGCTCAACCGCATAGGCAGGAGATTATAGAAGATCTCTATTCAGTTAGTAAAGATCCACAGAAGGGCAATGTTGCTGTACATGGTGGGATGATCAGGTAAGTTTGTGTTTACACTATCGTCATGTGATTCATTTGGTAACTGAGATGCTCTTGTTTATAGGGACATGCTGATGGTCTTCCGCAGGAAGACGAACCGCAGGCCTGAGAGGATAATCTTTTATAGGTATGCCTAACCAAATCTCATTATTCTTTTCATCTTCATGTCCAGTTGGATGAAACCTGTTGACAAGTACTCCTCATATCTAGAGATGGGGTCAGTGAAGGTCAATTCAGTCATGTCTTGCTTCATGAAATGGATGCCATTAGAAAGGTAATGCCTTCAGCATGACATGTTTTACTAATTTCTGGGTTTGTTACTGCTTGACTGTTTTCATGGTATAATCCTTTTCCGTTTCAAGGCTTGTGCCTCTTTGGAGGAGGGATATCTACCTCCAGTCACGTTCGTGGTTGTCCAGAAAAGGCATCACACAAGGCTTTTCCCTGAAGTCCACGGAAGGCGTGATCTTACTGACAAAAGTGGCAACATTCTCCCCGGTTAGTGTATTTGGTGTTTCATTCTTTTGTTGGAAATATAACGAATAATGCTACTTCTTACAGCCTTGGTGATTGGGTGTGTTTCTATTTCACTTGATGTACTACAGGAACTGTAGTTGATAGCAAGATTTGCCATCCGACAGAGTTTGACTTTTACCTATGTAGCCATGCTGGCATTCAGGTAACTACATCTGGTGTCCTTTTTACTATGTGGATAGCCCTTTCAAGTGCATGAATACTCATCAGTTATTGGGTGAATGCAAATATTCTTTTCAGGGAACCAGTAGACCCACACATTATCATGTTCTCTATGATGAAAATCGTTTTACTGCTGATGCACTTCAGTTGCTTACTAATAATCTCTGTTACACGTAAGTTCAATTCTATACACATCCATTTTCTTTTGTTATATTTTTTTTTCGTACTTAACTTGCTTATAATTCTCTTAATGGTGTTCTTCTAACCAATATTTGTTGGTAAAAATGCAGCTATGCGCGTTGCACCCGCTCTGTGTCTGTTGGTGAGTTTTTCTTCGTTGCATGCCTGTGTCTTTTTTTTCTCCTATCTAGCTTTGCTTAGTTTGTTGTGTGCTAGACTCTATTATGAATGGAAAATTATATATTAGGAAGATGAGCTTGTTACTTGTTATTTCGAAAATGGGGTCCCTTTGTTTTCACACTGTTGTGCAGTTCATTGAGGAACACAAGTGAGGGCATGGTCCTCTACCCCTCTTACTGGATTGATTTTTTTTTTTTCTTTTTGACGTTTCAAATAGTTGAACAAGAAAGTATGCTTTCTTCTTTCTTACTGGGTATCATTGACTTGTCGTGGACTCATGGACTCATTTTGTAGAACTTGTTAATGAAACATCTGAACTGCTTTAATTCTTTCCATCTTGCATTGTTTTTTCTCCACTCATATTTTGTTCCTTGTCATGCAGTTCCACCAGCCTACTATGCACACCTTGCTGCCTTCCGTGCACGGTACTATGTTGAAGGAGACAATTCTGATGGAGGTTCAACTCCTAACAGCGGACCGCCAGCCGTCGTAGCCCGAGATAGGCCGGTGGAGGTGCGTCAACTTCCAAAGATCAAAGAGAACGTCAAGGACGTTATGTTCTACTGCTGAGCTAGCTGTTGTCTTGCCTACCCTGGAGTTGTTTCATTCGCAGCCTAAACTTTTTGTTGCTGGATCATGTGCTATTGGTGAGATGTGGTAAATTGATGATTTTGGAGTTTGGTTGATGGTTGGAGTTTCTTCTTTTGTTGGAAGATCAGACTGTCTGAACTTGTTGGTCTTCGTTTCAAACCGATATGAGAATCTTATCACTCTTGTATTCCTGGTTGTCAGGTGTCTAACTGCTCAAATCTAGTTGCCAGCGAGTAGATGCGAGAAGAGGTGATAACGGAAATTTGGGCTTCATTTGGATCAAGCCGGATTGAACCAATTTGGCTCTGGACATTGATTGGGCAGGTTCAAATAGAACTAATGAGCCTCCGAATTGGGTAATTGGGTTTGGACTGTCCATATAGTCCACAAAATCCAAATGTATGTTCGCATCTTCTCACTTACTACCTTGGTTTGGCAAATTTTGTGTAAGAATTTCTCAAAAAAAAAAAATCTCGCGTAAGAATGAACTTAAGGTTTGTAAAACTTATCGTGTTATAAATAATTTCTAGGTACTTTTTCCTGAACTATTTGTATTAAATATGTATCCAATCCCTCATCTACCGAATACAACTTACATCACCTCTCAAGGCTTGTTAATTAGTGAGAAAATATAGGGTATTTTTGTTGTACCTTGTCAGGCACCTAGGTTAGTTTATTAAGAAATGTAAGTTGGGGGCGGGAGGTGGCCGGCAACACGCCGTCGATGTGGGGCCCTTTGGTCATCTTTTTATCGGAGATAATGTGCCAGTCGCGGTGTAAGTAACCCCTTTAGTATTGCTAAGGAATGACTTCTTTGCCTGAGTCCCCTCTAGCTAATATCAGACAACAGTATTGTCAACTATCTAGGGATCTAATGATCTACGTTCCGTCGATGTGACATGGTTTTATGGATCGCTTTTTATGCTGTGGAGATAGTATCCAGTACGCTTACCAGAACAAAATTCAAATAGAACTTACTATAACTATATTAGTCTAATAGATAATCTCGTTTCTTTGTTGTTTTCAACAAAATCCTGCCGAAGGGCCAAACAATGTATAATAGCACACATGTACAGGTTGTTGATTTGTCCTCCAATACAGAGCTAGCCAAAATAGAAAGCACATCTTTTCCTTAAAAAAAAAAAAAGGAAAGAAACGACCATCGTACTGTGTCATGCAGATTAAGATATCATATTTGTCCTTTGTAAGAATCTGGGTGAACTCTGGTAAGCTGCGACCAGAACTCAAGAGATCCAACTTAGATAAGTCCATGGTGTAAGTCTGTTCTCACTTGGCACTGGATCTAAATGAGGATGATGCATACTTGACTACAGCAGTTCAGCACGATCTCTCTGAGCATGTTGGCATATGCTCTCGAGCAAGAAAAGCAAAACCAACCTGTAGTGGTCATCGATCCATTTCTTTCCTTTGCATGGTATTTTACCGCCTGTAGCGGTAGCGCTTGAAGTTGAAATAGAGATGGAGAATCCCACGTTCGAATGTGCACTTGAAGCCCTTCTTATGTGAGTACTCCCATTCCTTGTTGACAATACGGAAAGCCTGCCAAAGAAAACAGGGCAATTAAGTAAACTGTCTATGAAACCACAACTAAAATAACAATATTAGGCAACAGGCTCACAATATCCTCATATGGAGGACCAGCATGGAATCTTATAAGGCATGTCTCGCCACTGCTTCCATCTTTTTCGATAGTGTAAGTTGGTGCTTTTGATTTGTCCACAAGATCAGGATAAAATATATTGAACTTGTAGCCCTGAACAATTTTAGGCGGTGGGTTGTCATGATCATAATGAGTCTGGTTGTACTTGTTCCACTCATATCCAGTATGCACCCGATTGAAGTACTTTGGTTTTCTTGGTCGATACTTGTCATGCCACCAGTAAACCTGTGAAAAATCAATCACCTGAGTGAATAGGACAATTCGACAGCAGGACAATGCACAAAAGTTGCAATCTTGCAGACTAATCTGATGCTTTTGATAACAGAAGTTAAAGACAGAAGGAAAAGAAAAGGAAAGGTTCCTCAGCATGGAACTAGACAACAGCCGAATGAGGATCATACATATAAACACAGACGTGAAAAAGAAATCCACTTCAAGAATTCTAAGAAACAAAAAGAAAGTAACTAGAAACAAAGTTACAAAAGTGAGTATGGTAGAAGACTATCATTTGGAAAAAGAAAACATCTGAGCATCAATTGCACCGTTGGTGCTCAGCATGCAATAAATCAGCATAATAGAACTTTGTCACTATCATATCATGCAAGGTATAGTTTATTATGCTATTTCTGTTAATCATGTGGTGCAAGCATTAAACTTCGTAAGTCTGTCTTAACTACATTTCAAGTCGCTAGTGGTAGGAAATGTCGGAATTGTGCTCCCCAATCAAAAAAATATTCAAGAAGCTTCGATTAAGAGTATGATCAAGTTAAATGTAGCTTTAATCTACATGATGGGCAAAAGCAGGCCTTATATTGGTCTTGGCATATCAAAGCCGTTCTATAAAGATGAATATTCGTAGTGTTGTTTGTTTGTGTCCAGAAGGTAGATGACACAAACCTGTGAATCCAGGTTCACTTCAGCACCAGCACCAAATACTGCATCCCCTTCCTCCATAGCTCCCATTGCTTTCATTGCTTTCAACTCCATCTCATCAGGTACTCTTGCCTTCGCTGCCATAACCTCTTGAACTTTCTTTTGATGTTCCATAACTACAGCTTCACGTTTCCGAGCCTGCATATTAATTCAAAGTGCGTAACACACTCGTGACTTACCGACCTCATTTCAAATGTGTAATGAACTCACAAAATGAATCTTAGTTGTATAATAGCAAATAAAAAAAATGATACTTGTTTTTTTCACTTTGTTGGCATCTCTATTGTTAGGTGCATCTTGCACAAGGCCAAATGCACTTAGATGCATGGTAATCAACAGTTATATTTAAACGAAATAAATGCCTCTTTTGGGGTAAATATGCATGACGACAAGGTTGTAAATCTGTAATGGAAAAGGTTCCGGTCATCCAAGGAAGGACAACTT
This sequence comes from Pharus latifolius, assembly GCA_019359835.1. NCBI lineage: Eukaryota > Viridiplantae > Streptophyta > Magnoliopsida > Poales > Poaceae > Pharus > Pharus latifolius. The sequence continues at coordinate 91,146,497 of CM033321.1, read as the reverse complement.
CGATGGAACTTTTAGCCTTATTATAAGTGTACCCTAGGACTGTAGATAACTTCCTGGTTACATGATAGGACTCCACTTACTAGTAACTTAATATTCATATTTAAGAACTAATCAAGTCAGCCAGCTTCACTACAGAACACTAACTATTAATATTTTCATCATTACAAGTCAGCATAAAATTCATGGAAAAACATTGCAGGAAATGGGGGACTAGACTCAGTACCAGCTCTAACTTGTCCTCTTCAGGATCAATTGCATCCTCATCTTCATTGCCATGCATTAGCTCAGGAGAAAAGGACCCAGGTTCTTCTTCCAGATGATTCTCTGATTGCTCAGCTATAGGTTCAGGAGAATATTGTTTATCATCTACACATAGAAACAGACATCAGATAATGCTCAAGTTATCTCAAAAGATAATCTGCTGAATGATCAAAAATGAAGCTAGACCTTCTGCATCATGCATCTCATCCTCCTCATTAGTATCAACATCTTTCTCAGCAACCACATCCTGTTCAGCAGCCCCAGGATGCTCCAAACGATGTAGATGCTTCCGCAAGAGAGAGGCATGGATTTCCTTCAGGCAAGCCTGCAGCATGAACAAGAAATTTTGTGTAGGATAGAATATATAGATCAGATGCGCAATCTGATCTGTTGCAAAACCAGAAAGTTAAGAGATAAGGCAGGTCACAAGTCGCTAGCAATCTAAACAAGACTCCAGATCATGTGGAAGATACAGCGAATGCACACCACAGGTTGCCAGTGTGACAAGGCAAATAGCATCCATTATTGATGAAATGATGCTTTTACTAAATGAAGGTCTAATCAAGAGAACAATACATCCTACTTCTAGCTTAATACAAATACAAAAACAACCAAAGCAGCACTGGAATTACATTCTTTAGTAGTAAAATGGAAGAATCATTATTGTAGGAAACATGACATACCTTTGCCTTGTAAATATGGAGGCGCTTCAAAATGGCCTCCCAATATTCAACAACTTTGGCAGTTCCAGAGCGCATTTGGGATTCAATTTGGCTTTGCATCGCATCTAATTCAGTGGAAGTCTTACCCTCCAATAGATTTTTTACATCACCCTCAATACTTGAATGCAAACCTCTCTCTTCTGCAAGAACCTCAGGGGGTGGTTCCTCACCCCGCACCCTGGCTCGATCCAATGCATCTCTTTTCCGAGCCTCACCTAGCTCCCAGTCACACACCACCATGAGTGCCTGATATATTTCAAACAAAGTGTGGCATAGCAAATTAGCAAGTAGTGCAACAGAACATAAAGTCAAAAGGTATAAATATTCTTGCTAAGTGGCTGACAAAGAAGCATTAAATAAACCCCCGGAGTCCAGAGATATTTGTGCCTCCTGTTATATTAGGAACTAACTCTTAGCATTTGATTTACCTTCAGTGATGCAAAAAGGGCACATCGTAAACAGCAAACCTTAGCAAGTTACAAAAAAATTTATCCTGGCAGCATATGCTTTTTTTTTATTTTAACTAAAGAGCATCTACCATTGCAAAATGTCAAAAAATTGTCAGTTGAGGATCCCACCATGACCTCCCTTCAGGAGTAGGTCATTTCTGTTTTTAGCTTATTCAACAGAAGTATGCTACATTATGTACACATCCTACTCATGATTATTCAGGAAAAGGATAAGTATTAAAGGCAAAAAAGAAAAAAAAAAAAAAAAAAAAGGACATGTACCTCCCAGTACTTGACATTTATTTGGCTTTCCCTATCCAAATCAAGATGCATCTTAATGTCATCACGCAGCTCTTCCATCTCCTTCACTGTTAATCCCTGTTATTTTGCATACATCATATTGCATATTAATGATAGTGCATAGAAAAGCAAAACACAATAGAAACAGCCAGTGCATCTCTCTGTTAAGATGGCAGAATGAACTATGAAAGAAAGAGAGAACAAAATTTGCACCCAAACAAATATCCTTCAGGGCTTCAGGTGCACTGCCAAAAGTGGTTAGTTATATGGAGGTGGTGGCAAGGAATAGGCTGATCTGTATAATGGTCAGTCAAGTAGGAAGTTATTCTCCTCACAAAAATGGGAAAAAAAACTAGGAAGTTAGAGAGGGTTTTAAGAGGTTTTTTTTACGGTTTAGATGAGAAGTAAAATTGTTGCTTGAGTGTACCACCTAAATGCAGAGGAACCTTATTTTAGTGGTATCTCATTTCCAGGTAGAAACTATAAACTTCCAGACCATTGTTTGCAGACACAGACACGAAATGGCACGATATGAACATGGCAACATGGCATATCTCCAAAATATCGACATAGGAACACAGCTATACATATAGAACATCATTTACATTCTCTAACTTAAACTTAATAGCAAATGTTTAAAACATAAATTCAGCATATAAATATGAAATAAAGAAAATATTATAATCCATTGCTTATTTTCATATGCTAACACTACAAGTTGAGCAATATAACCAAAATAAATTCAAAGTGTTCTGTACAACTAGAGAACACACAGCATTAGAAACATGACATATCTAGTTTTTTTTGCTTGTATTTTTCTTAGATACATCATGGACGCAACATTGACGTCATGTTTTTTCCTTAGATACGTCACCTACATGGCATTCACAACTTGGTATAGTGGACATGTTTCCAATACTTGAAGTGCCGGAGGAGTGTCGGTGACCGATACAGGGTCGGGCACGAACACACCACTTAGCAGAAGTGTTGGTACAACCTAGTTGAGCCCAAACATGCACTCACACCAGATAAAATGAAATCATATATGGATAAGAGATGCCATTTACCTTGAATACCATGTAGGGCTCATTTATCTCGACATCAAGTTCTTCCGTGAAATTAAGGTTCTTTAAAAGAGTATCGATAGGTTTTGTACGTCCTTCCCGTAACCTGATCTCAGACCTGACTTTGCTTTGATCAAAATGAAACTGCATTCCAACATTAAATTGTTAGGTAATGACGGATTTATACCAATTCAACAAGAATTACATGTGCTTTTCAGGTTTCAGATTATGGACCTCTTCCTCTTTCTTCTCCCAATCTTGAAACTCAGCACGTGCTCTTTCTCTGGCTAACATTGCCTACCAAATACAAATACAGGCTTAGTCTCATAAGCAATATTACTTCAACATTTGAAAACTAAGATATGATAAGTGAAACAAATTACAATAAGGATAAAGATCATAAGAGATAACTACAGACCATTTCCTCCTCATGCTGTGCCTTTTCAATTGCTCTTTCCTCCCTTCTTTTCTTAACCTTTTCTATCTCAGCCTTAATTCGACAGTGCAACAACAAGGATTAGGCATTAGAAAGGCACAGACTGAACTTCAAAAAATTGATTAGTAAAGTTGCAGACTAGCAATCTATTCAGGATATCCATTTTGATATAATGACCATCAACCATGAATGACTTTCACAAGGAATAAAATAAAAACCGATCATCCACCATGCATGCTTTTGTAAGCATGATAATGTTAAAGGCATAACTAATTCAGCATGCATGTGTGCCTCAGGACACCACGGCATGACATCACGGGTATTTCAGGATGCTATGCAAGCTAACAGCTGCAGCAATCATACTGCAAAACTTCAACAGAACAATTGATCAATACAATTCCTCTTGGATATGCATCCACATTTTCTAAGGAGGTGTTCAAGAACGTGTTTGCAGTTTGCAATTTGTAGGCTTCATTTTTTTTAAAAGGCATTTTCTAGTTATGCTTATGTTTTATTCCTAAACTGGTGGCTTCAACTGTGTGTCATTTTAGTCACACAGGCACCTTCACTCCAACAAGTTGGAATGAAATGTGGACAACACACCTTCCTTCACAAGATACTAGGAAGATAATATGTAGACTTATCTATATGGTGAGTTCGAGAACAAAGTATGCTCCATTTACAGAATCACTTGCTTAACACTTGCTGAAAAACATTTTCTCATCTTGTGCCTTAACTATTTGACAAGGTTTACCTATTCCCCAGGCCAAAAGAATGTGATGAGAAGTAAATAAGATATGATGAAACAGAAGCTCCTGCAAAGTCTAAAGTATGCTAATTCAATGACAGTTAATCTACAAGTAATTGTTCAAGAAGGACAGCAGCAATACTAGTTTGATAGGAATTAAAATTTAAACTCATAAGCTAGAGTAACAGAATAATATCCCTGGTGAAATTTATTGCTTAAAGTACCATTCTTTCTCTCTGTTTCTTCTTTTCAGCTTTGACAGAAATATCGAGCTTTTGTCCTTGAGATACATCGCGCTCAATTTTCTTTCGCCAAACAAACCTGTAACCATATCAAGCGAAAACAAAATCAATCTAAACTTAGGGCATCCTTCTTGAAGAATTGTTATTACTGTCATGGACCAAAGCAACTGTGCAAAATGGCGATACAACTACTAGGGATCACAAATAATCCAAGACTACAATGCAGCTACCAACATTTTCACACACTACATGCTATAAATATATCTGCAAGGAGTTCAATAAAAAGTATATATTAATCAACTCGACAATACTGCAAAACATCAGAAATCTTAACTCAAAAGAGAACTTAGTATCTTAAATAGCCCAAAAATAAGGAGCCAAGTACTATTACCAAAACATAAAGCCTGATGAAAACATTTCTGCATGATAGCTCAAAAAAAAAAAAGCAGATCTCCTAAAACAGTAAGGCTATAGACCACAGCTACCAGGGTTGATGCCCCCCTAGGATCTATGGGCGGGTTTGGTTGATGACCACTGAAAGCCAAATAATTATTTGGTCATAACCAAAAGTGTGGCATAACTAAAAAATTTTCTATGGAGGATTGTTTGGTTTGAAGCCAAGGGGTGCCAGGGAATTGGTCATTGTCTACTAGCCAGTGTTTGGTTTGTAGCTAAATTCACAGCCATAGCTGCAGCAAGAATATAGGTCATTATTTGGTTTGCAGCCAATCCCAAGTGTAGTCACCTAAAATTCCAAGAGGTGAGCGCACACACACACACACACACACAAACCTAGCTGATGTAAGAGAGGGTGAGAGACAGCAAAATTTTGCAAATCCCTCATCTTTCCAATTTCTTGTTGTTTCTATAACATTTTTTATTCCAATATGAAATGGAATCAGGTTGTTTGGGGTGCAGGTAGCGGGTTTTTTCTTAAAAAATTTGCATCATCTAGACCATATATTCAAATTTAGATTTAATTTCTACTCTCTTCTTCCCCCACACTTCTTTTCCCTCCTCCCGATCCCCTACCGCCACTATCACCACTCCCATTCTTTTCTTCTCCCTCGTTGGCCACCGTCTTTCGCAAGGGCAAACTCCAAAAATATTTTGAGGGGGGCACCTCCTTTATAAATTTTGAAACTTTCAAGACCTCTTTTATAAAATATAAAAGGCATACATAAAAATTTCAAACATTGAGTGGAGGCCTTTCCCACTTGCATTAATGTGGGTCCCCCTAGCTCCCGCGGCCAGCGTTGCCTCACCACACCGCCACCATGACGATGGCTCTTCTGTCGCCAGTCTCCCCACTGGTCGCCTCCAGAGAAACTAAGAAGAGGGTTATGTGAACTCTAGAGAGTTAGATGGGTTTTATCCAATGGTGGAAAAAAGTATATGCAAGATAAAAAAACAAATACATGCCCATTAATAAAACCCTATAAATTTATTGATGGAAGAGCTTTGGCTCATAATAGTACTCCAACATTAGTCACAAAGAAGTCAAATACTCAATTGAACACAACCTAGTAAGAAACCAACATATGTCACTAAACCATCATGTCCAAGTAAATTCATGAGAGCTACACACACAAACACACACACTAGAGCAACTATCGCTGGAGCCAAAAAAAAAAAAACAAGTAAATTCATGATAGCCTTCTTTTCCTTTTCCTTCTTCTGCAACACTTGGCTTGTTTGACTGGGATCCAGCCCAATCCATGGGGAGGGAAATCACACCCATAATTTTATTCAGGCTGGACGAAATTAGTGGTTGGGTATGCTTGGAATGAAAAATTTGAGGCCCATTCCGGCCATTCCCGTGGGAAAAAAATAAATGCCTTGAACCCCAAATTTTCTTTTCACAGCCGCCTCTCGCGCAAATCTGGGCACCACCTCCTCCTCTCGCTTCACCTCTCCCATCTCTCCATCAGATCCAGTGTCTCTCTCGCCTAGAGCCTGTGTCGGCAAATGGTTCAAACGACAGCGGTGGCAGGGAGTAGGCAAATGCTGCAACGACGGCAGTGACAAGTCAGTGAAGGAGGCAACAGTGGTGGTGAGTGATGGCGAAGGCAGACGTTCATGGCGAAGGTGGCAGTAGCAGCGACTCCCATAGCTATATCTTATTCATGCACATGCTGTGGATTCTCTTTTGTTCATGCTGTGAATTTAAATCAATATTGTTCGCTTGTCGAGTTTGATGTTAATGGTGAGTGGAACAAAAGGATCATCAATTCAAAGATTGCGTTCCAGACTTTGATGTCAATCACTGTTTTAATTTTTCTTGATTTTTGATGTTTTTGATTGATGGTTTTTTTTCCCAATGCTTGGCGGGATTTTTTTCTCCACTGGAAATATTTTCCATTACAAACTTAATACATTCTTCATACAAATCACGTTGGGATTTAGTTTGCAGTGGAAAATTTTCCCATATTACCAAACAAGCCCTTAGCAGCAAATTTTCCCCTCCCCAATTGGCGACACTCTTCATACAAATTCTAACCCTAATTTCTACTCCAGCAAAATAGCAACACTACAATAACAAATAATTTCATAGGGAACATACGACTCCGTCAGGTTGGGATCGCCAAAGGGGTTCGAATCGTTGGAGTACCCCGACACCGCATTGGCCTTCAGCTTCTTCGCCACCTTCTCAGCCTACGCCACCACAAGCAACAATTTAGCAAACAAAAGCCAAAACCCTAATCCTAATGCCAACTAAAACCCTAGTCTCCACCGCTTAATACCTTCTTCTGGGCCTTCTTAGCCATGTACTCCACGATCTGCTCCTCGGTGATATTCCGCCGTCTCCGGCTGCTGCTCCCTCGCCGGAAGCGGCCGCCGGAGTCCGACCCCGACCCCGACGCCTCGGACTCGCTGCCGCTCCCATCGCTCGAGGAGGGCGGGGTGTCTCTCCGGCGGCTCTTGTGGCGGCGGCGGCGGCGGCTTCGACTCCGGTAGCGCGAGTCGCTGGAGTCGAAGGCATCGTCCGAGTCGGAGGGCGTCTGGCTTCGCCGGCGCCGCGGCCGCGACGACGAACTCCGCCGCCTCCCGCTGTCTCGGTCCTTAGGCATGTCGGTAACGGGAGGGAAGCCGATACAGGTTGGGACTCGCAAATTATAATGTCATCGAATTTTTCAATTAAATAACTCATTAAAAATATATATTATAACAGCCTTTGGTGGCTAGTTGGGAAGGCGATAGAGCACAGCAAGCAACTATACATGTGGTCTAGCAAATTCGGCTCTGTTGGCTTGTAGGCTGTCACGTAGGTCTTCAACTGTTAGTCCGGCTCGCAATTGCTTCCAAATTTTTTAATCTCGTTCTAAACCAACGACTGAAATAATAAGTGGGTTGAATAATGGAGTTGGTGGGTTATATATATATCAATTTAAGGTTAAGATTATTTTTTTCATGTATTTAGATTGTTTTAAAGGGTTATTTTTTAAAAGAATATAATATTTTTAAATAACCTAAATTAAAAATTGAATTGCATAAATGACGCGCAATTTAATATTGAAAAAAAATTTAGGTTAAAGTTTCGGTGAGTCAAGATTAGGATTTGGCCGACTTAAGATTAGGATTAGAATTTCGGCTAAAATACAATGCATGTGATGAAAGAAGTAGTGGCAAAAAAAAGAAAGTTAAACATGATGGTAGTAGTCACATGAACAATTAGAGCTAATTCAATAACAGCAAAAGATAACTAATTGTCGAAACACTATTTTTTTCGAGTAAAGACTTTCCATCTCGTGTAAGAGAGTGTTAATAATGTTTTCTCTTTTTCATTCCACTCGATGTGTATACATAACATATAATTGCATTTCTCCCTTCATTTTTCTTGGCCGCATTCTATATATAACCTCCTTGCATTGTCGTAGGTCTAAGAATTATTCACCTTAATATCACTCCCACGTTTGCACATAAACTCATCTAGTTCTAGCCAATCATGAGGTCAGATGAAGTCCTTCGGAGGACGTGTTGCTAAGAACATGCGCCCATAACAAGAACAACAACAAAGACGCTCGCAACTATATATGTGTCGAAGATCATGCATGCTGGATGGAAGCGATTCCAAGCTATCGACCTTCTTATATAGTGTCTTATTTCCGAGAGAAAAGATAGATTATTATATGCCTTATCTTCTAGTACCACTGGGGTCAAGCTAATACAAGTAAGTACACTTTTGAATATCTTTGTTAAGACACTCTAGAAATCTTCTCTTGAAGTTGAGCTTCCAGAAAGATCTAGTAGTCTTCATCAACAAACTGCAACTACAATGACAAGTTCGCGAGTTTTGGTCTTCATCCTAGAAACAAACAATAAGAGGTAATGCTGTAAGTGCATACAGAGCCACTTAAATATATATGGGTTTATATAATTTCCTCTTAAAAATTTATAAGAGTATAGAAGACTTTTTTTTAATAGTGGCACATTAAGTTAAATTTAAAAAATATTTAATTGGGCACTCTACTATTTGTGGACGGTTTATCTCTCAACAACAAAACGTTGTGCAATAATTAAATTAATAATTTTCTCTATTATATTCATGGTTTGGATACAACACAATGCAGAATATATTTTTTTCTTCATTTGAGTGTAGTTTGTTATGAAAAGTTAAGGTTATATATACATGTTATGTTATTCACATATCTATATGCATACCTATATTTTTTCTTTTATGCAAATATGCCTTAATATATTTGTTGTTAGATTCACGTGGTAGCATGATTCGATATAATTGGCATCCGTTTCCAACATTAGACCTTGTCCAACAGAATGTCTAAAAGGATTGATAGCCTAAAATTTAAGTATCAGTAATACCTTTCTTACTCCAACAGAATACCTATCTCGATTTCTATTTTAGATATTACTGCAGAGAATTAGTAAATTTAGATATTCTCTCTCCTCTACCTATATGCTTTTGAGTTTAGAGATTCTGTTGGAGAGAGTAGAAATATAGATATGGAATCTTTTTAAGGAGATATGTATATGAGAATATAAAGATCCAATTCTATTGGAGAAGGTCTTAGATGTGGACATGCAGGGGTTGTGTCCTCCTCGAATAACAGATAAGCAATGAGCATGTAAATGATTTTATTTTTTGGGAGACATATTTTACAATTATAGCTATTGTTCACACCATCTCTCTTCCGTAAGGTGTGACAATAAAAAGCTTTTGATGGAAAATAAGGATAGTATTGTAGTAGATATACATCATCTCACATCAAAAATTGAATCAGCATCCAAATAAATGGTTGGATGCCTTGTAGTAGATGTTGTTTGGGTATAGTATTATGAACACATTAGCCATAGGATTTATTTAACCGTACAATCTTACGCTTACCTTCAAAATAAACTTCGGCTACACGGACAAAGCTTAAGCTAGGGTAGTGTGGCTTCTGTAATTTATAATGTTGCAAGAGCATATAAGATCCATAGACCTAAATGGTTTTTAAAACAGACGCACCCATGACCTTCAATCTAGCTTAAGTTCTAAAACAAATCATAAAATAGATCTAATTTTGAACAATAATTACCAACCTTACTCTTTATTTTTTTTCTCGACTTAGATAATAGAGACTCATAAAAATTGAGCACGTACAAAAATATCAACCGACTACAAGTACAAGTAAATTGTTCGGTACTCCCATATATTGTCCCCCACAAATACGAGACCTTCAAAACTAGTTTATTACACCATCATAATATGCCCAAATAAAATACAAGAGCTCACAAGATTCTAACTAAATCCTAGATGTTCTTTATTAATAAGTTCTGTAACAAGAAAAACATTAAGTTCTGCTGATAATACTCCATACACTATCACCAAAATAAGCTAGCTAATTAAAATCTCATTCTAAACGCATACATGTAATGTGTTGGGTGCATCTTCTATTTTTGATGAAGAATGGAGGATGGTATGGAGGAGACCTCGGCTTGGGTTGGTTGTGAATTTTCAATTGACATTTACATCAGCAGACTCCAGGAGGAAATCCTGGTGGAGAGTGGTCTCTTGGTCCTCAGGTTTAGTCTTAACAGCTTGAAGCAATCGAACACATTCATTGATTCTGGCAGGTAGCAATTCCGGCGAGTAAATCAGCACCAGAACTTCAGAATTATCCAATTGAAGTAGCATACCAGTGATTTTACTGGCAAGATCAGGCTGCACGGACAATGCATATCAGGTTAAAGTGATTACCATTCTGAAGGAAAAGATAAAGTGAATGAAGATAAGGAATTACCTGGTATTTCTCAACTAGTGGATACAGACGATTACCAAGCATTGTCTTTTGTTGGTTTGGTGGAGCAGCTGCTAGCAAGCTACTGAGAGAATCATTTCCCTGTGAAATTGAGTCACCTGTGATTATGGACTCATGATGCTGACCGTTAGGGACATTCTTAGCGTACCGCTGCAAAAGCATAACAAATACAAAAATTATAGCACTAATATGTGAATGAATTAATAATAGAAATGCCAATTGCAACTCCTGGACCAACACACCGTAGTAACCCTTTATGCTCACCAGACACATAATGTAACAAGACTAATCCATTTACTATAATTCGGCTGTTATGTGCAGCACTAGTGACGTCTTTCATTTCCAACATGGGATTGAAGTTATCTCACACATTTGCAAGTTAGACAGCTCAAGAAACTGAAATGTATATTCTCAAAAATAATTATTCCCATTGTTTCTGGAAATACTCGCAGCTAGAATGAGAATAACAGCCATATTCTTGAAAAAATGAACTAGATAGACAGCGAAGTTATGTCAACAATAAAAATAAAAAATGAAACTTTGGCAGCAACTCACAGGAAGGTGAATTTTTTTAAAAAATAACCCAAAAAAATAGAATTGCGAAAATAACTCACACAAATCGATTTTTATGTTTTTGATCTGCCACGTCAACATAAAACAGCTTAGAACGGTGACAAGTGCTTGTCACGGCTCGAAAGCACCACAAGAAACGAGCCCGCCAAACTGCACACCTTTGCATATAACTCACTTCTATTATACATCAAAATTTTGATTATTCTGGTATTGATATTTTTTAATTTATAACTCTGATTGACGATTTGTTTAAACTAACGGAATTATGAGGTCAAAACAATCAGATCGACACAAATGGATCCTTAGTCAGAATTAGATATCATAAGATATTATATCTTGTTATATCTTGAAATATATGTCCGATTTATGATCCGTTTATGCCGATTTGATCATTTTGATCTTACAATTTTAGTAGTTCAAATAGATCATCAATCGTAGTTCTAGATCAAAATATATTAATACCAAAAGAATAAAAAATTTCAATACAATTTAATCGAAAAAATTGAACTCAAACTTTTCCAATTCTTTCAACATCGATATTTTTTGACATATAGTTTTGATTGATGATCCATTTAAACTAGTAGAATCGTAAGACCAGAAAGATCAGAACATAACAAACGAATCATCAACTAGAGTTATATAAAATTCTAAAGAAAACTTGTATTTTGTCGTTCAAGAAGAATTGATAAAAATACATGTTTTATTTATATTTATGTGTTCTTTTTTTTCAGTGTGTATACTTATGTATATTGACACACCCGCATATTTAACATTTACTCAAAAGAGTGAAATTTCTCGGTGAAATAAATTAACATGCCTAATGAGAGCTGGTTCTCCTCTTATTTTTGCTACGTACGTTCCAATGGTCGTCAGATTGCTTTTACCTACCCTCTATCTTCCATTACATCATGCAGATTGTGCTCTCTATATAAGACTTCTATAAGGCATCTTCACATGATGCAGCGTCTGATCAAGGATTCTCTATTTGCAGGTGGATCCTTTCATGATAAGATCACTGGTGCCGACGAGATGAATTTGATGCCACTAATGCTCCTATTCACGATATATTAATTTTGATTGATGATCTGTTTGTATCGATCTAATTATTTTGGTCGTATGATTCTACTAATTCAAATGGATCATCAATCAAAATTATAGATAAAAAAAAATCAATGTCAGAAGAATTGGAAAGTTCGATTAAATTATATTGAAATTTTTGATTTTTTTCGGTATCAATATTTTTTTAATCTATAACTCCGATTAACAATTTATTTGAACCATTGGAGTTGTGAGACCAAAACGATTAGAGTGATACAAATAGATCATAAACTGGACTTATATATCTTAAAATATAATAAGATATGATATCTTGTGATATATAATTTCGGCTGATAATTCATTTATGACAACCTCATCGTTTTGACCTCATAATTCTACTGGTTCAAATATATCGTCAATCGAAATTATATATCAAAAGATATCGATGCCGGAGTAATAGAAATTTTGATGTATAATTGAAGTGAATTGTCTGCAGTAGTGTGCGACTGGGCAGCTTGCTTGTTGCGGCTTGGAGCCGCACGACAAGAGCTTGTCGCGGTATAATATGTGATATGCTAACATGGAAAGTCAAAATATAAAAAAAAGATAAATGTGAATTACTTTTGTAATTTTTTTGGGATTTTTTTTAAAAAAATTCCCCAACAAAGCAGCCAGAAAAGGTATTGTTCACAAGAAGCAAGAGTACTAGTAAGTACTAATGACAAGAATATGTATCACGATGTTCAAATTATTTTGACACCACATTTTGAAATGTTCTGTAGAAATGATCAAGTAAGTCAAAGCACACCTGTCGTGATGCAAAATCTTTAGCTGATTGTGAATGTGGCAAATAGTTAATAGTATGTGAGAGAGACATCACATTCGCATTCATCCTTCCCCTATTGCTTCTGTATTGCCTTGGGGTATTTGGCATCTAAACACAAGGTACAAAAGATTTTATCAGTTGGGCACTCGAAAGAAATGCAACTAGAGTTAATCAAGGCAAGAACATACAATTGGAGAATGTCTTGGCTGGAGATTAGGAGGTGGAGGAGCAAATACATTTGGCCTCCATTCATGTCTCAGCGCCATGTGTGGATACATTAGGCCCTGCCTTGGAGGAACTTGGGGGAGAACGCCATGATGAGTATAGTAAAGATGAGGATATCCGGTGGGCATGACAGGGTTTCCAGCTCCTGCTACTGCAGCTAATTCAGCAAAACGTTGCTGCAATCTGGCTCGTCTTTCCTCTTTCCTTTGAGCAATAGCAACATACAATGGTTTGCCACCAAACATGCAGCCTATTTAATCCAAAATAACATAGTAAGCACCCTGATATGAACAGTTTTTGGGTTGATGGAAAAGAGCAAGATATTACCATGCATATTATTCACAGCATTATTTGCTTCATCCGGTGTGCTGTAGCAGACGAATCCAAATCCTTTGCTAATTCCCTTCTCATCACGCATAATCTTTGTTGATGTTATGTCACCAAACTCACTAAAACGTTCACGAAGGGCATTATCATCAACTCTGTCATCAATATTCTTGATGTAGATGTTTGATCCCTATAAAAAGATGCATATTTGTAAATACACAAAGCAAGAAAGCATAGAGAGCTCAGTAAAGGATGCATATTTGTAAATCTTCCAAGTTAGAACATGGAGAACACAAGTAAGAGATAGAAGAGAGAGAAACTTACATTGCTCTTGGTGATTATTTCATTTTTCTTCTCCTCATAGAGGCGCTGCAAATATTGTCTGCGTTCAGCTTTCTTTTGGGCCCTTGCCACATACAAAGTACTTGATCCTAATCAATAAGTGAAGTAATATTGACTCAAGTTACAATAAATATAAAAAGATAGTTCCTTTGTTCAATGAAGCGCTTCTGTTAGCACTGAAATTTGGTGAATTTACCGAGCTGCATTCCGTTCATGGCTTCCTTTGCTCTCACAGCGCTTTCTGGGTTTTGGAAACTAACAAACCCAAAGCCCTTAGAATTTCCATCATCATCCTTCACTATCTTCACACTTACTACTGAGCCAAACTGGGAGAACTTCAGCTTAATAAGTTCTTCTGTTATGTCTTGATCAAGATTCTTCATGTATAAGTTAGTATATTTATCATCAGGGTTATTGGTAGGCCTTTCACTCTTCTTAATGAAAACAGCAACATGCCTGCATGGTGCGAACAACATCACTATCATGAGGAATTGTGCATCACATAGACCCACTATTCGGGAGCAAAGTGAGTGACTAAGAAAACAGGATAAAACATATGCTATTTAACATGTAATTAGGTTATTCTGAAACATGTAGACATACAATTGCTTGCCATCAAAAGAGGACTTGTTGAGGTTCTTGATTGCTGACGCTGCTGATTCTTGGGATGAAAATTGGACAAAACCATAGCCTCTGCTTGTTCCATCATCATTTCTGGCAACCTTGCAAGATAAAATTTCTCCAAACTTTGAGAACAGTTCTTGAAGCCTCGCATTATCAACAAAATCACTCAGATTCTGCGAAGTAATATCAGACAAGCAATTAGCACTAGTACGTGGCAGTACAAAGTTACCATCTAAAAAAGAAAAGTGGCAGTACATAGAGAGAAACAATGCTATATATGACAAGAGCATTGCCATTTTACCTTCACGAACACATTTCCAACACCACTTCTGGCATCTGGATCTCGGTTGGACCACATGACTCTAATTGGTTTATTGAAAAGAAGGCTGTGATTCATCCTCTCCAATGCAGACGTGGCTGTCAAAAGTAAAATTCTAGTAAAAAACTTAGTCCATAATTCTTTTAGAAAGCAATTCAACAGGTAGATAGCACCCATGCAAACTTGTAGACAAGGTTGTTTTGAATAGCACAGAAAAACCTTCTAGAGTACCACGTATTTCTTACTAGGTGATAGAAAATTAATTTATATCCAACATTGGGCAGGTTAACTGAGTAGAGTCAATATCAAATATCAACAAAACACATAAATAAAATTTACATGGAAAAAAAGGGAAATAGTAGAGTCACTGGTTAATTAGGCTATAAATATTGCATCAAATTTACTAAAGAAAAAACAACTCTCAAGGTTAAAAAACATAAAAACAACAAAAAAAAAATAGGCTAGAGATAAAGAACAGAAATTAGATTTTACATAGTGCTTCCATGTACCAACCAAAACAAAGCAAAAGAAAATGAAAAAAAAATGATAGTTTCAAAGCAAGAAAAAATATACAGAACTTGTAATATGCAACAACTGAGTAGAATTCCAACAAGAATATGACATCGAAATAATTACTCCACCGTAAAAACAAAAGGCATGAGAAAAGAAGTAGAAATTTTTTCATTGCAAGCTAGGTGATGGTACACAATACACATTTACACATACCAACAACATTCATATTGAAAATCACAAAGGTATAAGCAAGTCAGAAAATGTGACATGTCAAAGTTAAATCATTTACTCCTATGTACTGAAGCGAACCGAAGTCTATACGTTGACCATCTATCGTTTGTTAAGATATTTGAGTGGGCAGAAATTGGAAGCCACTAATGGTATGTGTTAGGATAACACGTAGGTGCATGTGGTTTTTTAAGAATTTTTTTTAGAAATAACCCGATAAAAAAAAGAAATTTCAAAACTAACCTTCAGTCGCGAAGTGAGTCGCGCGGCTAAACTTCAGTTGCTAACTGGGTTAGCGACTGAAGACGTGGCACGACCCAATACATCACTGGCCCAGCTCGCATCCACGTCTACTTTCAGTCGTTAGCGGGGCTAACGACTGAAAAAGGTATAAACCCATGCCACTGCAACTAATACAAATTGGTTGTAGTCTAGTTGGTGAAGGGGCTCTCGGTCTACGGGGAGACCACAATTTGAATCCTACAAAACACAAATATTTGTCCATTTTCAGTCGCTAGCCCAGTTAGCGACTGAAGTTTAGTTGCACGGCCCACCTTACGACTGAAGGTTAGTTTTGCAATTTTTTAAAGTTTTGAGTTAGTTTGAAATTTTTTTTTTATTGGATTATTTCTAAAAAAAATTCGTTTTTAGCTGGTACAATAAAACAGTAAAACGGTCTTTCATAATATATCACTTGCATGAAAACATCAGACCCATTGAAAGACGAATTAGCATTAAAGATCGATCTCACCAAACAACCAAATTTGACGTGAGCTCGAGGCTTACGTACTCAATATTGAATCATGCATGCATCTTACTATGTATATAAAGATTAACAACTTAAAACACAATTAATAGAAGCAGAACAAGGCCAAAACCCAATCCCAGTTGACAAGTGGATCCAAGAAATTACATGTTCTACAACCAAACAACAACTGAATGCGGATTTGCTCACTTGCATGCTTTGAAATCAATGACGATGACTACAACGACGACGGTTGGAAAGGCTTTAACGGGACACGTGTAATTGCAACAACGCCATGCATGTAGATCATGTAAACTGTACGTCTAAATAATCTAACAAAACTCAACGATTAATTCCTCCTCTACCCACCAACACTCACGCACACATAACAATGACTAAAAGAGAAAAATAATGCACATCATCTCACATAACGATACCAATCTACTAATCCAATCCACCAAACACAAATCCGATCAAACTTAACTCATACAAGATACAACCAAAAAAATCATGCTTGTGCATACCATCGGGTTCGGAGTGGTAATTAACATAGCCGTATCCAAGCGATCGCCCGGTCGAGGAGTCACGGCAGATGCGCACGGACGTGACGAGCCCGACCTTGTTAAAGGCCTCGAAGAGGTTCTCGTCCCGCACCTCCTCGTGCAAGTCGCCGACGTACAAAGCCGGCACCCCCGGCGTCGCCGCCGCCTCCGTCGCGGCAGCAGGATCGCTCCCCTGCGCCTCGCCGGCCGCCGCCGGTTCCTCCACCGCCTCCGCCGTGGCCGACATTTCCTTCTCCGGCTCCAGAAGGATCGTCTAGGGTTGGTGGTGTGGTTAGGGTAATGGCGGATGGGAGAGGCCGGAGGCGACGCGACGGTTTCTAAAACTTGGGAGGAGTGCGAAGGAGACGGAAGCTTTGCCCTTATTTTTAGTTTCTTTTTTTATGCTGACTTCTGCAGTTTCAAAAGTGGTCTATATGAATGTTCGTTTCCGACTCAAGCTCTCAGCCAGATGTGGGCCCGGTTTTGCAGGGAACCTCTATTCCTAAGACTCTAGGACGACGTACATGCATGCATGCATGAACTATAGCAAGCTACCAAGGTTCCCCGATATTTAAGCAAGTTTACCCCATTTTTTAGTATAATTCTTTTTCCCTATAATGATGTATTGATGTAATAATGTCGTGCCCATGAACTGCTGCATGCGAATTGTGAAGGATAATACTTCAACTTTGGTCACGAAAATTGTTGAACGGTCTCCGAGATTAAATGTTGTGTCTCCTGACTCGTCTTTGTTTGGTATTCTAATTATGTATGAGGAGAATATTTTACTTGATGATTTGTTAAATCATTTCATAATTATATTTTCATGTTCAAAATAAACCCTAATTTACTTTTCAGATATTTTTTGTAGGTAGGATGTGTTTCAAATTCATACGCGTAGAATGATTTGTGATTCTATTCTCCGCTTTTTTTTTTAACATGCAACAGTTTGTTGCATATTTCATAAAGATTACATTAAGAGGGAGGAAAGTATACAAGTATTGTTTAGGCCAGTAAACAGCACCAAGTGAGTACTCTCCACTTAAACGAAGCATATTTATTTTGTATTCACATGTTCAATTGATAATTCTAATATATTATAAATTTTATTATGATTATGGCTCCAATTGAAACACCATCTTAATAGTCACAGTTGAAAAAAAATTGGCAACATATATTTTACAGTCGTAAGTTTTTTTTTTTTGCCGGGGAGAGTAGCAAAGACTGACAACTGATAGTTTCACACATTGTTTGACGTGTTTGATCCAAGGAACAATAATGCTTTACAGAGTCTGATCCATACAAAAAAAAAGATTAATGTGTTAATCCTATACACGAAAGCAATCGTATGCACGCCGTACTGTGAGAGCAGTAATCACGCTTATTTTCACATGTACGGGGATAACAGTGCAAATATTTTGCATCTGTTGGTTTCTAATAAGATAATTTCCATGTTTGTACATTCATATCATTTTAACTACAATACAGAGAATACAAATTGCACTTTAAAAATCTATTTGGTCTAGTTTATTAAAACTTTAACTTTTCAAAAAATTTTAAGTCATATCAAATTAAGATTTAAATTTTAAATTTATCCCCTAATTAAAACATCTTTGAACTAAAAATTATAAATAAACTTAAATTTCTTCATTAATTTATTAAGTTTATAAATTTAAACTAAACTAAAGTGAGAGAACACATAGTATTAGGACCATCGCAATGACTGGTGACGGAATTGACGGACCCACGTGGACATGGGTGGAGACAACATATGGGACAGCTGAGTCGGTTAATATTGAACAGTCCTGAGGTGTTTCAATTCACAACCCAATTTTGTTAGTCTGTTTGGAAGAATTTTGTAAGAATTTTTTTTAAAAAAATCTTGTATTTAATAAGAGTAGATATTTTCTTTCTTAAAAAAATTCATACCGAATTTTTCTGTTCCAACAGACTTATATTTTTCTAAACTAATTCTTTTGCTGACAAAAGTCTCATATTTAATAAGAGTAGGTATTTTCTTGTTTGTAAAATTCATGCCGAATTTATCGGTTCCAAATGAACCCTTATATTTTTCAAAATCAATTTCTTTTCTGGGTCTGACCTGAGTAGTCTAATACATATATAGGGTTATTCCACCCAAAGTTCTTTCATCAGAAACCTTAAAAAACTATATAAAAAAGGTTTATTTCCAAACTAATTCACCCATTATATTTACTATGTTGTAAGATAAATACTCCTTTTATTTTCAAATAAATGTCATTTTAATATCTAACATAGAAAATAAGACATTAAGTGAAATGACCATAATAACACGGTTGAATATAATATTTTTCTCAATTAGATATTAATTGGACTAGTATTAAAAGAAAGATATATAAGAAAATTTTTTTGTATAAATATGTTTTAAAATCGTAAAATGATATATATTTGAAAATAAAATAAAAAAACTAAAACGGCACTTATTTGGAAACAGGAAATAACTTGCAAGATGATCCCACACGCTAACTCTAATTGACATCTTGTATGGTAAAAGTCAAAATTATGCGATTACATGGGCATAGGCCGATAGCACCAAAGCCCAAACAGCAGCCTAACGTCTCGTGCGGACGCCTCGCTACATGAATTTTCGTCCGGCCCAAATAGTAACTCTTCTCATTTCTTGTTTTTTTTCTTTTTCCTTACCCTTTTTCAGTGGATGGATGTTTTTCTTTTCTCCCAAAATTGTCATTTTCTCCATGTTAATAAAGCATTTATTTTACATTTATTCTTATATATGCACGTTAAATGCTAGAGACATATCATATTTAATACACGTATTACAAGTTTAGGACGTGCTAAGCGTTATAAACGCAACACATGTTTATTCACGGCTGCTGCTAGCTTCCTCATTTTATTTTCCATCCATTACTCCATTTAAATTGAAACCCAAGCAAACATTGGTCTAATGCAGCAACATAAATGTTCCAGGGCTCTTCCCCCCTGCCTAAATAACTGGGCAATTAGCTAGCTTCAGTCCTTAGTTCCCTATAATTTTGGATTTCTCTACTCTAATGATTCGCTTAGACAAGTGAGTCCTCTCCCTAATCATGCATCTTATCAATGCTGTCACTACCCAAAAAAATACAGAAAAAAAAAAGAGCAATGCTTCTATACTTTTTTTCTGAAAAACTCACACAAGAGATTCTAAGCACCTTTAATTACTCATAGGTGCATGCCTAATTACTCCATTGAGTTTCCTTCTGAAAAAAAGTACAGAAACATTTTACATGAGCACAATATATATACCACATAGTTAAATCCAAGTGTTTACATGACTATGACAGCATGGTCAAGTCAAACCAAACACTTGGCGCTTAACTCTTCCTCCCGTTGACCACCGTTGATTCCGCCTCCTCGGGCCGGATCTCTGCCTCCGCCTCCACCTCACCACCCTGCCCCTCGACGGCCGCCGTGTCCCTGAACCTCGCGTAGATATCCCCCTTGTAGAAGCTATTCGTCCTCCACACCAGCACCAGCGACACGAGCGCGCCGAGCACGGTGGTCGCCGTTATGATCAGGAACGACTTCCTGAAGCAGGGCACGCCCATGCACGTCTTGTCCTTTCCGGTGAACACGCCGCCGTGCTGCCTGGCTGCCTCGACGTCGTAGAGGTGGCCGGCGACGCGCACGTTGAGTATGTAGGACCCGATGGGGCTGGCCACGGAGCCGAAATTGTAGAGCGTGGAGTAGTATTTGAGCCCGAACACTTCGGAGATGATGGCGAACAACAGCGGCCACTGTGCGCCGAAGCAGAAACCAATGACCACGGAGGCGGCATAGAGCGACTGCGGCACGCCGAAGGCGATGAGGAGGTGGCCGACGCAGGAGAGGAGGAGGACAAGGGTGAGCATGAGCGGGCGCGGGAACTTGTACCGCTTCAAGAAGATCTCCGACGCGAAGCCGGAGGTGACGCGGCCGGCATAGTTCCAGATGCTGATGAGGGAGACGAAGGTGTTTATGCTCTTGGCCGGATAACCCAGCGACTGGCCGATCTGGCCCATGTTGTCGATCGCCGTGAGCGTGCCGCCGACGCCGCAGATGGTGGCGAAGAACAGCACGAGCATGTCGATGCTCACCAGTGCTTGCAGGATGGAGTAATCCTCCCCCCTCGCCGGCGGCTTGAACATGTTCTTGACGCACGAGCCGAAGGAGCCGAGACAAGAAGACGGAGGACGCGAGGGCTTTGACGATGCATCGTCCTCTGTTTTGGTGTTCGCCCGCGGCTCTGCCATTTGCAGCGCCGGCGCGGGAGCCTTGTCGACGGTGACCGTGGGAGGCTCCCGGAGGGACTCCTGGAACTCACTGTGGATCTTGTATTCTTGCTTGATGACGACGCCGAGCGGGAGGAAGAGGATGAGGAGGAGCGCGGCGGCGGAGACGGCGTGGGCAGCGTGGGAGAAGTTAACCTGCTGCTGCACCACGATCATGACGAGGAGGTAGATGGCCAGCGCGATGGAGATGTAGAGGAAGCAGAAGAAGGAGTCGTTGTTGTTGCCGGCGCTGCCGTGGCGGCTCGGCCGGTAAGGCAAGATGCGGATGGTGTGGACGAAGACGATGGAGATGGCGGCGGGGAGCCAGGCGATGAGCAGGACGAGTGACTTGGCATCGTCGCCGTAGATGGCGAGGTAGAGCTGGGTGAACACTGCCCCGCTGAGGCCGACGAAGCCCTTGAGCAGGCCGAGCACGATGCCGCGGCTCTCGGGGAAGTTCTTGACCAGCGTGACGAGCGCGCCGGTGTTGGCGAAGGACTGCGAGTTGGCACCGACGCAGATGTAGATGCACATGAGCCACACCGGCGGCCGCGCCGTCCGCTCCGTGATGGCGAGGTAGATCATGAGGTAGCCGGCCAGGTTCATGCCAGCGCCGATGGCTAGCACCACCCACGGAGGCGTCACCTCGTTGATCAGCCCCGACAAGATTCCGACGTTGGCGCCGAGATCTTTGAAGAAAGACAGCATGTTCAGCGTCTGCTGGTCGTAGTCCAGCGACGACTTGAGCTCCTTGGAGTAGATGCCGAAGATATACGTCGCCCCGGCCGCCGACATGATGAGCAAACACGCGAACACCATGAACCAACGCCCAAGCACCACCTGCCGCGAGAAACGCGCCGTCAGGATCACTCGCAGCGGGCTCGCAGCCGCGCCGCCACCGCCGCCGGCGGACGCGAACACCATTGTTGCTGTTGTGTGTTTGTGTCGTTTCTGTGGTTTTTGGGTGGTTGTGCTCGGAGGGGAGCGTGAGAGAGTGAAATATATAGACTTGAGAAAAAGTACATATGGGCCGGGATTAGAGGTGTAAGTCGGGCTGGGCCGTTACCGGGTCAGTCCGAAGCACGCTATTTTGGCCCGGCATGCAGCCCGGCCCGGCACGCAGCCCGGCCCGGCACGAAAAAAAAGGGCCGTGCCAACCCGACGAGTTATCGGGCCGTGTCGGGCCGCGAAACTCAGTCCACGGGCGGCACGGCCCGTTAAAAAGTTGGTCGGCCCAGCACGGCACGGTACGGAGAGGCCCGTGAGCAAGCGGGTTGGCCCAATACTATGCATGCATGTGGCAGTGTGGCTTAGTGCTTTACGCGTCACGTGTGACGGCGTGAGTGCGTGACGCCGTGACCACGTGAGAACGCAGCAACGCTGCAACAGGCGAGGGCGCGAAACCCGAGAAACGCAAAACGAGGCGGCAGGCGCGGCATTGCAGCCAGTGCTTTGGCGCGGGAGCGAAAAGCGATGAACGGGCGGAAATTTCCATATTTGGATTTTTGAACGGACGGCCCGATTCACACACGCGATTTGGAGTTTTGGACTAAGCCGTTGGATTTTTGAAATGTGTGCATGATGAGCCGTTGGAACGCAGCCACGCCCACGCAGGTCATGTACTCACGCAGCCAGTGAACTGAGCGAACGAAATGGTCGGATTCTTTCTTCTATAAATACCCCGAAGCACATCCAAAAACTTCCAATCTCCCAAATTTCAGTAAAATTTCTCTCTCTCCTTACTACATACTTTCATAGCCTCATTCTTATAATTTAACTCACTGTTTTTTTATTTTAGAAATTATTTTATTTTCTAAAAAAACATTTTTTGTTGCTGAAAAGAGTAATTTATTTTTAAAACAACTATTTCTGTTCTTAAAA
The DNA here is from genome assembly GCA_019359835.1 of Pharus latifolius. Lineage (NCBI taxonomy): Eukaryota > Viridiplantae > Streptophyta > Magnoliopsida > Poales > Poaceae > Pharus > Pharus latifolius. The sequence goes on along the minus strand of CM033321.1, from coordinate 91,123,543 downwards.
AATCGGATTTGTTCTCTAAAAATCATATTTACAATGATAAAAATATTTTTTGGTTTCTACAAATTGTTTTTTCCTTAATTTCACAATCTAACATAGTTACACACTTACACTTACTCCACTGTTTTATATTATAGAAAATTTTTTATTTTTAAAAAACATTTTTATTGTTGTAAAGAGACAAAGAGTAATATATTTTTAAGAAAAATATTTTCTGTTTTTAAAAATTCAGATTTGCTGTCTAAAAATCATATTTACTCTCACGAAAATAATTTTTGGTCTCTAGTCTCTACGAATTGTGTTTTCCCTTAAAAGGTATTTTTGTGCTCAAACTTATTTTTTCTATTTTGAGAAACTATTTCTACTTCTATATGGATTGCAACAGTGTTGATTTCGAGAATTTCAGTGCCGAAGAAAATAACATTGATAATTTTGGTGTCGTTGAGGGGACCATTGAATCTAATCCAATGTCATCTCCTCCAACGGCGGGTTCTGTCTCTACGCCATCAATGGCATCAAGCTCAGTAGGGAGCAAAAGATAAAAAAAGTCAGAATGTTGGCAGTATTTTGATCCATCTGAGTCTATCGACCCGAGTGGGAAAAAGGTACAAACTACTACTTGTAAATTTTGTAAAAAAATCTTATCAGCTGCATCTACAGATGGGACTGGACATTTACTTCGTCACGAAAAAAATTGCTCAAAAAAACAACTACGTCCTCACGGTCAGCAAACACAGTTAAGTTTCGCCGCTGATGGCACTGTAAGTATATGGAACTATGACCCTATGGTAGGTAAGGAAGAACTGGTCAGATTTATTGTTTCTGAAGATTTGCCAATTAGGATAGGTGAAAGTGCCGCTTTTGAAAATATGATTCAAAGAGGATTTTGTCCTCAATTTAAAAAAGTAAGTAGAACCACTACTAGAAGTGATATTTTAGCATATTATGAAAAACATGTAGCAATAATAAAAGAAAATTTTCAAAAGTAACATTTTCGTTTGCACTTATGTCTCATATTTGGTCCGCCAACCATTAAAAAATGGATTATCTTAGCGTAGTTGCATATTATTTAGATGATAATTATTCTTTAAATAGAAGAGTTATATGTTTTAAATTAATAGATGTTGCACATACTGCAGAAGCTATCGTCGATCGTATATTAACTGTAGTTAGTGAATATAAGTTAGAAAATCGTATTGTTTCTATTACTCTTGACCATGCTTCAGCTAATACGAAGGCAATGGACATATTGACTCCAGCATTTGAGTCATATGTTGGAGGATATGTTTTTCATCAAAGGTGCATCTGCCACATTATCAACCTTATCGTTCAAGCAGGTATGAAAGAAATGACCGCACCTTTAGATACTATTCGCTCAGCCATTGTTTACATTATTCCTCAAATGTATGTATAGCTGAATTTAAAAATTACTGTAAGGCCAATAATATGAGACCTCGAAAATTTTGTACTGACATGAAGGTAAGGTGGAATTCTATTTACCTCATGTTAAAACAAGTACTATCATACAAAGATATTTTAACTTTATTTATTAATGTTCGAATGAATAGTGAGTTTCTTTCTGATTATATTTGGTATATTGCTGATAGATTTTACAAATTTTTGGAGTTATTTTATGAATCTACTAAAATATTGTCTGGTATTTATTATCCTACATCTTGTTTAGTTTTACATCATATTTTTTATATTGCAAAATTATTTGAATCATATAGAACAAATCCCCATTTTTTTGTTGTTGTACAAAAAATGGAACAAAAAATTTTAAAATATTTCACAAGCATATCGCATCTCTATTGTTTTGATTTTATTTTAGATCCGAGACTAAAATTAATTGGTTTACAATCTACTTTGGAACAATTAGGTACTGCCTTAAATATTGATTATTCTGAAAGTTATTCACATGTTATTGATGAAATTTTTCGAGTTTTTCGTTTGTATGAATCTAAATTTGTCAGTGCATACCAAAAACCAATAACATCAACGCCACAAGAATCAGAGACACGGAGGAAGATTGGCGGTTTGCTATGGAGTCACTACGAGGAGACGGAGGCGGAGGCGGATCATCTTCGCAGAGTTCTAGCCAAGGCGAAGCGCCTTCAACACCATCACTTATGAGTTCACAAGCGGAGCTCAACCGTTACCTCGACATTGATCATTCTGTGGATCCTGAGTTTGCAAATGATCCTGACAACTCCAACAATGTTCTCTTGTGGTGGAAGAACAACCAACGACGATATCCTGTGTTGTCTCAGTTAGCGCGGGATGTCTTGGTTGTTCCAGTATTGACAGTTTCTTCCGAATCTACTTTCAGTTTGATCGGAAGAATTGTTGAAGACAGAAGATTAATGTTAACCCCCGAGATGGTGGAGGTAATCACCTGTCTTAAAGATTGGGAAAACACTTCCACAAGAGAACAACATAACTTGGAGGACACCGAATTCACTAGCGAGTTGGAATGGTTGAATATTAATTCGGATTAATTTGTAATTAATTATTGTACTCTTTTTTTCTTACTAAGATTTTATCCCATTGGGTTTTACTTAGTAAGGTTTTTAATGAGGCAATAACATTTACATATAATAATATAAGTAATATAATTATTCTCGTATTTATTATTAAGTTTTAACCTCATTCATTTTCTAAAATTTGTTTGCAATTGTTTAATCTCATATTCTCATGTATGATTTTTTTAAATTTGTACGAATTTGTTTGAATTTTCTATGATATTTTAATTATGTTTTTCCCTATTTTTTAATTATTGTTGGTTTAACTAAACTTTATATTGATCCATCTAATAACTATATTGTATCTTGATTTGAGTTGATCTTGATCATTTCGAAAGTTGAAACGAGATGTTCTTAAATTCATTTTAGTCATGTATAAAATAATTATATATGTTATTAAATTAAACATATACTACATTGTATCTTAATTAGTTATTAAATTCAACATATCCTATTTTTTAATTATTGTTGGTTTAACTACTATTTGTTCTTCAATCTTCAGTTCTTGTTCTTCAGTCTTCAGTCTTCACTTCGGCACTTCCTCTGTTCGAGTTCGACTGTTCCTCAATTCAGGCGTTCAGCAGTTCTTCACTTCTTCTTCTTCAATCTTCACTTAATCACTTCCACAGTTCCACTGTTCCACATTTCTTCTCCTCTCGCCGACCGTCGCCGCCAGTCAGCCACGCGCCCACGCCCTCCTCTCACCGTCCCGCCTCTCGCCGTCTCGCGTGCTCGCGCCGCGCGGCCCGCAGTGGTGCAGTCCCGCACCGCTGCAGGCCCACCACCTTCCTATAAACTCCAATTAATTTCTCTCTCTAGTCTCTCCACACAAAAGAATGGAGAACCACTTCGCTGCTTCCATCATATCACTCTCCCACAGTGCGCCGCTTTACCTCTTTTACAACGGCGGCTTCGAGTTCTCCACTACGGCAACCATTGATAATGCTGCGGCGACGGCGTCGAGCGCGTGCTCTGCGCCCAAGATGTCCTTCGCCGACGAGCTCTTCGAGGGCGGCGTGCTGCTCCCTCTCAAGCTCCCGCCGTGGCTCCAGAAGCCGCCTTCCAGGGCGAGCTCGGCCGCGACGTTGCCTACCGCGCTGCACATCTCGCGCCGCAGCAGATCTGGCACCGCCGCAGATCTCTGCCCGCGCGGCCACCGATCTTGCCGACGCCTGTGTCCTCTCCATTGCCGGCCTCGTCACTGCGACGCCTCTGCGGCCCTGCCTCTGCGACGTGTCGATGATCCTCGTCGGCGACACTCCAGATGACTGGACGACGACCGACGAGCTTCGAAACGTGCCGTGCCCGTGCCAGCCCGGCATGGGCTGCGGCCCGTGGGCTATCGTGCCATGCCGGGCCTCTCCATCGAGCAAATGGGCTAAATCAGCACCGCCCGATAGCCCGCGGGCCGGCCCAGGCACGGCACGACACAAGCCACCGGCCCGACGGGCCCGTGCCGTGCCGGTCCGGCACGGCCCAACTTACATCTCTAGCCGGGATAAGTTTCTCATTGTATCCACTATTTTGATCCCCTAAAATAGAGTTGTAATAGATAATTCAGATTGTGAAAAAAAAATTTAGAAAATATAAAAATATTAATTAATTATAAAAAATCAATCATAATTATTATTATATAATTTAATAAATAAAAATACATACAAAAATTATACAATAACTCTTCTAATGCACAGAATTCAGTTCCACAAGAAATATGACTATTTTCTGATTCAATAAACTGATATCTTAGATCATTGGAGGCCACATATCATATATAGTTCAAAACTTTAGTTTAAAATAACTTGTATGAATATTATATAAAAACAAAAACGATTTTTATGAGAATCCTAACTACTGATCTAAGGCTGTCTCCATCCCCGACGCATCCACGCGCTGACAAGCGGGCCCCACCAAGAAATATTATTAAAAAAATCGCACAGTGAAACCCGAGACGCCTGGCGAAGCAACCGAAAATTTGCTCTGACAAGTGGGCCCGGGACGCCTCGCCTCGCCACGCGTCCGCGTTGGAGTGGCCCGGGACGCCTCGCCTCGCCTCGCCACGCGCTTTGTGGGCCCCACTGCGCGGCCCACGGGGAAACTGTACCCGCTTTTAATGGCGCCTGACAACTGGGGCCGAGACTGGAGCGGGCCCATTTGTCAGTGAGAGGGTAGCGAGTGAAAAAGTGCGCGACGAATGGGCCTGCGTGTGGCGCGGGAATTTCCTCTGGCTTCGTGCACCCGCGTTTAATGCCCCAGTTCCTCTGACATGTGGCCCTGGGAATGTGCTGGGCCCGCATGTCAGTGAGTGCCACAGCATTTTTGGTAATTACTAGCCGTTGGACGCCCGGGCCCACCTGTCAGCGGCTGAAATTTATACCGTTTGAAATATAGCCGTTTAATTTTAGCTGTTGGATTATTTTATTCATTTGTGAGCTAAAAAATTCATAAAAAATCCAAAAAAATCACAAAAAATTACAGAAAAATCCTGATAAATCCTGTGACCCTGTGGCTATAAATAGGAGCATGTTTCAGCTCATTTGGACAACAGCAAAAATCAAAACCTCACATTCAGCCCTCTTTAGCTCATCCGATATTTTCCGAAAATTTTTCCGATGGCCAACAATCCCCCCGGCGGTTACGTTAACTGGTTTGGGGAACCAAACGAAGATGACGACAACTCCAACCCGCCAAATAGCCAAAATCAGCCCAGTTCTCAGGCCCCTCCCCGACCATACCCGATGTACTATCCACCGTTCCCTCAACCCCCTCCATACGGCCAACCATATCCATATTCACAGACATACGGGCAAGCCCCCTACGGCTCTTACGGCCAAAATCCTCATTTTGTTGGAGTTCCGAGCATGTGTGCAGAACCGTCGCCACCCGAAGCACCGAGAGCCAGATCTCGCTCGACATCCGTATCAGAAACAGGCAGTCCACATAGCACTGCTGCGGTCGTTCTGACGGACGACGACAACGCGGGCAAAGGCGAACGAACCACTGGAGCACGGCGCAAACGAATGCTCTGGTCCCAACAGGACGACATGCGACTTGTGAGTGCTCATATAAATTACATAATTTGTTGTTGCACAGTGTGTTATTCAATTTAAATTTTTCCTCCTCCAGATCAGTGCATGGCTTAATAACTCTCTCGACCTGGTCGGTGGGAACAATCAAAAATTTGACCAGTACTGGGCGAGGGTGGCTGCGTCGTACAATGAGAGCAGTCCTCCCGACCGTAGACGAGACATCAGGCACTGTAAAGACCATTGGCAAAAGAGCAATAAGAAAATTGTTCAGTTCAATGGTATCTACTGCAGGTTGCGCGATGCCTACGCCAGCGGTCGTTCCGATGACCAGCTGATGTCGCAAGCACGCGATATGTACAAGCAGGAGGCGGGTCAGGTGTTCATCCTGGAGCATTGGTGGAATGCCGTACGTGGTCAGCCGAAATGGTGCCACAGCTACTTGGATTCGTCGAAACGGACTCGGCTCAGCGAAGAAGGCGGACACACGTCGTCATCGACCAACGACGATGACCCCGTCGAACTTCCACGACCGAGTGGGCGGGACGCGGCCAAGCAGAAACGGAAGGATAAGAGTAAACTGGGCGAAACATCAGATGATATGGGCCGAGACGCCATCGCTGCAGCCGGATATTTGGATGAAGTGAGCAAACGAAGACAGAAGGCGTCATGTCTAAGGTCATTGACGAAACTGGTGTCCATGGACACATCCAATTTCTCTGAGGCCCGTTTGGCGGCGCATACAGCCGCATTAGAGTACGCGACCAAAATGCTTAACAACAAGGATTAGGCCTTTCGATGTATCTTTCGTTTGTAACGTTTCACTTGCACTATTAATTAAGGTTGTTTTTGATTTAACTGTTGCAATTGTTTCGTATTTAGTTGTACTAACTGTTCCAACGGCTAAAATCCAAAAGAATCGATCACATGCGCTGGTTCCAACGGCTAAAATCCAAAAGTATGGATCACATGCGTCGGTTCCAACTGATAAAATCGAAAGCATCGATCACATGCGCCGGTTCCAACGGATAAAATCCAAAAGTATGGATCACATGCGTCGGTTCCAACTGATAAAATCCAAAGCATCGATCACATGCGCCTGGTTCCAACGGCTAAAATCCAAAAGAATCGATCACATGCGCCGGTTCCAGATTTGAGCCGTTGGAAGCGACGCATGTGATTGATACTTTTGGATTTTAGCCGTTGGAACCGGCGCATGTAATCGATGCTTTGGATTTTATCAGTTGGAACCGACGCATGTGATCCATACTTTTGGATTTTATCCGTTGGAACCGGCGCATGTGATCGATGCTTTCGATTTTATCAGTTGGAACCGACGCATGTGATCCATACTTTTGGATTTTAGCCGTTGGAACCGGCGCATGTGATCGATGCTTTTGATTTTATCAGTTGGAACCGACGCATGTGATCCATACTTTTGGATTTTAGCCGTTGGAACCGGCGCATGTGATCGATGCTTTGGATTTTATCAGTTGGAACCGACGCATGTGATCCATACTTTTGGATTTTAGCCGTTGGAACCGGCGCATGTGATCGATGCTTTGGATTTTATCCTTTGGAACCGACGCATGTGATCCATACTTTTGGATTTTGGCCATTCGAACCTGCGCATGTGATCGATGTGCTTCTCTCCCTATATATTCGAAGCCCTGATGCCATCATTTATCACAATTTCAGTGATATCATCTACACAACTGAGAGCTTTGTTTCTTAACCACATACAGATCTTACCTTGTCCAAAAAAATGTCGTCCAGTTCAAGCACAAGCAGTGCCGAGAATGAAGCCTTTGAGCAAATCGAAGACTTTGTGGCGGGGTTCGTACAGAGGGCGTTTACGGAGGCTAGCACAAATGTTGGTACCTCACGCCGCCGCCGAGGCGCCCGAAGATACATCGAAAGAGATCGCGAAGGCGGTCATAACCGTCTGTTTGCGGACTACTTCGCCGACGTACCCATCTACCCCGGGTACCTGTTTCGCAGACGGTTCCGAATGGGGAGACCCCTCTTCCTGCTAATTGTTCAAAGTCTTGGGGAGTGGTCCCCCTACTTCACTGAGAGGACAGATGCCCTTCTTCGAAGGGGGCTATCTCCCCTGCAGAAATGCACCGCGGCATTGCGGATGTTGTGCTACGGCTCCCCGGCTGATGCTGTCGATGAGTACGTGCGCATCGGAGAGTCGACGGCCGTCGAGTGCCTGGAGCTTTTTGCTGAAGGAATCGTCGATCGATTCGGGGAAGAGTATCTCCGTAAACCTACTGCCGACGACCTCCGGCGTCTGCTCCAGGAAGGGGAGGATCGGGGGTTCCCAGGAATGCTGGGAAGCATCGATTGCATGCACTGGCAATGGCGCAATTGCCCCGTTGCATGGAAGGGCCAATTCACCCGTGGTGATCAAGGAGTCCCTACAATCATACTTGAAGCGGTTGCGTCCAAAGACCTTTGGATATGGCATGCCTTCTTTGGTGTCGCGGGATCAAACAACGACATCAATGTGCTGAACCAATCCCCCTTTTTACTGCTGAGTTGGCCGGTCGATCTCCTACTGTCCAATACTATGTTAATGGGACAGAGTACAATATGGGGTACTACCTGGCAGACGGTATTTATCCCGAATGGGCTGTTTTCGTGAAGACCGTACCCTTACCCCAAACAGAAAAACTCAGGTTGTTTGCACAACAACAAGAAGGGGCAAGAAAAGATGTGGAGCGAGCTTTCGGGGTCTTGCAAAGCCGATTCGCTATTGTTCGCGGCCCCGGGCGATCTTGGCGACGAAAAACCCTTGCCAATATTATGAAAGCGTGTGTCGTCCTTCATAACATGATAATCGAGGATGAGCGGCACTGTCATGACCCGATGGATGTATCCTACGATACTGGGGGGACATCTACCGTAACGCCGCCACCTATCCACGCCAGTGCTCCACCAAGCTTTCAACAGATGTTAGCTCGAAATGAAGCGATCCGCGCTCGGCCAACACATCACCGACTGAAACAGGATCTGATCGACCACATTTGGCAGCGTTTCGGGGGCGACGATACCGACGAGTAGTTTTTTTTGAGCCCGTTGATGGGCGAATGTATTCAAATTTTATTTAGTACTTGTCATTTTTTTTTTCATGTCCCGTTTATGATTCAAGAAAAATTTTAAAAAAATTTACAATTTTTCGATATTATTTATAATTACTATATGTTTTTACTATGTTTGAATTATCGAAATTTCATTTACGCGATTTTTAAATGTTTGTTGATATTATATACACGAAGCGTCTCGCGAAGCGCCTTTGCATTGGAGTAGGAGGCGCTTGAGAAGGTGTTTTGCGAAGCGCCCCGTGAAGCGCCTCGCGAAGCGCCTTGCATTGGAGTGGGGGGTGCTTCGGGAGGTGCTTTGCACACGTGGCACAGAATATTCTGGAGAATATTCTGCTGAAGCGGCCCACGAAGCGCCTGAGGGTTGGAGATAGTCTAAGAGATCCAAAGTAAATACGGCCAAAACAACCCTAATAATGATGCCCTCGGTTGCCTTTGGTTTACCTGTGGGCCCCATGTGCGCGGCTTGACTTTGACTTGAGGGGAGCGATCATGTTGACTATGGGGTGCAGGGGCAGATGGATGTAAAAACGCCGGCACACGTCGGCGCCGGAATACAGTACAAATCTAGCCGCATACAAGTGAACCTGTCAATTATCTTAAACAGAGGGCTCACTTGGTTATGAATCATGTGGTACTCAGAGTCTATTACAAGATGGATTAATTCTGTTCTGTAATTGAGGAGGAGGTCCCCCAGAGATTCTTTCAGTTTATAGCAATTTGTCAGATTTTTCTTTTATCTATTCATATTTTTCTCTTTATAATATTTGACTTGAATATTTATGTATATATCACAAAATTCCTACAACATAGAACACAAGCAAGTTTAGTCCATCACCTCACATGTAAAATATGGATAATAACTATTAAATTATATTTATAGATTATGATGAGACAAATAGTAGAGGACAGGCTCTTCGAGTGAAGGAGTTCTAACGGAACAACTTTTTGAGTCTAGCGAGTACAACGTGGGGGAATTAGATATCGGGGGACGTTCCTATAACGACGATAGAGGAGGATTAATTAACGGATAAGACGTCGTGAATTAAGAAATAAAAAGTGGCAATGTGTACTCTGATGGTTGAGAGGTGCTATGAATATCTCTTTCCATGCAGGAGAAAAAATTATGGGGCGCCACTTTCCTTGTCAAAACTTGTTAAAAATAGATTAGCATAAACTAACGAGTAAAGACAATTTACAAGTTAGTTAAGGTAGGGACGGTAACAAGTAGGTGCAGAATCATCTAGTTGTACTTGTATGACAGTATATGTCTTTGGGCGGAAAATACTATGTTTGACTACAACGGCTACAAGACATTTAAAAAACGTTTGTTTCTTGGTAGTGTAGATGGATGGATGAACAAAAACTTCCTTCCGTAATACAAGATCGAAAGAATCATTAAATCGTCTATTTAAAATAAACAGTCAGATTGACAAGATATATGAATCTAGATGGACGGAGATATATAGGACGAGTTTTATGATGGTTTATGACTGATTTTGAGTTTTCTAGTGCCCACGATCGAATGACTGAGACGTCCTTATGAGGCTTGGACAAACAGTTTCGTATATAAATTTTGCCCTTGGTAAGTATGAAAAATGTATCAATCACATCAAACTAAACGCTACCTTACCCTCAGGGCAATCGTGACCTTGATACAACAACAAGTCACAAAATGTGGGTTACAAATTTTCTATATTTACAATTATCAGAAGACGCTGGAGCCATCTAATCTAGACTGCAGACAGATCTAACTCAATACGCTATTTTTATTTAAGTTATTTATCGCTCTAATCGAGCAGCTCGGACACCCTTCTAACAATAACAAATACATAATAAGCCACTGTGCCTCAAAATGCGCAACTGATGAGCCTGTGTGCACAGTAACAAGTGTGCATCACCAGTTACAAGGTCAAAATTATGGACAACCCAGCCATGTCAAGTATATTATAAGGCCTCTTCTATCTCGTGTGGGGCTTTAAACAACTGTACCAGCGCATGGATTAGTCATGGGCTGCTCGTCTCGACAACTACAAATTATTTTTGACCAATTACAATAAAAAAATACATTACGTATACGTTAAGGGCAACGAATACAACAAGTATATAACATTTCTTTAATTTTGCCAGGTCCTACTCGAGTTGTACGCTTGATTTGTATAAACATTGCCTATATGTGGATTTTATTTAATAAATAATTTTTCTAAAAATGGATCCTACCGTGATTTATTTTTACAGAATAGATCAGGGAAGATGCTCCACAAAACGAGGGATTAGATTCCTCAATTTCTGACCAAATGGACATAGGTTAAGTTATAGAGACGTGCTAACCTGACTGCCACATATCATTTTACCGAATATAAATATAATTTTTTTTATAGTTTTGTGGAGTGTGGGACTCTGAGTGGACCAAATCTTTTTTTCTTTTTGTGATAATGGAGTTATTTACCATTATGTTGCCTGATTTGGTCGTTGGGTGTTTATGAATCATGGTCTAAGCTTAAAAGTTGAAAATCTCTGTAGTGGTATTATTGCAGCAACAGGTTCTAGTCTTTCATACTTGAAGTCGTGTGAGTCTATGCACTTTTACTAAACATACCTGCTTAAGATGAAGAGAAGCCTTTGTTTTATTGTTTTTCACACTTATTGCTACCAAACGCAGAACCTTTGTCGACTCCTAGCTGTAGCATCGTCTTACGTTACACAATTTTTTTTATATAATCGTCTTATCTCCCATCATATGTATTTATAGACTGACAACTATTAGCTAACTAGTCCAATTAATTCACTTACATATATATCTAGACAATAAAAATATGTGTCAATTATACAAAGAGAGGTCGTGGATTTGATTCATGATTTCTTCTATTTTTTCATATATGTTTTATTAGAATTTGATGTTGGTATGTGTATAGAGTGATTGGGGGGATTGGTTGGAATTCTCAATAGAAAAAAATACTACTACTTGTAATAGTCTTTTCAAAAAAGAGTCAACTAGTGTGACATCCGGATTATCTAACTAAATGTGAACGTTTATATCCAATCAACTCCATATTATGCATATTTATTTGTGGATTTTTTAGGATTTATTCTCATAACCTCTACTTATATATACGTGTATTAGATAGCTGTGCAACGTTTGCTAATCAACTATTCCTACTCCTGTCTAAAAAGAAGAACTCAATAGCCTTAAATTATTGCTTGCGTAGACATAAAAGCATTATCCATCCAATATTCGTATATCATCTATCTCTTTGAATGCTAGGATTGGCTATTGCCAAGTTGTTATTGTCCGCGACTCCTCATCAACAATACTGTTGATTGTAGTTAACTCATTTTCGCATGCGCCTTTGACCTCCCCATTGATTGTGACTTATGAGAGAGATCGAACTTATTGCATCACTAAAGAACACATGCATGTCAATGCCAAAAAGATATGGGAGATGTCAAATGATTGCTCGGACTCCATAAAGTCTAAAGTGCTCAAAACCATACCGTTGCCACGAGGAAACAACAACGTTTGAGTGCAAGCCATAAATTTTACATCTAATGCATTGAGACAAAGTCTATCCACTTAGATCTTTTATCCAATACAGATAATTAGAGGAAAAAGAAAAGCTAACTATTGGAAGGCTTGCCGTCTTTTCATGGAGATCAAAGTTTTAATTTCAACACTTACAAATTAAAGGTTAAGTCTAGTGTTATAGTTGTGTGGATTAATATGATTATTGTTTAGGCTAAGTTAGTAGTACTAAGATTAAATATCATATTTGTTCAGATGCTTATGTCTTTCAGTAAGTACTTTTTTAGAAACCTTAATCTAAAAAAATCAATAGAAAAAAAAAGTTATCTAGAATAATAAATTGGAAGGATGGTATGCAAGAAATGGCACAACCACCGCCATAGCTCCCCGTAGCTGGAGACCACAACAATTTCGTGAGCCTGGGATATGAACCTAACACATCCCAGAATAATTAAGGAATTCACCACCAAATTTCGCTTTATTGTGCATTATATCATTCACCAGCAGCTGCTCGAAATTTAATCTAATAAAAGGTTTGCCGGCAATTGCGGTTCATCATTCTGCGTGACAGGACTAAATAGCAATGCATGTTTAATTTTATGCTAAGCAAAATAAAATTAACATAAAATATCAAAGTAGATCAAATTAAGATCATATTTGCAAATATTTTTTTCTTTGGAATAGGTCGAAAGCACGACACTTAAAACAATTTCGTCTCTCTGCATGCAACTCGTGTGAGAGGTAAATGATTCTTTGAGACTCCATACTTATCTTTCTTTTCAATTAATTTTTCTGTTAATATGGCTAGAAACTATTTGGATTTGGGTTAGATTTATATTTGTATTAGATTAAATTTGAACAATGCAAATCGAAGTGGCCTGTAGGTGGTCTAAGAAAGGAATAATATTTTAGTTTCTGGAAAAATTTTCTTAAACAAGCTTATCTTTCAGCAACGTGAGATCGAACTAAGCTTGGTTTGTAAATAGAGCCAAGCTAATCTTTCTATTCAAGCCAGGACCCAGCAACCTTTTGTCCCTATTAGCGCAAGTGACATGCTTTCTTTTTTCTCTTGTTTTTCATCCAAAGGCACTATTAATTAACTAGAGTATTTGAGACAAGAAAGCCACTTTTTGGCGCTTAGTTCTTATTCTTAGCATGTCGACGTGAAAGTGGCCATGACCAGTCTATGCCTCCCTTGGTATCAACCCCACACAGAAAATTAGAAATCAGTATCACATTTCGATGTTTCTCATCTTATTCTCCAATTCCAAAGCTCAATTAAATTTCAGTTCAAATAAGATCGAACTTCAAATCCTAACTCATACAAATTACAAGTTAAAAATTCTGTGTTGTAACATTTAAGTATGTGGATGATTATTTCCAGATATTAAATCAATAGTACGAGAATTTAATCTTGTAACTTTTCTATTATATTTCAAACAGTTCCATTTTGCTCGACAGTCCAGCACCGGCGGTTGTCAATTAATTTCAGCAAAAATGTAAACAAAAGGAATTTGGGTGGACGATGGCTACAGTATATAACACTGTTCATGAACCTATGATCAGTGGAAGACTAGCACAGTGACATGAACCTTCCACATTGCAAATGGGAAATAACCATCCAGTTCTGAATCTCAGAGCTAATCGACTAACATAATTGATGCACCCACACACAAAAAAAAAAAATAGTGTCTAGAGTATTTTATTGAGTTTGATGTATAGGGTAGACAGTTAACTCGTGCTTCAATATTCTCTTTCACATCAAGAGTCTACAATATAGACTTGACGTGGACTAAAATTTGGTTTATATTTGAGATTATTTCACTCACAACTAGATCTCTTAAACTCAAGATCTCTGACTCTAATATTATATTAAGTTTAATATATTGGTCAATTCATGCAAAAAATTAAAATATAAAAAAAATGAATAATCTATTCATATTTCAATAGATATTGAGTCAAGATATTTCTCAAAGTTATAACAAGATAGTGCATGAGAGATGAGACTATAATTACTGCATGACATTGTTTGAACCAATCAAGAAGAAAAAAGCACAATATGATCGATCATGAAATCAGATTTTCCACATGAATTACTGTTGCTATATGATCACGACCCTCCACTATATATGGATTCACTCCATCTTTCCCTCTCATGGGTGTAAGGTTGAAATTTTTTAGTCTTTATATGCATGACTAAGTGCGTGAGATTTGGAGCTCAATAAGCTTTACAACTAAGGAACACACATATCGGATGAGCTGGGGCGGCTTCAGAATTCAGATACAGAAGAGGAAAGACTAAAATTAATTAAGAAAGCGATTGCCACTAATTCTGAAAATTGACATATTTAAAACTGGTTAGATTTGCTCTCTTTTTTGTTTCACTTCCGACGGTCTATAAACAAGTGCATTTCACAAAAAAGTGGTCTCATGGAATATAACTTTCAGAACCCACTAATGCCTATTTTGCAAATTAAAGCAAGGTAAACCCTATCAAACCTTGTTTATCCTGGTATCATGGAGTATCCTTCGGTTTATGAGCACATGCAGCACATGTTAGGTTCATGTTAGATTATCCGATGAATAATACTTAATTTGATATTTGAGTGCTGTCTGAGCAAACCACATGTAATTGGGTTCCTACGAGGCCATCCTAATTCCTAATGGAATAATTTTATGAGAAAGTATAGAAATGCTACCTCCGCAAATAATTATAGTAGTTTAGAATAGCATGTTGATTTCATCGGAGTTTCCCTGCTTTAACGAAAGGTGGAAGCCTAATGTTTTGTACAGAATTAACACAGAAAAAATTAATGCAAAAACATTACGATAAAGTAGAAAGATTCTACAAGCAGTAGGGTTCGCGGTTAAGATCAAAATTTTGTAAATTTTAAAGGATGAAAAAGATGGGCAAACATGAATCTATCATATAGAGCTAACCTTTAAAATGAGATAACGAAAACTAACAATCTTAACTGTTAGATCAAATCTAAATGACTATAATCATTCACTAAAAATCAATAATATGTTTTATAAAATCCTTAAAAGATTAAAATATTTTTTATTCAAATTCATCTTTCCATCTTCTAGTGACATATAGTACCACTTTGATTTGTACCGTTCAAATTTAATCTGATGACAAAGAATATAGTTCTTATTTCTCTTATTTTAAAAAGAATTCCCACCATATAAGTTCTCGGACAAACAAAAAAAGTGCTGTGACCCACTCCCTCGGTGCCTCTGCCAGTTTCCTAATTCCCGAACATGAAAGGGGTAGATAGAAGTACAACAGCTATTTGAGAAGAGACATGCACAACGAAGGCACTAGGAAACAAAAGGAAAGAAGATTCTCCCCCTTTTATATGTGAACTAAACCTTCCACTGAGATCACCCTTTTCGCCTTCCGCTTCTAATTTCTGAAGTACTGTTGCGTTGAACTTTCGACAAGTGTATGTAGTATTGCTAGAAGTGATGACCATCCACAGTTACAGTAACAGAAGATGTCATGTCTGTCACGACCAATGAGTAGAAAGTTCTATAATGGCAATATGATCTTATGTCAAATACTTGGCCCACTAGTGTGATCCCATCGCTGCATCGGCAGCATGCGATCCAAGTGGGAAGGAACGGTGAAAACGATGCAACTGAAAAGTCTCAGCCCATATGAAAAGCATGTTGCATTTTTACTTGTTTAATTTTCTTGGCGCTTTTGTTAGAAAAGGCATTGTATATGTGGACTTACCAAGCACGAGTAGAGATGCCTCTGGAGGAACAGCACTTTGTCTTCCACACCGAAAAAAGTCTTCACGGCTATGGACCTGTTATGAGATAGCTACAAGTATATAAATGATTAGAATTCCAGTCAAAGTGGGTCTCTGTTATTCTCATCCTGCCTATGAAAATTATTGATCAACAGGGCTTGCTCAGTGAGCTTCTAGGAACTGTTTACATAGTATGATGAGCTGATATGTGCCGACAGTATCAGATCGCAGATCACAAAATATGTTTTATAGTTCTCTACAGAAGCATTTATCTGAGTGATGACAACAATCGACTTTGATTTATGTAGTTAGCACAGCATTCGTTGACATGATAGGACAAAATTTACTCCTGTTCGACATCAGGTTAAGATATAGAAAGATGTGTAAGCAGTTCAGGTACAGAACTGTCATGCTACAGTAACAGCGTTGGAAACAACCTTTGGAAATAAATAATGATAGACAACTTGAAGAAGTTTACTGGGGACAACAGACTCTGGGGACAACAGAGTTATCGCTATCAGCTATGCTGAAGTTACCATGGGTTCTGATCATCAGAAACTTAAGGATGTTGCTTCAGTGTGTCAAATGGACCGACAGGCCGATTCTGTCCCATGCGGAAATTCCAAAACGAATCTGAGTACTTGAAAAATGCATAGAACAGGATGGCCGATGCTACAAAGAGACCCAAGAGTACTAGCCAGACTTGCCACACTGCAGGGGATAAAAGCAGTAGCATCTTGGTAAATCATTTGACAGAACATAACACCCTTAATGGAATCATGTACCTTTCCAATCAGCAGGAACATTGAGTTTCGTCAGCTCTGCTCCCCATTGATGTGAGGTGGAAATTACAACCCTGCAACATCAGCACACAAGAAATTCAATAAGCAAACAGAAACTTTGAAAACTGAAAGAAGTACATCAAATTTAATTTCAGGAAATATCCTTCAACCAAGTAGATTTTGTTTAAAAATTATCAACAGGACAAGGTTACTCCCTTGAGCCAGCTCAACAGAATTGAATGATTAAACCTTCACTAACATATTTAGGGTTTCCAAAACCCACCTGCTCATTGGATTCCAAAATTACTGTTCTTGATATACTAATGATTACCGTTACCTTTCAGTAGGACAAAATTCAATGGAGGAAATTTGGGAACGATGATGAATCTTCTTGCTCCAGTGAGAAACTTCCATCTTCTTTACATCCACGACACAAAAGTCGCCATCATGACTTCCCCTAAAAAAATCAATGTTAAGACTAAGTCCAGTAGAAACATCAGGGGAGGAGGTGTTTCGGAGGAATATTTTGTGTCACATGTGTAAAGCACCATCTAAAACACCAGTTACCCTAATACATTGATATTTCATTAGATTTCTCGGACGGGCCCACAAGTAAATTGAATATTTACTAGAATTTAGATGATTTTAATAAAATATAAATAGTTTTTAATTTTAAAATCGAAGTTAGGTGATTTTTAGACTCTATATAAAAATAACTCAAAAGACTACAATTTTCTAAATATAATCAAGATCTAATTTGAACTAGTTTAATGCATAAATCATATAACAAATATTGTATACAATTTGTTGGTAGGGAAATCGATAAAGAACAAATTAAAAAATCACCTAGCACCCACTGTCTCCTCAAGTGCCTTCTCTCTCCTTTTAAAAAGAAAAAAGAAAAAATTTCTGGGCGCCAGACAGGGTGCGCGCATTGGACACACCGACACAGCCTAATAATACTTCACAACCAAAGGAAGATTGTGCATAAAGCCATAAACCTCAGCAGATTCAACCATGAGCTAAATTTCAAAGATGAATAAGTAGGATGACAAGCAAATATCACTCAAAAGTCAAAAGCCTGACAGTGGCATAACCATTATGAGGCAGCATGTTCCTCAGTTGATCAGACACACTGCCATGCTATGCTCTTGAAAATGCTAAATGGATTCATATTATCAGAGTGAACATAAGACAGAAGAGGCAGCACCTCAACCACTTACAATGCAAGATACTTCCCATCCAAGCTAACTGAAAGTGTAGAAATAGGCTTTGCCAAAAGTCTTTTGTATCCGATTCTCTTCCAATTACTTATGTCCCAAACAACAGTTACAACATTGGTACCTGTTTCAGTAATAGAGATTTAATCAAAGTTGGCACTAACCCATGCACTTCTTGACTTCATTAAAAAGCTTACCTTTTGCAAGTGTGCAAAACAGGAAAGGTTTTGTTCCATCTCTAGAAAAGCGGCAACACTCAATCTTCTCATCCTGCAAAGGGGGAACAAACAGAATTAAGGCCAAATAAAAGCACAGTTTCAGCTATCTCAAAGAGGAAAGGAAGTGCAGAAATTTATCATAGTATACCGAAGATCGAGTCAAATTGACCAGTGGGGCCCCTTCATCTATCTTCCATATTCGTGCAGAACCATCAATTGACGTTGACACTAAAAACTCTGAGTCTAAGCTACAAGCGAAAAAGCAGAAGCACTAAATCAGAATTGCTGACTGAAGTGTTATACGGAAATATCTAAAGGATATGCTGCTTGACTTGTTTGAAAAATTCTAGTGCATTTTGAGTTCATCAGAAGATAAACATCATGTCCTCCTTTCTCTTTCTGTTTCAGTTCGCCTGAAGGATTATGTGCATTATTTAGAAGAACTAGAGATTAGCTTCAGAGCCCCTCTTTCTATAGCATGCCAATGCGATGGAACAAAAACTGCAAAGAGCCATGTAGCATTATCATGTAATTAACAAGCTATAATTATACCCACTTGTGATGAGTTGTTGGCATGACCATATTAGCTAGCCTGGTTTACACATGGACCTTCCACCATATAGAGTTTTACTCATATGTGAAAAACATCAAGGATGCCCTTGGTAATTGAGTCAGTGCCAAGGTGGACACTGTTGCTTACCTGAGTTCTAAGAAACTAATGTGGATACTATAACATGCGTGTACTCCATGTTAACCATCACCCTACAATCCAGAATGAATCCTTTTGATACCATAAAGGTGTCCAGCTACTTCATGTTACAGTGTCACCAAAATCAGTTAGGCTTGGGTGCACCAAAGTTTAGATACTTCTTTTGATCGCGATGTATATTTATATATCTCCATTGAGCCAGACATTGTCGTGGTTGAATCCAATTACTTGCCACTCAGTTTAGTGTCCTATATAGAATAACCTAATCAAGATGGTTGTTATATAGAATAACCTAAACAAAGATGATTGTTTGTGTTTCCCAAAAGAGCAATTGAAGTTGAAGCTCATAACTTTACATACTATTTGGGATGAACTGCTATTCTCTTTAAGAAAGTTCTCCAAAGCAACCAATGCCTAGTCATGTGTCCTAAAAAAGAAACTCCTTTAGGCAAAAAGCTTATTAAAACTATCAAGGCACTATTTCGCAGCTTTGAACTGGCATTTAACACCAATGTTGACGAGCAATGCAAGAATGTCAATGCTATAAATCAGAGCACATAGGTAATAGATGATGTGATCTAATAATGCATCTACTCACTAATGTCATTTTTTGGCAAAGAAAAGGCATGTTTCTGCTTTCCTTCACCTGATATCCATGTCTCGGAAGGATTTATGAGCTTTAGGTTCATCCAAAAGCACATTGAGACTTGACCAACGAAATATTCTGAGATGCCCATCCTACAATGGTGGAGAAGAAAAAGGAAACTGAAAATAAGAAATCAAAGTACAGACAGCAGAATTTCAAGTTCCGAACATAATGACAATGCATAGGTCAGCATACTTATAATGTCATCACTCATATGTTGAAGTGATATAGCATTTGACCAACAGAGACCAAATGAACTGGCAATAAGGTAATAGAACAATGCTACAGAAAAAAAGTTGGAAATTGTATCATACATGTATAAGAAATGATGTCTGACAGAATGGTGTAAAAATGGTAACCATAGTCAAAGAAGCTAACATGACAGAAGCATAATTTGTTAAATTGTATACACGAAGACATAACCCTGCAATAGAATGGAGAAAATAAAGGCATAATGAAAAAAAAAAGACAAATGCACACTATTTACTTAGAAATCAAAAGATGGGAAAACCTGATACCTCACCACCCATAGCAAACTTAGCACCATCTGTGCTAAAAGCCAAACATTTCTGAGGTCCAACTGATTGGAGAGGTGAAGCATCTCTTGAAATAAGGCGAATACTGAACTCTTCATAAACCAGCTTGAAAATCCTACCAAGTGTGACAGAGTATATAAGAATATAATCTAATCTACCAGCTCCTTTTACTTGCATCACAAGAATTCATCTCACAACAACTACACCAGAATCTAATTTGCAACACCATAGGTTGCAAGCTCCAAATCTGACCAATACAAACCCCAATGTTGGGGCAACGAACTACCGTACACTTTAACTTCATACACCCAACCAATGGACCAAACACTAGCTAAATTACTGAACCCATCCCCTATCTAACTTCTGCAAATCTAAAGTATCCCTCAAAATCTCAAATCAGCTGAATTCAACAACAATTTCATCAAGAAGAAAATAAAACTACTTATCGAAATCCTCAACATATATAGAGATATAGAGTCCTTGGGGCTCCAATTCCAATTCTGCTTCTCCAACTAAAAAAACCCTTCACCCACTCGATTTCTTGCTCCACATTTCCCGGTCCAGCCGAACTAACAAAAAATTGTCCACAAAACAAAACCATGGCCGCTCACCTGCACCCCTTCGCGGTGGCGCAGACGAACTCGTCGCCGCTGGGGTGCACCGCGATCCCGCGCGGGGCGTCGCCTGCCTCCTCGCCCAGCACAACCCTCACCTGCAAAAAAAAACACACACACAAGGCCGACTCATGATCAAACCAACCAACTCGAAACACCAAAAGGCCAAACCCGAGCACGCAGCGAACTGCTCACCACGGGCTCGGAGTCGAGGGAGGTGGCCTTGGGGTCGAAGGCGAGGAGCTCGAGGACTGGCGGCGAGGATGCCGTCGAGCGGCGACCGTACGCCACGAGGAGGCGGCTCGCACTCTCGTCCCGCCGCCGTATCCACGCCGCGCACGTCACCTCCCCAACCTCCGCCGCCACATCCAGAGCCTCTCCACCGATGCTGGCCATCGGAATTAACTGCGTCGCCGTGGTCGTCGTCGGTGGTACTAGCTTTTAGTGGGGTTTATCTACTAGGTTGTTTTGGAGGGTTTGGAATTTTAAAAGAGAAGAGTTGTGGAGTGGAGCGGAAGTGGGCGGAAAGAGCAACGAGGTGGAATTTTGCGGTGGATATGCTCGTGACGCGCGGTGCAGGCGCCAAGCGGCGTGGGTGCCAGTTTGAGTTTTCGTTTTGTTGATGGAGATTGGTACAAATTTTTTTTCCATTTAAGCAAAATAAAATAAATTGTTTGGAATTTAAGTAGTTGATGTGTTAATGTGTAATATTTGGTTATGGTGTGTTTGGTTGTCTGTATGAGGAATAGGCTGACTCGTATCAGTGAGACAGATTGGATGAATAGATTATATAGATGCAGTAGAGGTGTTGTTTGATTGATTATATTAGAAACTGATTCTGGTTGGTGGATGGATGAAATGCTGTTTGATTGGTTATATGGATTTTAATATAATTACTCTAGTTGTAGGATGTGATGAGATGTGAAGAGAGGGAATGAAAATTTGGTTAAGTGTTGAATGAGACGAGTATGTGGGTATATCGTAACGCAAAATATTTTTCGAATATTTAAATTAAATTTCAAAATAATTATAAATTGTTAAGTTAATCAGGAGTTATTTAATTAGTTATATAATAAATTATTATTTAATGGTGGGAATGGAAATTTAGGCTAATCTGAGATGATAAGAGTGCGCACGTATGATAAGGTAAAATATCCTCGCATATCGACATTTCATTTGAATATAAATACTAATTATTAATTAAATCAGATTTTTCATTGCATGTTCCTTAGCACAAAACATACAAATTTATTTTTAGAAATAACCCAAACTTATTGTATTTTGCAAAAATAACTCTCCACATCAACTTATCGAATTTACAGCACACGACATAGACTTACTAAGAAAACCACTACAAGTAATTACTATATAAACCACTATAGATAATTACTATCCACACCACACCGAATTACTATCTACACCACATCTAATTATTATCTAAATCACAGTCAATTACTATTCACACCACACTCAATTATTATCCAAACCACAGACTTCGATAGTAATTGGTTGTGGTGCGAATAATAATTGAGTGTGGTGTGGATAGTAATTAGTGTTATATAGATAGTTATTAGTTGTGATTTGTATAGTAATTGAATGTAGTATGGATAGTAATTGGGTGTTGTTTAGATAGTAATTACCTATGGTGTAGATAGTAATTGGGTGTGGTGTGGATACAAATTTGTTGCGGTTTGGCTAGTAATTGAGTGTGGTATGAATAGTTATTGATTGTGATTTGGATAGTAATTGGATGTAGTTTGAATAGTAATTGCATGTGGTGTGGATAGTAATTGTCTGTAGTGCGGATAGTAATTGGCTGTGATGCGGATAGTAATTGTTTGTGATGTGGATAGCAATTGTCTATGATTTGGATAGTAATTGGGTGTGGTGTAGATAGTTATTGGCTGTGGTTTGGAGAATAATTGGGTGTGGTGTGGATAGTAATTGCATATGGTTTGAATAGTAATTTGATGTGGTGCGAATAATAATTAGATGTGGTTTGGATAGTAATTGCCTGTAGTGTGGATATTAATTGGGTGTGGTATGGATAGTAATTGCCTGTGGTGTGGATATTTTTTGTCTATAGTTTGGATAGTAATTACTTGTGGATAGTTATTGACTGTGGTTTGGATAGTAATTAGGTGTGGTTTGAATACTAATTGCATGTGGTGTGGATAGTAATTAGGTGTGATGCAGATAGTTATTGGGTGTCATTTGGATAGTTATTGCTTGTGGTGTGGGATAGTAATTGTTTGTGGTATGGATAGTAATTGGGTGTGGTTGGATAATAATTGGTTGTGGTTTGGATAATATTTGCTTGTAGTGTGGATAGTAATTGGATGTGGTTTAGATAGTAATTGTTTGTGGTGTCGATAGTAATTGGATGTGGTTTAGATAGTAATTGATTGTGGTTTGGATAGTAATTGCCTGTGATGTGGATTGTAATCGGGTGTACTGCGGATAGTAATTAGGTGTTGTGGATGAAGAAAATGTTGTTTGGTTGATTATATGATTGTGAATATGGTTATTCTAATTAAGGGTATGGTGAGGTTATTCTTGTCTGTTTGAATAGTGGAAAGATGTAGGAATTTGGTTAAGTCTTGGGTGTGTATGATAACAAGAAATATTTTGTAATAATGTTAATTACCAAGAAAGTTTTAATCAAATTAGGAGTAACTAGGAGGATAATTATCAAATATATTATTGATTAGTGGAAAGAAAAATTTGTGCAAGTCCAAATTAACCAAGTGTGTAGGTAGATAACACTGAATAATATTACAAATTACTATCTACTTAACCAACTGTTATTAATTAAATTAGTAGTAATAAAAAGTATAATTAATAAATATTTTATTTAGTTAAAAAAAGGGAAATGTGACTAATTAACAAGTATTTTATTCAATACTGTCAAGAAAAATTTGAGAATTGAGGGCATCACAAACCTTACAAATGTTGACTATAGAATTTTTTCTTATCTCAATATTACAGTGGTATACATCACAATTCTCAAACCTGGTATCATAAACATCACTGTAGTATTGAAAATAGTTCAATAACCAAAATAGAATATTGACAACATGCAACACTATTTTTGACACCCCATCTGCATTCCATTGTAAACATCCATCATAAACATTCTATCATTAACATTCAAGGTACCTACTAAGAAATAACGATGCTTTCAAGTTGCCTACCACAAAATATGAACAAAATATGAATCTACTAAGAATATTACTTACCACAAAATACAAGAATCATTGAAGGGGTGTACAACTATCACAACTTGCCACAACATACAATTAGAACCAAGGCAGAAATCATCTTCTCATCTTCTAAGACAGATTGCTTAGGAAAGTCCTAAGCCAAAAGACACGATGATGGTCAAACATAACTACAAAGGCAATGCTTTACGTCTTGTTATCCAATAGACGTGTAAAGGCTACCAGCAGGGCCTCCCCAGTGAAGCCAAGTGTCCCATGACAACTAAGTAAAGCTCAAGATGGACTTCTTGTGGGATGGTGTTACGTCTGGCCTGTGCAACATCACATACCGCTTCTGTCATGTTGGCCATCAACGTTAACTCCTCATCTAGCAAGGAGACCCTCTTTCTTTTTCCCGAAGTGCTGGTAGCATCCTCGCCCTTCGATGCAGTACAGCCAGGGCCGATGGTTTGCTCAACCATGGGCTCAAACTGCGCTTCCTCATGGTTTTGGAGCTCTTGGCTACATCAGATTTGGGACAAGAGGGGGAGGGGGTGTGCCTAGGGCCTCATTTGAACCCATAGCAAACCTTCCTATCGCCTATCCACTCCCAAATATAGTCATCATCTAGAAGTAGTTCTCAATTGATTTGTTGAGGTACTCAACATCTTTGAGATTATCCTATAAAGCACTAAAGGTAAATAATCACATATGGGTATACTAACATTCACTATCAAATATATCGAACATCTTTGTATAGTGGAAGGAAACCTGGTCGAATTGCATATCCAACATCAACTAGATAGAACTTGCCTAACAAATGAGAAATATAATATAGATATAAGAGAGTTATCATTAATACACCACCCATTCAGTATGAAGTATATGATGATTTTTTAGTGATATACTTTACCTGATGGAACCCTTAATACATCATGCCTCTGTAAAGCATCAGCAAGTATGAGAGTATCATAGGCTAACCCTTCCCAATCAGCTGGTACGGACGTGAACCTGAGGTCAAAGTCCACAGCAGCCATAACATTCTGCGTCGGATAGTGCTTCCTGTTGGATCTAGGTAGATCTTAGTATCTAGGTTTTGATGATTAATGACGTTTTGGATAAATCCATGATGATTAAAGTTAATATGAAGATATCAGATTTGATGATTAAATGACAATTTAGATAAATCCTGATTTAGCACAAGTAAATTGAATTGATTATCGGTAAACCCTGAATTGGATGTTTTTCTCGATTGCGGGTTTGATATTGATGCATATGTAGAGGATGAGCTCGGTGGTTGCATCAAGCTTGTGCTAATTGATTGATCAAGATATTATATGTTAAATCTTGAGGTTGATGACTTCAGTTGTGGATTTGATATCGATGCACATGTTGAGGGAGAGCTTAGGATGATTAGTTATCCATGTTTGTGCAAAAGGTTGATGACTCCGTGTTCTGGATTTGATATCTCTATGTATGATTGAGAGAGAGCTCATGGTATTAGTCATCCATATTGATTGATATCATAACTTGAGTAGTATGGATCGTGTGCGCATTTCTTGTATCATATATGGATCTATATGATTGTGAGATTCATCCATTACTCATTTGTTGTTCATTGAAAGTGGTTTTGTCATTTCATCAAAGAAAGAAATTGTTGAGTGAACTCCTGTGTGGAGTGATTTATCTGGTGGTGATTAATGACGACTTATATATGAGACTAATGTTGTGCATTGAGTGTACGTATTGTAGTCTCAGTTTGATTGCAAGATAAAAGCGAGCAAGGGTGTGAAGAGGATGAAGTCGATATGAGACATCTCGAGCGAGGTCGAGCTTAGCAAGGTCGAGCTTTGCGAGGACGAGTGTCAAGTAGTCGAGCTTCGCGAGGTCAAGCTTAGCGAGGTCGAGCCTTGCGGGGACAAGCGTCGAGCGGTCGAACTTCACGAGGTCGAACTTCACCTAAGGTAAAATCCAAGATTAAGGATTGTTTTCTTAGGGTTTTACCGGTCTCGGTGTTTGGAGACAGACCGGGTTGATAGGTTTCTTTTTACTAGTTTGACCGTACTATTAAGAGGGATCGGAAACTAGTAGCTTGAATCTATCTAGTGCGGAAGCTCAGATGCATTCATATCATCTTGCACTAGTGTCTTGCATTGCTAGTGAGTCTAAGTGTAGTTCATATGTATTAGATTAAATGTTTTGAAAACTGCACTTAGTTGTGATCGCCAGCTGTTTAAATTGGTTTATTTATCTAGAGCTGGTCGTGGTCGTATTTGCATGTTTTGATCGTATCAGTGTTGATATGTGGTCATGATCGTGTCGCTTGTTTGGCGGCTTTCTGTTTAGGGTTTGGGTGTAGTCGTAGGAGTTCGGACTGGTCGTACCAGTCTTCGACTCGCTTGCGTACGCTCGACCAAACCCTATCGACCACCTGTTTTCGATCGGATGTCAAGACCTGTGTGGTCGTGGTCGTTGCTAAGTGACACAAATCACATCCGCGAGAAAATGGCAAATCCGTATGTGCAAATACTTTAAAATTGCATTTGAGATGATTTTGGCTTGAACATTTTAATAGCAAGAAAGTTTCTGAGTTTTATAGAAGTTTCTAGACCTTTCTAGGTTTTGCTCTTGTTGACAAAATTGTAGAGCTCTGAGTTATCTTTCTAACAAGCCAAAAATCACCTCAATCGGATCTCTGGATCAAAAGTTATGCATGTTTTACTGTCAGTGTGCAGTGGCCGGACAAATGCATCCGTCCGGGGCTATCTGTCCGAAGTGGCCGGACAGTGTCCGCAATGGCCGGACATTGTCCGGCCTGTACAAATTTTTTGAGCCGAAAAATGAAACAGAGACAAATGCATCCGTCCGGGGCATTTGTCCGTTATGGGCGGACTTTGTCCGAAATGGCCGGACATTGTCCGGCCTGTACAAGTTTTTTGAGCCGAGAGTTAACAGAGACATATCCATTTGTCCGGACGTTTTGTCTGGACAAATGGTATCCGTCCGGCCTTCACAAATTTCGCCCAACGGTCACTGACACATTTGCAACGGCTGAAATTTTTGTACTGGCCGGACAGTGTCTGAAGTGGCCGGACAATGTCCGGCCTGTACAACTTTTGGCCCGGTTTCTTGCAAACGGCTAGTTTTTCTTTGAGGCTATAAATACTTCATGTATGGCATCATTTGTGGGTGCTCAAAGAGTTCATTCTTCAGCTGAAAACCTAGCCAATTGATTTGCATTTGAGTTATTGCATTTAGAGGCTAGAATTGAGCCCAAATCTTGAGTAGATTTGAGAGAGAGCTTGAGGGAGATTGTGTGAGTGTTTAGTGCACTTCATCTCCATTAGATTGCTAGTGCTAGAGTGTTGAGCATCTCATTTGCATCATTGAGCTTCTAACACTTGGTTGATTCAAGTGAAAGCGCATCCGGCTTGTTACTCTTGGCGATCGCCTTCGCCTAGACGGTGCCGGAGGAGAGCCGAGATCTCTCCAATTGAAGTTTGTCGGAGAGGCCGGCAAAAGATTGTGAAAAGTGTGGTGCTCGCCTATCCGGTGTGGAGAAGAGCAACCCTAGTGAGATATCCTTCGTGGATATAGAAGCGAGGCTCCGAGAGAGCACTTCAACGAGGAGTAGGGGAGACCGGGCGAGTCTTCGAGACCTCGGTAAAAATATTGTGTCAATTGCATAATTCTTATTTGCTTTATATTCATCTTGACACAATTGCTTATATCACTATTGTTGCATGTATTGTTAAATATTTCATATGGTTGAATGCAACTAGTTGATTGAATTGGTTTAAGCCTCATTGTATAATTTAGGTCTCTCAATTATTCTTTAAAATTGCTTAATTGAAAAGAAATTTTAAAAGCCTCCTAATCACCCCCCCTCTAGTCGGCATCCTTGATCCTACACTTCCTACCCCTAAATGCAGTCACAATCTCTTTTGGGACTCTTGCATGGTGTACCATCAATTGCACCGATACAATCCTATATAATAATTTAAACAACTGTTCGAAAGTGGTGAAGGTTACCTTTATTTAAACTAAACGATCAAGTAATTGTTTTACCTTGAAATAGGGGAACCATCTCAAACTATTGGCAATCTTAGGTGGGTTTCATTGGATGGGGGTTTTATCATCTCGTGTCGTAACTTACCGATGATATAAAGTACCTCCTTAAAATATCGATTGACTATTTCTAGAGACCTTAGAAAGTTAACCTTGATCACTCTAAATCTTTGGTTATGGCCAACAACATGAAGAAATATTGCCACCTACTCCTCTACCGAGCTGTGGAAGCTCTCTTGCAACAAATCCCTCTCCCTCAACAACGAACATAATAGGAAAAATGGGGCCTTTCTTAACCGCAACATCTCTATGCACTAGATGCCGTCATATTCATAAATCCTACACAATAGTGCATGTCTCTCTAAATCTATCTCAAGTAGAGGCCCATATGTTACTGTGGGTGTACGATTTTGACGCTTCCTAAGGCGTATCACAAAAAGAACATACGCCACAGTGACAAGGGCAGTAGCTTTCGTAATAAGCTGCCGTCGTCTAGTCACTGCATCCATCTAATAAAGCGAAAAAATTATACACTTCATTAAGACAAACAAATTAAATGGAGGTTGACTTACAACATGGGTCATTTACATAACATATGTAGGTTAGAATGCACTAATGGCCATAAGAAATCTTTTCATTAATAAAATCATAAGAAAACTAGATAGCAATCCTTCACATCTACATCAATACAACAGATTTGCAGACATTGTCACATTTAGCAGACTAGAAAACTAGACATCAATGACAATAGCACCAGGATATAAACTCTCATAACTCAAAAGCATCAATACAATAGAAAGTAGTATCCATATAACTAGACATGCAAATTGTTTGAGAACACTATATTCAAGCATTCTAGTTAGACCACCCTCACAATACAAGCAATGTGGCAGTATGAATAAGGATTGTACAAATGGGATACTTTTATATGACTGGAATCCTACTATATAAGATGGGGCACTTAACCAACTTAAATATTCTTGACCTCTCTAGAAACAACCTCACTGGACCTATGCCACCTGAGATCAATATGCTCACAAATTCGACTGGTCTGGACCTAGGAGGCAATGATTTAAATGGTGTGATCACATAAAAATATTTTGGGGGCCTAATTACTTTAAAATCTTTAATCTTATTTGGGAATTTCCTTATAGATTGTGGTGGATTCGGAATAGCTACCTCCTTTTAGACTAGAAGATGCAAATTTTGCAAATTGTCTGATGGGTCCTCTATTTCTTACCTGGCTTCGATGGCTGATGGATATTCTTTGAATTGATATATCAAATACAGGCATAATTGATAGGTTTCCAAACTGGTTTTGCACTACATTTTGAAAAACCACATATTTGGACATCTCCAACAATAATATCAGTGGCACATTGCTAACATGTATGGAAGTTATGTCATTGCAATTTCTCTATCTTAATTCAAATGAACTGATTGGTCAGATACCACCTTTGCCAAGAAATATCACAATGTTGGACCGCTCTATAAACTCTTTATCAGGACACTTACTACTAAATTTTAGAGCTCCAAACCTAATATTACTACTATTATTCTCCAATTACATTGTTGGTCATATACCTAAATCAATGTAAATGTCTTTCTAGAGTCTAGCACCATTGGTGGACACATTTGTGGCACTACCTAGGTTAAGTAGATTCTCAATCTCAAAAACAACCAGCAAGTAGATTTGTAAATCATGTAGTCTTTGTATTAGTCTACTAATCACAATTGTTTGCTTAACTGGTCATCACATGGTTTGGCATCTTAGAGCTTACATATTATGCCATTAACTAGCTTAAGTAGATTCTTAAACCATCAATCTTTAGTTGAATGCATATCTTAGATCTTTTGAGCTGGTAGAATAAATCATAAATTATTGGCAAAAATACATTTGTAAAATTATTTGTAAGCATATTTGAAGAAATGTTTTACTAATTTATGTAATTGTGCAAACTATGCTACGTGATTTTTTTTAGACCAAAGCCTCCTCAACTATGTTACAGGCTAGTTAGAAGAATAGAGAGCATAGAAACCAAAGCCTCCTCAGATAGAGGCCAGCTACAAAGTAGATGCTACAACAAACCAAAAGAAGCATAGCATCAGCTCATAATCTACTCCATTGCTTCATATTCACAAATGAAATCATCATAAGTTCAGCTCCTTGATACTACATAGAATCGTCAACTGACACCTGATCGCAAACTGAATTATTGTAAAAATTGCAACCACTTCACAAACATAGCAATCTACACTACTAAAGTCTGTAACATGCATAGATGGAGAATCATAACAAAAACAGTAACATGCATACACCGGATCTGAGAGATTGTAGCAAAGATCAGAGTACTAAAATTGGAAAAAAGAGAAGTAGAGAGGGCACCTGGATGAGAGGAAGAAGGTAATAAGAGCACAGCCTTCCTAGGAAGAGATTTGTGCAAAAGCAAGATGAAGAGGTGGAGGAAGAAGGTTTGCGAGGAAGAGCCGGAGATATCCCTAATATTGAGAGGTGGAGGTGCAAAGCATGATGTGTGCGAGGAAGAGGCGGAGGCAGAGGTAAGAGGATGGAGAGGCGGAGGTGGAGACGGAGACGGAGGGAGATAACCCTAACGCGTGTGAGGAGATGCAATGGAGTACGCGAGGAACCGAGGGAGAAGCGTATCTTCGGGTCAAGCTAAGGAAAACGAGCGCACGAGGCATATCCGCGGGTCAGACTCCAGGGGAGCGTTTGCACCGTATGAGTCAGACCGGAATGAGCAGTACAAGAATCCAAACATCAAAATTTTGCATCCACAAGTCAAGCCAAACCCAAACCGAGTCATACAAACACACCTATATAGTCTCAACAATTTTTCTGCTTGGAGGCAGAGCTTATACTCAAATAGAAGTAAACGAATAAGCACGCCCAACGGCGTGTTTTACATTCACGCTATTGTCACATTTCATTGCCAACCTAATAAACTGAGCATAGATTATTGTTCAACCTAATAAACAGGATGGAGCCAACTAGAAATACTTCTGCACCTCATAAGCCTTTTCAGATATGTTATTCCAAACACAATTTTGAAATATCTCTGTTGTCACTACTCCCCGGCGGAATCTGAATCCATCTCATGAAGATGCAGCATTCCCATCATTCACAAAATCGGAAAGTGGATTGGTGCATGCTGTAGTAGAAGCAGTAGCCGCACGATTCAAAGCATCTCAAGAGACAAAATAACCGACCAAGAAAATAATTAAACTTACCTGGGACCTGGGCTATTGCACTCTTACGAAGAATGGTCATTTCAAAAACAAAGGATCTTGCACATCTTATTGCATCATTAGGTGTCTGCCTCAGCATCTAGATGCAATACAACAACATAAATTAAACATTGAAATGATAGTAATGGAAAAAAAGGAGGAGGGGGGGGGGGGGGGGGGGGGGGGGGTGTTTGCTTTGGACATAGAAATTTACAATTAGTGGAGCCCTCCTAAATTTCTGTTTCAAGCCATTCATTTCCTGCTCAAACTCACAACGAATAGCATCCACACAACATTTGGGACTGTACTTCAATGAGCCATCTTCAATCAAGATATGATTAACAGCTACTAAAGCATCTTGAAATAAGATGTGGCAAATTGCAGCCAAACCTCCAAGGGCATCAAGAAACGTAAGAATAATTGGCTTGCGAACCTTCTTGTGGTATGCATTCATCCTAACAGTCTATATTTTAAGTTAAAAAATCAGTAAATATACCATTAAATTTAAAAGGGTAACCCAAAATAATGATTTACCATCTCTATTGTCTGTAGAGAAATTTCACTTGGTATATCGAGTCTTAAATCTACACTATCCTGAATTAAAAAAAAGGAAACAATTGGTGAGGAAACGAAGAAAATACAACGAGGAGGAAAACATACAATGTAAATTGAAGTAAAACAATACAGTTACCATGACATCGGAAGCAACTTGAGAGCTTGTTGAGCTAGTGTGCAAAATTCCAATGACAATGCCCTGGCATCCACATACTGCAATTCTCACCAAACAAAATTACCAAAAGAAAGACGCATTAAGACCTTTTTTGTTAGCATGGTGAGACTGTTTTTCCTACTTGGCTAAATATTTGCCTTTACAAATGTATCCAATAATTTACTAAGTGGGCTAACATTATAATATCCCTAAGATGATAGAGAGGCTACCAAAGTTTAGATAAAATGTTGTAGTGGCTGTAGAAAGACAGTAGAATATATTAACCAGTATTTCACAGAAAATATATCATAGTTATGCCAAAACATTTTTCCCAAGTGCTACAACATTTTCTTTAAACTAATACCATCTACAATGTCATATAACATGTATTGTGCTTGTTTTGATAGTTCCTTGGAATGAAAGATTATGCTTCTTTCGAACGAAAGATCAGCATAGCTGCTGCTTGGGTCTTCTAAGAAGTTCCTTGGATTGCTGTTTGGGAATCCTTGAAATTTACTCAGGCTTGAATAGTTAATTATATATGTCAAATATGAATATGTGATTGCTCTAGACTCTAGGAACTCCAGATTTTATGAGCACGCATGTTTCACTAGGGGCTTTCTTCCTTTCTACATCATATTCTTTGATTTGTGTGTTATTTATAATGGATCTATCTTTTGTGAGTTGCCACTCTCAATTGAAATATTTCTAAAGATAAATTTGTGAAACTTTCCCTAATTTTTGCTATAGTAATTTTATTGTTCATTGTTCTGAATAATCATCTTTTATCCAAATTTTTTGTGTTCTATGAAAAGATTAGACCAACAAAACATCATCAATATTACTATATGGTAGAATATTTTTTTGTCATTTTATTATTGATCAATCTTACAAAACATTATCATTCCTTTTTGTATTGGTATATATGGATTTGCACATCACATTTCCCAGGATGGATTGTTTGATAGGGAAAAGGGCCCAAGCTATTCTACTGCTAACTAATTGGTGGAGTAATAAAGATGGTAGAAGAGCTAGAGGTCGAGGTTTGAAGTACAATGTGTTGGATCAAGGATGCCGACTAGAGGGGGGGTGAATAGGAGGCTTTAAAAACTTTAAAACTTAAAGCAAATAATAAACAAATCAAGAACAAATAATGTAAGCAAGGGAAAGAAAACGAACACAATGGTTTTTACCGAGGTATCGGAGACTCGCCCAGTCTCCACTAATTCTCGTTGAAGCACTCAAATCACTTGAGTCTTGCCTCAATACTCACGAAGAGTATTATCAACTAAGGTTACTCCTTGTCCACTCCGGAAAGGCGAGCACCGATGCCTTGTACACACTCGCCGAGCCTCTCCAACAATCTCCGAATGGAGAGATCAACGGCCACGCCTCCGAACCGTCTAGGTGAGGGCGCTCACCAAGAGTAACAGGCAGCGAGGTCTTCTCTAGACCTCCAAACACGCACCGAGAAGCTAAGTATATGCAAATGCAAAAGAACTGAAACTCTCGGTGGATCGGAAAGCACTCGACTTGATCAAAAGATCAAGATTTTATATAAGAAACTAATGCTCAAGAGTATATATGAAATGCTGTTGCTTGTTGTGAAAAACATATGCCCAAAGCCCCTATTTATAGCCTCTAGGATCAAATGAACCGTTGGAGCTAGGGCTGAAAATCAGCAACTCAAACTGACAGTCAGTTACATGCACAACGGTCGACAAAATTTACGGATAAAAAATAGCTAGCCATTTGCAGCCAAAACAGGAAAGCTGAAACCCACAACTGACAGTCAGTTATACAAACTGACAGTCAGTTTGTGTACTAGCTCGACCAGAATCAAATAGAAAACACAGTAAAACACTCTCTGGTCGAAACCCCAACTGACAGTCAGTATGGACAAACTGACAGTCAGTTTAGTACAAAAATTTTGAGCCCAAAATACACACTCTCTGGACAATTGTCAGTTACACTAAACTGACATTCAAACTGACAGTCAGTTTAGCAAACTGACAGTCAGTATGAACAAAAACAGAGATAACTTTAAATCCAGAAATCCAAAAGAGGTGTTTAATAACTCGTTGGAAAGATAATTTCAAGGGCTTCAATTTTGTCAACAGAAGCAAAAGCCAGATCTACCTAGATCTTTCTGAAAAAAGCAAATACTCTTCTGCTGTCAAAAACTGAACTGAAAATCCAGATTTTCAAATAAGTTCAAAACCAAATCCACATGAAAAAGATGCGATGCAAAGACCTAGATTTCTCGGTTTGTGCTGGAGATAAAAAGAGGACTTTCGCTACCCCTCTTTATAGTACGGTTAAAACTAGAAAAGAATTTACCTAACCGATCATCTCCAGACGTCAAGATCGGTAAAAATAAAGACTCGTAATACCTGAGGTCTTTCGCATCTTCAAGATTTGCGTCTCGTCTCTTGCTCTTCTGCGTCTTGTGCTTTACTTTGAGTTGGGTTCATGTTGATCCTCTTGTGTTTCTTCCCAACTGATCCTGTATCAATCAATCTCAAAAAGCACGATTAGTCCGGAACACTTTGTTTTCATTAATCATCAAAATTAGGGTTAGGCATGAAGGCCTAGATGCAACAATCTCCCCCTTTTTGATGATTGATGACAACAAGGTTCAAAAATAAAATAAATGAAATAGCTGCCCCTGAGTATATGCATCTTATCATACAAGATCATAAACTAATACATATACATCAGGGCATCTAATACATAAGCAAGTCACAGATGTGCAAATATCCACAAGTCATATCAGAGCATACACATGCACATCAAGACATCATATATATATCAATGTATCAGAGCTCAGGAACATCCAAATCATATCAGAGCTAAACACATATCATATATCAGAGCCATAATCACATATCAGAACTACTCAGATAAACTCATCATACACAGACATCTCCATAAAACATCTCCATATATATAAGAGAAGACATCTGTTCATACATCAAAAGACATAAACAAACTCCAATATCGAATAATCTATCCAAAATACTTCTCCCCCTTTGGCATCAAGCACAAAAAGGGAGGCAACCAAAACAAATCAGAGCCTAATGCTCATCATCTGAAGAAAATCCTATGATGTCTGTATCTCCGGAGCCAGCTGGAGATGCAGACGGTTCGACGGCTGGAGATGCCGGAGGAGTCACTACTACAACGGGAGCTGCAGCAACTGGAGCAGATGAGCTTGGAGCAGCTGGATGGGAGGCAGAGCTCGGCGAAGACGTAGCCTGGCGGGCCCTCTTGCGAGGGACCGAAGAGTCGGACGCAGGAAGACGTCGCAGTATCTCCTCCTGCTGAGCAGCCAAACGAAGCAACATCTGGTGATGCTCTGCCTGGGTGCTGAGGATCTGCTGCTGGGTCTGGAGAACCTGCTGAAGCAGAGAAGGTGACGCCGCAAAAGATCCGGCGCCAGGGTCTGAAGCAGGTGCTGGGGCAGACTCCTGAACTGGAGCCTCATCCTCTGAGTCCCCCGCAACATCATCATCAGATGCGGGAGAGTCAGGGCCAGCAGCTGGAGCAGGGCGAGCACCGAGCCGGCGATCAGCCTGACCCGGAGGATAAAAGAGCAAAGGATGATGGGGCCGTGGCAGCTCAGTGTCAACGGCCCGGATATGGAGAAGCACCGCCATGATATACGGAGCGTATATCAGCTGACGGCGCGGGGAGAGAAGGACGTGCTGAATCTCACTGATGATGAGATCAGCAACGTCGAAGGGCTCCTCCTGGAAGATAGAAATCAGGACGTGGAGCCCTAGATAGGTGACCCTGGCTCTGTCTCCGCTCATGGGGACCAGAGTGAGACGGAGGATCCGCAGAGCCAGGTCAACATCGCGGCGCAGGCCAGCGATGTGACGGAGCTGGAAGGGGCCGGAATAAAGCATGGCCACCTCCTGACGCTCGAGGTCAGGGAGAGTATGGAGCTGGCGGCCAGAAGGAGGGCGCACCAGACCAAGCGCGGACTCCAACTGATCCTTCGTGACGGTGTGGACCTGGAGGCCCGTCATGAAGGTCATGAAGTCGCGCTGAGGGGAAACGAAAACGGTGGAATAAAACTGACGTATGGGCCCCTCAGCCCAGTGCAAAGAGGAATCCGCGACTAAGTCGCGAATCCCTACAGTGCCGAAAAGGTCTGCGAGGGTAGCGATGCCTGTGCGAGAGGCGATCGTACCCCACGACAGAGAGCGGTGGGCAAAGATAGGCGCGCGGCTATAGACACTGGTGAACAGGTCTAGGTGAAGGTTTGTGTAGCAGGTGAGCACCGCGCACCCGTCGCGACCAGTGGGTCGCAGTGACAGGTACGGGTTCACAGAGCGGAGCGAGCGAATGCGGCTTGCGTGCCAACGTGAATAATCCACGGGCACGCGCTCAGGCGGAGGCGAGGGTCGGTTCTCAGACGTTTGGCCCGATGAACGCTGGCTGTTCGCCGCATTCTTCCGTCGGGCCCCACGGCGAGAGGGACCGGCCTGATCAGACATGATGGAAAAACAGAGGAGAGAAAGGAATCGACCTGAACAGGAAGACGAACAGATCAGCCGAAACAGAAGAGGTCGACGGCCGGAAAACTGATCAGCTGAAGCCGATCGAAGGACGACGAGGCTCCACGGCTCAAGGACACTCTGAGAGGAGAGGAGCAAAACGCCGGCAAGCCTCGGCACAGTGGTGCACGAACAAGCTCCGGCGAGGCGAGGTGTTTGCGGCTAGAACAGAGGATAAAAAACCGACGAGGTCGAGACGGCCGAGGACGGTGGCTGTCGCGCCCCGCACAGGGTACCACGACTACTCCCGTGGAGACCTAGCTCGCTGCAGCTGGCCTCATACATACATACCACTGACTTCCCAGGATAAGTCAAGCACAGGAGTTCATTGCAGCAGAGTAACTTGCAAAATATCATTGATAAACAGTATGGCCTGCTGGCCTGATACAACAAGAGTAATACAGTGCCCTCACGGCACAAATGGTCTAATTAAAACAAGAGACAACTACTCGGCGGAAGCTAGGCGAAACCCCCACAGTCGTAAGAAGTTGACAGCAGAACAGCACACTTCAGGGTTCTGGCAGAACTGGCTCTCTTCCTTCTGGATCCACGAAATCTTCCAAGCCTTCGTCTTGGTATTGTAGCACTCCATCTATTGTTGATAAGTTGCAAGGGTGAGCACTTACGTACTCAGCAAGTCATAGGTAAGAGTAGAGATATGTATAGTAGAGATGTCATGATCCTATGCTATTGAGGGAAAAGAGGTGAGAGGGTTTTTCCATAAATACTTTTCTTCCAAGCTTTTCAAATCTCATGCTCATGGCAGCATTTCATATACTTAGGGCACAATCCACATGCCTCTTAGATATCACATGACCACTAAATTATGGTACTACCGCGACACGTCAACACATGACAGCCCTCGGCAGCACCCCTTATCATGACAACACATGTCATTTGGGTAATCTTGATTTAACAAATTTTAATTTATAAAACAATACTTGTGTCACACCCCGTGGATTCAATCCACCGCGGCATACTCCTAAAACTCGGGAGCACGAAGTATTCGAATACATTTTTAACTCTGCAGAGGGGTACCAATTTACCCGCAAGATATATCCACTTTCATGCCCTTCCTATCACAAGGATTGGACCCCTGACTCACTTCATACTGTGAGTGGCAAGGTGGAGATAACAAGAACTTTTGCCATGTTTCACACACAATTCACCCCAGACCCCGTGGTTTTCTTCACGCAAACCACAGTTGTGGCAGGGTTTCACAACCCCCACTAATTGGCGTCTTCCCCTCAGGGTCAGCGTGCATGATCACATCCTGTGATATGTGTTGGAGCGCACCCCGTGTTAATCGTGAGTTTGTCATATAGGGGTTTCATGTGTGATCCACATACTACTTGTTCAGGCCTGTCCCATACCAGGCTTGCGGTCGGCACGTTAATCATGCCACTAGACGCACAACACAAGGTTCTAGGTCCTTATATGCCAGTGACCAGATCATACCACAATCCATGCACTTCCAGTGCTGGCACATCCTGTGCGACCAAGCACCTCCAGTGCTTTCACCATTCCATACCAAAATACTGGTCACGGCTAGGGGTTTTATTTCATGAATATAGATACATATACTTATCAATTCATGGTTCATTGCTAAACAGTTTATCTTTCCACAGGCAATCAGCCTGATGCTGCCATTTCATCTCTTTTCTCAATTCATGCAATACTATTTTATAATCAAGGTATATTCTAGCATTTCATAAAATATAGGTTCAAGATGTTCAAGAATATGACTTGCCTTCCGCGTCGTAAGAAACAGCAGTTGATGTCGGGTCTGCGACGAAGTCTTCGAACTCGGACTCTTGCTCTGAACAAGGATCAAACAAGCAAACAGGCATTACAATCAATCATACTCTTACTATTCCACTATATGCGATAATGCAAGGAGAAACACTTAGGCGATACAAGATTTGGAAGCGATTAGGGTTAAACTATGGAAACCAAGGTTAAGATTAGTTGTCAAGGGTTTACAAGGTTCCAAATGTTCCAAAATATCAGAATGATATCAAGGCTGCTGCTGGTTCGCTCAAAAACAGCGAACGCCTTTAGGTCGACATTCGGTTCAAGGCATCGACATAGGGTCGATGGATGATAGAGGGCTCAACTCAAGTTGTGACAGTAGAATAAAATGTAGATCACAACATCAGGAGTCTAGGGGACAAAGTTATGTTCAGTTTGCATACCCAGAAGGGGTCAAACTGGCCCAATGCCATTGGCTGACATAGGCTGACAATGCCCAAGAATGGCATTGACATGGTTTGAACAGTTTCTAGTAGCCAAAATGGGTTTTTATTCAAGCATAAGATGCACAAGGTAGTGAAGCAACTGTTTGACAAGGTAATTTTTGGTTTGCATGACCAGAGGTGGGTGAACAGGGCTAATGCCACTGGCTGGCATAGTTTGACATAGAGTTGACATGGCCAGAAATTAGGGTTTGCCATATCTTTTGATCTAGGGCTCCAAATGATGCAACACTTTGTCTGGTAGTTAGACATTTGTAACAGGAACAAATGTCTCCACAGGATTTAGGGCAGGAGATGGCCGGAAAGTGATGAAAACTGGCAAGGAAGTTGACTGGCCTGGAGCACATGCAACATAAACAGTGCAGTAACTAGGGC
This sequence comes from Pharus latifolius, assembly GCA_019359835.1. Classification (NCBI taxonomy): domain Eukaryota; kingdom Viridiplantae; phylum Streptophyta; class Magnoliopsida; order Poales; family Poaceae; genus Pharus; species Pharus latifolius. The sequence goes on along the minus strand of CM033321.1, from coordinate 91,084,467 downwards.
ATAGCTATATCTCACAATCTAGGCCGAATTGGAAGTCGTGATAGAAGACAAAGTTGCTCAGAATGGTCCAAAACATCTAAATGGCAAAGTGGCTAGGGCTGGATTGGCTGGATTTGGAAGATACTAGCTGGAGAAACGATGAACTCAAATCTGTTTTGGGCATTTCTGATTTAAAGTGATTGAACTCAATTCCTTGCTTGAGTATGGTCCTCAGGGTACTAGAAATGCATTGGTGAAGTTAGATTAACAGATTGCTCAACAGAGAAGCTAAATCAGCCAATACAAGTTCATGTTCATGGCTAGAAATTGGGGGTTTTTGATTTATAAAGAATTTGTTCAAAACAATAGCTCAGGGGTCTTAAGTGAGCTATTCTAAGCATCTTTCACTACTGGCTCGAAGATCAATTCGTTCTAGAATAAAGTTAATTGCTCGCCGGAGCTACTGGAGTAAAACTAAAATTGCCGGCGACTGAGGGTATTTAGACTAAATTCCAAGCTCGAGAAGTATGAGGGAGATGAGGGAAGCTCACTGGGGGTGCTGGATCGAAGAAGGAAGCAGTGGAGAAGCTTGGCACCGAAGCTCCCTTTGCTGCTCACCGGAGAAGAAGAAGAAGACGGCGAGTTTGAGGACTTAGGTGTTTCTGGTGGGTGTGTGATGTTTCCCCGAGGCCAGAGGCTATTTATAGAGGATTCGAAGGTGTTGCAACGGCTAGAAGTGCTCGGGGAGTTGTAGCCGGCAAGGAAAAGACTGGATTGCGACTTCACGGCGAGCTGGCGTCGAGGTGACCTGTTCAGCGGCCGTGAGGGCTTTACAGGTGATGTGAGGGCAAGTTGATGGCTGGCCGCGGCGAGTTCTCCACGTGGCGCAAAGCTCCTGCGTCGACCGTTGCTGGTGGCGTGCAAACGGGAGAAAACAATGGCTGTGAGTTGCGCCGGGGAAGATCCACAGTAGCCAACAGTGCTCGCACACGTGGCACTATTCAGCTGGCGAAGATGGCGACCACGGCTGGCTTCCACGACTATGGTCTACTGTAGCAGTGCAACAGGGCGTGCTCGAGGTCGAAGCTCCCGTGCTTGTGCGCTGTCCCAGGTCGTGGTCGAAGCAAAGACAACAGCTCGAGGTCGAAGCAACAGTAGCTGGTCAATTGCACTGCTTTGGTCGAAGTCGAAATAGCCCATTTGGTCGTGAACAGCAAGATCTGGTCGAACCAGGGGTATAATTGTGAGAGTTTTAGTTGAAATCTGGACTAATTTGTAAATCTGGTCTTAGAGAGGTTTAATCTGGAATTTGATTGAATGGATGAGTATGATATTTCTATTAATACTCATTTAGCTCAGATCTGGAGGAAATTTGATAAGGTTTGAGGGATTTCACCTATTTTCGAAAATAGGGTAAAATTAGGGTAAAATAGATCTGGATTTTGTCGATCTTAAATTCTGGTGATTGGGGAGAGATTTTGAAGTTTAAATAGAAGGGAAATATGTATCAAATAGCATTTGGGAGGTGTTCCCTGAAGAAATTCTGAGGTTGGAGTTGATTTGTGAATTTTAGCCTTTTCAGGCTTCCAGGTAAACAGAAAAGGACTTATTCGCAGTAAAATTTGGACTAAACTGCGAAAAGTGTTTAGATGAAACAATCTGGTTCCCAACTTTTTGGAGTAAGTTGAGGGTAAACCTAGGAACATATTCCAAAAGATACATGAGTCTGAATAGGGTTAAACCATGATAACTCAGTTATCTGGGATCTGGGGTACTTAGGGTAAATCTGAATTTCCTGTTTTCGAAAACAGAAAGAGACTTAGATACTGGGAGTTAGGGTTAGAATTCAATCTGGCTCCTGAAGACTTTTATCTTCAGAATAACTAGTAGGTCAAATCTGGATGATCTGATCTTGATCTGGATCTAGAGAACAGATTTGGAGATTTTTAGGGTTTGGGAGAGATTAGGGTTTAGCTGATTTGGCTACTGCTACAGGGATACATGCATGCAGGATTTTATGCAAAAACTTTTCACCCCCAAAACCATGGTGTTACAGTGGCGCCGGCGGTGAGGAGCTCACCGGCGACGAAGGGTGGCGCAAGGAGGCGGCGGCGAGGCACGGCGAGGCAGTGGAGCTAAAGCGACGGCGAGGAGGCGCAAAAACAGCAACGGCGGCCAGAAAAGAAGGTGAGGAGACGCGAAACAGAACGGGGATTTAGGGTTCTCGATCCCGCAACTGACAGTCAGTTCCAAACTCAAATACATGGAACTGACAATCAGTGTACCACACTGACAGTCAGTTCACAGAACTGTGTTTTGAAACTGACAGTCAGTGTATGAAACTGACAGTCAGTAGGGGACTCGAACACGACCAGGAGCTACGACCAAAATCAAATGCACGTAACTGACTGTCAGTTTGTGAAACTAACTGTCAGTTATGACACTGACTTCGACCAGAGACTAAGACCAGGCTCCTAACTACTGAACTGACTGTCAGTTTGGTCAATTTCGACCAGAAGCAGACTAAGACTAGAGAGGGAATAAAATAATAATATTTTATACAAACAACACTTTTACCACATCAACTAGCATTTGATATATCAATTATGTTCAGTTCACCCCTTAAAAAGCAAAAACTTGATTCATCTAAGGGTTTGGTGAAAATATCTGCTAGTTGCATATCAGTTCTAACATAATTTACATCAATATCACCTTTTGCCACATGATCTCTAATAAAATGGTGCCGTATTTCAATATGCTTAGTTCTAGAATGTTGAACAGGATTATTTGCAATTTTAATGGCACTTTCATTATCACACAATAGTGGCACTTTATCAAATATAATCCCATAATCCAAAAATGTCTGCTTCATCCACAATAATTGAGCACAACAACTGCCTGTAGACACATATTCAGCTTCAGCTGTGGAGAGAACTACAGAATTTTGCTTCCTAGATGACCATGATACTAATGATCTCCCCAACAGCTGACAGCTACCAGATGTGCTCTTCCGATCAATCTTACACCCAGCATAATCAGAATCTGAATACCCAATTAATTCAAAATTTGCATCTTTAGGGTACCAAAGACCTAAACTGGGATAACATTTTAAATACCTAAGGATTCTTTTAAGAGCAGTTAAATGGCATTCCTTAGGATCAGACTGAAATCTAGCACATAAACACACACTAAACATGATATCAGGCCTAGATGCAGTAAGATATAAAAGACTACCAATCATAGACCTATACAGTTTAGAATCGACCGATTTTCCGCTTTTGTCCATGTCCAGATGTCCATTGGTCGCCATGGGAGTTTTGATTGCCTTAGCGTCTTCCATCCCAAAGCGCTTGAGCAGGTCCTTCACGTACTTTGTTTGACTCACGAACGTCCCGTTTTTGAGTTGCTTGATTTGTAGACCGAGGAAGAAGCTCAGCTCACCAATCATGGACATCTCGAACTCCCTAGACATCATCTCTCCAAACTCATGACAGAAATGTTCATTAGTAGATCCAAATATAATATCATCAACATAAATCTGACAAATGAACAATTCCTTTTCAATTTTCTTTGTAAAGAAAGTTGTATCAACCTTCCCAATTTTAAAACCTTTTGATAATAGAAAGTCTCTAAGTCGCTCATACCAAGCCCGAGGAGCTTGTTTGAGACCATAGAGAGCTTTTGACAATTTAAACACATGGTTTGGAAATTTAGAATCTTCAAAACCGGGAGGTTGTTCAACAAACACAAGTTCAGAAATTTCTCCATTTAAGAAAGCACTTTTTACATCCATTTGAAAAAGTTTGATATTAAAACAAGATGCATAAGCAAGAAGAATGCGAATAGCTTCAAGTCTTGCTACAGGTGCAAAAGTTTCACCAAAGTCTAAACCTTAGACTTGAGTGAAGCCTTGAGCAACAAGACGAGCTTTGTTTCTAATTACAACACCATTTTCATCTTGCTTATTTCTGAAAACCCATTTTGTTCCAATAACATTATGATCTTTGGGTCTTTCAACTAGAGTCCAAACTTCATTTCTAGCAAAGTTGTTAAGTTCTTCATGCATGGCATTAACCCAATCAGGATCATTTAAAGCTTCATTAACATGTTTGGGTTCTAAAGAAGACACAAATGAATGATGTTCACAAAATGCAGCAATACGAGATCGAGTTTGAACACCCTTACTGACGTCACCCAATATTTGGTCTAGAGGGTGATCCTTGGTGATGGTTTGGTGTTGCCTTGGTTCTTCACCTTGTACTGCTTCATCTTGACTTTGTTCTGGAGGATCAACATGAGATGATGATTCGTCTTGATCAACATTTTCAACGTTGACATCATCTTCTTGATCTTCCTCTGTTGGCTTGATGTCTCCAATGGTTATGTTCTTCATTGCTTCTTGAAGATCTTCACCTGAAACTTCATGAGATACTTGCTCCTTTTGTGAGCCATTAGTTTCATCAAATTCGACATCACCCGACTCTTCAATACAACTTGTATTTTTATTAGAAACACGATAAGCTTTGCTAGTGGTGGAGTATCCGACTAGAAAGCCTTCATCTACTCTTTGAAATTTACCACCAAAATTTCTTTTCTTAAGAATAAAGCATTTGCAACCAAAGACTCGGAAATAAGAAATATTTGGCTTTCGCCCAACAAGAAGCTCATAAGGAGTCAAGTTTAGAAGAGGATGCAAATAAAGTCGGTTTATAGAATAGCAAGCGGTATGCACGGCTTCAGCCCAGAAGCGAGTAGAAGTATCGTACTCACTTAGCATAGTCCTTGCCATTTCTATAAGTGTTCGATTTTTCCTTTCAACAACTCCATTTTGCTGTGGAGTGTAGGATGTGGAAAATTCGTGTTTGATTCCAAGAGAGTCACAAAAATCAAATAGAGTTGAATTAACGAACTCTCCACCATGATCACTACGGATTTTCTTGATGGATAATTCGAATTCAGTAGAAACACGTTTTGCAAAACTTTTGAAAACATCGGGGGTTTCGGATTTTTGGGAAATAAAGAAAACCCAAGTGTAGCGAGTAAAATCGTCAACAATCACAAAACCATAGTTGCTACCCCCGATACTTTGGAACTCAGAAGGTCCAAATAAATCCATATGAAGGAGTTCCAAAGGTTTGCAAGTCGAAAGAATGCGCTTAGTTGGATGTGAAGTAGCTACTTACTTGCCCGCTTGACAAGCGCTACAAGGTTTGTCCTTTCCAAAATTCACATCCTTTAAGCCAACAACCAAATCACGTTTTAAAAGTTTTCTCAATTGATGCATTCCAACATGTGCAAGTCGTCTATGCCATAGCCAACCTTTTGAGGTTTGAGAGACAAGACATGTTGAAAGAGATGCATCTTTTGAATGAAAATCAACCAAATAAAGATTTCCAAAACGAAAGACTTTAAAGATCAAAGTTTTATCTTTTAAACTTTCAACCAAAACTTCTTTTGGGAAAAATGTGCAACTAAAACCAAAATCGCAAATTTGTGCAACGGAAAGCAATTTGAAATTCAGAGATTCGACCAATAAAACATTTGAAATAGATAAATCATTTGAGATTGCGATTTTACCCAAGCCTACAACATTTCCTTGACGATTGTCGCCAAAGGTAATCTTTTGGTTCTCGCTTGAGTTGTCTTCTATTGAGGTGAACAACTTCTTGTTACCTGTCATGTGTTCGGAGCATCCGCTATCTAGCACCCAATGCCTCCCACCGGTCTTGTAGTTCACCTGCATAAAAAGAATTAAGTTCTTTTAGGTACCCAAACCTTTTTGGGTCCTTCAATATTAGCAATCAAAGCTTTGGGCACCCAAATAGATTTCTTTCTTTTATTTAACATGGGTGCACTAACATACTTTGCTATAGCATAACCTTTTCTCGACTTTTGAAGCATGTAGCAAGTATCAAAATAATTAGGAGTCATTAAGGGACATGCTTCATGTGAATGACCGGTTTCATGGCATTTATGACAAAATGTGTTGCATGCTTTAACAAATATAGTTTTAGAATTTTGTTTTCTTCCTTTCTTTTGAAAATATCCTAATCCTTCTTTTCTAAAAGAACATTTTTGTTTACTAAGGATTAGATCAAGAGATATTTTACCTTTATAACAATTTTCTAAGTCTTTTCCAAGTTTTTCAATTTGTGCCTTAAATTCATTATTTTCATTTAAGATGTTATCATTAGGAACACATGGAATGTGATGACTACTAGAGGAAGAATCATCCAAATTACATGAAGTTGAAGCATCTACCTTAGATGAGATATTTGTAACATCTTTTATGAGCATGCATTCATAAGATTCTTTAAGTTCGGAGTATTGAGCGCGTAGGGAAGAATGTTCTTCCTTAAGCACCTTATACTTCTTTTTAGTTTTTCCAAAAACTTCATTTAATTCGGTTATCATTTCAACTAAATCATCATAAGATGGATCGTTTGAATGTACCTTTTCATCGCCTTTGGCCATAAGGCAAATGGATGAGCTAGTTGAAGTGTTGATGTTGCCGAAAGCTAGTCCGGCCATCTTCTTGGAGCAACTTCTTTCGTTGTCGGAGTCGGAGTCGGAGCTCTCTCCGCCGGACATCCATTCTCCAAAACAAGCTTCTTTGATTTCTTCATTCTTCTTCTTGAAGAACTTCTTCTTCTTGTTCCACGCCTTGTTCTTGTTTGGACATCTTGATGCTATGTGTCCCTTCTCATGACATCCATAGCAAATGATGTCCTTGAAGTTGTTTTGCTTTTGCCCCTTTGGTCGTGTGTCAATGTTGACACCTTTCTTATGCAACCTGCGAAGAATTTCTGAGTGTTCTTTACCATGAGTGCAAGGTCTTCATCGGAGGAGCCTTCGCTTGAATCGTTCCTTGAGTTTGCTTTGAAAGCCAAAGCTTTCTTCTTCGTCTCCGATGGTTCGGCCGCTTCCTTCTTCTCCTTCTTGTGCATCTCATGGGTGATGAGGTTCCCATAAAGATCGGTTGGTGTTGTGGTCGATAGATCGGAGTTTGTGAGAACCGTGACCAAAGTGTCGAAGCTTTCCGGCAAAACCCTAAGTATCTTTCTCACAAGCTCAAGGTCAGTAAAAACAACACCAAGACCCTTGAGTTCATTCACAATGTTATTTAACCGAGTAAACATGGAATCCACGGACTCGGTTGATGACATGGTGAATGTCTCATATTTTTGCCTAACCATTAGCAATTTTGCCTCTTTAACCTTTGTAGTGCCCTCGTAAATTTCTTCGAGGGTAGTCCAAACCTTATGAGCAGTCGTGAGATTGCTCACACGGTTGAACTCATTCAAAGATAAACCGGCAAAGAGTGCATTTTTTGCACGGGCATTTAAATGCAACTTTCTCCTATCGTCCTCAGACTGACTTGCCGGATCAACCGGAGGAGTAAAGCCGAGTTTAACAATATCCCATACATCAAGCCCCATGGCTTCTAGGAATACCGACATGCGCACTTTCCAATAAGGATAGTTTGTCCCATCAAAGATAGGCGCACGACCGGTATGACCGAGAAGAAAATCTCCACTTGACGATATCCTCTCTCTAGGCGGTAAAGCCTAATGAATCGAGAGACCAAGCTCTGATACCACGTGTTGGATCAAGGATGCCGACTAGAGGGGGGTGAATAGGAGGCTTTAAAAACTTTAAAACTTAAAGCAAATAATGAACAAATCAAGAACAAATAATGTAAGCAAGGGAAAGAAAACGAACACAATGGTTTTTACTGAGGTATCGGAGACTCGCCCAGTCTCCACTAATCCTCGTTGAAGCACTCAAATCACTTGAGTCTTGCCTCAATACTCACGAAGAGTATTATCAACTAAGGTTGCTCCTTGTCCACTCCGGAAAGGAGAGCACCGATGCCTTGTACACACTCGCCGAGCCTCTCCAACAATCTCCGAATGGAGAGATCAACGGCCACGCCTCCGAACCGTCTAGGTGAGGGCGCTCACCAAGAGTAACAGGCAGCGAGGTCTTCTCTGGACCTCCAAACACGCACCGAGAAGCTAAGTATATGCAAATGCAAAAGAATTGAAACTCTCGGTGGATCGGAAAGCACTCGACTTGATCAAAAGATCAAGATTTTATATAAGAAACTAATGCTCAAGAGTGTATATGAAATGCTGTTGCTTGTTGTGAAAAACATATGCCCAAAGCCCCTATTTATAGCCTCTAGGATCAAATGAACCGTTGGAGCTAGGGCTGAAAATCAGCAACTCAAACTGACAGTCAGTTCACCAAACTGACAGTCAGTTACATGCACAACGACCGACAAAATTTACGGATAAAAAATAGCTAGCCGTTTGCAGCCAAAACAGGAAAGCTGAAACCCACAACTGACAGTCAGTTATACAAACTGACAGTCAGTTTGTGTACTAGCTCGACCAGAATCAAATAGAAAACACAGTAAAACACTCTCTGGTCGAAACCCCAACTGACAGTCAGTATGGACAAACTGACAGTCAGTTTAGTACAAAAATTTCGAGCCCAAAATACACCCTCTCTGGACAATTGTCAGTTACACTAAACTGACATTCAAACTGACAGTCAGTTTAGCAAACTGACAGTCAGTATGAACAAAAACAGAGATAACTTTAAATCCAGAAATCCAAAAGAGGTGTTTAATAACTCGTTGGAAAGATAATTTCAAGGGCTTCAATTTTGTAAACAGAAGCAAAAGCCAGGTCTACCTAGATCTTTCTGAAAAAAGCAAAATACTCTTCTACTGTCAAAAACTGAACTGAAAATCCAGATTTTCAAATAAGTTCAAAACCAAATCCACATGAAAAAGATGCGATGCAAAGACCTAGATTTCTCGGTTTGTGCTGGAGATAAAAAGAGAACTTTCGCTACCCCTCTTTATAGTACGGTTAAAACTAGAAAAGAATTTACCTAACCGATCATCTCCACACGCCAAGATCGGTAAAAATAAAGACTCGTAATACCTGAGGTCTTTCGCATCTTCAAGATTTGCGTCTCGTCTCTTGCTCTTCTGCGTCTTGTGCTTTACTTTGAGTTGGGTTCATGTTGATCCTCTTGTGTTTCTTCCCAACTGATCCTGTATCAATCAATCTCAAAAAGCACGATTAGTCCGGAACACTTTGTTTTCATTAATCATCAAAATTAGGGTTAGGCATGAAGGCCTAGATGCAACACATTGGAGTAGTAATGAATTGATTATGTTAATTGACACCTCTAATACAATAGGCATTCGCCAACTGTGTATGTCCACACTTGTGTTCTACAAACTTAGTGCCCGCCTTAGGGAGAGAGGACTATAAGTTGACATATTTCATGTTTCAATCGAGGAACAATTGACTATATTTTTACATATAAGATTTAAATTTTGCCGTTCTAGTGAAACAGTGAGTAGATACTTTAATGCTATGCTATAGGCCATGTGTGAATTTGCACGGGATCTCATTTATATGAGATTTACGGATACTCATGTTAAAATCACTACTAGCCCGAACAGATTCTATCTACATTTTAAGGTAATCCCAACTTAAATTCATTTTGATATAGTTGAATTCATATAATGTCCTTATTTACCTATTATTTTTTGGTATAAGGGATGTATAGGGGCACTAGATGGCACCATGTCCCCTCTCACATGGATAATAGATTTAGAGGCCACAAGTCGTACCCCTCGCAAAATGTGTTAGCAGTCGTTGGCTTTGACTTGCGGTTCATCAATGTCCTAGCAGTATGGGAAAGATTAGCACATGATTTTCTTGTTTTGCAAGATGCTCGAGAGCGTTAATGTGCCCTTAGGTAAATTGTTACAATTAATGTAGAGAAATTTTATTATTTGGCTAATGCTAGGCATGCTGCAAGGCCTGGCATACTCCCTCTGTACCGTGGAGTCCAATACCACCTAAAAGAATTTGATGGAACCCATGTGCCAAATATCCCATAGGAATTATTCAACCATCGTCATTCATCACTTAGGACAATTGTTGAGAGCACATTTGGGACTCTGAAGGGCCTACTTCAAGATTCTTAGTAAGAGACCGTTCAAACCATTGAAATCTCAAGTTAAGGTGGCTGTTGCTTGCTGTGCCCTACATAATTGGATTGTTTCTCTTAAAATCAAATGAGTCAAACTGGAGTATTTGACTCTTATTTAGCTGTTAACTTGATTTTATAGCACCTGGGCCTCGCGCATAAAATCAAGTAAGAGCCAAATCGTTGGAAAGATGACTCTTACTTAGTTCTTGGTTGGTACTATGTCTACGTGGCATTTACCTCTCTCCTCTGTTAAGTCTTGAGACCTAATTCGGATTTTGGTGATTAATGACATCCGGAATACACGCAACTAATCTTTGTAAATGAGATTTAGGTTAAGGGGTGATGGAAACCACTCAAAAGTGAAGAATGAAGATCGTCAAGACCTCTTGAAGCACACTCAATGATGCAACTCAGTATAAGGGCAAAATACCGAGTAATATGCACTCTTTTCTTTTGAAATTTTCTAGTTTAAGATGGTCGTACTATTGAGAGGGGTCTCAACACAAGTCACTTGATCAAACTTTGTGTTTTGAAAACAAAATTGCATTTGCATCTACTCAAAAATCAAATTTGAGCAAAATTGTGAAGTTCTGTTTTCATTTTGAACTGGCCGGATATTGTTTGTGATGGTCGGACAATGTCCGGCCAATACAAAATTATCTCAGCATTTTCAAAACGAAACCAGAGACAAATAAATCTGTCCGGTGCATCTGTCCGCTGAAGGCCAGACATTGTCCGTGATAGCCGGACAATGTCCGACTAGTACATTTCCTGTGACATTTTCGTTGCAAATACCAGAGACAAATGAATCTGTCCGGGGGCTTTGGTCTAGGACGTGCCGGATGTGGCCAGACAATGTCCGGCCTATATATTTTTTGTGAGCTGTTAAATTTGAGTGTCAACAGAGATATATCCATCTGTCCGGGGTTTATGTTTGGACAAATATCTCTCGTCCGGCCTTCATAAAAATATTAAAATGGTAACTGACACGTCGTGCAGTGTGAGTAACGGTCACTATTACGTTATACTATCCGGACATTGTCCGAAATGGCTGGACAATGTCCGGCCTGTACAACTTTCGTCCTGGTTCTTGCAAACGGCTATTTTCTCTGAAGCTATATATAATGTTTCGACTTTGGCAGCTGCATTGCAACTTATTCATTTCCAAAACTCTGTGCTAAAGCTTGCCAAAATCTCTCACACATACTCTCTTACATTTGAAGCAAATCTTTGAGCGAAGTTGTTGAGAGAAAATTGAGTAAAGATTGAAATTGAGTCATTTGCACTTGCATCCTTGTTTTTCAAACTTTGTGTTTGATCAAATGAAGTGCTAGGCTTATTACTCTTGGTGATTGCTGTCACCTAGACGACCCGGAAGGTCCGGCGATCTCTCCATCGACGGTGTGTGTCGGAGAGGCCCGGCGATTGGGTGTAAAGGCTCGGAGCTCGCCTATCTAGAGAGGAGAAGGGCTACCTCTAGTGGAATCGAAGCAAAAGCTCTAGTGAACAGTGCTTCAACGAGAATTAGTGGAAATCGACAAATTTCCGATACTTCGGGAAAAATTCGATCTCTTTCGGTTACTTCTATTACTTGCTTCATACTTCTAGAAATTGAAATATTGTTTTTGTCTTTCTAGTATTGCAAAACCTAATTTGTATCATCATCTATATCATTTGTGAATTGATATTGCAATTTAGGTTTTAAATTATTCAATCAAAATTAAAATTAGAAATAACGCCTATTCACCCCCCTCTAGTCGGCATCCTTCGATCAACATCCTCAAGAGCTAACTTGGGTTGAAGATAACATAAAAAGCCTTTTGTGAAGGCATCCAGACTTGTATTCAAATTTGAAATTTAAAATTCAAAATTTCAAACTCAATTCAAAATTTCAAATTCAAATTCAAAATCCATAATCCATAAAAATTCAATTTTTTATTCACTTTAAAATTCAAAATTTCAAATTAGAAACTCTAAATTTTAAATTTTAGAAGTTAAATTTGAATTTTAGGTTAAAATTTCTGTAATATATGAATGAAATTGAGCCAATTTCATTTTATTTCATGTAATGGTCATCCAAATAACATTTGGAATTGGACTGATTCTATTTAATTCCAATTCTATTTCCAACAAAATTCGAATTAGATTTCATATTTTAATCCCAATTCCTATGATCCAAATAGATTGTTAGACAATTTTCATCCAGCATGAGGACCCATCCACCAAACCCCTCTTGAAAACTACTCTCATCCATATAGCCTACATACACACACCAACCACTCCAAAAAAAACATATGTGCCTCTCATTTATTTAGAGTAAGAAAGGTGTAAAAAATTGTTATAGTTACAAATAGAACGTTTTGTTGTTAATTATTTCGAGAGATGAGAATAAAGACAAGTTAAACTTTAGTATGTGATGTTTCTATTCTTCTGCTCTTTTAGTAGTTTCATATCAGATGTAATATGCTACTAAACTCTTTCTTCACTGACATAAAGGTGGAGTGCTTCTCTCTCAATACTTTAATATAATATTAATTACTGTTAGTCTCTCTATTTTACAATATAGAATTATACTTCATTTTATTTTGTTTCACAGTATACGATATTTGACAACAACAAAACTGCATTTGGCTAGGCTATTAGGCTTTCTAATTTAATCCTTTATAATCCTCATCATTCACATCTATCAATGCACCTCTTAATTCTAAAATGGGTACCATAAAAATAGTTGAAGGCAAAAACAGAAAATTTTCTTTCTGTGAGGACCAAGTCCATCTAGCACGTCTCAGTCGTTAACGGCCCAGAAGAGTCTTCTGCTCCAGTTTCACAGTATCTCTTGGAATCTTCCTTCCTCTTATTCCCTCCTCTTCCCTCCTCTCCTGCTCGACGAAATATCTCTCTCATTTCCCGTTCTGTTACCCTGCAATCGCCATGCTCAAGGTCCTCAACCCCTCCCCCCTCCGCCTCCGCCCCGTTGCCGCTGGTGGCGCGCGCCGCCGCGCGGCCGCGCCCCGCAAGGCGCTCTCCCAGCCGCCGGCGCGTCGCCCATCCGGCGACCTGTGCGCGCCGTGGTGGGGCGCCGCCGGTACGCCCGCATCGGCCGTGCCACCGGCGGCCGCGGTGGTGGGCGACGAGCTGGAGGCGTTCTTGGAGCTGGTGCCGGCGCGGATGCGGCGGGAGCTCGCGCGGCACTCGGAGATACGGGAGCTGGTGGAGGTGGTGATGGACCTCGGCCGCCCGCCGCTCGCGAGGTTCCCGTCCGGGGATTGGGTCATGTCGGAGCTGCCCGTCCGCGCTGATGACCTCCGCCATGCCATCTCCAAGGTGGAATGAGCTATTCTTGTCGTGTGGAATAATCTTTAGATCATAATGCATTTGGTCCCAAACTTGGAACGGTTACATCTTGTTGTTGCACAGTAGCTAGAAGTGAAGTGATCAGTATGCATGGTCTGAATGCTGATAGTGACATGTAGTGTGGTATGTGAGCTTTAAAAAGTGATCGGATTGGATGGTAGATCCATGTACTCAATCAGTGTGCGTCTCCTACTTTGATTTGTACTATGAATTTTCTTTTCTCAGTTGGAATTGTGCTTCCTCATTCAGGAGATTGGTATTGACTGGCAGGTCGGTGAATTCTCTGAGGACAACCGCTCCGGGATGAACCATTCACTGCATAGGATCAGTGCTATTCGGAACAGGAAGATGCAAATAATTGGTCTTACCTGCCGTGTCGGCCGGGCTATAACTGGGGGTGCAGAGATGATTCGTGACTTGGTGGTTACTGGCGATTCCATATTGGTGATTGGACCTCCTGGAGTTGGGAAGACTACCCTGATCAGGTAAGATTTCCTAATGATGGAAATTTTCTGTTAACTGTATATCAGAAGTCGTTATTATGCCATGCAAATGTATTTTCTAATTTAATACCGTAGTTAATAAGAGTAAACATAACTTTGTGACTGTTGCAAAATGATGCTAACAGTATGAAATTCTTCCACTAATGCAGGGAGATAGCTAGAATTTTAGCAGATGAGGGTAAGAAGCGTGTAATCATAGTAGACACATCAAATGAAATAGGAGGTGATGGGGATGTACCTCACTCTGGCATTGGATGCGCTAGGAGAATGCAAGTCCCCAAAGTTAGCATGCAGCACAATGTATGTCCCCAATATGCTTTGAAGTGATCATAAATTGCTAATGGATTCCCTAGAAGATGTTTGTTTCAACTTTAGTAGCAGAGTTTAATAGTATATTGGGACATTCCTTTTCTAGGTGATGATTGAAGCTGTTGAAAATCACATGCCAGAAGTTATTGTAATAGATGAGATTGGTACGGAACTTGAGGCAATGGCAGCCAGCACCATTGCTCAAAGAGGCATTCAACTCGTTGGAACCGCACATGGCGTGACAATTGAGAGCATAATTAAAAACCCTTGCCTACAAATACTTGTTGGTGGGATTGAGGTGTAGTTTCTTCTCCTCTATTATCTATTCATCTGAAAGTTCTTCCATGTTGTTGAAGCTTAGCATCTTCCTGAAGACATCATTCAAGATCAACAACCGATTAGAAGAGAGCTAGCTGGTGCGAATGGTTAAATATCGCTTGGTTATTCAGCAAAACATTTATGCTACAATAATGTTAGGGTTAGCTTTAGTTCATTTTTTTCCCAAAGTTCATTTTCAACAAACGTGCTAAGCAGAAAATAGCTGGCACGACATGACAACATCATGCAAATATTTTATAGTTACAGATTTTACCATTGCTTTATATTCTAAGGAATGGTCAGTCCATGTTACAGTATTATTTTCTGTTTCTTCTCTTTGGTTCTAAGCTCAACAGTGAACATGATTGAAACAACATTTTAGGAAAGATAACCATCTTACTCCATTGTACAGAGTGTCACTCTTGGTGATGAGGAAGCCAAAAAGCGAAAAGTTCAGAAAACAATCCTCGAGAGAAAAGGACCTCCAACATTTTCCTGTGCCATTGAGATGGTATCAAAGACTGAATGTCGAGTTCATCACAAGTTAGAATCTACTGTGGATGCTATTCTGGCAGGTAATCGTTTAGCAAGTAAACCTGCCTAGTTACCTAGTTAGTGAATAGTGAATTAGAAGGTAGTTCTACAAGCATTTTCTTGTTTATAAAGATTGGTAATGGTTTTTTTTTTCCTGTGGGTTCGCACTTTAATTCCGTACTTTGTTCTTTTATCTCTCTTGAACAGGGAAATATCCTAAGTTTGAAGCTCGCAAGATGGATAGCAAGGCTAGTGTGTCAGGAAGATCCCCTGTGATACCTGAGAAAGAATATGAAAGAGAACCTTTGCCCTCCTATCATAAGCATCTGATTGCTGAGACTGAACCTTCAGAAGGCAACTCCAATGATGTTGGTTATACCAGGAAAAGAAGAAGCAAGGTACTGTTACCAAGGGGGTCTCCGGTGCGGGTGTATACTTACCAGGTTAGTGCAGATAGAGAACCTAGTGTTCTGGCATTGTGTTTCACAATCATTATTATTAATCTATCACATAAAAAGTTTTACATTCAACAATATCTTGTAGCTGTGGCCAAACCCTGGGATTGCCTGTATAGTCCATGATACAAGCTACATGTTTGTATTTTCTTCCACGTGTAATATTTCCTGTTGCTTTAGTTCTCCCTGTTTACATGTTGTGTCAGTTCCTTACCGAAGACCACTACTGAGTCTAGGGAACATCTTTTTTGGGGCATACCTCGGTATTTGCAACCATCAATAGTAAATGGGCCATCTTGTACTTTCTTCTTGAAACTGATTTTTTGTACATTATTAAATATTTTGATATTAACAGCCCACAAGGTAAACCTGGGCTCACTGCATTTCTATCTCTACATGTAGATTGCAGAAGCTGATCTCTTGCAAGTAGCAACGATGATGGGGTTTGATGATGAATTAGACATAACAGATGACATTGGAACAGCCAATGTGATTCTTGCATCAAGATCTGAAATGAAGCAGAATCCTTGGATTCGTGATATTGCCAAATATCACAAGCTTCCTGTGTTTGTCATTAAGGTCATTTCATAATCCAATCTTTTGTAATATTCAATTCTAGCGCTATATGCTTGTATTAATGGGCATCAGTTTTATGTTGAAAATATCAGACAAATACAATGGCGCAGATAGTGAAGGCTGTCAGAATGATTCTTGGAAGGGATAAATTTGATACAACATCACGTAAGCAACCTAAGGTTTTGGAGGGAGATATAGAGATCAAAGATGATGCACCTAAAAGAAAGCCATCATTGGAAGAAATTGATGCACTTGAGGTAATCTTTTTATGTACCTTGCATTTAGATATACACCTATAAGATGGCCATGGTACCTCTTTATTACTATTATTACTATTTCATGTATCATGTTTATCACATGTCTTTACACCTTTCTCTTGTTTCATGTTCCCCATTATGAAACCACCATATTGTGTCAGTATTAACTGGAAATATGCTGTGGCATGTTGCTGATACAAAACAAATATATGATATCTTTGATGGAAATAATTACTTCTTATTCATCGTAGTATTGTGGTTTGCATCCTAATTTTGTCTTGGAAGAAGATCATATGTGCTGTTGGAAGATGGCAGACATACTTGTATTAACATATTCTGGTAGGATACTTGGCAGATTAACTCCATATTTCTCTATTTGGAAATAGGTTTGCTTACTCTTCCAGCTTATTATGCAAGGCTATAAGATTAGTAACTTACATCTGTCACCTAACTTTGCACTCTCCGGATCTTCAGGAGGCTAGGCTGGCAATTGAATACATTGTAATTCCCGGTGGAGAGCCTGTTGAACTCCTGCCAAGATGTTCAGAAATAGTTGCTCGCCAGCTTCAGCTTGTTGAGAGCTACGAGCTGCTCGCTGAGACCTTTGGAACTGATTCGAACTCAAGGTTGCAGATTCTTCCTGTGAAAATAGCAAAGAAAAGTGTAACTAAAGGCCCTAGACCATCATCATCCGCCAAGCAAACCTTCTCGGATTTGCTCGTCAGTGAGAGCGGTGGCGGCGCTAGTTTTTCTCGGCTGCCCTTTCTCCCCAAGTGACCCTGATCCAAGAGACTCGAGTACCTCGCCATTGTACATCCCCTCTTTGTTGTTGTATAGAGTACAGTTCTGTACACGGTGATGTAAACAGTGATACATGTTCAAGCTTCAAGGTCTAAAGGGCAAAGCTAATTGTAATCGTCCCATTCTTTTGATGAAATGAAATGCCTCAAGTTTGTGATCACTGAACCGAAACCAAAATGCTGCGATTCCTGTTGCTTGCTTTCCATTTTACAAATTTGGCAGCCTACAATATCGAATACGAGTCAATATTTAGTGGTCACGCATATTATTCCAGGGAAAATGTACGTCTTTTTTCTCAGAATTAAGTGTAGAAACAGTGAAAACTACATCTTTCAAACACGCAAAAAAAATTTTGAATTGAAAAAAATTTGAAAGCTTAGCGAGTCTACTATAGGTCTAAAACGCAGATGCAAAATTGTATGGACAGAAAAAAACAAAAATGGAGATGACCCATATAAATAAAAGAAAGATCACGTATTATGCCATTCTATTCACATATCGTCTACAATTAGCTCTAGTGAATGAAGCATCAACATACAACCTGATGCATATATCCAAATAAGATTCTTACCATCACAAACCAAATCTCTCAACATTGGAATCTACAAGCATACAGATGAGGGGTTTTGGGAATTGTTGACACTGTTAAAGCAAGAATCCTGCTGCTGAAAATTCTATAGCAAATGCCGATAATCTAGTTTAATCTGTCATGCTGACTATTGAACTATGGTATTAGCATGTCTTATGCTGACTTTCTATTTGTGGCTCTGGTAATTTGAGATCAAAGCATTTTCTCAGGGTTGCCCTTATCTCCTTCAGCATCTCATCAATCCCAATATGTTTTCTGCAAGAGTTGACAGAATAGTGAAAATGAGGTCAAAGGGAATGAAGGATAAGTTCAGGAGAAGGCATAAAAACAGTTTTTGTTCCGCATAGAATAAAAATTTCAATATTTAGAACTGGAACACACTGAGAATACTCATGTAGAAATTCAATACAATCATGGCAGAACTTTTTTTTGATCACACATCAAATGAGTTTTTTTTTTCTTCAAGCAACTATGTGAAGTGAACCAGTAACAACAGGACGGTATTTTAACACTGATAAGTGAGTTTCCAGCATAAAAAAGCAAGAACATTTGTCAAAAGTTTGACAAAAATACAATGTCAGACAATATTTACTGGAGAAGTTGAATTTGAAACTTTTAACCACATACACTGTAAGAAAACAGTAATAACAAAGTTCAAGAATTGTTCAGATGGCAAAAATGAATACATTCACATAATTTCCTAACAAATGTTTTGATGCTTGATAATGTGTCATATTTTACTCATTTGTTATCCAACATATCTTTAAACCAGGCCAGAGATGAATGTTGTTATGTAGTATATAAATAAATGGAAGTAACTGAAGGGGAAAAAGGCAAATGCAAGTTTGGTCAAGTGAAGAGACATTACAATACGCTTGCACCAATTACAGCTTGAGGTCTTGGATAGTCCCCGAGTTCCCTTTCGCCTTCAGCTTCAGTTTCAGATGAAACCTGATGTTCACTTATGTTTCCAATTTGGTTATTTTTGCTTATGTGTTTGTTAATGGGTTCTTCACATCCAATCGAAGAAATTTCCACTATCAGTGAAGATAGCCTTTCTTGGGCCTATCAGAAAAGAAAATGGAAAGTGCAAATATTGAGAATGCCTACACATTAAGAAAACCACAATTTGACTCAAAAGTAGCACATGGAAGTGCACCTTTGGCAGATCAATCTTGTTCAAAACCACAACATATGGCCGTTCTAGGTACTGGGGATTGTACATTCTTAATTCCTGTAATTAGAAGCTGATCAGATCACCATTCATGGTGCACCTTGATTTAAGAAACAGAACAAAGGCATATGTTTCAGTTCTCTACTCTCAGATCTCATTTGAAGTTTACAGAATATCCCTTAAGAAAACAGTATATGTAATTTCCCTCAAGGAAACAACTATTTTAATAGTTCCAATATTTCTCCTAACTGGCTAAATCCTCATGCTCCATTCTTAGTTGCACTTCCTCTTATTTACTGTAACAGCCAAAATAGTTGGAACTACCTTACTTCCTCTTCATGTCAATGTCCTTTCATTTCACTCACTTCCCTTCTAGTCCCCTGCACTAGTATCCAACCAAACAAGGTCTCGACAAGATTTCCAATGTTTTGCTAGACTTTGGTGCTTGCATGCATGTCAATGAAGGATGCAGATGTATGGTCCTATAGAACAAACCATGTTCGAGTAAGGTTGTAATTTCCCGTGTTCCACAGATGAGCTTGTACCCCAACCACATAGAAACTAGCTTATTAAACTGTTTAACCACTGATACTAGTCTAATCAAGGATATTCCTATGGACCTGAGACCTGACACATAGTGAATAGTATAGTATCAAGCACAAATAGCAACTTGCAAAAGATGAAAGCAGTTAGAATTACTTCTCTGACAATCTTATAATCTTTCACTGGGTCATCAGCCGCAGCATCAACAACGTGAACTATTACTCGAGTTCTCCTCAAATGTCTCAAGAAAGTGCGGCCAAGACCCTGTGTAATTAAGCCACATGACATATCCACTGAAACTACCAAAGGAAGAATGGTGCGGCATTTCCACAGAAATATTGAAGGAAACAAAAAGTCGTGAAACAGTACCTTGCCCAGATGAGCACCCTCAATTAGGCCTGGCAAGTCTGCCAATGTTGCTTCAGAGGAAAACTGCAATGCCCCTAAAGTAGGATCTCCACCAAGCCGACCAAGATTGGGCATTAATGTTGTGAATGGATAATCAGCAATGTCTGGTCTTGCAAGCGTTATAGCTGCTAGAAGTGTTGACTTTCCAGCATTTGGGAGACCCTGAGAATGCAAGAATCAGGGGTCTGAAGTTCAAAAAAATAAGACATGAATTGGGACTATTTGCAATTGCAGGCCCGCATATTTGCTAAATGGTTCTGTATAACCCTTTTCAACCAAACTCTGATATCTTGTGTATGAAGTATGAAGTAAACGGTTTAAGAATTTTGTTGTTCCCAAAACCTGGAAAAATAAGACCAAAATCATAAGATGCATGAATTAGTTGAACACACTTACCACTAGACCAACATCTGCAACTACTCTTAAAATTAACTCCAAGCTAACTTCCTCGCCAGGCTGACCATGAGTTAATACCTATAGAAAAGGGAGGTAACAAAACCAAAATAATAATGATGAAAATGAAGAATAACAGCCAACAAAAGCATATGGTCATTTGGAACCTTTGGACTATTCAAATCCATTATTGTATGCAGTACTACCAAGGATTAGGAAGGTAACTTTTAGTGCTAGTGCTTGAGCATCCATTAACATTTGCTTCTCAATATTGTTAGAGAGGAAATCACGGCATGTATGATTGACCTTCTTTGTATAGATAATCACCATATTTAGGCTTACCATGTTTAGGCCATTACCATGTAATGCTGCATGTAATCTCCTTCTTAAGCAATGGAATCACAGCGCCCCAAGTGTGGCGAATTCCCTAAGTTCTTTTCCCTTTAACATGGTATCAGAGCAGTTGCTCCTTAGCCCCTAATCTCTCCTCCTCCTGTGCTTCCGCCATGGGTGACTCCACCAGTGCTGCTATCTTCAATGGCACTGCCGCTGCTCTCACCTCAGCCATTATTGCGCCTACCTCCTTCTCGGCACAGGCCATCAATGTTGCCAGTGTCAAAACCCATGTTCCCATCACCCTTGATCTCAAAGCCTCCAACTATTCGATGTGGCGCACCTTCATGAATGTGCTGCTCGGCAAGTATGAACTGATGGCTCACGTCGTTGATGACACGCCGCCGGAGAGAGCCAACCCCAACTGGATCCGTGAGGACTATATTGTCCGTTCATGGATTTATGGCTCAGTATCAGAAGAGATCCTCTCCATCATTATGGAACCAGATCAGTCCGCCCGCGCCGCTTGGACGAGCGTCGAGGATCTTTTCCTTGACAACAAACTCAGCCGTGCTGTCTTCATTGATGCTGAGTTCCGCTCCCTGGTTCAGGGGGAATCCTCCATCACTGAGTACTGCCACAAGATGAAGTCGCTCGCCGACTCCCTCCGCGACGTCGGCCAACCGGTGTCCGATGAGACACTGGTTCTCAACACCCTTCGTGGCCTCAACAAACGCTACGCCGACATGAAAACTCTCATCCCGATGCAGTCTCCGTTTCCCAGTTTTATCAAGACTCGATCTCTTCTTCACCTGAAGGAGATCAGCAACAAAGCCACGTCTCCCACGACAGGCAGCAGCGACACTGCCCTCATCACCACCTCCGGCAACCGGGGCAACGGCGGCAACCACGGACGTGGTGACCGCGACAACGATCGTGGGGGTGATCGCAATAGTGGCAACGGTGATCGGCGCAAACAGGGAAACCGCAACTACCGGCGCAACAACAACAGCAACAAGGGGGCTGGTGGCGGCGAGCGGCGCTCCAACAGCACCAACGTCGGTCCATGGATCTGCTTCAACCCCTACACCGGCCAACTCCAGACGGCCCAGGGGACCTGGCGCGGCGTCCCTGCCGGTAACTCTGGGGCTGGACTCCTTGGCCCACCTCCGCGGTCGACATCCGCACAGGCCTACACCACCACCCTGGCACCCGTCCACAACACGCCGCAGGCATTGCCAACCTCGGCTAGCTGGCACCAAGCTGGCCTAATCTCGGCGCTGAACAACATGGCCTTCCAGCCTCAACCAATGGGCGAGTGGGTTCTTGACTCGGGCGCGTCATCCCACATGTCTTCCGACGCTGGTATCCTCCTGTCCTCCAAACCCTTTTCTTCTTCTTCCCGTGTGACAGTAGGTAATGGGTCCTCCATGCCTATCACCCATATTGGACATATCAGTCTTCCTCCCTTTCAACTCCATAACGTTCTTGCCGTTCCTAACCTTGTTCGTAACCTCATTTCTGTTCGTAAACTCACTTGCGATAACTCCTGTTCAGTGGAATTTGATCCTTCTGGTTTTTTTATTAAGGATCTTCGCACCAAGACAGAGATTCTTCGCTGCAATAGCCGGGGGGACCTCTACACCTTCTCCGGCGTCACCACACAGCCCTCCTGCCTCCTTGCGTCCACTGCCTCCGCGGAACTGTGGCATCGTCGCCTTGGTCACCCCGGCCGCGACTCCCTGTCATCACTTCGTCAGTCTAAGCTCATTTCATGTAATAAAACAGCCCACCCGATCTGCCATGCATGTCAACTCGGGAAACACACGCGGCTGCCTTTCAATCACTCTAGTTCCGTTACAAAACGTCCCTTCCAATTAATTCATTGTGATGTTTGGACCTCTCCCATTTTGAGCAATTCTGGTTTTAAGTACTACCTTGTGATTCTGGATGATTTTTCCCACTTTCTTTGGACATTTCCTCTGCGCCATAAAAGTGATGTCACTCAGTGCATTATTCACTTCCTTGCACTCGTCCGCACCCAGTTTCAACACCAACTGCAAATGCTCCAAACCGACAATGGTTCTGAATTCCTCAACCACACCCTTCGCGACGCTTTCAATGGTGCAGGTATCGCCCTACGCCTCTCCTGTCCATATACTTCTCCCCAGAATGGCAAAGCTGAGCGAGCCCTTCGAACCATCAACAACGTTGTCCGCACACTCCTTTTTCAAGCCCATATGCCGCCATCCTATTGGGCCGAGGCCCTGTCCACTGCAACCTATCTCCTTAATCGGCGTCCTTGTCAGCCACTCCAGTTCACTACTCCCTACGAGCGTCTTCACGGCACACCACCTTCCTATTCCCACATTCGAATTTTTGGCTGCCTCTGTTATCCTAATACCTCTGCCACCGCTCCACACAAATTGGCCCCTCGCTCCACTGCATGCGTGTTCCTCGGTTATCCCGATTCTCACAAAGGTTTCCGTTGTCTCGACCTCTCTACCCATCGCATCATCATCTCCCGGCACGTTATATTTGATGAAACCACCTTTCCTTTTTCTCAACAGAACCCTAACCCCTCCACCAGCTCGTTGGACTTTTTGGATGTTCTTGTTACAGCACCTCCGCCCCTGGTTGTTCACTCTTCACCAGTTCCACCGTCTGCTGCTCCTTCTCCAACAACCAGTGCTGCTGCTCTGTCGCCTGCCCCTGAGGCGACACCTCTAAAGCTATCTGTGGCGCCATCCACAGCTCCGCCGGAGGTTCTGTCTACACCGTGGGCCTGCTATACACGAGGCGTCTCCTCCTGCTGCCTCTCCCTCCCCAAGACCGGTGACATCTTCGACGTCGTCGCTCACGGGACCACCCGCGGCCCCTTGTCCTCGCCCCGCGCCAGGACCTCACCCCATGCTCACACGGGCTAAGGCGGGTGTTGTGCGTCCGGTTGATCGTCTCAACCTGGCGGCTGTTGACAATGTTGGCTTATCCCCGGTGCCTCGCACATACCGCACCGCCCTCCATGACCCGCACTGGCGCCAAGCTATGGAGGACGAGTTTCGGGTGCTCCAACAGAATCGCACTTGGTCTCTGGTTCCTCGCCCGCCTGGTGCAAATGTTGTCACCGGAAAATGGATTTTTAAGCACAAGTTCCACTCCGACGGGTCTCTTGCTCGGTACAAGGCACGCTGGGTCGTGCGTGGCTATTCTCAACAGTCAGGGGTTGATTTTGATGAAACACTCAGTCCTGTCGTCAAGCCGGCGACCATTCGGGTGGTTCTCAGCATTGCTATCTCTCGCCATTGGCCGGTGCACCAGCTCGACGTCAAGAACGCCTTCCTGCATGGTCACCTTCAGGAGACTGTCTATTGCCAACAGCCGGCTGGTTTCATTGACCCGACGCATCCTGACCATGTGTGCTTGCTCCACAGATCCTTGTATGGCCTCAAACAGGCACCTCGGGCGTGGTACCAGCGGTTCGCCCACTACGTTCATCGCCTCGGCTTCGTCGCCTCCCAGTCGGATGCCTCCCTCTTCGTCCTTCGTCGAGGTTCCGAACTCGCCTACATGCTGGTGTACGTAGACGACATCATCTTGACGGCCTCCTCGACCACGCTCCTCCGCTCCATCACCACGGCGCTCCAAACCGAGTTCGCCATGACTGATCTCGGCGCCCTGAGCTTCTTCCTCGGCATTTCAGTACAGCGCTCCAAGACAGGTCTCTTCCTGTCTCAGCGCCAATACATCCGAGATCTCCTGGAGCGGTCTGGCATGCTGCACTGCAACCCGTCCCCAACACCCATCGACACTCGGTGCAAGCTCTCGGCTACTGTCGGTGACCCGGTCGCTGACCCATTCGAGTACCGCAGCATCGCTGGCGCCCTTCAATACCTCACGCTCACCAGGCCAGACATTGCCCATGCAGTCCAGCAAGTGTGTTTGTACATGCATGCTCCCCGGACGTCCCATCTCAACTTGGTGAAGCGGGTTCTCCGCTATCTCAAGGGCACCATTGACTTTGGGCTGCAGCTCCATGCCACAGGCACTCCTTCCCTCACGGCTTACTTCGATGCCGATTGGGCAGGCTGTCCCGACACTCGCCGTTCAACTTCCGGTTACTGCATCTATTTCGGTGACAACCTCGTGTCCTGGTCCTCAAAACGGCAAGCTACCGTATCACGATCTAGTGCGGAGGCGGAATATCGAGCTGTCGCCCATGCCGTTGCCGAGTGCTGCTGGCTACGGCAGCTCCTCCAGGAATTGCACCATCCAGTTCGGTCAGCCACGGTCGTCTACTGCGATAACGTCTCGGCAGTCTACATGTCTACCAATCCGGTTCAGCACAGGCGTACTAAACACATCGAGATCGACATTCACTTTGTTCGTGAAAAAGTCTCTCTCGGGCATGTGCGCGTTCTTCATGTTCCGTCTCGCCAACAGTTTGCGGATGTCATGACAAAGGGTCTACCGACGTATTTGTTTCAAGACTTTCGCTCCAGCCTTTGCGTTCACAATGATCCCGCATTGGCTGAGGGGGGATGTTAGAGAGGAAATCACGGCATGTATGATTGACCTTCTTTGTATAGATAATCACCATATTTAGGCTTACCATGTTTAGGCCATTACCATGTAATGCTGCATGTAATCTCCTTCTTAAGCAATGGAATCACAGCGCCCCAAGTGTGGCGAATTCCCTAAGTTCTTTTCCCTTTAACAAATATAACCCAATAACTTGTTAACCACATCTTGTGGAATTCTTGAGCATTTTTTGCGTAGGCTTATGACATCGCAGACAAGTGCTAGCAGTTGAGACACGCTAGACATCACTGAAGAATTTGAATTACAGAACTAAAAAACTAACCTTGTAAGGCAATCTATAGGTGAAAACCAACCTTGACACTATCATCATATCCAAGATTCTGGAAGACCATAGATGAAAACTTACCTTGTCACTAGCATCACGCATGACATTAGGTGACAAAGCCATAGCCTTCCTTCTTTTGTATTCAGGCACATCTATCAAGCTGATCTACAAAAACAAATGCTTGCTAAGCTGAAATATTTGCTAGCTCCTTATCATTCGTGAGCAATAAATGACAAATGATCCGCTAGTCAAAGTGTGACTGCATTTCCTCCTCCATTAGTGCTACTTAACAACTAACAACTCACCCCTCCTTGTCCACCTCTAGCCACAAGAATTTCATCACCCGGATAAGCCAAATCCGCAAGAACCGCCCCTTTCTTGCGCTTCACAACAGTACCTGCCATCAAAGACCAAAGCTTTATAGTAACAAAAGTGAGTTAACTAGTAATTTGTACTAGCAACAATGAAACATACAAGAATTAACTGCATTCTAATAACCAATAAGTTCATTGATGTAAGAAACCGTGGCACTCTAGTTACAAACTCAAATGCTGCATAGCTAAAACACCAAATCCACAAACCTACAGGCACGGGTATCCTGAGAGTTTCGCCGGCAAAACCATCGTGCATCCGCGAGCTCAGAGTACCGGTACAACCAACGTTGCCTCCCCTCTTGGCGCAGAACCGGCTCTTCTTGTGGAACTCCAGCAGCGTCTCCTCCGCCTCGTCGGCGTATAAAACCACGTCGCCGCCGTGTCCGCCCATGGGGAGCGCAACGGAGCCGTCCGAGTTCCTCTTGTACGATACCTTGTGCTGCTTGTTCTTGTTCCTGCTGTTCTTGGCCTTCTCGAACTTGCTGTGGGATTTAGGGGTATCCGAGGTGGGTGCGGACGGCATGGTGAGGACGGTGCCGTGGCCGCCGTCGCCGGCGCGGACGGTGACGACGGCGTGGTCGAAGTACTTGTGCGCCTCCTTCACCAGCGCCGGCGGTGGGCTGGGTGGGTCTTTAACTCTGGACGCTCTGCATGTGGTTGTGATGGGTCTGGACGTCCTGTAGTTGCAGGGGAATGCGAGGAGGTCAAGGACGGGAAGGGAGGGAGCCCCATTGGAGACGATGAGGTAGTGGTTGGTCGTGAAGAGAGGCTGGGAGGGGAGGAGAGCCAATGCCATGGCGGTGGTGCACTGTGTTGTGAGAGACGCTGGAGATAACTCAAGCTGCTCGACGCACCGAGTTGCGTAAAGTGGGATCTTTTTTGTGAACCGATGGGTTGTTTTAGGCCCAGTTGGCCATCTCGGTTAACGGCCCGGTTAAGGGAGGCCGTGTCATGCGTGATTCATTCCTTCGGTTTTAATTTTGTATATACTACGCTATTTAAGGTGAAATATGATCCTATCTGTCTAAATATCATTATAATTAATATTTTACTTGATCATTAATCACTTAACATTATTTTAAATACAAATTCCTCTTTATGTGATAAATAAGAAAACAGAGGTAATACGTATCTAGACATTGTTTAGTCAGTGTCCACGTCATGCCTAACCATATCACAAGGACAAAAATTATTATAAAATTAAATCACTTATGTTAACTTTCTGATTCTTCGAGTTAAGGTCAATAAGGCACCATCCAAACAACCTAATCTCAAGAACAAAAATTTATTAAAAAGTTTTCTATTTTGAACTCTTGTATGAAAGCCTTATGAACTGTTTGATTTTAATGAGATCAACAACCCAACAGCTTCGCATATTACTGCTAGACACACCAGCACCATAGATGATTACATACCAGCTTCATATATAAGGGCTTCGTATTATGCAACAGCCAATACAAAATTTGGCTTTATTATTTTTTCCCCTTGTTCCTTATGGCCATACAATTTCCAGTTCTATTATCATTCTTCCAATCAAATTCAGACACACACATGTAACAATTAGCAATAAAAGTAGGATTATTCAGCATTACATGTCTCTGTAAAAACAAGCAGCACAACAAACATAAATACGGGCCAGCACTGCAGCTGCAAGATATTATTACTGTATTGTACGATATACCCAGAGGGAGTTTGATCTCCCATTGAGCATTCCATGCTACAGACTGATACTACCACACAAAACCTGTTGTCTCTCCTAATACAACAATCACATGTTGCAAGTTATGTACACCAGATGCCTGACACTAAAAGATGGGATTTTAGAGCACAAATTGTCAACAATAACATTAGAGACCTCAAACTGAAACAACCCTGTACATCCACACAGCTGATGTATAAACTCATCGGTGTAGTCACCTTCTCCGTCGTTTCGACTCCACCTGCTGAAATATCAGTGCAAATAGATTATTTGCCATTTATGCAATGAGTAAAACCTCATTAATAACAAGCAAATACAAGTTAACACACTAGAGGATAGCCGCCTCCATCCATATTATCATTTTTTTATAGATTGATCATAATATGAGTAAATTTCACTATTAATACCACACCTATAACACAAGAATTTTAATTTTATCCTATTTACAATTTTGCGCAAGTCCCACATTGCACTCAACAATTGCAATCGGGTCCTATTTGTAAAATTCCACAAAAAATGTTAATAAAAAATATTTTATAGTTACTAAAAAATTAAGAAAATTGCAAGTCTAAAAAAATAAAAATCTTGATAACATAAAAAATATTCAAAAAATTACAAAGTATTTAAAAAATAAATAAAACTAAAAGTAGCAAGAAACATACAGAAGACAAAAAAAACATCGAATTATGAATAAAATTAAAATATAATTTATCTTTCAAAATACTAAATATATCATGAAAACTATAAAAACTAAAAACAAACAGATAAAAAATAGAAAAAAAATTGTACTAAACATAACAAAACAATTACTATAGAATTCTTCATAAAGAACTTCAAAAACTCAATTTAAAATAAAATTGGCTTTATTTCTTGGATATACTTTATAGAACAGTATAATTTTTATTTGATATAAACATGAATAAAAGAATTGGAGTTTCTATAAATATGTTGAAGTTATTTTTATTTATTTTGTAATTTTGCATTATCAGAATATGTTCTTATATATGATCTTTTATAAATTTTCATTGTTTTTAAATTTATAATACCTTTTAATACATTTCTACTAACATTATTTTTTGAATTTAACATATAGGAACTTAATTGCAATTTTAAAGTGCAACGTGCGACTTGTTATGTAAAATTGAAAGAAGTAGGACAAAATTGATATCCTTATGTTGCAGATGAGATTAGTAGTGAAATTTACTCCTATAGTATCATATGCCCCACCCAAACACCCAACACACACAAGAAACACCATATTTATTTGAGTTTGCAATATTTTGGTTCTGGAAACACAAACACAATAAATGTTCTACTACAATGTGAATCGATAGGGTCAGTTTAGAATGGAGAAAACAAAAAACATAGAAATAGGAACATATAGTGTTATGTCTAATGAAATCCACAAGAAAAAATTAAACATAGGAATTGTTCAAAAAGTGTGTTCAGATGCATCACAAAAAAAAGATATAGGAATTTTGAAGAAAAAGGAATACAATTTGCTTTCAACAAGAGCCAGGAAAATTTTCATGAGTTTAGACCTCATTTTTTGTTTCCTCCAAAATTCCTCCAAGTGAAGGCATTCCAAATAAATTTCATACGAAATTTATGTGGTCATTTGTTTTTTTTCCAAACACCTCACAAAAGAAAATTTCTTTAGGATCAAATCTTCCAAAATTCCTCCATTTTTCCTCTTCCAAAAAAACCCCCATAGTGTTTTCTATTTGTTATCAACATTAATTGTCAAGTTCTCAACATCAGTGAAAACAGAACAGTCCTCTTATATTCCAACAACATACAGCCATGCATTAATAAGATTGCATACTGTTGACATATGCAAGGTCATCTCTTCCAACTTTAAAACAAAAATTAGGTGATCACATTATTCATTTGTTACTGTTGATGAACTTATAAAAATCAAGCAACACAACTTCATTAATCAAAATATTATGATCATATCATAGCTTACCTTTTCCTCTGATTGTGCCGTCGTAGCATCATGAGAATTTTCAATCTTCTTTCCATTTTCAGCGGAACAACTTTCGCAGAAAAAATGCTCAAGTTTCTTTGCTTCTTTGATAGTCATTCCAATACAAGAAGGGTGAAACCTGGTGGAAAATGTTACAGAACCTCAAGAATATATTACGAAAATGCTAGAGAGCAGAGAAAGATTATACAAGCAAGAAAAGAAATGATCATAGAAGCTAATAGTACTAAAGCAGATACATGAAACAGTACAAACTTGATGAGAACACTGTAGAATATTAATTCAACAGAACCTTAATCTACCTAGTCTGGCACAAAATATAATAATACACTTTTAGCACAATATTATTCAAGTTTAGAAACCAGAGTGTTCGAGCATTAAGATACCAGCTACTGTGTCCATGAAATCAGAGTTTAAACACATGCATGAGAACACCACCACATGCATGTGCAACACCTCAGTTATGTAGCCCCCATATCTAATCTCAAACAGATACTAGCATGTACATATAAAGACGCATAAAGCTCAAATAATGGCTTTCCAATGTCCACAACAGATCAAAGGGCAAATACAAACATTGGTGGAGGAGTAACTTTTTATCCTGTAAACAACCTTTTTGGCTTTCTTTATGGTTTGCTCATGTGACTTTTAGCTGCTTCACTGGTAGTGAGAAACATCTTTTTCTGAAGATAGCAAGACCCAACACAAAACTTTTACTGAGTGATATAAATTTGAAATTATATTCAGTTTGCTACAATTTATATTTTACTGAAACTAATCAAATGCATCAGCTAAAACTCACCAGTCAGAGCATTCCTCACATTGGATCATAAGGTCATCAGGATTATATGGCATCTCACACTTGCAAAACCTGTCATGTTTAAAAAAGAGATGAAAGAATAAGCTAATGATTATTTCACTTCAAGAATTGAACATAGAACCATGCTATCAAATATGGGAGGCATCTTAAGTTTAACCATAAAATAAATAATTTGCCTGAGAACACTATTGTGTGCATTACTAATGGATGGCAATTGCACCCATCTATAAGGGTAAAAGAAATGTTAAGGCCTTCAAATAATATATTCATCAACCACCTAGAATCAAGAGAGAGTAAACACAATAAAATGGTCATAATCTGTAGAAAACATTGTTACACGGATTCTTCCAATTCACAATTACACCAATTAACAACATGGGGCAAAACATATACAGAGTTCAAACTGATAGAACAACAGATTATAGTCAAAAGCATAGTGATTCATGTATACAAAAAAGACTAAAAGAGTAAGACTCGATGACCAATGGGGCAACATATTGCAAGGAATCATTAATAAGTGATTATTTGGGCAAAGAGAACAAAACAATCGTGTAAATAACGCCATAAGGTGATAAAGAGATCAATTATCAACTCATATAGCAGCAGATAAATAACGATACCAAGGTTGTTAAGGCGACTAGGCAAGTCACGGCGTCAGCAAACCACCTAGACGCCTAAGTGACTACGCGAGTCGCCTAGGCGACAATTAGGCACTAAATCATGTATTGTAAACTATCAATAGATACCTTAATACCATTGCAAAGTAACCAAATTTGTTGGGACTGCAAGAGTCTAATCTCAAAAACCATCAATAAATACCGTAATATCATTGCAATTAGGTGACTAGGCAAGGGCATGGCTGTTTGAGCAATGGTCTAATAAAGTGAGGCAACCAAACCAGGCGTTTGGTCTCTACCGACTGGACACCTAGCCACCGCCTAGGCGATGCCTTAACAACTATGAACTATACAAAATTGTCAACCTTTGAAGTACAAAACCAAAATCTTTCAGAAACTTAGAAAAGGCATAGGCAAAATCCCCAAAGGGAAGTCATAAGAACCATGTCTCAGTCAACATAATGCTAAGCCAAGGAAGCATTATCGGTTTATTGCTAAAACAGATCAAAAATATGCTCAAATACCATTCAATGTCCAAAGAGCTGCCTACTAAATTGCTGAAATAATGAACATCTCCCCAGAAAGGTAATGTTCCTTTGGATTCTTACACAGCTATGCGGTCAGGCACAAAGCTGCCTGAAGCTGATTTGTACTCAAAGCGGCAAAAGAAGTCCTCGGCATTGACAGCATCCAGCTTGGTATAGCTGCGGAAGCTGTGGACATTGCACTTGCCCTCGATAGTGTCAGCACTCTGCACATCATAGTGGTCAGAAAGGAATACCTCCTTGGCACCATGAAATGGCCGCCGCCCACCGATGGACTCTTCCGGCCGGTAGTACCACCGCACCCTCACCCTCACATTTGTGCCCCGAGACCCTGCTGCCTCAATTGCCTCAACTCTTGCAACATATGGTGGCTTTGATGAGTCAGCTGCCCTCATTAGCACACAGTCCCCAGCTGGAACAAAGCAAATGGGCACCATATCAGAATTTGACACAAAAAAAAAAAATTTAATCAACCAAAATAAGTCAAAATCAAGCTTATCCCAGTATTTATGGCAAACCTGTCTGCTCAAAATACAAAACTGTACTAAAATTAATGCAAGCTAGAGTAGGACATTTTAGTGGTGAATTTAAGCTCATTTCAGGATTCTGAACACATGAAACCTATATATATCCTAAGGCTTAAGAAACACCCAAAAAAAATAAAACTGGAAAGCTAAACTTCGCACAAAGACCTGACCTTTATAAATTTTGAAACAAGTCAAGTTGCCATTTGCTAAATAAAAAAAAGTTCACTTCTTTGCTTGCTGGTGACTTCTAGCCCTGAGTGCAACATGCACTAATCTTCCAAACGAACAGTAAAGATTAAAATTTTTTAATCATGGTTTAACACAAATTTTGCAACTAACGACTATTCACCACCGAATCTAAAAAGTCAGGAAAAAAATGGAGGAGACAAACAAAAAAGATTTAGATTCTACGTAACGAATCTAACAAAAAAAAAATCCAAAATTTAGGTCTCGGTAGTCAAGATCCGAAACCTACCAGCTTACACGCCCAAATTGAACCCAAAAATTCAGAAAAAAAAAGACAATAAACCAGAAAAAAAAATCTGGATCGGACGGGGCGAGAAGGCCTCACGCTTGATGACTTTATCGGATCCCTTGATGGTGTAGGATTCCAAGATCCGCTTTGGCGGCCTCGACTTCGCCATCGGCGGCGGCGAGATCGGAGATGGATGCGCTGAGAAGATGAGGTGAGAGCTTTTATTATTTTTTTTTCCCTTAAAAAATATTCTTTTTTTTCTCTCGCTTTTTTTTTCCTTGGTCTCCTTGGATGCGAACACAGTTACATCATAAGAGGCACGAGATGCTTTGGTTCGGTGCGGCATAAATTCGCCGTTGGATTGCGGGGAGAGAAGCATCGTGGCCGTCCGTTGGTTCACTGCGGGGTGACCTTCTGGATGATTCGGACGGGGAGTTGTACGGACGGATAATACTGTTTTCTGAGAGCTATGGTTTATGGACTATGGAGCCAAAGTTCCAATAAGCACACCCAAGGGTCTCCACGAAAGAAGCCTCCGGGTGAGCTAGGAGGCGCACCAGCTGCATAATGATCAATATTTGGCAGATGATTGTTTTAATAATAATCATAACAATTTTTATAAATTAGCATAGTACATGCATCTTAAACATATAGAAAGAATTGTTTCAAATTTTTATAGATTTATCAATTTTTCAACCTTAATTTATGATACGAGATAGTGATTGATGCTTAAACCAAAATAGTTGAAGTGGGAATAAAGAGGAAGAAGGAGGAGGAAGGCTGAAGCATAAAATATTTTAGAAACTTGAGATGTTTTATTTTAATTAACTGATCATAAACATAGGATACATACTAAATAATAATATTTTAGAACACCCAAAAAGTATCATGAAATGATGTTTTTGTCTTGTCTGGTCCACTTGTTAACCTACAAATATCATAAAATTCATTTCAGAAAATCATGACTTACAAAATAAAAAATTACTGGCCCTATCTCTTCTAAAATGGCTTTCTTTAATCTATAAAATAAAAAAGAGGTTTAGAAATTTGCTTTTGGAGTGTTTGTAGGAAGTGTAGAATATTAAAAAGACACCTGAAGTATTTAATTTTTAGCATGGCAATAGATATTAGTCGATGCTGTGAAACACAAGCTGTACTGAATGCCCACCAAAACACATCCTTAGAAGTTTTACAGTTAGCATTCAGGTCCAATGTATCCTAATTACAACTGTATAAGGCTCTTGATGCAGTAGGTGCCCACAAGGAACCAAGTGGTCATTGCCACGGTGAAAGCAAGCAGACCGATCAGGAATGTTGTGCCACCAAGGAAAATTCCGAGGCAGAGCACCACCGCAAATGGCAGGAATGTCTTCACCATGGACGCAGCGCTCACCCAGCGACCCTGTAAGAACATAGTTGCAGCCAGGCTGACCACATTCCATTTGTCGTGCCCTGCATAAAACAACCTGTTTACATTGTTCGCTACGAATGAGTGGCAATTGCAGGTGAATAGGTTGTAGTCCCTGTGCTGGAACTCCTGTGTGCATTTCTTCAATGCGTCATCCCATGACACTTCTCCTTCAGGTTCAAGAAGCTTATAGCACTGCATATTTACAGAAGATTAGTGTTTGGTGAGTACCAGTACGATTCAACATTCCAATGTTACAAGCAAAGCATGTGTAACTACGAAAGAAGCATTGGAAAGAGCAGATGGTATGAACCTCTTCACCGTTTACTTGAATATACCGAGCAACAGCTCCAAATGCAAAGTTGTCAACTGATACAAAATTTGGACCAGCAAAGTCTAAAATGACACCGTCTTCTCTGCAAATACCAATGTGACCAATGAAGGGCACCAACCAAGAGATTAAGGGTATAGGAGTCCAGACAATACAACACGGGAAGCGAGCTCTTCTTGGATCGATTTGACCAATGTGGCTTTTGTCGGTCTCCATCAGGTAACTTTTACCCAAGTTGTCGACCTAGAGGCTCAAGCAACTGCTGTAGATGAAGATTGCAACCAAATCATCACTCAGAGGAGACTAAAGCAAATACATCTGGCCGTAATACAAGAAAAATCATGTGAAGAAAACAAAAAATGCATCCCAATAATTCCATAGTCACTAGTTAACTTAACTGTAGTTCATCATCAAACTACTTACTCTGTACATACATACACACGTAATACACATCTCAACAAAGTACTACTCCACAAGGTGAAGAGATCCATTTTGACAATTGTCTTAGATCCACTAGCAGATCATATAATGGTAGATAGACTGAATAGGCAGCGATTCTGCTTTGAGGAAATACTCTACTTCCAGCTTATGAAGTGTTATAATGCTGTAACACTATTTGTTTCGCTAAAAGAATAAAGAACCACTGGAATATTATCATCTTTTCACTGGACATTTATGGGAATGTGTTTCCCTCTCAAAGATGAACTGATAACCTAGAATGCATACGAAAATACAGTAGCAACAATGAACAACACAAGATAAAACTGACGAAGCCGCAGTATGCCAGCTTTCTATGTCAATGATAACCACTGGAAATAAGGTCAAAAGGAACAAACACTAGGTCGTTCATGGTCATTAATGTCATTAGGCTACTACAAACTTCAGAAAGTAAGAGTAATGTTAGGCAAATAAAACAGGAACCAATATGGATGGAATGCGCATGTCTCGCAGATAGAGTCTTACATAGTATTTTGGATGTTTTATCTAGATGTAATTTGAGGTTACTAGTCTTGATGTTTTGCTTACACTGTATCCTGGCTTTTTGCCAGTGACCTTGTTAGCTTCAGTCTGTAATTGTGAACTGAAGGTTTCTTTGATGGAAACCAGGAAGGAATATATCCTCCTTTTCAGAAAAAAAAATCCATATTAACCCTTAATGTTAGTTGAAGAACAACTATATTGTTGATAACGTTCTCATTGTTTATATCCTTGTCAACAAAAATATGAGTCAAGCCTTTTCATAAAAAACAAAAACAAAAAAAATATGAGTCAAGCAATGGAATTAATCTTCAAAATAATGTTATTTGGTACAAAAGGTTCACACAAATAATTTCTTGGGAAGCTTGTTTCCTAGATTTATACTCCACTCACATCAGATCTTTTGGAAGTGAGTGAAGCCCAAAATTCACATTCATCTGACAATATTTAACATGATTGGAGGACCAATTTCGGTGGCATTAGGTTCTTCAGACAGTTCTAATCAGTCAGCAACTCAAGATCCCCAAATTACGCATGTTCTCACAAAGACGACTCAATTCCAATCTAGCCAAATTCCATTCTTTTCTTCATTCTTGAACACCAACAAAATATAGTTTACCAATAATCAAGAAAATTTCAGCTAAAATTTTACAATACATTTTGACGGGAGGGATTCAAGGACTACACAAATTACCAACAATTAGACACAAAGAAGAAGGTGATCTGACTATTTTTCAATTGATTTATCTTACCAAAAGGGCTTGTGGAGATCAACTGCTTGCACTTGGCGACATCCAACAGCAAGCAGCAGAAGGCAGTGAGAGAGAAGAGAAGATACAAACACCGGCGATGAGATCGGTAGGAGAACGCCGACTTCGCAAAGAAGAAGGGCTCCGCGGCTCGTGCCTTGAGATTGGTGCCGTGTTACGATTGACTTGGATGGTGCTGACACGTGGCAGGTCGACCTGAAAGTCGACTCAATAAACATGTTCGAGCACGCCGGCCGACGTTTTGTTGAAAACAGGCCCGGTCCCATTTCTATTTGCTTTTCTCCAACTTGTAAGTTTTTTCTTCAATGACTCGACTAGAGAGCATAAACCTATAATTTAACCTTCCACATTATTGACCATTTTTTTCATCGTTCGCTCCTCCTTTTAGTGGTCATCTTTATCCTCTTCACAACCAATAATATTTGTCAACTAATTATTAACATCACAAACAGTATTAACACACAATTCATCGGTCTACAACAGACTCCTCCTTTACCGACCATAAATTATGACTATAAAACACACGTCTATTCCATCATTCTATTGTCTTTTATTTCCTCAATTGATCACTCGTTATTGATCAATCACTATTAGTGAATCTTAAAAAACTTATATCTAACAGTAAAAAGTTTTGATTTAATGTGAGAAAAAAATTTGACGTTAACAAAGTTTGTTTGTGTGAATATTCAAACAAATACAAACTTTCTAGTACAATGCAGACAAAAGATGTTAGCACGTTGCACATGGAGACCCTTGAACGACCAAAAATCTCCACCAAATCTGGTATGCATATGATTAGACAGGTTCAATGTCACATGTGAACATGATCACCCAATATGGTGTCTTTTTTTGTGGGTATATGCATGCACATCACATATACATTTGGTTTAATCTAGGGAAGGTGCCACCTACCTAATTCCATATCATGAGAGATTCAATGAAACTGCAATTATAGGAAAAGTTCCAAAGTCTGAATTGAAAGTTTCAAATGTTTAAATTTCTCCTTTGTTTTGCTTTCGGCAGCTCAATCAACAGGTCAATCAAACAGCTTCCACTCCCCAACAACATCTACTCAAACATCAAAGCAAATTACTGGTGTTAACCTCCAGAGTCACACTCATACAAACCGTCCAATCAAAATTTAACGTTCCGAAACAATCAAAATTTAACGTTCCGAAACAATCAAAATAAAAGATAAAGAAATATATATTTTTTTAATTTTGTATCACACTTTAATCTATATCGTTTGATTTTCATTTGTAATGAAAAAACTCAATTCTACTATAATCTCCTGCTATATTTACTACAACAACTTAGTGGATTCAAATAAACATTGGAAAAAAAAAACGAACACTACAAACAGGGGAACCGACTCTTCTAGAATAATGGTACTGCTACACAAAAGATATTACATGTATTTTTACACATCTAGTTATGCAATAGATCATCCAAATCAAATATTTTAAATATCTCAAAATTAGAAAGCACAAAAAATATTAATATTATGATGGTTGTTGGTTGATTAAAAAATAAATATATACAATATTTATATAGTAGCTTCTTAATTTTAAAGAAACTGGCCGCAATCCCTTACTATTGCGTGGTTAGTTTTACATGATTAAAATTTTATCTATACTTTTATAGAGATATATTTTTTAAAGTTATAATAGAGATAGAGTTTATAGTTGATACAATTTTTCATATAAATTTGTATCATAATAAAGATAGAGTTTGTTCTAGATATAATTTTTCATATGAATTTATATTATAATAAAGATAAAATTAGTTTTAGATATGATTTTTCAACTACTGAATCTATAACATTATTAATATAATGAATGAAATATATTTTTTTCTGTGAGAATTTTTTAATAATTTTTTTCAAGAATTAATGTAGAAATTTTAAGTATTTTTATGTAAAATCAAAATTAATATAGTTTTTTAATACCACTAAAATTTATTATATAATAATAAATAGATTTCATCATCTCAAAATTGGAATGTCCAGACGGCGACGTGGCACCACCGCATTTACGACGCAGAGCAAAAGAAATTTTCCCGTGTTTCATGGAGTCCACGCGCTCTTGCAAAAACTTTTTAAACACCCCACATAACTTGGAAATCACAACCGGCGCCACCCAAAAAAAAAACACTAAAAAAAACCCTTAAAAAACACCACCACCTCTCCTCCCACAAATAAATACCCTTCCCCTTCCCTAAACCACCAGGAGCCATCTCTCCCTCTCCACTCCTCCCCTTTCATGGCCTCCCTCTCTCCTTGGGACGTCTTTTAAGTCACAAGAACCCTAAGGCTCCTCCTCCTCTCTCTCCTCCCGTTGATTCAGTACTACTTGAGTCGAGTAGCTTTCTTGGATCAATCAATCAGGGAGCAGGGAGAGATGGGGAAGTACGTGGAGTTGCTGGACATGGGGGTGCGGATCGCCGCGCGGTTCCACTCCCACTGCCCCCACACCGCGCGCATGTACTACAAGCCTCCGTCTACCACCACCGCTTCCGCCGCCGCCGCCGGCGACGACGACGGCGGCAATGGGAGCTGGGCTTCTTCGCGGGGAGCCGCAGGGGCCAAGAACGGGAAGTGGGTCGACACCGCAGAGGTCATTCTTTACTCCGGCCTTTAGAGAAGAGGGGAGAAGATTTAGATTTGTTTCAAGAAAAAAAAAAAAGAAAGGAGAATGCAGTGCAAACTGTTCTCTCTTTTTTTTCTTTTATTTTGAGGCGATGTGAGATTATTCTCTGTTTTTTTCTCGATGAGAGTTGAAGCTTTGATTATTTGATATAAATCATGTTCTTTTGATGGGAACAGTTCTTAATTATTATTATTATTATTTTGTTTCCGTGAGTAATTTGTGGAAGAGAAGAATCAAAAGATGTGACATTAACATCTAAAGCAATGTGTGTGCCATGGATTGGTGAGTTAACCCTTTCTTGAGAAAGGAAAGAAATCTAGATAAAGCAAAGTCATATCAAGGACTTATGTTTGGCGAATTTCGGTCCAAAAAATCGTGGAAAGATAATTGTCTCGTGTGAACAGGCTGTTTCACGAGATTTTTGCCGTAAATATTATTTACTCTGCAAAGGAGACAAAAATCTACGGACGGCTATGATTTATTGTTGTTCTGAGATGGTTGGGCCAACTTGTTTATGGGAGCTAAAGTATGGATTATGCACCCAAGAACGGGCTCGATGCAGAATCCAATCCAATTTTTAGTAAGGTCGAGATTAATCACTAAAATCTTTATATTTTCATAGAGGGGTGGTGTGTGAGTTGTTGCATCCTCTTGTTGAAACATATACATTTGCCTCTCAAAGAATTGAGAGTTCAAATGTTCTGTTCTGTTCGTGCCATTTGAAGTAACAACTGAGGATACATAGTATTAGCACATGCCATGCCTTGCAGGTAATCCAAGTAACATTGCCAACTAAACGTGAGACGTTGCCGTGGCATATCCCCTATTTTTGTTCTGTTCCGTTCGGCTCCTTGCTTACAATTTGAGCCGTCAAAATTGGGAAGGAACAGTGAGATAAAGGAAGACTGCAATCCAAAGCCATGATTTAGCCTTTTTTTTTTTTTTTTACTTTTTTATATTTATCTCTTTTCCTTTCTTTCTGTTTCAGACTTCCGACTTTGTATTTGCGGTCCTGGGCGGCGGTCTTCCCAACACCTTTTTCACCGCCTTGTTACCTGACAAAACACAATCTCGTTTGGCATCGACCGTTCTGGGTAACCAAAAAAATAATCGATCTTGTAATATCCCTCTTATGTTTGGATTAATATTTTTATATCGATCTGGTAATAAATGAGTGAGGGTGCTCGTGAGATCCTCAACAATTTTTTTTTCGTAAATATTACTCACTGTTGCGTTCACTAAAATATGTTGGTGGTCACTATATATTCACCGTGCACTATTTGTACAAAACTTCTAACCTTTCTATAGTAAGGAGGACAGAGAAGTCAATTTAACCAGATGCAATTAATTTCTTCCCTATATCTAGTCAATTTGCTTCACCTACCCAACATCTCTGATAGAACTACACACTGGTCGGGGTGCCCTGCATGCCTAGGCCTATGCTGTTGAGATGCAAACAAGGAGATTTAGGACAAGCTTATAGGGAAATTCAAGCTTTCTACCGGTCCATGACCACTTAATAATATCCTTCGGAGAATGATTAATGTATATTAAAAAAAATTAGATGAATTAAGATACATTAAAGATTATTTATGTGTAATAAAGATAAATTAATAACTCTAATTATATTTTTTTAAACTTATGTCCTCATTTGTCTGTATATTCAACCAAACCTTAACTCAGTATAACCCATATTTCCATCCAAACAATCTTTACTTACATCAATGTTTTTTTTGTCCTAACAAAACATATCCATCATATCAAGCAATCAATCACTCCCTGAAAAAACAATTGAATCCATGAAGACAAATCAAGTGGATTTTTTTCTGGCGATTTTTTTAATTATGGGTTCGACTATTTCAAATCATCTACTTGTTTATGGTCACGCAACATTTGGAGGTACCGAGTCAGGTAGGAAACTTACCTTGTAATAATAGATCCTTTGATTTTTGTTGCATTGAGAGTGCGGGTGGTTGACGCGGTGGCTGCCGACGACGCGTCCAAATTGTGACGCGCAAAAGCAATTGCTAGTGAGCGGTGACTCTTATTTATTTATTTATTTATTTATTTTTCGCCGCTTATAGGCAGATGCATTCATACCAACAATTAGTTCACCGAACTGCCCGTAACTTAGTACTCCAAGTTACACAATATTAGTCACATGATTAGAATTAAAGCTACCTTTCTTTTGCTAAGTCATTGTGTCCAGATCAATTGGACTGGAATGTAGAAACAGCATATCACAAAACACACGCAATTCTTGGTTTCATATATTTTTCAAAAACCACAAAATCTCAGCTGCACTTCTAATTTTGAAACTTTGCCCCTCCCAATTTTCTTTAAAAAATAACAACTAACATGAAACCAACATGAACCAGTTCATGAGTATATCCTGAAAGTACTTGGGGATCTTTGAGCTGGCATTACAACAGCACTTAGACAAATTGTTTGACTGTCATCGATGCATATTACTGGAAGGAACAATGCTTCACGTACTAACAAAAATTCATAAAAAATCTTTACAAAATATGAATAAGGATGCAGATCAAGAGTATGTATGCGAGGAGTAATTGAGGGCGGGCGTGGAATAATTTTTGTAAAGATTTTGTAACAAATTTTTAGCCCATAAGAGTCCTTTTTGTATTTGAAGTGAGACCAATCTAAAATGAAGAATGGCTTGCTGGTTGAGGTATAGCTTAATGCTAGCTGTTTATGCTTCAAAAAGATTCTCAAAAGATTGAATAATCCTCAAACAATTTTCCACCAATAACTCTAGTTAGGTTAAAGATTCTAAAGCTATTGCTTATTGGCCAAACACAAACTCCAATTTCCAACTACAGGCAGGCTTAGCTGCAGATGTACGCAGCAAGCAGGAAAAAAGAAAATGAGAAAAAAGTCTGTTGAGTGCCTTCTAGAGCTTGAAAACGATCAAATAGGCATTGTTCGGAAATTAAAGTTTAGTCAAAGAGAACAAAAAGTAAGAGAATCTCCAACTTTTAATAGCAACCTATTATAATTGCAGTCTTGCAGATGCCTTTGCTTTGGCCAAGAGGCTACAAAACTTAAATAATGTACTAACAAATAATAATTTGGCCATTATATAATCAACCATAGTACACAATACAACAGACCAAAATATCGATATTGAATTCAATCTGATACTACTCATTGGTAGGCAGCATGCTGCAAAAGTACAGCCTCCTACGTCAAGATGCCTATGATCTCATTGACAACATGTAGAATGAATAAACTAGATTTGATTGCTCTGCTGAAACAAGGGGGTGGTCAATGGAGGAAAGAAAGATTGATATACATACATAGAATACAGAAGAGCCATACCAAGGTTTGACCAAGAAATGTACCAGTTTAGGATGTCAAACTACGCAGGCAATGATACGTTGTTTGATATGGCATTTGTGATGTCAATATCCATTGTTTCCGCTCCAAGATGTGCTATGCTTCAATTTCTTAAGTTCCTCGAGCTGCAAAAAAGGAATGCAGGATTTAAAGAGACAAAAACACTGCATTCAAGACAATTCAAGACATGACACAATTAATTATATCGCATGTTTTCTTTCTTTATCTGTAGTTTGCTCTAATTCATGGATGGCACACTTGAAGCTTTATATATTTAACAAGTAAATCATGTCACAGTAAAAAAAAAGTTACTTGGGTAACCAATTTTAACGTGACAAACTGAGCCTAGGTGAACTTCTGCAGGCAAATAGAAAACTAGAGGACTAGAAATCTAGAGGAATAACAGCCGTGATGGATGCTGGGTACCACACTTTTCCTGCAGGCTATTAGAGAACTAGAGGAAACAAGGCACTATGACAACATCCGGATGATAGCTGAATCAGGTAGAGAAATAAGAGGACTCCAGCACATAATCTTGCTAGCCCAGGATATTTCTCAAGCAATACGATCAGGATTCTTATATTTGTATTGTTAAGTATAGTATGTATATGTATTTGACTTATATTGGACTTGAACTCATGTGTCTCTACGTATATTGGACTTGAACTCATGTGTCTCTACGTATATTGGACTTGAACTCATGTGTCTCTACGTATTAGATTTGGACTCACTTAGTTTTGTACATATTTAGGTTATATCTACATATATTAGGTTTTAGACTCTAATATGATTTGTGATTTGTGGTTTTAATCTAACATGTTATCGGAACCATGAGATCCTAAACCCTAGCCCATACCTCCCGTCGCTGCATGTCGGCCTCAACATCTTCTCCGACTGCTCTGTGATGTCAAGCTGAACGGCACCAGTAACTACAAGAAGTGGTCTCTCCTTATGTTCTCTTTCCTCGATGGATTTGGCCTACTGGGGCATGTGGACGACAGGCTGCCGAAACTAATGACAAGTGACCCTACTTTGCCTACTTGGCTGTGAGACAAAACCAGGGTGAAGTATGTCATTTTGCAGAGTACTTTGTCAGCCATCCGGTTGTCTCTCCTCTTGC
Organism: Pharus latifolius; assembly: GCA_019359835.1. Classification (NCBI taxonomy): domain Eukaryota; kingdom Viridiplantae; phylum Streptophyta; class Magnoliopsida; order Poales; family Poaceae; genus Pharus; species Pharus latifolius. The sequence goes on along the minus strand of CM033321.1, from coordinate 91,041,398 downwards.
TCAACCTGCAAGGACATTTGGGATTTCCTTATATCTCGCTACCAGCAAGCGAGTCATGCCCTTCGTCCCTTTGGCAGCAGCTCTCTACCTCCCAACAGGGAGAGTTGACTGTTGATGAGTTATACAACTAGCTCTACGCTATTTGGCGTCAGTTGGACTTTATAGCGACCACAGATGTAGGGCCTCTCACTCTCCAAGAGCAGGAGCAGGAGCGTGTTTTCCACTTCATGATGCACCTTCGTTCAGAGTTTGAGATGGTCCAATCTCAGCTTCTGAACCGTGAGACCCTCTGCACTCTAGAGCAGATCGTGAAGACCATTGTTGCTGAGGAGACTCAATTGCGTTTTCTTCAACACCTCAATTTTCACAATCTTACTCCCCTATAGTGTTGGCTACCTCAACACCTAGTTTGGCTATTAAACGCACTAGTGCGCAGATCCCTGTCGTCTGCTCCCATTGCAAGTAGACTGGTCATACTGCTCAACGTTGTTTCAGCTTTCATCCAGAGCTGAAGGCACAGTTTGAGCGTGACCGGGCTGCTCGCCGTGGACGTTTTACTGTAGTTGTGCCTCCTGGCTTATCTGTGGATTAGCCAGCACCTTTCACTGAGTCATAGTTGCAACAGCTTCACACCCTTCTTCAGCATCAGGCCGCTGCACCATCCTCGTAGTCTTCTGCTGGGGCTGTTGTTCTATCAACACCACCACCTCGGTCAGGCACAACTCATCTTTAGGTTTTGGATTCTGGGACCTTTTCTCATATGACATCTGATCGTTCATCATTACGGTCATGTCGACTTTCGGAGGAGTGTCTCTTTGTTCAGACTGTTGATGGCACTTCTTTACCGATGACACATTAGGGCACCCTTTCTAACACCCAGCTTACTGTTCCTGATGTCTCTTGTGTATCACAGTTTAAGATGTGTTTTATGTCTGTCTCTAAGCTTGCCAGGTTTAATTGTTTTATCGGGTTTGATTACTCTTTTTGCTATGTGCAGGATTGTCGGATGAGAGCTCTCATTGGACGTAGCTGACTTCACAATAGCTCGGAGAATCTCTACCGACTTGATTATTTTCATCTTCCGGTATCACCTCCTATCACTGCTACTTCGGTCATCACTTCTTCAGCTTTAGCGTCCATTCCTGCGTCCCTTGTCAGCTTCCACCAGTGACATCACTATTTGGGTCACCTTTACAGCCCTTGCTTATCTAGTCTAGTACGTCAGGGTGTTTTAGGTCTTGTCACTTTTAGAAGTCATATATCTTATTCAGGTTGTAAGTTTGGCAAGCAGCTACAACGCTCATATCCTACTAGTTCTTCTAGATCTAGTCATGCTTTTCAGTTTATACATTCTGATGTAGGGGAGTCCAGCTCCTTTTGTTTCAAAAGGTGGACACAAATATTATGTGATCTTTATTGATGATACCTTTCGATATACTTGAATCTATTTCATGAAACACCGTGGTTAGTTGCTATCTATTTACAAGTCTTTTATTCGCATAATTCAGACTTTTCACTCTAATGAATACTTGACGACAGCCTTTCACCAATTTCTTTCTGATGAAGGGACCCTTCCTCAGTTATGTTGCCCGAGCACTTATGCTCAAAACGGTGTTGCTGAACGCAAACACGTTACATTATTGAGACTGCTCGCACTCTTATACTTGTCTTGTTTGTTCCTCACTCTTTCTGGGATGAGGCTGTTTCCACGGCTGTGTATCTTATTAATATATAGCCATCTGCTAGTCTCGATAGCAGGATTTGTTCTCAAACTTTGTTCTCTACTCCTCCGACATATGCTCATCTTCGAGTTTTCATATGTGCGTGTTATGTCCTTTTTGCTCCTCGTGAGTGTACCAAGTTGACCGCTCAATCAGTTGAGTGTTTTTCTTGGTTATAGTTTTGAGTATAAGGGTTATTGTTGTTACAATCCCTCTGCTCGGCGTCTTCATTTCTCTCGGGACGTCACCTTCGATGAGAGTTGTCCTTTCTTCTATTCCTCTCATACTCACTCATCTGTTCCCACAGAGTCCATCAGTTTCCTCTCTTTACCCTCCTATCATGTGGTTTTCTTTTCCAATTCTTCAGCTTTCGCTTCTCAATCTGATTCTATCCCTACACTTGTCCCACCGTCATCTATAGTACAGTCTTCATCTTCACCTTCAGTTTTCCCTCCCACTACTGTGTTTCTCCCTATCCTTTTCATTCTTCTAAGTCTCCGCCTTCATCTAATTTGGAGGTGCATCCCATCCCTCCTCTTCAGATCATGCTACTCGTGATTTGTTCATTTCTTATGAAGCCCCTACTGATGATCTGCAGTATCGTCATCACCCAAGTATGCACTTCGAGATCGCAGTACTATTCTACCTCCTGCCCGTTATGATATGCTTGTCGGTACTTTGGTTTAGGAGCCTCACAGTTATCAGGATGCGGTGACCATCCCTGAGTGCTAGCTAGCTATGACAGAGGAGCTCTCTGCATTGGAGCGCACATGGACATGAGATGTTCCTTTACCCACCGATGTGGTGCCTATTACTTGTAAGTGGGTATTCAAAATTAAGACGAGGTCAGATGGTTCTATTGAAAGCTATAAGATGTGTCTTGTTGCTCAAGAGTTTCAGCAACAATACGACAGAGACTATGAAAAGATTTTTGCTCCCGTTGCTCAGATGAAGACAGTGCGTACTCTTGTAGTTGTTGCTGCTACTCGTCAGTGGACTATCTCTCAGATGGATATGAAGAATGTTTTTCTTTATAGTGATCTTCAGGAGGTCCACATGCATCCGCCGCCTGATTAGTCTGCACTTGCTGGTCATATTCGTTGTGCTTTATATGATCTTAAACAAGCGTATCGTGCTTGGTTTACCCGCTTCAGCTCAATGCTCCTTGCTTCTGATTTTGTTGCTAGTGATCATGACCCAACTCTATTTGTTCGCACTTTTGATCGAGCTTGGACACTTATATTACTTTATGTTGATGATATGTTGATTATGAGGATAATGGGCAGTATGTTGCCTTTGTTAAGGAGCATCTCAGCGAGCAATTCCTGATGTCTGATTTGGATCCTTGAGCTACTTTCTGCGTATTCAGGTTCTCTCTAATGCAAATGGTTACTACCTGTCTCAGGAGCGGTATGTTCATGATCTGCTTGATCGTTCTGGTCTCACTGATACTCAGATAGCTGCTACTCCTATGGAGTTGCATCTACAGTTGCGACCCACAGATGGCACTCCTCTTGAAGATCCCTCCAAGTATCATTAAATTGTTAGTAGCCTGGTTTACTTGACAGTCGCTAGACCGGATATTTTTCATGCTATCAGTATACTCAATCAATTTGCTAGTACTCCCACCTTTGTACATTATAATCACTTTCTTCGAGTACTTCGCTATCTATGGGGTACTTCTTTCCGCCGTCTATTCTACGCACGAACTAGTTAGTTTCAACTCCATACTTACTTTGACTCTACTTAAGCGGGTGATGCTACTGATCGGCGTTCTATCACTGGATATTACATATTTCTTGGCACTTCTCTTTTTGCTTGGAAGTCCAAGAAACAAACAGCTGTTTCTTGTTCTAGTGAAAAGGATGAGCTTTGAGTTTTGGTTACAACTAAAGTTGAGATTTGCAATTTGTGGTTTTAATCTAACATGTACCAAAGGTATCTTGGTTGCAATTTGCAAATGAAATGACATGTTTATCTCTGGTGATAAGCTCAGCGACAAAGTATTCCTTTAGTTGAAGTACTAGGAACCCATGCATCTGCATGGCATGCCTTCATTATATCAACATGTGCAAATTCCAACTTCACATAAAATTGAATAAGTTCACAAAAATAGCAAAATTTCAATGTAGCAACCCAAAGCACTTATTAAATGCATGGAGCTCCATCGAGGGCTATGCCATTCAGAATAGAGTGCAAATGTAAATTTGGGTTTTGGAATTTCAGTACAGTTACCAACATTACTAGGCCTTATAATCCTATGGTAATACACAGGTTTGAATAACACAGGTGATTATCAAAACTTACCTGTCTGCATGTCTCTCTATGAGTCTCTAAAAGCTCATCATACTTCAACTGCAAATCCAGTTTTTCAGCTTTTAGCTTTTCATAATCAGAAATTGATGGGCCCCCCAGTTTCTGCTGAACAAACCTGAGATATACCAGCACATTTAATTTGCTGCATGAAACCATATCCAAATACTTGCAAATTGAAGAGAGATCGAGGATCATGGAAGAAAGCTTTCCATTTCTTGAGTAACTATGGCAAAACAAATTCTTTTTCAACTGATCAAGGAGTACACATGATAAAAAGCCAATTCAACTCACTCAACTGCAGATGAAGGCTTGTCGTTCTCCTCATACAATGCCACAAGAACTGGGAAGCAATGAGAAACCAGTATAACTACCCAGCTGCAGCGGCTATTTACATACAAGTACACAAGGAAGGAAACTGCAAACCTTTCGTGAGCGTATCAAGCACCCCGCTTGACTCAAGATACTTCCTGAAAGCCTCTTTCTTCGCTTCTCTTTCCTACAAAGACCATCTCATTGTATTATTACTGGCATCTTGAGAGGGAAAAGTACATGCATTTGTCTATTACCATGGAAACAACTATCTATATTTAAGATGCCTCCCAAAAAACTTGCAAGCAAAATCATCTTAGGTTATATTAAACACATAACTGTTAACTAAGTATCAGGTGTTCTCTTCAGGTTGATGCTTCGCAGCGAGAATAAGAGACTTGTGCATGGAAGCCAAGATTAAGCTCAAAGTAAAGCTAAGTCAAATCAAAATTTTCATGACACAATCCAAATATCCTGCTGAATCTCCCCACATGGAACATTTCACAAGTGTTGACAAGCTACCAGATGCATTGCATCCTTCAATTATGGATGCAACCTCCTAACTGATGAACATTAACCAGTGCCTGGTACAAGCTACGGTCTACAGACACTCCAGACAGGAACATTAATACTGCCTCTTTCATATCACCACCATTAGTATGCTTACAGCACTATGTAGTAGGTACTCCGATCCAATGATATGAGCAAAACTAGAAAAAAAATTTCACATTGCAAAAAGATTTGCAATTTTTTTGTACTTGTCCAAGAACACAGAAATGCAGGGAGCAAAAAAGGTGACAGAAATCAAGAAGAGGGTACCATCTTGTGAGCAGATCCGGGAGAAATTTGAGCAAAACTTTGCAGCAAATTTGAGCTGGGGAAAACGGTGGAATTGTCGGCTGGATCCACCGCTTTCGATGAAGACTCCAGTGGAAAATTTTGGGTCGGTGCTAACTGCTAAGGCCACAGCAAATTGAGCGAGTCCTGGATGGACCAGCTAGCTAGTTGTGTTTGGTAATGGAGCTACGTTTTGTTTGCATAAAGCTGTTCTACGGTGGACCAGCGATTTGCTGGCTTGGACGCAGATTGGAAGCGCGGAGCAGTCGGTGTTTGGGTTTACGTTCGATTAAAAATTGACGTCTAGGATTCACCTTAAACGAGAAATGGAAATTTTTGAAAAAAAATTGATTGGCAGGTCTCAATCTCAAAATCTCCTATTGGATTTTATGAACCGGCAGACTCATAAATAAATAAATAAAATTATTACACAAAGACAACTAATCTATCCGTATTTTAATATTTTCATTTTTTATCTAATATTTTACATAAGAACGAGAATTTTTATGTGTGAATGATATTGTTTATTTGGAATTTTTGATGAAATGCTCGTGACTTCTCTCTTGTTTGGATGACGTGTGTCAACTCGATCAAATTAAATACTTCAAGAACACCACACGGTCTCACTCTGTCATTTCTTCTGACTAGATCCGACAAATATGGTGTTATATTCTTTAAAAAAGTAGTTACACATGAAAAATGAAGAAACGACAATACCTTACCCAATGAGGAGCAATCTCCATCAAACAAAACAATGAATTAATACAACCAATTATACCATAACAACACAATCACCATCCCCAAATACATGGACATGAACATGACAAACTCACAAACCCCCGTATATTCTGTATATATACACATAATAACACACATACATTAATGCCAACTCAACGTCCAATATTGGGAGGACACTGGCCGCCGGTATTATTCCCGTAGGTGCAACCCGACGCCTGGGATGAACCGTCAACCGTCATCGCACGACGGCGCACCGCCGAGCCCTCTTTGCTCACCACCGGCCTCGCCGCCGCGCCGCCGTAGGAGCTAACGAGGAGAAGAAGCACAAGAACTGCTGCTACAAATCTCATGGTGCCTTTGCGAATGGAACAAATAATATGACACAAGTTTGCAATTAATGTAGGCCTATACATTCATGCGTTTATGTGTATATATACATCTAGATAAGCATATGAGATGAGAGAGACGTTTTGCACTGGAATTTTGACTTGGAATTTGGAAATGTTTGCTGCTTTTGGAGAACAGAAAATTGGCATTGCATCCACAGTCTGTGACCATGTCCAGTTTCAGTTCATTGCAGCATTGCTTTTTTTTTTTTGAATTTATTTTTCAGGGGAAGAAACAAGGAAATCATATTGTTGAGTTGAACAATAGGAATGGATTATTAGTTATGCGCATGTTTCACTTGATTGCTGGGACTTTGAGAGTGCTGCAAGCACTTCCACATTCGGAAGATTCCTTGTTTGTGGCGCGTGGCAGCTATGCATTAAAAGAAATAATTTCGGTTAAAACCGTACTCACCAAATCTTGAGGTTTCTGATATATCATACCGAATATTTTTATGAGAACTATTTTTATGGATTCTCAAGATTAATGGGATTGTTCTATCATATTGAAGATTTCGATCGAACATTTCTGTATTAGGTCGAGGATCATTCCCACTGATTTTTTTTTAGGCTTTTCTAGCGCTAAACTAGGACTTAGTTAAGCCATCTGATAGACGTGGCCACTGATTAGTCAGGTTCTATCATGACATTGGCCTAACATAATACACTTTCGGCCCGAGTTGGTCATATGAATGAACAAATTGAGCAAAGTTGGCGCCTGAACTAGCACGCAAGTCCGCACGTGGATGTGCACGCGCAGCCAAAATCATAGTAAAAACCACTTTGGGAGGGCTTATCTTCCGAAAGCTTATCTTAGAAGGCATATTAACTGCACTCGGTTTGAAAAAATGTAAATTTCTGATAATTTTAAACTGAAATTAAAACTCTCTCTCGAACAAGACCTAAGTAATGAGAAGGGAGAAAAGAGAAAACCCAAAATCCTGTGCGGTGTTGCTGAACATGAGCCATGCTATTGTTACTAAAATGTTCTATGTAATTTCTGATGGGGTATAAGATAAATGGTGCAAGCTATATTTGGTTTAAATTATACGGTATAAGATCAATGATGGGTATTACTAATTTGTCATGTTTCTTGTGCACTATATTTGTTAATATATGCAACTACTTGCAATCTTGCATCAAAACATACAACGATCCCTTGTGACATTCGCAACACATATGCTGATATAATGTTGTAACAAACATGAAACATGCTTAAGGCACAACAAACAACCCCCACCCCCCACCCCCCCAACACACACACACCACCACCACCACCACCACCATCCCTCTTCTCTCTCTCTCTCTCTCTCTCTCTCTCTCACACACACACACACACAAAGGAAAAGTAACAGGTATAAAAACCAAACAAGGTAATACACAGAAGTGGTGCAAATAAAAAGGAAGCTGTAAAATGTATATGTACTGGTCAATTCACAGGCACTTCAATGTACAACACCTCACTCAAAAAACTCACTGCAGTTCCAAATGCATGGCAGCAACCATGTGAAACAAGCTAGTGTAGTCAGCTCGTCATCACATTACATCCTGCCACATGAAAGTTCTCAATTAGCTCAAATTAATGAAAAAATTATTAATAAATCAAACTGAAATATACTATTTGAAGAGTATATAGTGATTTTCAGAAATTGTATTAGACTTTACCTACAAACAATTTTGTGCCTAAACCTTGAAATGATTGTCGTTAAGTGTCTGATTAAAAGCTTAACTACAGTTTTGAATAGAAATGGAAAATGCGATCACACACTGAGCATTACCTCTGATATAAGAACGACCACTGAAGCTTAAGCTAGTCATATTCCTTCCATGTGATTCCCATCTTTCGGAGCTTTTGCAGGTCGTAAGCTATGTCATGGATGAATTCTGTGCCTTCTTTCCCATTTTTCAGTGAGTTTATGCTGTGCTCGAGGAAACTATGGTCTGCTTCCAGTGCTTTCAACCTTCCACTGAGTTCAGAAATTTCATCTTGAAAAGAAGCCAAGTCATTCTCACTAATCATAGCACAGTACTGGCCCTTAGGATCATCTTTGCTGCATGCTGAGTTCTTGATCCCTATGGATAAGTACTTGAAGTTGTTGGCACCTCTTACACATTTCTCAGGTACTAAGTTTTCCACTTCCCCGTCTTCATCAGCATCAACATACGCATCCTCACTATTTCTGTTGCTAAGCGCATCTTCTTCATTATTAAGATTTGAAGGTTCAATGAATTTGCTATTGTTTGAGAACTGGTGAAGCTTCCTCTTCAGTTTCCTCAAGCATTTGGAAATATACACCATCTCGTCCTCAAAACCTGAAAGTGATTCAGTTGTTCTTAAGATGTTAGGCCCGCATTCTTCTGAACTTGAAAGGTGCATTTGATCACGTATTTCATGAGTGAGCAATGCATCTTTTAATTTTGATTTATAGCTATCGATATCAGCTTCAAGTTTTTGCACTAAATTGGTTGTCTTCTGAAGGTCGTCGCGGTCATACTCGCTTTGCTCCTCCATCATTCTTTGGTATTGTGAAGCTTCCATCTGCATTGCAGCCTTCTCTTCCTGTAATCTCGTAATCATGGCCATAGCTTGGTTTGCCGCAACAGCTGCAGCATTTCTTTCTTCTTCCAGCTCCTTCCAAAGAAGGCTTATGGACTTACGGTCCAACTCAACTTGCCGCTTCAATTGATCAATTGTATTCTCCCCTTCAACTTCACTTGCCATGCTTTCAGAGAGACCCGAACAATTTCTCTCAAGGGATATTGTTCTAGAGATGTGGTGCAGTATGGCTTGTTCACCCCGTTCCTGTACACTAGGACTTGCAACGAAGTCATTCCAAGAATCAGGTACCTGAGAAGCAGATGTTTGTGACAATAGTAACTTCAAATCATCATGAACTCTATAAGAATCCTTCCGAGTGATTGTATTGGTAAATTGAGGTTTCATTTCACTTGTCTTAGTATTGGTTTCAGTTGACTCAGCAACTATGGATAACTCATTGGTGCCACTAGGAGCATCATGCCAAACATTGTCTTCCAGTTTATCCACTGAAAAAGATAGAATTGTTGGTATAATATGTAAATAAAAGAAATACAGATAAAATGAGAGTGTATAATTTGGAAAATATGATGCACCTCTTGTGCATGAATCTTCAGTAACTTGTTGGGCATCTTTGCTGGAAAGGCCAGGTGACCGAAGATTTGCTTTGCCATCAGCTTGGAGGTCGCACGAGTCTCCTGAAGTTTGAGATAACATATTGTCGGAACCGCCATGTTGGACTGTTATACCAGGAATCGAGTCAGAGTGATAAGCTACTTTCTCCTGTGCATTGTTGTCCGGAGGAATGTTGTCAGCAGGCTTTGTTTGTGAACCTCCAGAGGAATCTTGCTTCAAATCATCAGTGGCATCCACCAGCAAACTTCTAACATTGCCACCAGGCTTTGGGGCCTCCGATTCAGAGTCAGAGGTCTTGAGCTCACTGTACTCAACATAATTTAACTTATCAATACCATGATTTCTTGAATCATCCCCACCGATCTCCTCGACGTACATGCCACTGGCTTTGCTCTGAAGGGACACAAAAGCACGGGACTTTGTTTTTGTCAGACTGGAACAACATGAGCAGAAAGTATCCTCCTTCAAGCCTGGTGCTTCAGCTGCATAGCTCCAACTTAAGTCATGCCAGCGGCCATCACTGTCAACTCTGACGCTGAGTTTCCCAACCAATGACTGGTATGTCTGAAGGTTCGACTTCTTCTCGGTAGCAAACGAAAGTAGGCAAGCCTCGCACATACTGTGGACATCTGCGAGCTTTCGGTGAATGTGGCAGAATGCCCATGATGAGGCTTCTGCCTTGTGACCATTGCACAGCAGGTCTCGGTAAAAGCCCGGTTGCGCCTTACCCAAGACATGGTCGAGCCTCGTGCACATCAGACATGGGGGTTGCAGCTTGCAAAGGCGTGCGAATGTCGTTACAAGATAGGACAGTAGTCCCTCAAGCAGCAACAGAAGCATCAAGACCCATTCAAGAATTGCTGAAGACAGTAGAGCTGAGAAGTGCTGAGAGTTCCTGATTTTACCAGTTTGTGTTTTTGGAGTCATCGGTATTACCGGTATGTGTTGTAAGATCTGAGAATGTCATCAAAGGTATAACCAAGCTGTAAATTAAGCTGAAATAGCAAGTGTGGTACATAGATGCTCATCATATATTGTCTCAGATGAAATGGAAGCGAACATCTATTACTTGCAGGAAACACAGAAAGAAAAAGGATATAATTCTCCATAACTATGACAAAATGATATAAGAATGTGTTTTCTCAAATAAACCGATACTCTAGATCTGTGATCTTGTAAAGATTACTCAAAAAAGATAGTATGAAGCTTAGTTAAACTAGCAAACTAGAAGCTGCATTACTACTAAAAGATTCCTAATCAGGTTAAAGATGAACAAATCCCACTGAAATTTCCATTTTTTTCTGTCAGAGTTAGGGTTGAGGGTTTTAGAGTTGAGATTTGAGGCTCCATCAATACTAAAATGAGTTCCTAACTAGATAAGAAGAAAGTGAAGAACTTTCACCCCCATTAATCAGCTCAAATATAAAAGATTAGCCCAGATTAAGTCAAAACATGAGATTTCTACAACATTTTACAATTGAAAAGATTAAGGCCAATTCAAATAATCAAACATCAGAAAAATCAAGCGATTTACCTGCAACCACAAAATTAACACCACAAACTCAAATGAACCATTCTATACAAGGTTACAAGAATGAGCTATCATTTAGTTGCATCAAGAAATGTCCAAGAAGAATCAATAACAATAATCTTTCTCAAATAACCAATAACATCAAGTATTAAAGAGATGAAAGAAAAGAAAAGGCCAAGAACACCTTCATGCCATTTTTGACGTGATCCAGGATTGGTTTGTCTTCTTAGGAGAAGGACGAGGAGGAGGAAAGACTCAGATTTCCCCTTCTTGAAGCCAACTACCAGAGACCAATAAAGCAATTTTTTCAAAAAAAAAAAAAAAAAAAAAAAAAAGAGAGAAGAAGAAGTAAGATGTAAAGTAGATCAAGAACTGGAGATTATCTTTTGAAATCTGTCATAACCGAACGGAGGGGTGTAGAAGAGTAAGAAGAAGAAACAGGTTCCTCAAATTTAAATATATCTTATATAATTTAATTTTTTTTCTTGTATCTTTCTTTTTTTTTAGTTTTAGACGGGGTCACCGGATCGAAAAGTCAGTTTACCTACAATTAGTTGATATTTTTACTCATTATTGTCCTCTTTTTCTATTGTAATCATGAAATATATCGGTACATTGGAAGAATTGACAAGTAAAACTTTAATAACCATGATCTCTTCTTCTTAGAGAATGATCAGATGTTTTTTAATAATAATTTGATTGCATAATAGTTAAGTAATTTTGTTTCAGATTGGACAGTTAAGTATTTATTAGTAGTTAGTAAGAGAGAGCTTGAAGACAGTTGAAGTGGAAATGTCGTGCGCGCCTTCTCGGACCCAATAAACTGAGGACGTGATGAGTACTACCTTTATTATTTTGAAGTTGATGCATAGCCTATATTAGTTTACTGTTGGTCTAGTTTAAATTAAATTTATTAGTCAGTTTAAATGTATAATCTTAATAAGTTAATTGGAAGGAATTTAAGTTTATATTGTGACTTCTAGTTCAAAAGAAATTTTAGTTTAAAGGATAAATCTAAAATTTAAATTTTCTGTTTGGCATAGTTTAAGTTTGTATTAAAAACTAAAGCTTTGATAAGTGAGGTCAAATGGGTCTTAATATTATAGTTAACTTCAGAATGTCAGGGCAAAATTAAGAAAGTTTAAGTCATAAGCTATTATCCACCAGTGTAAGGCTGTTGCTTTGGGAGCACAAATGACGGATCCTTCCAATAATGTTAGCCGTTGATTCGAACAAGCATCGATTGGTGATTTGTCCAAAGATTTTCTACAAGTCTCAAGATGGTGGGGGATCGTTAATCCCCCGTGCCTCCCATGAGCAACCAAGATAATTGCCGTGTAATTATATAATCCATGTGTTCGTTCTTGATGGTTTCTTAGAAAGCCAAATGATAATACTAGTGTTGTTTATTCTTCTCTTATAAGCAAGCCATTTTGCCACGCTAGTGTCTGTTGATGATCTTACCGTTTGTCGAAAGGAATACCATGTGAATTCAGCAAAATTAAGCCCTTCGGTAAAATCACCAAAAGAAATTTGAAAGAAGGCAGCATCTCGAGATTGAAACAAGCAAGAGGTACCGTAGTATGCATTGCACAAACAATTTGTATCAACATGAACATAACAAACACTCATAAGATTACACGCAATGTTTAAATAATTGGTTCCAAAACTGAAATCCAAAAGGACCACCTGTGACAAGAAAGAGGGATCAGCATTCAAGAGTCACTGAGATCATATAAGGAAATCAAAGAACTTGTGACATAAGAAACATGAACACAGCATGTACTCTTGAACATAGCTTAACGAGAAGCTTGGTTGGAGATAATAAGTTATGGCTTACATACAATAACCAGACCTGCAATGCCAGACAAACATCAAGCAGAACGATGCCACTCCCAACAGATTTTCAGCTGCAAGATTCGGTTCTTAATGGTCCGAGACTCTCAGTGACCCCTTACAGAAACCATCCGATATTTTACATGGGGCAGTGCATGGTCTCAGTGACAAAGTTCTTACAAGTAGAATGCCGGAAAGAAAAGGTCCAGCAACAAGCACACCATTGTCAGCACACAAGGCCTTCTTTTGGTAATCTGGGGTATAAATTAAAATGGAAAATGGCATTGAAAATGAAAATTGGTTGAGTTAGGTTTGTACAGCAACATTGGCAGCACTTGGCTGCTTCACATTCTTCGCAAGGGCCTTCAGATCTCCAGTTACAGATTTGACCGCTCTGGTTTTGTTGGTTACTCTGCTCTTTGGAGAACATTGGACTCTGTTGTTAGCATCTTTGGGGTTCCCAATGCTGCGACGATGCAACCGACAACACACTGCACCAGTATTTGCCCCCTCTGGCATCTGTGGGGTATCACTGCAACTGTGTCTCCTTGTTAAGTTTGGTGATTTGGCACGAGTCGGAGGCACCTTGATAAAATAAGCAGAAAAAAGATGATTTCATATTTTGAGTATACAAAACGTTTAGTGTGTCATGCTCGGGAGTAGAATCAGCAATTATGGACAACCAGTTAAATACAACGCTTGACATAACATTACCTAATATCCGTGCTTCAAGAAATAATCATACAGTTGAATTAAATATTGTTGAAACAGAAAGTGTTCTATCGAACATGCAGTAATGCAACAAGTTTCCACACATACCACTATTTAACACAAACTATGCTAATTTTATTATCTACTCACCAGCCTTTGCATTATGGACAGGACAAGTTTTTGTTGAGCAGAAAAATTATGCTTCTGTTGGTCAAGTGTCAAGAAGTCAAATTTGGTGTAGCCAAAAAGGGAAACAAAGCAACACTATCATAACCAAGAACCACATTCAGAAAAGAAAAATATACTGATTAAAGAGAGCACAAATGTCATTCCGAGTTCTACTATGCATGATCTGAAGAATCGTGCAGATGTACAATATTAGCAAGCTCTTCAGATAAGGAGCCATAGCCTATATATTGAGTATGTAATGTTTCTTGATATCCATTGTAAAATATTACACCAGTAAAACTCATGTGAGTACTTTTTCACTAGTTGAAGAAGATCAAATAAAAGTGAATATTTCACAGGTTGGAAAGAAGATACAACAAAGCACTGTTAGTTTCACAACAATACAATGAAAGAGAAGATCTAGATACATTACAGTGCAGAATCATGAAACATATGAAAGGACTCTCCTGAAAATACAGTAAAAATTTTAAAAATGATTTATAATGCACAACATATATGAATAATGCTAAAGACAATTCCAAGCTTTATTAAGAAACATTAGCAAGGGAACACCAAAATGTTACCTTCTTAAGTTCAACCTTAGGCGGGGGTCCCTCTTGATAGAAGCTTGGCATGGGTTTTGCTTTGATGACTAGGGACTTCCTTAGTTGTTTTAAAGCAGCTTCTTGCTCTTCCTACACAAAAAAGAGCATGGGAAAGATAGTAGATAACAACAATTTTCTCATCAACAGGAGGATTTTATAAACAGACTAAGGCTACAAAAAAGTGAACATTACATGCATATGCTTGGTGATCTAATAAGACAGCACAAATCATACTCAGTTTGTTATGATGTTTGAATTTTAAGAAAAATGTACTGGCATGCAGAGCTGAGGCTTACAAATAAGAATACAATAAGCATGATGGGTCACAAAATGTAACAGGTGAGGCACAAATTTAACTAAATTGTGGCGTCAAATAAAAGACACAAATTGTGTTAAAAAAAAACACACAAAATAATATAGCTTAGATATATAAAAAGAAAAGACAACAAGTACATCCATGCATACATGCTAAAACTTTCCCACTCAGACGGATTGGGTACACAAACTAGTTGAAGAAAAAGTAATATGGACGAAGTAACAAATTCATCCCAGTACAACAAAATTGAAATTTAGGAAACTAAGAATGTGTTTAGTTGCTTGCACCAACCATCTATCATGGGATGAAATGTGATGGATCAGTGATATGTTATGAGTTAGTCTAAAATGAGTGTTTAATTGGTGTGGAATGAGATGATTTAGGATTTTATTTGGTTGGTGTGGAATGGGAATGAGATGGCCACATGAAAAATCATGAGGAAGACTATTCTATTGCTCATCTGCTATTTGCTCATGAGGAAGGGTGGTATGTTAGAACTAATTTTTGCATACCACACAAGAAATCACCTAAATTAGTATTTGCTCATGTGATGTTCTAATACTCCAATCCTTCCATGTGATATTCTATTGCTGCTGTCGCCGCGGCCAGGCCTGACATGAGCCAGTCGAGCTCGTCGGCACCATGCTCCCCCATGAGCTGATCCACTGGCGCATCACCGCCACCTCTGCTCCACCGTCTTCACCCTTGCATCTTTAGCACTAGAGCCACTACCACTGCTGGTCAAGCTCGCCTCCGCTTTCTTGTTCTTGGCCACCAAGGCGGCGGCGAGGAGGCAGTCGATGGCCGGTTTGGATTGGAGATGCCAATCGACAGCCTCATCCACCAGTCCCTCACCCCCTGCACCCTGCGTTGTGCAGATCTTGCTACACCATGCGGATCTCACCATCCGCTGTGGCAAGGAGCACACGGAGTACACGAACGCGACGCCTTGGCCACACACGCAAAGGATCCTGAGGGGCGAGCTTGCTTGGTATGAAACAAAAGGATGGAGTGATGCAACATATAAGGAATTCTATTTTGGGATGAAGCATTCAACATGAGATGGTCTAGGATGAAAACAACCAAACACCAACATCTCTCTCATGCAGCATGGAATGGTTCAGGATGACCAACTAAACACATTCTAAGAGACTATTTAGATTTATGTGAGAGTAGAAATCAAAATAGCATTCTTAAATTATCATATATGTAACACAGTAGCTAAATACAAGCAGCAAAAAATTTGATCTCAATTTCATACAAAAGGAAAACGGGAAAAGAACAAATAATAGACTAGTAAGGCAAGGTTCAAAGCTTTCAATAATCAGTATTTTGAAGAACCAACGCACAACTGGAGCCATAGAGGTGCAGTTAGCAAGTAGATCCAAAAATTACTTCAAAACCGTAGCACCTTGACTGTCCCATAATGTAATCACATCTTTTCAGTATACTTAATCCAGGACGATCTCAAGTGCCTGCGAGTGCCTTGTACAATAATTCAAATAGATATGGGTATAGCCATATCTTGGCATTGTAAAAATTTGGTGTTAGTACGTAATGCATGTGCATGAAAGACTTGGTGATTGGATGAAAAGTGCAACTTGTTTTTGTTGGTACCATTCCATATTGGATACCCGGCCAAATGGAGGTTACTTGACCGATTCTTTAGAATGCATGGATGCATGATGACGTAGGTAGTTGCACAGTGCAAGGCTCGGCCACAACCTTGGTTAGTTGCAGCAGCAAAGGGAGCAAGCACCTCCTAGTCTCTAGCAAGTAATCCACTCGGTTGCTGCAAGACATGGTCACCACACCCATGGATTTCAGCCACGTCAAGCACACGTCCACATGTTCCAACTGGATTAAGCACTTGTGCATTCTTTTTTTTTCCAGTTATTTATCCAGTTACTTGATGCTCTATAAATAGTTCTTCATATGTGTTGCATAAAAACTCAATTAGGAGCTAAGTTAGGAGTTGTGTAATTTTGCATTCCAAATATAAAGCAGTGTTTTTCCACTCAAATTCATGTCATTTTTGTGTGTGTCTCATTGTCTAATTTTCTTCGCACAATCTGATTGAAGGCGGGCATGTCCAATCTTCTTCGATTAATTTTAGATCAATACTGGCAATAACACCTTCTGAAAATCCCCCCTTGTAACTGTGCTTTTCCAAATTATATACAAAATAGGCCCAAAAATAATCGAACTAACTCAAATTACCTGCAATGGGCTGCTGCCACGATAAAAACCAGTAATAACTTACATTTTTCCTGGCATCAGCTTGGAGTTTCTCAGCTTCCAAAGCCTTGTGCTTCTCTTCTAATTTTGTGTAGAACTGAATAATTAACAAAAGACTATGATTACCAGCATTCATTAGAATAAACTGTGATTAACAGTGGACAAATACAGATCAACTGATGATCATCTTGAAATAGTTCAATGAAATTGCATACCTCCTTCCTCTTCTCTGCACGATTGCCACAAGCAAATGTGGGAGCAACAGGAACTGTTGTCTTAGTTTTGCCAGCTCGTGTTGAAGTTGTGGTTCTTTATGAAGTTCAGGAAAAGCTCAAATGAATAAGGGACATATGACTTGAATCACTTGTACAATTATATTCTTTTAAACAATTAGCTACTAGGAGATATAGAAAAGAGCCAACTTGACAATGTTTTCAGGCTTAAAGAAAAAAATCGTCAAATCACCAAATAAATAATCTGAGAAAACATTTTCATTTATTCTCATGAGACAGGGAGATGAAAATCTACTATTCCATTCTCAGGTAGCCCCATGCCAAATACTCAAAGAATGTGATCAAAATACTAGGCGCATAATGACACTACAGCAGTAACAACACAGACTAAAGGAGAAATTCAAATGAGTTCATATTAGATAGAAAAGGATACGAAGAAGTCACAGAACATGAATCATCTTCTTGAGGGTGATATGTGTTTTCGAGCTGCAGTGGTTTCCTGGGTGTTGTTGATGTACTCTGCAATCAATAGCAAGAGTAATTCTGTTAATGTAACTGCCTAATTTCATCTCTAGAAGCTTAGTAGAGAATGATTTCTGCCAAAGAGAAACAATAAAGACCAGGAAAGCAGAAAAAAAGTAATTAATTAACAAACATGAAATAACTTCGGATGGAAATTTGTGTATTGATTCAGGTTCACACAACAAATTCAAGGCATCTCTATTAAAGAAAACACCAATATGGAAGTAAGTAGGAAGTCTTCAATCAGACAGCTGTGGCATAGGACACACAAACCAAGACATACAAACTTGCCAAATGAAAAGCATCTTTGATGTAATTTGAAGCAACCTATAGCTTATTAAGAATCTAGGTGTATAGCTCATTCAGAAAATACTTGAGTTAATACCAATAAGCATAATAATTACACTAGATTTCTCAAAATAACTCTTATGAGGGATTCAGAACAGAAGGTGGATGATAGAATGAATAATAGAATGCCGAAGAGAATACAGATGACACTGAACATACCTTCTTTATCATGCTTGCTGGTGAATTACTAGTTTTATCAGCAGATTTTTCTCCATTGTTATGGGAATGTGCTACAAAAGAGGAATCTCCTCCTCCAGAAGCCTTTTTTTGAGTTTCAAGGGCATATGGCTGAGTATTAGTACAGTTAGACCTTTGAGATCCAGCAATACCAGACTTAGTTGGTGACTTGAGCAGAGCTGACTTCTGTTGATCAATCAACTTCAGTGAATCTCGATTTACGGGCTTGTCTTCCTGGATGTTACCATCGTTATCTGGGTCTCTAACAAAAAGAATTTCTTCCCCTTTTGGAGAATCTTCATGGTGTCTGCCACTAATAACTTTGTCACAAACATCAGATGTACCATTTGGTGGACATATAACGACACCATCTGATTCTTCGTCTGTGGACATCTCTACAAACTCTTTCCCCATTGGACTGCAGAAACAAAGAATATAAATACAAGTACGACTCTGCAGCTGGAGCTCTCTAGCAATTCAAATGAGTAGAAGAATAATTGTGAAGTACGATATATAACAAATATAGCTTGTTTCAACTATCATGTATAAACTAAAAAATACATGAAAAAATATTCACTACAAAAGACATGCAAGCAACTATGCTATAGTGTAAATAGAAGTATTGCAAATTTGCAATCATGCTAAAAGAATATCCAAAGAGTCATGCGCATGTAGAGTAGTCATGCAAAAGGCTGGCTTATAAATTCTAACCTAAACTTCATAAAAGCCAAGTCTCACAAAGATTTCCTATGTGTACTTTAGAGTACAAAGCTTGAGCTATTGTCTAAACTTGAAGGTCCATTTGGCTATTCGTCACAATCTTCCAATTGAACTACATTGTTCTAGAAAAGGTACACCGTGTTTGTTACACATTCATATTGAACCAGAAAGGAATTACTTGGTGACAATATATTTACCCGTTAAAATTTGAATATAGCAATAAAAAATCCACAGGGTGGCCCAAACCGCGAAGCCACTAACACAAAATCTAAAAAAAATCACATTAAGTAGTCGAGATACAAAACTACATATAAGCAATTTAAAATGCCCGCGAGATGTGGCATAAAACATTTAAAGTTGGCCATTAAAAAATAAAACCACATCCATCGGAAATCAGCACCAAGCTTACGGGATATCATGTGCGAAAAGTTCAAACCGGTAGGTCCAATCCCGATACGGCAAGTAATTCCCTTCACAATGGTGCATTCTATAATGACCTATGAAAGTTCCAGTCCTCCGCAAGAGTAATAAATAAATTCCTTTGGACTTTTCAAATTTTTGAAAAAAACACACACATGATGCCATTAAGAAACTGACCCATTAAACTTCCAATCTGCGTAGACTAATAAACAAATTCCTCCGGTCTTGAGGAAACAAACACAATGCCATCAATAAACTGACCATTTGTACCAATGGCACAAAATGTACCTTACATTACCCCATTATAACTGCATGGTAATAAATCAAATGATATTAAGCAATTTCCACGACAAGTGAAACCCTAATCCACCCACCCTGACAAAAAAAACCCAAAAATCCTAAAAAACCACCAAATAATCCGCCAAAAAGAGGATCACATCGCACAGATCCACCAATCAGCTCAGAAAAAAGCAACACCAAAACAATTAGCCAAAAAAAACATAAAAAAGCAAACAAAAGCAGCCATTACATCTTCTCGGCCCCTCTATTGGTCAGATCCCACCGCCGCCTCGCCGCTGCGGGGTCTCCGCCGTTCGCCGCCGTCGCGGTGGAAGGGAAGGGAACGGAACGGGGCAGCTCGCCCCGTTCCGTGATGCTTACGAGCGCCGCCTCCTCGAGCTCGGGGCCTCCTCCTCCTCCCTGCCGCGCCGCTCGCTGACGCCGTCAAGCCACCTCCCCCAGGCTCCACCTTCCTCGCCGCATGTGTGTGTATGTGTGTGAATTTTTAGCGTCCACGAGAGGTCGGGTGTTTTGGAGGGGGAGGTCGTACTGTGGCGGCCCGTGCGATTGGGCCCAGGAGGGTGAGTGGGCCGTGGGCGTGTGGCTGGTGCCGTTTTGGGGTGAATTTAAGCAAAATGCTAAAAAAGAAAAACCTATCACATTCGACGGGATGGGTCGGCTACCAGTGAAGGGTCTGTGCCTCTGTGGCAATACCGAGTTCATATGAGTTCACACATCATTTGTCAAACCTTAGTTTAAACAAGAAAATCATAATTGAAGTAGTGATACATATAAAAAAAATAGTGTAAATATCGAGACACCAATAATAATATTAGAGATATAAGTAGTGGAAGTGATAAATGTGATGAGTAACGATGATAGTTATGATAGAGAGGTGGTCAATGGGGAGGAAGAGTGATATTCTAAATGAGTTATTGTTGTATGTTTTTTTATTAAATAGTTACTTTTATTAGTAATTTTCAAAAATAATTTGATTTTTTTTAAAAAAAAGTGGAGCGGATTTTGAGGAATGGGTCATACTTCATAGTTTCATAGTACTGCATCGACAAATATCTTAATATTTGGTATTGAGCTCTAAAAATTTAGAGATACTTTGTTCTATTTTGTTGCTACAAGTTGAGTGAGTAACAAGATATTTTAGAGTAGAGATGTGCCAATTCCTTAAAAAAATAGATGTGCCAATTAATCTTTAATGATGGTTAATCCACTTTTGTTAGTACAAAACTGACCCTTATATGGCTTTATCCTAAAGGAAAGCTAATGCCACCATCATGCTAACTTATAGTACACTTTAATTGTATCTTTAACTCTCCAAGGCAAGTTTCCTAAAATCTCAAGATTTTCCCACGAAAAAGTCACTGGTATTGGGAGCATTATTAAAAACTATAAAATGTTCTCAAACTACCGGGTTAACCAAAAACCCGTGTGCTGTTATATCCAAAATCTAAGTGTGTTAGGTTGGGTTTCGAATCCGATTTTTATCCAAGAAAAATTAGAGCCTATAAACTTTAGTTATTTAGAGCCTAAAAGTTAAAGTTATAAGAGTGTTTAATCAATAGTTCCACTTATTTATTTTAAATGTGTATTTGATATTTGTAACTCTTCAATAAAATATAATATTGATTGTCTGACCAATGACATACATGTTATTTTTAATAATTGTGTGGACAAATTATATTTTTAGTTTTTGGAGTCAGATAAGCTAAAACATAATTTCTTAAACTCTAGAAATTGACTACAGTTTCTCTCAAACTCAAATATGGAACTATAATATTTTGTCCAATAACTTCAACTTCTATATAGAAGTAGGGAGTCAGAATTCAACCAAACAACTCCTTAATAAACATAGCACTACGTCATAAGAAAAGATTTCACTCTAATCTCATCTATCTTATTCTACATCCAACATCTGATTATAATTCTAAAAAAAATCAACAACTCTTGATCTCCTGATATATCATACATAAAATTATAGCAACCTGAATTTAGTGGACAAATTCTAGCATATATCAACTCCATACAACATCTGCATCCAACTTGAGTAGTTCCCGTGTATCAATCACCATAAGAATGTTGGCATGCAGTCTACATTTCGAAAGATTTTTCCAGGTCGAATTAGTTGCAAAATACTGAAGTGTATGATATGGATACGCTAGATTATCAAATCTTTGCGACGTAACGTACTATCAGCAAGGATCCATGATGAACCAATTAAATTACTTCAAGATGCGATAATAAATACTGGGCCTGCAGAGCGCATTGTAGCCAAGGTACAGCTTGCACTATTCACCTAAACAAAGAATATTTAAAAATAAAATAAAAAAGGCTGAATGGATCAAGAAACAGCACTAGATCAACTTAAGAGTTTTATCTGAAAATGAGCTAAACCAATTCTAACCATCAGTTGCCTATAATACAAGTTTACGAGACCTAGTATCAAGAAAGAACACAAGGCCCATTTCATAACTAGTCGATTATGCGAATGGGCATGATTCATGCATAACTATTCATATGGAGCACAGATACACCTCAACCGCCCGTCCATCTTCAATCTAACAGCTGAGAAGTTATATAATTTGCTAAGAAAATTCGTATTTAATTTCTTTTTTTTTTTCAAAAGGTGTAAGAAGTGCTTAAAAATGTAGAGGGCCTGGTTTAGGCCTATGAGGCCCAATTTTTGTATTCGACCGTCTGACCGTCTCGGCCCTGCTGTACATATATCGGGCCGGACCGAGCCGGTCTCGGCCTGGCCCAGAAAGGCCATAAAAACCGGATCAACTCGTCTTTCGTCTCCTTCCCTCCTCTCACACGCGCCTCTTCTCTCGCCAGCTTCCTCCACTCCCATCTCCCGAACCTTCCAGAAGCATCAAAGCCCTCCTACAAGAGATGCACCCCCTCGTCCCAAACCATAACACCTCACCCCATCTCTCCCTCCGCCGCCTCCGCCTTCCCCTGCAGGTGGTGCGGATCTGAGCCTCTCGACGAACCTGGAGGTGGCGCGCGGGCGCCGGTGGCGGCGGCAGTGCGGTGGCTGGGGGTGTACCGGGAGGTGGTGCTATTGTTGTGGTTCCCCAACATCTCCTGGGACAGGCAGCCCAGCTCGCTGCGGTGCGCGACCTGCGGCGAGGTCATGCTCCTGTGTTTGGCCGCAAGCTCGACCTCAGGCCCCTCGTCGGATTCTCGGATTCATGGACGTGGACATCGTCATCATGATCCTCGCCTCGTCCCCGCTTTTGATTGGTGTGATGGTATGATTGCTTTCTTTGTTTCGCTCTTTATACTTACTCTTAAGTATGAGTGGTTAGGTTTTGATGTGTGATCGGATGTAACTAGACTAAAGAACGCTAAAATTTTGGATGTGAATCATAGGTGTGATCGGATGTAGCATTCTCCAAACCAGTTAGGTTAGGATAGAGTAATACTCTATTTAATTATTGATTGTTTAAATACAAATAACACATATCACATTATTGTATATTCGGATAATAAGTGTCATATGATTTGTAAAAAAATATATTTTTAATATAGAAAATTGTACTTTGGAGACAACTTACTCCATAATATCATATACTTTTTATATAATTTTAATTAATATATAATTATAAAATATAAGGATTAGAATTGTATCTTGATTACTGTAAAAAGTTAAAAATATTTTCGATGGCAACGTATCTATGCGCATAAATATTTTCGATGGCAACATAATACTTTATGAATGCTACTTTTGTAAGATTTAAAAGTATTTGGTATTATTCAGTAAAATATGGAGAAAACTTCGAAGAGATATTCATTAATTTTCATATCGATGCAGTACAATGCAGTCAAGAGTATGGGTGTGTTTTTCTTCTTGGAAGTGTCAATCTTGCGAAGTGCCAATAAATCAAGTAGCAAGGATCAGCACGCTGATGAGTTAGGGTTTCAGTTGCGACCCTTTCGCGTGACTGAAAGTTAGGGTTTCGATTTCCATAGAAGAGTACAAAGGTTAGGGTCTTGGTTTTCAATACAAAGTCTTGATGTGGTAGATAAAATAGAAAGTTACACTCGTTTGTGACAGTTGCAAAAACAATTGGAACGAGGCCCACAGCAGCAAAAGATGATCAATATGCGGTGCGCCACCTGATTTGAGTAGAGAGTGTCAATCTCGTCTAGAAGGTTATTTATAGTATTCCTCTCTAATTCATTCCAATCCAGGTCAAGCCACGATATGTAATTGCATCAATCCCTCTTCTCTTCGCAATCACAATGTAAATAGTTTCTACCAGCAGTGTCGTAGGCCCAAGACGTACTCACTACTACAGAAATGCTTTTCACTATCGGTTAAAAATCCACTCTACTATCGGTTCTCTTACCGATAGTGATCGGCACGATAGTAGAAATATAGCACACTACTATGGTTGAAAACCGTTAGTAAAACATCTACATCCCAACGTTCACTAATCGCTATCAACTATTTTTTCTATCGGCTCGGATTTAAACCGATAGTATTGTGTAGATTTTTTCTATCGGCTCGAATATAAACCGATAGTATTGTGTAGGTATTTTCTATCGGCTAGGATCTAAACCTATAGTAATGTGTATGTTTTTTTCTATCGGCTGGGATCTAAATCGATAGTATTGTGTAGACACGTTTAGTACTGAAAACTTTATTTTATCGGTTGTTGTATATGAACCGATAGTATTGTAATATTTATTCTATCGGTTCTAGTATATAACCGATAGTACTGTGTAGTGTTTCCTATCGGTTATGTACTCAACACGGTTAGTACTGGAATCTTGCACCTATACATACAGCAATACAGAGATACATTGGATCATTCACAAATACACTAATATTTACAAATATACACCAATATTCACATATTGAATTTGTTCACAGATACACTAATACAGTAATATACACATGCATTGGACAAATTGAATTTATTCACATATTGATAGAGTTTATTTACAAATACATCAATGGATCTATTCACATATTGAGTTTCTTCACAAATACAGCAATCAACACATTTAATATATATTACACAAGTCAGTTACAATCGATCGTTGATAGCCACTTCTTCCATGACATATATATTGAGCCCAAATTGTTCGCAGCTCCCTCAATTGACCCAACTCATATTGCTCTTTCAACATGGCGCTCTGCATATATGTGTGTATGAAGTTAGTATCGTACGTCACTTCCAATTAAAGTTCGACTTTGAGTCAGGAAAAATGGTTACCTTAGAGAATTGGGCAAAGTTTCTCTTGATCAGGTCATACATGAATCTCATGACATAGAAGCCACATTCCCACGATTGTGGCTGCTGATGGCACTGAAAAAATTGCATATGCAAAGATATAAATCCACATTAACTCGAAAGAACTAATTAAACTTAAATTAAAAGACTCATCATGAGTATTTCCATCTGTATTAATTACCTCATATCTTTCCAAGAAATTGTTGTGCCCTTCGACGCGTCATGCCTCCCTCCAGCACTAGCATAATTTTTGAAAGCTCTGTATTTAATTTAGCATTGCAGGTTAATATGTTATCATTAATTAGTTAGTCAGAGAAAAATTTAAAACAACTATGTTACTTACGCGTCTATGTGCCATGTGAGGGTGAAAACATGCACCACCTTGTCGCTCATCGAATTGAGGTAATAGACCTCATTCATCCATGGGAAAATGACGGCGAGGACCCAGTGGCCCCTACATTGCATATATAAGCGAACCGTTTCATACATATGTTAGGCGTAACATACAAGAATGAGTTAAATTAGTAGGAAATGCACTAACCTTTGGTGGTACGGCGCAAGGATGAACTCTCGGTCCTGCTGCGCTAGTAGTGCCCTTGATATGTTTCCTCCGCATGTGCTTGGTCGTGCTCTAGCATCGTGAGGCTTATTTTCTCTGGGTCGAGGAAACCCACCTTGTCACATGCCCTCATCGACGCCAGCCTATACATGCACCTGGATGTAAAGTAGACATTAGTAAGTAGTGCATACAAAGTGATTATATTTTTGAAACGAACTGTGATAACTTCAGACAACAGCAAACTCACAGGACTCCAGTCCGTATGATGGACATATCAAGCTCCCGCCAGTTGAGGAGGTCGAACAAATCCTCGTGGGCCACCGATATGCTCCCGAGCTCACGGTGAAAATGGGCTGGCCTGAAGTGAACCAAGAAGTTGATGTGGCGCCTAGACCGGGTCAGGTACCACTCGTGGAGACTTCTGGTTATTTGATCCATATTGCGCAGAAGGTACTCCGACACGAGTGGGGACCCGTTCTTGAACGTATCCGGCTGGCTTTGTTTGGCTTTGCCTTTGGGCGGGGAGCGAGTATATACCTTCGAAGGTTGGGGTGTGGTGCCGCCGGTCTCATTTGATGGTGAAGGGTTTGAGGCCGTCGGAGGAGGCATGGGGGCCGAAGGAGTTCGCTCATGCGTTGTGGCGGGGGTGGTGTCCTCAGGAAGTGAGTTGGTATCCATCGTCCACTTTAAGTATAAACGCATAAGTTATATTTTGCAAGTTGAGTATATTAACTGAGTTTTAAGCTAGAATGGCTAGGGTTTACCTCCTGTAGTCTAACACCCTTCTTGGGCCACTGTATGTACGAGCCCAATGCCTCGCCAATTGTCCGCATTTCGTCCGTTGGGACGGGCAACGGAAAAGAGCTGTAGCCCGGGAGGGCCATGTCCACCTGTACCTTTGCGAATCTAGGCTCCAGAGGTACGCAGTGGATCCGGACATCCTCCCAAGACTGGTATACGACCCCGTTTGCAACCGCAACAGGTTTGTCGCCTATGTTGATCAATAGGCTACAGCTCTCCGGCTTCTGCAATTTGCAACAATTATAACAGGTTAGCGAAACAATTCTAACGTAACGGGAGTGGCATCAACCGAACTGCATATATAGCTCAAGAGTTGCAATACCTCGATCAGGTCCACCGGATCCACATGAACCTTCGAGCCGCAACTACTCGGCCTGGCAGCGTCAACCTCGGCAGCTAGATCTAAACCCTTGGACTGCACAACTCGGCTGAGGCGTTCATACTTCTCGTTCATTTGAGCGAACATGTCTGCGAATTGTGCAGTCACATCTGCCCGTATCTTCTGAGATAGCTCCACTTCCCTTTCCTTCCAGCTGCCAGCCTTCTTCGCCTTTTGCCCGGGCTCCGAGAAGCCTTCCTTCCATGGCACCACAGCCCCCACGGTTCGCGTCCACCCTGGATGCTCCTTGTTCCCTAGAGCCCGGGTAAGGATGTCGTTCTCCCTATGGGGAGTGAACAATCCCTCGGTCGCCTTCTTCGAGCAAGAGATCTGTTACATTGAAAGCTCTCCATTGTGAGGAAGAAATATATACAAACTTGTGCGCATAGTAGTGATCATAGTTTTTTCTACCACACTCTATGATTCCAACCAGGAAGTTAGCCAACTTACGAGTCACTGCATGACCTCGACGTCCCTGGGGTTTGGGAACGCCACAGTCCCCGTGGCCGACACGGTCCCTCTGGCCAGCCACTAGCGCTTGCATCGCTGATCGCGGATCTCGGAGAGTGGTAGGTCAGGGGAGTCGACGAAATTCGACGCCTCATCTTCAGCCTTCTTCCACTGCTCCTCCTTCCCCGCATAGCCGCGAGAGCCGAGCCGGTGTGGGTGGTCGTTCCTCCTCTGGATTGCCTTGTTCTTCTCGCTGAGGGCCTTCATACCAGAAATAAGAAAATTAATGCACCGCTGCTTACTGCATAAAATGGTGTAACCAAGCAAAGGAACCATACATACCTTGAACTCAGGAGTCCCCTTCTGTTGGGCGAATTGCTCCCATACCTCCTCCGTTATGAAGGGGTACTTCTCGCATGGAGATTTGCCTTTAGCGAGGAAGGTACTGACGAGGACGCTCTTGAAGGTTTTCCACGTGTTGTTCATGTCCTTCAAGCAAGCTATCTTGGGACCATCGTCGGGGATGTTCCACTTGGCCTGTTTCAAATGGTGCATATAAGCAGGACTTACCTAATCTCTGGGATAAACCAAGTGAATGTGATTACTCAAGAGTTCAGTGATTTTGATTAATTTTACCTTCACTTCCGCCCACAGCCTATCCATCTCGTCGGCCTTGACGTCCTTCCAGCTCTGGACGGTGATCTTCACCCTTTCCTTCGCCAACAAGGCAACATAGGCAGCATAGTGGCTGGCGTTCTTCCCGATCGGTCTCCCGAACTGGTTGAACTCACATGAAAGATCCGCGCGTTTGGCCAAACGACCCAACATCGTCGCGCCTCGCGCTTCCTCTTGCGCTGGGACGAGGCAGTTCATCTACGTTCGCCCTCCCCGAATCACTACTATCAGCCGAGGAAGATGCCGACATGGCTTTACCTAAAATTCCATAAACAGACCATCAATTGATGTGAAGATTAGCAGTGCAAACTATGCTAGTCTCTCTGCAGGAACATAAAGTCTTTTAAAATTTAAATAAACCAAAATTTCAGATGAAAATTAGAAAATGGGAAGTAATTAACAGAAAATTCAGATTAGCAGTGAAAACTATGACATACTCTATTACCTATCGGTTTTTCAAGTAAAACCGATAATACTCAAGTTTATATTCAGGAAAATTTATAAGATTAGCTGTGCAAACTATGCTAGTCTCTCTGCAGGAACATAAAGTATGTTAAAATTTAAATGAACTAAAATTTCAGAAGAAAATTAGAAAATAGGAAGTAATTAACAGAAAATTCAGATTAGCAGTGCAAACTATGACATATTCTATTTCCTATCGGTTTTCCAAGTAAAACCGATAGTACTCAAGTTTATATTCAGGAAAATTTATAAGATTAGCAGTGCAAACTATGCTAGTCTCTCTGCAGGAACATAAAGTCTGTTAAAATTTAAATGAACTAAAATTTCAGATGAAAATTAGAAAATGGGAAGTAATTAACAGAAAATTCAGATTAGTCTATTTCTTATCGGTTTTTCAAGTCAAACCGATAGTAATCAAATTTGTATTCAGTAAAATATATAAAATTAGAAGTGCAAACTATGCTAGTCTCTCTGCAAGAACATAAAGTCTGTTAAAATTTAAATGATCAAAAATTTCAGATGAAAATTAGAAAATGGGAAATAATTAACGGAAAATTCAGATTAGTCTATTTCCTATCGGTTTTCCTAGTCAAACCGATAGTAATCAAGTTTGTATTCTGTAAAATATATAAAAGTAGCAGTGCAAACTATGCTAGTCTCTCTGCAGGAACATAAAGTCTGTTAAAATTTAAATGATCAAAAATTTCAGATGAAAATTAGAAAATGGGAAATAATTAACAGAAAATTCAGATTAGTCTATTTCCTATCGGTTTTCCAAGTCAAACCGATAGTAATCATGTTTATATTTTGTAAAATATATAAAAGTAGCAGTGAAAACTATGCTAGTCTCTCTGCAGGAACATAAAGTCTGTTAAAATTTAAATGATCAAAAATTTCATATGAAAATTAGAAAATGGGAAATAATTAATAGAAAGTTTAGTTTACGGTATTTACTATCGGTTCTACATAATAAACCGATAGTGGACTACACTGTATGGCAAATTCCTAGTGATTATCATCAAGTCTGTCATTCTCATAGCTATCAAGTTTGTATTTCACGAATTTTACTCTAGTTTTATATTTGTAAACCATTGAACCACATATGAACCATTGCATATAAATTTAAGCAATTGACGTGAGCGGTTTGGTCAAGAACACTTACAGTCGTTCGTGGAGTTGCCGGAGGCGGTGGCGCGATGCAGTGGCCGGAGGCGGTGGAGAAGCTAGGGTTTTCCGGCTTGCGATCGGCAGTGGTGGCGCAGAGGAGCGAAGAAACGAACGTCGGGGAAGCTAGGGTTTTCCGCGTGTGAGTATTTGGAATGTGATCAGTTGCATTGGAGGGAAAATCGTGCGAGACAGCAAGGTTATACCCTAATATATGAATATTTACTATCGGTTCATTATCACAAAACCGAGAGTAAATACATGTAAGTTAGGGTTTAGAGTAGGGATTGTTCACTATCGGTTTTATTATTACTAACCGATAGTAAATTAAGAACAGGGGCTCATAACACAGTACAAATCATTATCGGTTATGAACAATATGTTGGATCAAGGATGCCGACTAGAGGGGGGTGAATAGGAGGCTTTTAAAAACTTCAAATAAAAACAAGTTTTTATACCAAGAAGAACCAAATGCAATTTAATATATTAAAGAGAGAAGATAGAGAACGAACACAACTGTTTTTACCGAGGTATCGGAGACTCGCCCAGTCTCCACTAATCCTCGTTGAAGCACTCAAGTCACTTGAGTTTTGCCTCAATACTCACGAAGAGTATTATCTACTAAGGTTGCTCCTTGTCCACTCCGGAAAGGCGAGCACCGATGCCTTGTACAAGCTTGCCGAGCCTCTCCAACAATCTCCGTTCTGGAGAGGTCAACGGCCATGCCTCCTAATCGTCTAGGTGAGAGCACTCACTAAGAGTAACAGGCAGCGAGGTCTTCTCTAGACCTCCAAACACGCACCGAGAAAGTAAGTGAATGCAAATGCAAAAGAACTGAAATGCTCGGTGGATCGGAAAATACTCGACTTGATCAAAAGACCAAGATTTTAAGTGGAAAACTAAAGCTCAAGAGTGTATAAGAAATGCTACTGCTTGTTGTTGAAAACTTATGCCAAAAGCCCCTTTTTATAGCCTCGAGAATCAAATGAACCGTTGGAGTTAGGGCTGAAAATCAGCAACTCAAACTGACAGTCAGTTTGCCTAACTGACAGTCAGTTCAGTACACAACGGCCGACAAAATTTACGGATGAAACTTTGCTAGCCGTTTGTGGTCGTTTAAGGAAAGTTGAAACCCACAACTGACAGTTAGTTATGAAAACTGACAGTCAATTCGACCACATACTTGACCAAAACCAAATAGAAACTCAGTTAAAAGCACTGTGGTCGAAACCCCACCTGACAGTCAGTATGGACAAACTGACAGTCAGTTTAGTACAAAAATTTTGAGCACAAAATACACCCTCTCTGGACAATTATCAGTTGACACGAGCTGACATTCAAACTGACAGTCAGTTCAGCAAACTGACAGTCAGTTCAGTAAACTGACAGTCAGCCTGAACAAAAACAGAGATAACTTTAAATCCAGAAATCCAAAAGAAGTGTTTAATAGTTCTCTTGAAAGATAATTTCAAGGGCTACATTTTTGTCAACATAAGAAAAAATCAGATCTGTCTAGATCTTTCTAGTTAAATCCAGAAATCCAAAAGAAGTGTTTAATAGTTCGCTTGAAAGATAATTTCAAGGGCTACATTTTTGTCAACATAAGAAAAAATCAGATCTGTCTAGATCTTTCTAGTTAAATCCAGAAATCCAAAAGAAGTGTTTAATACTTCGCTTGAAAGATAATTTCAAGGGCTACATTTTTGTCAACATAAGAAAAAATCAGATCTGTCTAGATCTTTCTAGAAAATCGAAAAACTCTTCTACTGTCAAAAACTAAACTGAAAAACCAGATTTTCAAATTAAGTTCAAAACCAAATCCAACCAAAAAGATGCAATGCAATGACCTAAGATTCTCGGTTTATGTTGGAGATAAAGAGAGGATTTTCGCCACCCCTCTTTATAGTACGGTTAAAACTAAAAACAATTTTCCTAACCGATCATCTCCAAACGCCGAGATCGGTAAAAATAAAATACGGAGTACCTTAGGTCTTTTGAAGCTTCATGTTTTGTGTCTTATCTTTTGCTCTTTTGCATCTTGTGCTTCACTTCAAGTCGGGTTCATCTTGATCATCTTGTATTTCTTCCCGAGCAAACTCTGTATCAAAACTCTCAGAAGCACAGTTAGTCAAAAACACTTTGTTTTCATTAATTATCAAAATTAGGGTTAGGCATGAAGGCCTAGATGCAACACAATACACCGATAGTAAAGTTTAATTTCATATCAGTTTGGCAGTTGAAACCGATAGTAAACTGCAATGTTATTGACCTTAAAGGATTTTTCTTAGAACAATTACATATGATCTCAGCACATCATTTTTGCATTGTATTTCACTATCGGTTATTAACAATAAACCGATAGTATATGTTAATTTCATATCGGTTGGGAAGTTGAAACCGATAGTAGAATACTGTGTTATTGACTTAAAGGGATTTCCTGGGAACAATTACAGATGGGTCTCAGTACATCATTTTGCACTTGTAGAGACACCTGAAACCCCATGCAAATGACTTCCAACAATTTTGAAATAAATGAACAGTAAAGACCAATGATGGAATGAAAATTTGCAGTTTTCATATTAATTTGTGAAAAGAATCAATTATTGCTCAAATCAAGTATATACTCCAATTGAAATGAAAATTTGCATAAATGATTCTCAATGCATCATGTATGTTTTCCCAAAGAATTTTTGAAAATGATTTGAAGAATTCTTCAATTAAAGATCCAAGTAATATACGTCACTTACATATTGCAAATTAGTCAAGAATGGTTGTCCACCCATAATTCTTCTTCATGGTCGTCTCGCAGGTAACTTGTTTCGTCAATATCTTCGGTAGGGACAGATTGAAGAATTCCATCTAAAAATGGAGGTAGTTCGTCGAACTGATCATACTCTTCTTCATCCACAACGTCTTCGACCCCAACAATACGTCTCTTACTGTGAAGGACAACGTGCAACTTTGGGTTGGCCGGGTCAACGATGTAGAACACCTGTGTGGCTTGCTCAACAAGTATAAATGGATCATCTTGGTGTGCGACTCTACTAAGATCGACGAGAGTAAACCCATAATTGTCGACTTTAACACCTCGAGGGATTTCGACCTATTGGCATCGAAACAGAGAAATCTTAAGTAATACATAATCGAGCTCCCATATTTCCTTAATAACACCGTAATATGAGTCAAGTGCCCTTACTGCCCTGGCATCCTCCGAAATAGCAAGTACTGTCACCCCACTATATTGCATAGTATTCTTCTCGTCCTGAGTTCTTGTGTAAAATGAATAGCCGTTGATGTCATACCCCTGCCAAGTCCCTACAGTAAATCTAGGCCCTCTGGCCAACCATGTAACAAAACTTCATCTACGTCGCCCTCAGAAGCTTGTAGGACTCTATTTTTGATCCACCCAGCAAACTTCCTATTATGTTCTCTGGTGACCCAAATCTCTGGCTTCGAGGGATTCTGTTTCCGTAACATTTCCTTGTGCTCGTGTATGTATGGCTCCACCCCCATCATGTGCTGTAAGACCCAAAAATAAGCTTTTGCATACAGATCACAAAAGGGGACGACTGCTTTAAATCCAATCGTTCCAATGCTCTGAAGCCTGCCCTCATGCCGGGACGTAGGAACGCCAATTGGGTCAACCCCGGCCATATAGTTGGTGCAAAATTCGATCACCTCCTCGGCGGCATAACCTTCAATGATACTGCCCTCAGGCCGATGTCGATTCCTTACATATCCCTTCAAGATACCCATAAATATCTCAAATAGATACATGTAGCGCAGGAACACAGGTCCACAAAACTTAATTTCTCTGACAAGGTGAGCAATTAGATGGACCATAACATCAAAAAAAGATGGAGGGAAATACATCTCCAGCTGACAAAGAGTTGTAGTCACATCGCGTTGCAAATCGTCCAGTCCATCCAGATCAATTACCTGCAAGGACACAGTTGCAGCAAATATTCAGATCCAAAAAATCTGACAAGTTCCACGAATGGAGCTAATTAACTTGCTAGGAGTACACGCTTACGTACCTTGCCAGATATTGTGTTGAAGAAATAACATAGCTTTGTAATTGTCTCTCTGACTTTGACTGGCAGAATGCCTCTGATAGCAATGGGAAACATTTGTGACATCAGTACATGACAATCATGGGACTTCATACTAATCAGTTTCAAGTCTTTAATGGACACAAGTTTTTTCAAGTTCGCAGAATACCCGCATGGAACTTTGACACCATGCAGGCACTGACAGAGTTCTGTTTTTTCTCTTTTTGACAAAGTATAGCAGGCCGGGGGGAGGTATGTCCGCTTTCACTTCTCCAACGGTGCAAGCTCAGTCCTTATGCCCATGTCGAGCATGTCACGGCGAACGTTGATGCCATCTTTCGTCTTTCCTGGAATGTTCAACAACAAACCAGTCAAACTATCACAAATATTTTTCTCTACATGCATGACATCAATGCAATGTCGAACTTGTAAGTGCTCCCAATATGGCAGATCCCAAAGAATCGATCTCTTCTTCCAAACATTTTTTCCTAGAGGTTTAAAACATTTACCGAACTCAGCTTTGATGTCCTTCACGCGCAAGTAAAGCTCCTTATCAGTCACAAACACTGGGGCTGATCCTTTCTCAGGCTTCCCATTGAATGACTTCCTCTTCTTACGGTAGGCGTGATGCATCGGAAGGAATCTGCGGTGACCCATGTACACTGTTTTTCTGCAGTTCGATAACCACATGTTTTCAGTTTCATCCAGGCAAATAGGACAAGTCTTGCCTCCTTTCGTACTATACCCCGACAAATTTCCATAGGCCGGGAAATCATTTATGGTGCAAAATATCATGGCCCGTAACATGAAATTCTCTCGCTTATGTGCATCCCACACCCGCACCCCTTCGCTCTACAATTTATGTAAGTTCTCGACTAACGGTGATAGAAACACGTCAATATCATTCCCGGGTTGTCTGGGTCCTGAAATTAGTAACGACATCATGATGTACTTGCGCTTCATACATAACCAAGGAGGAAGATTGTAGATGCATAAAAGAACCGGCCAAGTGCTATGTCGACTGCTCATATTTCCGTGTGGATTCATACCATCCGTATTCAGCCCAAACCTTATATTCCTCACTTCGCCGCCAAACTCACCGAATGTTCTGTTAATGTTTCTCCATTGAATGGAATCAGCTGGATGTCTTAGTTTTCCGTCTTGTTTCCGACCTTCAACATGCCAACGTAAGTACTTCGCATCTTTCGGATTTGCAAACAGCCGTTTCAATCTGGGAATCACAGACAAATACCACACAATTTTGGCCGGAGGCCCTTTCTTTACCTCATCACATCCATTGTGATAAATTCTGTCCCCATACTTATACCGCGATGCACCGCATCTTGGACAAACATGCAAATCCTCGTACTCGTTACGGTACAGAACACAATCATTTGGGCATGCATGTATTTTTTCGATTTCCATTCCCAACGGACACAATAGTTTTTTGGCCTGGTAAACCGATCTTGGCAACTCATTCCCTCTGGAAGCATGTCCGCTAACAGATCCAATAGCGCCGTGAAACTCTTATCGCTCCAACCGTTGCTTGCCTTCAAGTTATATAATCTCAACACAGAAGACAACTTTGTAAATTTTGCACATCCGGGGAACAAAGGCTTCTCAGAATCAACAATTAATTTCTCAAATTTAGCTAAATCGTTTTCGCTGTAGCCTTCTTCTACATCACGTAACATTTCATCTAAATTGTCGTCATCTACATGGACTTCCGAATAAATATTACCAATGTTCTGATCATGATCATCATTACTGCAATCCACTTCCGGGTGCTGCTGAGTGGTAGCGGTGCTCGTTTCCTCAAGATCTTCACTATGCCATATCCAACGGGTATAGCGTGCGTTAAAACCACGACGAATCAAATGACTCCTAATCTGATCAGAGTTGCCGAATCTTTTTAAGTTCATACAATCTATACAAGGACAATGCATATCTTTCTCTCCCTTCTTCGCCTTTTCTTGCTCAGCAAATTTAATAAACCCATTCACACCCTCCAAATACTCAACAGTAGTACGTTTTATTCCATACATCCAATATTCTCGGTCCATCTACAATTATTTCACAAAATTGACAAATTCAAATAAATAATTAATGACTCAGGGCATGCATATATGCATGAAACATAATTAGCTAGGCCATATGTGTGTACATGAGCTGCTTAATTACATTAAATGGATTTGTATATATGAAACCCTAATTAATTTGATGCATGCATTAATTGGAAGAGCCAGCTAGCTAACTGCTTAAATTCGGCAAGCTATAGCTAGCTAGCCAACCTAGCCTTCTAGCTAGTTTGGAGCTACATGTATCTAGTTTAATGAATTGCAAGTAGAGAGAGAGAGGGAGAGTATGAAAGAGTGATCGAGAGAGAGAGAGAGGTGATAAGAAGATGACAATACCGAGGGGGATGGAAATATGATCAACCTCTCAGCTAGCTTTTCCAGATCACTCTAGCTTGGAGTCGTGCGTGGCTGAAATGATTCCAACATGTAGAGCGCAGAGCAGGGGACGACTTAATTAAGTTGTACAATTTTACTATCGGTTCAAAAACACAAACCGATAGTAAAATAAGGTCCCCACTGTCATAACCATTAGTTTATATGAAGTCATTTTACTATCGGTTTGTTTTACATAACCGATAGTAAACTTTATTATATTGTATCGGTTAGTACAGTACTAACCGATAGTATAAAGTGCATAATTTTACTATCAGTTACGAATGAAAAACCGAGAGTACTATTTAATATATTATATCGGTTGGTACAGTAATAACCGATAGTATAAAGTGAGTAATTTTACTATCTGTTACGAATGAAAAACCGATAGTACTATTTTAATATATTATATCGGTTGGTACAGTAATAACCGATAGTATAAAGTGCGTAATTTTACTATCAGTTAAAAATGGAAAACCGATAGTACTATTTAATATATTATATTGCTTTGTACAGTAATGACCGATAGTAAAAAGTATTTGCATTTCACTAACGTTCGACTAGTGTGTTACCGATAGTAAAATGCCTCTTTTCCGCCGCTGTCATCCTATTTTATCGGATTTTTCCCAGATTGCTTATAACCGTTAGAAAATATGGGTTAGTGGAATGCACTTCTGTAGTAGTGACTTACTGTAACATCACCTCGACATCTGCATATAAAGTCATCTGTGTCAGAGGCATCATCGAGCCAGTTAAACTCCTCCGTAGGACGCGTTATTGATATGTGTCTCCATGGCAAGAGCAATAACAAGGACGTCTACAGCAACACATGTGTTGAACGTTGTGCATGTTGATTGACAGCTCCTCCATGAAGTCGAACTGCTTATGAAATCTCTTCTTTCTACAGAGAAGACATAGTATCGTACATGCAGCCTTTGCGCTCCACTCGGAGTTGAGCCAAAGCAGGAAAGTGCACTTGCGAGCATCTCCCTCGGACACTCTAAAAATCTCCTCTCCTAGTCACCCCGAATGGAGGATGTGGTAGTCTTTGGCAACAAACCACAGTTGCAACGACATAGCCCTGAACTTTGTCTTTCATCCTTCAAACAAAAGCGAATAACCCAGAAAGTAACGCATAAATTGGCGCTTCATTTATGCAAGCTGATTATGTACTTACCTTGGTGCGTCTGCTTCTCCGGCCACGGCTATTGTCACCCGCCATGTTCGGATGGGCGTGTGAGGGAAGTGTGAGCTGTGTTCTGAGCTCAACGGCTTAATTTATAGAAGTTCAATTCATGAAGAGTTCAATCGTTGATTAGACGTATCTGTACGTAGGAAAGTAGATGTCTCCGTTGAAAAGATGAAAGGTACAAAAGCTGAAAAGTGGAAAATACTAATCGTATAAAAGCTGAAAAGTAGAAAAGCAGAAATGCAGAATCATACAAAAGTAGAAAAATAAAAAAGTATGAAAGATGTATCGTATAAAAGTTGGAAAGCTGACAAAAGCTTACAGAAAATTGAAAAGTATGATAAAACCCTACATCAAACTACTGCCCCCTGTAGCCGGCCCTGATACTCCAATGGTGTGTAGCGAGAGAGGGGCTGACGATCCATGACGCGTCGTGTCCTCGCTGGTGGTGTCAGCACAGATGGCAGAGCCTGGGAAGGCTGTGTCTGCTGCGTAGGTGGTGGAGCATCGACAAGAAAGGTTGCATAGGATGCTGTTGTCTGAGAAGCTGGTGCCACGCAGGAGTATCGAGCTCTTCATTCAAAGAGTTGTTGGCAGGCACGACACGCGGCTGTGGAGGTGGAGGGCGCGATGACGATGGGAGGTCCGCTGGGGGCACATGCGACGAAGGACCGGACGCTGACGGTGATGGTGGGGAATCACAGTCAAGTGAGGTGGCAGTAACACTTTGAAATCGACCAGAATCTAATCTACTCGCCGCTCGACATCTGCACAATACCCATACATATCGTGGCTGGGCACGCCTCCACTGTCATGGATCCTGACCATCATGTCACGTGCACCGACAGAGACGGCGTCGAGGGTGTCGAGCTACGTACACTAATTAATGCAATTATAGAATTAGAATCCATGTGAAAGTAAGGTTGCAGAGAGTTAAATACTCACACAGGAGTGGATTCGCCCTGGAAGGCGTCAGTCGAAGCCCTCGTCGATAGTGGTAGGACGGACAGGCTCATCAGGCGCAGCTGGTGGACCGCCCGCTAATCGGTAGAACGTACGAGGTCGGTACCATGACTGGTACGTAAAATCGATGTCGTGGCTATAAGGTCTGCCCTCCGCGATCGTCCATATGTGGGCCCAATTCATGCACTCCTCCACATAGGGTCGCTACCGACGAACGAAATCATCCCTTCCTCGATTGCCTACAGACAAAACAAATTAGTGACATAAATCATTTACAATGTCACGTGCGAAAGTTGTTGGATCTAGGTAGATCTTAGTATCTAGGTTTTGATGATTAATGACGTTTTGGATAAATCCATGATGATCAAAGTTAATCTGAAGATATCAGATTTGATGATTAAATGACAATTTAGATAAATCCTGATTTAGCACAAGTAAATTGAATTGATTATCGGTAAACCCTGAATTGGATGTTTTTCTCGATTGTGGGTTTGATATTGATGCATATGTAGAGGATGAGCTCGGTGGTTGCATCAAGTTTGTGCTAATTGATTGATCAAGATGTTATATGTTAAATCTTGAGGTTGATAACTTCAGTTGTGGATTTGATATCGATGCACATGTTGAGGGAGAGCTCAGGATGATTAGTTATCCATGTTTGTGCAAAAGATTGATGACTCCGTGTTCTGGATTTGATATCTCTATGTATGATTGAGAGAGAGCTCATGATATTAGTCATCCATATTGATTGATATCATAACTTGAGTAGTAAGGATCGTGTGCGCATTTCTTGTATCATATATGGATCTATATGATTGTGAGATTCATCCATTACTCATTTGTTGTTCATTGAAATTGGTTTTGTCATTTCACCGAAGAAAGAAATTGTTGAGTGAACTCCTGTGTGTAGTGATTTATCTAGTGGTGATTAATGACGAACTGTAAATGAGACTAACGTTTGCGCATTGAGTGTATATGTTCTAGTCTCAGAATGGTTGCAGGATGAAAACAACAAGGGCGGGAAAAGGATGAAGACGATGTGAGACATCTCAAGCAAGGTCAAGCTTAGCGAGGACGAGCTCTGCGAAGACAGGCGCCAAGATGTCGAGCTTCGCGTGGTCAAGCTTAGCGAGATCGAGCTTTGCGATGACAAGCGTCGAGCGATCGAGCTTCACGAGGTCAAGCTCCACCTAAGGTAAAATCTAAGATTAAGGATTGTTTTTTTAGGGTTTTACCGGTCTCGGTGTTTGGAGACAGACCGGGTTGATAGGTTTCTTTTTACTAGTTTGACTGTACTATTAAGAGGGGTCGGAAACTAGTAGCTTGAATCTATCTAGTGCGGAAGTTCAGATGCATTCATATCATCTTGCACTAGTGTCTTGAATTGCTAGTGAGTCTAAGTGTAGTTCATGTGCATTAGATTAAATGTTTTGAAAACTGCACTTAGTCGTGATCTCCAGCTGTTTAAATTGGTTTATTTATTTAGAGCTGGTCGTGGTCGTATTTGCATATTCTGATCGTATCAGTGTTGATACGTGGTCGTGGTCGTGGTCGTGGTCGTGTCGCTTGTTTGGCGGCTTTATGTTTAGGGTTTGGGCGTGGTCGTAGGAGTTCGGACTGGTCGTACCAGTCTTCGACTCGCTTGCGTACGCTCGACCAAACCCTATCGACCACCTGTTTTTGATTGGATGTCAAGACCTGTGTGGTCGTGGTCGTTGCTAAGTGACACAAATCACATCCGCGAGAAAACGGCAAATTCGTATGTGCAAATCTCTAAAATTGCATTTGAGATGATTTTTGGATTGGATATTTTGACAGCAGGAAAGTTTCTGAGTTTTCTAGAAGTTTCTAAACATATCTAGGTCTTTGTCCTGTTGAAAAAATTATAGAGCTCTGAGTTATCTTTCTAACAAGCCAAAAATCACCTCAATCGGATCTCTGGATCAAAAGTTATGCTTGTTTTACTGTCAGTGTGCAGTGGCCGGACAAATGCATCCGTCCGGGGCTATCTGTCCGAAGTGGCCGGACTTTGTCCGAAATGGCCGGACATTGTCCGGCCTGTACAAATTTTTTGAACCGAAAAATGAAACAGAGACAAATGCATCCGTCCGGGCCATTTTTCTGTTATGGGTGGACTTTGTCCGAAATGGCCGGACATTGTCAGGTCTGTACAAGTTTTTTGAGCCGAGTGTTAACAGAGACATATTCATTTGTCCGGACTTTTTGTCCGGACAAATAGTATCCGTCCAGCCTTCACAAATTTCGCCCAACGGTCACTGACACGTTTGCAACGGCTGAAATTTTTGTGCTGGCCAGACAGTGTCCGAAGTGGCCGGACAATGTCCGGCTTGTATAACTTTTGGCCCGGTTTCTTGCAAATGGCTAGTTTTTCGTTGAGGCTATAAATACTTCGTGTTTGGCTTCATTTTTGGGTGCTCAAAGACTTCATTCTTCAGCTGAAAACCTAGCCAATTGAGTTGCATATGTGTTATTGCATTTAGAGGCTAGAATTGAGCCCAAATCTTGAGTAGATTTGAGAGAGAACTTGAGGGAGATTGTGGGAGTGTTTAGTGCACTTCATCTCCATTAGATTGCTAGTGCTAGAGTGTTGAGCATCTCATTTGTATCATTGAGCTTCTAGCACGTGGTTGGTTCAAGTGAAAGCGCATCCGGCTTGTTACTCTTGGCGATCGCCTTCGCCTAGACGGTGCCAGAGGAGAGCCGAGATCTTTCCAATTGAAGTTTGTTGGAGAGGCCGGCAAAAGATTGTGAAAGGTGTGGTTCTCACCTATCCGGTGTGGAGAAGGAGAAACCCTAGTGAGATATCCTTCGTGGATATAGAAGCGAGGCTCCGAGTGAGCGCTTCAACGAGGAGTAGGGGAGACTGGGCGAGTCTCCGAGACCTCGGTAAAAATATTGTGTCAATTGCGTATTTATCTTTTGCATTACATTCATCTTGACAC
Source organism: Pharus latifolius (assembly GCA_019359835.1). Classification (NCBI taxonomy): domain Eukaryota; kingdom Viridiplantae; phylum Streptophyta; class Magnoliopsida; order Poales; family Poaceae; genus Pharus; species Pharus latifolius. The sequence continues at coordinate 91,000,447 of CM033321.1, read as the reverse complement.
AATTGCTATATTTACTTTTGTTGCATGATTTGTTGAATAACTTACATAGTTGAATGCAATTAGTTGATTAAATTATTTTAAGCCTCATTGTATAATCTAGCTTAAACGATTATCTTGTTGAAATTGCTTAGTGGGGAAGAAAATTTAAAAGCCTCCTAATCACTCCCCCTCTAGTCGGCATCCTCGATCTTACAAAAGTAATGCATATTGGACATGCACGTTGTCATGAACATGGTGCGGGATATGCCGGGAAGGCGGCACCGGAACATGTCAGCGTGGGCCGAACTGGCACATAACTCGCTCAAGCGAGTACCCCTCAACCATGTGCAAGAAAACCAAAAGAACCTGGGTACATCTGTAAGCAGCATTCTGTGTACAGAGAGAAGAAAGGCCAATTGGTGCGACAGACTCCACATGCTGCTGATTCCACGGATCCCAGACGATGCTGTCGTCGAGGAGCAGATAGAAGCTCGTGGCGTACGAAGGATAGCAGAGGTGCGCCTGATCCGTGGACCACCTCAAACTCAGCCTAGCCCACCTCCATCCCATCACGGGGTTGTCCCTTACATCACCGTCCAACGCGAACGGATCCCATGGCACCAGTGGTCGGCCGACGGGGAAATGCTCGTACGACTATATCTGCAACAGTATAGCGCACCCTGTGAAAAGAGAGTTCACCTGGTCTCTCCTCGTGGCGCCGCACAATCTCCTGTAGGTGTGGTAGAGTAAAGCGGATCCGAAACTAAACTGCGGCGCGTACCCCAACTTGGAGTAGGCAATACTCATAGCGAGCTGAACAAACTGGCGCTCGCAGATGTCTCCGTGGGTGCCAGGGAAGAGCAGCCACCCAAACACGTACAACAAATACGCCTCAAGGTGGCGCCTGAAGACCTCCTTTGGAGCGGCCACCGGGAGCGCAGCATCGCGAACTGCGAGCAGGTAACTCTGGGGAACTCCCGCAGTCTACGCAACCCCCCTGCTAGCCCTATGCCCTTGAAGCGTTGTAGAAAATCCAGGAGCCATGCAGCTCTGTCGGTGGCCGCAGGATAATATATGTACCCGTGGATAGGCAAGCTGAGCAGCATGCATACCTCCTGTAGCGTGATGGTGATCTCGCTGAAACTGAAGTGAAAGGTGTGCGTCTCGGGCCTCCATCTCTTGACAAATGCACTAACCAGGGATCGATCGAAGGGGAATCGCCGAGCCCAATCTACCATGCAGGCGAACGGCAGTAGTCCGGCCTCGAGCAAAGGAGCCACGAATTGCTCATCCAGAGGCCACATCTCCTGCGGTGTCCTCATCTGAAGAGCTAGCAGAACGGTGCCCTGTAGAAGGCGCCGAGCACAGTGACTCTCCTGATGGTGCTGTGCAATCAGTTTGGGAAGCTGATGATCATCTGCCATACCTGTATTTATCATATGTTAGTCGACAAACTGAAACATTATAATTTATTAACATACATTCAGTATTACTTATGAAAATTCACAATAATGAATTGCAACATTACAGTTTTATTTAAAGAAATTCACAACAACTCATACTGAAAAAAGTGAATTGCTTCAGTTTCTTGAAAAGTTGATGTGCCTGCCACCTGCGGGCATCGGCTTCTTGTGTGACCAGACTTCCTGCAAGCGATGCATCTATGTAGGTCATCTTCATGCTCCGCTGCATCCATATCGTTCTGTATCCTCTTGGCTCGACGTTGGTCGTCATGGCTCACAAGGAGCCTCTTATTTGGGATCCACGTGATGGCATTTTTCGGCGATAGCTCTTGATAGTTTCCCCTCACCGCAAACTCATAGAAGACACCCTCCCAGGTTTTCCTCAAGTACTGCAGAGTATAATAAGTTGAGATATACTGTGCTGGATTGATTCCAAGAACGGAGCAGGTAGCGATCACATGCGAGCAAGGAATGTGCAGCAGCTTAGACTTTTTGAATGTAAATTCGATATCTGCATTTGTAATTTAGCATTTGTGGACCCGACCTGCTTTCAATGTTCCATGGACATGTTTGTGCCTTAGACGAACCTCATAATTTCCGTTCAAACGGCTGAGTACTGAGACATTATGTGTCAATGACTTTCTCGTCCGAAATTCAAGGTAATTATTAATATTTTTGGGCCAGTGTACTAAAGGGTCGTGCACAAGTGCTGATACCGTCAAACTCCCATTGTCATAGTATGCTACTATGACATAGAATGTCATCTCAACTATGACAGTGAGTGGTAAGCATCACACACCATTAAGGGAGAAATTGTACACCTCGGCCAGATTTATCGTCATGATTCCGTACCGTGCCCCCCCTGTGTCGTGCAACAACGACCATTTCTCCTTTGGTTTGAGCTGAATCCGTTGACTGAAACTGAGACGCCTCCTACGGTTTCCCTCGCCAGTAATGCCGCCATCTTCTGGTCCACTTGGCTCTTGCATTTCCTTCAACGTACTCTCGTCCAACGACTTCCATATATCTGAGAACTTCGACTCTTGGTTCTGCTTGGCAAGCCATTTAAACACCTGCATCAGATGCATACTCTTGAAACGAGTGTGAAAATTCCCGCCAAGATGTCGAGAGCACCAACGACTCTGCAGGTCATCCTAAGTCAGCGATGGATCCACTCCCGATTGCATATACTCGATCGCACTCAGCATTCCTATGTTTCGATCGTGAATTAAGCACACGCGTTCCCAGCACACGCGTTCCCGATCTTTAACAACTTTATTTTTTAGTTTGTCCTCCTCAACCACTACATATGCTATGGGGAGAAACTGATCGTTGGCATCAGCTGTCACGGCAGTTAGTAGAGTACCCTCGTATTTTCTTGTTAAAAATGTTCCATCAATGCAAAGCATGGGTCTCATATACCTAAACAATGAAACGCACTGCTGCAATGCCCAAAAAAATCTCCGCAGCACCATGCATCTAGGAATCACAACACCCTCTAAGCCGACTGCCGGCGTATCAACAATTTTGGTGACTGTGTCTGGATTTGCTTCTCATGTACACCAAAACAACATCGGTATAAAGTTGTATGCCTCAACATATGTCCCAAAAAGCTCCTGCAACGCCCTCTGTTTAGCCCTCCATGCCTTTCCGTACTTGATCTTGTACCCGTATTTCTCTGCGACATGTGCGATAATCACTTTCAGTGTCATTGCTGTATTTTTCTTTACTACTGATAGTATCAGACTGGCAACAAAACCGGCGGTAATATTTCTATACTGCTGCACCATGTCCTCCGCAAGACATTTGTGGTCTGCAACTCTTAACACCTGAAAGAAAGTCTTATCTTGTGGTCGTGTGATGCATACGTACAACGGACAGTTATCAACTAAGCACCTCACAGTCTACAAGTTTGGAGTTGATTTACCCACCCGGAATGGTCTATTCAGTGATACCTTATTTCGCATGTTTCTTAGTCCGAAACAACTGTCCAAACTGGATGGTTGCTTCATTATAGGACCATCACGAATTCAGCTCATCGAAAACCACAGCGGAAATCAAAGATGATGGATCAGTCCATTTATTTATAGGATTCTGCTGTTCTGTGGGTTCCTCGGGAGAGTCATACATATTTGATAGATCAGTGTACTCCTCCTCATTTAAATTCTCCTCTAATTTGGGCAGTTCATCAGCTGCATCTACTTGATGGTCGCCAAACCGAGTTGTACGCGAGACTCTTGTTGTTTGTGTAGGTACACTGGCAGTTACATTGGCATTGGTACTGGCATTAGCACCGGCACTGCCATCGACACCTTCAGTACTGATATTAGCAATGCTCTTTTCTCTTCCTACGGAATGACTACTTTCCGAACTATGTACGCTTAAGATTTCAACTTAAAGTATGATGACTCCGCCACTATAGCCTGAATTTATTACAAATCGTTCAAACAAACCCCACGATTTGTCACCTTTCAGTCTCTGAAGCACCCAATTATTTCCCTCTGACACATGCCTTCAACCCTGAGAGCAGGATTGAGTTGTAACAAATCAATTAACCACATCTTCAAATCATTGAAAGACATTGACTGTGGTTATGCCATTTAACCATAAACATGCATACACGCACCCAGATCACCGTTTGCTCCATTACAAATTATACTAGCTCCATAATAAACACAAACCATACTGGGTTGCTCCATAACCTAATCAATTTGTCATTCCGTGTTAAGTTAAAACAGGACAGTGCGTTTCTTTTATCTTAAACAAAACAATATTTTTCATATGATGATGCGCAATAACTGAGAGTAATATAAAATAACCTAAATTTGTACCAGACACTGTCACTGCACAAAACTATATGACCTACATCCTAGTGTGGAGCGGAAATTTCAATTTTTACCTGTTCTAAATCCGAGGGTGAAGTGAAAACTTAAATTTCTAAACTCTAAAACCCTAAAATAATATAAAATAAATATTTAAATCTACATATTATTTCAATCTTTTATGTCCTAGAGTGAAGCAAAAATTTAAATTTTACCTGTCCTAAATTTTAGGGTGAAGCGAAAAATTAAATTTCTAAACCCTAAAACCCTAGAATAATATAAAATAAATATTTAAATTTATATATTATCTACGAGTTAATAAAAATTTATCTCAATGAACAAAGTTGGCGAATCGTCGAAAACTGCCTCCTCTTGTTCTTCCTCTTCTTCTCTTCTCTCTTTGTCGTTTTGGTTTAAATGACTTTGAAAGTAATGTTTACTGCGCACAGTTGCTTTATATACAACTTTCAGTCGCTAGTCGGGCTAGCGGCTGAAACGCTACGTGGCACGATCCTAGGCTAGCGGTACATTAGGCCGTGCCACATCTTTAGTCGCTAGTCCAGATAGCAACTGAAGATCAGTCGCGAGACCCACCTCACGACTGAAACTCAATTTTGAAATTTTTAAAAGTTTTGAATTAGTTTTGATTTTTTTTTTGGTTATTCGTAAAAAAAAATTCAGAATTTTCCAGCAAAATGACATTAACACCAAAGCTCATGTCCTTATACTCATCAGCAAAATGGGTCCGCTGAGAGAAAACATTGGCACATTGTAAAAGTAGGGCTCTCTCATCTTGCTCAAGCCTCGATGCCCATCAAGTTTTGGGACGAGGCATTTCAGACTACCTGCTTTCTTATCAATCAACTTCCAAGCCGTGTTATTAACCATACAACTCCTCTACAAAAACTCTTTGGCACCAAACCTCACTACTCTTTTTTGAAGGCCTTTGGTTGTGCTTGCTGGCCTAACTTGCGTCCTTACAATACAAGTAAGTTGCAGTTTCACTCCCGACAATGTGTATTCCTTGGATAAGTAGTTTGCATAGGGTACAAGTGTCTTAATAGAGCTATTGGACGTGTATACATCTCCAGAGATGTAATGTTTGATGAGGCATTGTTTTCATTTGCTCTGGATAACAATTCTTCATCTCCTGTTTTCAGCCAAACTGATGTTCTTCTACCACTTCCTTCATTATGTCATCCATTCGCTGCCTCTCCTACTGATACTCCTTCTGTTTCCATTTATGAGAGTGATCATGTAGATAATAGCAATCAGTCTACATCTACTGCAACTAACACTGCAGGTAATAGTATTACTCCTGAAAGTCAAGCACCCCAGGAAGTACAAAGACAAGGCATGAGAACCCAGCTTCAAGACAATATTCAAAAGCCAAAACAGTTTACTGATGGAACTGTGCACTACTCAACAAGGGGGAGAGCATTCACTGCAGTACTTGAACCTTCCAGCCACATTGGGGCATTGCAAGATCCCAATTGGCGTCAAGCAATGGATGTTGAGTATGCAGCCCTCCTAAAGAATAGAACCTGGCATCTAGTCCCTCCTCGGCCTGGTTTGAATGTCATTGACTCAAAATGGGTTTTTAAACTGAAAAGGAAACTAGATGGCTCAATAGAGAGATACAAAGCTCGGCTTGTAGCGAAAGGGTTCAAATAGAGGTATGGCATTGATTACGAAGATATATTCAGTCCAGTAATTAAGCCACCTACAATCAGACTTATTCTTGCTCTAGCAGTATCACGAGGTTGGACCTTGAGACAGGTTGATATTCAAAATGCATTCCTTCATGGTATGCTGGAGGAGGATGTTAACATGAGGCAACCACCTGGCCCTCAAGATGACAAGTTTCTAGGGCATATTTGCAAGTTGGATAAAACACTATATGGACTCAAGCAAACACCTGAGCTTGGTTTTCTAAACTCAGCTCAAAATTGCAGAAACTTGGTTTTCTTTCATCTAAAGCTCTGATACCATGTAAAATTGTATAGATGCAAAGAAGGAAGAAGAAGAAATGAAACAATCCCCACAAGAAATAGCGTTGTAGGTTGTTTATATTTATATTGTCAAGCAATGAACAATGCCTAACTGGCAAACCAAAAATCCAACTACTAATATTAGCCGAGTACAAACCGAAATAAAGTATAACATATTATGAATCTTTCACAAACAGTGACTGATAGGTGTAATCTTGTAGACTGATATTTATTAGTTGAGTAAATTTTATTTTGGTCTTTCTGTGGTTTTTGCGATCTGTAGGAACTGTTATTATTTTTTACACACATAAAGAGAACAGTAGTCGCATAATATTTCCACCTGTCTCAGGAGGTAGCTTTTTTTTTGTCCGACGCATCAAAATTTATACTGCGTCCGTATTACGTCAACCAATAACGACTACCAGCCTCATGACTTGACTCCCGCCTCATACGTACAAGCAGTGTCCAAATTTAGTTTAATCTATCCTACACATACCGGATTAACACGAAAATGTATATATGCCCCGTTGATAGGTGGGCCATCGTGCCCCACCACTCATCCTCTTCGAGGGATGACGTCAGCTCCTCCTCGGTGTCCAGGTCTACGCCGGCAACCATGGGGATGCTTCGAGAACATTCTAGCAGCTTTTGGCCCTTTGAACCCAGAAGAGAAGAGGGGGGTGAAGGACAAAATGGGAAATTTCAGAATATTTTGGACAAGCGCAAATGCATCGACTTGAGTTCGCGACCTTATGTTGGGCCTCTATGGGTGCGTTGGGCCGAACATACATAATTTTTTTCCAAAATGACCCTGTATTTTCATTATTTTGTGTGCCATCAGATGGAAAACCATTTTGCGTGCGCAATATGAATCGCTGGACAAAAATTTCATGCGACGCTTCCAGGGAGGATAGGCAGGTTATTCCGTCCTTTTATATATAGATAATTAGATTGATATATATAGTGGTGGATTTATTATGAGTCTATTCAATTGATTTTAGTCATCTGATCCACATATAAACTTATATGAGAAAACACAGAATTTTTCAAGAATACAGAGTTTTTCAAGACTCAAATTTGCCGAATCATTCTTCTTGTTTATATTAACATATACATCTAGTGTAGTATAAATAGTTGTCACGAGAACATTTCCTTTTTACAGGACATTAGGCTTTCTCCGTACTTCAATGAGGTTTTCATAATTCATATCAATTCGAAGTTTGCTCAAAAGTAGGCAGGTATACGTACGGTCATACTCTCCATATGTTAAATTTCGGAACCTTCTACGATACATATGGAGGGAATCAGATCTTATATAATAAAGAGTTCCAGTAGAAAAGTTACTATATATTTTTTTTTTTGATGGTTTGATTTTAAAATGATGGCCTAGGTTGAGTGGGCAAAAATTGTAAAACACAAAAAATATTAATTAATTATAAAATAATTATTCAAGATCATTATTGTTTGATTTGATCGGTCAAAAAACATACATCAATTGTACAATAATTACAAAATTTTGCAGGATCTAGTTCCATGTATTGAGAAATCAAATAGGTAAATAAAAATGTTACAAATAACTCATAAGAGAATATTTTCATGCAGTGGGGTTAGTAGCATGGTAGGTAAATTCGGGTATCAGTTAAATGCAGTCTTTTTAACAAGAACGAACAAGATATGTCAGAAATTACAGGACTCTTGTCATGTGGCCATTAACGCGCTGTCAGATCATTCAGAGACAATCTTACTATTATAGCGCTAGTCCTGGGTTGTATTTAACGACAATCTCTCTAAAAGTAAGATTACGTCAATTGTATAATAATATCGTCCAATCATGGTACGAAAGATTATTATTAATTTGATTATATAATATTAGTATTGTTAATTTTTTTTTGAAAAATTGACATTACCGACATCTATAAAACAGATTTGATGAACATGATTTGATTTCATATTGATCGAACGATTGAGAACACAAATTCGTACTCTTCTATTTTAAGATAGATTCTCAATAGATACACTCCCACTAGTCATAAACTTAACACTTGTCAAACAAATATATTTAAAATAGCTTCAAGTAAGATAAAAAATATATTCGGCCTACCTTAAAACTTTTTCAATAAATAATTTATGGAAGTTTTAGTTTTTATTTTATGAACCTAATCTCATTGACCAAAGGTTATTAAGGGCTTAATTAGAATGGTTTAAGTAAATAAAGAGCGTATTTGGTCTAATTCACTCGTCTTCGATAAATAGTTTATTGAATGTTCAGTCCATAAACCTAAAAAGCCCTCTCATTCTGATGTAAACTTATCAAAAAACTTTAGTGAAAGAGACTTAAATTTCTTTCAAATAAACCCATTCCTCGAATGGTTTCAACTCTTTCATGTAAGATAAATAGCGTATTTGATCTAACTCAAAACTTTTTAAATAAATACCTTAATACAGTTCAAGTCCATAAACCTAAACAAACCCCGCCAATTTACGTAAGATCATATTTAGAAACTTTTAATAGAAGAGAGGTTTAAACTTATACCTACTAAATAAATTGTCATATTGGTTATTTTTTATCATAGTTTTAGTTTATAAATATGTAAACTAAAATTAGATCAAACACGATCAGATTCTCAGCAGTCACTACTCGTTTCTTTATGAAATGGGTTTCTTCCCAAACATGGCAGTGAATCAGGTGCATTCAAAGAAGGTAATGGGAAACTAACAAAAGAGCATGACCAAGAAAGTAAGGTAGAAAGAAAGACCAAGCTTGCAAATTGCGATGGCTGAAGTTGCATTATCATTTGAGAAAAAGGAAAAGTAGCAGGGGTGCAAAAGCAAAAGTCTCGAAGCAAACATTTGAAAGCTAGCATCTCTTACGTTTCGGTCCCTGGAATTCAGACCCAATTTCAAAAACCGACACGCCACCAAAACTCCCGCCCCTCTAACACAAAACGACCAGGTGGACACGTGTCAATAGCTAGTCTTGTCCACGTGGGATTCGGGGATGGATATTGTTCGAGCACATCCATTCCCATAACCATCAAACCTCAAACCTCGGGTGGTCATTACAAGTTTGGACGTGCAGCCCACAAGTGTCTTTTCCAGCCCATGTTATACGCTGTAATTAATTCTTAGGAGTTTTGATAACTGATATTGCAAATTCGTAAAGACCACGATTAGATCAAATTTCTTAATCTATATATGTAGCGGTAATTAGATAAGCCATCAATAACCAGAGATGGAGATGAGGTACGAGGTGGGAAGAGACTAGGAAGAAGACCTAACCGATCTTAGATCAAAGATATAAATGGCGCAAGCATTCACCAGTCATCTCCATATTTTTTTACCATGCCTTTCTCCATCCAATGTAGTTCTCACAGTTGTGATTATTATAGACTTAATATCCCTCTTGTGCAAATCCCGACCTAAAAGATAGCTGCAAGTCAGAAGTTGTACTTGAAAAAAAAGAAAGCATTTACACATTCCATAAATTTATGCCATGTAAACCAAATGTACGCAAATCAAATTGAAATTTCATTAGAAAATTAATCGGCATTACAGACAGAAAGATGAGAAGCTACTAAATCATCAACATGTAAGAATCACACTAATTAGCAAAGGAGATCAACAAGACATGATTTAACATAATAAAACTCCATCCATCATCTACCACAGCTTATATAAACTCCCAAAGTTGTTTCCCCTTGGGTACGAAATGACCAGCGTACCCCCGCCTCGATATCAAATTTACAAGCTAGTACCCTCGACACCTCTCAACTAAGTAAAAAAGAGAGAAAGAAATGACTAAAAACAAAAACCAACACGAAACCCTAGGTTTCTCAGCGATGACACACTACTTCTTGGCCTTCCTCGCCGGCACCTTCCTCGCCGGAGCCGCCGCCTTCTTCGCCGGGGTCGCCTTCTTGGCGGGCGCCCGCTTCGCCGCGGCCGCCGGCTTCTTGGCTGCCGCCGTGGCCGCCTTCTTGCCGGGGGTGTCCTTAGCAGACGTCTTGGCCGCCTTAGCAGCGCGGGACCTGGCCGGCGCAGAGGTCGCCTTCGTCTTGGTCACGGCCGAGGCCTTCGGCTTGGGCGCCGCCTTCGCCTTGGGCTTCGCCGCAGGCTTTGCTCTGGGCTTGGGCGCAGCCTTGGGCTTCGCCGCAGCCTTCGGCTTGGCTGCCGGCTTGGCCTTCGCCGCCGGCTTCGCAGCGGCCTTGGGCTTCGCCGCAGCCTTGGCCTTCGGCTTCGCAGCAGCCTTGGGCTTTGCCGGGGCCTTCGCCTTCGGCTTCGCCGTGGCCTTGGGCTTGGGCTTGGGCTTGGCAGCCGCCGGAGCGCGCGACGGCGGCAGCTTGTAGGAGTTCTTAACCTTGGTGAGCTTCCCGGCCGCCGTGAGTTTCTTGAGCTGCAGGAGCAGCTGCTTGCGGAAGTTGGGCGGGAGGTGCGCCTTGTGCTTGTCCTCTATAAACTTCCCGATCGCGTACTGGCTCGACCCCGTCCTCTCTTTCAGCGTCGTGATCGCCTCCGATATCATCTTCACATCAAGAAACCAAACGAAACATCAGATCCAAACGCAAACACATAAAAACCATTACAAGGTGGTGACTAGGTCTATACCTCCGCGTAGGGCGGGTGGCTGGGGGCGGCGCGAGACTTGCGCGGCGCCGAGGACTTCTTGGCCTTGCCCTCCTTCGCTGGCTTTGCCTCCACTGCCTCCGCCGCCGGGTTCGCCGGCGAGGGGTCGGCCACGGCCTCCGCCGCCGGCGCCGCCGCCTCCGTCGCAGCCACGTCCGTCGCCATCAATGCGCTCGTGTGTAATCCGGCGAGAGAGAGAGATGTGGAAGGTGTGGTGGTGGTGGGTGAGGAGGTCGGAGAGGAGGAAGCGGTGTTTAAATAGTGGAGACGAAGCCAAGACGGGCAGGAGCTTAATGCCGCTCTCTGATTGGTCGAGACGACCTCGCCTCGGATCGCCACCCCACGCACCCAACATTAAACCTGCACCGTCCGATCTTCCAACATCCTACGGTCGGAAACGCTCATCGTCTAGTGCCGCGGATACTGCCCCCCGTCTGGCCGAGGGACGCGAGACCTGGCCACCATGTGTGCTTCTCTTCCAGATTTGCAACAAAATATCTCACGATTTAGTTCGCCAATTTGATTTATATTTTTTTGAGTTTGTAGATATGGAGCATAGCTTTCGAATGAATGTAAGTTTGTGAGATTGGGTTGAGTATTCCGTGAGAAATTTATCGACGAATCGGGACTGGTCCGGACGGTGGTTTTGTGTGAGTTTGATGTGGTTTTCGCGCCTCCGACACGGCCTCGACCGCCGGACGTCCCTGTTTTTCGACATTGCATTGTAGAGAGCTAGCAGGGGAAGACGTCGGGCCTGGAAGCACGGCGATCGGACGTCGTTTCGATGGGCTAAGATGCGATTGAATGCGACACAACTGACACACCTATGAACACTATATTTAGTAGTGTGTGAGTTTCACCAGAATTTGTTCCGTGCAATGGTGGGATGACCGGCCGTGTAGCCGGAGAATTCACGTAGTCCGGTCGGTTACGTCACGAGGATCGTGGTCCGGTTGCTGCATTTGTAATATCATACTTGAATTAAAGTTGAATTGCTTAGGATGAATAGAGCTTGTTACTGTCATTGGGGAAAGCATACATGAGCCACACAAGTTTGTAAGCTCCATATATGAAACCAAAATTTTTCAGAAATTTGATCGATTTCTCGACGCACAATCCAATGTACATCGTGGTCGTGTCCGAAAGGTGCATTGGATTGTTGTTTTCAAACTTTTTGCTACTGTTATGACAGAAGAAATCATCCAGGAAGAGGTCAAACTAGCCATGGTGTAGTACTACTTTTGCATAATAGTATGAGCTGGTCTAATTGAAATCCTTATACACAGAATACACAAAACTTTATATTCACGAACTTTGAAACAAAAAAACGGATCAACATTCAAATGATTTCAAGATTGCCAAGCAAATCAGAAATCTTATAAACCGAACAGGACCTTGTTTAACAGAGATAACATCAGATATATCCTATAGTTGGCACAAACATTGTAAATTTGGATGAGACAAACACACACTACAACTTCAAGAACCCATTTCTTGGATTGCTAAACATCAAACAAATCCATCTTAATCTGCATTTAAACTGCAGCTTGGAACTAGCATCATATCAATAACAAGAACCAAGAATTCTTCAGTGTTCTTGGTAGGGCTGTACAGGTGTACCATCAGGGAAGATATATATAACTTCGCGCCGCGATTTCATGCAGTGATAGATTCAATTTGCAAAATTTATTTCATTTGTAACTATGCAAAGACTCATAAACTTGGTTACCATTTTTATCACCCATTATTGCATCATTTTTAGTCACACAGGATAAAATTGACTGCTAGCTCAGATGGCACTTAACCTATGGTTGACCACTCCATGCCATGCTCCACAACAGCATCCTTCTCCTCATCCATTAACACCTTGAATCCAATAATTACAGAACAAAAACTTGGCCAGAGCAGCATTTAACTCAGAAGAAATGGAGTTCTTAAGAAGCTTGTTGATTGTATAATTACCAGGCAACTTAGGGTAAAGCAACTACATCATATATTGATGGTACTTGTGAAGAGACCTAACTCCTAAGACCATGCAACTTGCAAGTATTTACTTGTGGAGACTGGAGAGACCTTGCAACTTGCAAGCAGTAAAAATCACATCTTTTGTAGTCAATTTTAACCCTAGAAATGCCAAGAACGTCACATCTAAAGGTGCCGCATCTTATCATAATACACATAGAGCATGGGATATATGGTTAACTCTTAACTCTTGTGATTTCACCACTCTCATTTCCAAACACTATCTATGATAAACAGTAAACTGCTCGAAATGTAAAATTGCACTGTAAGTTCCTAAGCAAGTTAACATAAATATAGACTTGCTCATTCCGTGGTGACACCGACATTGGGAGGCTTCAAACTGTTGCAAGATAGATTTCTATTAAGTTCTAAAGTCATAAGTTGCATCATGATAAGCTTGGTTTATGCATACATGACAACAAAACTGTGATGTTAACCGAAGATCCCCCCCACTCGTCATGCTCTGGCCTCTGACTGCAGAGACAACTACACATTTATCTTTTGAGCAAAGCTGATCTTTAGCTTTGTGACTCCTTGAGAACTAAGTACACTATACATTTGTGTTCCCTGATGAATGATACTTTTGCTCCCTTAATTTTACTCGTGGACTCATTTTATTCCTTTTATTTTACTCAAAGTGGCTAGTCCTACTCTAAAATCGTCGAGACTAGTCTTTTTCTTTAAAACTATTAGCATGGTAACATAAAACAATAGCACAGTGAAAACACAGAAGAAAAAAAGGTTAGCCTGACTGGTATATTGCGCCAAAAGGGTTGTAAATCACATTGCTACTTAATTATAACCTCTACAATCAATACGAGACTAAATTTTTATCGACACCATACACATGGATATCACAAAATGACTTTAAAAACAGACGAATATTGCATATTGCCTTCATCTAGCATCTCTTCCCATTTTGTTTTCCTGGCAAATTTCTTCCAACTCCATAGAATTAGATAAATCATATATGCTAGTAATACACAAAAGAAAAAGGTACTGTGTTCATACAATGCTATATGGGATACAGCACTCATGCATATAAAAAGTGTGTGACTAGCAAGACCACCATTGCCACTTGGTTCAAGTTAGACATCACCTCTCAATAGCCCTAGACACTAGTCACAAACTCACAATTGTCCATCCTAGCACTCATGCACAAAACACCACAAAGCAACATGCATTGAGATGCGGGGAAAATCAAGAATTCAACCTAAAATTGAAAGATTTGGGAGAACAGAGAGAATGATGTACCTATGGCAACCCCACACAAGGAGAGTGGATCCACAATTCACTAGAGGGGGAAAGCGAGACAGTTGCTCTAGAGATCTCCTCATTGGTTGATCATTTGGTTGTCTTTGTGTATGTCACGTCATCTATGCAATGAAATCAAGCCTACTATGTAATTGCTTGCCCGTGTACTATCGTCACCTATTATTTACATCGTCATTGGTAGGAGAATAGAGAGAGAATGAAAGGTTTTTGTTTGAGATGTAGGAAACATAAGGAAGGAAGAAGTAGAGTGTTTTGAGGGAAAGGGGTTGACGTGACCTAGCTCCATGCGGGAGCGAAAAATAAGGTTGGAAAGGGTCAGTGATGTCATTAAATATAAGGAATAAAAGATGACATGACATGAAAAATGCATAGCATTTATCTAATGCATAATTACTGCGTATACGCATTACTATTTATGATTATGATAATTTCCTTCCTCAAAATTGCCTATTTCTTACAACGGCATTGGGCGTTTAGTAACATAAATCAGTGACTATATTTTTGAACTATCCCATTCAAATATGCCATTTTGGTTTTAAAATTATTAGCTCGAATTATAAACTCACTGATGTGAGGCAATCATGCATCAAAACTTCGAAAGGATGAGTAAAACTAATGGTAAAAAAAGTTTACCTATAAATACATTTGTCATTGCCAATCTTGGTAGATTAAATTGCAAACACAAGGAGGTCTAAGATAGGCAACCACATCAAATTGCAAAACACAGCAGGATCTAGTTAAACTTTTGGACCAACAATCTACTCAGTTGCATTTATAAGCTCATGCAACCAAGAAACCCACACATCATAATTAACTATGAAATTCAATAAACTACCTATTAGTAAAATTTTACATTTTGAAATTAGTAAAGATATCTCTTAATTAGATATTAAATATTGCAGTTTAACAAGGAAGGAATTCACACGACAGCAGTTCTTAAAATTGAGAATCTAGTCTATAATCATTGGATCAGTTCAGATCAACTGATTCAATAACTGGGGATCTGGTTTTCACATGAGGATAGTCCACAAATAAGTTTTTTTTTTTCCTATTTAACAAGGACCTGGTATTAATGTATATATATTCACCTACCATGGTAGGAGCTGTCTGTATTTGACAAGCTGGAGAAGAACTTAATTTTGCTTTGAAATGCTCTTTGACCATGGTGGCCAAAACATGAATTGCAACTTGATCCATTTGTGAGTGAATATTTTGTTGGATATGTGACACAGATGATTTCCAAATTTTGTGTAAATTAGCACTAATCACCTATCAATGAAAGGCCCAAACATGTGGTACTAGTGTAAGAAGCATGCCCCAGGACAAGAGTACCAATTAAACACAGAAGTCAAAAATTGATAGAAAGTGGCCAAACAAAAGGGAAATCTATTTGAATCTAGTTTTTGCAAGATGAAAAAGTAACAGAACAGTTTGAGAATTTTTATTTTGGGCCAAGTTCACCTTTGTTTGTCCAATTGAGTATTTGATGGTCCTACGCAAGCCATATTACATCTCTGTTAAGTTTTTTTTTTAAGAGGAAAGGTGGATCTTTTTTGGTGATAATCAGTGATCACTCACTTTCAACAAAAGATAGCACAGAAAATTATGTGGTAGTTCAACGGTTAAGATTGCTCATTATTGTGCGAGACGTTGAAGTCATCGTCTTGATGGGCTGATATATATGTGTATGGTTTTCGAAAAAGATCCAATCCCGTATCTAGCTCAAACTTATGAAAAAACAAAAGATAACACAAAATCCAGTGCGTGTGAGACCACACCTTAGCCCCTCCATACTGGCCAGGACCATATTATTTATCTGTATACGTATGAGAGCATTAGTTGTTCTTCTAGATCTTAGTGGATTAAGAGAGATGGATGAATTGAAACTAAGGACATCTTGTCATCTTTGATCCTATCTTTGCATGGAGTTAGTTAATTGTATCTACGTGTCTCCAATCTGAAATAACCAATTGATATAATCTATAAAGGGAACCAACCTTGTAATAATATGGTGATTGTTGAGTTAATTTCTATTGTATCAATGACTTTGGTGATTAATGATGAATTTCATTGTGTGATTAATGTTTTGTTAAAAATATATATTTTATCTCAATTGAGTTGCAAGATGATGGTAAAGAATATCATCTCGAAGAGGATGCATGATCGAGTTTCTCAAGTATGGATGAGTTCCACCAAAGATAAAATAAAAAATTAAGAATTTATTTTTTAAGATTTTATCGGTATTGGTGTTTAGAAATGGCCAAATTATTAGATCTTTGTTTCCTAGTTTTTGCTGTACTATAATGAGTGACTTGAAGTTAGTAGTTTGATAATATCTCATGTAGAAAACTTAAATACATGCATTGTTCACTTACTATATTATAAAAAATATTTTTGACTTGATTTGAATGGTTAGTGGCATTGGTGATTAAATTTTCAAAATATGGCTTGGGTAAATGCTTTGAAGTGACTACAATGAATAGAAATATGATTTCTACAATGATCTATGCCAAACTAGATCTTTCTTATATTGAGAAAGTAATAGCTCTCCGAGTTAGTTTTCCAACAAGCCAAGAAACATATAAATATGATGTCTAGATCAAAAGTTATGTCATTTTTTTGAGAGCTGCATAACTTGTTAGACATGATTGAATGTCCAATAACCTTGTAATGGCTAGTTTTTTGATCGTAGATTCAATTGTTGAAATCCAGCGGACATCCAATGGTCCTGCACCGGATGTCTGATGGAACATATTTGTTTGTATCAGCAGGATTCTAATAGTTAGTTTTCTTGTGGAGACTGTAAATAGATGGTTCGTAACTTTCATTTTTAAGTTTTGGCACTAGAATTCATTTATATTGTTGGGGCAAACCCTGTACCTCTGGGTAGTCCTCGAAGTGAGCTCCCGAGCGCCCTCGGTCCTTTGTGCGGAGAAGGTTCCTGGGGGGTCCTGGGCGCCTGGGCCCTGGGTCCCGCGGGGTCTTCGGAGCGCCTCGGTCCTTCATGTGGAGAAGGTCCTCAGTGGGTCCTGGGTCCCGCGGGGTCTCCGGGCCGCCCCGGCCCTTCGTGCGTAGATGGTCCCTGGTAGGTCCTGGGGTTAGGCCCCAGGTCCCGGGGTCACCGAGCTCTTGGCCCCAGGGAGTCATCGGGTCCCGGTGAGACCCGGAGCACCACCGGGTCCCGGAGAGTCCCAGAGAGACTAGGCCTCCGGTGAGACCCGGAGTATCACCGGGTCCCGGAGAGTCCCGGAGCACCACCGGGCCCCTGGTGAGACCCGGAGCCCCGCTGAGACCCGGAGCACCACCGGAGCCCCGGAGAGACCCGAAGAGCCACCGGGCCTCCCGGCGAGACCCAGAGAACCCGGAGAGCCACCGGGCCCCCGGTGAGACCCGGAGAACCACCGGAGCCCCGGAGAGACCCGGAGAGCCTCCGGGCCCCCGGTGAGACCCGGAGAACCACCGGGCCCCCGGTGAGACCCAGAGAACCACCGGAGCCCCGGAGAGACCCGGAGAGCCACCGGGCCCCCGGTGAGATCCGGAGGGCCACCGGGCGCCCGGTGAGACCCGGAGGGTCTCCGTAACCCCGGTGAGACCCGGAGGACCACCGGAGCCTCGGAGAGACCCGGAGAGCCACCGGGCCCCTGGTGAGATCCGGAGGGTCACCGGGCACCCGGTGAGACCCGGAGGGTCTCCGTAACCCCGGTGAGACCCGGAGGACCACCGGAGCCCCGAAGAGACCCGGAGAGCCACCGGGCCTCTGGTGAGATCCGGAGGGTCACTGGGCGCCCGGTGAGACCCGGAGGGTCTCCGTAACCCCGGTGAGACCCGGAGAGTCACCGGGCCCCCGGTGAGACCCGTAACCCCGGTGAACCCCGGTGAACCCCGGTGAGACCCGGGGGGTCTCCGTAACCCCGGTGAGGCCCGGAGAGTCACCGGGCCCCCGGTGAGATCCGAAGAGCCTCCGGGCTCATGAAGAGCGGTTGCTGACCGTGGGGCCTCTAGGAAGCCCGTGGCGCCACGTGTCGAGCATCCAGGCCGTCCATCAGGCCAAAGGACATCTTCACCCTTCCATCCAACGGTCGCAGCGAGGGCTTTTCGGTCTTTTGTATTTCTTAGGGGCTATATATACCCCTCTTGTACCCCTTTCCAGGGATTCCAATTCATTTATATTAACTCAACATTCAGTTCTCTCGGAGACCTCTCCCCGAGAGCTCACCTCCCCAGCGGACTCGCGTCCGGAGAGAGCCAACAGGACTAGGGCCCCCACTGGGACCCGAACCTGTATAAACCCCTGTGTCACTTTCTGTGTTGCCCGGCGGGAGGAGACCAGTAACTCGGTCTGCTCGCGCCGCTGTACTCGTGCTGCGCACGTCCGAACCTGCCGGGGTATCCGTAATACCACGACATATATATACACAGATGCAAATATCAAAAAGGTTTTGACCTTAAATCTCCAAACGTCTGGCTTTGATCTTGAACCCGATAGTGAAAATATCTTTGTTACTTATCGAGTTTATTATAAAGCCATGACCACATTAGCCCCTTGTACCAAACAACATACACCAAAGGGTCTAACTACTTTACTTCAAGCCAATTCCAAAAACAACTCTATAACCCCAAAAACTTTAAAATGGGATGAAATCTTTCTCCCTGAAAAATAGACTCTTTTCCAAGTTATTGATCCTAAACCTCTTCAACAAACTGAGTTAGAATCCTTGACTGAAACCCCAGATGGAGATGTTGAGGTAGTTTTCTCCTCACAAAGAAAAGCCTTTATTCCGTCAAGACCTTCCATGAGATATGAGAGGAGACCAGTTAAGCCTCAAAATGTCGCCTTTGCTACTTATGAAGATGGCACCTATGAACCTTCTGTCTCAGATTTTGAGGTCAATGTCATTGAATTTGCTCAAAAACCTGGGTTTGAAATAGACAAACCTCTTCTCATATTAGAGTTTAATCTTCCTAAAAACAGGATTAAAAAAGAAAGATTCTTCAACAAAGTCAAAGAACCTTTCAAAACTAAAATTAGAGACCTTTGGTATGCTGATATGATGAAATAAAAGAGAAACATATTCTTCTTCGACTGGTATGAAGATTCTTTTTGGATTCATGTCGAAGATTATTTGTTTGAAAAAAGAGAACAGGTCTCAGTTATCAAAAGGGATTCCACTGATTGGCAGACTTCTAGTGGAGAAGTGGTGGAATCAATTCATCCCCTTTTGAATCTGTTCAGATATCTAAGAATATCAAAGCCTGTCCTCTTAAGGTTATGAACAAAACTTCCTTAGTAGAGCCTGCTAGGATAGAGCATATTAGTCATCTTATGAAACAACAAAATTTTGCAAATGTTTCCCTGCATGCTTTGGGAAAACAAACTGATAGGATTGAAAATATTTTGGTAGAAGGTAGCAAACAAAATAAACTTGAAGTAAAGGTTAATATGCCTTCTAGCTCAAATTCTGCTTTACCTATTTTCATTCCTCAAAGTTTAGATCCTAATACCAGATTAGGAAAGCAAAAGGCTTTTGGCTCACAAGACCTTATCTCTGAATTAACCAGCAGAATGAATAGCCTAAAAGTTTACAAAACTATCAATCATATTTCTGATGGTGGAGTTGAAGATAAGAATGAATTAGTAAACAAGATTTCAGCCTTTAAACCCGTCACACTTACTTCTAGGACAAGAAATTATTATCCTAGACCAACCTTTGCAGACTTGCAGTTTGAAGAGATGCCTCAGGTCAGTTCTATGGTTTCTTTTAGTGGAAAAGAAATTGTAGAATGGAATCTTGATGGTTTAACTGAATATCAAATATTTACCCTTTGTCATCAAATGGTTATGTACGCCAATGCCTGTAGGGTCAATGGCAACAATGATAAACAGGTGGTAGGCATGTCAACTTAGAGGATGGTGGGATCATTATCTTACTCTTGAGCAAAAGGAAAACATCTTAGGGGCAATTAAGATTGATCCGGAAGGAAATGCTTTGCCGGGTAATCCCTCCGATGCCATTACCACCCTCTTATTCAATATTGTCTATCATTTTGCTGGAAACTATGATGATATCTACGAAAATACTAGAGAACAACTGATCAATTTGAGGTGCAAAACAATGTCAGATTTTAGATGGTACAAAGACACATTTTTATCAAAACTTTATACTCTTCCTGACCCCAATCAAGAATTTTGGAAAGAAAAATATATCTCTGGCCTACCTCCCTTATTTGCTGAAAAAATAAGAAATTTGTTAAGAAAAGAAGGATGAGGTAGTCTCAATTATCAGTCTCTAGATATTGGAAGAATCACTCAAAAGATTCAGTTTGTTGGGGCTGATCTTTGTAATGATCTCAAAATTAAGGATCAACTTAAAAGACAAAAAATGTTGGGAAAAAGAGAATTAGGGGATTTTTGTTATCAGTTTGGTTTCCAACAAGATCTTTATGAAAAAAGAAGAAATCAAGCAAAAAACTTTAATAGGAGACACCCAAAGAACGACAGATTTAGGAAAAGAAAACCTAGAAAGATCCACACAGAGAAGATAAAAACAAAGATATTACTTGTTTTAAGTGTGGAGAAAAGGGCCATACTGCCAATAGATGTTACAAGAATGGTTTTAAAAAGAAAGTCCAAACTTTGCTTGAATCGGATCCCAAGGATCTTAAAGGAAAACTAGAAGAAATTCTAAATAGCATTGATTCAGAGGCTGACTATACTTCTGATATAAATTGTTGTGAAAACAGTGAATGTTCTTGTTGTGAGCAGGATATTTCAGAAGAAGAATCTGAAGAAAGTATTTTGGTCCTAACAAATTTTGAGCAATTTATTTTGGATACAATTGATTCAATTCAGGATTCTGAAGAGAAGAGAAGTCAGCTTGAAAAATATATTTCCATGATCAGTGGAAACAAAGATCTTGAGGTAAGATCAAACCAAAATAATAAGTTCTTCACTATTGACGAGGTTTTTCAAAAGATCAGGAGTTCTAGAGGAATTGGTAAGAAGCTTTTAATTGAGGATCTTTGGCAAGAACAAAATATTCTCAGAAAAGAATTGTTTGATCTTAAAATAAAAATCCAAATTTTAGAATCTCACAAACAAAATAATCTTGAAAACATTCCTAATATAGAGCCTGAGCTTAAAGAAAATGATGGAGATTTTATTGGTTCTATTGAAAAATATTTCAAACAAAAATGGTATACAAAAGTCCTATTCAAATTCCCTGATGGTTATGCTTTTAAACATAAAACTTTGTTAGATTCGGGAGCTGATATAAATTGTATCAGGGAAGGGATATTTCCTTCAAAATATTTTGAGAAAACTGCACACAAAGTTAATGCAGCCAATGGTGATCCTATGATCGTGAGTTATAGGATTCCTGAAATTTATATCTGCATCTCTGGAGTCTGCATCAAAACCTCTTTTTTCTTAGTAAAAGATCTCAAATAAGGTGTTATCTTGGGGACACCATTTCTTTCAGCTATTAGACCATTTTTGGTAACTGATAGTAGTATTCAGTTTAAAATAAAAGACAAATGGGCTGAAATGATATTCTCTTCCAAGCCAGAGGAAATCTTTCTAGATCATATGGACAAAGTCTTTCCTTACAAAGAACATTTTGTCCAAAATATATTTATAGATCATCAAGATAATTCTTTTTTCAGGAAAATGGAGAAGCCAGAAGGCAATCAATTGATAAAATTCAGCACATGGAACCTGCCACTACCATCTCAAGGGAGACAAAGCTGTTTTAATCATAATTTTCCTGCTACAAAAATACAACAAGGGTTGCTAAACTTGATTTGGCAATCTAGATCTGCCTCAGACAAGGCCTCAGCACTCAATGCATTGGCATATTACTTCGCATCCTCATGCAGAGAATATAGCCCAGAAGATCATACACCTAGATCACAGAAAATTCCTATAGATCAGTGACCTCATACTAGTAGGCATGAAGCGTCATCAAACTTGCACTCATCTATTCAATCATTCCCTATAGATAGATTAACATATAATAAGGGAATAATAAAACATCAAAAGGTCATGCATAACTCTGCAGCTGAACATTTAATTCCTAGATTAAGCTTCAAAACAGACGAAGAAATGTCCTACTTCAGTAAAGACATTGTAGATTTAATCTGGAAAAAATTTGAAGAGAGACAATTGGGAGTCTTTATGGGACTTCAAGATTATTTTCTAGATATTTATTTGGGTAAAGAGGATCCTTATGGGATAACTCTATACAAAGAGATTATTCCTCTCTTTACCATAGATACAACTATTTGTTTCCAACCAAAACACCGCTTTTTGGTGTTAAGGGCGGAGATAGATCTAAAACATTTTAGAGGTTTGGAGATAAGTCCATATAGAGAAACTATTTCCCTCCAAACTCTCCTAGATCAAGGGTTATTGCGGGCCATTTATGGAACGCTAGATCAAATACTACAATCCGATCTTGGATTTGTAGTAAAAAGAATTTGTGAAAACATAAGTGATCTTCGAGGTCGCTACAAAATATTTTTTCGCTCAGTTCCCCCAAAATTCCAACAGCCCTTGAGACCGGCAAGTCATCACATTTGTGTGCTGAAAGGAAAATTTGATAGCTCGCTTCGAGAAATCTATGATTTGACAGAAGAAGACAAAGAAATACTGAACCAACCATATGAAAAAATCCACAAAGCATGGAGACACTGGATGGAGTCCTCTGAACTCGAGCAGCATGTCAAGACACTACTACATAAGTGCATTCCACTAACCCATATTTTCTAACGGTTATAAGCAATCTGGGAAAAATCCGATAGAATAGGACGACAGTGGCGGAAAAGAGGTATTTTACTATCGGTTACACACTAGTCCAACGTTAGTGAAATGCAAATACTTTTTACTATCGGTCATTACTGTACAAACCGATATAATATATTAAATAGTACTATCGGTTTTCCATTTTTAATTGATAGTAAAATTACGCACTTTATACTATCGGTTATTACTGTACCAACCGATATAATATATTAAAATAGTACTATCGGTTTTTCATTCGCAACAGATAGTAAAATTACTCACTTTATACTATCGGTTCGTACTGTACCAACCGATATAATACATTAAATAGTGCTATCGGTTTTTCTCGCGTAACTGATAGTGAAATTACTGACTTTTTACTATCGGTTCTTACTGTACTAACCGATACAATATAGTAAGTTTACTATCGGTTATATAAAACAAACCGATAGTAAAATGACTTCATATAAACTAATGGTTATGACAGTGGGGATCTTATTTTACTATCGGTTTGTATTTTTGAACCGATAGTAAAATTGTACAACTTAATTAGGTCGACCCCTGCTCTGCGCTCTGCATGTTGGAATCATTTCAGCCGCACACGACTCCAAGCTAGAGTGATCTGGAGAAGCTAGCTGAGAGGTTGATCATATTTCCATCCCCTCGGTATTGTCATCTTCTCATCACCTCTCTCTCTCTCTCTCGATCACTCTTTCACACTCTCCCTCTCTCTCTCTACTTGCAATTCATTAAACTAGATACATGTAGCTCCAAACTAGCTAGAAGGCTAGGTTGGCTAGCTAGCTATAGCTTGCTGAATTTAAGTAGCTAGCTAGCTGGCTCTTCCAATTAATGCATGCATCAAGTTAATTAGGGTTTCATATATACAAATCCATTTAATGTAATTAAGCAGCTCATGTACACACATATGGCCTAGCTAATTATGTTTCATGCATATATGCATGCCCTGAGTCATTAATTATTTATTTGAATTTGTCAATTTTGTGAAATAATTGTAGATGGACCGAGAATATTGGATGTATGGAATAAAACGTACTACTGTTGAGTATTTGGAGGGTGTGAATGGGTTTATTAAATTTGCTAAGCAAGAAAAGGCGAAAAAGGGAGAGAAAGATATGCATTGTCCTTGTATAGATTGTATGAACTTAAAAAGGTTCGGCAACTCTGATCAGATTAGGAGTCATTTGATTCGTCGTGGTTTTAACGCACGTTATACCCGTTGGATATGGCATGGTGAAGTTCTTGAGGAAACGAGCACCGCTACCACTCAGCAGCACCCGGAAGTGGATTGCACTAATGATGATCATGATCAGAACATTGGTAATGTTTATTCAGAAGTCCATGTAGATGACGACAATTTAGATGAAATGTTACGTGATGTAGAAGAAGACTACAGTGAAAACGATTTAGCTAAATTTGAGAAATTAATTGTTGATTCTGAGAAGCCTTTGTTCCCCGGCTGTGCAAAATTTACAAAGTTGTCTTCTGTGTTGAGATTATATAACTTGAAGGCAAGCAACGGTTGGAGCGATAAGAGTTTCACGGCGCTATTGGATCTGTTAGCGGACATGCTTCCAGAGGGAAATGAGTTGCCAAGATCGGTTTACCAGGCCAAAAAACTATTGTGTCCATTGGGAATGGAAATCGAAAGAATACATGCATGCCCAAATGATTGTGTTCTGTACCGTAACGAGTAAGAGGATTTGCATGTTTGTCCAAGATGCGGTGCATCGCTGTATAAGCATGGGGACAGAATTTATCACAATGGATGTGATGAGGTAAAGAAAGGGCCTTCGGCCAAAACTATGTAGTATTTGCCTGTGATTCCCAGATTGAAACGGCTGTTTGCAAATCCGAAAGATGCGAAATACTTGCGTTGGCATGTTGAAGGTCGGAAACAAGACGGAAAACTAAGACATCCAGCTGATTCCATTCAATGGAGAAACATTAACAGAACATTCGGTGAGTTTGGCGGCGAAGTGAGGAATATAAGGTTTGGGCTGAGTACGGATGGTATGAATCCACACGGAAATATGAGCAGTCGACATAGCACTTGGCCGGTTCTTTTATGCATCTACAATCTTCCTCCTTGGTAATGTATGAAGCGCAAGTACATCATGATGTCGTTACTAATTTCAGGACCCAGACAACCCGGGAATGATATTGACGTGTTTCTATCACTGTTAGTCGAGGACTTACATAAATTGTGGAGCGAAGGGGTGCGGGTGTGGGATGCACATAAGCGAGAGAATTTCATGTTGCGGGCCATGATATTTTGCACCATAAATGATTTCCCGGCCTATGGAAATTTGTCGGGGTATAGTACGAAAGGAGGCAAGGCTTGTCCTATTTACCTGGATGAAACTGAAAGCATGTGGTTATCGAACTGCAAAAAAAAGTGTACATGGGTCACCGCAGATTCCTTCCGATGCATCACGCCTACCGTAAGAAGAGGAAGTCATTCAATGGGAAGCCTGAGAAAGGATCAGCCCCAGTGTTTGTGACTAGTAAGGAGCTTTACTTGCTCGTGAAGGACATCAAAGTTGAGTTCGGTAAATGTTCTAAACCTCCAGGAAAAAATGTTTGGAAGAAGAGATCGATTCTTTAGGATCTGCCATATTGGGAGCACTTACAAGTTCGACATTGCATTGATGTCATACACGTAGAGAAAAATGTTTGTGACAGTTTGACTGGTTTGTTGTTGAACATTCTAGGAAAGATGAAAGATGGCATCAACGTTCGCCGTGACATGCTCGACATGGGCATAAGGACTGAGCTTGCACCGTTGGAGAAGGGAAAGCGGACATACCTCCCCCCGGCCTGCTATACTTTGTCAAAAAGAGAAAAAACAGAACTCTGTCAGTGCCTACATGGTGTCAAAGTTCCATGCGGGTATTCTGCGAACTTGAAAAAACTTGTGTCCATGAAAGACTTGAAACTGGTTGGATTGAAGTCCCATGATTGTCATGTACTGATGTCACAAATGCTTCCCATTGCTATCAGAGGCATTCTCCCAGTCAAAGTCAAAGAGACAATTACAAAGCTATGTTATTTCTTCAACACAATATCTGGCAAGGTACGTAAGCGTGTACTCCTAGCAAGTTAATTAGCTCCATTCGTGGAACTTGTTAGATTTTTTGGATCTGAATATTTGCTGCAACTGTGTCCTTGCAGGTAATTGATCTGGATGGATTGGACGATTTGCAACGCGATGTGACTACAACTTTTTGTCAGCTGGAGATGTATTTCCCTCCATCTTTTTTTGATGTTATGGTCCATCTAATTGGTCACCTTGTCAGAGACATTAAGTTTTGTGGACCCGTGTTCCTGCGCTACACGTATCCATTTGAGAGATTTATGGATATCTTGAAGGGATATGTAAGGAATCGACATCGTCCTGAGGGCAGTATCATTAAAGGTTATGCCGCTGAGGAGGTGATCGAATTTTGCACCAACTATATGGCCGGGGTTGACCAAATTGGCGTTCCTACGTCCCGGCATGAGGGCAGGCTTCAGGGCATTGGAACGATTGGATTTAAAGCAGTCGTCCCCTCTAGTGATCTGTATGCAAAAGCCCATTTTTGGGTCTTACAGCACATGACGGGGGTGAAGCCATACATACACGAGCACAAGGAAATGTTACGGAAACAGAATCCCTCGAAGCCAGAGATTTGGGTCACCAGAGAACATAATAGGAAGTTTGCTGGGTGGATCGAAAATAGAGTCCTGCAAGCTTCTGAGGGCGACGTAGATGAAATTGTTACATGGTTGGCCAGAGGGCCTAGATTTAATGTAGGGACTTGGCAGGGGTATGACATCAATGGCTATTCATTTTACACAAGAACTCAGGACGAAATGAGTACTATGCAATGTAGTGGAGTGACACTACTTGCTATTTCAGAGGATGCCAGGGCAGTAAGGGCACTCGACTCATATTATGGTGTTATTGAGGAAATATGGGAGCTCGATTATATATTACTTAAGATTCCTCTGTTTCGATGCCAATTGGTCGAAATCCCTCGAGGTGTTAAAGTCGACAATTATGGATTACTCTCGTCGATCTCAGTAGAGTCGCACACAAAGATGATCCATTTATACTTGCTCAGCAAGCCACACAGGTGTTCTACATCGTTGACCCGGCCAACCCAAAGTTGCACGTTGTCCTTCACAGTAAGAGACGTATTGCTGGGGTCGAAGACGTTGTGGATGAAGAAGAGTACGATCAGTTTGACAAACTACCTCCATTTTTAGATGGAATTCTTCAATCTATCCCTACCGAAGATATTGACGAAACAAGTTACCTGCGAGACGACCACGAAGAAGGATTATGGGTGGACAACTATTCTTGACTAATTTGCAATATGTAAGTGACGTATATTACTTGGATCTTTAATCGAAGAATTCTTCAAATCATTTTTCAAAATTTTTTTGGGAAAACATACGTGATGCATTGAGAATCATTTATGCAAATTTTCATTTCAATTGGAGTATATACTTGATTTGAGCAATAATTGATTCTTTTCACAAATCAATATGAAAACTGCAAATTTTCATTCCATGATTGGTCTTTACTGTTAATTTATTTCAAAATTATTGGAAGTCATTTGCATGGGGTTTCAGGTGTCTTTACAAGTGCAAAATGATGTATTGAGACCCATCTGTAATTGTTCTCAGGAAATCCTTTTAAGTCAATAACACAGTATTCTACTATCGGTTTCAACTTCCCAACCGATATGAAATTAACATATACTATCGGTTTATTGTCATAACACCGATAGTAAAATACAATGCAAAATGATGTACTGAGATCATCTATAATTCTTCTAAGGGAAATCCTTTAGGGTCAATAACATTGTATTTTACTATCGGTTTGAACTGTGAAATCGATATGAAATTAAACTATACTATCGGTTTATTGTTCATAACTGATAGTGATTTATACTGTGTTATGAGCCCCTGTTCTTAGTTTACTATCGGTTTGGTATAATAAAACCGATAGTGAACAGTGCCAACACTGCAAACCCTAACTTACATGTTTTTACTATCGGTTAGTGGTTATGAACCGATAGTAAATATTCATACATGAGGTTATAACCTTGCACGATTTTCCCTCCAGTGCAACTTATCACATTCCAATTTCCAAATACTCGCCCGGAAAACCCTAGATTCCCCGACGTTCGCTTCTTCGCTCCTCTGCGCCACCATTGCCGATCAGAATCTGGTTCTCTACTGCCTCCGGCACTGCATTGCGCCACCGCCTCCGGCCACTCCATGATCGACTGTAAGTGTTCTTGACCAAATCGCTCGTGTGTATGCTTAAGTTTGTATGCAATGGTTCATATCCCGTTCAATGGATTACAAATATAAAACTAGTGTAAAATTCATGAACTACAAACTTGATAGCTATGAGAATGACAGAATTTATGAAAATCACTAGCAATTTGTCATACAGTGTAGTCCACTATCGGTTTCTTATTTAGAACCGATAGTAAATACCTTAAACTGAATTTTCTGTTAATTATTTCCCATTTTCTAATTTTCATCTGAAATTTTGGTTCATTTACATTTTAACATACTTTATGTTCCTGCTGAGAGACTAGCATAGTTTGCACTGCTAATCTTATAGATTTTACTGAATACAAACTTGATTACTATCGGTTTGACTTGGAAAACTGATAGGAAATAGACTAATCTAAATTTTCTGTTAATTACTTCCCATTTTCTAATTTTCATCTGAAATTTTAGTTCATTTAAATTTTAACAGACTTTATGTTCCTGCAGAGAGACTAGCATAGTTTGCACTGCTAATCTTATAAGTTTTCCTGAATATAAAGTTGAGTACTATCGGTTTTACTTGGAAAACCGATAGGAAATAGTGTATGTCATAGTTTGCACTGCTAATCTGAATTTTCTGTTAATTACTTCCCATTTTCTAATTTTCTTCTGAAATTTTAGTTCATTTAAATTTTAACATACTTTATGTTCCTGCAGAGAGACTAGCATAGTTTGCACTGCTAATCTTATAAGTTTTCCTGAATATAATGTTGAGTACTATCGGTTTTACTTGGAAAACCGATAGGAAATAGTGTATGTCATAGTTTGCACTGCTAATCTGAATTTTCTGTTAATTACTTCCCATTTTCTAATTTTCTTCTGAAATTTTAGTTCATTTAAATTTTAACATATTTTATGTTCCTGCAGAGAGACTAGCATAGTTTGCACTGCTAATCTTATAAGTTTTCCTGAATATAAAGTTGAGTACTATCGGTTTTACTTGGAAAACCGATAGGAAATAGTGTATGTCATAGTTTGCACTGCTAATCTGAATTTTCTGTTAATTACTTCCCATTTTCTAATTTTCTTCTGAACTTTTAGTTCATTTAAATTTTAACATACTTTATGTTCCTGCAGAGAGACTAGCATAGTTTGCACTGCTAATCTTCATATCAATTGATGGTCTGTTCATGGAATTTTAGGTAAAGCCATGTCGACATCTTTCTCGGCTGATAGTAGTGATTCGGGGAGGGCGAACGTAATGGCACTACCTCGTCCCAGCGCAAGAGGAAGGCGCGAGGCGCGACGATGTTGGGTCGTTTGGCCAAACGCGCGGATCTTTCATGTGAGTTCAACCAGTTCGGGAGACCGATCGGGAATAACGCCGGCCACTATGCTGCCTATGTTGCCTTGTTGGCGAAGGAAAGGGTGAAGATCACCGTCCAGAGCTGGAAGGACGTCAAGGCTGACGAGAGGGATAGGCTGTGGGCGGAAGTGAAGGTAAAATTAATCAAAATCACTGAACTCTTGAGTAATCACATTCCCTTGGTTTATCCCAGAGATTAGGTAAGTCCTGCTTATATGCACCATTTGAAACAGGCCAAGTGGAACATCCCCGACGATGGTCCCAAGATAGCTTGCTTGAAGGACATGAACAACACGTGGAAAACCTTCAAAAGCGTCCTCGTCAGTACCTTCCTCGCTAAAGTCAAATCTCCATGCGAGAAGTACCCCTTCATAACGGAGGAGGTATGGGAGTAATTCGCTCAACAGAAGGGGACTCCTGAGTTCAAGGTATGTATGGTTCCTTTGCTTGGTTACACCATTGTATGCAGTAAGCAGCGGTGCATTAATTTTCTTGTTTCTGGTATGAAGGCCCTCAGCGAGAAGAACAAGGCAATCCAGAGGAGGAACGACCACCCACACCGGCTCGGCTCTCGCGACTATGCGGGGAAGGAGGAGCAGTGGAAGAAGGCTGAAGACGAGGCGTCGAATTTCGTCGACTCCCCTGACCTACCACTCTCCGAGATCCGCGATCAGCGATGCAAGCGCTGGTGGCTGGCCAGAGGGACCGTGTCGGCCACGGGGATTGTGGCGTTCCCAAACCCCAGGGACGTTGAGGTCGTGCAGCGACTCGTAAGTTGGCTAACTTCCTGGTTGGAATCATAGAGTGTGGTACAAAAAACTATGATCACTAGTGTGCGCACAAGTTTGTATATATTTCTTCCTCACAATGGAGAGCTTTCAATGTAACAAATCTCTTGCTCGAAGGAGGCGACCGAGGGATTGTTCACTCCCCATAGGGAGAACGACATCCTTACCCGAGCTCTAGGGAACAAGGAGCATCCAGGGCGGACGTGAACTGTGGGGGCTGTGGTGCCATGGAAGGAAGGCTTCTCGGAGCCCGGGCAAAAGGCGAAGAAGGCTGGCAGCTGGAAGAAAGGGAAATGGAGCTATCTCAGAAGATACGGGCAGATGTGACTGCACAATTCGCGGATATGTTCGCTCAAATGAACGAGAAGTATGAATGTCTCAGCCGAGTTATGCAGTCCAAGGGTTTAGATCTAGCTGCCGAGGTCGACGCTGCCAAGCCGAGTAGTTGCGGCTCGAAGGTTCACGTGGATCCGGTGGACCTGATCGAGGTATTGCAACTCTTGAGCTATATATGCAGTTCGGTTGATGCCACTCCCGTTACGTTAGAATTGTTTCGCTAACCTGTTATAATTGTTGCAAATTACAGAAGCCGGAGAGCTGTAGCCTATTGATCAACATAGGCGACAAATCTGTTGCGGTTGCAAATGGGGTTGTATACCAGTCTTGGGAGGATGTCCGGATCCACTGCGTACCTCTGGAGCCTAGATTCGCAAAGGTACAGGTGGACATGGCCCTCCCGGGCTACAGCTCTTTTCCGTTGCTCGTCCCAACGGACGAAATGCGGACAATTGGTGAGGCATTGGGCTCGTACATACAGTGGCCCAAGAAGGGTGTTAGACTACAGGAGGTAAACCCTAGCCATTCTAGCTTAAAACTCAGTTAATATACTCAATTTGTAAAATCTAACTTATGCGTTTGTACTTAAAGTGGACGATAGATACCAGCTCACTTCCTGAGGACACCACCCCCGCCACAACGCATGAGCGAACTCCTTCGGCCCCCATGCCTCCTCCGACGGCCTCAAACCCTTCGCCATCAAATGAGGCCGGCGGCACCACACCCCAACCTTCGAAAGTATACACTCGCTCCCCGCCCAAAGGCAAGGGCAAGGCCAAAGGCAAGGCCAAACAAAGCCAGCCGGGTACGTTCAAGAACGGGTCCCCACTCGTGTCGGAGTACCTTCTGCGCAATATGGATCAAAGAACCAGAAGTCTCCACGAGTGGCACCTGACCCGGTCTAGGCGCCACATCAACCTCTTGGTTCACTTCAGGCCAGCCCATTTTCGAGTTAATGTGGGTTTATGTCTTTGCATATGTAATTTTTCCAGTGCCATCAGCAGCCACAATCGTGGGAATGTGGCTTCTATGTCATGAGATTCATGTATGACCTGATCAGGAGAAACTTTGCCCAATTCCCTAAGGTAACCATTTTTCCTGACTCAAAGTCGAACTTTAATTGTATGTGACGTACGATCCTAACTTCATACATGCATATATGCAGAGCGCCATGTTGAAAGAGCAATATGAGTTGCCTCAAAGAAGGAGCTGCGAACAATTTGGGCTCAATATGTCATGGAAGAAGTGGCTATCAACGATTGATAGTAACTGACTTGTGTAATATATATTGAATGTGTTGATTGCTGTATTTGTGAATAAACTCAATATGTGAATAGATTCATTGATGTATTTGTGAATAAACTCGATCAATATGTGAATAAATTCAATCTGTCCAATGCATGTGTATATTACTGTATTAGTGTATTTGTGAACAAATTCAATATGTGAATATTGGTGTATATTTGTAAATATTGGTGTATTTGTGAATGATCCAATGTATCTCTGTATTGCTGTATGTATATGTGCAAGATTCCAGTACTAACCGTGTCCAGTACATAACCGATAGGAAAAACTACATAGTACTATCGGTTATACTTCAACAAATAGAATAAATATTCCATTACTATCGGTTCATATACAACAACCGATAGAATAAAGTTTCCAGTACTCACTGTGTCTATATAATACTATCGGGTTCATATACAACAACCGATAGAATAAAGTTTCCAGTACTAACTATGTCTACACAATACTATCGGTTTAGATCCCAGCCGATAGAAAAAAACATACACATTACTATTGGTTTAGATCCTAGCCGATAGAAAAAAAATACACATTACTATCGGTTTATATACGAGCCGATAGAAAAAACGTAAACAATACTATCGGTTTAAATCCGAGCCGATAGAAAAAATAATCGATAGCGATTAGTGAACGTTGGGAATGTATATGTTTTACTAACGGTTTTTGAACCGATAGAAGTGTGTTGCATTTCTACTATCGTGCCGATCACTATCGGTAAGAGAACCGATAGTAGAGTGGATTTTTAACCGATAGTGAAAAGAATTTCTGTAGTAGTGAGATAGATCCTGACTATGAAATGATTTTCCAGAACCAAATAATGAGGGTATTTGTTAATTGAGATATTCGGTTAAACAAAAATCTTCATTACATTATAAGACCAGAATATAACGATGACAACAATACTCTGCAAAACTACAGGACCATGGTGAGATGGCTAGAAAACTGGTTTCCTCCAGACGAATGTTATTATCAAGGAAATCGAGCTCAACCATCTGAAGATGAAGATGAAATTTTCTTTCATGAAGACTAAAATATTCCAAGACACATCAATAATGAAAACATGACAAGATGTAAGAGTCAAAAGGTATTCTACATGAAGACAATTTTGACAAGACATAGGAGTCAAAAGGCACTCCATTTGAAGACAAGAAGGATAAATTATATGCCAATACTATTCAAAAGGACAAATTATATGAAGAAACTATTGAAAGAGTCTTTCTCATGAAGCTACATACAAGACCCCTATAAAAGGAGGAGTCTCTCAAGTTAAGAAAGGAGAGCAAGTTAAGAAAGTTGGAAGAAACACACAAGTGAGAAGAGAACACCACACATAACACTCTTCCATCCCACTTCCACTTCAACTTCCACTTCACTTGTAAATAAAATCTAAGTAGTATTGTAAATAGGTTTGCACTAAATAAAGACTCTATATAGAGAGTCATAGTGTGTAAAATTTGTACAAAACTTGAATGCATGTACTGAACCTGAACGTTTAACCGAACGTGAACTTGTACGTGCGTGAAGGAAGCAGAAGCACTCGCCTTCTGCCTTTGTAAGTATCATGCTTTCTTAATATAATTATTCCTTTTGTATATATTATCTCTTTGCTTTTTTGTTCTAGTTTACTGTTTTCATTACTGTTTATTTTCTACTTTTCTTATGTGATTTACTGTTATCTTCTTTATATTTATCTTGCATTGCATGTTTAATATTTCTTTATACTGGTATCAGACTCAGGCACAGGTCTGGTCTATCTCGACAAGGTAAGGCTGAAGTAATGGTTCTAATATAGCAATGGAGATATGAGAACTATTGCTATTTTCAGAAACCAAGGATGAAAACCTAAACTAATGCAAAGAAACAAAATAAAGAAATACCTTTTGACTAGTATTGCCATATAATTTATCCTTCTTGTCTTCAAGTGGAGTGTCTTTTGACTCCTATGTTTTGTCAAAGTTGTCTTCATGTAGAATACCTTTTGACTCTTACATCTTGTTATGTTTCCATTATTGAGGTATCTTGGAATATTTTAGTCTTCATGAAAGAAAATTTCATCTTCATCTTTAGATTTTGTTAATCCTTTAAGGAGGTAATAAAATCTGATATCTCCTCCTGATCTTCTTGCTTAAATATGGAATAATAATTAATCTTTTGAGAAGATGAGGTTCCGGAGTCACTGGCTTGTGAAAATTTATCTTCTAAACTTCGACATGGAGCCCTTGAATCTAATGGTTGTGGACTTTCTTGTATTATTTTGAACATTGTTTCGTAGACTTGAAGTTGTAGCTCAGCTTCTGATAGTCCTGGTTTCTTTAGGAGTAATTCCTTTGTAATTTTTTCTTTTAGGTTAATCATGTTAGATTTGTGGGACTTTGTTATGTTCCTTTTTCCTTGCACAATTGGTTTTATGTCAAACTTATCCCACCATTTTACCTGATATTTTCTCATTATGGCAGCCGGAAATTGGTTGTGACATAACTCCAATTCCCACTTCATGATCCAAGGCATCCCTGTCTCTGAACAGAATTGCATCAAGACAAAAGGATATTCCTTCAGATCTCTGGTAGATTCTTTAGCCACCTTCTTCATAACTTCATCTGGAAGGATTTCTAGAATAGCTCCTATCTTGAGCCAGAAGTTTTTAAAGAACCATAGTGGTATATTGGATAATTTTTCTTTGAAGCGGATAAACCATGAATGTTTCATTTGAATATTTTGAAGTAGTAGAACATTTTGCCATGCATCTTGATAGTCCCAATAATTATATTTGTTAGGACTATATGAATAAAGTGATCTAGATATATATGGGTTGGAAGCGGTATCCCATTCTTCCAAATCTATAATTTTATTGATGAGTAACTTGGTATATGTTGTTTCCTTGTCAATCCCCATATTGTGATATATTTGAGCACTTCTAGTTTCAAGCAAGATTGCTTCATAATATTTTTGATCTTTGCCTGGAGATTTAGGCACAAAATATGATTGTTTTGGAAAATACTTGGTCATAATATTTTTGAGACCAAAATTCAAATCATTAAATTCCAGAGGCAATATATGTTCCTCTGTTTTGAGAATATATTGAGATGTATGTCCAAAATCTTGTGGCATCATTGGGGGTTTTTGAGTTGAACTCTCATAATATATGTTGGAGAGTTTTTGTTTGCTTGGGGAGTACTCAACCGGCCTCCCACTTGTTGATATATCCCTCTTTGGGGCCATGTCCCTGTAAAAATTCACGAGACAGGAAGTCAGGGAGTGAATTATTTTCTCCCTTAATATGTTCAATTTGAAAGTCAAAACATGATAATATTGCTTCCCATCTAGCAAATATTTGCTTTGAAACCAGATTTTCGACATCCTTTTGAAGGACATCTTTTGCTGCTTTACAATCGATTCGCAGCAGGAATTTCTTATTTAGAAGTTCTCCTTGAAATTTTGAGATAACCCTGACAATTGCCAATATTTCTTTCTTGATGGTAGACTAATTTTTCTGAGCATTATTCTAAGTCCCCGAAGTGAACCTGACTAATTGCTCAGAGGATTCCATCTTTTGTTTTAAGCTATCTCCAAAACCTATGTCTGAGGCATCAGTTTCAATAATTTTGAGAGCATCTTGATCTAATATGTGTAAACAAGGTAATTTCTTAACCTTGTTCTTAATCTGTCTAACTGCCTGAGTATGACTCAAGGTCCAGGCAGGAGGATCTTTTTTCAATCTATCTGTTAGGATTTTTCTGTGTTTAGCAAGATCTTCATAAAAATTTGAAACATAATTTAAACAACCCAAAAACCTTTGTAGTTGCTTTTTATCTTTTATTTCATCTGGGAATTTATCAGCAAAGTCAATAACCCTAGCAATAGGTGTGACTTGATCAAAACGAATTCTATACCCCAGAAATTGAATATCAATTTGGAAAAGTTTCATTTTTCTGGCAGATACTACGAGGCTATTGTACATAATAGTTTTGTAGAAAGTATTTAGATGTTTCCAATGTTGATCAATATCTTGAGAAAATACCAAAACATCATCTATGTAGACAATGATAAAAGATGTGTAGGGCAAGAAAATTTCATTCATTATTCTTTGAAACTCAGAAGGTGCATTTTTTAAACCAAAAGACATGACATTCCACTCATAGCGCCCAAAAGGAGTGGTAAAAGCAGTTTTATATCTGTCTTCTTCTTTTATCTGAATTTGCCAAAACCCAGATTTCATATCAAATTTTGAGTAAATTTTAGCTCCTTGAATTCTCCTAATTAGGTCTTGTTTATTAGGGATAAGATATCTAATCCATTGTATTACTTTATTCAAGGGTCTATAATTATTTACTAGTCTAGGCACACCCCTTTCTTTTTCGGCAGCATTTTCAACATAAAAGGCAGCACAACTCCAAGGAGAAGAGCTCCTTCTAATCAGATTTTTTTGCAAAAGATTTTCAATTTCTTCTTTGCAAATTTCAAGCAGCCTTTTATTCATTTTTATAGGTCTGGCTTTAGTGGGAATATTTTCTTCATTAAAATCAGAAATATAAGGCAAACCTACAACATGTTTTTTCCTATGCCAGAAGGCAGAAGGGAGATCAGAACAAATTTCTTTAGTAAACTTCTCATGTAAAGTTTTCTGCTTCTTTTGAAAATTAACATCATCAAGAATTTTATCTATCATAATATTTTGAATCTCTGAAGAGATCTGCTGAATAAATTGCTATTTGTAACATATGATTTTTCTAAGCTGATTTAACATAGTCTCCCTAGGTTTTGAATAAAATTTGATAGTAACATTCTTACCTTTAGTCTTGAATTGGATACCTTGAGTAATTACCAAAAAGGGTCTTATAAGAGACAAAAATGGTGTTCCCAAGATAACTCCCTGTCTAAGATTTCTAACTAAAAGGAAAGATGTTTTGATACATATTCCAGAAATGCAAACATGAACTTCAGGAATTTTATACCTCACTTCTAAAGGATTACCATCAGCTGCATTAATTTTATGAGTAGTTTTTTGAAAATATCTTAGAGGGACTATACCTTCTCTAATGCAATTAACATCAGCTCCTGAGTCAAGCAGAGTTTTGTGTTTAAAGATATGACCATCAGGAAACTTATATAAAATCTCAGCATGCCACTTTTGTTTGAAATATTTTTCTATTGAACCAATAAAATCTTCAGAAGTTTCTTTTAATCCCAAATCCTTTTGGAGAACATTTTTAGAAGTACTAGGTTTATGAAAATTCAAGATATGAGTTTTCTTTTTAAGATCTTGTAATTCTCTTTTTATAACATTTTGTTCTCTCTTCAGATCGTTGAGCAAAAATTGCTTTTCTTTAAAATCTGAAGTCTTCTGGATGTCTTTTCCTAAGCTGAAAAGCCCTTTATTATGAATGAACTTTTTATCGAATTCCTTAGGGCTTTTAATCAAGGATATATATTTTTCCAATTGACTTCTCTTCTCTCCTGGACCTTGAATTGAATCAATTGTATCTAATATAAATTGCTCAATATTTGTAAGAACCTGAACACCTTCATCAGGGACTTCTTCTGATCTCACAGTGAACAATCGTCTATTACATGTATAAATAATTGTTTTCCAATCATTTGAATCCGAACACAACAGAGATTGTTCTTCAAGATTAAAACATATATTATTTTTATGTTTCATATCTCTGTTTCTCTTTTTTCTAGAATCATACCATTCTTTTTGAGCCCTAAGGCAGAGACTAAATTCTCCCAAGAAGTTTTGCTTCCCAATGTATAATTTAGAGAGAATATAAACCTTATCATTAATATCTCTGAAATCTGATATGATTGCACATCTTATATCAATTAGTTGTTCTTCATCAATCAACTTTTTATTCTTTCCTTCATAATTTTCTCCACAATTGCTAATATTGCCCCGATACA
This sequence comes from Pharus latifolius, assembly GCA_019359835.1. Classification (NCBI taxonomy): domain Eukaryota; kingdom Viridiplantae; phylum Streptophyta; class Magnoliopsida; order Poales; family Poaceae; genus Pharus; species Pharus latifolius. The sequence goes on along the minus strand of CM033321.1, from coordinate 90,962,502 downwards.
AAGGAGTAGCTCTAGTGACGTTTTTGACAAGAGAATTGATATTTTGGTCAGGAGCATGATCTATTTTCGTAGGATAGTTAATTGGGTTGTTAAATAGAATCATGGGATTTTCCTGCCACAAGTCTCTAATCACCACCTCAGTTTGGTTAACAAGAGTATTTGAAGAAATTTCTTTTAGACCTTGATGATCTAAGAGATGACTAGTATGTATAGGTTCATCAAGTGCACTCTCTTCCAACTCTTCTAAAGAGTTTGTATGTTTGAGTTTATGAAGGGTACTCTCTTCTGACTCTTTTGAAGAACAAGCTTCTTTAAGAACTTGAACAGGCTCAGAAGGAAGATGATCTTCAAGAGAGATATTCTGAACAGGTTCAGAAACAGAATGATCAATATTTTTAATTCCTTTTTGGAAGTATGATCTGGGTTTTCATATAAATGATCTTCAACATGAATCCAAAAGGAATCCTCATACCAGTCAAAGAAAAATATATTTCTTTTTTGTTTAATCATATCAGCATACCAAAGATCTCTGATTTTAGTTTTAAAAGGTTCTTTAACTTTACTGAAAAATCTTTCTTTTTTCATTTTGTTTTTAGGTAGAGAAAACTCAAGTCTAAGAAGAAGTTTATCTATTTCAAAATCAGATTTAATAGTAGTTTCCCTGGAAGTCTTCCAATTCGCAATATTTTTTCCCGCATCCTCAAAACATATAGAAGAACAACTTTTAACCGACATTGTTTTAATGGACCTTTCCTGCTTGAGGCTATAGCCCTAATAGCAGTGCTGAGAGTCCTAATCAACCAAGACGTCTTTTAGTACAGAAGAGAGAGTAATGGATAGTTTCCAGTCTACGGCAGGGACAACTCCCACAATTAAGATCAACCTCGTTCCTTTGCAGTGTTCCTTCCGCGATTTACGCCCACCAAACGCCTATCACACGGCTAAAAGGGCGACGCTACCTCGGAACCCCCGACAAAGCCAACAGGGATCTCCGCTTGGACCTACTATACCAACTCCTCCCTCCCCTCGGACGAAAAGACAGCGGGGCTGACCGGGACAACCGGGCTCTGATACCGGAAAATACCCAGGCACAGGTCTGGTCTATCTCGACAAGGTAAGGCTGAGGTAATGGTTCTAATATAGCAATGGAGATATGTATATATATATATATATATATATATATATATATATATATATATATATATATATATATATATATATATCCCAAGTATACTCTAGAGTATCCAACTCTTATATATTGCAATGGATTTTAAAATCTAGTGAGATCATTTGCATTTATTAATAATTTAGTTAGTTGAGAGATTTGTGTAAGTTTCTCCTTACGTGTTTGAGTTTCTTAATACTTGATTGGTATCAAGTGAAACTTTCAAATTTATTACTCTTGGTGATCATTGTCACCTAGACAATCATAGGAGGCTGGTGATCTCTTTGCAGACGAAGATTGTCGAAGAGACTCGGTGATGTTGTGAAAGATTTAGTGCTTACCTATCCGAAGTGGAGAAGGAGTAATTCTAGTTGAATCGAAGTAAGACTCATGTGAGAGTGCTTCAAAATAGGAACCGACGTAGTCTCCGAGAACTCGGGAAGTCGTGTCATCTTGGTGCACTTGATTTGCTTGCATTGCTTCTCTTTTATTATATCACTCAGGCTTGCAAAATTTATTTGATCAATTGGGCCACTAGTTTTTATTTAAGATGATTGTAAAAAAGAATTTATTTTCATGTGTAAAAATCAATTCTTCGTCAAAAATTATCCAGAGCTCTAATAAGAGCGGAGGGAAACAAGCTGGAGCTATGAGAAGAGCGGAGGGCAGACAAGCATGAGCTCTCATAAGAGCTGAGGGAAAGAAGCGAACCCACTCTTTGACAAAAGAGGGGGGGTAGCGATACCACAAAAAGCCCTACAAGGCCAAGAAATCGCGCAATTCTGAGCTTTTGATAGTGTTTGTGGGGCATTCCCCAAAAACACAGAGAAAGCGAGAAATAAAGTGATTTCTATTAGCAACTTCAAGCATGGAATTTAAAAAAACTTATTCACACCCTCTAGATTGCCATCCTCAATGCTACAATCATTAGTTCACTAACTAGCAAATTGTGCAATCTATCTCGAATCTGACGTGAACAAGATGCATGAACTCCATTTAGAACTTCATTCTTCCGTGTTTCACTTGACACGGCTAACCCAATTAATATAATCGAATCTTAGAGAGCCATATGTCATACCAATACAAGGCTAAACCAATCAGACATACATTTTTCTGAAAAGTAATATATGCATTTACGTTGTTGCGTACAACTTCATATATTTTCACATTAATAGGTGAGATGCATATAAACATTTTGTGCTTATTTATTTGTGTGAGTGTGTCATTTGTCGTTGGTATATATGTCGGATGGATGAATGGATGATGATGCATTACATCAAACTGTATTAATCATAAAATAATAATCAATCAAGAGAGAATAAGCTAGATGCCAATGCAAAATGGCACCAGATATCTGTGGTTGAAATATGAGATCTATGTTAGTACATCAATGAGATACTAATATCGTATGACTAAATTTTAAATTTTTTTTGTAATGTTATGTTCCTAATTGTCTGATACCACTTAAAACGTGATTTTGCAAGCAAACTAAGTTGTAGTAGTAGGGGAGTATCAATTTTGGCGTCGTTGCCGGGGAAGAAGAAGCTGTTGAGGTTGTCGACTGTCGAGGAAGAAGTTGGCTGGGGCACTAGAATTGGAGGCAAAGGAGCACCGACTCAGGCGGCGGTTTGAGACTGAGAGAGGGCGATGTGAAAACATAGCGGCTTAGGGGAGTGGCGAAGGCGGGAGCTAAGGGATTGGATCTGGTGGGCGGCGGCAAACAGAGAGGAGAAGAGGTGGTGCTGGCTCAGAAGCGAAGGAATAGAGGGGAAGAGGGAGCTCAAGGCAGAAGTTAGGGACATGGGGCCATGGTAGATCCGAGGAGAGGCGAAGAAGAGGCGGCCGACGATGGATCTAGCGGCGGTGAGATTGGCGGTCCGGATTTGGGGGTGGATCTGGTGGCGCGATTGCGGCAGCAAAGGCTAGAATTGGACAGCATGGTAGCACAGCTTAGGATCAGAGAGCAGAGAGAGAGAGCGGCGAGCTAATTGCGAGTGCGACAACATGTTTGAGAAGGGGTGGTGTTTGGTTTGGTGGAGGAGGCATGGCAAAAGAGCGGTGGCGATCGGCTAAAAGCGGCGACGGGACCGAAGAGGAGTGGAGAAGGGGGCGACAGGATGTAGTGGCTTGGGGGTAGAGGTTACGTCGAAGCGTATGGCCCGGTTGCTGGCGGCGAGGTGGACGAGGGTGAGGGTGAGGGAGGAGGTGAGGGAGAGGAGAAGAAGAAGAAAAAAAAAGTGAAATCGGGCTCAGGGTAAATGGCAGCAGGCTAGGGCAACTTAAGGTTTTGGCAATTTTACAAAAAGGCCCTCAAGTTTTTTAGAAATTGCAATTCGGTCCTCTCGAGTTAGGGTTTTGGTTATTTGAGTCTTGGCAAAATGCAAATGGGGACTTGAGTTTTAGTGATTTTATAGATTGGTCCTTAGTTGTTAGGTTTTGAGATTCTGGGCCCCCCGGAGACTCTGATTTCAGATTTCAGATTTCAGATTTCAGCACGGTCAGTTCCTACGCGTATGTAGAAAAGCATACTTATGTTCGGAATCGTCGGAGGGTCAGATTTAGTCGATGAAGTGTGTCCTATTAGCAGAAATTCACCCGATTCGCGTCGACCTGCAATAAAAAATTGTGAAGTGAGTAATCTAGTTGATTTGATGACAAATCTGTAGTAACCTGTGTAAATGATGAGATATATGACTGAAACGTACACAACCATGGGACAAAACATATGGAAAAATGATGCAAATTAGACAAATATCATCCCCCAAGGTTAATTCTTTGCTTGTATTTAAGCAATAAGATCAAGAAATGAAACATGACAAACAAAAAAGCATATGAATGATGCAAAAGAGTTGAATGCAGCAAGTAGTAGGCTCGGCAAACTAAGATATGTATCGAGTCCTCAACCGTCTAATAATTACATAGAAGTTATAAGCGACTAGATTAGTTCCGAGTATGGAGGAAATGAGAATGCTTAGGTATAGCCATGGCACCTACATCCATGCATGCATACAGAAATTCAGAGTGAGCATAAACAATGCATAAGCATGAAAGAACTACGACCTCCATAAAAATCAAATAGCCCATTTTAACCTTATAAATTTTTTAGTTCTTTTTATTTCAAAAATGATATCTAGCGCTCATGCAAGCCTCTACGCTTTGACTTATTAGAGAGAATCTCTTCGTATTTCACTCTAGGTCCGCTTGTCAAGGTAGTGAGTCCCATAGAGTGTTTTAAACATGCTCATGGATCAAAATAAGTAATAAGATGACTTATGCACTTATTGGATTCAGAATTGCACGAATCAAGCTTTCATACTAGAAACTCAGACGAGCAATGGAGTAGAAGAGTTTTTATTCAAAAGAAAAGAAAGAAATGAGAGTAAAATTTTTTTTCAGAAATGATTTAGATAGCTTAAATGATTATTTAGGAGGTTCTTGCTCTAAACATGTGTGTAGATATTAGGCTCAATAGTTGATATTTCAATATACATGATAGAATGCGGCAATGTAAATATCAATAAGCATTCAAATTTTCACATTATCCACAACGAAACTAGGTGCAAACAATTTTAGCATCATTAGAAGATGATTAGCCACAGATCAACCTACAATAGATTGTCGAGCCATTAATGCATGCAAATAACTCGTCACGACATGTAAAGGGCTCTCAAAGCCAAATGTCAACAATGAAATGCATGATGAAAACACATTCAGTCATAATCATGTCATTCACATGGATACTAATCTGCATAAGTCTAAAATTTTCAGAAATTTTGACATGACCTCTCTAGATTTACCTTGTAGTCCAATCAATACATACACACAGCAGATCATATCAAAGCATAAACAAGCTCACAAGTGTAGATAGAGATCAATCACAACATATCACATGCAAGTACATCACACAAGGCTAAAAAAAGCTCATACTTGCACAAAATAACCCAATTTTGAAAAATTTGACCCAAATTTTGAGAATTTCAGCACAAAGAAAGAAATGCACTCCCCTAAGCTTAAATGATTGTATAGTCAACAATGCAACATATGTGAAATGAGATGACACATGGAGATTGAATCACAATGTAAATTTCATGCACAAAGGTCATATGGGAGGTCCGCAATAGCTCACCGGGTGTATGATGAAGATGATCACGTTGTGATAAGCCGTCAAAAGTATCTCAAATATGCCAAACCATCGTCAAAGATGATGCCCTGAAAGAACAAATAAAGAAGAAACAAAAAACAATCCTACAAAACGAGAAAAACAAAATGAAGAAGAGGGAAGAAAAGAGCAATTGTTCAGGTTGCCTCTTGAGAAGCACTCGATTTAGGTCGCGAGCTCGACCCTGTACAACTATGTCATGTAAGCTCGTTAGAAGGAGGAGGGGTAAGATTGGGGCCAAGATCGTCTCCAAATCCACCCTCCTTGTCATCAAGTGGTGGAATGGGTTCTCCGACAATGTAGTGATTCAGGCACTGCCCATTCATCGTGAATAGACCTCCCTTTGGACTCTTTACTGTTATGGCCCCATAGGATAAAACGTGCCTAACAATACATGGTCCAAATTATCAGACTTGAACTTGCCCGAAACGAGATGAAAACAAGAATTGAAACTAGAACAGGCTCACCGGGAGTGAGGTCATGTCGAAGGATGTGTTGATCATGCCACCATTTCGTCTTTTCCTTGTAAATGTGCGAGCTCTCGTAGGCATCAAGACGGATCTCATAGAGCTTGCAAAGCTGAAGCTTGCGGTGAGTGCCAACGGCTCCAAGATCCCTGTTGAGGTTTTGGATTGCCCAATGCACTCTATGCTCAAGCTCAACAAGAAGATGACATGATTTACCATATACTAGGCGAAATGAAGTCATACTTAGGGGTGTCTTGTAGGCTATCCGATAATCCCACAACGCATCAGGGAGATTGTGTGACCAATCGGCTCGCGTAGTCGACACAACCTTCTTGAGAATGCTCTTGATCTCCTTGTTCAAGACCTTGGACAATCCATTCGCCTGCGAATGATAAAAAGTGGTAACATAATGGTGATGCACACCGTACTTAGCGAGGAGAGCCTCGAACTGGCGGTTGGTAAAGTGGGCACTACCATCGTTGATGACGATCCGAGGGACTCCAAACCTAGAGAATATGATCTGTCGAAAGAGCTTACAAATAGATTTGGAGTCAGCAGTAACAGTGGTTTAGGTGGTATCAATTTTTTGCACCATTGCCAAGGAAGAAGAAGCGACTGAGGTCGTCAACTGTTGAGGAAGCAGTTGGCTAGGGCACCAGAGATGGAGGCAAAGGAGCACCGACTCAGGCGGCAGTTTGAGGCTGAGAGAGGGCGATTCGAAAACACGGCGGCTCGAGGGAGTGGCTAAGGCGGGAGCCAAGGGCTCGGATCTGGTGGGCGGCGGCGAACAGAGAGGAGAAGAGGGAGCTCAGGGCAGAAGTTAGGACACGGGATCGTGGTAGATCCAAAGAGAGGTGGAGAAGAGGCGGCCGACGGTGGATCTAGCGGCAGCGAGATTGGCGGCCTGGATTTGGGGGCAGATCTGGTGGCGACGTGGCGTGCGGTAGCGGCGAAGGCTGGGATTGGACGGGGTGGTGGCAAAGCTTAGGATTAGAGAGAAAGAGAGAGAAGCGAGCCGGGCATGAAGGCGGCGGCGCATTCGTGGAGGGGTGGTGTCTGGTTTGGTGGAGGCGACACGACAAAAGAGTGGTGACAGCCGGCTAAAAGCGGCGACGGGAGCGAAGAGGAGGAGTAGAGAAGGGGGCGACAAGATGTATTGGCTCAGGGGTAGTGGTTGCGCCGGCGGCGTACAACCTGGTCGTCGGCGGCGAGGTTGACAGGGGTGAAGAAGGAGGTAAGGGAGATGAGAAGAAGAAGAAGAAGAAGAAGAAGAAGAAAAAGTAAAATTTGGCTCAGGGCAAATGGTGGCCGGCTAGGGAAACTTAAGGTTTTGGAAATTTTGCAAAGGCCCTCATGTTTTTTAGAAATTGCAATTAGGTCCTCCCGAGTTAGAGTTTTAGTTATTTGAGTCTTGGCAAAATTGCAAATGGGGACTTGAGTTTTAGTGATTTTACATATTGGTTCTCAACTGTTAGGTTTTAAGATTTTGGGCCCTCAGAGACTCCAATTTTAGCACAGTCAGTTCATACATGTTCATAGAAAAGTGTACTTCTATCTGGAATCTTTCGAGGGTCAGATTTAGTTGATAAAGTGCGTCCCATTAACCGAAGTCCACCTTATTCGTATCGACCTGCGATAAAAAATTACGAAGCGAGTAATCTAGTTGATTTGACGACAAATCTGGAGTAACATATGTAAATGATGAGATATATGACTTAAACATGCACAACCATGAGGCAAAATAGATGAAATGTGAATTAGACAAATATAATTGTCCCATCAATTAATTATAGTAGATGACCTCTTTTTCACCTTTGGTTCACTTGATCATATTATGGGCTCATCAACTAGTTTTGCAGCTAAAAGATTTATTTCTTACCCAGCCAACTTTTTCTCAAAAGAAGTCCTATACTCATATATTAACATGACAAATAGTTAAGAAATTAATTTTTTAGGTTTCGCTAATAGGCAAGTGGTTGTTATCTATTCACAGTTGGATCTCCTTAGATCTAGTCCTCTAGAGTTTATCTAACTCCTCCTTAACTTCTTTGGCATCGACGGCAACCCGATGGCAAGTGGAGGCGAGGCGGTGATGGTGCTGTTCGCTACAGGTGGTGGTTGTGGGCAGTGGTGGTCAGTAGGAAAGATGGACGATGAAAGGGTGGTAATGGCAACGGTGGTCGGTGGGGAGTAGAAGAGGATGGGGGCGGCGATGGCGGCTGGGCATCAGGAGGAGGGGGGGGGGGGCAAAAAAGAAGTATGGGGGAGAAAAGAAAGTGGAGATGAAATCTGAAGTTGGATGTGTGGTGTAGACGGTACGAATTATTTAAGAAAAATAACAACTATCTATACTCTATGTAGCCCATACTTTATTTTACAAAGAAATCATATTCTCATAGATATAACATGCAAAATTTAGAAAATAACCATGTCAAGTTACCATTGAGCCGACAATACAGAAATAGATTCTTGATCCTATACTAGACTGTATCAAGTTGCAATAAAACTCTGTTTGATTGGTCTTTGTCTCTTGGCTTCTATATGAGAGTTGGAGTTATTGACCAAACATCCGCTTCAAGTTTGGAATTCATAGAAGCTACTTTCAATATAATTTGGAACCATTTCTTGTGTGACTCTACCGACTATAGAAGTTAGATGTGGGAATTTGTCCATACAATTAAAATGTTACATAGTATGTCATTATCATATAACAATACTATATTATATCATAAGATTAAATTTATCGATCACAACTTTAAAATAGGGAAAATGGGTTGCATGCAAAATACATCTCTCAAGTCCAGCTTATTACTCCTAATGGCTATCCCGGCCGAACAGGGAATGTTTTTTTTTTTTTTTTTTTTCAATTTGGTCTGCCAGGGCCGGCCTAAAATATCAATCCGGCCCGCTAATGGTCGAGTGGGCCGCAGAGCCCCGCTTTATTATCATGTGTAGAACACGTGATACGCACATTTCCCCTATATAACCTCCCGAGTGTGCTCCCTCTAAACCCTACCACCCGTCGACGCCGCCGCCGCCGCCTCCTCCTCCAAGCGTCCGCCTCCCATCTCCTCGCCGTCTCGAGCTCCGGACCTTCCCAGCGCTTCAACCATGGTGAGTGCCTCCCAAACCCTAGCTTCGTCCTGGCGAACCAACCATGGTGGTGCTCTCACACTTGCTCTCCGTGTTCTGTCGCAGGCGGACGTCGACGTGGAGACGGGGGTGGCCGCCGCGGGACAGCCGAAGAAGAGGACGTTCCGCAAGTACAGCTACCGCGGCGTGGACCTCGACGCCCTCCTCGACATGTCCTCCGACGACCTTGTCCAGCTCTTTCCGGCCCGCCCCCGTAGAAGGTATAACCCTAAAATTTTTTGCCTCATTTGGTTCGGTTGGGTTTGGTTTGATCTGATCTATTGAGTGATGACCCGTGGTGGGGTTGGGTTGTTTTGGTTTGGATTTGTTTAGGTTCCAGAGGGGTCTGAAGAGGAAGCCCATGGCGCTCATCAAGAAGCTGCGCAAGGCGGTGAGTTTTTAGTTCTCTCGTTCTTTGTGTGATCAAAGTTATAGATATTTTTTCTGAGTGGGGATGGTGGAATAGAAAGCTTGTGTAGACCTGTTATGCTATTGTGCTGTCTGAGTGCTCGATTTCGTTAGATAAGTGTGATGGCTGGAGTGAGGGATTTGTTTTGAGTTAGATTGATCTTGTGTCCAGATTTTTTTATTTCAGAAGCAATGATGTAGTAACCATAGAAAAATGTTGCAGCATAAAAAGAAAATTTTTTGCCATTAGGTCAGTGAAAGCATGAATCTATAGAAATAATAACCACTAACCAGTTAATGTTATATATTTTACACAGCATATAAAATCTTAGTTAATCTATATTCTTCTACTACAATCGTAACATTTTGTTTCAACTAATGCAGTATCTCTACAAAACCATCTTAAGAATAGCTGATATGCAACACCCTCTGAATTTATAAATTTTTGTCCATAATGTAAGAATTTCTTACACATGATATACATTTGTAGTGGTTTGTTTTCATTTTGAATTGGTGAGATGACTTGTATAGCTGAGTGTTGAAGTTGGTTGATCTGTTCAATTTTATTCGTATGACATAGTCTGTATGATTTTTGTGGTACCATGATTAATTGATATATTTGATTTTTGTGTTCGTTTTATTTATCATGGGTGCATAAGTGCCATATTGAATTTCATGTAATGCAAAATTGTCCATTCTTCACATTAATTTCATGTATTGGACATGAAGTATTTTTCATATCTAGGTGCATTAGATTGTTCTGTATGGTACGTTGTAGTTTTATGCTCATTTAGTTTTTTTTAGAGTTATACATATTTGTGATGCTCTTTGGAATGTATTCTTTTATATATCATGGATAGAGTAATATTGTGCAGGACCCATACTATCTTGTCTGCTGCATGATAGTTTCTGCATGGCAAAGTCATCTGAATTCAGTAGGGATTAGTGTCTTCAGGAAAAAAAACATGTTTTTTTTTGTTCAATGGCTGAGCAAAGGTTTTACTGGAAGTTGTCTTTTGGCTCTGACAATATCTAGTTGAGTTAATTTTGTTTCAGTACACACGTTTAGCGGATGGTTTCTTTTTTTAGTTATAACATAGCTTGGAGTTAGTTCCATGCAAATTTCAGGGTGAGTTCTAACCAGAGTCTGTATGTGAAGTGTTTTATTCCTTCACCTGGGTCGACCTGATGAGCACCTGTTTAAATTGAAGTTATTGATGCACCATATGCCAGCTTTACCGGAGTAATTTACTCATTGAATAGACAACACAGGAACCTCTAGGCTTTTTTGTTAGCTGGGTGAGCAAATGATTATTTTGAAATGGAAAAGTTTTCTATACCAGTATACCATTGAGGTTCTGCAAATTGGTGCAAGTTTTCTAATTTTCTGAGTCATTTGGAAGTAGGCAAGTAGTGATACCAATATGCCATTTGTTAGCTTTACGAGAGTTATTCAGTCATACTAGGTGGACGACACAAACAACTATTGCTAAGCCTTTTTCCCAACTTGACTGGCTTTCCAAACGCTGATGAACAATTCCATATTTCCCATGTTGTAGAGCCCTCCAAAGCTTTGTTACTTGTCTAATTTATTTTTTAGGAACCAGCAGTAAGGATTGTCTATAGCATTTGCATACAAGTTGTACCATCTTTTGATGTCAGAGACAAGATTTGAAACCTATTCAGGAAACAGTTCCTAGAGGGTTGCCAATTCTAGTTCTGATAGGTTCATCGATTGTTGTTTGCTGGTTCCTGGCCTGCTGGGATTTCTAAACCAAAACCTCTGCCTGAAAACAACTTGCTTTTGGTGCAAATCCTTGACACTAAGTTACAACTTTTTGTTGAGTTTTAATCACATGATGTATTTTATTCAGTGATCTACTTTGAAATCAACTAGAATAAGTAACACTTGGGCATAGTTTGGTGCAATTCAATTAAAATCAGTTTGATTTTGAATTTTGGTCTCGTTTCTTGGTTTAGATGGATTCTTGTTGGCTACTTGCTTTGTGCTGCTGCTTTCATTCATTTCTTGATCTGTTTTGATACTTAACACATTATGCTGCCAATTCATATCTCTCTCTCCTTTGTATCCTTCATATCTAAACAGAAAAAGGATGCCCCACCTGGTGAGAAGCCAGAACCTGTGAGGACTCACCTGCGAAACATGATAATTGTACCCGAGATGATTGGAAGCATCATTGGCGTCTACAATGGGAAGACCTTCAACCAGGTTGAGATCAAGCCTGAGATGATTGGCCATTACCTTGCTGAATTCTCCATCTCTTATAAGCCCGTCAAGCATGGGAGGCCCGGTATTGGTGCCACCCACTCTTCACGGTTCATTCCTCTCAAGTGAGATGTTCAGATATGCAGTTTTCTGGTCTTCCAGTGCTCGGTTTTCTTAGGCCATTGGTGTAGCTATGCGGACCGATCTTTTCCCTATTTCTTTTTTGTCCATTCACCTCTTCAACCAGGATGTTATTTTATCATGATAATTGGGTAATTTTATGAACATCAATACTTTGCACCTTATCTGCCAGCCTCCCATGGTTTCATTCATTTGCCCCCATCGTTCTCTATTGTGGTTTCTTGTTGGTTCTGCATGTATGGGACCACCTGGCAGTTCAAAGGTAATATGTTAATAGCCTATTTCTTATACCATATCTCTATATTGTTATCTTGTGCCTGTTGTGACAGGATTCACTTGTTTCGTTCGTTTCTGGTGTTACTTGTGTTGTATGTGCACCATTTTGAGGTGTATGCGGTAGTTAGAAGATATCTAAATTCTAAAGAAGCAAGTAGATTCACGCTGTTCAATATATTTTGTTACGGATGGATCACGTGTATTGCTTTGTCATTCGCTAACACCTGTGGATTGTTGGTGAATGAGGTGATGAGCTCACTGTCATCTTTGTTTTCAGTTGTTTGGGCTGAATTGTTGCAGACGGGTTGCGTTTGTCCATCCAGCTCTACATCTCATACATTCATTGGATGGGACAGGGCCAGACCATTTAGATTCTCCCTCAATGAGAAGCTCATGAGTTTTGTGGTCCCAGCTGTTTCTCTGTAACATTCTGATTTCAACACACAACTGAACTCTACCAAAGTTTTTGCTTTCAAAGTTCGATATCACATTCATATGTTATGTGGATCCAGGATTTGTACTGGCTTGCTTGCTTGTTTGCCTGTGCTGGTTACATTTGATTTCGCGGTCGAATAGATTTGCCTGATTCTGTCTGGTATGAGTATGATGGGAAGGAAGTTTCATGTCCACATTATATCAAATACTAAGGTTTGAGCATGCAGGACATGTCAAAGTCTGCGTTACACAAGGTACATTATATGATTCTGAAGGCCCGAAAGTTGTTTTGGTACCGGCTATTCCTCTACTGTACTGTTATTATTGTAGCGTATACAGTAACCACCTTATCTGTCCATCTATTTCTTTACGTACCAATCAAAAAGTCCTCATTCCTTCTTCCTACCGGTTCGCTCCATCACCCTCCACTCCTCTTAGGCTCAGTTCAACATTGGAGCCTGAGCGAGTCTTACATGCTATGTTAGGTCGAAGAGTTTCGACGTGCAAATGGGATGTCACCATGTGGCGAAGCAGCAGATGCATTGGAGCCTGTAGATGGGCCCAGTAAGTCGAGCAGTGAAGAAAGCAGTCGTGTTGGAGCGGCACACGACTCCTCGTGATGTGTTTCGTGGCCCATGACTGCGTCTTGCGCCAAGCCAATCTGCTCAAACCCTCAAACTAACAAGTGAGTATTGCATCTAGGTTCCTGTTTTTGATTTTGATGATTAATGACATCAAGTGTTTTGGATTAATTTGTTTGATTTAAATATAGATTATAACATCAGGTGAAAAGACGAAATGTCAAAAGGGGAAGTTGCAAAAACTGAAATCGCAAAGCCCTAAGGTAATGCCTTTGTATTTTACCGGTCTTGGCGTTCGAAGTTTGATTGGATTTGTAAAAATTCTTTCTAGTTTTAAGCTGTACTATTAAGATGGGATGTGCATCTCCTTACTCCAACAAACTCTGAGAGACTTTTAGGTCACATGCTGCATTTAAAATTCAATTAAATCCCTGGTCGAAACTGAGTACAAACATAGTTTTCAAAAGACTGAAACTGGACTTAAAAAATCAAGTTTTTGGAAATTGACAATGCATCTTGCCATTCGACAGTTTTCTCATTCGAACAGATCTGCAATCGATTTCTGGTCTTTTAACTTAGTATATTCGATCACAGTGCATTCGACCACAGTGCATTCAACCAAATCTTGTTTAGACCAATCTTTATATATTAAAGTCTTTTAAACCGTACAAAACTGATCGTAGTCGATGCTGATAGTTAGCATGTTCATGTTGCCATTTGTCCAGAGAGGTGTTTTGGAGACCCAAAACTTTTATACTATGCTGACAATCAGCATAGTGATGTTCACAGTCAGTATGAATGTCAGCATGCAATGCGGATATTTCTCCAAAGACGCATGTTTTGGAGCCAAAATCTTTATTTTATGCTGACTGTCAGCATAGGTACTAACAAAATGAGATCAACAACTATTGACTGTGTCATGACTAGCCGTTAGTGGTCGATGTTGACTATTAGTCTTTAGTGTTGACTGTTAGCATGTATTGACACTTCCCTTGTACGACCAGAACGGTTAGTTGAGTGGTTTGGGCTATATATACTTGTTGTGAGCATGTCTTTGCTAACTAACTGAGTCATATTCTGATATACACTTGAGCCCAAGTCCTCTAGCACAAAAGACTCGATCTTTTGATCAAAATAACTCATTTGTGTTTGAGAGAAATCATTCGAGAGAAATTCTTTTGCATCATTCGCATTCTTAGAGTCTCTCGATGGTTGTTGGAGATCAAGAGAAGATCTCACAACCTGTTACTCTTGTTGATCGCTTTCACTTAGACGGTTTAGAGGTGTGGCTGTTGATTTCTCCCTTAACGAAGATTGTTAGAGAGGCTCAGCGTTGATTGTGAGAGGTTTGGTGCTCGCCTTTCTGGAGAGGAAAGGAGCAACCTTAGTGGACATCGGAGCAAAACTCATTCAATTGAGTGCTTCAACGAGGAGTAGGGGAGACCAGACGAGTCTCCGAGACCTCGGGATATATCGTAGTGTTTGGTTCTTTTTCTCTCATTTCACTTGTGCAATATTTTGTTGATTTGGTTCAGTTTTATTTGCTCTTTGATTCAGTCAAGCTTTAATTGTGAAAGATTTGCTATTCTTAAAAAGTTTTAAAATACTGCTATTCACCCCTCTAGTTGGCATTCTTGATCCTACAGTAAGGCCATTAAATAGCCGGGCCCATGTGTCAGTGTCTAGGCGTGGAGTATGCGCAAGTGATTCAATGTGTGATGCGACAGAGGTAGGCCCACAAAAGACGTGCGCGGGTTGTGTGTGCGGTTGTCTTGCACGTCATGTCGCACATTGCCTTGGTTCGTTGACAGGTGGGTCCAAAGTTGTCCTGACCCACCTATCAGTTTTAGTTTCATTTTTTTAGATTGTAGTATGAAAAAATAAATAATTCATTGCTCATAGTTGCTCCATAGTACCGAGCCCACTACTGTCCTAGTCCACATTTAGTCATAGTTTATTGTTTGTGTTAAAAATAGTAGTTGGGAGCATTTATTGAGTGGGTCTTGTTACTCCCATATGTCAATAGCTAAAAAAAGTGGCTGCTGACTATATTTTAATTGTTTGTGGAGTAATAAATTACAAAATATTCTTAAAAATTTAGAAAAACTGAAAAAATTACATAAAATTTTGATAGTCATTTTCATATAAATAGAATCCATCCCAAGCCCATTTGCACTCACTAAGTTCACACCAATCCTACACCAATCCTTCTTAAATTTATAAAAAATTCCATATGGATAATAATCTTTCGGTGATTTCGTTAACTGGTTTAGTTCTCTGAATTTAGCCAGAGAAAATCTAGAAATACTCGGTAGTCAAGTTTCACCAAATTGCCATAGTCCACTCCATATCTTATGGTGTATCCTCCGTATGCACAACTCCCTCCATATTCACAACACTCATCATATCCAGAGGCCCCTCCATATCCACAAGCTCTTTCTTACCCTCCGTACAATTAAAATTTTCACTTTGTTAGAATGTCAACTAATCTTACACAGTTCTCATCACCACAACTCCCTATCAAAAATTCATAGTCCACGTCGATGTCGATAATGATACTCTATATTCCACACCGCAGGTCCTTATAGACAACGATGACGACGAAAATGTTGCTGCAAATATTGGAGGACGTACTAAGCGAATGCTTTGGTCGCAAGATGACAACATTCAACTTGTGAGTACTTATTATAAATTGAAATTTTGTCAATTTGAATTTGTTTCCAGCTTTTGGCCTCCAAATTTGTAAATAATTTATTTTTTCCGTCTTTCAGGTCAGTGCCTAGTTGAATAATTCCCTTGATCAGCAATAAAAAATTTGACATGTACTGGGAAAGGTTGCTGCAACATACAATGCGAGTAGTTCAAAAAGTCGCAGAAGAGATGTCAGGCAATGCAAGGAACATTGGACAAAAACTAGCAAAAAAATTGTTCAATTCAATGATATGTGGTGCAGATTGAAGGAGGTGTACGCTAGTGGTTGTTCAGATGATCAATGGCCCAAGCACGCGAAATGTACAGGAAGGAGGTGAGTCATCCTTTGGTCATGGACCACTGGTGGACGACCGTTTGGGATCAGTCAAAGTGGTGTAGAACTTACATCAACACCAGGTAAAGAGCCAAATTGAATGAAACTAGTGCGTACATGTTGTCATTGAACACAGATGATATGCCTAGTAGGGAGACATGGTCGGAAGGTTGCGATGCAGTGAAGAAGAAGCGAAAGGGGAAAAGAAAGCTACGAGATACTTCAGCGGTTGTGAAAGAAAACATAAAGAACATTGTCAAACCTAACACGGATTGCGCAGAATTAGCTAAGGATGCTCTCCGTGCGGCCTCCTCCTTGTAGGACATGTTGAAAATCAAGAACATGCCACATTTGTCAAGTCGTTAATAAAACTGGTGACAACCAATATAGCAAATTTCACGGAGGAGAAAAAAGAGGCGCATTTGGTTGCATTGAAATATGTGCAAAATAATATTAATGAAATGAATTATAAAAGTAAGCTATGTCACGTATTTTATTATTTTATGTACTTTTTATTTCTGTTTGTACTTGCAAAACCATGTATTTGTCGTTTCAGTTTGGATGTAGCTGTTAGAATATATACTTCTTGGATGTAGCCGTTGAAATATATTCTTCTTGGCCTATATATTCTGACCTCTCATCCGACTGGTCACAACCTAAACTATACATCTTCACTACTACTATTCTAAAAAATTTCTTCTAGCTCAAGCTCAACGCACATATAGTGAAGAAGAGGAGAACATTAACAAAATAGAAGATTTCATGGCAGGATTCGTAGAGGAAGAACTGGCCCTATAACTGTTAAAAGGCCGTATTCTCGCCCATATTCAAGTTAGCATAGAATCTGGTACCCCCACCACTACTGACGTGGTAGTAAGAGATACATCGACAGAGATTGCTAAGGGTACTTTAATCGTCTAATGGCAAACTACTTTTTCGATAATCCAATCTATCCTGACTACTTATTTTGCTAGAGATTTTGAATGAGAAGAGCCCTTTTTCTTTGAATCGTTGAAGCTCTTAGAGAGTTATCTCCTTATTTCAATGAAAGGAAAGATACTCTCCTTTGTAAGGGATTATCTTCCTTACAGGAATGTATAGCAGTCATGCGTATGTTATTGTATGGCTCTTTTACTGATGCTGTCGATGAATATGTAAAAATAGGAGAATCTACGGCAATCCAATACTTGGAACACTTCGTCGAAGGAGTCATTGACAGGTTTGTTGACGAATATCTCAAGAAACCCACCATCGACGATATGCAATGTTTACTCCAACAAAGAGTGGCTCATGGTTTTCTAGAGATACTAGGAAGCAACGATTTCTAGCGCTAGAAATGGAGAAATTGTCCAGTAGTGGAGTCCTTATCATTATATTGAAAGTAGTCGTCTCTCAGGACCTTTGGATATGACATACATTCTTTGGTGTTGCTGGCTCCAATAACGATATCAACGTGTTGAACTAGTTGCTCTTATTTATTGATGTTCTGAGGAGGCAAGCTCATCAGGTACAATTTTCTATAAATGAGACGTAGTATAATATAAGGTACTATTTAACTGATGGTATTCACTTAAAATGAACTGTCTTTGTTGAGATATATCCTTGTCTCAAACAAAAAAAATTCAAGTTGTTTCCAAAATATTAAGAAGGTAGAAAATAAGATGTGGAGTAAACTTTTGGAGTCCTACAATCTCAATTTACCATCGTCCACAGCTCCACCCATTTTTGGACTCGTTTTTGACAATGATAAGCACTTACAAAAATCATGTAGGCATATATCGTCTTGCACAACATACTAATCGAGGATGAGAAAAACTATGATGATCTACTTAGTGGTTTGTACGGTAGTCAAGAGATATTTACTATAGCACCACCTACTTTTCATAATGATGCTCTCTATCTTCTTTTGTCGATGCACTCGTTCGAAATGACGAAATCTGTACTCACCCATCACATATGCAACTTAAAGGAAATTTAATTTAGCACATTTTATGATGCTTTGGAGGCAGTCATGCATACAAGTAGTTAATTTTTTAACTACTTGTTGCATATTATCATTGGATACTCGAGTGTACCCAATTTGTAGTATATTTTAATGTTATTTTTCAATATCCAAATTTAATGAGAAAATTTATTATCTTTAAAATAAAGTGTCTAATTCTTTTATTATATTAGAATTATTTGGAAATAATTTAATAAATTATTTATTTTAACTATTGCTAATTATATATTAAAAAAATCACATATCAATATTTTATATATGATACCATGTGAAATATCATTCAAGAAGAAATATATTAGAGTATTTGTGTTTTAAGGAGATGCTTCGCAGGTAGACCTAACCGAAGAGTACCAAAAAACCGTGTGAATTGGAGTATAGAATATTGTTCTATTCGGAGATGATTTTGTGACACACTTGCATTGGACATGGGCTTGTACCTCTATTTCTATCCTTAGAACGCCAGTCCTCAGTTACAGAAAGATATACCTCACCACATCCCATGTACTCCACAACCATGTCCGCCACCGCCGATGATTCACGGGCACGGAGGGCTGGTAGGGCCCCTAGAGCAGCGGTGCAAGCGAGGCGACGCCCTCGTTGAACTCGCCTTGGTCGCCCGTGCCGAGGCGGAGGCCGAGCTCGCGAAGCAACACTGCCAGCTCGAGCTTGGTGAGGTTGCCGTCGTCGTTGAGGCTGAAGCGGAGAAAGAGCTCGTTGAGCTGTTTCAGCTGCTCGTCGCGGATTTGTGCGAGTCCGACCGGCCGGTTGTGCTGTGGTTTTGCGGCCTCTGGTGCAAGGCCCTCGCGCTATGCTCTGTCCTGATCACACTGGGGGCGGCGGCGAGGAGGCAGTTGGTCGCCACGGGGGGGGCAGCGGATTTGACTATCACCTTGTCATCATCAGCTACGGCGGTCACCTGCCTAAGGCAAACGAAATGAGTTAGATACACTTATGGGGCAAAGAATGAGGACTATTGGATAGATAGACAAGGAAATTAATGGACAGATAGGGGTTACTGTAATGCTACAGTAATAACAACACTTTATTTGATACATTGTTTTGTCTGACAATTGTAAGGAATCTTTTTGTAATTTTCAAAAATTCACATATTTGACTAAAAAAAAATCAATCTAAAACTATGAGATTATCTCATAACAAAAATTATGGTACTTTATTAGGAAAAGATTATATACTTAAAAATATGTATCTTATATTATGGATTCCTCATAATCTTAATATACGATTGTTATTAATTTGATTTTTTTTCATATTGCTCTAATATATAGCTACGCAACAACCTTTAATAATGAGACCCACATTATAGTCTAATATATGACTTGTACATATTACAATATATAGATTTTAACTAGCAAATGATGGTTATGGAGAATTTTATTATATTACATCAAACATGAAAATATAACATTTTTAGTAATGATCTAATATGATTATCAATTCTACCAAATACAAATAATCCTAAATTGCATGTTATCTTATTTTACGAAAAAAGATTATAGGTAAAGATACAATGTAACAATCGCACTCTTAGAGGAGTTACTTCATGGGTGTTCAGTTTATTTAGGCCTTTAGCTAAAAAAGAGTTATATTTATTGAATAAGATTTGAAATAAATTAGGTGTTCAGTTTCAATCTTAACTCATAAACTCATAGAAATTTGATCAAACATGTATTATTATAATACGAAGTTCACAATCCTTTTTTCTAAGAATAAAAAAGGTCACGTTCTTATACACATGGTTTCCCGGTCGGTAGGTTTTAAAGTATGTTTTAAGTTCGTAGGAAGATTAAGTTACATTTTGCAGTCGGTTTGTTATTTTTAAGCCCTCTCCCATACCTAGCATCCTAGATTAAATAAATTTGCACCTGGTAATTCAAAGTCGTCGCGAGTCAATAGGAAATAGCTTTAGCACAAAGACCTCATCATTCATGGCAATTTGTGTTGTGAGAAAATATAAGTAGTATTATACTAGCAAAAAAAATAACTAAAGCTTTTAGTGGGAGAAACAAATTGCATTATTAAGATACCTCAAGAATTAATTGCTGGCGTCTATCTTAATGCATGAGGAATACACGAAGACGAGGCACATGCTTAACGTCACCAATCATCGGCGCTTTCCATGGGAGCATTCATTGCCCTAATGATCCTACAGATACAGATTCATGTAACTTCTCCACAAATATGGTGCCAGACCAGCTGCTAGTTGTCACCGATAACATTTCATTTCACATAACATTATAAATTATAACTAGATTTTGGTCAATCTTTCCAGCTATATGTTTTAAGTTTGGCAGTTAACAGGACATCTGCCAGCTGCCATTGGATCTGACTCAAATGTTATTGAAAAGTGTTTTAATGTAAAAAGTAAATATAATTTTTAAAACAAATTAAAATTTTGATTTGATGTTATCCACCACCCCAATATTGACTTAATTGCTTTAAGTTTTTGTGCCTTTAATTTTTGAAATGTATGGAAATGCTTCTCAATATTTTAAGTTAAATGGCAATTGGTGAGTTTCTAAACATTATATTAAAATGAAAGAATATTTATTTATATGTGGATTTGGATTTCACATATCAATCTTATATTAAGTTATATTTTGTTAAAGTTACACTTTTGCAGTGTTATATCGCTAATTTTTCCAAATTAAGGTTTAGATAAGTCAAATGAGCTAGAAATTGCACATATCAGTATGCCAGTCTTAGATATTAATACCATTATTATCATTTATTTTTTTATAATAATACAACAGTAAAAGTATTTCTTTTACTTGCTCTTAGTACAGCACATTAGAGTAAAAACAAGGAAATAAGCAAGAAAGTTATTATTTCAAATCAAGAATTGTATTCACAAGATGGAGGCAACAAGAAGAGAATATGTGAATGTGAATCTGCATCGCAAACTATTACATCTATTTCAGTGTTTCAGCAAGCACAAGCTAATAGGTGTCATCAGAACACAGTACAACATGAACAAGAAAGCAAACACATTGCAATCAAGCCGCTACTCTACATCGCGAAACTACGGAGAAATTCCATTGCTTTATGTTTCAGTTTACTTGCACTTCACTTCTGTCAGACTGAACATGTATCAACTACCATGTTCATGTTGCAAATTTGAGCTCTGAACATTGTTGATGTTGCTAATCCTATGAAAAGGTTGGTGCAGATTGCTGAATTCTATTTGCATGCTCCTGATGACTTCAGGCTTCGATGTTTACAGTGTGTACTGACAGGTCCACCGGTTGGGCATGGTTGTGCTCGTTTTCGTAGGTGACAATCAGCGTCGCTGGGTCGTTGCGACACCTCTCGACGTGTTTTCTCGCAGGGCAGTCCTTCTTGCTGCTGCATCTGTAGTATCCTCTGCACAAATAATATTTCAGTTGATGTCATAGTGCTGATCAGTTCTATCACTTAGCATGACTAAAGGCGAAGCGAGGTCAGGGAAAATTGTGAAACATATATCAGATATGAATACAGCCAAAATATAATGAACCGTGAACAAGAACTTTTCTAAAGCTGTTTCACATCAGGAGGTTGACATTATAATAATAAAAAATAATTCAGCTGCAAAACTAGGAAGCAAAATCTCTTTGAATCAAAAACTGAAACCAGCTTCTGAGTGGTAATTCCTACATGAAAGCTACAGCAAAAGAGTTTGAAAGTGAAACCAAGTGAAAATTTTCTATAGTTTTGATTGAAAGCGCGATAATAAGGTGGTAGAAAGCCATAACAGAGGCTAAGTACTAATAAAAAAAAGTTCGAAAGTGAAATTAAGTGAAAATTTTCTATGGTTTTGATTGAAATGGGATCCATAAGACGGTAGAAAGCCATAACAAAGGCCAAGTACTAATCAAAAGGATCAAGAAAAATGCTCAAAATACCTCGGATGAGGAGAGCCTTTGATTGGTTTCTGTCCATATTTTCTCCAAGAGTAATTATCTGGAGGTATATCTGCATTCTTTTCACTAATTGCTGGCACTCTCACAACTCTTTTCTCCCTCAGCTTCCTGCAAAAACCAAGAACACACACAGACAGACAGACACACACACACACACACACACACCAAATACACTCAAGATCGCTACAACTTAACAAAAAAATTGAGAACCAAGAAGCAAAGATGCAACCAACACCAACCTTTTCTTTGGGCAATGGCATTTGCCATTTTCATCATCTCCTTTTCTGACACGCACCTTCTTCGACGGCAAAGCAGAGTTTGTCCCATCGGACAAGCTGATCAGCTGGAAGTCCTGCCCTTCCGATCGAGCCCGGCTTCGGTCAATGCTGAGGGAGGTGAAGAAAGACGTTGCAGCCGACGACGTGCAGACCGCGTTGTCGAAGCTGAAGTTGATCTCGTTGGCGCTGCTCCTCGGCATCTCAATCTGAAACTTCTCAATCTTCTTGTCAAAATTGTAGCTTTGCTGCATCTTTTGCTGCTGGAACTGTATGTGAGTTGCAGAAGTAGCAGAAGGAGCAGCAGCAGAAGGAAGACCAACACATTTTGAGCTATTCTGCAGAAGGCTTGTGGAGGGAATCTTGGAAGCATTCAACTCCAAAATTGTAGTCTCAAGAAACATGTTTCTATCAAATTTGGATGTGATCTTAGAACAAGGAGCCACCACCTCTTTTTGTACGCCGCTCGCCGCGACGTTTCTCGGCGACATGAGGCTACTGTGACATGGATGATCCAACAAGCAGATTGGATCAACAGGAGGAGGTGAGCTTCTATTACCAACTCTTGCCCTTGCATGGCCTACCCTATTGCTCAACATGGTGACCACCTTGTTGAACCGGGAAATCGCCTCGTCGGTCTTCTTTGCGACGACGCTGCTGAGGTGGAATGGATCCCTCGATTGCGAGAGAAGGGCGACCAGATTGCTGCAGCTCTCCATGGCAGCTCTATTGGCTTCTTCCAACCCCTCCATGTCGAAGAACTAGCAATAGCAATGCAAGAAACACGAAGAAACTGTAGTACTAATCTTGATGCTGCAATATGCAGTACTGGTCAAGCTAAGGAAAGAACCCAAGATTTGAATTGATAGGTAGGTAGAAGATAGCAAGAAACTGAATGGAATTGAGCAATAATGAGAAGTTGACCATGGATCACAAGATACAAACACAAACTTGATTGCGTGTTCGTGTGTGTATCGGTTGCACAGTGGGAGGTGATTAACAGAATTGAGTGGGAAGAAAGGTTGCAAGTTTGCAACAATGGTGGTGTAGGAAAATTTTTTCTTTTTTTTGGGTTGGATCTTCTTGTGTTTTATATAGGTGAAGAATATATGACACAGTCTCCTGCTGTTCTTCCCTTGTGCAAGAAGTAATTTGGGAGTAGAATATTCCATTTGGAAAGGGAGAGGAGGGGCACTACTATAATAAAATTGAACAAAGTCAACCATGGAGTTTTGTTTTGTTTTTATTTTTTATATATACATCGAAATAGATATGTCAATTCTTTCTTCCTCAACTTTCTCAGTTTAATTTTAAAAGCTTTTAAAGCTGGTCAATTAAGCATGGCACATTCAGAAAAAAAGGTTGATTAACATAACAAGTGGTTGGTTGGACTATGATCAATCAGTTCTTAAAAATAAAAGGAAAACAAAAACTAATGGAGTAAACTTTTTTTTTTTTTGGAGAAACTAGTGGAGCAACTTAGTGAATACTGAATTGAATAAATTTCTTCTGTTGTTTTTATATTTTTGGCCAGCTCAGTGGCAGAATGGTGCAACATTATGAGGTCACTGAAAATTCCATTTATATTTGTTCAGTGGAATGTTTGTATATCAGCTGGCTGTTCAATTCCAACCATTGTCAGAAGTTCATTGTGACAATGCACAATTCAATAAGAAGTTCTCTAAATCTTTTGATTAGTCCCAACATCCTTTTACCAGTATACCATTACATAACCATCAGTTGATTAAAAAATACATCAAAATAAGCATAAGCACACCCATTACACATTCTTTCTTGGCTAATTCCCTATAGAGGTGATTTTTCTAGGAGCAAGTTCAGAAGGATCTTTAGTGCAGCTCATAAGTTAGTTTGATACATAGCTTCACCAATATATATCATAGAAAGAACTTTATGCTACATTCTGGAGGGTATTTTTTTTTCCTGGTTGGGTTGGGGGGATGGGGGTTTCTATACCTTAATTAATAAATATGGTCTAAATATAAAATCCTAAAGAAGGACAAAAAAATGTTAGAACATGGGATTAACATATGAAAGGTAACTAGAAAGAGAGGGCATAGAATTTTTTTTATAAATAATCCACAATAAAAAAATTGCAAAAATGACTCCTCATTTATTTTTTTTTGGAAAAATGATCTACCACGTCAGTCTGTCAAGTTTTAGAAACTTGATAGGCTATTTATTGCGTAAGGATTGGACAATAGCAGATTATCGAGTCTTAAAAACTCAACAAACCGTTTGTCGCGACTCCAATCCACAACAAGCCGATTGTCAAGTTTTTGAGGCTCGACAAGCGGCTTGGCTTGACTTTGGTCCTCCTTTTCTTCTCCTCTGCTCTGGTCCCCCTCCCCCCACTACACTCTCTCACCGAAATTTACTTCTCTCTCACACACATATTTGGTTTTTCAAATTCAAATGTCTTGAAATCTAATCATAATTTTGGTTGGTGCAATTATCAAAATTGTAGATCCAATGAAACTCTTCAAAACAAGGAAAATTTTGTTGTAATCCAACCATTTTTTTGTTAATGATTTTTTAATGATGTCATTAGTGCATTAGGTAGATGGCAAAAATATTTGTTTAATAGGAATATGATCTAAATGTAGGTTAGAGAACATGCTGTTGTGTAGTAGTTTATTTTTTGTGGATTAAAATTTATTTATTTTCTTAACGCATTAGGCTTTATTTATGTTCGGTTAGTTTTGGTTATAAAGTTTGTGTGCATGCACAATTTTTGGGGTGAGGTCAACCAAGGTGGTTTGCATCACAGGTTCACCGGTACTACGTGTTGTATTAGGAAGAATTTGATCTTCTTATGGACTCATGAGTTATATGGAGACCATGAACATCGGAATTCATATAAGATATGCATTGTACGACATATCCGTGTAGTGCACAATGGGGCAAGATTGCTAGATAACACGCTGCTATCTTGTTTTCTCACATATAGTGTAGCCATACTACCCAAAAAGAGTGATGCATCAATTCAGGTTACATCAGGAGTTTCCTACCTCCGGATAAAGATTGATAGAGGCATTTTCCAAGGGAGGTCCACAAGTACCTCGATACGTCTGTCATATTTCAATTATGTATTGTATTTTCATTTTCCAACATGATGTACATTACATTAAATTTTGCAGGTAAACAAGGAAAGAGAACATTTTGACAATTAGCGACAAGAATATTAAATGGGTGCAACAGTGGATGGATCATTGTCGCCGATCACCAATCGTACGATCCCACAACATACCAGGCATAGTTTGATTAGTATGTTCCACATACCCGCACATAACTTGCTCAAGCGCCTGAGGCTACGCCTGCGCATATACCGCATGAAGCTAGTGTGCGGTCAAGGTTTGATCCAAACTGGACAGGGTGGATCCATCGTTGGGTATGGCTATACGATATTTCTCCTTTCGTTATATCCTACACTCTTTCTACTAACACACACTAATTTGTCATGTGTAGTACGACATCACGACTGCCATCCAGAGGCAGACTAGATCCATATTAGTTGGCATTGCACACAGAGGCCATTGGTGCGATACAAAGTTCACTAGCGTCGTACGTGTAATCAATGTTAGTGCTCGACGTCTCAGTACCAACCTGAGTTGCGACCGAAGAATTAATGCATCTGTCCCATACAGGAGAAGGGGCCGCCCGCCTAGCCTGTTATCTGCTCAGCCTAGCATGATTAGTACTCGACAGAGCACATCTTCAGCATGCCTGTGCACAGCCTACTGGACACAACACATCATTTGCATGGGGGAGTGACATACCAGGGATGTTTACTGCCCCAACTCATCTTCCATACTCACTGTCGATTTGTACTCATTGACGAGGAGATCTACAGATAGGGAGGTCAGTCAAACATTCTACGTAGAGTGGCAATGATTCTAATGACTCTAACAATGAGGACAACATCAAAAGAGACCAGGAGGCTACATGTAGGGTTTTGGTGTAGTAGCTGGCAACAGATGAGTCTTGGAATCAAAGAGAGTCAATTAGAGAAAATGACCCAGTAATACACAACTCCTTGGATGCCTCAACGTCTAGCAGAGCATGATGGACACGAATACTGGGGGCACCCTCGAACGGGCCACCTTTTGAGTAGGGAGAGTACAACATATATGCTTCGTAGGGGTAGGAGGCTGAGTGGGTGGCACAATAGAGAGATAATGATGATTGGGTGTTAAACATACTAGAGGATGCCCAATTCTTATGCACATCAGTACTACCTGACTAATGAGCTTCAACCAAGTCAGGCAGTAGATCCTACATCATCCACAAAGCCATCTCAATTGCCAGGGCACATAGAGTGCTATCGATCTTCTGCACCTGTCAGGCAGTGATCACATGTCCCACCGAATCCATATTCGTTGTCATCTTTTCAAAGAGACAGGCCATCACATAAAAGGGGACGTCAAATCCTTAGCAGCTATTCTACTATGTATTTGGAACAAGTATGACCATCTATAATTATGTCTAAACAATATATTTGTTTGAAAATTTCATAACAAAATTTCGTTATATGTTTATGACATGTGGGCCCTACTCAATCAAGGGCTAAAGAGAAAAATCTCCGTGCATCAACTTGCGGGAGCAAATAAAGATAAAGTTGTATTCTATTCGTATGAATACAACAAAATTTGCCCCACAAATTTGCACCAGTGGCATACTGTCTTTTGTTCTGTCGGGTGTACCGACTTGGTTGAAACTCAGGGTGTGTTTGGTTGCCTAGTTCTGGACTCAGCCTGACTTGCAGATGCAATTCTTGAGTGTTTGGTTGCCTGTATTAGTCCCTTTAGCCTGGCCCGCGTGGTGCAAATCTTCTCCCGCAGCTTGGCTCACAGGTACGGTCAATCCGGGCATTTCCCGCAACCTGGCTCATGGATACGCCTATCCCTGGCTCTCTTCTTGTGGCCTCCTCGCGTCCGCCTCCGTCACCATCTCCGGCTCTTCCCCGACAACACCGCCTCTGCCTCCGCCTCCGCCCGACTTCACCTCGCGTTCGCCCGAATCTCGTCGCCGTCTCCGCCTGCGTCACTGCCTCCGCCTCCGCCTCACATCCACCTGAACCTCGTCGTCATCGCCGCCTCCGCCTCCGCCTCGCGTCCGCTCGAACCTCGTCGGTTGCTGCGCTCGTCAGATCGCAGCTCTCGGAGCATCCACGGCTGCGTCAGGGACGCCACGGCAGCCGCGGTGGATGGGTGGAGTGGCATGTTCGAGAAGTTCTGCAGCGGGGAGGAGGTCACCGACGACAACAACCCTTCATCCTGAACCATCAGCTTCGCTTGCTTCTTCTTGATAAAAATCTTTCTTTTTTCGGGTATTTTCTACGGATTTATACGATGATCCAAGTGATATGGCACATTTGAGGTTCTTGAGGTTTTCTGACAGAAGCAGCGCCAAGAAGTAAAGTGGTGGGAGTAGAAGACCTGCAAAAGGCTGCAAAGATAGCCAAAAGAAGGGAGAAATTAATTAGAGGGGAGATTGGGAAATGAAATGGGTATAGTACAAGGAGAGAACAACAAAGGCCAAAAGGCCAAGTGAACAAACTTCTACTACAGCC
The DNA here is from genome assembly GCA_019359835.1 of Pharus latifolius. Classification (NCBI taxonomy): domain Eukaryota; kingdom Viridiplantae; phylum Streptophyta; class Magnoliopsida; order Poales; family Poaceae; genus Pharus; species Pharus latifolius. Next base: position 90,934,699 of record CM033321.1, on the reverse strand, counting down.
AACTTCTAATACACCAGAACCAATTTCTAATACAGTCAACCAAACAAACTCAATACTCATCCAGGAGTCAGAAATTCAACCAACCAAACAATATCTCTACTGCATCTCACAGCTTGTTTCATCCAGCCTATCTCACTGATACGGGCCAGCCTCTCCTCATACAGGCAATCAAACACACCCTCAGTGCACCAACACAGTCATATCACGCTTTCTATCCAGTTATGTGTTGTTACTAATCATGATTCTAATATGCACTCATGGATCAGCTCAAGTCATGGAAAACTTAAAAAAAGAATAGTCAATTGATGAACTATTGGTCCTACCGCAAAGGACTTATTCGTAAAAAGATCTTAGCTTTTTCGTTACTTGTCGAAATAAGGTGTTCTTTAAGAACCTTATGACATTACAGATATATTAGATACAAGGTTATAGCATGAAGAGCAAAAGAGACAAAAAAATCCACTTTGGTCAAACCAATGGCAGCTACCATGTAGGACCTGCGTAGGTGGGCGAGTTGTACAGTGACGCGTGGGGAGGCAGCTGCTGCTTTGAGCATTGACAGGTGGGCCCTACCGACACTCGGGTGTGCATAGCAGCTACATTGGAGTGGAAACGATGGTTGACATTTCGTGGAAACAAGGGCATACATCATCCACCGACACCCGGGTGCATGTTTTGTGGGCCGCACATTTTCGCAAACAACGCCTAGCCAACCCGCGTAGATACTACAACTGACAGGTGGGGCTGAAACAAACTTGGGCCCACTTCTCAGTGTATGAGTGTTGAGTTAACGCATGCATCGTGCTGAGGGAAGCAATGTGTGAAAGCGATTGGATCCCGTTGCCTCGCGTGCCGTGCCCTACCGTGCGCTTCGTTGCCCACACTCAGTGACATCTGGGTCCAGAGAGTTTTTGGCCCACCTATCAGTTTTTAAGATGGTTTTTTTGTTTCTAGTAAAATTTTCATTTAAAATTTTCAATTTACTCAAAACCCCAGCGCTCTTTGGTTGACAATGGGTTAAATTTACTCTTGGGCCTACATGCTAGTGTAGTTGCAATTCAAAAATAGTCATTGGAGGAAATAAAGGGTAAACCTACATGCCAGTGTCTCACAAAAATTACTGATTGAATATATCTGTTAAAATAAGTAGTTACACATATTTTAATATTTCTGGGGTTTAAAAAATAATAAAAAATTCCAAAAAATTCAAGAAAAATGTGAAAAAAAATCTTTATCTTATTATTTCATGAAATGTACTCGTAATTTAATGATAATGGCCAAATGTATCCGATTTGTATGTTTAATGTTATTTTCTATGTGCGATTTAAGTAAGAAAACTTATAATCTTTATTTCAAATTATTTATTTTTTTGTTGTATTCGAATTATCTGAATTTAATTTTGGTATTTTTTTAACCATTAATAATCATATATTACAACAAATTATCATATAAAAATTTTATACACGGGTCCTACGCGAAACGCCTCTCAAGTACCAATGCATTAGAGTGCTTGGCGCTTAAGAGGCACTTTGCACGTGGGCTCAGTAGGATCAAGGATGCTGACTACAGGGGAGAGAATAGGAGGCTTTTAAAATTTTTTTCCAACTAAACAACTTTAAAAGATATTTAGGATAACCTAGGGTTGCAAAACTTTAGCAATCAAACATCTAGTTGCATTCAACCATATGAAATATTCAATATAACATGCAACAATAGTAAATCAAGTATTTGTGTCAATATGAATACGAATTATACAAAAGAGAGACAATTGACATAATGATTTTTACTGAGGTCTCGGAGACTCGCCCGGTCTCCCCTACTCCTTGTTGAAGCGCTCACGCGTGAGCCTCGCTTCTATATCCACGAAGGATATTTCACTAGGGTTGCTCCTTCTCCACACCGGATAGGCGAGCACCAAACCTTTCACACATTGTTTGTCGGCATCTCCAACAAACTTCAACCAGAGAGATCGCGACTCTCCTCCGACACCGTCTAGGCGAAGGCGATCGCCAAGAGTAACAAGTCGGATGCGCTCACTTGAACGAATCAAGTGTTAGAAGCTCAAGGATGCAAATGAATGCACACACACTAGCACTAGCTTGCAAATGGGGATGAAGTGCATTAAACACTCTTAGCCTTTCACAATTGCTTCTCCTCTAAGTGCTCTCAAAGATTTGGCTCAAATCTTGGCTCTAAATGCAATAGATTGATTCCAAAGAGTTTGGCTAACTTATACACAGAAATATCAGGTGATTGAACACCCCCAAATGAAAGCAAACACGAGATATATATTGCCCTAAAAGAAAACTAGCCGTTTGCAAGAAACCGGGCAAAAATTGTACAGGCTGGACATTGTCCGGCCATTTCGGATAATGTCGAGTTAGTACAATTCAATAGTGACTGTTACTCACAACGGCAACCTTGTAAGTTACCGTTTCAACGAAATTTGTGAAGGCTGGACAAATAACATTTGTCTGGACAAAAACCCCGGACAACTGAATATGTCTCTGTTAACTCTCGGCTTAAACAACTTGTACAGGCCGGACAATGTCCGGCCATATCGGACAAAGTCCGGCCTTCCCGGAAAAAAGCCCCGGACGGATGCAAACGTCTCTGGTTTCATTTCGCAAAAGGCTGAAAAAATTGTACAGGCCGAACAAAGTCCAGCCACTGCATACTGAAAGTAAAATAAGTATAACTTTTGAGCTAGAGATCCGATTGAGGTGATTTTTGATTTGTTGGAAAGATAACTCAGATATATACAATTTTGTCAACAGGTACAAGACCTAAAAAGGTCTAAAAACTTCTAGAAAACTCAAAGACCTTCCTACTGCCAAAATGTTCAACCCAAAAATCATCTCTAATGCAATTTAGGGTATTTGCACATACGAATTTGTTGTTTTTTCACGGATATCTCGGCTGACACTCAGCGACGACCACGACCAATATGATTTATGAACTAAAACCACAGGTCGAATATCCGATCAAAAACAGGTGGTCGAGTGGGTTTAGTCGAGCGTACGCAAGCGAGCCGAAGACTGGTACGACCAGCTCGAACTCCTACGACCACGACCAAACCCTAAACAGAAAACTGCCAAACCAGCGATACGACCACGACCACGTATCAAACAAGGATATGATCAGAATGTGCAAGTACAACCACGACCAGCTCTAGAAAATAAACCAATTTAAATAGCTGGCGATCATGACTAAGTGCAGTTTTCAAAACATTTTCTCTAATGCACCACAAACTACACTTAGACTATCTAGCAATGCAAGAGGCATTAAAACACTAGTACAGGATGATATGAATGCATTTAAGCTTCCGCACTAGATAAATTCAAGCTTACTAGTTTCTAACCCCTCTTAATAGTACGGTCAAACTAGCAAAACGAATCCTATCAACCCGGTCTGTCTCCAAACATCAAGACCGGTAAAATCCTAAGAAAACAATCCTTAATCTTGGATTTTACCTTCGGTGAAGTTCGACCTCGTGAAGCTCGACCGCTCGACGCTTGTCCTCGCAAAGCTCGACCTCGCTAAACTTGACCTCATTCGAGATGTCTCATATCGGCATCATCCTCTTCATGCCCTTGCTTGCTTTCATCTCGCGACCAATCTGAGACTACAACACATACACTCAACGCATAACGTTAGTCTCATATATAGGTCGTCATTAATCATCACCAGAGAAATTACTCCACACAGGAGTTAGCTCAACAATTTCTCTTTCTGGTGAAATGACAAAACCATATTCAACAATCAATAGATGAGTATGAGATGAACTACAATCATATAGATTCGTATATGATAAAAACATACGCACATGATCTATACTACTCATGTCATGATAAAGATAAGCATGATGCAACCACCGAGCTTCCTCTCAACACATGCATCGATCTCGATACCACAAATGAAGGAGTTATCAAGCTTCCGGATTTATCACATGACATTCTAATCTCCACTTAGCACAAGATTGATGCAACCACACAGCTCTCCCTCAACATATGCATCAATTGTTAAACCATAACCAGGAGTCATTGACTTCTAGGGTTTAACATTAACAATTCAATGTACTTGTGCTAAACTAGGATTTATACAAGTTGTCATTTAATCCTCAAAGTTGTCATTATCCAGATCAATATTAATCATTATGGATTTATCCAAATCGTCATTAATCATCAAAACCTAGATATGTTAGATCAACCTAGATCCAACAGGCTCGTGTGAGTAGGGGTGGAACTTTAGCTCAGAGCTCGGAGCAGCTCGGGCTCGGCTCGGTTTTTGGCTCAGCTTGGTTTTTGGCTTTAGCTCGATTAACAAACAAATCAAGTTCGAGCTGTCCTCGTAGCTCGATTCAAAAACGAGCCGAGCCCGAGCTAGACCCCAGCTCGCTCGGGCTCGGCTCAGTATATATACATACAAATAAATCCCTGTCCGGCCGTCCCCCAAACATCTCCCCGCAACCCCACACCTCCGCCGCCTCCGGGCGGCCCCGCGCCTCTGCCACCTCCGCCATCTCCCGGCAGTCCCGCGCCTCCGCTGCCTCCATCTCCCCGCGGCCCCGCGTCTCCGCTGCCTCCTCCATCTCCCGGCAAGGCCAGCGCCTCTGCAACCCCACGCCTCCGCCGCCTCCTCCACCCCGCACCCCTTTGCCGCCCTGCACCTCCTCCGTCGTTGTCGGCCGCCCAACAGCACCTCCGCCAGCCCCTGCCGCACCTCATCCATCGCTGTCGGCCGCCCGGCGATGCCTCCTCCGACTCACCCGACCCTGAGTCTCCTCCCTTGCCCTCGGCCTCCCGGCACTACGCTGCAAAAACAACAGATCTAGTCCAGCTCGCTAGTTGGACTAAGTTAGCTCACGAGCTGGACTGAGACGAGTTCGAGCTGCCTGTTCAGCTCGGTGAGATACCGAACTGAGCCAGCTCGCCAGGTTGAACGAGCTCGAGCCGAGCCAGGGCCAGCTCGCTCAAACTCGGCTCGTTTCCACACCTACGTGCGAGGAGTCTTCCCCAGGAGCCTTTGCATTGGAGTGGTAGATAGTTCAGATGGTGCTTCACACGCGTGGTATAGAATATGCACAGAATATTCCTCTAGAAAGTCTACTCAGGAGTTCATTGTCGACAATTCAGACTCGGGGTCCACATTCGATCTTACGCAGATTTGTGAGTTAAGTGTGAGACCTTTCAGAGTGATCCGTTTGAGACCTAGTCTTGGTTTTCGCACTAGGCTCGCCCAGATTCTAATATGCGGAATAACGGGATCTTACTCGGAAATACTGAAACCCAAAGTAATTGCACAACTCTTTATTTCAAAGAGGGCTTTACACGTCGAACGTTAGGCACACTTGCCTACGTCGAAGGAACTATAAGTGTCTAAAACTCAAATAAGTTCTATGACTCTTCGTTGATCTAAACTAGACCTATTACAAGGTATTTATAGTCCAATCGTATGAGTACGTTTCAGACTTAGTAATCCTAAACGTATTAGACTCATATAACTAACTTAACTAATCCTAAACAGATAAGCTTAGTTATATATATATAGGATTACAATTCCGAACAGGGAACAAATTCCCTTTCCTGGTCGCGAACCAATCCATGGTCGCAAAACCTTTCCGAACACAGTTAAGTTCGCAAAGCCGTATGCGATCAGGACTTGGTCGCGAATCCGTATGCGATCAGGACTTGGAGATCCTCCCAGATCATGACTCCCTTATTGAGAAGGAGCCAACCCCCGTTGCGACCTCTCGATCAAACTGGAGATGTGGAAATTGGGCTTGTCCATCTTCTTTTGTGTACCACTTTGCCGCACATGCTCGTTGATCTTTCCGACCGATTCGAAAAGTCTCCTTTGTGCCACTGCGGGTGGTAGTCACCTTCCTATCCAGAATCACATCTTCACGTAAAGGTTCGCCTCGTTGATAGACCAAGTCTTCAACAGATGATACTATGGTATCTGACTCATCATCCAACATTGAAGGCTCGAAGAGTTTGAGGTGCTCAATATTGACAACCGAGTAAATATCCATGTATGGAGGTAACTCAAGCTGACAAGCATTATTACCCACTTTCCGCAAAATCCGAAAAGGACCATAACGAAGGGGTTTGAGTTTCTTACCTTCACCTTTAAGTCTCTCCTTACTCAGATGTAACCATACCATCTCACCTTCTTGAAATTGCACATCAACTCGGTGCCGATCATGTCACGCCTTGTACTTGAGTTGAGCTTTCAGCAAGTTCTGTTCAACCTCACGATGGAGTCGTTGAATACCTTCCAGGAACTTTTGTGCTCGATCCTGATCAGATGCTTCCTTGCTGTTCTGTGCTGAGGTAGGGATCACAAACTCCACGTCGAATGGACTCTGTGGTAGAAACCCTAAACAAACCTCAAACGGGGACTTTCCAGTCGAACCATGCACTACTCGATTAAAAGCAAACTGCAGGTATGGTATGCTTTCATCCCAGGTCTTTGGGTGCTTTGAGTTATATCCTCTCAAGAGATGAACGACTGTGCGATTAACCACCTCGGTTTGACCATCGTTTGGGGATGAAAAGCAGTACTCCTCTTTAGCTTGGTGTCCATCATCGTCCAGAGCGATCGCCAAAAGTGACTAAGGAACCGGGTATCGCGATCAGACACAATAGAAGTCGGCAGTCCGAAGTGTGTCCAAACGTGTTGAAAGAATACCCGAACTGCCTCTTCTCCCGTGATAATCTTCCGACAAGGTATAAGAACAATCATTTTGGAGAACCGATCAACGACCACGAATAGATAGTCGTTGCCACGTCGGGTCTTAGGCAATCCTCCCAAGAAATCCATGGATATGCTCTCCCATGGTCGTGATGGAACTGGCAAAGGAGTGTACAAACCTAATTTTCGGTTTGCCGGTTTCGAGATGCTGCAGAGACCGCAGTCTCGAACAAACCTAGCCACATCTTGCTGCATACGCGGCCAGAACACATGTCGGTGAAGATTTTGCAACGTCTTTGTAACCCCAAAGTGACCAGCTACCTTCGATGTGTGCGCTTCTCGCATCCATTGAGTTCGAGGTGCTCCACGAGGTATGCAAAGTAAATTGCCCTTGTACAAGAATCCTTCTCGACAAACGAACTCTGTAGGTTTCCCTATTTCTAGCTCAGTCAGTGCTGTTTGAAAATCAAGGTCCTCACTGTACATAGTGGCATAGTCATCATAACATGAGGACTCGATTTGCATGAACGCTTATAAGCAGAGGGTCATAACCAGTGGTCGCGACAACATGTCCGCCAACTTGTTGTGTATGTCCTTCTTGTACTTAATCACCAGATTAAATTGTTGCAGATACGACATCCACTTCATAGGGTTCCTGTTTCGACCTCAGTCAGTGCTGTTTGAAAATCAGGGTCTTCACTGTACATAGTGACATAGTCATCATGACATGATGGCTCGATCTGCATGAACGCTGATAAACAGAGGGTTGTAACTGGTGGTCGCGACAACATATCCTCCAATTTGTTGTGTACGCCCTTCTTGTACTTAATCACCAGATTAAACTGCTGCAGATACGACATCCACTTCATGTGCCGAGCTTGCTGTAGCTTGGACTGAGTTTGCAAATATTGCAATGGTTGATGGTCGGTGTGGACAACCGTCTCTTTACCCAAAAGATAACACCGTCAATGTTTCACGGCCTGATGCAGTGCGCATAACTCCTTATCATAAGTCGGGTAGTTCTTCTGAGCTCCCTGGAATAACTCGGAGTGATATGCCACTGGTCGACCTTCTTGCATGAGCACTGCGCCCATCGCATAACCTGAGGCATCGGTTTCTAGCTCGAACGGTTTTCTGGAGATTTGGCAAAGCTAACACAGGCGCCTCGCTGATCTTCCTTTTCAGCAAGAGAAACGTGTCCTCATGTTTCCCTGTCCACTCGAACTTCTGATCGATCCTGGTTAATGCATGCAATGGAGAAGCCATAATCGAGAAGTGTCGGATGAACTTCCGAAGATATTGGCATGCTCCCACAAAACTACGCACATCCGTAACTGTTCGCGGTCGCGGCCATTCGCGAATCACTTTGACCTTGTCCGGGTCGATTTGCAACGTACCGTTGCCGATTATGAATCCGAGGTAAAGTAGAGTTTGCTGACCGAACTCGCACTTCTTACGGTTGAGGCGAAGTCGATGTTGCCAAAGCTGTTCGAACACCTTTTCGACATGAATGAGGTGCTCATCCCACGAACGACTATAAACCAATATGTCGTCGAGATACACGATCACAAAGTCGTCGATGAACGGTCTCAATACGTCATTCATAAGACGCATGAAAGTTGCCGGGGCGTTGCAGAGACCAAACGGCATGACCAGCCATTCGAACAGACCTTGCCGTGTTTTGAACGCGGTCTTCCATGTATCCTCCTCTCGGATGCTGACTTGATGATATCCTGACTTAAGATCCAATTTGGAGAAGACAACAGCATGCTTCAATTGGTCTAGCAGGTCATCAATACGAGGAAGGGGGTACCGGTTCTTGATGGTGATCTTGTTCAGTGCTCGATAGTCGATGCACATACGCCAAGTCCATTTTTCTTTGGTACTAACACCACAGGAGATCCACAAGGTGAACTACTCGGTTGAATGACACCATTGTTCAGCAACTCACCCAGTTGTCTCTTGATCTCTTCATTCTCCCATACTGAGTTGCGATACATACTCAGATTGGGCAGTGTCGCATCGGACACAAGCTGAATTTCGTGCTCGACTGGACGTTTCGGCGGACGACCCTGGGTAGTCTCGAACAGATCACTGTATTTCTCCAGTAGTCCCGACAAACGACCAGAATCCTCTCGGCACGCCAGCGACAATGCTGGTCGAGTACCCTCACCTTGATCAATGGGTCGAATCATGACAAGCACATACTTGTGACATGCATTAACAATTCGTTTGGCTTGATTTGCGGTAATCAAGTTCGAAGTGTTGACGTGGATGTCTCTACTGATAACGAACTTAACTCCGTCTTTGGTGAGGTCGTATTCTTGCGCTCGCCGATGGAAGTGAGCGTCTCGATCATACAGATACGGACTCCCAAAGATCACCTGACAGATATCGATAGGGACAACATCGCATTGCACCTCATCGATATATCGTGCAGAGATCGCAAACTTCAACACACACTGACTCGTAATCTGTTGGTTCACGTCAGATGTAAACCAACCCAGCGGATATGGTCGCGGGTGTGTGGTTGTCTTCAAACCAAGTCACCGAACCAGTCCAGCGGAGACCAGATTCTTCTGACTTCCTGGATCGAATATCGCTGCGACCACTTCGTGCTTCACCTGGATGTTGATGGTGAACAAGTCCTCCGTTGGGTGATGGTCATTCGGTGGATCGGAACCCTTCTCCTTCGGCATTTCCATCAGAGATAAGGTCGTATCCGCCTCATTAACCGAATTCACTCGGACAACTTCTTCGTCGGGTGAAGTCGCAGTAGCCGTGGCTGTTCTTTTCCCTGGTCCGTTTTTCTTTGGTCGAAGTTCAGGATGAAGCTTGTAACATTTGTCCTTGGTATGCCCCGCGACTTGACAATTTTCGCAAAAGGCACCCGTTCCCGATTTTGAAGCGTTCTTCTTCGGACTCGGCTTTTTCTTTGTCGAGGTCGCATTTTCCTTCGTGCTTTTGTCGCTGCGGGATTTATTCTTCTTCTCGATCGCCATAGCAGTTGTGCTCGCGGTCGCAATGTCTTGGACACCGAACAGACTTAGCTCAGTACTGATCGATTTCTGAAGTCCAGATGTGTACTTCCGAAATACCTGAGGGTCGGATAGTGAGATGCCAATGACCATTGCTTGTCGCCGAAACTCTGTCATATAGTCTTGGACGGTCTGGTCGCGCCGTTGGTACAATCTGTGCCAACGCTCCCATCTCTCCTCAAGGTAACCCATCGGATAGAATTCTTGTCGCAGAAGTCGTTTGAATTGACCCCACGCAAGGTCGTCAGCTTCACCACTGGCGACAAGGGCCTTCCACCATGTCTTGGTGTGGTCCTTCATCTTCAAAGGTGCAAATTTGACCTTTTGAGCGCTACTGAACCCTTTAAGGTCAAAGTAGGTCTCAAGTTGGTCGATCCAAGAATCCAGCTTCTCGGCATCGATCACCCCATCATATATGGGTATATCAATCTTAGCGTCGACTTTAAAAGATCCGACAGCTAAGGAGGTGTTGGCGAGGTCGTCAGTCTTGTGGTCGCCTTCGTCTTCATCTTCGTCTGCCCTGCGCAAGTCTTCACCAGTCTTCTCACCCATAACCTTCCCTACTTCAGGAGGTACAATCATGGCCTGCTGCTTAATCCAAGCAAGCACGGTTTCCATGTCGGTGGAGAGCTTAGCCACTTTTTCGGCTAGGTTAGCTTGAACGGAGGTATCGTCAGACATTATCGGAGACGCGGCTGTAGGAACCGTTAATTGATCGCCTGGAATTTCGCCGGAAGTTTTGTAACCCTGGCGAGTCTTCGCTCTGATACCAACTTGATCCGTTTGAGACCTAGTCTTGATTTTCGCACTAGGCTCGCCCAGATTCTAATATGCGGAATAACGGGATCTTACTCGGAAATACCAAAACCCAAAGTAATTGCACAACTCTTTATTTCAAAGAGGGCTTTACACGTCGAACGTTAGGCACACTTGCCTACGTCGAAGGAATTATAAGTGTCTAAAACTCAAATAAGTTCTATGACTCTTCGATGATCTAAACTAGACCTATTACAAGGTATTTATAGTCCAATCGTATGAATACGTTTCAGACTTAGTAATCCTAAACGTATTAGACTCATATAACTAACTTAACTAATCCTAAATAGATAAGCTTAGTTATATATATAGGATTACAATTCCGAACAGGGAACAAATTCCTTTTCCTGGTCGCGAACCAATCCATGGTCGCGAAACCTTTCCGAACACGGTTAAGGTCGCAAAGCCGTATGCGATCAGGACTTGGTCGCGACTCCGTATGCGATCAGGACTTGGAGATCCTTCCGGATCACAGAGTGTCCTCAGGTAAGTTAAGACAAGTACAAGTCAAGGACACGATGAATTATACAGGTTCAAGCCCTCAAAAAAGATTGAGTAATAGCCCTACGTCATATTGTGGTTTTCACTATATATGAGAGCATTACAGGGAAAAGAGATTGTTACAGAGGCTAATCAATCTCTTTCAGAACCTCTGTCTATCGTTGTCTTCTATCTTCGGCGTCCTGCTTCTATGTATCTATCATCCTTTTATACTGGGTGAAAGGATGCCATTGTGAAGCAGTTATAGACAGTTGCCATAGTGCAGTTTGTGTAACTACACTTAATCCCTTCGCCGGTAAATATAAGTAGTTGTAGATAACTGCATATCCTAACCTCCTGGCGGTTGTCTTCACACGTGGGCGAAGAAATTATCTTTATCGTGAGAATGTGTCTGGTAAAGCTCAAAACACACTCAGGTTATCTTGGTCGCGCATAGCCTGCGACCTTATGATCGCACAAGTACTACGACCATAAATTAATTCTGTGCCCACAACCTCTAGTATACAGGAAGCTGTCCTCTGCGACCATATATAGTGGCTATTAGGACATAGGTTCACATATCATATCCGAATTATCTTGAATATGATAAATAAATTAACTAGCTCGGGTGATAATCCTCGTCAGCTAGCCCCCAAATTTGAAGAGATAAAAAGATTATAACTTCAAATTTTAATCTACATCGGATAAAGAACCCGACGCTTCACCTTCCTCTGATGTACTGTACGTCGTGTGGCGATTTATTTCCCAAAAAAAATCTTTGGGTTTAACTTGACAGGTAATCACAAAAGCTTTTACCAGGCAATTGAGGCAAAATGTAAGTGCGTTTAGGAGCTCGAGGCCTCCGCGAATACGAACTGTCGCCTTCGGGCTCTATAAATAGTGAAGTTCTCCAGTTCAAAGACTCACAAGTTTTCCTTAGCTAAGTCTTTTAGAACTTCCTTTTTATCTTCTTACTTCTCATTTCCTCTTCCACTCTCATCTTTAATGGCGAACCAAGACTCCAAAAAGATTGTTGAGAGTGATGAGGAAGAAATAAGAATTGAAGACAAGATTGGATAGGCTCTTGAGAAGGTAATTCTCTTCTGAAACATCGGTGTGAATCTGTTTTTAGGATGATCGTTTCCAAAGTAATGCATTTTGGAATGCACAGCTGTTCGAGGAACCAACTTCCTCGAAGAAGTGGACCGGATATGATGTGGCATCCTCCAGTGGAGCTTCATCCAATAGGTTAACGAGTGCGGAGATCTGGGCTGCTACATTGTCCTCATCTCTTTCTTTGCATCCTCTTGTTTCTTCAGCCCTTGCAACCCATCATGTTGTAGCTTCAACACCCTCTTTGGATCCATCTTCTGGGGGATTAGGTATCACTGTGCCTGCAGTGCCTTTATCACCAAGTCCCCTTCCATGCTCAGCTTTTTCCTCTCAGCCTGCAACTCAGGTAATTATCTTCATCCTCTCTGTTTATCACATGTTTTAAGAACTAACCCGTGTATGTACAGGAGGAGAAAGCTCTTTGGGTTCTCAGCGAACAGCTTGCTGAGATCCAGATTCTTCTGAGAGAGAAGTCTACCTTGTGCAGAACTCTTCGGGAAAAGAATGAGGTGCTGAAGGAGCGCCCTGAGGGCATCCTCCTCGTCACGCTGCGCCTAGCAGAGTGCTATGATGGAGTCTGCGAAGAGGCGTGCACATTCTACCTGGAGAGGGATCATGTCCGAGAGCAGCGAGACCTCTCCAACGCAATCAGGGACAACTGCTTCTTCGCAATAAGAGACGACGTCGATAGGCTGAGGAACGTCGCGAGTTCTCTTGGGGCAGCCAGTGTTGAGCCTACTAATGCCAACCTAACTCTTGGAGAACTTTGTAAATTACTTTCAGATCAGGTCGATAGTTTGGTAGCCTGTCTCCCTTTTTTATGTAAAAAATGCAAGAAATAAAATTCTTTTTCTTTACATCTTGACTCTTTAAATGATTATATATAATCTATAATCATCAATCAGAGTTCTTTAAATTCTCTGTGCGGAAAATGGTTACAGGTAAATACTTCTGCGACCAAAACATATACAGGTATTTAGTTCTTTGTCCATGGTAAACACAGGACAGTACTGAGGTCACAGAATAACATTGAGACCATAAGTAGTACTGATGTCACAGAATAACGTTGAGACCACACACAGTATCAAGACCACAGAATAGCATTGCGACCATACATGGTACTGAGATCACAAAATTTTCATTTTCAGATCGTAATAGTGCTGAAATTATGAGATTACCCTGAAGTCATAGGGTATTAAATCCTCAAAAACCGAAATTCACATATAATTATCTGTACCGTAGCCTCCGAATATGAAATAAAATGACCTTTTAACTTCCAAAAAGATGCATTTTGTTTCAGATTCCATCAGGTTAACAATATGATCCCGGGTTCCATTTGAGAAAAAACCCGTTATGAGAAATTATTAAAATAATGAACCCGGTTAGTAGTGGCCTTGGGCAGATAAAAGAGGAAATTCCTTGTTTGAGAAGCTTTGAAAAACCCTCTTTTTACCTTAGCCATTTCTGCCACAAAAAACCCTCTTCGTGCACCTTGCTATCATCGCCATCAAAGCCGTCATCTTTCCACCGATCCTTACGACAATGGCTTCTTGGAGCCGATCAAGCCACCACAATGTTGAGAGCCTGATGGTGCTAGAAAAGGAGGAAATCCTTCCTCCGCGACTGCTGATTAACTGGCGGCCGGCGGAGAAAAAGAAAGAAACCCCAAATGTTCATGAAAGTGAACTGGTAATCTTCGAGAAATTCTTGCGATGTGGATTTCGCCTTCTGGAAAGCAAGTTCCTTCAAGACATCTTGGCTCATTATGGGTTGGAATTGGTAAACCTGCATCCCAACGCCATTCTGATTCTGGTGATCTTCCAGCATCTTTGCGAAGCATTCGTCGGAGTGCTACCAAGTGTAGATCTCTTTCGACGTTTCTATTTCTTAGTATGGTCCAAGAGTGCCAGTGCTGTTGGATGCATATACTTCCGCATAAGGGAGAAGAAAAATTATCCCTTTCTTCCTCTGCGGGACTCTGTGCATGGATGGAACCATAAATAGTTCTACTGCACTCCTCCATCAGAGAGTAGCTTCTGGTTCGAGAATCATCGACCAGAGAAAGCCAGTTAAATGGACACCGTCCTTGCCTTAAGCCAAGAATTGCAGAAGCAGGCCCAAACAATCCTTCACTTAGTTCACCAGGGATTAACGGCACAGATGTCATCCGTGACTTCGTGAAGAATAGGATAAGTCCCCTAAGAAAGAGGGAACATCCTACTTGGGAGGTGGAATCCATGGCGGACAACACCATGGATTATAACACTGATATGTTCTTTGATCCACAAAATGTGCAATTTTACTGATGAAAAGTTCCATATCAAGTAATTTGCTTCTGTGATGCAGTTCTGCCCTTGTTCAAAATTCAAAAAAGGACAAACAGCCTTATGAAACCATATAATGCGGCGACAAAAGGAGCTCTAGGATCACCCCGTCCTCAGAGCTTGATCAACAGCGGCAACGATCTGAGACAAGAATGTCAAAAGGCAAGACTTCCTTTAAGGAACTTATCCATAAACGTCTGTTGATCTTGATCATCAAATCGCAAATTCTGAAATGATGCAGCTGCTGAGGGGGCAAGTTGTTAGGACAAAACGTCCTAGTGATGATGCTGGGCTTTCTGGGAGGTCAGCATTGAAGAGGGTAAAAGGCACCTCTTCTAAGTCCAAGAAGGTGAAGGAGCGCACCCCTAAAACATCCAAAATGAAAATCATAGGAGGGGCTTCTTCAAAGAAAAAGAAAACGACCGCGAAAAATACTGCGGTAAGATTTTCTCTTCCCCCTGTTATACCAAGTACGAATAGGAGTCACTTCTTAGTCGTATAGGGTGAGGGGAGCGACGATGAGGAAGACGAAGTCCCTCTCATCCGTCGCAAGAGGAAAGCGATGAGCCCTCTGGAGATTGACATTCCAGAGAGGCCATCCTCTCCTACCATTGCCGATATATTGTCCTCCATGGCAGAGGCAACTGCTGTGGCAGTGGATCCCGTAGTCGCAGGAGAACTTGCGGTCACGGAAGAAAGTCCCAATCCTAAGACCAATATTTCAACAACCATGGTCACAAAGGACTCTTAGGCCGTGGTTTCAACTACCTCAGGGATGGTAACACCTCAATACCGAAGGGATCGCTATGGTAAGAACTTCACAGTTTACGATCTTTCACCCTATTGCATATGCCAATTATATTCTCAATATGCAGGAGGAGGAAACCACTATCCTGTTCAAGAAGAGGAGAACAAGGATAGATATGGTGGACGACGCTTCAATAGGGACGCACAGTGGGCTTCTTTCTCCCCAGAGCGCGTCACTAAAACCCAAAGCTGTGAAGGGGTTTCGAATCAAGTAAGGATATCACATCTTGCCAAATCATGTTTATTTTAAAACAGAAATATCACAAGTCATGATTTTTCCAGGAACCTTGTGTCTGGCGCCCTGCCGACCTCCTAAAAAATCGGCGCAATGCCTACCGTGGAGGCTGCAGGAGACACAAGTGCAAGTACAATGGCTGAGGTAGCCTCTCAGGCCATTCTGGAGGAGATAATTGCGGATCTCCAATCTTATAGGATGGAAACCGCAACCTTGACTGCAGGAGTAAATCAACAAGAACAATCATTCACTAGTACTGTTGTCAAGGAAATGACTGGTCTCGAGGTTCAACCTTCGAATGAACCCGAGAGTATGCTGAAAACTTCTTTCAGCAATTTCATAGAGGTAAGTAAAAAACTCCTTTACCTTCTCTGGAATTGAAGATCTTTGGAATGTTCAGGTTTAAACAATAAGTTTTACTGAGTTTTCAGGATCTTACCCAAATGGTGGCCAAGTCAAGAGTTCTAGCGGAACAAATTGAGGTCGCACAAAGGGAGATCAACCGTCTACAACATTAAGCACCCATGTACTGTTTATCCTGAACTTTATTAAAAATGATGATTGCCTTTCTTGTCGCAGAGAAAATTCTTCCTTGACAAAGGATAAGGCTGATCAGAGGGGTCAGGAGGAAACTGCAGCCATGAGACTTTCTTCTATGGAGAAAAAGCTCCACGAAGCGCAATCTAAACTTTCTTGTAAGTATACTTCCAACCAAAGGATATTATTTCATTACATGAACAGCCGTAATTTTGATTACTTTGCTCATGTAGTACAAGAGGAACATATAAGCAGTCTTTCAAAAGAAAGAGAGGACTTTCAGGAGAAGTGTGCCCAAGATGAAACTCAGAATGGGTAGCTTCGTGCGACCATAAAGTCATTCAAGAAAACAGTTGACACTGTCTGCTAGGACAATAGAACCTTAAAGGTGGCAATCTCATCTTGCAGCAGTGTTCAATCTGAAATCTTTGAAAAACTGAAGATGGTTGCGAACTTGCTGAAGGCTGATATTATCGACCCTCAAAAGGACAAATTAAGCCTCAGCGAATCGTGCAAACTGGTCGCGGCACAAGCTGAGTCACTTCTCGAGTATCTTCCTAAATATACAAAACGGCAAGAAGAGGCAATGAAGACCAATGCAAGATCTGTAGCCTATGCAATTTTGTGCAAATTAAGACATCACCATGACCCAAATTTGGATTTGAATCCGATGGTGGGAGATGTCGAAATTGAGAGTGAAGATTAGTTTGAAGCCATCTTGGAAGAAGTCAAGCCTCTGATTGAAGACCTTTTGAAAGAACTTGGCTTACTGTGATTCATTGTAATGAACAACGATTCTCTGTTTTAATTGTACCTGTACATATACAATTACAGTAGGAAATATGCAAATGCATGCCTCAGTTTTTGAAAAGGTGTGCTTAATTTCATTTTTATATTATGGCCATATTCCTCTAGCCCCCTCCTGAGATCATACATATTAAACGTCTTGTATTATAATCTCAGGAGAAATATGGGTTATTGATGATCAGAGAATATCTAGCGAGCTCCTTATATGTTAAGAAACGGTTTATAAAGGAATGTCTCATCTAAATACGATCATCTGGCCGTTCCAATACTGATCTTAATATAATACCAAAGTTTATTATGAACTGGCAGCCCCTCGGATGATCAGAAACATACTAGTAAGTCCCGCATGCGTTGAGAAACGGTTTATTTAGGAATGTCTTATCTAGATGCGATCACGAGATCGGTCAGTGAATCCAACTTGGTTATTATAATAAGATGATCATCGGCGACCAGCCCCCGAGCATAGCTCAAAAAAAATGGGGCAAAAGAATGCAACCACAACATAATGTGAAGAAAAGTACACGTTATTTTTAATAAAAATATGCTAATTGAAAAGGATAAAAGAGATGGAAAAGAATTACACGTAGAACTTTAGTAATTGATCTATATTCCAAGTATTTGACAAGATCCTTCCATCTTCCATTGCTAATCGGGCTGATCCTGGTCGCGGTACTGAGACCACAGTATAAGGGTCTTCCACTGAGGGGAGAATTTGTTGTGATTAGACTAGTTTTGTATTTTTCATGTACAGAATTTCTCTGAGACAAATGCAACCATACAGAATTTTCCTATATAATTTTATTCAAGCAGAGTTTATATTTTCTCCGAAACTTGAATAACGTGTCAGGTGAGTCTGTATTCAGCTTCAACACACCTTTTCATGTACAACCAGGTAGAGCATGAAAATATTGAATAAGTGAGCCTAAAATATTCAAGAAATTCGTCCAAAAATAATAATAATAAAAAGAAGAGATAAAGGTTAGTTTATGTATTCCTTTGAATATTCACTTTAGGAAATTCAAATCACTATATTCTCCCTTCAATATTAGAGATTTGAATCATTCTCATCCTCTATAATTAGAGAAACTCTCATCTGAAAAGGGGTCCACAATTCTACTCTCCATGCATAAAAGACGAGCTTTCCCTTCTTCTATTCATCTACAAAACCTGAGGCTATCGAGGCGACCATCAATGGTGAATTCCTCTTATTGGCATATATCTTGCATGGCATTGAGGCACTATGCAAAGGTAACTCATATGAGATATCATGGGGGTGCAATATTTATGATAGCATAAAAGCTCCCATTCAACTGAGCAAAGTGGAGTATGATTCCTTGTGTTTAGGGATCGAATATGAGGAATGCATGAGCACAACATATACTCTAGATCCATGATGGAATCAGTCTTATCATCCTACCAAGAAGCAGAGAAGCGTCAATCTATCATCCTATGTGCCATCATATCCACCATTCTGTAGGAGAGCAATGCGAAATGCATGGAACATGAGATAGAGCCATGCCGGTATATGGCGGCGCAATCTTGAATCGTCGTCCCCTTCTTTTCATCTTGCCACCAGTAATTCATGGCAACATAAAACCCCCCATCCAACCAAAAAGAGGAGCCTGATCTATTGTGCCTCAAGGTCAAATCTGGGGAATGTGTAAGCACAAAGCGTCACTCCAGATCCATGCTGAAATAGCAGGGTGTTCTACTGAATTTCAGCCTGATATGTTAGTGGTGTATTGATGATAAATCTTGATCCAAAAGTCCGATCGGCCTCTAATTTTTATGGTGAATAGTAACCCATGAATAAGCATATCCACCAAGTGTTACTTCAATCAGAGGTCAGAAATACAGTCTCTAAAAAATATTAGCAAAATACAGCCTGGCATATTGACAAAAGATGGCTGATAACTTTTGATCTAAAGGGCCGATTGATCTCAAATTTTTATGAGCAAAAATAAACTTTTTCAGAAACTTCTCCATAATGTTTCACCTTGATTAGAGGTCAAAATAATACTCAGACAATTATTGAGGTGAGATATCCAGAAGTCCTCCAATGTTGAGTTATTCACGCCCCATCTTAGGAGTGACATTCAGAGCACCTACGGACATCCTGATGTACACTCATCCATGCCATGACTACATGCATATGCAAGACCAAGGAAGTCATGGTGCTATTATAATTTTATCAACACACCATCCATACATCCCACCATTGGGCACTGACGAAGTAAAGGCGATCATCCCATCTATGAATGACGAAACGGACACCTTTAATGTCGAGCACCAATGAGGAGAAGGCATTCATCCATCCTATTCGCAATCGATGAGGCCGAACAACACCCAACCCGGGCACCAATGAGGCAAAGGCCACAGTTTATGTGATAGCACCATAGACCGACGAAACTGCGGAGTTGCATATTTACATACATGTATACACATTGAATGTACGGAGGACAAATTAGAAGCTCGAAGACGATGACCTTTGGTGGCTTAATCGGAGGTGTTTTGTAGATCCAAAGTTTACATATGTAATTAACAAAGAGCTTTACAAAGCCCTGAAAGCAAGAACTATGCAATCTCTTGTATGTCATATGTATTCCATAGGCACAATAAGAAAATGTAAACCCCAAGAAGACTTGTATCTTGTAATTATTTGTGAATTAATAAAATACATTGTTTCTCCTATGTTTGTGTGTTCTCTACATGATTTATGTGTACTAGTATACTCAGAATTTTATTTGGAAAGAGAGTAGAATTTTCTCGGTGAAACAATATTCTACCTACATGATTCTTTCTACTAATCTATTAATTTTACTCTATTTCATGAGATTTGTTGCAACAACCTTTCAGCTTTTCCAGCATAATGCGCATCAATTCTATAGCGATATATCAAGCGCTTTTCAATTTTTCTATGTAATGTTGCATCAGTTTTTCAGCGATGCATCAAATCAACTTTTCTTTGATACATCTAATCGACTTAGATTTTTCACACTTAAGAATTAAACTTTCAAGTCCGCCACTACTGTACTATAAATTCTGGGAGGTTGTATGTAGAGTGCGGCCGATAAGACGAGAGGAAGAAATGTAATTACATGTCATGGGTAGATGTCGAGTGAGATGAAAGAGAGAAAAATACCGTCAACACTATCCTACACGAGATGAGTCATCCCCGCTCAGACAAGGAAGCACTCCGACAATTGGTTACCTTTTGCTGCTGCATAAATGACTCTACCTGTTCATGCGATTGCAACTATTGTTTATGACTGTCTTTTTATTTCTATTGAAATATTAAGAAGTTATGTAATCTCAACTTGGCCTTCACAAATCTCATTGTCAATCTTTAATGTTTTCTAGCCCTAACCCTAACTGACCGAAAACAATTGAAACCCTAGCCCTAACCCTGACCCTAACTCCCCCTTGAACCATAGTCCTAATCCTAACTAGTCAAAACCAGCTGACATAATCCTAACTGGCTCAAACTGTGACCCTGACCCTAAATGGGTGAAATGCTAACATTAACTTCCCCCTAAGCCATAACCATAACCGTAGCTATAGGATTAGAGTTTCGGCCAGTTAGGGTTAGGGTTAAGGCTAGGGTTCGGGGGGGGGGGGGCAGTATTACTATTAGGATTCATGGAGGAGTTAGGGTTATAGTTAGAGTGAAATTTTGTAATAACTATATAGACATCTTCTCTGTTCTAAAAAATTTTTTGCGAATTTTTGAGGACTTGATGAGTCAGGAAAATAGCTAGTTGTGGGTTATTTTCCTAAATTTTTTTTGGGTATTTAAAAAAATTCGTGGAAGGAGAGAGGGGTTAGAGCCAAACACAGCCACACAACCTAAGTTGTTGAGACTTGGAAACAGTTCAATTTTCTAAATTAACCCAACCTTAAAAAATATGCAAGCACATAAACTTTATAAACTAACTAACTTAACATAAATATAATCATTAAGTAAATAAATAAAGTTTAATAAAAAAAAAAAAACCACACAACAGGTTATTGAGTCTTGAAAACTCGACAAGTGAAACTGGACAAACTGTTGTCATTCAGTTCCCGCACGACAAGTGGCGTGTTGAGTTTTTGAAACTCAATAGGTTGACGTGACGAATTGTTTTTGTAAGTTTTTAATGTGAGTTATTTCTAAAAAATTTTAAAACACCTTCAACCCCAAATATATTTGAGGCTTAGCCCAAAAGCAAAAAAGATTTCATGGCATTTTACTCTTTGTGTCGGATCAAACCCAATTAGATTTAGATAGATCAAATTAAATATATCATTTTGTATATTGATCTAATTCGAAGACATGAATTCAGTATTCATTTAGCTATAACAAGGTAAGTTTATATTTTTCCAACGGCAACTTTTACTTGCAGGATGATCCAACCGCGACATCCAACGCTAGATGGTTGGATCAGCTTACATCGAAGGCAACTTATGATGCAATGAATTATGATGACGTGGCTGCAGTGACCTCCATTCTCCCATGACAGCTTGCATGTGTTATTTTGATGCGTTTGTAGGCTTTTCATTTGCCTTTTTTTTTTCTTTTATTTCATTTCCTTTCCATGCTGTTTTGGGTGATCTGAATCTGACACATGACGTCTTTGTTGTTGCCCATCGCAACTCTCTCCCGACCTTTTGTTGCTGTCCAATCTGACATGTAAGATATATGTGAATGTGGACAATTTAAGAGGTAGGGTAATGTGCTGGATGTCATATCATATCATATCACAGCCAATTCAACATGCAATTGCATGCTTCCATTTGATAGGATGGCATTTTCTCTCTGTTTGGACTCATCCAACATATCCAACTTCATCGCGCTCGTGAATTCGACTGACCAGAACCAGATATGTAACGTCAGTTAAGAAAGAAATAGCAGACAGATTTATCTTTCCCAAACAAGAAGAAAAGAAATTTTTTCCTAAATAAGAAAAAAAACCACCACCTATAAGAATAAATTTCTCTAAAAGAAAAAAACCTTTTGGATCTAAACCATGAGTTCGATATCACGATAATTCTAAACTAACTAAACTTTTAATGTTTCAATTTATGATTCGACAAACATAAAAATAATACACTACTAATAACATTATCATAAGACTGATTTTTGACAAATTTGACTTAATGTCTAATATTTGACTAGATAAATAGATACCAAGTCAGTTAGACCAGTTCTGATTTAATATAATGTGATCAATCAGACTTCAAAAACCAAGATGGAATTGGGATCTTAAAAAAAAAAATTCTGGAAACCATTTCACTTTCCTTCCAACTAGATCCACTTGCAACCAGCCAAAAGAGAGAGGAAAGGAACTTTAAAGAAGAAATAAAGCTGCAAGCCAAGCTACGAATCCCAACGCCCGATCTGGCTCAAGGGTTTTGACCATGTCCTCCACCGCCTCGTGGTCGCGCTACGGCTCCGTTCCTGCCTCCCCGGCGGCGGCGGCCGGGGAGCCGGAGGGCGATGGCGACGTGGACGGCGAGGCGGTGCCCTCGTCGTCGACGACGGCGGCGGAGGCCGGGGTGGCGTTCTTCTCGCGCGCGAGGGCGCTCGCCGGCGCGACTAGGCGGCCGCGGTCGTGGCGCGAGGTGGTCGACCTAACCGCCTTCTCGCGCCCGAACAGCTGCGGGGAGGCCCGCGCGCGGGCGCGGCGGAATCTGGCGTACTTCCGCGCCAACTACGCGCTCGTGGCGCTCGTGCTGGTGTTTCTTGGCCTCGTCTACCAGCCCGTCTCCATGATCGTCTTCCTCGCGCTGTTCGCCGCCTGGCTGCTCCTCTACTTCGGCCGCGGCGACGGCGACGCGCCACTCGTCTGCCTCGGCCGCGAGGTCGACGACCGCGTCGTACTCGCCGCGCTCTCCGCGGCCACCGTGCTCGCGCTCGCGCTCACCCGCGTTGGGCTCAACCTGCTCGTGTCGCTGGCGATCGCCACCGCCGTCATCGGCTTGCACGCTGCCTTCCGGATCAATCTTTACATGGACGAGAGGGAGGTGGTCTCCGACGGTGGAGCCATCTCTTCCTTCGCGGGAAGCAGCTACATGCTTCCAAGATGATACGAATCAGAGGAAGGTGTTTGAGAGAATTCTGTTCTTGTGTCAGTTCTTGGAGCTGTATTGCCCTTGGATTTTGGATGTTTGTCTATATTTTTTTTTTTTTGGGGGCGATTTTGATTTGTTGTTGTAGCGAGTGTGTTCTTGTATTGGAGTGAAATTTTTTTAGCTGTTTGTGATGATCGACGAGCTGATAAGATTAGTTTTTCGAAGGTGTTGCTCCGGGGAAGTGAAGTGTAAATCATCCTTGCAAGTTGCAACGAAATAAAGATTGTGGCCACTAAATGCAATGAAAGTTACGCATAACAGTTCAATACTTCTGATCATTAGGAAAATTTAGCTGTGAAGATGACTGTGGATTGTCAGGTTGCAGTGTGATGTTTGGCAGTTTTAAGTTTTCTTATCTCTGCTCTATGGTTCAGATTCCAGAAGCTGCTGAAGAATGCTGATGAAATAAGTTTGTCCTCATATGCGCTTAAAAAGTTGGTGCATTTGCTTTCAGTTGTTGAAACATTCTCTTCAAGGCTGCAGTAATGATCAAAGTCTATTAAGTGGAAATGAATTATAAGCCCTGTATGATCATGTTCTGAATATATCTGATGAATTGCAAATTCAGTGTGGGGTTGGTAATCCTACTAAGGAAGAAAGATGGTGTTAATCTTCACTGTTCTAAAATGTACAAAAAGAAATCCATGTAACTGGCTTAAAGTTGCAATGTTAATGGATTCTGGTTTACACTTCTATCCACCAAAAGATCTGATGCTGTTAATCAATTGTTTTGTTATATGTAAAAAAAGGCATTCAGGTAACTAGCCCACCACCATCTAAGTTAACTGTTTACAAAAAAAAAACTGAAGGTCCAATGATAATTATATATTTATACACTTTGATCCACCAAAATATTCAAGGGTGATGCGGTCAAGGCTTTCAACAATTCAAATCAACTTCTTTTAGTTTCCTGCCGAGTGCATAGGCAAGAGGAGGTGGCACAGCATTCCCAATCTGCCTGTGCTTACTCTGAATGTTGCCCGCAAAATGATAGCTATCAGAAAATCCCTGCATGCACCAATTGATTTCATCTTACATGCGTCCATGTTACAAGATGAGAAGCTTCAGAACAAGGCTGGTGTGCTACAACATTAGCGAAAACCACTAGATGAGCATTTGTGCCGGCAAAATTTGTTAGTAACATAGCCCTATTACTTCAAATAGGTTAGTCATTTCTACATGTACCTTCAGTTAAATATATCTGTTGAGGCGCCAATGGCTGTACAGAGTAGCATTCGTTCTTGTGATTTGTTTGTAGATAAGCATATATAACTGTACAAGGATCTCACCTGAGATTGGGCGCATTCTCGGACTGTGATGATCCGGTCTTGCTCAGGGTGGAAGCACATTCCGACCTTACCTATTGGCTGGGGATCAGTAACAGATGTAGGGAAATTGCCCTCCCAGTCCAACCTCCCAAACAACGCTTTCCGCTGATTGTGCCTTTTAGCTGTGTTTGGCAAGCACCAAGGTATCAAGTTCACCATTTGCCCTGTAGATAGCTTCACCTGCATCCACATCATGAGTATCATCCCAACATTACAAGAGCTAGACGCAATGTATACGACGGCATAGTGCAGAACTTTACCTTCTCATCTGATAGGTCAAGCCAGTCACAACCTGGATGTCTTGGAATGCACTGGCATCTTATGTAATTCAGTTCATTCATCTCTTTAGATATGTGGTCATTCAATGAAACCACACAACCTCTAATCTTCTTCTGGAACCAAGAGACAGGTTCGCTTCCATACTGCATTATAGAAAGTAGTCAATTCACCTGATCAATCAAGAGCATAAACAGCAGAAAACAGAGTGGAGTTGGGATGATAATTACTTCAATTTTTGGCCTGCTGGCACCATTTCCCACAGGTGGTAGATCCTCAATTGTATCTCTGACTGTTATCGAGCGGAAAGGCGCCCCTCCACAAGTGCTTTTGACAGCTGCATAGTAATTGCCATCAGGTAGAGTTATTTTCAGCTCCGGGCTTGCAAAGACGTGCATCGGTTCTGGCCAGTCGGGAAGAGTCTCTCCAGGTGCAGCAGCCCAGATGAATGCCCTTTTTCTGGACTGTGCAACGCCATAAGCCCCTGCTTCTAAAATTCCAAACCAGACCTAAGCGAATGTACAAAAGTTTAGGACATACAGAATCAAATGCTACAGCATAAGGACCACAGGTAGAGAATAAAATGCTACAGGCATATGAACTACAAGTGAAGAATCAAATACCTGGTATCCCATCTCCAGGAGTGATGCCAGTGTTAGTCAGAAGGTCTGCCCTTTGCTGAAGGAAACAAAATTCCTGACATTTTCTAAAAGAAAGAACCTGGGACGGAAATATTCTGCAAAAGAAAGGAATGCTAAAATCATCTCACACTGAACTTTACTCCAGGGACTTTGGTTGAATCTGTTCATCCCAGAAAACCCTATGAGAAAAAAATAAGCAGAAGTCAGGGAATCAGTGCAAAAGATTGAACAAGTGCATGCATTTTCCGGCTTGCTAAGAACAAAACGACAGACCTGGCATGGAGGGCCACCATTGATGAATTCTACTTCACCAGGCACAGGCAGGTCCTTAATCTTCTCTTCAGAAAGTTTAATGGCTTGTTCAGCAGCCTCAGAAATCAAGATGAAATCTTCAGCATTCCTACATTTACCCATGATCGCCCTGCATGATCATGGAGTACTCAGGCATGAACTGTGGGCACCCAAAAAAAAAAAAACAACACAAAACAAACAATTACTTACTTCAAAATCACATTACAGTTCTCGACAAACACTGCGGCTTCTGGATGATTTTCACTAAATGCTTCTCCAGCTGCCTCGTCATATTCAATCGCCCATTTTGTAAATGATACACCTACAGCATTGAATGATCACAGGAGTCATGTATAGAGGCCAAGGTGTTTCTAATTTCTATCAGCCAACGTGCAAACGAGAAATATACCAGCATGTTGCAATCCTTCTATAAACCTCCACAGCACGCAAAAATGTCAAGGGTTGCAAGGCAGTTCTCAGGTGGCACATCCTTCTGTTTATCTGAAGTCTGAACCAGCATGCTCATTGTCACAAATCTGCTTACCTTTATTCTTTTTTGTAGCACTGGGTGCCTTATGTAACAGCAACATCAATTTAACATTTGGAGGCAACTGGTTCAAGATGCAACATATGTTCAGGGAACAGTCTGAAGTAGTAATTGATGGATAGAAAAAAAAAATTGGCAATAACTAACCTGCTTGATTGCTCCATTGACAGGATCATACAAATGTTCACAGAAAAATACATGCTCAACCATCACTGGAAGATTTGAACTTGAAAGGTCATTCTTCTTTCTGACCTCACACTTGCCCTCTATCATCACCACGGGCACACTAATTTTATCTTCACTGTAATAGACCTGGATCAAATGAAAATACAAATGCTGAAGACCAGAGAATGTAAAATGATCTTCCTGAGAGAGAGCCTAAGTGGAACTATAACTGTATGATGATATAAATAATAATGTTTCTGTGAATAATATACATAAAAACAAAAAAGATATACTTCTCTGATGTCCGACAAGTAGGCTTTGGCTGATGAATTTCATCTGGCCTGTAAAATCTTCTTACACTAACTTTTGTTGATTCTTGACGGGTTGTTTAGATCCAACAGCAGCATGGACACCCAGTGGATGACATACAACATAGGGTTTCAAGCCCACATTTCTTCCAGACTTGAAGGTCTCACAACCCTCCCCTTCCTGAGAGAAAAATTCAGGCCTGATGTACAAAAAGTCATGAACATTGTACATAATCTTCCTGTAGATAAAGCTGGTTTCTGAGAGTATTTTGAATTTACTGCCAACTGATTCTCTTTGCTCACAAGAGTTACAAGCACCGCTTCCAAGACCCAATTTATCATTAGGGAGGGAGAAGAAAGCACCCTTCTCAGGCCAATACAAGCTTTTACAGAAATATTCCATTGGCAGCCCTCCTTTCTCTCCTCAGCCTTAGCCCTCTCAATATCAGTTTCAGGATTCTCTTTTCTATACTTGTGACCCCCAGGCATCAATTGGACATTGACAGTCACCAATTCTTTGATGTCGCCTAATTCAACGTCCAAACAATCATTAGTCAAGAAAACCTACCTTTCATTGGCAGCATTGCCAAGAATAGTCTGTGAACCTTTTTGCAGTATCCTCCCATGAGCAGCTTTTGTACCATCATGTTTCTGAAACATATACTCAACAAAACACATTATGGTTTCTCCTGAATCATCTTCTAATGTAACCCCCCCACCAACACCTATATTGAGATCTCGAGCATTAGAATATTTGTATAAAGCTTCTCCAGAAACTGTTTGTCCAGTTGTTTGACCTTGCCAATTAATTTCTTTGCAAGTTCTTGATGCTGATTTTCTAGATCGTGTTGATGACAGTGTGCTCAAATTCTTCCCCTCTTCAAATTGAACCTCCTCTTCAGCATCCTCATCTTCATTTTCTTCTTCCTCATCAATTTCCTTTGGTTCATTTCCATCTCCCTCCTTAGAATCCTCTGGGAAATGAGTTGATAGTAATCACCTCATATCCTATTGATCAACCTTGTTGTTGTAGCACGCATCACTTTCCTTCTTAACATTGGACCCATCGTTGCGCTTGGGTTCAGATTCTATCTTGTCACTTGAGATTTTTTCTTTATGGCCAACTTTGTATGCCTTCTTTCCTCCATCTTCGCCAGAAGACCAGTGACAAAGGCACTGCATCGAATAGTCTCATCTGGAAAATCTGCAAACTGCTGAAGTATTATTTGTCCATGCACCACAACATATCTCTCGACAAGCACTGTGTTTGACGATAGAACTGCAAGGTACCGTTTGTCAAATTTTGCTACTTTCTTAATAACATCAGTAAAAGAAAGCTTTGAAACACGACTTTGTTCCTTTAAAAGAGTGATGATGCTAACAGCAACCCTCGCTGTTTTGAGTACAGGCTCACACCACGGAGCATATTGCTTTGTTGGCTGCCGCAATTTGTACCTGGAATAAAATGTCATATGTAAATTTCAAAGGGAGGTCCAAATAAAAAGGAATTACAGGACATGATGTTTTATGGAAAATGCTAAATCAAAAACATAGATCTCTGAGCACAGGTGAGATAATTATTAATAGTGCGGGCATCAAATATATTCAAGTTCAAATCTAGCACCCTTTTGAGACAACTATAATACAGAAAAGCAAGAGAAAATAGTTAGATAATACCTAAAATGGAACCGTCAGGAGTGCTTACAAAGCTACATCAGTTCGAATGGTTATACAGATCATTGAACCACCAAATTCTACAACCCATTCCTTGATTGGGCTCAAAGAAATTGGAACTCCAGCATCTTCATGGTCAGAATTACTCGAGGAAGACTGACAATTTTGCTGGCTCGGCTGTTGAACAGCAGCTACCATCATCCTCTCATAAAACCTGATCCAAAAACCACTATATCATTTTCTGCGCCTGATTTCATAGGGATGAGTTCCAGAGGAATGAACCTGGAATCTGCATTATATAGAACCCAATTGTTGAGGATTCTTACGGGCACATCATCAAAAAACATGTCATCATCACTATCAAAAACGTACTTATCCATTTCTTGATTATAGGGTTTGTAGTATGAAGGCAGTGGGTAGTCATTAGCAATCTCAACTTCACTAATTTTGATATAGACATTTTTCTGGGAAGTTCCACGTCTGCCTTTTTGTTTCATCATCTTCCAGTTCTCTTCCTGCAGCAGTCTTGCTAATTTCTCATCATCCTCGATCACCACCTTACACTCCCCGTCCTTTATCCTCAGACTTCCACTTGAGATACCAGTTGGCAACTTGTTGAATTCCGCTCTTGATTTACACTCATCTCTTAGAGCAAGGACTGGAAGCGTGACCAATATCTCATCATCAATGCCTGCTGTCTGATCTAATCCAGTAAGTTGGTTGTATACAAACTCACCAATGGAGATCACAAAGTCCTTGCTCATTGTTCCACTGAAACTTTTTGTCACATTAATGGAACGAACAACACTAGCAAGTAGTTCTTAAAGGCCCAGATGAGGATTTCCACCAACTGATCTAGTTAACTTTCTATAAACTTCAACACAGACACGAGCCTTCTCATAAAAATGGTCGAAGTAAGATTTGTAACTGCACGCCGGCTTCAAGCATTCATAGTCAGCAACTTCAGTTGAGGCCCAAACTACTGCAGTACCTTCATCATAACCAGAAATTGCCCGGTCCTCAATTCGTCCAAATCCTACACATCGTATTGCCCTTTCTCTGCTGTTTTCCAGACAATCCAAGGGCATGACAAGAGCTGTTATGAAAAATCATCAATTTCAGACATTTTAGAGGGCTGCGGACTACCATCTGCATCGTGCAAGATGAAATCAACGAGTTGTCTGCAGGGTCGCAGATCTTCAGGTCCTGTTTTTGTCGGCCTGACGGCATCTATTTCTGCCTCTTCCATCCGATTTTCCTTGATCACCACAACTGAGTCTTTTTCAGATAAGTGTAAAGTTTTCTCTTTGAAATTAGAACAGGCAGCTGCTCTCTTTGGTCTCTTGCGGGCAACAGGCTCAGCAGCATTTTCAGCAGTATCATGGCTCTCATTTTTTGCATCCTCCAGTCCAGTCTCCAATCTAGTATTTTCAGTGGATTCCTCTTCCTTCTTGTGTGGCTTTGCTCTGCCCCTCTTTCCTGCAAGCCACAAAAAGGGACACATAAAGGAACTGAATGCAAGGCGAGCATAATACATAAAATAAAGTTTGAACAAAAGGCAGATATTGAGTAGCTGACTAGATAAAAGCATAAGATTAATGTTGCAAGAAATTAATACTGTTTATTACTATTATGCATGGCAAATACGAGCAAGTGGAAAGTGAACAATGCAGCAAGAACTACAATAAAGCACAAAGAAAACTCCAAATCAATTCAAATTAATCATCCTTGTTTTAAGTGATCAGCAAGCTGGCGTTAATCCATATTAAGGCTCTTCTATATATTCTTCCAACACATATCCTAAGGTGACAAATACAGTTGCAATTCCTTGTCGCCATACTGCTCAATGTACATTGTGTAGTTTGGTGCAAATACAAGTCATGAAGTGACATTGGAAAGACAAGAAGTATATCTTTATCAACTGTATGAAGGATAATGACCATAACAATCACTTCCAAAACACCATACTCATGCACTATATGAATGTTACACCATTAGCAACAGAAATTAAGATACAAAATAGGCTAGACGTGTTGATGCAACTAATTTTTTTAAAAAAGTAAAAATAGAAAGATAATGATGGTTCATAATATCAAAAGAATCTAGACCCCTATCTAATAATGTAAAGCAGAAATTAAATTTTACATGGATAGCTTTAGCACAACCATGTGTATCAGACCAACCATAAATGAAGTCTCAACTCACAAGTTACACTGTAGAAGCAAATTCATGAAAAAAAAAAATGTAGGTGCCAATTTGAAGCAGTAAAATACAAGATGCCAATTATTTTATTGTTAGATAGAAGGAACAGAAAACAGTTACAAAACGAGTTACATAGAAACAAGACCTGCGGTAACAGCAGAACGTGGATTTTTCGCCATATCTCCCCTGTAAAGTTTAGAATCAAGCATACGTGTCAGCTAGAAGTTTGAGACAAATGCAGGAACTAACCGCGAACAAGTTTAGCAAGTAATATAAAAAAGACAAACATGAAAGAAGTACAAATTACCAAAAGCATATTCAAAGGACACCTTCAAAGCAGATTTCTTCTAATTTGAGCAGCTTACGGGATTAATAGCTTCCGCAAACAGCCAACTAGAGCAAATTGACTGCGCACTATCTTTCGATAGGGAAGCTATGACTACTGAGTGATAAATAGCATGCAATATTTCCACGTGCAGAAGCATATGCACTGAAATCAAGCAACCTAGAGGCTGTTAGCATATATCTTAATGCTCTAATTAAATACTTGCGAAGTACATTATTTTACTTCCATCATGTTAAAAAGTGGCAAAAAGACAAAGGCATTAGCAGGACATAAAAACAACAAAACTCTGCCATTGTCCAAGCTGCTAATTCATGCCTTAAATATGTCACCTTAACGTAGACTTATTTCTGATATTTAAGTATTACCAAAAATAGGAAGAATGATAAGTGATAATGGCATATATGAAAACCCTACCAAAATAGTCTGTTTTGAATTCCTACAATATGTAAAATTCTTGAATTATTCGTGTTTGAATTATAATTGGACAAAATACCAAGAAAATACGTCTTCTATTTGTTTCAAGACAAAAATGAATTTGGAATGAATCTGGATAAACACGCAAAACAATGGGATTAAAACAGATTTTTTGAAGCGAATCCGAGAAGACCAAGGCCGGCAAGCCATGCCCACTTCTAACCACAATTTGCATGGAGAAAATGCAAAAAAAAAAAAAAAAGTCAAAGACCAATATGGGCTACGACATGCTCGTTCTCCGGGTGACACGGGGCATGCTGCCCCTGTGCCCAACTCAGCCACAGTACATTGCCTTGTGCTACTTCCTTGTTTGGCGCGGATTCCAAGGCAGTTGGATTGTCAATTGTTTGTGGTGTTTAAGGATCTATTTAGGCCATAAATATACATGGTTTTTGATCTAGAAATCATCCAGCAAATTTAATTTAATTTTTCTCTCAAGTTTAGACTTGGATTTTAGTCTTACTTTTTAGTCGAGTTATAAGTCGACATGGACAATCATTCTTTATTCATCAATTCAATTCAGTATATTTTATTTTATATTATTCACTGGTTTTTCTTAATGATTTTTTGCGAGTAATTTTCTTTCTAAGGTTAAAGATTATCTAATCCGGATGGCACAATCTTGACTTTGATTCGCTTGAAAGGTTATTGATTTTAATTGTTTAAATTTTTTATACTCTAAACTTTATATTCGTGCTTCATCCACGATATCATTCGTATTCTATGAGACGATCAGTATTCGTAAACTAAGACAACACATGACACTGTCTGTTAGTGATTAATCTAGGACTTGTGAGGGATTTTATATCTAGTTGAGTTAGAGCAATAAGTACGATCCTATAAAACCGTTGTTTGATTTCTAAGCCATCAATCTAATGAATTCTATTGAAAATTCCAGTAGTTAAATTGATGATCTATTACCTTTGCTATAAATCGTGCTCAACAATGATCAAATTCTCGAAACTCTAGATTTTTCTCATTTAATTTCTACAAACCAATTTTCGTAATTTTGGTAGTTTTAGATTTAGCTCTGAAAAACACTCAAAAACTCACAGATTTAAATTAGTAATTTCAATCCGAGAAAATTTTACACTTGTTTCTTGTGGAATCGACTCTCAAATACTCAATGATAAACCGTTGACTTATAATTTTAACAAATTACATCTTTTGAGGGCATATCAAAGAACAATAGTCAACATCAACAAACTGACACTAGATCAGAATCTGGTATTTCCGCGGTAAATATTTTGTGTCTTGATTTTGTAAAAAAGAAAAATGTATTTTCCCCTAAAAAGAGTACACAACGTCACTACCATTATGTGATAACTAGCACAAAGGGAAACTCAAAATCTCATCAGCCACATGAAAGGGTAGGATAGATCATCAAACGCAGTTACCAACGCCAGAAAACCACCGGCAGTGGCAATCGGTAGCAGCTATTAGAAATTTGATAACAAAATTCACTACCCCTGAATCACGACAGCAGAAACTTTCAGAAATATAATCTCCCATGAACGAGGAAAAATGAAAGTTGACCAAAATTACAGAAAAGGATGCACAGCGATTACCACAGCAATTGAACAGTTGACGATGCGGGGTACTTGACAAAAGGCTCCCTAATCCAGCTCAAGTTCGCTGCTCCTGCACCACAGAACTACCCCAAGAACAAAATCTCAACATATCTCAATAGAACACATAACAAAGAAAAATTGGAAGGCGAAGGGACACTATTACCGAGGCTTTCGAATAACTGCACCACCGGACTTATCCATCCATCCCACAATTCGCAACTCCTGCATCACAAAACCATCAAATAAACCTAAAGAAACGACATCAATAGCACAAAAGAATAGAAACAAAAGCAAATACGGAGTCAACAGAGGCAGCAATCCCACAAACCCACCAAAAATGGCGGAAAATAGGGAAAATTAGAGAAAATGCAGTAAAAATGAGAAGATGAAGCAAATCAACACAGCTACCGAGGCAACCTAAGCGATTCCGCAGCCTCCCGAAATCCACCCCCAAATTCTTATAACTCATCATAAAAAGGAGAAAAATCACATTTGCGATCAAAAAAAAAAATCCAAACCACGACTAGAAATCACAAGGAACGCGACACGACACGTCTCGCCACCTCCTGCACCAAAAAACCACCACGCGATTCCCGAGGCAACGCTCTCGCCGACCGCCCCGGACGGACGACTGGGGGAAGCGACACGATCACCGCGGCAACCAGCCGAACTAAGGAGGGAATCGCAAGCAAAACCTCAAATTGACCCCCAAAAAAAATCTTAAAAAACCTCGCGCAAATCAAACCAAGTGATGCGATTACCGTAGCAAGTAAGCAACCGAGGAGGAGCAAGAGCGACGAAGAGGAGGTGTATGTGTGTATGTGGTGACAGTGAGGTGGTGGAAATGGGTGGAGAGGCGACGGGGAGTGGGAGGGACGCGAAGAAGTGGAGCAGGGCGGGCTCTTTTGGCGGGAGAGATGGAAAGGCCCAAATTTTCGGACCAGGCTTTTATTTATTTTATGCAAGTTTGCACTTTGCAGGCAGATTTCCCTGGTTATGATTTCTGTATTTTTTTCCTTCCAATTTTTTTTTCCATTTCTGAGATATCTGCAAAATCTAATGTACCATGAAATCGGAATTCCACATTTCCACTTATCTTTGGGATCTTGGCTTATTTGATTCGCCTTCTTATTGAAAAAATATCTAGTATGATATGTCTGAAATTTGTGCATTAACAAACTGCACCTACAAAAAAACAAACATGCACGCAAATCTTAAGATACTTCAAATTGAGCGCTTGAGAAAGATGGACACGTCTGATTAGCCCCTCACCATCCAAAAAAATCTGGATTATGATTTTATGATTCAAAATAACTCAAATATTGTTCCTAAAACGACATTGATGCAGATCCCCAAGAGAGGGGCGTAAATCCAACCAGTGAATTTAGATATGGGCCGTGAATCCAGCATTCAGAAGAGCATCGAGGATTGTTGATATCTCTAATGGTGCAATCCAGATCCTGGGTGTAGATCTCAAAACGAGCATATGAGATTGAGCGAAATCCACCTGTCAGATACATAGAACTCTTAAGAGATCTAAACCCTCACATTACCTGCTCCTCTCACTGTCAGCCTCGAGGAGTTTTGAGTATAGACTAAACAAGCATTAAGTTAACGTGCAGATCCTCTTCGAATAGGATATAACCTTGCACCATCTCTCAACATCACATTACAGATCACAGATCTATCACAGTACCAACAAAAACTAAACGATCCTGTCAAAAAAAAAAAAAACCTAAACGATTACCTAAAGAGGGTCAGAAGCTTGATATGACTTGTAACAATTACATCTACATCTCAAGAGGTGGCTGGAGCCTTGTAGGACTGCATAATTGCTGAGAGCATTGGGGCAAAAAAGAGGTGGAGATCCCATCCAAGGTAGCTTTAGGGTGACAGGGGATTTGGCCTACGGTAGACTACTGTCATTATGAATTCAGCGGCGCACGAGCCCACAGATGTGCGCACTAGGTGCTTTGGTCCTCTGTCGAGCCAGCAATCTGCCAGGTCGTGCATAGTTGCTCCTGGGCTCACTACCTCACCACCACACAACATCTCCACCTGCAATGACAACTCAGTCAGTCCGGATTAGAAAAAAGATAGATGGTATGTACAGCGTCGGCGCCTTAAGCCTGTTTTATCTGTAAGCATATTCTCAGCGCCTTAAGCCTGTTTCTTACTATTTTGGTTTTTGGATCTTGGCATACGGCTAAGTAGTATTGGTTATTACTGGGTGGGGAAAAACACAAACCTCAGCTTCACTCGAAAGATTAAGTTTCTGCACAAGGTACTTCTGTATGAAGGAAGCAGGCAAGTCAACATCCCTAAAACAAAGTAATAACAGCATTAGTATAGATCAAATACTATGTCTCGATTTTTCTACAGCTTACTGAACAAAAAAATATGTGGAGATCAAACTATACCGGTTAACCTGAAATTAACAAATATAGAGATTGACATATGCCAATGCACGAGGATTTTAGTTCATTATATTGCTCACTTTTATGATTTTGATGACCATCTTATTTACAAACAGGAAATTCTGAAAAAAAGTTGACTAATTGGTGACTATATTGCCCACTTTTATGACAATATTCATCTTCATTGTAAGCACAGGCCTTTCCCAAAGAAGAAACTTCACTCTTTCCAAACCTATCAAGACTGATGACTCAACTCAGAATGCTGCTTTCATCAAAGGTTGATAACCACCCAAAACAGAAAGAGCAAGGCTACTCTAAAGTCTGGAGGAAATAAACAATTCATATAGGAAAGATCAAGAAAACATGCGAACATTCTTTCATATGTTTAACCAAACCACATTAAACCAAGGTGCTCAGATAAAGAGAAAAACACAAAACACTGCACCATCATCATTTGTTTTGTACTCTCTTTGATGTTATGCTCTCAAATTTCAAGTGTTCCCTAGAATATCACAAGCATCCTATTTAACTATAATGCTCTCCAACTAATGGAGAAACTTCTCTCACAATTAGGAGCAAGTTTATCACAGCGTCTAGGCGAAGCAAGTCGCCTCCCGGGCGACTGGACGCCTAGGCCAGCACCTAGGCGTCCATTAGGCACCTAGGCGTCAATTAGGCGAGCAATTTTATATAGTTTGCTAATATAATACTATGATAACATTGCAAATAAAGTTTTCCTAAGATAACAAGCAATAAATTAACATCCATCAAAAGTACTATAACACTAAAGTTCTCAAAGACAATTAAATAACATAAACATAGACGATACTAAGTCTCAAAGACAATATAGCATAACACCACTTTATCACCAATAAGTCTCAAGAGTCAAGACTCCAAGTCTCAACTCTCAAAGCCAAATATCTTGATCCACCTCTAAATCATCTTTATGACCCTCGTCACTCGATCCACCACTCATGAGGAATAGGTGGAACTTGGACATAATCATCTTCAACATCTAAATCATTAGTCATGAAAGGTTCATCTTCTTCGTTGTCTGAATCTACCTCCTCGTTAAATCTTGATGTAGAACTTGAACTTCCACCGCGTCGAGAATAACCAATCACCTCACCACGAGCTCTCCTAGGAAGATTGCGACCCTGAAGCGTGTGTAATGCACTAGTGGCTTCATCAACATAAGCACATGAAAGACCATCTCCATTATGAACTTCTTCGACACCCATATCAACCCATTCATTGTCTCACTGAAAATTTTCTAAGATCAAAAGGTTAAAATTGCTTCCTTCTACATGCCTCTTTTGAAACCTATTTGCAATCTTCCGGTTATATTGAATGTACAGCAAATCATTCAATCTCTTGTGCTCTAACCGATTCCTTTTTTCATATAGATCTAAAAATAACAAACGAACACAGAAAATAAATAAATAACTGTAGTATATGGCCGACTATAAATTGAAATCAGTTTAAATGCTTAATTACTTACAAAGTCAAAAATATTCCAATTGCGCTCACACTCAAAGGTTGAACAACAAAGACCAATGATACGCCTTGCAAACGTTTGGAGCTCTATAGCATGGCCACCAAATGCACCCCACAAATCAACTAAAATGTCGAACATCATACCTATGTTAGAATGCTTAAAAAGAAAATTAGCTTGAAATTGAATACACTTAGAAGTTAGTAGTACTTACGAGGATTCTTTGTTTTTTATTGTTCGATTGCTAATTGCTTTCCAAAGTTATTTCGCATGTTCTCATATTGATCAGCTAGGTCACTTATCTTGGCAAGCAAATTATCATCAATGACTATTTTCTCAAGCACATCATTAAACATCATCCGTAGTCCAGAAGCACAAGCATAATCATTTGCTTTGATATCAAAAAATTTGCTTAGATTCAAAAACAATGCAGCCATATAATTTTTGCTCCATTTGGTCTTCCCACCATCGCTCAACAATGTCCATCAGTTTCTTGAGTATTCTTAGCTTGCTTGTAAAAGAGTCATTGATTTTCTTCTTCGCAAGATCCATACTTGCGGAAACCTCAGACATTGCTGACTTCTCATCACCATCAGCAATGCTCAACACAATAAGAAACAGTTGCGATGCTCTTATTTAATCTTCTACTGAATTCCAAAATTTAGTAGAAAGCACAATGACGCAAACTTTTTTCCTACCGCTGTGATTGCCAATTTGGACCTAGTCCAATCCTCGCTAACAAAGAGATGTCTTAAAATACCTCTATGCTTGTATAAACTTTACAAGGAAAGTTGTGGCAAATCGAGTAGCTGCGGGTCTCACAAGATCTCTCCCACCTATCTTCTCCCTCATTGCAACAAGAAGCATCTCATGCCTATAAATAAATGTGGTGACACGCTTGGCATGTTCAATATGCTTCTTGAACTCTTTTAACTTTCCGATGTCCTCTCACATAAGGTCCAAGCAATGGGCAGCACAAGGGGTCCAAAATAGAATAGAAATCCTCCCCATAAGAAGTTTGCTTGCCGCCTTAAAGTTAGCAACATTATCTGTAACTACCTGAACAACTTGTCCTTGCCGATCTCCTTACTTCTTTTCTCTAGTAACTCTGCTAACATCATTGCATCAACTAATTGATTTGATGTACCAATAGACTCCAAGAAGAAAGTCCCCTCCAGACTATTAACAAGGAAATTAATCAAGTATCATCCCTTCTTATCTGTCCATCCATTTGACATCAGTGAGCAACCATACTGTTTCCAAGCCACCTCATGCTTCTCCCTCAACTTATCACTCCTTTCTTGCCCTCTCAAGCAATGACACCCTCAACTCATGAAAACTAAGAGACTTATACCCAGGTCCAAATTGCCCAACAAACCCAACCATAATCTCAAAGCTCCTTGAG
This sequence comes from Pharus latifolius, assembly GCA_019359835.1. Classification (NCBI taxonomy): domain Eukaryota; kingdom Viridiplantae; phylum Streptophyta; class Magnoliopsida; order Poales; family Poaceae; genus Pharus; species Pharus latifolius. Next base: position 90,896,595 of record CM033321.1, on the reverse strand, counting down.
TTGACAGCACTGAATGGTATGCCACACTCGTAGAAAAAATTGGCTACATAATGATGCACCCTCTCTTTTTCTTCTTTGCTCCTTGTACATTGCTCAATGGTATTTTGAGAAGGCCCCTTGGCATGTCTTTCCACAACAACCTCTTCAAGTGTCTTCTGCAACATAGAAGCAACTAATTTAGTTTGTTTCAACGACGGCTGCTTAAACTGAAGAGTGACAAGAGCTGATTGCTTCCTTTTAGCAACTGTCCCAGAACTTAAGAGTTGGATTACACGAGGAACACTTCGATGATGCTTCATGATGAGCATGTTCTATTTTCTGAACATCATCATCATCATCACCACCTTCATCTTCATCATCTAAGTTGACTAGTTTGTTTCTTGAAGTCCTCTCTTTGTACTCTTGCATCTTTTTCATGATGGCTATAGTAGTTTTGAGACATTTCATAACATCTACAAAACCTGTTGCAAGATGTTGCTCAATCTTTTGATTCCTGAATGCATTTGCTTGCCACAAAGCGAACATTAGACCAAATCTTTGTTGCTCAAATTTGGCCAAAATCCGTATTTTCATCCCAGATCTTTAGACTTAACCTTCCGTTTAGGATCATTTGATAGATCATACTATTGGCTGCCCTCGCCTTTGATAGGTCATACTATTGGCCGCCCCCGCCGGCACTCGCACCTTGAACTTGCTCTGCCATGATATTCCTGAGCCTCGATCACAGATAGAACAAATGAGAGTAGAGAATAGAGGCGATCAATGAATGGCGACGGCTTCAGGCAATGGCGAGGCGGCAAGCTAGAGGGAGGCGGTGGCGCTAGCTTCGAGTGATGGTGAGGCGGTGAGCTGGAGGGAGGTAGCGACGATGGCTTCAGGTGATGGCAAGGCGGTGAGTTGGAGGGAGGCAGCGATGGGTTCAGGCGAGCTAGATGGAGGCAATGGCAAGACAACAGCGGCATCAAACGGACTAAAGAGAGGCGATGGCGAGGCAGCAAGCTTTGAACAAGCTAGAGGGAGGTGATTAGGCGATGGCAACCTCCGACGGACTGGAGGGCAGTGGCAATGGCAAAGCTGCAAGCTTCAAACGGTAGGGGCAACACCAGACGACAGGCAGCTAGGGTTCGCCCTCAACCTCAACGCCTCTCTGGCAACATGTTTGCCCACAAACCCATGAAACTTAACACCTTGACCCCACCCCTCCCCCTCCCTTCATGCGGCCGCCCTACCGAGGCTTGGCGAAGCCAAGATCCACTAGGTAGGCGCCTTGCCTTCATAAGGCAAGGCCACCCTCCCTGTTGTCTGGCAGCCACCGACTGGACGCCTAGACAACGCTGTGATTACCATGATTAGGAGCTTCGATGCTCATATGATGAGATGTTAGTTCAGGGATGCAAAAAAGTTAAACAGATCTCCATATTAATAGAAGCTTCGACAAATGTTATGTTTGTCCATCACAGCACAATTACATCAAGTTAGCACAGCAGAACATTTCATGTTATGTGCATTGAAAAAGAAAGCACGACCAGACAACTCACTTGATCCTCAAATATTTTGCAGGTATCTGTGGTAAAGGAGGATGTGCTTTCCTGAAACCATTGTAAATAAAAGAGCATAATTTCTGCTTTAATGCTTTTACTTAAAGAACGAAAACTCAGAAGTCAAGTCTCGTGTTTCTCACTGGTCAAAAGCAGCAACTAGAAAGAACCAAATTGCTCGCAATCTCCTCCTTTTGCCAGGTAGTTTTGCTTTGATCTTTTTCCTTTTCCTCTTTAGAGGACACGCCTTCTTGCCAACAGCCTTCTGCTCTAGGTCTCTATATTTTGTTGAGTGCTCTCTGTCCTTTGATTGATGGGCAGGGGCAGCACCACCATATGGATCACCAGGCTTAGCTTCAGTTCTATCAACCTCTTGTGGACTCAGTTTAAGAGATTTTTTATCTTTAGCAACTTTAATTTGACAGTCCAAAGGTCTCCAGCCCCCAACTTTTTTTGTTGTATCTTTACTGCCTCGCAAGGTAGACTGCTGCATACCGACCAAGTAATAATAATAATAAGAATAGTAAGAATAATAAGAATCAATCATGAATAGCTTTGAAATCAAATAGAAAATATGGCTCGGGAAATGTATGACAGCAGACATCAGATTCATTGCAGACTTTCAAGGGGGGGTAAAACGTGGACTAGACTTTTGGCTAACAAACTATGGTGATTAGGTACTTAGTGCATAAACACATTCATGTTCGGGGGCAACCACACCAACATGGAACATGGTACAGACGGAGTACTAGAAAGTTTAAAAAGGTAAAATGAATAACTGAAGACTGTGAGGCATACATCACTCCTAATGACCCAGCAGCAAATCCAAAATTTATACCCTACAGTAACCATAGTTCAATAAAGTTATCTTTTAGGGTTTACATATTGCACTGAGTTAATCGATTCCTTTAAAATTTTTAGTATTATGGACTATCATCTAATTATCTACAGATATTGGACTTTGTTTTAGAAACCTTTGGGGTCAGTGGACCCCACATGTTAAAAAGGTCAGTCCACCACTGTAATGACCCAGGCCCATCACATAGAAATTCTAGGGTCACAGTATGGGCTCAAAAGAATTGGTTCAATTGACACGTATTAGCCCTAGATAGTTGCATACTACACAGTCACAACCTTTATAACTAATAAACGACCAACAACACATAAGCCCAACCTCAAAGGACCTAACATCCTTATCAGTATACCACATACACAAAAATGCCAGAACCATCACCTAGCACATGCTTGTGCTTTCCGTGCTGGCCATCAGATGCCATGCATCCGCTTGCTTGACCCACATGTTTCCTATGTTCACTCCTGGCTGGTCATGCATCCTCACAAAGAAGCATGTGACAACGTGGTTAATGCGTTTTGGCCTTATAGAGGGCATGACCACCTCAACACGTGTGTGTGTGTACACACACACACACTGATTTGAAACTCTTCTGATAGTGGATTTCAGTAAATTATCATCATTCAGAATTTTTCGTAAGATCATCTCATTCATCAGATTCATTAAAATAATTGCTACATACCAAAGAAAGACTGCGTAAACCCAGGGCTCTTGTTCTCCTCCTTTTCAAGCATTTCTGTATAGACACTCGAGGAGCATGGATTGACAGTGAAGACAGAGATCTTTCTTTCCTTCTGACAGGCAATGCAATTGGTGAAATGACTTCTGGGGCCTCAACCTTTCTTCTTTTAAAAGGAAATATCTTTGACCTTACATATTGTAGGCTATGATCAGCTCTGTACAAAAATTCAATGCAACCAGTGAGACTTGATAAATAGATGAAACACATGTAGAGATGAACCATAAGATATATAGACCAAGTTGTGTTTCAATACAGGACAAGATGACACACATTGAGCCCAGGATAGATACAGTTATGTAAAGTACCAAGGTAGTACAAAACAGATTACTACAAAGCTTAGCTGGTCAAAACGGCAGCCAGGTGCAACAGCATTAGTGGTCCAAGTGATGCAACCAGCATAGTGAAATGGGGGAATTGCAAAAGCAGAATGACCTATGTCCCATGCAGGAAGCCAGCATTACATGGAATGGCATGCATGTGAGGGTCAGATGACCAAGGCAGCACACTTGTTACAGGGATTGCGGAAGGTATGGTAGCTCACAAAAGGCAGGTATGGTAGCTCCCAAAAGGCTTTCTCACCTCTACGTCCAGGAGAGGAGGTGGGGAAAGCACTACCAAAGGTCACTCAAAACATTTTCACTATGTTGCACTTGCTTACATATACAAGCATCAAGCCCATAATTTCAAAAGGAAAAGAGAAAATTGGGACGATCAAATAACTGAACAATGGTTGAAAAACCTCCGGAGTATGCAACAACACAAACTGTCAACAAATGACTCAAGGAAACTGAGGCAGACCTAAGTTTCTCCAATGGAGCACAGCCCAAATCAATGCTACAAATAGGGCAGCAGCAGATCTCCTCATCTACGAACTTGTCAAGTATGCACTTTCTGCAAACTGATCAAACATATAAAATTAATGACAGAAGTATATTAATCAAAAGGTCAACTGAGCTTTACAGAAATAATTTCATAGAATTGCTTGCGGCAGGTGCCTCCCAAAATACATATAAATTTAAAGAAAAATAAATAGCATAGAGTGGTATGAGCATAGCTTGCAGTGTATAGGCCTACAGCTCTCAATGAAAGATGGATTATGTAAATATCAATTGAATGTAATACATAAAACTGAAATGGTAAAGATGTAAGTTTACCAAGAAAGCTTGAATGAGAAAGGGACAAACAAAAAAGAAAGCAAGATTGATGACCACAGCATGCTCTTCTTAAAAAAATAGTGTTAGATTTCATAATTGTGTAAACCAGCACCATTTTTTTTGCAAATGAAAGCGAATAAAAAATTTTCCTGGATAGAAGGAAATAGTCAGCATATTAATCATTGCACTTGCACAGGGTAAAGATTTTTTCATTAAGATGCTGGACCAAACAAAAAAAAAATCTATTATACTGCCTAAAGAAGATTCAAGCACCAGTAAATAATTGGTTACATTTTTTTTGTGACAAAAGTGCATGACAACTTAGAATCACATAGACACACAAAAGAATCATATGACTTCAATCAATGAGTAAATGGACATTACAATGTTTCCATGGTTAGCAAAATGTTATTTCTTCACATGACGTTTGCATTACACAACCTCCCAAGCGGAGAGGGAGGAAAGCTCATAGAATAATATAATAAATCTACCACCTTTTAATCATCTTAGGAACTATAAAAGCATAGAACCTCAAAATTAACATGTACATAAATCAAGTCAGCATGTTGCTAAGAAGATATTAGCCAAACTCGCAAACTCTTACAACATGCAAATGTAATGGTCACCCAGAAAATGCGGACGCAAGAGGATGGCCAATCACTCCTAAAGGTGCCAACTATTGCCACATGTGAGAACTCCGTTCATTCCAAACAACTTCAAATTCAAAAGAACAGCCAATCCAATACTAGATGATCCATGAACTTGATGGAATTACTTCCCCATGAGTCAAAAATTACATTAGTATTGAACACCAAACATCCGAATACAATCACATTTTACTTAGCATTTACAAACTTCATAGTCATCAAAACACACTTTCCACAAAAAAAAAGGCATCCAGACAAACTTCATAATCAACAACCGTCTCACACAATAATTAATAATGCATCCAAACAAGCCCATTCAACATATTACCAAGAATGAAGCTGCCCAAATCTAAGCCACAACCTTTTCATTCATGCCATGAAACATGCACCTGACACAGACAGAAGAAATAAGCAAATGTTCTACCAGCAACACCTTTTGCTGCATTTGAGAACCTAACACCCTCAAATCCAAGGCAGATCAATTAAATAACCAATCCAAATAAGAAAACAGAACATTACAGGAGCAAGTCAGCTCACCTCTGACTATCTGAATATATTACTTCAATATTCCACATCAAAGCCACCAGACATGCTCAAGGCCAATACACAAAAATATCCACCCTTGCAGGCTGCAGCAACATCTAAGCCTTCCCTTGCCAAAAGCCCCGGTAAACCAATCAAATGGTTAATCCAGCACGAAATAACTTGAGAACACGGCTCACATACCACCGATGAACGAAAAAAAAACTACCTAATTTCACTTAGATCACTACACAAACACAAAAACCCACCACCCTTCGCGCATCTATTCACTCCTCCCTTCACTTCAACCCAAACAACTTAAGAACACAGCTGACGCGCCACCGACGAACCAAAAAACTGTGAAATTTCACTTAGATCACTACACAAACGCAAAAGCCACCACCCTTCGAGCGTCTGGTCACTCCTCCCTTCACTTCAAATCCCACGTAAAATTATTAAGCAACAATTCCAAGGTTCGACACCCAAGAAACTGGGAATTAACTAGCACTCATCAAAACTTCCAACACAGCCACCTTTCACGCAACATCGCAAAACCCAGAAAAAAAATCACTTCCAAAACAACAAATCTCACGCATGGAACGATCAAAGGCCCCACCTTTCAAGCCTCGAATGGCACAACAAAACCCCGAAACAAACCCCCCAAAACGCACAAATCCGAACCGACCGACGCCTCGTACAAACGGTACGGGACTCACGTAATCCCTGAACAGTGCGACACGCCGCGAGGCGGTGGTGGAGGTAGGGGTAACTAAGACTCACAGGTATGGAGGCACTCGGAGATGGTGGTGGCGTCGCGGAGGAGACGGTCGCAGAGCGCGCAGGTGAGGCACGCCGCGAGGCTCGAGCGCCGCACCATCACGACGTCGTCGCGGCCGCCTCCTCCCTCCGCAGAGGCCGCGACGGCGGTCGGCGCGGCGCAGGCAAGCACGGCGCCCTGCATGGTGGAGCCGTGGAAGGCGCGGCGACTTGAGGTGGCGGTCACGGGGGGTTTTGGTTTTGGGTGTTCCTTCCAACTGCGGAGGCGACGGTCACGAGGCGACTGAGGGTTTTGGGTTCTTTACTTTTCTTTCCGTCTTGCGTCTGCGTCTATCGGTCCATGTACGTCGCTAGACGTTGTGTGTTGGCTTGTGATAATTAGTAAATTATGTTTATTTATTAAATATGTACTAGTACTGTATAAAAATTAAAACACGGATGATAAACTCGTGAGATAGTGTAGTAATTTTATTAAAAAATTAAATTTACAAATATGTAATAATATTAATATAGCAACATTTTAAACTAATCTCTATATGTATTTATTACCGAGTTAAGTTTTATAAAAAGATTTTGTGTAAGTATATGTAATTCGAAATAAAATTAGAATTGTATTTTATGTAGGTTTTTAAATATTATAAAATTACCTTGTACCATTATAACTTGATCTCATCAATGGTTAAATATTTCTTTTTAAAAACTTTATTTAATATCAGAATTTCTGGTCTTACAATAAACACAATATTTCCAATATCATCTATCTTTAATATATATATTTTAAATATCTTGAAATGTTAGTGTTATTCTGCTTGAGATGTTATGTCATGTCTTTACCACAATAAAATCGTACATTCTAGCAGGTAATTTTTTTTAGAATATGATTAACCAGTTAATTTGAAGGGATTCTTTCTTATTTGAGTGGATAATAAGTTTTTTATATGAGTGTCGTTAAGCCTACCGAGACTGTTACCTAGATTGAATCTTTGGGTTGAGTAACAGGGTTAGTTTGTTAGTAAATATATATTCCAAACTTCCACAAAAAAATTGTTCAAATATACATAAAATAACGTTTATTTGTGTCTTGCAAACTAATGAGACTCAATAAGACTGGTACTAATAAATAACCTGAACCATGATGATTGTCCTTCCATCTCAAGTTGGCTACAAACATCTATGTTTAAGGATTAGTTAGCAACACTTGGCAATTTAAGCTAGCAATATAATTTTTCCTTAAGGTGAATGTGTAATTAATTTTGTCAAGTATCAAAAAAACACAACTCAATAACTTAATTACAATAATTAAAGTACTTGTCAAGTCGTACAATTGCTCCCAAAAATACAAGCACTAATGTGTTTATTATAACTGCTAGTGATTGGAAACCGTCCATTTGTCTTCTTCCCTCTTATGGGACCTTGTTCATTTTTTTTTTTTTTTCTCACTTGAATGTTGCTGTTGTTTTTGTTCTTCTCTTTATTGTCCTACTCCTATTTCACGGATCACTATAATTAATATTTTACAGCAAATTTATCAATTATATAATTTTTCACCATAGTTACACCATAAATTTGAAAACATATTATCCATAGCTTTTTAAAAAAAAGCAATGGATAATTTAAACTAATATTATCCAAAAAACCAATAAAACTAGCCAACTTGGATCTCTACCTCCCAAAACCACACACGGTGAGAATCTATCCAACATTTGACAAAAAAGAATCTTAACTACAAATGTATCACTTTATTTCCAAGAGAAGTGGACAAGTTAGGCTACCTTCAACGAGGAATCCACAAACGCACACCAGTTGATGCAAGGAAAATTTTTTTATTTGATAAACACAGCCGCCGTACATGCTGCATAGTTTTTTACTCATCCCTTCAAGTACATAGTACTATTCTCTAGTTGGCAGATATTGGATGCCGTCATGCCGAGCCGCCACCTAGCGCCGAGTGTGTTGAGGGAGCCCCAAAAAAAATGCTAATTGCACGTTCTTTTTTACACAACTTTTTATCTGTTTTATATCTAGTTTCCGGGCTATTCCTTACTAGCCGACATCTCTTATAATCATTTTTCTGGCTCTGTCTTGGTACGTTGAAGTCAAGTTTTTAGTTTGATTTCTTATACATGCAAACATGCATTCGTGTGAACATGTGATCGGCGTGATAAAACACTCGAATGATTTATCGAAGCTTAAGAAACTGAGGATGAAATGACTGGATATTTGTTATCAGATCAAGCTAGCAAGATAATAGGACAATCTATCATGCCAACAAATCTGGACAAAAAATTGAAAACTTTCCACAGGTAATCACCATATCTTGTGTAGATGATTTTTGATATATCTCATTCTATAAATTTAGAATCATATCATAGAGATCCAATACTTCTATAGATTTTTTTATATAAAAAAATTCCTAGAAAATTTACGTGAAAACAAATCGACGATTACTTTAGACAAGACATGCACGACAGAAACCAATCAACAAAACATTAATTCGTACCATTCAGTCGTCTAATTACTATTTGTATCCTCTTATATCATTGTAATCTACTGCATTACACTAGACGAGTAATCAAAACCCCACTAGATTTCTTTAAAAGAATCCTTAAGTACTGTTTTTGCAAGGAAAATATTGTTGTTTTCCACAAAACTCCAAATAAACTCTTTCGGTCCACGGAGTGATCTACTAAAATATTTGCACAAAAAGACCTATGAAAGCAATTTTTGAGTCGGCTAATATTATGAACCATTCACAATAAAAAGAAAAGACAAAACGAAAGAACAGACAGAATGCACTTCATTTCAAGCATTAATGCACGCCCACCGGCTTGGGAAGCAAGCAAGCAAGAAGGAAGGTACACCCACACATACACAATATGCACAGGCTTGTGCCCATACGGAGAGGCCGTCTACAGTGCAGGCACGCAATGCCGGCACTGCCGACATATAACTTGCCGGCATCCATCGCTGTCCGGCCGGTGGCCGCCGTGCTTCGCACGCGTACGTGCGAGCGAGGCAAGGCAAAGGCATGGCAATGACGCGCACACATGTGGCCATCATGTTTGGTCAGGAGAGGGCAAACGAAATTAAGGTGGTTGTTTGTGTGATCCTTAATCGTTAGGGGACTTGCCGTCCGTGTGGTCGCCTTCGGACGCGTGGTATTAAGCTTATCACACACGTCTACATGTTTGTCCTCTCGGAGGCCCAGAGGTATGATGTAGCAATCGGGCCTGCTTACATGTCGTGTTTTTTTTCTTTTTTATTTTCTAAGAATATATTTTCTCAAAAATTGGTACAATCTTTTTGATATTGTCTTGAATCGTTGATCTATTTTGGGATTTATACCATGTCATCCAGGGTCGACATGTTCCCCAACTTTGCAGCAAGGCAGTAGGGCACAAAGGAGAGCACCGGGAGAAGGCATGGGGCTGATGTAGCTGCGCGCGGCGTCACGGCAACAAATTTGATATTACACCATGAAGTGTAAATATTACAAGAGGTTAATTGTTTTTTGTCATATATTATTTTCTATGACATGAATTTTTTTACCATAGCATCTTTCGTAAAATATATTTTGTGATAGAATTTTTATCTATAGTCACAATATTTGTATTAGAATTGTCTGCCCAGCCAGATGATTATATGACATAAATTTATCTTCGCTATATTAGCTAATTTATTACTAAATATTCCACCACTTATTATAATAAATATTCCACCACTTATTACCATTAATTCAGTTATCTGCTCTGGACAATAAAATATGTCATATTACACATTTTGTTATCATCGATTCAGTTACCTGCTCTGGACAACGAATATAATTGTCATAAATAGGTATATTAGTGAATTGGTTGTGGTAGATAGTATATCATATCAGAAGAAAAAAAATTAATCATATCACAATCCAATATCATCAACCATACAACGACACAATACAAAATGCATTCTTAACTTCTTATTCCACACTAACCATTACATACAACTCAAAATATCAAAAGCAAAAAGATTACAAATTTCATACATCAACACAACACACACTACTACAGAAATGCATTTCACTATCGGTTAAAAATCCACTCTACTATCGGTTCTCTTACCGATAGTGGTCGGCACGATAGTAGAAGAGTAGAACACTTCTATCGGTTCAAAAACCGTTAGTAAAACACCTACATTCCCAACGTTCACTAATCGCTATCGACTATTTCTTCTATCGACTTAAATTTAAACCGATAGTATTATATACATTTTTTCTATCGGCTCGTATATAAACCGATAGTATTGTTTAGTCTTTTTCTATCGGTTAGGATCTAAACCGATAGTAATGTTAATGTTTTTTCTATCGGGTATTATCTAAACCGATAGTATTGTCTGGACACAGTTAGTACGGGAAATTTTATTCTATCGGTTGTATTATATAACCGATAGTATTCTGTAGACACGTTTAGTACTGAAAACTTTATTCTATCGTTGTTGTATATGAACCGATAGCACTAATATATTTATTCTATCGGTTGTAGTATATAACCGATAGTAATTTGTAGACACGTTTAGTACTGAAAACTTTATTCTATCGGTTGTTGCATATGAACCGATAGTAATGTAATATTTATTCTATCGGTTGTGGTATATAACCGATAGTAATATTAGTTTTTTCTATCGGTTATGTACTGGCACGGTTAGTACTGGAATCATGCACATATACATACAGCTATACAGAGATACATTGGATCATTCATAAATACACCAATATTTACAAATATTCAGCAATATTCACATATTGATCAATTTGTTCACAAATACACTAATTCAGTAATATTCACATATTCACATATTGTTCACAAATTGGACAGATTGAATTTATACACATATTGATCGAGTTTATTCACAAATACATCAATGAATCTATTCACATATTGAGTTTATTCACAAATACAGCAATCAACACATTCAATATATATTCACAAATACAGCAATCAACACAAGTCAGTTACTATCGATCGTTGATAGCCACTTCTTCCATGATATATTGAGCCCAAATTGTTCGCAGCTCCTTCAATTGAGGCAACTCATATTGCTCTTTCAACATGGTGCTCTGCATATATGCGTGTATGAAGTTAGGATCGTACGTCACATCCAATTAAAATTCGACTTTGAGTCAAGAAAAATGGTTACCTTAGGGAATTGGGCAAAGTTTCTCCTGATCAGGTCATACATGAATCTCATGACATAGAAGCCACATTCCCACGATTGTGGCTGCTGATGGCACTGGAAAAATTGCATATGCAAAGACATAAACCCACATTAACTCGAAAGAACTAATTAAGCTTAAATTAAAAGACTCATCATGAGTACTTCCATCCGTATTAATTACCTCATATTCTTTCCAAGAAATTGTTGTGCCCTTCGACGCGTCATGCCTCCCTCCAGCACTAGCATAATTTTTGAAAGCCCTGTATTTAATTTAGCATTGCCGATTAATATGTTATCATTAATTAGCTAGTCAGAGAAAAATTTAAGACAACTATGTTACTTACGCGTCTATGTGCCATGTGAGGGTGAAAACATGCGCTACCTTGTCGCTCATCGAATCGAGGTAATAGACCTCATTCATCCATGGGCAAATGACGGCGAGGACCCAGTGGCCCCTACATTGCATATATAAGCGAACCGTTTCATACATATGTTAGGCGTAACATACAAGAATGAGTTAAATTAGTAGGAAATGCACTAACCTTTGGTGGTATGGCGCAAGGATGAACTCTCGGTCCTGCTGCGCTAGTAGTGCCCTTGATATGTATTCCTCCGCATGTGCTTGGTCGTGCTCTAGCATCGTGAGGCTTATTTTCTCTGGGTCGATGAAACCCACCTTGTCACATGCCCTCATCGACGCCAGCTTATACATGCACCTGGATGCAAAGTAGACATTAGTAAGTAGTGCATACAAAAAGTGATTAGATTTATGAAACGAACTGTGATAACTTCAGACAACAGCAAACTCACAGGACTCCAGTCCGTATGATGGACATATCAAGCTCCCGCCAGTTGAGGAGGTCGAACAAATCCTCATGGGCCACCGATATGCTCCCGGGCTCACGGTGAAAATGGGCTGGCCTGAAGTGAACCAAAAAGTTGATGTGGCGCCTAGACCGGGTCAGGTACCACTCGTGGAGACTTCTGGTTATTTGATCCATATTGCGCAGAAGATACTCCGACACGAGTGGGGACCCGTTGTTGAACGTACCCGGCTGGTTTTGTTTGGCCTTGCCTTTGGCCTTGCCTTTGGCCTTGCCCTTGCCTTTGGGCAGGGAGCGAGTGTATACTTTCGAAGGTTGGGGTGTGGTGCCGTCGGCCTCATTTGATGGCGAAGGGTTTGAGGCCGTCGGAGGAGGCATGGGGGCTGAAGGAGTTCGCTCATGCGTTGTGGCGGGGGTGGTGTCCTCAGGAAGTGAGCTGGTATCCATCGTCCACTTTAAGTACAAACGCTTAAATTAGATTTTGCAAATTAAGTATATTAACTGAGTTGTAAGCTAGAATGGCTAGGGTTTACCTCTTGTAGTCTAACACCCTTCTTGGGCCACTGTATGTACGAGCCCAATGCCTCGCCAATTGTCCGCATTTCGTCTGTTGGGACGGGCAACGGAAAAGATCTGTAGCCCGGGAGGGCCATGTCCACCTGTACCTTTGCGAATCCAGGCTCCAGAGGTACGCAGTGGATCCGGATATCCTCCCAAGACTGGTATACCACCCCGTTTGCAACCGCAACAGGTTTGTCGCCTATGTTGATCAATAGGCTACAGCTCTCCGGCTTCTGCAATTTGCAACAATTATAACAGGTTAGCGAAACAATTCTAACGTAACGGGAGTGGCATCAGCCGAACTGCATATATAGCTCAAGAGTTGCAATACCTCGATCAGGTCCACCGGATCCACGTGAACCTTCGAGCCAACACTACTCGGCCTGGCAGCGTCGACCTCGGCAGCTGGATCTAAACCCTTGGACTGCACAACTCGGCTGAGGCGTTCATACTTCTCGTTCATTTGAGCGAACATGTCCGCGAATTGTGCAGTCACATCTGCCCGTATCTTCTGAGATAGCTCCACTTCCCTTTCCTTCCAGCTGCCAGCCTTCTTCGCCTTTTGCCCGGGCTCTGAGAAGTCTTCCTTCCATGGCACCACAGCCCCCACGGTTCGCGTCCGCCCTGGATGCTCCTTGTTTCCTAGAGCCCGGGTAAGGATGTCGTTCTCCCTATGGGGACTGAACAATCCCTCGTTCGCCTCCTTCGAGTAAGAGATCTGTTACATTGAAAGCTCTCCATTGTGAGGAAGAAATATATACAAACTTGTGCGCACACTAGTGATCATAGTTAGCCAACTTACGAGTCGCTGCACGACCTCGACGTCCCTGGGGTTTGGGAAAGCCACAGTCCCCATGGTCGACACGGTCCCTCTGGCCAGCCACCAGCGCTTGCATCGCTGATCGCGGATCTCGGAGAGTGGTAAGTCAGGGGAGTCGACGAAATGCGACGCCTCGTCTTCAGCCTTCTTCCACTGCTCCTCCTTCCCCGCATAGCCGCGAAAGCCAAGCCGGTGTGGGTGGTCGTTCCTCCTCTGGATTGCCCTGTTCTTCTCGTTGACGTCCTTCGTACCAGAAACAAGAAAATTAATGCACCACTGCTTACTGCATACAATGGTGTAAACAACCAAAGGAACCATTCATACCTTGAACTCAGGAGTCCCCTTCTGTTGGGCGAATTGCTCCCATACCTCCTCCGTTATGAAGGGGTACTTCTCACATGGAGATTCGCCTTTAGCGAGGAAGGTACTGACGAGGACGCTCTTGAAGGTTTTCCACGTGTTGTTCATGTCCTTCAAGCAAGCTATCTTGGGACCATCGTCGGGGATGTTCCACTTGGCCTGTTTCAAATGGTGCATATAAGTAGGACTTACCTAATCTCTAGGATAAACCAAAAGAATGTGATTACTCAAGAGTTCAGTGATTTTGATTAATTTTACCTTCACTTCCGCCCACAGCCTATCCCTCTCGTCGGCCGTGACGTCCTTCCAGCTCTGGACGGTGATCTTCACCCTTTCCTTCGCCAACAAGCCAACATAAGCAGCATAGTGCCCGGCGTTCTTCCCGATCGGTCTTCCGAACTGGTTGAACTCACAGGAAAGATCCGCGCGTTTGGCCAAACGACCCAACATCGTCGCGCCTCGCGCCTTCCTCTTGCGCTGGGACGAGGCAGCGCCATCTACGTTCGCCCTCGCCGAATCACTACTATCAGCCGAGGAAGATGCCGACATGGCTTTACCTAAAATACCATGAACAAACTATCAATTGATATGAAGAAAGGTACATGACAAAGTTCATAACTAAAATTGTTGTGCTAATCTCTCTGCATGAAAATAAAGTCTGTTAAAATTTAAATGAACCTAAATTTGAGATGAACATTAGAAAATGGGAAGTAATTCACAGAAAATTCAGATGAGCAGTGCAAACTAACACATACTCTATTTCCTATCGGTTTTGAAAGGAAAACCGATAGTACTAAGGTTTGTATTCAAGAAAATTTAAAAGATTAGCAGTGCAAACTATACTAATCTCTCTGCAGGAAAATAAAGTCTGTTAAAATTTAAATGAACATAAATTTGAGATGAACATTAGAAAATGGGAAGTAATTCACAGAAAATTCAGATAAGCAGTGCAAACTAACACATACTCTATTTCCTATCGGTTTTGAAAGGAAAACCGATAGTACTAAGGTTTGTATTCAGGAAAATTTAAAAGATTAACAGTGCAAACTATGCTAATCTCTCTGCTGGAAAATAAAGTCTGTTAAAATTTAAATGAACCTAAATTTGAGGTGAACATTAGAAAATGGGAAGTAATTCACAGAAAATTCAAATTAGCAGTGCAAACTATGATGGCACTACTATTTCCTATCTGTTTTCCAAGTCAAACCGATAGTAATCAAGTTTGAATTCAGTAAAATTTCCAAAATTGCTCAGCAGGAACATAAAGTAATTGCTCAGCAGGAACATAAAGTATGTTAAAATGTAAATGAACCAAAATTTCAGATGAAAATTAGAAAATGGGAAATAATTAACAGAAAATTCAGTTTAAGGTATTTACTATCGGTTCTGAATAAGAAACCGATAGTGAACTACACTGTATGACAAATTGCTAGTGATATTCATCAATTCTGTCATTCTCATAGCTATCAAGTTTGTAGTTCATGAATTTTACTCTAGGTTTATATTTGTAATCCATTGAACGGGATATGAACCATTGCATACAAAATTAAGCAATACACGCGAGCGATTTGGTCAAGAACACTTACAGTCGATAGTGGAGTGGCCGGAGGCGGTGGCGCAATGCAATGTCGGAGGCGGTGGAGAACCAGTGGCGCAGAGGAGCGAAGAAGCGAACGTCGGCGAATCTAGGGTTTTCCGCGCGAGTATTTGGAAATTGGAATGTGATCAGTTGCACTGGAGGGAAAATCGTGCAAGGTTATAACCTAATAAATGAATATTTACTATCGGTTCATCACCACAAAACCGATAGTAAAAACATGTAAGTTAGGGTTTTCAGTATGGGAACTTTTCACTATCGGTTTTATTACACCAAACCGATAGTAAACTAAGAAACATGGCTCATAACACAGTGTAAATCACTATCGGTTGTAAACACTAAACCGATAGTAAACTAAGAACAGGGGCTCATAACACAGTGTAAATCACTATCGGTTATGAACGATAAACAGATAGTATAGTTTAATTTCATATCGGTTTCACAGTTATAACCGATAGTAAAATACAATGTTATTGACCCTAAAAGATTTCCCTTAGAAGAATTACAGAGGATCTCAGTACATCATTTTGCATTGTATTTTACTATCGGTTTTATGACAAGAAACCGATAGTATATGTTAATTTCATATCGGTTTGGAGGTTGAAACCGATAGTATAATACTGTTAAATTGATCTAAAGGTATTTCCTGAGAACAATTACAGATGGGTCTCAGTACATCATTTTGCACTTGTAAAGACACCTGAAACCCCATGCAAATGACTTCCAATAATTTTGAAATAAATTAACAGTAAAGATCAATCATGGAATGAAAATTTGCAGTTTTCATATATATTTGTGAAAAGAATCAATTATTGCTCAAATCAAGTATATACTCCAATTGAAATGAAAATTTGCAGAAATGATTCTCAATGCATCACGTATGTTTTCCCAAAGAATTTTTGAAAAATGATTTGAAGAATTCTTCGATTAAAGATCCAAGTAATATACGTCACTTACATATTGCAAATTAGTCAAGAATGGTTGTCCACCCATAATCCTTCTTCGTGGTCGTCTCGCAGGTAACTTGTTTCGTCAATATCTTCGGTAGGGACAGATTGAAGGATTCCATCTAAAAATGGAGGTAGTTCGTCGAACTGATCGTACTCTTCTTCATCCGCAACGTCTTCGACCCCAACAATACGTCTCTTACTGTGAAGGACAACGTGCAACTTTGGGTTGGCCGGGTCAACTATGTAGAACACCTGTGTGGCTTGCTCAGCAAGTATAAATGGATTATCTTTGTGTGTGACTCTACTGAGATCGACGAGAGTAAACCCATAATTGTCGACTTTAACACCTCGAGGGATTTCGACCCATTGGCATCGAAACAAAGGAATCTTAAGTAATACATAATCGAGCTCCCACATATCTTCAATAACACCGTAATATGAGTCGAGTGCCCTTACTGCCCTGGCATCTTCCGAAATAGCAAGTAGTGTCACTCCACTACATTGCATAGTACTCTTCTGGTCCTGAGTTCTTGTGTAAAATGACTAGCCGTTGATGTCATACCCCTGCCAAATCCCTACAGTAAATCTAG
Source organism: Pharus latifolius (assembly GCA_019359835.1). Classification (NCBI taxonomy): domain Eukaryota; kingdom Viridiplantae; phylum Streptophyta; class Magnoliopsida; order Poales; family Poaceae; genus Pharus; species Pharus latifolius. Next base: position 90,879,467 of record CM033321.1, on the reverse strand, counting down.
GCCCTCTGGCCAACCATGTAACATCTTCATCTACGTCGCCCTCAGAAGCTTGCAGGACTCTATTTTCGATCCACCCAGCAAACTTCCTATTATGTTCTCTGGTGACCCAAATCTCTGGCTTCGAGGGATTCTGTTTCCGTAACATTTCCTTGTGCTCGTGTATGTATGGCTCCACCCCCGTCATGTGTTGTAAGACCCAAAAATGGGCTTTTGCATACAGATCACTAGAGGCTTAATGGGAACTGGGGTGCCCGAACTTCCGTCAGGTGGAGGATAAGTCGATTAGGCGGCGCGAGACACACACGATTCGGCTTCTTGATCGGCACGATCAAAACCCCTGCAATCGCAGCACCACGCGTCCTCTGGTTATCAACCGTGCGCTGTCCGGTTGACCTCGCCACGAAGGCTAATCCCTGCCAGTGAATCGAGAACACAAGCAAGAACAAGAAAGATGCAACTGAATTTGCAATTGAGGATGAAGCTCACGAGTTGGGGTCTCACAAACCGATGAACGGCGAAACTGTTCAAAGACAGAATTGATCTAAGCAAAACCCAAGTCTAAACGGCAGCCATGGCGGCCATATATATACTGTATGGGGCGGCCATGGGGTGGAGGAGGAAACCCTAGGGGTACATGGGCCTTGGGCCCAAAGTGGAGCGTCGCAGCGCACGTAAGATTCTGGTCGTAATCTTGTTTTGACGATTCCTGTTGATCCGTAAGGAATTTGGACATGGGACTGGATCCGTTGGAAAGCTCTCGTCGTTCTCTTGTCCGTAGAGTCCAAGAACGTCGAAAACGGACTTCGTATGTGGCCTGTACGTCTGTTTGAAGTTGGACTACACGCAGATGGCCGAACCGGACTCGCGGATGAATTGAGCTCACTTGTGGGCTGGCCTTGGAGCGACGTGGCTTGTGCGACCTTAGAGGTGTAGAGGCGCCTTTCTTGAGCACGTCTTGTGTTTGGGGAGGTGGCCAAGGTGGAGGCCGAACTTGTGGCGGCGACAGCACAAAATCCAGACGACGTACGTGCTGCCAGCTTTCGCGTCCTGGCCAAGGTGGCGGACGATGACATCTTGATGACCACCATGTTGATGTCGTCTTGGTCATAACCATGATGTACATGGTCTCATCATTCTCCCTTTCTTGATGTGGAGTCGTCCTCGACTCCATTGTGTTTTTCTGCAAAATGTTAGCACCAACAGAGAGCACAGCAATATGCACATCTTTGATAATCAAATCATTAGACACAGAACCATTAACATTTATATACTCCCTTTCTTGAAAACTATCATATACCTTGAAAATTGAATTAGAGTGACATGGCAAGACATGATTAGTGGCATTTTCATTAATTGCAGCAAGATCAGATTTTGTAGCAAGCAAGACGGGATTCCTCAATTTAATTTGGTTGGCTACATGCTGAATTTCAGATTTTTCATCAATGGTTTTCTTGTCATTAGCAAGCCGCTCCCTATCGGATTTAACAATTTCAGCGGGGGTCAAAGGTAGAAGTGTAATTTTCTTTCCCTTATGCATAAAAGTGTATTTATTACTTCTACCGTGGTGAAGTGCATCAGTGTCATATTCCCATGGGCGACCCAATAAAAGAGAGCAAGCTTGCATCGGCACCACATCACAATCAGCAAAATCAGAATAGGAACCAATGGAAAAATGAACCCGAACTATTTGTGTTACCTTAGCTCTGCCGGAATCATTCAGCCACTGAAGGTGGTATGGATGTGGGTGCGGGCGTGTGGTCAAGCCAAGCTTCTTGACCAAATCTGTACTCACCAAGTTGTTGCAGCTGCCGGAGTCAATGATCACGCACGCTCGTCGGTTGTTGATGACGAAGAAAATCTGGAACAAGTTGTGGCGCTGCTGCTGCTCGGCTTGCTCCATTTGTGCGCTAAGGACACGCTGGACAATGATGGACCTGTACGCAGCGGTATCCTCGGCGCCAAAGGTGGCATCATCATCAACCTCGTCGTCGTCCACCCTGGTGTCGTCGATCTCATCCTCAACATCGGAGGCGCTGATGTAACCTCCGTCGTCTGTGGCGATGTATGCCCGCTGGCTGGGGCACTCTTTCTTGACGTGGCCAATCCCTTGGCACTTGTGGCAGCGAATTCCCGTCGATGTACGGCCCGTGGAAGCGACGGAGGAGGAGCTCTTGACCGGTGTTGGCGGGGTCGACTTGCTGCTGTCCGCGGCACAGGCGTGCGGTGCCGTCGATGCCGGTCGTGTGCTCGTCAAAGGTGGCGGTGCAGCTGGTCGGAAGGTGGAAGAAGGCACTGTCTTCGCTTGTCCCGTAGTCATTCGGGGCGTGAAGGTGCTGCCGGTGTTGCTCCTGCTCTTAGAATGCCGTCCCTGCAACTCCTTCTCTGCTAACATAGCAAGTTGAAACAAGCGATTGACAGTTGTATATTCTTTATAATCAACAATATCCTGAATTTCTGGATGCAAACCACCGTAAAAACGAGCAATTTTATCCTCAGATTCCTCTACTACCCCACAACGTAACATACCCTTTTGAAGCTCTTGGTAATATTCCTGAACAGTCATACTACCTTGATCTAATCGTTGCAATCTCTTGCGCATATCACGTTGGTAGGAAGGAGGAACAAATCTATTACGCATAGCATCTTTTAATCTCGCCCAAGAATCAGGTTGTAAACGGGCATTTACTAATTCATTCCACCAGATTATAGCAAAATCTTTAAATTCACTAGTGGCTTGTCTAACTCTATGAATCTCGGGAACTAGATGGGAATTAAATTTCTACTCGACCGTCATCTCCGAATCTAAGTAAGCATCAGCATCATAAGCTCCACAAAAGGAAGGGATGGTGAATTTTACCTTAGCGAAAGGATCATCATTGCGGTTCTGGTTATTACCTCCCATACCGTGCTGGTTGCGGCGAAGACGGTCATGCAGACGGCCGTCTCGTTGAGCAGCACGTTCCCTGGCGGCACGTTGCTGCTCATCTTCATCTTCCTCAAAATCACCATCCTCATCGTGGTCGTTGTTGCCGTGGTTGGCGCCGCTGTTGACAGAGGCATCTCCATCAATGGTCGCGGGAGGGCGTTTTTCGACGGCATCCATCCTCTCGGTGAGGGTGGAAACTCGTCGATCGATGCTCTCAAGAGTCTTGTTCGTCGTTGTGGCATGCTCCTTGAACATCGTTTTTATCTCATCCAGCATGGTCGACAACTCTGAATGAAGGACACAGTCTTCGATGGTAACATCATCCTCGTTCCTGCCCTTCTTGCCACCTGCCATGGTTAGCACAGAAAAAGGACAGAAGGAAAACAAGCACAAGTATTATGAGCCCTATGAACTACTAGGTGGGATCTCGCGCTCTCAAGCAATCTTACCAAGTTCTTACCCGGTTCTTACCAACACAGCGAGGGACGGTGCAACCGGTGGCTGGTTCGTGACACCGTGAGGGCGTGATGAAGCGATTGCAAGGGTCAATAACCTGTGCTGATCAGAAGGATGTATTTGTGGAGCTGTAGGTGGCCAAAAATATGTAGCAAAGGAATAGCAATTGTTCAATATAAGTAATGCAAAATTGAAGATTAGCCCAAACTATCAACGTGCTTGACCGGCTTAGACCTAGACTAGTCTGAAGCGAACGGGTTGAAGAAAGGTGTGGTTCCCCAATATGCAACACGAAAGATGAAGTTTTTCCTTTGCTCACTTTTAAATTCAAACAGCGCGGCCTTTTTTTTTTTTTTTTTTTTTTTTTTTGTGCGCTAGCTTTTTTTTTTTTTGTGCGGCTTTTCTTTATGTACTTGCCTTTTTTTTTACCAACACAACAAAATTATGCCGCAAGAGCAGAAACTTTGCGCAGCAATTATGCACCACTCAATCTTCAAATTTGTGATATGTTCCAAAAGTAAAGTTGTGGGGAATCTTTTAAGCTTTCCAGAACTTCCAAGATCATCTAAAACGGAGTTCGTATGAAGAAGTTATGGCCAAAATACAGAACCAAACCGTAATAGATCTAAACTTGAAAACCCTAACAAAGATGGCACGAAATATCATAGATATAAGCCGAATTTGGGGGTGGTTCTATTGCTGAAAGCAATGGCTTTTCCTCTAGGAAATTTTGTCAGCTTTCCAACGAGCCCAAGAACATCGAAATCCGAGTTCGTATGTGAAAGTTATGCCCGTTTTACTGAAGGGGTCACAGATTGGACGCGAACTCGAATCGGGCTCGGTTTTGTGACGAGTGGTTTTTGGATTGGATGAATGGGGAATATGTATAATTCGACCTGAGGTTATGGAGGATACAATCAAAACCAATCTACTATTTGTTTTTTTGATATTTTCTTGACAAGAACACAAACCCTAAGTGGCGGATTCAACGGCGGATGCAGACTCGAGACTAGATCTAGAAACTAGACACGGACAGCGGCAACGACGACGATGGGCGAAAATTCAATAATGCAAAACAGTAAAGAAACAATGCAAAGGCTCAAAAGTCTTGGACAATGGATGCAAATATTTTTGTGTGGCAATTTTCTGGACTCTAGGGCGAACGCAAAACTAAATCAAACTAAGGGAAAAGGCGAACCTGACGGTAACCTTGCTCTGATACCACTTAATGGGAACGGGGATGCCCGAACTTCCGTCAGGTGGAGGATAAGTCGATTAGGCGGCACGAGACACACACGATCCGGCTTTTTGATCGGCACGATCAAAACCCCTGCAATCGCAGCACCACGCGTCCTCTGGTTATCAACCGTGCGCTGTCCGGTTGACTTCGCCACGAAGGCTAATCCCTGCCAGTGAATCGAGAACACAAGCAAGAACAAGAAAGATGCAACTGAATTTGCAATTGAGGATGAAGCTCACGAGTTGGGGTCTCACAAACCGATGAACGGCGAAACTGTTCAAAGACAGAATTGATCTAAGCAAAACCCAAGTCTAAACGGCAGCCATGGCGGCCATATATATACTGTATGGGGCGGCCATGGGGTGGAGGAGGAAACCCTAGGGGTACATGGGCCTTGGGCCCAAAGTGGAGCGTCGCAGCGCACGTCAGATTCTGGTCGTAATCTTGTTTTGACGATTCCTATTGATCCGTAAGGAATTTGGACATGAGACTGGATCCGTTGGAAAGCTCTCGTCGTTCTCTTGTCCGTAGAGTCCAAGAACGTCAAAAACAGACTTCGTATGTGGCCTGTACGTCCGTTTGAAGTTGGACTACGCGCAGATGGCCGAACCGGACTCGCGGATGAATTGAGCTCACTTGTGGGCTGGCCTTGGAGCGACGTGGCTTGTGCGACCTTAGAGGTGTAGAGGCGCCTTTCTTGAGCACGTCTTGTGTTTGGGGAGGTGGCCAAGGTGGAGGCCGAACTTGTGGCGGCGACAGCACAAAATCCAGACGACGTACGTGCTGTCAGCTTTCGCGTCCTGGCCAAGGTGGCGGACGATGACATCTTGATGACCACCATGTTGATGTCGTCTTGGTCATAACCATGATGTACATGGTCTCATCAGGGACGACTGCTTTAAATCCAATCGTTCCAATGCCCTGAAGCCTGCCCTCATGCCGGGACGTAGGAACGCCAATTGGGTCAACCCCGGCTATATAGTTGGTGCAAAATTCGATCACCTCCTCGGCGGCATAACCTTCAATGATACTGCCCTCAGGCCGATGTCGATTCCTTACATATCCCTTCAAGATACCCATAAATCTCTCAAATGGATACATGTAGCGCAGGAACACGAGTCCACAAAACTTAATTTCTCTGACAAGGTGAACAATTAGATGGACCATAACATCAAAAAAGGATGGAGGGAAATACATCTCCAGCTGACAAAGAGTGGTAGTCACATCGCGTTGCAAATCGTCCAGTCCATCCATATCAATTACCTGCAAGGACATAGTTGCAGCAAATATTCAGATCCAAAAAATCTGTCCAGTTCCACGAATGGAGCTAATTAACTTGCTAGGAATACACGCTTACGTACCTTGCCAGATATTGTGTTGAAGAAATAACATAGCTTTGTAATTGTCTCTCTAACTTTGACTGGGAGAATGCCTCTGATAGCAATGGGAAGCATTTGTGACATCAGTACATGACAATCATGGGACTTCATACCAACCAGTTTCAAGTCTTTCATGGACACAAGTTTTTTCAAATTCGCAGAATACCCGCATGGAACTTTGATACCATGTAGGCACTGACAGAGTTCTGTTTTTTCTCTTTTTGACAAAGTATAGCAGGCCGGGGGGAGGTATATCCGCTTTCCTTTCTCCAACGGTGCAAGCTCAGTCCTTATGCCCATGTCGAGCATGTCACGGCGAACGTTGATGCCATCTTTCGTCTTTCCTGGAATGTTCAACAACAAACCAATCAAACTGTCACAAACATTTTTCTCTACGTGCATGACATCAATGCAATGTCGAACTTGTAAGTGCTCCCAATATGGCAGATCCCAAAGAATCGATCTCTTCTTCCAAACATTTTTTCCTGGAGGTTTAGAACATTTATCGAACTCAACTTTGTTGTCCTTCACGCGCAAGTAAAGCTCCTTACCAGTCACAAATACTGGGGCTGATCCTTTCTCAGGCTTCCCATTGAATGACTTCCTCTTCTTACGGTAGGCGTGATGCATCGGAAGGAATCTGCGGTGACCCATGTACACTGTTTTTCTGCAGTTCAATAACCACATGCTTTCAGTTTCATCCAAGAAAATAGCACAAGCCTTGCCTCCTTTCGTACTATACCCCGACAAATTTCCATAGGCCGGGAAATCATTTATGGTGCAAAATATCATGGCCCGCAACATGAAATTCTCTCGCTTATGTGCATCCTACACCCGCACCCCTTCGCTCCACAATTTATGTAAGTCCTCGACTAACGGTGATAAAAACACGTCAATATCATTCCCGGGTTGTCTGGGTCCTGAAATTAGTAACGACATCATGATGTACTTGCGCTTCATACATAACCAAGGAGGAAGATTGTAGATGCATAAAAGAACCGGCCAAGTGCTATGTCGACTGCTCATATTTCCGTGTGGATTCATACCATCCGTACTCAGCCCAAACCTTATATTCCTCACTTCGCCGCCAAACTCACCGAATGTTTTAATGTTTCTCCATTGAATGGAATCAGCTGGATGTCTTAGTTTTCCGTCTTGTTTCCGACCTTCAACATGCCAACGCAAGTATTTCGCATCTTTCGGATTTGCAAACAGGCGTTTCAATCTGGGAATCACAGGCAAATACCACACAGTTTTGGCCGGAGGCCCTTTCTTTACCTCATCACATCCATTGTGATAAATTCTGTCCCCATGCTTATACCGCGATGCACCGCATCTTGGACAAACATGCAAATCCTCGTACTCGTTACGGTACAGAACACAATCATTTGGGCATGCATGTATTCTTTCGATTTCCATTCCCAACGGACACAATAGTTTTTTGGCCTGGTAAACCGATCTTGGCAACTCATTTCCCTCTGGAAGCATGTCCGCTAACAGATCCAATAGCGCCGTGAAACTCTTATCGCTCCAACCGTTGCTTGCCTTCAAGTATATAATCTCAACACAGAAGACAACTTTGTAAATGTTTCACATCCGGGGAACAAAGGCTTCTCAGAATCAACAATTAATTTCTGAAATTTAGCTAAATCGTTTTCGCTGTAGTCTTCTTCTACATCACGTAACATTTCATCTAAATTGTCGTCATCTACATAGACTTCCGAATGAACATTATCAATGTTTTGATCATGATCATCATTACTGCAATCCACTTCCGGGTGCTGTTGAGTGGTAGCGGTAGTGCTCGTTTCCTCAAGATCTTCACCATGCCATATCCAACGGGTATAGCGTGCGTTAAAACCACGACGAATCAAATGACTCCTAATCTGATCAGAGTTGCCGAACCTTTTTAAGTTCATACAATCTATACAAGGACAATGCATATCTTTCTCTCCCTTCTTCGCCTTTTCTTGCTCAGCAAATTTAATAAATCCATTCACACCCTCCAAATACTCAACAGTAGTACGTTTTATTCCATACATCCAATATTCTCGGTCCATCTACAATTATTTCACAAAATTGACAAATTCAAATAAATAATTAATGACTCAAGGCATGCATATATGCATGAAACATAATTAGCTAGGCCATATGTGTGTACATGAGATGCTTAATTACATTAAATGGATTTGTATATATGAAACCCTAATTAACTTGATGCATGCATTAATTGGAAGAGCCAGCTAGCTAGCTGCTTAAATTCAGCAAGCTATAGCTAGCTAGCCAACCCAGCCTTCTAGCTAGTTTGGAGATACATGTATCTAGTTTAATGAATTGCAAGTAGAGAGAGAGAGGGAGAGTGTGAAAGAGTGATCGAGAGAGAGAGAGAGAGAGGTGATGAGAAGATGACAATACCGAGGGGGATGGAAATATGATCAACCTCTCAGCTAGCTTCTCAGATCACTCTAGCTTGAAGTCGTGCGGCGCTGAAATGATTCCAACATGCAGAGCGCAGAGCAGGGGTCCACCTAATTAAGTTGTCCAATTTTACTATCGGTTCAAAGACACAAACCGATAATAAAATAAGGTCCCCACTGTCATAACCATTAGTGTATATGAAGTCATTTTACTATCGGTTTGTTTTATATAACCGATAGTACTATTTCATATATTGTATCGGTTAGTACAGTAATAACCGATAGTAAAAAGTCAGTAATTTCACTATCAGTTACCCGAGAAAAACCGATAGTACTATTCAATATATTATATCGGTTAATACAGTACGAACCGATAGTATAAAGTGAGTAATTTTACTATCTGTTACGAACGAAAAACCGATAGTACTATTTGAATATATTATATCGGTTGGTACAGTAATAACCGATAGTATAAAGTGCTCAATTTTACTATCAGTTAAAAATGGAAAACCGATAGTACTATTTAATATATTATATCGGTTTGTACAGTAATAACCGATAGTAAAAAGTATTTGCATTTCACTAACGTTGGACTAGTGTGTAACCGATAGTAAAATGATGGTTTTCCGCCGCTGTCGTCCTATTCTATCGGATTTTTCCTAGATTGCTTATAACCGTTAGAAAATAAGGGTTAGTGGAATGCACTTCTGTAGTAGTGACAGTACTTAAAAAAAAATCCTTTTGTACAAACCATTGTTAAAAGATTGAAGAATAGAGAAGCACCAATTGAAATAATAACATCTTGACAACTACATCCTTGTGCATCTCCTATTGTTCTTCATGGCATCTTCAAGATCTACATAAACATTGTAATAGAAGAGATAGGTTAGTAAGAAACCAATGCAATACATAATAAGACCAAGAGAGAGTTCTAAAAGATCAAACATTTTCTTCACTATTTGATATGCACTTCTTCAAATTTGTGTTCTTCTTCTACTCTCATCTCCAAAATCTGCAAGAATAAAAGAAGAAACATGCATAAAAAACAATAAATGGGATATATATATATAGATAGATAGATGAGTGTCTTTAATGAGGGGTGGCTGTTAAGTTAGAGGTTGGAGAGGGATAAATATAGTGCCAAAATTTATCAGTGGTTTGCAAAAATTTTAAATGATCCCCCAAAGTTTTGGAGAGTGCTATTAAAATCTGTAATGAAAAACAATCATCAGTACCAATATTCTATGACAAATAACAATAGTCACATTAAGTTAGCTTTTGTCACATATTACATTTACTTTGTACTAGTTTTATTTATGATTTTTCTACAACGATTGTCTTATTATAATATATGATAATTTTTTTCAAAATGTCATAAAGTTAAGGTAAGACATGACCCTGCTCAAATTCATGATAGCACAACTAATTTTTCATAGAATAATAATTATAAGTGAAAATACAACATTTCGTTATAAAATTTTTTTCACAGAAAATATTTGTTGTAGTGGGTGGTGGGTGGCATTAGTATTCGCAAAGGGAGGCGGGTGTTGATGGAGTGACGGTGGTTGACAGGTAGCGATGGTGCTATGGGCAGCAGCCCTGGTAGAAAGGGGGGCTATCATTTCGTTAATACAAACAAGAACAGTAAGATATGGATGTTTAATTGTAAAATGCCACCAAGTCCATGTGCTGTGGAAGGCATTATCTACTTTTGGAAACGCAAACAAGAAATAATTTGTCTTTGAAATCTCTCTCATAAACTCAAAAAATAACCCCACTTGCAATGCACACACATCGAAGAAGCGCAAGTTGAAAGATTTGAGCAACTAATCAAACACAACACATTCCATAATGTCGCGTGGGTGGTCGTCGCAACTCTCAACCTGATAAAAATCTCTCCCAGTCTCCAAACCCCAAATCCTCCTGCATGCATGATCGTACGTGTCTTGCTCTTTTCCGGCGAAAAGAAGCCCAAGGCATGGTACTTGACAGCGAAGCGACTTGAAAAAAACTAGCTGTAGACCGAACGCGATGTCCAAGATCTCATCTCATCTCCAGCGTGTAATGTGACAACCTACACGGTCATACATATTTATATGCATGTGTCCATGTGTCTTGTGTGTGTTCTCGTTTTCACGAGGGGACAAAGCAAGCTAGGCAAGGCACCAACCATACTGAAAAAGTTGTGTTTGGTTGGCAATGGCTATGTGATTACGACTAGCTCATGACCAAAAGTTGCATCGTTGCATGCATACGATGTGCAAGGTATCTACGAATCAAGCATTATGTGTGTATTATGTATGTGGCTGCTACTTTGGGATCTTGTTTTCTTGAAAATAAGTTGCTGTCGGCCGGTTATCTAAGCAGGACCGCCAGCATGGACCGGCAACGCTTGTCTGGCCTAATCTCACCTTTTTTTCTTTTTGAAAGTCGAGTGCAATGTCTATATATGTAGCTGACAGACATATTTTCTTCATGGCTGGGTGTTTTTTTGTCACAGTTTTATTTGTAAAATTGACTTATTAAATAAATTTAAGTTGATCTTCCACTATAAATCTCTAAATATGTTTAATAGTTAAAGTGAGTTTATCTGACATTATTCGACCAGACTAGTATTGAGAATCAGCCAATAACTACACCAACAAATATGAAATCTAAGTCATCTAATTAAATTTTAGTTTCCAAGCTCATTAACTACATATTATATTAGTTGTTTATGAATTTTCTAAACTTTGATCTCATAACTCTCTATATTATAGTTACTCCGTCTATTTTTTTTTCTTATTGGATCTCGTGATAGTTTTGCTAGCAAGTGTTCCTATTCTAAAAACAGGAATGATACTTATCTCAAATTTTTAAGTAAAAGTTCCTTTTTCTTGTTTTAGAAACAAGACTAATACGTATCTCGTCTCTGTAAGTTTACATGTTGAGAGAGACAAGAAGTTTGTTAATCTTATAAGATCCATTATGACATGGAGTTCTTCGATCTTAATATAGACTTCTATCGTTGATAAGAATTCCTACTATGTACAATATATTTTACTTATTTAAGACATGTTTATAAGATAGAAATTTTATAAAAATTTCAGAAAAACTTTATATCCAGTAAAAATGAATGTTTTTTTCTTTAAAATTTTTATCAAATTATTCTGATAAAAGGACGTTAACATAACAAATCTCATAAAAAAAATATGTATAGTATCGATTAGGGTGTAACTATTGTACCCGGTTGGTCACACGTTTCTGAAGAGCCGTCCAAAAGCCAAAAAGGACCCACCAAGACTGGGTGAGTGGCGACACGTGTGAGCCCCGCAAGTGGTACACCCAAACTCACATGCTCTCTCCTTCCCGCCTGGCCCACCTGTCAGCGAGCGGGCCCCGCTCCACCACATGCGCTGCTCCCCGGAAGGCCCAACGGACAGTGGGCCCCACCACCCAAACGAACCCCAAATGGCATCACAAAGAATCTCCCCCACCCCGTCCTGGTCCCATACCCCGGCCCCACCTGTCTGCTGGGCTCCCAGACATATATAACTCGTGGGCCCACGTCCTCCATACCAAACTGACCCCACCTGTCGGCTGGGCCCACCTGACATGTAACACAAGCAACCATGCACCGGGCTTAGTCGTGGAGGCTATTTGGTCCAATGGAAAATGACTTATCTAAATCCTATCTGCAAGTTGTCTAAAGGCCGTTTGATTCGTACCTTTATCATATTTAGATAAGTTATATCTCGAATCTTAGACAGATGTGAAAAATTTAGACCCTCAAAATTGAGCATATAAAAGTGATGAATATGCTTTACTAGTCCATTATTAATGTCAATTTCATACGTACTGAACTCTCCAGAATTAAAACAAATTTTAGATATACTTAAAACTGAAAGACATATATGTCAATGAACATGCAAACCAAATAGTTCCCCTGTACTGTGCAACATCACAGCAACCACTCTATATATACAAAATACAAACAAACCAGAAGAGAGACACCACACCACACCACAAGACTCGCAAAGTTGTTCTCCTCTTCTCTTCCTCTCTTACACCTTCATCCATCTCTCGTGACATGGACATCGACGCGGAGCTGAGGCTCGGTCCGCCCGGCGCCGGCAACGTCCAGCCCAAGAAACGGGCGCTCGACGCAGACGCCAACAGCGAGGCCTCGGGCACAGACGACAAGGAGCTCACCACACCGGCCCCCAAGTAAGTCTTGGAAATCTTTCTCCATGCATGGTTACATGCATCGTGACATGCCATGATAAGTGAGCTGAGATTTTGCTGTTCTTACTTGTTGCAGGGCGCAGGTGGTGGGGTGGCCGCCAGTGAGGGCGTACAGGAAGAACACAGTCCACGCAACCGCCGCGAAGAAGGCCGCCGCCGGGCGAGAACAGGGAGGGGGTCTGTATGTGAAGGTGAGCATGGACGGGGCGCCATATCTCAGAAAGGTAGACCTCAAGATGTACAGATCGTACAGGGAGCTCAGGGAGGCGCTTGACGTGCTCTTCAGGTGCTTCTCGGCGCCAGGGGCCTATGCCGACGGCGGCGGCGGCCAGTTCGCCGTCGCCTACGAGGACAAGGACGGCGACTTGATGCTCGCGGGAGACGTGCCCTGGGAGTAAGCACATATACCAGATCTTTGTATGTATTTTGTATGTAAAAAAAGAAGAGTCTAATTAGTTTGTTGTTTGCAGTATGTTCATCTCTTCTTGCAAGAAGCTGAGGATAATGAGAGGGTCTGAAGCCTGCAGGTGATTAATTAGGAGACAAATTAATTAAAACATGGAGATGGTGATGGGAGATGCAATGATGTTGTACACATGGCTAAGCACGTGTGCCGTCGTCTTAACACGTAAGTACATGGGAAGGGTACTGATGCACCTTGTTGTACAGAGGAACTGAGCAAAGTGGTTCCTGCATCCGAGAGGAGAGATCTAAGATTTGTGTATATAATTAAGCTTAGGCTTTTGTTTTTACTTTTATCAAATTTTCTGTTCTAGATGTAAGACTCTAAGGTTGAGATGCGGAGAAAATGGAGGGAAAAAATGTGAGAAATTTGACTAAAGTTTGGTCATATATCTCTTAAGATTTCTTTTTGGTGTACGCTGACGATGAACAGTGCATCAACTGTCAAGCCAGAATTTGTCTGATCAAGCTGTTCTCTTCTCTGTTTCACCATTTTTTTTTAATTTGTTGAATTGTTCTGTGGATGCCTCTGAGTTCATCACTACAGATAAAGTCAGATCCGAGAGAACGGGAAAAAAAATTGGTCATTTCTCCCCAGGATTTCTTTTTGGTGCATGTTGATGATAAAACAGTGCGCCAAGTGTCAAGCCAGAATTTGTTTTTTTTATCAAGTTGTTCTATTTTCTCTCTTTTTCCCCTTCTAATTTGTTGATTCGTTGCATGGATGCCTCCAAAGTTTACCACATATAAAGCGAGATGATAAAAAAAAAAAAACATTTGAAGGCATTGGAACTAACTTTTAAGTATACTCAAATAGGACCTCGTTTTCTGGGCATTTAGCACAGATTTGAACCACTCATTTCAAACATTAAGACACATGCATTTGCCCTCGAATAATTCTCCACGATAGTGTGAACAAATTTGATGCGGACGGCCATTGCTACGAGTGCTGTCAGGCAGGCCTAACCAAGCTTAGGGTCAAGTTGAGCAAGAATGCATGCATTGGATTTTCTCATATTTTGGTTTCATACGAGAAGAAACAGCCATGTTTGGCATAGCCCAATGTTATGACGACAACGTTTTAAGCATATGCAAAAACAAGGTGACTGCACACTGCCCAAACACAACGGAGACATACTTACCAAGAACTGGAGATATCAGAGGCGTCCAAATGCACGGAAGCCATGCTATTCACAAGAGCATTTCGCGACACAAAATATAGAGGCAGCACAGCAGAAAATACACAGATAATTTGTTTGGCATAGCCCAATGGTATGACGACAACGTTTTAAGCATATGCAAAAACAAGGTGACTGCACACTGCCCAAACACAACGGAGACATACTTATCAAGAACTGGAGATATCAGAGGCGTCCAAATGCACGGAAGCCATGCTATTCACAAGAGCATTTCGCGACACAAAATATAGAGGCAGCACAGCAGAAAATACACAGATAATTTGTTTGGCATAGCCCAATGGTATGACGACAACGTTTTAAGCATATGCAAAAACAAGGTGACTGCACACTGCCCAAACACAACGGAGACATACTTATCAAGAACTGGAGATATCAGAGGCGTCCAAATGCACGGAAGCCATGCTATTCACAAGAGCATTTCGCGACACAAAATATAGAGGCAGCACAGCAGAAAATACACAGATAATTAATAAGGCACGACGCTATACTTTACACTGGTCCTCCAGCAAATTTTCCTGTAGCCAGAATGTCACTGCCCAAAGTCATAAACGGGACCGGCGCAGCTCACAGCTGCACATAACCATTCCTCTGCAAGAGAAATTCAGAATGCACGTAGACGACAAGGAAATGTAATGGACCATTCGGTAAACTCGCAAAACTGAGTAAATTTCCTTGCAACAAACAGGAGGTATGCTTCTGCTACAGACAATCTGCATTTGACCCACACAATAGATATGAATCAGGCAGCAGGTAGACAACAAAACATCCATATCGCGTTTACAGGACATGAAATTCTGGAGCTGGGAGTGGATAATGGCCACCAGCTCACAGCCTATGATTCTTGGACAAGAATCTGTATGTATCGAAGTCATAAACTTAACACAGTTCCACCCTTGCAGTACTATGAGTTGGTAGGAGATCACGAAAACAGAACCCCATGATAATAATGGACATGTGTACAGTCACTCAACAATTTTTGTCCAGTAATTGCTACTGTAAAACAGATTAATGCAAATCAACAGAACGGTCATTTTACATTACGAGAGAAAATACAAAATACTCAACTTGCTCACGCACAGATGTTGTGTTCTTTGATTCCTATTGAAGTTTGCCAGCCCTAAATCACACTTCTGCAGGACAGGCTCTGTTTCTGTCTGGCACTTCAGAATATTTATGCCTATTGAGACAAAGAAGTAATGTGATGACACATATGACATAACACATTATCATAGGAGGACAAAGTAACATCTCTACGCTAGTGTTTTGCTCAAGCGGACAAACATCACTAAAAAACCAACTCAGATATTGCTCCAAAGGAATTTAGGCCCTATTTGGAAGGGCTTAAGCGTGTGCATGAGTTTCATAAGTTCAAAAGATGGAGGAAGGCAGTTTCAACTTCTCAATACAGATAGAACTTAACTTTATCTGTAAGTCACTCTAAGGAGAGTTTGGTAGGGCTTGAGTTTACAGCAGCTTCAGGCTCAAGCTTAAACCCTCCAAAAGAGGCCCTTACTAAATTATCATCACCAACTTGTGGCAAAAATAAAACCATCAACAACCCACAGTCACATGTGCATGAGTGCATCACATGACATCGCCTTCATTGCTACTAGAGTAGAAAAAGATGCTCTATCCGTTTAGCCCATATTATAATAACTTTTTCATGAATCTTCACTTGCAACCAAATAAACATACAATATCTGATAATAAACCTCCAGTGGTTATAGGATAAGTCAGGAAATGGAAGGAAGAGAAAGATTATGATAGTGTTGGTAAGGATTGCACTTGAATTGCAATGCCAGAATGGATGCAAATGTTGAGAACAATTATCTCCTGTTTTGTCTAACTGAATCTTATGAAAAGTAAATGCATGACTCGAGTTTACAGCATGGATTTAGAGTCATACCAGCTTCTTTTTCTTCTTATGTCTCCTTTTGCGACGTGGTTTATGAGCATCAGAATTTGAACTCAAATTGCTGTGATGATCTCCGGACAGATTTTGTGCTCTCCTATTTTGTGTGGAATCATCACTTGTGCTGTGTGAAGTATTGGTAGAGCTAGATAAGACGTGTTTCTCCGAAGATCTAGCTCTATTTGGTGGTAATGAGCGAGGCGGTGGCATGAGAACTCGAGCAGCCATCTGCCGCTGTGAAGAAGAGTTGGTAGCATTAAAGACAAGAAAAAAGGAACAGTGACAACATGTTGGAAAGAAGAACTTAAAACACCAGTTAAAGAACAACCTGGTTCTTCTCATCACTTGACATGCCAGAAGTTGCTCTACCTGAAGCACTGGAAGCTGGATCTCTGCAGATAAGTAACAAGATTACCACACACACCCTTTCATGAAAGGCCTACAGAAAGCATATTCATAATGTCCTTAGTTGAGAGACAGCTGTCTACTACAAACCTATGATTTAATCACACAAGAAAACAGGGGAATAAGTTTATTAATATTTAATCACATTAATTTACAAGATATAGGTTTTCCACAATAAATAACATACATGTCCATGCAGCCATACTGCAGTCAATAAAACACTGAATCACTGAGTTTGCCAACATGTTCTTCAGTTATCCAATAAGGCCTCGTATGGTTCTAGGTTAAAATAACTAGGTTAGTTTAACCTAATCGAGGTAGGTTAACTTAAGAGTTTTGTTTGACAACAATTCTAGTTAGTGTTAAATATTGTTTGTTTTGATTAACTGGGTTAAATAGATTTGATGTAAAATGTACTTATTTGCCGTTTCTATTCTAACAGCATTATCTTTTTGTGTAAGCTGTTATTCTGTTTTTTTATAGGTATTTATAGAAGAGATGGAGTTAGTTTAAATGGATCAGCTTATTGCACTTTTTTGTTGAGTTAGGATAACCCCGAGCTAAGAGGATTAGGTTGCCTTGACCAGGTTAAACTAACCCCATCTAATCCATATATGTTTGGAGGGTTAAACTCCTAATCTACCTATTAACCCCGAACCAAACGAGGCCTAAACCTTCCCTATTATTTTACCATCTACAAAGGAACTGTAAACATCAAAAGTAATCAACCAATGGTACAATTGACATAGAGCTCACTACCATAGACACACTATATCATTTCTTGTGGAAAAGGATTCACACTTATTAACATTTGACACCTATTATGCTGCAAAACTCAGATGCTATCATGAAGACTTCAACCCTTTAGAGTTTGTAAAAGAGGATTTACTTGGATCCACTTTCGAATGCAGGATAATTCAAAAGCAGTTCACTGGATGACCTTCAATGACTGACTGCACACAAGAATATAAGAACAAAATAACCAAACAATTGGCATTGAGCACTACTCCTAGTGCCTTCCAAATAATACAACATTCAATTACCAGCTTCATCTAAATAACTAACATGTGATAACATTGTAGAGCATTACATGCTACATCAGAGGAAACCTAACAGAAATCATTGTGTTCAAGCAGAATGATTCATACTTTGCACTCTTGTCGGTCCATTCATCATCTGCTTCTTCATCACTTGAACTGCCAGACATAAAGAAGTCATCATCACTCACTTCCAAGGTGTCATCATCACTTGCTGTCTCTGTTAGATAATGCAACAATATATACTTCAAATCGTTTGGTTGCAAATCCTAGAATTTTGTATTTATTTCCAAGTTCAAGAAAGAGAACAAAGATAAGAAGAAAAAATAGCAAAAGAAGACCTTCCAAGTCCTTTCCACTCGCTGCAGCAGCAATGAGATTGTCTTTGATCTGTTTGCGCCACTTATTTCTCTTCTCAACAAGATCTGAGTTATCCCCTCCAGCAAACAGTGAAACATATTTCTCATTTTTTGGGAAAAACTGCACATGAGTAAAGAAACATATCACTTAGCTGAAAATTCAAGCAGGTTCATTTTAAACATTCATATCAAGCAGATTGTCATATCTAAGAAAATTACAGAATATGCACTTCAAGTATCATTTCTAAATGCAGATGTAAAGAGTCTTTCACCAAAATGTATATGATTTCAACTCCAAGAGCATGCCTGTGATTCATTAGGCAAAAGAAATTATTACAACAAACTTACTCTGACATATTCGAGGTCTTCTCGTAACTTTGACAGCTTACCGCTGACATCATCAGCAGTTGAACGCTGCTGTTTCTCAAGACGCCTTATCATCCTCTCAATCTTTCGCCTCTCTTTGAAAACCCATATCAAGAAAACAATAATTAAGGTGCAAGCAGAGAAAAACAGGACACTAGGCATGAATACAAACTGAAATAATTAATTAATAGCAGACCAAAAAATTTTATCTTTTTGTCTCTCAACTGCATTGGTCGTTCAACAGCCAGTCGACTTTGAATCTCTTGCTGCCTTTTCAGTTCTTCCAATTTCTTCTCTTGGGCCACCCTAATTTCATTAGGAAGGTCCTGAACATGGAATATACAAGGCTACCAAGTAAACAATATGACTTAGAGAACAGCAGAGCTCAAGCTTATGTATGAATTAGTTGAAATCATAAGGGAAAAATCATTAAAGGCATTGTGCAGTCACACACTGCACAACGACACCAAGAAGAGACCTGCAAATAAATGCCCAATACCATCCTTTGGACAAGCTTTGAGCACGTGTACTTGTTACAATTGGTTGCCGAACACCATCCCTGCTAGTTACAATTAGTTGCAGCTTCCCTACTTGTTTCACATAAAGTACGTCATGCGCCTACCATAGTGTGTTCCACATAATCTAGGGTTGACCATGCATTGTACCAAACAGTCTAACGCCATCATCACCGACCCAGTTTGTACTTCCCCTTTGACAAGAAAACAAATGTAGGTCTTGTCTAACAAGTTATCACATTCTACTTCTCACTGCAGTCTAAACATCAGAGAGGTTGATTATTCTAGCAACAGTTGCCATGATCAGAGGAGCTCCAACAAAATGCGATTGCAAGTTTGCAAAGAGAATACGACTTCAAGCAAGCTATAAAAGACTCAGCAATTCAGCTACGCCGCCGACTACCAAGTATTCTGCTAAAACTGCTCGAAATTCTCTAACACACGCACTAATCTGACCGCAACAAACGCAGCAGCCAATACTAAAATTTCATTTAATCAAGCAATCAAACTAATCGTTATCTCACCCCCTAACTAACATGCAGTTCTAATTTTCTACACCATAAACCCACGCCTACCATTGCATATGCCGAGGCTGAACCCTAGCCACGGGAACAACAACTAAAAAAGGAATCCAAACACACCAATGAGAAAACTCAAGTACCTTGCGGAGCAGGCGCTCGGTTGAGCGGATCTGGTTCTTAAGGGAGATGGTCTTGGCGGCCCGCTTCCGCTTCCGGTCGGCCGCCGCCGCAGCGGACGACGACTTCGGGCGGCGCGCGGCGGCGCCGCGGCGTGGGTAGGCGCCGTGCGCCATCGCCGGAACCCTAGCGCTGCGGCGGCGGGGAGGGGTTCGGGTTTAGGGTTTGGGTTTGGACTGGGCTTGGGTTGGGTGGGCCGGTTGGGTCGTAGTGTTCCGCCCGTCTGCCAGGCAAGCTTTTAAGCTCGCGAGGCGGTGCGTGGTGTTTGTTCATCTACTAGAAGGTTCGTCCTGTCCTAAATTGGAAATGCCATAGCTGTTGTATTTGTCTCCGTGTGGTTGGCTATTTTTGAGCCAATTAGAATCATGCAAAAATATTTTTAAGGGCTAACTATATATATATATATATATATAATTTTCACTCTTATTATTTCTTTTTCTTTTTCTTCTCTCTGGATCCCTTGCCATTGTTATCTCCTCCCGATGACAATCATATTCGATATGTGTTTACCACTTCACTACATTGTTACTACAATCTCACATGTTCTATCACTTGTCTCTCTCTTCTCCACCACTGTTGTCACTCACCACCACTACTGTCACTCACCACTGTCAGAAAAATTAAAGATGAGATTAGATAAATTTTAAAGAGTTAAATATAAAAAGATAGTTTAATCTAAAGATGATGAGATTTGTATGTAGGATAAGTAAAAAAATAAATATCTGTTTATTAATAAAACTCATATTTTTAGGGTGTAAAATATATTGAGAAATTTAAATGATTGAAAAAACTCTCTGAGAAATTGATATGCCTTATAGCTTAGAAGAAGAGTATCAGTCTAAAATGGGATAAAGAAGTCTATGAAAAAGTTGAAACATAAAAAAAATTATCATTTTACTGAATCTGTCTAATTTTGTTTGATATGTTCGACCAATTTATTAGAGCATAAAATTTTCTTTAAGTTTTGTAGCACAACAAACTCTACGTGTAGTGTTCATTTTTATTCTTATTTAAGATTTTTAGTGATGTTTTGCACAACTTAGTGAAATAGTTAGTTAACCGTTCAGAATGAGTAATTCTTTTTCTTTGTTTTTAAAATATACCGGTACAAATAGTATTATCTGTTATATCAATTTTACACACCCCATCCCTAAAATCTTGAAGAGACTCATAATTATTGGATCGGAAACAATGGTGTGCTGTGATTTGTGAGTTGTGACACACTGCACATTTTAGTTGTCTTGCTATCGTTTTCCAAGCCTGGAACAACATCATCACATTGGCAGCATCAGATCTTGCACAAATGATGCAACATCAGGTCTGACAAAAAAGGATACATCACATCTGATATACCAAATTTGTGCGAGCGCAAAGACAGAAGTAAACTGACATATAGAATTCAAAACAAGGGAAAGCCAAGTTTTAAGACCATAATTATAATTGGAAGTCAGCAGTTATATTCAAGTCAGTCAGTCAATAAAAGTCCCTTTTTTTTTCTCTCTCTCTTAGACCACAGAAGGGGGTCAGTTTTCTGTTGAACCAAATGCATTTTGCCGCAAAAGAGCTCAAACAGGAGTAAATTGCTAACAAATGGAATAAAACACATATCACTCAGGCAGGCTTGACAACACCACTATTGTTTTGAAAAGCAACATTTCAAAATGGTAGAAATAAAAAGAACCAGTCTTTTTTAAAAATAAACTAGTTTCCAACTAGTACAGGTAATTGTATCAAAAACTGAACTTTTTTTAAAAGCAAGATGCAACATGCCAGAAACTGCCCTTAGTGGCAGCTTCATAAGGTTAATAAATCCTGTTCACGGTTAAGTGTTAACCATAACATGTGAAGGCAATATCAGCTCATACAATCCTTCAGCTTTCTAAAGCGGCCGACTCTACAATGAGCTATCAAATTCAGAAAACCGTGTGGTTAAGGGCAGTGAACAGTGCAAGAACAGCTGTTCTCCACAAACTGAGTTGTCAAGAACAAATCTGCGACAGTAAATTAGTCAGCACAGAAAATAGAAAGTACTTTTATGGATGAATCAATAATACTAGTAAACTTTAATTGGCAGTTCTTATCAACAGGATGACCTGTAGACAGAAAAGTAATGCACATAAGGAGCACACACCACACCCCCCCCCCCCCCCCCCCCCCCCCCCCCCCAACACCCCCCCACTAGCAAGCAGATTAGCGCATGCTTGTCCTCCATTGACCAAAACCTCCATCTCCACTTTGGAAGAACAGAGAAGAAGGAACATCTCCATCGCTATCAACATCATCTTCCATTTCAGTTTCCTTTCAAATTGTCAACCATTTGTGCAGCTTCACACCCATACATGAGTCCCTTTTGATTAGTCCAAACACCCACTACCAAAAAAGCAGCCCCCACTACAAAGTGTATGGCTAGTGCACTACAGACCTGAAAAGAGACAATATGAGAGCATGCCGGACTCTTTAAGTAGCTCTCTTCATCACACACGCTCATAGGGATATTGAAAGATGTAGGAGCATGAGCAGGTTATTGCTTTGCTTACCATATCCTTGCAATTAAAGCACCTTTGAACAAAAGATGAAAAGGGGGGAGGTGACATCATATACCATTGGTACAACTTTAAGTGGAGAGGATCTTTTAGGTCTTTTCCTGCCTCATTGTTAGCGAATCAAAATGAGCAGTTTTATCTTACACTTGGATAGGTCGACGCCTACTAGTATTTGTAGGAATGCATGTTACAGTGGCTGCTACTATACTATGAAGGAGTGTTGGGTTCAGGCTTCACTGGGTGGCCCTCCTGTGAATGTTGTGTGTCATAGATTGCCATGGCGAGTGAGATTGGCATCATGCAGAGCGCTTTGGATTGCAGAAATTGCATTGCTGCCCCGATGTCTTCTTCCATCAGCTTTGCTACCTGTCTTTCCGTGCCATCCGTTGACCACTTTTCCCAAATCTGCTGTTTACTTCCACTATCGCTTGCTTCCCCCTAATGACATAAAAGCAAGATATAGTTTAACAACCAACAGATATGGTGCTGTAGAGATGGGAAGACTCTATATTCATTATTCAAGTCAGGACATAATCATTCAAGAAAGAAACAATGCACATTACATTATTAATATATTGGCGCTCATGCTAGGATATACAGTTGTCAAACAGATGCTTTAAAAATCGGGTTTCGCAACAGGATGGGTGCCTAAAATAAATGACAGATAGCTGTTTACTTGATAGGACATCTAGAAAGTATGGCTGAATACTTCATCTAGCAAACACACTAGTAAATTCGTGTCAAACATAAAGCTATACTGGTTGTCCTTGACAGTGAGATCTGAGAAGTACCATGCATTGACATGTATGCACCAACAGAGCATCAAATAAATCTAAAGTCAATAAAAAAAAAGAAAGATAGGTGACAAACTCGGACTCCTGGCACCACTGCCCACAAGAAAGAAAATGTGAAACTTCAACTAGAGAACAATGGAGAAGTTAATAAGGAATTTCTGAAGGCCCAGAGGGCAAGGAACTGGAAAGATTCTTGCAAGGGAAATGTGAGGACATATATAACATACCATGATAACAAGACATTCTCAACATAAAGCTAACAATGTATTAGAATCAAAACCTGGTTTCGGCAGCAGTGCTCATGGTTGTCAATAAGAAAACCAAGTAAAAAAAAATGTTTTGACTTCATAAATCTGATCAAGGTACAAGTATGCGGGGGTGTGTTTCCAATTAGCAGTCAGCAACCCGCATAAAATGAAAATAAGAGCTAGTGGCAAAAGGCAATAAAAGCCTCTTAACAATTACAGGGCAAATGACCATAGGTACAAAGCATATAAAAAGCACAAAAAAACAGCAATAGTTTTACTGAAAATTGCTCTAGTGACAATTTTTGTGTATTATACAACAAAACTCAGAAACAACATAAGGTAACTAACAAGTTCATATTAGAATGTAAACATAAATGGATTTGACATAAGAAACTAGTGAAAAACTCTATTTAAGTCACAGGATCACCTTAACTGAAAGCGGAATATCAGCAACTAGCTGTGCAACAGCACCTGCACCACCCAATCTGCTCATACTGAGAACCTACCAGAATCAAGGATCCAGGTCAAGCAGGTAAAAACACAAGCTGTTGTCTATGCTTTATATAAAATAGTATAGTAAAAGTCACCTTTACTTGAAGCCTCAGGAACTTCACATAATCGAGAATCTCATCTAGCATAGCTGCCCTATCTGTCTGCATGGTTTAAGAGAAGACATCAATTTTGATGTTCAAAAGTGATTGAAAACTATGTATCTGGTGACTACAGGATCATCTATTGTTTTTAATATTTAGGTAATTTTGAGGATGTATGCTTGCTTTTCTCAGCGATAATGCATGCTATGTTTCTATAGCATAGTAATCTGGGAAGGAAGAAGATCAAAGAGGAAAGTTTTTTTTTTTTCAAAACAACTAGATGCACAATAATAATAAAACATAGTCAGCACATCCCGAGCCTGGATCACACGCCAAAAATTCTGTCAATGGTAGGCCTGTGAACTGTACAAGCCTTCTCCTTATAATAACATCTACCAAGATAATAAAAATTATTACCTTGTTTGTGTTGGGGACCAATTCCTGTAATGCTCTCATCCTTTCTGCTATTCTCTCTCTTCTTAGCTGCATTGAAACAAGGATGGTTCAAAATAATGTTAAAAAAAGCACCTCACAGAATTGCAATACAGCAAAAAATAAGGTGTGGACAGTAACAAGCATAAATACGACAAAGGAGCTACACACTCAATTCTAGCACTAGAAATATATTATTGAACTTCAAAGAAGCATATCATTAAAGCATTGACAGTAATATTTTATAGCTAGAATGCTAGATAGTAACTATAGAACATTCACCCGATAACAGGATTGCAGCATGACATATGAATTGTCAAAAGGCAGAGACTTCCAGTGCGATACAACATAATGACAACTGCACGCCTTAAATAATACACCCATGTCTTTGCCAAATGGCCGTCCAACATATGGCTAATGCTAATACCCTTTTTAAAACCTTAGCAAGAAAATGGATTCAATCTTTCGAGGATAAAGCCATTTGCTTGATCTCAATGCGCAAGGTGAGGCACAGAATGAATCAATAATTGAGCATGCCAAACAAACAATCTAAGAGCCGCCAATCCAATTCTAAACCATCAGAAATCCCAAAGCAAATATAGTCCCGACCCCTGATCCTCTTGTAAACGACATGGTTATGCAGCCATAATAACCACCACCACCACCACCACCACTCATCTCGAAAAGACTCTTAACTCCTAAGTTGCACAATTTTTACAGCAGATATTGTTTCATTACCCTCTCGGCGATGCTGTGGGGATCGGTAGCCTGCCCGCGCCGTGCCCGCACCTTTGGTCGCGGTGCCGGCGGCTGTGGCGCGACAGCAGCACCGCCCTGCTTCGGCTGCTGCGCGTGGAACACCTAAAAACCACCACAACAAATGCACACATAGCGAATATTAGCATCAGCTGTAGAATTCCCAACTAAAAAACATATAAACTTGCAAACTTCCGCGTCAGAGTACCTGGGGAGGCGGGGTGGGCCGGAGGTGCGGCGGGTGCACGGCGCCACCGCCGCCGACAAACACCGGCGGGAAGAGGCCAGGGAGCTGCATGGGGTCCCGCTCCTGCAGAGACAAGTGAGAAGATTACAACACGCTTCGGCACTATAATTCTACTATTTCGAGGAAGAGGAGGTGGGGCAAAAGCCAAAAGGGGGGGAACTGGAGAGCTCACATGCTTGCCGTCGGAGTCGTCGCCGAGGGGCTTGCCGCTGCCGGAGGCCTCGGCGGCGGCGTCGAGGCTGAGGGCGAGGGAGAAGGGCTGGTCGCCGGGGGTGCGTCCGGCAGCGGCGGCGGAGGAGGCGGCGGAGTAGGAGGGTATGGAGAAGAACTGCTCGAGGAAGTCGTCCTCCGGGGCCTGCGGTGGCTGCCCGGCCATGGCCGGCGATGTGGGGCCCAGTCGTCGTCGAGGGGAACAGGCTGGTACGGAAGGCTTTCGGTGGGGAAGAGTGTGAAGTGAGGAACTGAGGAGGTTGTTCCGGGTTCGCTTGCTTTAGTAGGGGAAGACAAGGAGGGAGTGTGTGTGGCCGGGGGTAAAATGGCCATTTCCCCTCCAGCATAACCCGCTATAAGTGTATGACCGTATAATCCGTATATACCTCAACTGAAATATCTATATTAGGAAAGAAAATATGCGTGTTTCAAGAGCCGTGTGATTGCAAACGAATGTATATAATTGTGCTTGAGCGACATGTAAGTATGATCCTGGGCATTCAATTTGCAGTTAAACACCTTCGAATTAGTGCATGTTATGTGGTGGGGGTACATGAGAAAACTATTCATGATAGCTGAATGACAGAGAGGAAAAATCTTTTGTAAGGAAACACCTTCGATTCGCAGTTAGGATTCGTTAGATTTAGATTCAACAGCTCTCACCTAAATATCACGTACGAGGATCACTGTAAAAGTTGTAGAATATTACAAACTTATTGTACATTTTTTTTAAAAAAAATAAGTTGTATTTTCATGTTGTGCTTTACATACAGAGAAGCTGAGAAGCTTATTATTTGTTTATATATTTTTTAAAAACTCATCAAATCATAAGCATCACATATTTAAAGTTTACATTTTTTATTTAAAAAATATATTATGTGTTTTTTTTATTTTTTAGAAGAAAATTTCTTAAAAACATTAAGTTAACTATCTTAGTAAAGCACGGGTAAGTTTCTTGACTCATATTATAGTCTAACTAATAAAACATCAGAATTCAAATGAAGTGCACACTCTAAAAAAATAAAAGAAAAAGGAGAGAAAGAAAAAGCGTTAATTCATATAATGATTAAAGGCTATATGGGTGTCAAAGGCGTGTATCTATTTTTCTCCGGTGGTGGGTGTATATATGGAGTAGTTTCAAAGTAATGTTGACTATTAAGAAAGAGAACAATTAAAACGCTAATTCAACACGGATGAAAATTGTGTAGGGAACGCCTCTGGAAAAAAAAAGGTTGGCCCATATTGAATGATAAAAAAGAAAAAGAAAAAGTTGGCTCATTTTGCATTTGCAGGAGGCTGTTCCTAAGGCCAACTGTGTGAAGTTGTGAACCATCTACACAATTTTTTTTTGTTTTTTGAGCTAAAGCTTGGGCTTGCTGGATTGCAATATATTTGGGCCTTGGCTATGGGCCTGGGCATTAATCTTATGTATCTGAACTTGGAAAGGTCTGCCGAGGAGTTGTGCTAATTCAACGGAGCATGTCACTTAGGGTAGGGTATATATTCCCCATGTACTATATTCTATCCCTTATAAAGATAACTTTCCAAATAATTTCAGTGGAGCATGGTTAGTTTATGCTCTCAATTGACCACACAAAATTTGAGTACGCCATGAACGCTAATTCATTATTTAATTTGCGGTTAAAATTGTCATATGTCATAAAATCTTAGACAACATAGTTTTCACTTATTATAGACACAAAGGTGATCAAATTTTGATCAAATTGTAGTGGCTAAAATATCAGCCTAAGAAAATATGATATGCGACAATTGAGTGCAGCCATTTGTTGCCGTGAACTAAACTTGTCCTAAAGACTTGTTTGCTTGGCCTTTACTTCCTTTGCAGGTAGAAGTTGGATGTAAGCTAAACATCCTTACATGATTATATTTCCAGAATTTTTCCAAGTCCATCATTACAAGACTATGGTTTGAGAAAAATAAGACTTTTTGCTGTTAAAAGTACAAGCAAGATTGAAAAATGCAAAAACACGTTGGGGCTTTCGTGAAGCACCAGAACACGGTATCCACGGGAAGAAAATTGTGTGGGTAGAAAAACCTCCATAATTATAGGATTTTGTGGATAATTTTTTTGTGTATTTTACTTCGTATATTTAGAACTAGTTATGTGAGATCTAGCAACTCTTTGTGAAGATAACTGTATGAATGAAAACTTTTCACAAAATCTTTATCAGATTTTTATAAAGACTCATTGCCGTATAAGTCGTCGCCATAATTAGAATTTAGAAAAACTACTTGACAGTAATGTTGATCGGAGCTTGTGAGGATTGCTAGAAAATTTTTGCCACCCAAAGTCTTTCTGTTATTTGCTTAGAGCCACGCCTTTTATGCCGAAATAGATGATAAAAAAAAAAACCGTATCATTCCGACTGCCGGGCACTGTAACTGCTATTCATTCAAATTTGAGACAAAGTTAAATCCTGGTTCTAGCTGAAATGAAAACCTACAGAATATAAATATATATATGAAGAAAATCATGGAGTCTTCATTAACTCCCCACAAACACCCATTTAGTTATACATAAATCCAAGAATGAATGGAACTAAGAGGGATCATTACTCGTCAGCGGAGTTTCATTATCTTGTTTTCTATGTAATGTCTATTCATTCATTATGATCACATCTTTTTTGACGAACCGAAAATCTTAGCATTCTGCCTACTGCATACTTTTTATTTGAAGTTTGAGACAAACAATTCTCCACGTACCAGCGGAGATGTACAGCCTATGGTTTATATTGGATACCATTTCTCTCATAATTTAATTGGACAACAAACGTAAGTCTCACTGACTGTGACCATCGACAATTACCTATCCAATTATCAATAATAATACCATGCAAGGACAACCGACAAAAAAATCAAAAGATAATGACGCTAAGCAAAATGTGCGAAATGTGAAACATGTGCATACCGTCGATTAAATTATTGAATGATCGTTCACATCAAATTGTGTTTGATGGATTTTATATGCAGGTCAATTCATTAGGTAAAAACTTAAACACCGTGTGAAAATATCAAGAACAAATTGAAAAATCAACATAATCTATTTTTCTTAGAAATAATAATAAAAATAACCCAAATTTATCATTTTTATAAAAATAATCCTTCACATTAACATATCGAATTTACAATGTGCGACAGGAACTTGTCAAATTTTGGTAACTTAAGTGCTCATAGCGTTTTCAAAATACGACAAGTAGCTCGTTTCTGTATTCAAATAATTCAAAACGTAAATTTTATATGAATCTTGAAATTGTTTAGTATCCATATCTTTTAAATTATAACTCCGATTGACGATTTGTTTGATAATTGAAATTATGAAGTCAAAACGATCAGATCACAATAAATGGATCATCAATCGGAAATATATATGATAAGATATCATATCATATTATATCTTAAAATATATAGATTCGATTGACAATCCGATTATATTGATCTAATCATTTTAGACTGACAATTTCACCGATTCAAACGAATCATCAATTGAAGTTATAAATCAAAATATATCAGTTTCGGAAGAATTGAAAGTTTTCATTCAATTTTTCGGATTAAATTGTAGTGAAGCTTTGAAGTTCTTCTGAAATTAATATCTTTTTATCTATAATTCTGATCGATGATCCATTTGAATCATCGGAATTATGAGTACAAAACAATCATACCAACATAACTAGATCGTCAACCGGACTTATATATCTTAAGATATAATATGATATGATATGATATGATATCTTGTCATATATATCTTCAATTGATGATTTATTTATATCGATTTGATCATTTTGACTTCATAATTCCAATAATCAAAATGAATTGTCAATCGGAGTTAAAATTTAAAAGATATGAATATAAAAAAATTTCAAAATTCATGTACAATTTATGCTTTGTATTATTTAAACATAAAACAGTACACTCAAGTGCTTATCGTGTTCTGGAAACTCAACAAACACCAGTCCAGTTCGAGTCCCCTGTCACACACTAAAAACTCGACAGGCTGATGTTGAGAGTAATTTTGTAGAAAATGATAAATTTCGGTTATTTTTGTGAATTATTTCAAAAAAAAATTCGAACCCAAAAAGGTAAAAACATGTGTTGTGTCTGGTCCCTTGTACTTAATTGTTGGCTTGGTTTTATACGTCAATATCACATACACAGGCCAATGCAATTAGACACACCTGAATTGTTTTTTGTTTGTCACTGTTCTGTTTTGTTTCTTCTTTTTCCTGGAAGGAGACATGCACTTGTTCGTGTTTGAGTTGGTTCCTGTAATTAATTTGCATGTTTTTGATGTGCATTGGTGCTCCAAAATTTTGGGGATAGCAGGAAACCAATCCGTCAGTGTGACCTACCGCAACAAAACTTTGACTCATCAGGACTAGTTAGGTTTGAACATCCTTTGACTTACTTTGGTGCAGGAAAAAAATTTGGTTGTATCAAACAGACTAGAGTTTGATCCAACCTAGACCAACAAAAGCATTGAGCTAAGCAGACTTGAGCCTACCCATGTGGGTTTGACCGGCCATGTTGAAATATTCACGGGCTCAGGTGTAGCTTAGGTTGGGTTTTTATTGTTTTATCTCGGGGAATGTGTAGGGAGGTTAGTTGAGCTAGATCGGTTTTTTTATACTCAAGTCTAATACAGATTTATTTGGGTGTTCAATTTCGTGCAAATGCTGAAATCATATTTTGTTTAAAAGAACTTTAATTTTGATCTAAATCCGTGTTTTACTATAGATATGATGGCTACATAGTGGCTACACTATAGATATGATGGCTCTAAATTAATCAAACAGTAACTCTGCAAGTTTCACTGATGGTGAAATTTGGACAGTTACTATCAAATTATCAATATAAATACCGTCAGCGACAATACAAAATCACATAAGATGATGATGTTAAGAAAAATGTGCAACATGTATAAGCCATCAACTATCAAATGATCTTTCATATGAGACTTGGTCGATATATTTTATAGGTGTAGAGATCATATTCCGGTTCAAATTTTTTTTTATGGTTTGCTTGACTTAATCACCCACCTGAAATCCTGTTTAGGGTGGCTTCAACTCCAATTAGAAGTGTTGAGATGGTAGCTTCAACTCCTCTCCTCAAATGTTGTGATTTTGTGATGGACATTTATAACCGAGCACTTTGAATCAGGGAAGACGGTAGCGACACAGCGAGTTTGTGCCACCGGACAAACTTTGGCATCAGGTTTGGAGGTGTTTTTGTGTCGCACCAGGATGTGACTTAGTGAGGAAAAATACTCAGGGGGTGGAGACTGTAGCTTCTAGGCCCCTAAAGAGTGTTTTAGTAATTAATGACAACTACAAATGCTATACTAACGATACCTGCTAAGTTCTGTCAAGAAGAAACTTAAAAGACAGGTTAATGAAAGGCAAAGAAAGAACCTCATGATGAAGAAAGGGCATTGATCAAAAAGGCAAAGGTATGAAATAGGGTCTTTTCCATTTTTACCGGTCTAAGGTGATTAGAGAAGAATTTTGACCGGATTTTAGGATAGTTCCCGTACTATTAAGAGGAGCATGTGGTGTATCACGAAATACTTCATTTATGTACCACAAATCATAAAATCAACTTGCATTGCATACTAGAAGGTCATATGCTTTGAAAATGCTTGTTTCAGCTCATTTCTGCTCAACTCTGTCTCAGTTGGTCTAACCGAATAGACGGACTGACCGAATAGGGTTTCGGACTGATCGACGTTATGTCAAAGTATAGTGTATACATTTAAAAGGTCGGTCTGTTCGTAAGTAAAAACCTAGGTCAGTCTCCTGGTACTTCATGTCTTATCTTTCTGTGGTATTGTGTTATGACGGTCTGACCGAGAAATCGGTCTAACCGTGTTTTGAACTACGGTCTGACCGTATGGCCGGTCTGTCCGTATTTATCGGCCTAACCGTATAAAGTGTCCAGAAACTATGTCGTCTCTGGACAGTTTCACTGTCTGATCGAAATTAGGTCCGGTCTAACCGTGTGTGTGCCTGACAAGGGCAGGTGAGCATTTATTGCGCCTGTTTAATGCCGTTGCAATTGCGGCGGTCTAACCGGACATATACCTGCGGTCTGACCGCCAAGTGATCTTTTTCTCCCAACGGCTATATTTATTGTGGGGGGTATATATACTCCCATTCACGGCCCTGTTCATAACTTTTGGCATATTTGTGAACATTGTCATCATCCTTGAGAGCTTAAGCAAGTTTCATACACTCTAGGGTTCTAATTCTCATTTTGTGAGAGTGTGCATTTGAGATCCTCTAGTGCATTGCATTTAGATCACTAAATCAATCTTGTGGCACTAGGAGAAGGTTAAGTGATCATCATCGGCTTGTTACTCTTGGAGTTTGCCGGCTCCTAGACGGCTCGAGAGAAGGTTTTGGAGAGCTCTTCAAGGAAGATTGTGAAGAAACCTCAAACCGTCTTGTGAAAGGGTTGAGCACGCCTTGCCGGAGCGGTAAAGTGCATCCTTAGTGAAATCGAGGTTTGGATAACTCATCACACTAACCCGGCTCAAGATCTAGGTCACTTCTCGAGAGAAGGTTGACTAGATAGAGGAGCGGTTAGAGATTTGAGTTTGCCTCAACGTGGATTAGGGGTGATCGGCAAATCACCGAGACCACGGGATATATCCTTGTGTTAAAATTGTTCATTGTTCATCTTGTATTAGTTATTTGCTCTCATTTTCTATTAATTGTTTGATTATTTGTTAATTTGTTAAAATCGCCTATTCACCCTCCTCTAGTCGATATCCTAGATCCCTTTCAATTGGTATCAGAGTTAGGACTCCATTTTTAGAGGATTTAACCATCCCGGAGTAGGATAAAGATGGCTAGTGAGGGTCGGATCAATATTGGCAAACCACCACTCTTTGATGGATCTAACTATACTTATTGGAAAACTAGAATGATGGTTTATCTTAAAGCCATGGGTGGAAAGATTTGGAAAGTGGTGGATGGGGGCTTTGCAATTCTTGATGATGATGACATGACTAACCTAGATAGAGATAATACCTTAGCGAATGCTCAAGCCATGAATGTTCTTTATAGTGCTCTAAATCTAGATGAATTTAATAGAATTTGTAAACTTGAAACGGCCCATGATATTTGGAGAAATCTTATGGATATTCATGAAGGAACCTCGATGGTCAATGATGCTAAATTATTCATCCATAAGGGCAAATTTGAAAAGTTTGCTATGTTGCCCAATGAAGATGTATCGGAGATGTTTAACCGATTAAATAACATAGTAAATGAGTTAAAAGGGCTTGGTATGGATGTCACAAATGTGGAATTTTGTCATCAGTTTCTTAAAGCTTTACCTTCAAAATATGATACAATTGTAATCTTACTTGTGCGTTCGAACTTGAAGAGTGTGACTCTGTTGGAAGTCTTGAGTGAGATTCTCACTCATGACATATTCAAGAAATCTCAAGAAGAAGTGAAAGATGAGGCTTCCGACTCCAAGAAGAAGAACATAGCACTAAAAGCTCAAGCCTCCAAAAGGGAAGACAATGAAGAAGAAAGTGATGAGAGACACACCGATGAGAAAATGGCTCTCTTTGTGAGAAGGTTCAAGCGGTTCATGAAGAAGAGATATCAAGGAAAGTCCTTCAAGAAAGGACAATCATCCAAGAGGAACCCATTTGAAGAAAGAAGATGCTTTGATTGTGGTGAAAAGGGTCACATCTCCGCACAATGCAAAAACAAGGAAGAAGAAAAATCGGTGAAGAAGAAGAAGTACGAAAAGGAAGGAGAAAGCAAGAAGAAGGTTTTCAAGAAATATTATAAGAAGAAGAAGGATGGACAAGTTTGCTTCATTGAATGGGATTCGGATGCTTCAAGTTCCGATTCCGAAGATGAAGATGAAGCATCACCCAAAGGACTCGCCGGGGTAGCTATCAAGGAAGCTCCATCCCTAGTCTCCACTCCTCATTGCCTCATGGCTAAAGGAGAATCAAAGGTATCATATGATGAAGATGAATATACTTATGATGACTTAGTTGAGATGATCACCGGTTTTGATGACTATATGAGTAAAGAAAAAGAAAAATTCAAGGAATTGAAGAAAAGATACAAAACTCTTCAAAATTACTATGAGGAGCTAAACACATCTCATGAGAGTCTCAAAGAAACTCATGAGATGCTTAAGAAAACTCATGACTCACTAATTACTCATAAAGCCAACAAAACGGGTAATGAAATAGGCATCACTTGCAATATTTTAAATGACTTGCCCATGATGTCTACTTCTAGCATATGTACATCTTGTGAAGATTTTGTTGAATTCCCATCTAGACCTAAATTGATGATAATGTGCTTAGTCTTGAAAACAATGAACTTAAAGACAAAATTGAAAAACTAATAAATGATCTAGCTAAATGCTATGTAGGAGAATCAAAATTAAGACATCTTCTAGATAGTCAAAGGTTCTCCTTAAGAAAAGAAGGACTAGGCTACATTCCTAAAAAGGGAAAACATGCATTTGTTCCATCTAAAACCGTATTTGTAAAAGAAAAGGGATATTGCAACAAATGTAAAAGTTTAGGTCACATTGAAAAGAATTGACATACTAGCAAAAGTAATTCATCTCTTATATTCAACTCTTGCTATGTTTTAAAGAAAATGAACAATGGCGATATTAAAGCCAAATTTGTTGGAATCCCGATCATTGGTGCAAAAAAGAAAGCCATTTGGGTCCCAAAATCCTTGGTAACTAACCTCCAAGGACCCAAAAAGATTTGGGTACCTAAAAGGACATAATTTTGTTTTGTAGGTAAATTACAAGGCCGGAGGACATCATTGGTTGCTCGATAGTGGATGCACTCAACATATGACCGGTAATCACAACATGTTCTCCTCTCTAAATAACGAAGGTGTGGAATATGACAAGATCACGTTTGGAGACAATAGCAAAGGAAAGGTAAAAGGTTTAGGTAAAATTACCATCTCAAACGACCTCTCCATATCTAATGTATTGCTTGTTGAATCTCTAAATTTCAACCTCTTATCCATAGCTCAACTTTGTGATCTTGGATTTATATGTGCATTTTATCCAAAAGAAGTGATTATCACTAGTATTGATGATAATAGGTTGATTTTCAAAGGTTTTAGACATGACAACCTCTATTTAGTTGATTTCAATTCAAATGATGCTAATCTTGGTACATGCTTGTTCACTAAATCATCTAAAGGTTGGCTATGGCATAGAAGGCTTGGGCATGTTGGAATGAAACAACTAAATAGACTAGTTAAACATGATTTAGTTGTTGGATTAAAAGATGTAAAGTTTGAAAAAGATAAATTATGTAGTGCTTGCCAAGCCGGAAAACAAGTTGCAAACTCACATCCAACTAAAAGTACAATGTCAATTTCTAGTCCACTTGAATTATTGCATATGGATTTATTTGGACCAACTACTTTTGTGAGCATTGGTGGCAATAGTTATTGTCTTGTCGTTGTAGATGATTTTTCTAGATATACATGGATATTCTTTTTACATGATAAGTCAATTGTGTTTAACACTTTCAAAATCTTTGCTCAACGGGCCGAAAATAAATTTAGTTTCAAGATCAAGAAAGTGAGAAGTGACAATGGCTCTGAATTCAAGAATACCAAGGTTGAAAATTGGTGTGATGATAAGGGCATCAAACATGAGTTTTCCGCCAAGTATACACCGGAGCAAAATGGAGTAGTCGAACGAAAGAACCGGATATTGATAGACATGGCAAGGTCTATGCTTTCGGAGTACAATGTTTCGGACACCTTTTGGGCCGAAGCAATCAACAACGTGTGCCATGCATCAAATCGTCTTTATTGTCATCGACTACTAAAGAAAACTCCTCATGAGCTTCTCATTGGAAGGAAGCCAAACATTTCCTACTTCCGAGTGTTTGGATGTAAGTGCTATAACTTGCTAAAAGGTACACGCTTATCTAAATTTCAAAGTAAATGTGATGTAGGATTTTTATTAGGATACTCATCAAATAGCAAAGCATATCGTGTCTACAACTAAAACTCCGGTTTGGTTGAAGAGACACATGATGTTGAATTTGATGACACTAACGGCTCTCAAGAGGAGCAAGACAACTTGGATGATGTAGGTAATGAAGGGTTGAGAGTGACGATGAAGAACATGACAATTGGGGATATCAAGCCGAAAGAAGATAGTGATCAAGATGAAGATCCATCCACTCAAGCTATCCCCTCTTCATCAACTCCTCAACATGAAGATCAATAGTTGAAGTGGTCAATGTGGAAGACTCCTCTCAACAACAACCGGAAGTACCTTCTACCTCCACTTCACAAATCCCGGTTGATCATCCAAGAATTCATCACTCAATTTCCAAAGATCACCCCGTCGATCAAATTGTTGGTGACTTGCGTAAGGGTGTCCAAACTCGTTCTCTTCTTGCTTCATTTTGTGAAAATTACTCTTTTGTTTCCTCTTTTGAACCAACACTAGTAGATGAAGCATTAAAAGATTCGGATTGGGTGAATGATATGCACGAAGAATTAAACAACTTCACCCGCAACAATGTTTGGGAATTAGTAGAAGAACCAAATCTGGATGAACACAATGTCATTGGAACCAAATGGATTTTCAAGAATAAACAAGATGCAAACGGAGTGGTAGTAAGAAACAAGGCAAGATTGGTGGCTCAAGGATACACTCAAGTTGAAGGTTTGGACTTCGGTGAAACCTTTGCTCCCGTAGCTAGACTTGAGGCTATTAGAATCTTGCTTGCTTTTGCTTCATCTCATAATATTAGACTCTATCAAATGGATGTCAAAAGTGCATTTTTAAATGAAAAAATTAATGAATTAGTATTTGTTAAACAACCTCCCGGATTTGAAGATCCTACAAAGTCGAATCATGTGTATAAACTCTCCAAGGCTCTTTATGGTCTTAAACAAGCACCTCGTGCTTGGTATGAAAGACTTAGAGACTTCTTAATTTCAAAAGGCTTTAAAATTGGGAAAGTTGATACTACCTTATTTACCAAGAAAATTGGAAATGATTTCTTTGTATGTCAAATTTATGTTGATGACATCATATTTGGATCTACTAACCAAGATTTTTGCGAGGAATTTGGTAATATGATGTCCAGGGAATTTGAAATGTCTTTGATAGGTGAACTAAATTTCTTCCTCGGACTACAAGTTAAACAACTCAAGGAAGGAACTTTCATCAGTCAAAGCAAATATGTGAAGGACTTACTCAAGAAGTTCGGACTTGAAGAAGCAAAGCCAATCAAGACACCAATGGCCACAAACGGTCACCTTGTCTCTGACGAAGGAGGTAAACCGGTAGACTCAAAGCTTTATAGATCTATGATTGGTAGTTTATTATATCTTACTGTTTCTAGGCCCGATATTATGTTTAGTGTTTGTATGTGTGCAAGATTTCAAGCCTCTCCTAAAGCGCATTTTAAGGTATCTAAAATATTCATCTAGCATAGGGTTGTGGTATCCTAAAGGTGCTAAATTGGAATTAATTGGATATTCTGATTCCGATTATGCGGGATGTAAAGTGGATAGAAAAAGCACCTCTGGCAGTTGTCAACTGTTAGGAAGATCTTTAGTATCTTGGTCCTCCAAGAAACAAAACTCTGTAGCTTTATCAACCGCCGAAGCGGAATATGTTTCCGCAGGTAGTTGTTGTGCACAATTGCTTTGGATGAGGCAAACATTGTTGGATTATGGAATAAAATTTGAAAAAGTGCCTCTTTTGTGTGATAATGAGAGTGCGGTGAAAATAGCCACAAATCCAGTTCAACACTCTCGGATCAAGCATATAGATATCCGACACCACTTCCTTAGAGATTATGTTAGCAAAGGTGATGTGGTGGTGGATAATGTGAGAACCGAAGATCAATTAGCGGATATATTCACTAAGCCCTTAGATGAAAGTCATTTTTGCAAACTCCGAAATGAGCTTAACGTCATTGACATATCAAATGTGGCTTGAAATGTTGAACTCATATTGTTGTGCTTAAAGTATCACTTGATTGCTTGAACTTCATTTCTTAGAGCTTTTTAGACTCTTTTATCGGCAATTGAGTAAAGTGAATCAAAAATATGTTGAGTTATAAGATAAATACTTCCCCTTTGGTGATATTGTCTGTGTAGGCAATCCGAAATCAAACAGATTCACTTTCAACGCGATTTTGGACTTGAAAACGGCGTTTCTAGAACTTCTCACAATGGACAAAGTTGTAGAGAATTTTCGGAGCTACAATTTAGACTCTGAATTTGTCCAATTTGGTGGTCAGACGAAGGAGATAAAAGCAAAATACCGAACTTGACAGATTGACACCCGATTTGGACGCGGCGGCGACGACGACGTGATGGCGTTAGACTCGACGTCAAGATGCAAGACTCAAACTAGATCAAGAACTTACTCTAAACCAGCAACAAGACGATGACGATGGATACAAATTCAACAACGTGAAACTGAAAACGAAATCGCGAAGGGCACAAAGTGGCTTGGACGATGGATATGACGGCGAACTCAAATATTTTTGTGGGGTAATTTTCTGGACTCTAGGACGATGGCAAAACAAAACTAAAGGGGATACAATGATACCTGACGGGAAACCGAGGCTCTGATACCACTTGATGGGAACGGGGATGCCCAAACTTCCGTCAGGTAGAGGTAAGTCGATTGGTGGAGACTCGACGTTGACGATCCGGCTTCCGATCAGAATCGATCCGAACCCAGCAATCGCTACACCACGGCTCCGTTGGTTATCAACCATGCACAAACACGATTGACCTCGCCAAGAAGGCTTATCCCTGCATGCGAATCGAGAACACAAGCAAGAACGAGAAAGAAGCAATCTGAAATATTGCAAATATAAATTGAATCTCACGAGTTGGGGTTCCACAAACCGATACACGGCGAAACTGTTCTTTGACAGATTAATCTAAGCAAAACCCCAGTCTAAACGGCAGCCATGGCGGCCATATATATACTGTATGGGGCGGCCATGGGGTGGAGGAGGAAACCCTAGGGGTACATGGGCCTTGGGCCCAAAGTGGAGCGTCGCAGCGCACGTCAGATTCTGGTCGTAATCTTGTTTTGATGATTCCTGTTGATCCGTAAGGAATTTGGACATGGGACTAGATCTGTTGGAAAGCTCTCGTCGTTCTCTTGTCCTTAGAGTCCAAGAACGTCGAAAACGGACTTTGTATGTGGCCTGTACGTCCATTTGAAGTTGGACTACGCGCAGATGGCCGAACCGGACTCGCGGATGAATTGAGCTCACTTGTGGGCTGGCCTTGGAGCGACGTGGCTTGTGCGACCTTAGAGGTGTAGAGGTGCCTTTCTTGAGCACGTCTTGTGTTTGGGGAGGTGGCCAAGGTGGAGGCCGAACTTGTGGTGGCGACAGCACAAAATCCAGACGACGTACGTGCTGCCAGCTTTCGCGTCCTGGCCAAGGTGGCGGACGATGACATCTTGATGACCACCATGTTGATGTCGTCTTGGTCATAACCATGATGTACATGGTCTCATCATTAATTTCACCTAAATCCCTGGAATCTTGACAAACCCTAACTCTACGGTTGCGCCGGTCTGACCGCTCCAGTCTCGGTCTGACCGAAATCAACAGCAGAGCCAGAGTTTGCCAATCTGTTATCTTATCAATTCACTCACTCTTACCTCTGAGTATCTTATCTGTTTTATCTCTTGCAAATCTTCTAGTGGTCGAGGTCCTCAAGGAAATATCTCTGTCCAGACAAATAAGAAGAAATTGGCGAAGCGGCCAAAAAGGGCTCAACCCTCGAGCAGTAGCGACTCTCAGGATGATGATTGGGTGCCCTCGGCAGGAGATTCAGAAACAGAACAGTCGTCTCATCGTGGCGGATCTTCTCATATGGCCATGGACATCGAGAGCGAGGACGATGAAATAAATGTCCATGCTTATCAAGGCCCGAAAAAGAATTGGACTTCGAGTGACTATACAAAGGCTAGGACAACCTATGCCTACAATCATGAGAATGACACCTCTACTCCTCACTTCCACACGATGACACAGCAGGATGCCTTCTACGGACACTTGATTCACAAGAATATCTTCGAACACAAGTGGATCGAATGAGCGTATGTGGTAAATCAGCTTGTCATGGCTCCCTTAGTGCAGATCTTCAAGGATATTGGGCTGTATGACTTTGTGGAGCACAAATGCCCATAGAACGCCACTGCTATCAGACAGTTTTATGCTACGATCGAGATCAGATGGGCGGACCAGAAGATCATGTGGATGACAGGCTCGAGGAGGTATGAGGCCACCTTTGAGGAGTTTGCTGCGGCAAACAAGATAAATTATGAGGAAATGAAGGAGGGGATCAATATGGAGGATGAGGACTACCTCCATGAGGATGACTAGCTCCAGTTTTATGAGCAGCCGGGAGGTGGACAGCGGATTGTACCTGGCACCATTACGGGTCTCAAAGTCCTCCCTGCTGTGGTCAACAAAATCATCCGAGCCACGATCCATCCAAAGAGTGGAAATCGAGAAGCGGTCCGGGATTACTATTGGAACTTTATCGACCACATCCTCAAGAGTCATCGAATCAACATTGTCTCTTTTATCTTGAAGACAATTGAGGATGTCTCGGTAACCACTCTGCCGAACCTATACTATGCTCCATTTATCACGTCTTTGCTGCTCCAGAAGACGAAGTTCCCTCGCGGATCCTGTGATATCAGACATCTCGGCTATAAGCCGTTTAGTGTCAACCCGCGCGTCTTGGCTCGAGGCCATGGAGCACAGCATCAGCAGCAGCAGGCTCAGCCTATGCCTCCTCCTCCTCCACCTCAGGCACAGCAGGCAGCTCAGTCTAGCCAAGCCCCCGCCTGGTTTACACAGTTCCAGCAGCAGTTCCATCAGCCGATGATGGATCAGTTCGCTACTCTTCTTCAGGGGCTTGAGCTCGCTCGCTCGGACTTGGCAGCTTTGAATGATCAGTTCCAAACCTTCTCGTCGTGCCAGGATCAGTTCGAGCAGCGCTTTGACGCCTTCTCCGCTCACTTCTACACCTGTTTCCCTCAGACTCCTCCTCACCATCCTCCCGATGATGATGCTCCCGCCGATTCTTAGCTTTTATGGCAATTGATGCCAAAGGGGGAGAGAAGAGAGTAGAAGAGAGTAGGGGAGAGAATAGAGAGAACCTTATATGAAAGAACTTTTGGTGTAAAGTTTTAATTTAACTTGTTTAGTTGAATGTCTCATTTATGATCTATGTGGATGACATTTAT
This sequence comes from Pharus latifolius, assembly GCA_019359835.1. Taxonomy (NCBI): domain Eukaryota; kingdom Viridiplantae; phylum Streptophyta; class Magnoliopsida; order Poales; family Poaceae; genus Pharus; species Pharus latifolius. Next base: position 90,838,752 of record CM033321.1, on the reverse strand, counting down.
GTTGGATGACTCTTTTGTGAGATTGTTACTTCATGATATATGAGATGTGCTTATGTTATTTCATATGACATTGTGATGATGATATCATGTGTAGAATTGAATGTCTTATTTGTGATACTTCATGCTTATATAATGTATGAATTGAGATAGCATCTTATACACATGCTTGAACTCCACCAAAATGCCAAAATTCTCTTATTCATACATTTAGGGGGAGTGTCTTTCTCTTCGATGCTTATTGTAAAATTCCTTTTATGCTTAAAACTCATTCATCTACTCTTTATGTTGTCATCAATTACCAAAAAGGGGGAGATTGTAGCTTCTAAGCCCCTAAAGAGTGTTTTAGTAATTAATGACAACTACAAATGCTATACTAATGATACCTGCTAAGTTGTGTCAAGAAGAAACTTAAAAGACAGGTTAATGAAAGGCAAAGAAAGAGGCTCATGATGAAGAAAGGGCATTGATCAAAAAGGCAAAGGTATGAAATAGGGTCTTTTCCATTTTTACCGGTCTAAGGTGATTAGAGAAGAATTTTGACCGGATTTTAGGATAGTTGCCGTACTATTAAGAGGAGCATGTGGTGTATCACGAAATACTTCATCTATGTGTCACAAATCATAAAATCAACTTGCATTGCATACTAGAAGGTCATATGCTTTAAAAATGCTTGTTTCAGCTCATTTCTGCTCAACTCTGTCTCAGTCGGTCTGACCGTTGTTAGACCAGTCTGACCGAATAGACGGACTGACCGAATAGGGTTTCGAACTGACCGACGTTATATCAAAGTATAGTGTATACATTTAAAAGGTCGGTCTGTCCTTAAGTAAAAACCTAGGTCAGTCTCCTGGTACTTCATGTCCTATCTATCTGTGGTATTGTGTTATGACGGTCTGACCGTTTGTTAGACCGGTCTGACCGAGAAATCGGTTTGACCGTGTTTTTGAACTACGGTCTGACCGTATGGCCGGTCTGTCCGTATTTATCGGCCTGACCGTATAAAGTGTCCAGAAACTATGTTGTCTCTGGACAGTTTCACGGTCTGACCGAAATTGGGTCCGGTCTGATCGTGTGTGTGCCTGACAAGGGCAGGTGAGCATTTATTGCGCCTGTTTAATGCCGTTGCAATTGCGGCGGTTTGACCGGACATATACCTGCGGTCTGACCGCCAAGTGATCTTTTTCTCCCAACGGCCTGTAACGGCTATATTTATTGTGGGGGGGTATATATACTCCCATTCACGGCTCTGTTCATAACTTTTGGCATATTTGTGAACATTGTCATCATCCTTGAGAGCTTAAGCAAGTTTCATACACTCTAGAGTTCTAATTCTCATTTTGTGAGAGTGTGCATTTGAGATCCTCTAGTGCATTGCATTTAGATCACTAAATCAATCTTGTGGCACTAGGAGAAGGTTAAGTGATCATCACCGACTTGTTACTCTTGGAGTTTGCCGGCTCCTAGACGGCTCGAGAGAAGGTTTTGGAGAGCTCTTCAAGGAAGATTGTGAAGAAGCCTCAAACCGTCTTGTGAAAAGGTTGAGCACGCCTTGCCGGAGCGGTAAAGTGCATCCTTAGTGAAATCGAGGTTTGGATAACTCATCACACTAATCCAGCTCAAGATCTAGGTCACTTCTCGAGAAAAAGTTGACTAGATAGAGGAGCGGTTAGAGATTTGAGTTTGCCTCAACGTGGATTAGGGGTGATCGGCAAATCACCGAAACCACGGGATATATCCTTGTGTTAAAATTGTTCATTGTTCATCTTGTGTTAGTTATTTGCTCTCATTTGCTATTAATTGTTTGATTATTTGTTAATTTGTTAAAATCGCCTATTCACCCTCCTCTAGTCGATATCCTAAATCCCTTTCAGAGGCGAGCATGATGGACAAAGCGGCGCTGACGGGGACAACCGGCAGCGATAGGGAGACACGCCGGAGAAGAGGTAAAAGTACCCAAATTGATTTTTCGAGTTTGGCTGTGGCATCTAGTTCGTCTGAGAGCTAACTAGGGTTGTCATCCACATTTTCGTGCAATGAATTTGGACGAAAGTGACGCAACAGTGAGCGGTGGTGGTTTGCACCAAAACAGAAGAAACAAAACAATGGTCTCGTCGGAGCTAGGACAATGGGGTGATCTAATCCCAAAATTAACTGTGTACATATCATCCTTGAGGTGCTATTGTGGTGTGACTGAGAGCAATTTGAATGAAGCCGCGCTAGCGAGGAATTCGATGACGCGGCCGGAGAAGATGAACTTTAAATTTGGGTGATCTGCGTAAAGGCCTTTGGAATTCAATTCCTTGGCACAGGAGTAAAATGGCTAATTTGGCGGGGGAAGCAGCGGTGTGGGCTCGCAACGGGTGCCTGGTGACGGCAGCACACGAAGAACTCAGGAGGGCCGGCTTGCGGAGGATTTCAAATTCTAACTGAACAGATGTGCTGCAAATGACGAGAGGAGTGTTTTTCTCTTCGGGCTCGATGGCCAATTCCAGTCAGAAGTAACTATGATGGCCGAATCAGGGGAGGCGGCCGACAACGATAAAAATCTAAAATTCCGGTACCTCAATTCGTCCGAGCTCATGGGAATAATACTTAGGATGGCAAAGGAAAGTGAGTGAGAGTGATTTGTCACCTTGGAGAGTTGATTGGAGGTGCAGTGGCTTATGATGGCTTCATCTCCCTCGAGCGGTCGAAGGGAGAAGGACAGTGTTTGAAGTTGCTGAAGATAATTGTGTGTATGTGTTTATAAATTAACCAGGTGATGAATGTATGGATGAAGTTGCAACAATTGATGTAGTTGTGAGCAACACCTGTGCTGTTAGTGAGGTAAAACATGGAAAGAAGGAAGAGCCTGTTGGTTATGCTTGATGCTGCTGTACTAAGGAGGAAGAATAGCAGAGGGAGTGGCTTTGTGTATGTATGTGTATATGTATTTGGCTGTTGAGGGTATAAACAAAGAACTACGTGTATTCACCTCTATACACATATGTATGTGTGTCTCTTTTGATGTCCACATACCTATACATGTGTATATACACTGATCCACACATGGGGACTGAGAAAAACAAAAAGAAGACAAGAACTTGACTAAAGGATTGGATTGAGATTTTAGAATTTGAATTGGATTGAATCGCCATTATCTGAAACCTAGAAATAAGTTTTGATTTAGTCCAATAAGAATAGTTTACTTGATAAACAGGTTTGTAAGGGTTCAGAGTAGAATGAAATTGAATACGAAAGCGAAATAGTATTAGGGTAAAAATGAATAGTAACTTTTACTTAAAATGACTGAAAACGTGAATAGTTAAGTCTTGGGGCTGAATTTGAACTTGATGCAGAAGGAAACGTGTATAAAATAGAAGAAAGAATATAGTTGTTCAGTTGGATTGGAATTTGGAGGTGATTTGAAGATTTTTTCCATTTCTGGGTTTCGAGAGCTAAAAAAAGATTAATTCGCGATGAAATTTAGACTGAATCGTAAAAAGTGATCAAATAAACTTATTTAGCTAAGAAGTGTATGAAGATTTAGGATTCTAGAGGAATCCATGCGAAAACTATTCTGGAACTTGTCAAACTGAAATCCAAATAAATTAATTAGGGTAATTAGGAATTTTGGTTTTCTAAAATAGTACTGGGTTAGTTTCTGGGTTTTAGGAGATGAGTTTGATCTGGATGCTGAAGACAAATCTGTATAAAATAGGTAGAAGATCCTATCTGTTCAGTCTGATTGGAATTTTGAGTTGTTTGAGAAAATTTGGCTAATTCTAGGTCTCAAAGGAGTGAACTGTGATTAAGAAAACCAGGAGGTCGGACTAGTTTGTAAATGTTTTAAAATAAACTTAATAATCTAGCTTTTTAGATAAGATGTATTTAAGGTAAACGAGTGTTGTAGCCTATTTTATCAAATTAGGGTTTAGTTTTGTTATAACTAATTAGGACTTCTGTACCATTAGCTTAAAATAAGTAGTTTTATATTTAAAAATCATAAAATATTCTCATTAGATGATAAATGAGTTTTTATAAGAATAGAAAGTAGTGTTTTAGTGAAATAAGTACACATGTATACATACATATGTTTGTGCACATATGCACAAGTACATTTAAGGAAAATATTTTTAAACTAGTTGAAAATTAATTTAGGTTTTGGTTGAAATTTCTTAGAGAGTACTATAAAAGAATGAAATTTTTAGGATCGGATTTTTGTAAAACAGAATTTTTAGTCCAATGCCACTGAGTTTTTTTTTTTCCTTAGTTCGGATGTCTCGGAGTGTAAAAAGGTAATATTATGTATTGTCTCATGGTCCTTTGTATTTTGTTGAATATGTTTTTATGGGTCCACGCCACATTGCCAATGCCAACGCCAACCACATGCAATGTTTCCTTGGATGTGGGGGACGAACCTTGGTCTTCTTTATTTGTTCACGTTTGTTTGATGGGATTCCTACAATATTTTACTAAATAGTTATTTTAAGAAAAATAATTTATAATTATATGCAGGTACTGTACTGGGATATTTTTAAAAATAACTATCTAATGAAAATACTATTTTTTTTTCAACGTGCATGTGATTCATGGTGCTCGAAATTGGGTTTTTTTTTTCTCCTGGTATAGCTTCATAGCTTGAAACTTCTGAATATCAAGTATGACACTACTCGTTAGTGTATATCCATCAGCACAAGGCACCTCAATAAAATTTGACTATCTTGAGACTTATTTGTGGGATTTAATTTCTTGAAAAACATGACTTCTAAATGAAGATGGGGAAGAGGTGTTTCATAATTTTTTCTTCTCGGTGTACAAGTAATTTTAGTTTAAGTGTAAAAGTCATTTTTTCTACACTTTATATCTTTGTTTGGAAGAGATTAAATTTTTAGAGAGTTTTAATTGAAGCTAAAGTTATATTCTATTTAGGAAGGACTCAATGTTTAGTTTATATTGTTAGAAACTAAATCCTTTCAACCAGAATATCATTAAAAAGGACTTTTTATGTCAATTAAAACCCTTTAGTAAATCTTTGGAAGAATATAGCTAATCTCCCAAACAAAGACTAAACAAGTTAAACCTATCGATTTGATGGTGTTGGTGTTTTGTGGAGTCTCCTGGACTCGAGAGAAGCTTTCTCTGCACTCTCCTCCATTCTCCTTCTCTGCTCTGGCCAAAGAACCTACCCTCTCTTTGTAACACTCCCCCCATTTTCCATTATTGTCTTAAAACTTCTGCTATAAAGTCCTCAAAACCTTGTGCACTAATTCTCTGCATGTACTTCCTTTATTTTTAACAGGATATAATTTTGATTTGATGGTGCGATTGCAAAAGTACTCTCTTTCACATCTGATCGTTTTGATCTCATAATTTTTTGATTCAAACGGATCGTCAATTATAATCATAGATCAAAAGATATTGGTTCCAAAAGAATCAAAATTTTGATGTATAAACTAAATTCATATCAAAGTATAATGGTGTGGTTTGCTGGCGCAATCCAAATGTGCGGTACACTCTCAACTTTTCTTGTTCCAATCCAAAAGATATTTACTGTTGTACTCTCAACGTATAGTAGACCCTTAACTTTTCTTGCCGCCTAATACTATTTTAGCCACACAACCACTATACGGTAAAATCTATGTGTCACTATCACAGTTAACTACACTATCAAATTGGATTATTTTTGTAAATTATATGTATTCTGAGTTAGGTTTATAATTTTTTTAAATGTGTTATTCCTATAACAAAATTTGGACCTGCACATGATTCAGGTGCGCGAAAAAAAGCGTCAGGCACTGATGTCATATCAGTGGTACCATGGGCAATTTCTTAGCCCCGTGGCCGCTGCCTCTTCTGACAGTTGCACGCTGTAACTCACAAGGAATTTCCGCGAAGGAAGCTGCTGTTTTCGGCTGGCCTATTAATAACCCCTCAGGCCCTCATTTCATCAGCCACCTTCCACACCACACCACACACACACACACACTTGAGTACGGACATACACACATACACTGTACGACATGGCTTTCGCGCTCAAGGCATCTCCCTACTTGTCGTCGTCGTCGGCGGCGGCCTCCTCCTCCTCCTCGCCCGCTTTGCTGCCACTACCGGGGCAGCATGCGTCGGCGAGGGTCTCGTTCAGGCCGCAGGCGGCCCTGACCGCCCCCTTAGCGATGGGGCAGGCCGCGGCGGCGGCGGCGGCCGAGAAGTGCAACGTCTCGCAGACCTTCTCCAGGCTCCGGAAGCAGGGCAAGGTCCGCCACTGCAATTAAATACTGCATCATCTGAGCTACCTAACAACAACTACTAATAACATGATATAACAGTATATGGTGTGTGTGTGTGCGTGCGCGCGCGCGCTTTTGCTGCAGACGGCGTTCATACCGTACATCACCGCCGGCGACCCTGACTTGGCGACAACGGCCGCGGCGCTGAAGCTTCTTGACTACTGCGGCGCCGACGTGATCGAGCTCGGCTTGCCGTACTCCGATCCAATCGCCGATGGGCCGGTTATTCAGGTATATACACACAATAATTTGATTGAAAAACGACACTAGATGTTATTATATTTTAAAAAGAAAAGAGTGTTTAATATGATCCGTCGTATATAAAGCGCAAAATCAAAAAATATATAAAACTGTTATAATTAAAAAATCAGTCCACCTGACATCTCTAAAGAACGTGGTGATTGAGATAGACAATAGTAGGAGACCAGTGCGGTATAACTGATGGTGGTGGCAAGGGGTGGCTATGGATCTTTTTTTTTTATATGTTTAAAATTTTTGAGACAGAAACTGGCCGATAAAATTTCAAATTAATGCTTTTATAAACTAGTATGTACATACTAATAAGATTGTTGGTGGCATAATTTCAGGCTTCTGCATCACGCGCGCTTGCAAAAGGCGCCACGTTGGACACCACCATGGCTATGCTCAAGGAGGTGGTGCCCCACCTGTCATGCCCCGTAGTTCTGTTTACTTATTACAACCCCATCATGAGGCGCGGTGTTGCGAACTTCACCGCCGCTGCTAAAGAAGCCGGTGCACACGGTAATTAATTGATCTTATTAAATTTTTACTGTGAGTTTAGGTGAATTTTCTTTAAATCAAGGTTTCATTTAAAATTGTTTTATAATTATTGCTGTACGTGTTTTTGCAGGTCTTGTGGTACCTGACCTTCCATTGGAAAATGCCGGGATTTTGAGAAATGAATCCATTAAGAACAAGCTAGAGCTGGTAGGCTCCTTCATAGTTTGTGTTTGTATGATTTGCTCATCTTTCAAGGATTTATTAGGAAAGTGCAAAAATAATTATGCATGTTTAGTTACTTAACCTCATGCCATGTTCATGTTTTAGAGATCATGTTATTTAGCAAAGTTTTTTTTTTGCATGTCTTGCTGCAGGTGCAACTTACAACACCAGTTACACCAACAGGCAGAATGGTGCAGATCACACAAGCTGCACAAGGATTTGTTTATCTTGTAAGTTTTTACAACTACTACAAAATTTCTTCTCAGATTTGTTCAGTATTAATAAGTTGGATGCGTGTGTGGTACCTAATTAACTTGTGTGTGTGTGTGCGCGCGCAGGTGAGTGTTGTAGGAGTTACAGGTGCCCGCTCCAATGTAAACCCACGTGTGCAGCATCTCCTTCAGGAGATTAAGCAGGTTTGCAAATACAGTCCTCTCTTCTTCTCATCAGTAATTCACAGTCTTATATATCATGCTGCTATCGAAGATTAGAAATATATTTCTCTGGTAATTTGTGTTCAAGAATACTTATAAAAACTACTCCTCCTGTCAATTTACAGGTCACAGACAAAGCTGTGGCTGTTGGCTTTGGCATATCAACTCCAGAGCATGTGAAACAAGTAAGTTGCATGCACTAGTAGCTCTAAGCATTAGAAAAGATCAAAGATCTGAGCTCTATGGCATCATAGAAGTGCCAATCTACTAAAATATTATTGAGAATGAGACTAAAAAAGAATTCAAGGCAATAATCAATGATACACTTAATGATGTTTCACTACATACTGAACTTTCGCAGACTATAGAGCTAAATCTTCTTTTTTTTCTTATCCCTCAAATTATGATACCAATATTGCTGCATTTGTAAATATATATATACAGGTTGCACAATGGGGAGCAGATGGTGTGATCATTGGAAGTGCAATGGTGAGGCAGCTAGGAGAGGCATCTTCACCTCAAGAAGGACTGAGAAGGCTAGAAGCTTATGCCAAGAGCCTAAAGGCTGCACTGCCATGATATGAGATATACAAGTTTAATTATGTATGATTAGAACACCAAGAAGATCACTTTTTTTTAGCTTCTTTTGTGAAAAGTATGGTTTCAAAATGGGATTCGAAGCTCGTGCAGACGTTCTGATCATTTTAGGGTTTTAGAGCGATGTTGTGTTTTGCTTCAAGTATTGAAATAACTGTATCTTGCTGGAAATTGTTGCTATACAATGTGCAATTTTATACAATAATTGATTCTTGCACTTACAATTTTTTTTTATGGAATAGTTGGAGAGAGTCATACTAAAAATATATTAAAAAGGGATTCTACAAATATAGGAAGAAGCAAAAGAAAAGAAAAAGATACTCATGGCAGCAAGTTATCTATATTATTTTGATTACTTGGAAAAGAAACGAATACCATAAAGACCTAAATACTATTTAAATTCCAATCGAAAGAACCACCCTCATCTTCACTATCACAACCCAAATTATACTTTATATTTTGTTATGATTTTGATTTTCATGAATTTCATCTTGTTTGGATCTCAAAAAATATTAGGTTTTGGAATTAATGAATTGGAATTGTAATTTTAGGTTAAACATTAAATTTTTATTAGTTAAGCTATCATATGTCTAGTCTATTCAAGTACAATACTTGATTGATAAATCATTTTAACTAAAAAATTTCAGTCAAACAATTTTATTTTTTAAAACTTATTTGCCCATCAATCAATTCCACAAGGTTTTAAGGAAAAGTCAAGTGAAAACCATGAGGGAGAGAATTGGCGCAAAAATTGAAAGAGATGAGAACGACTTACTTTTGAAGATATGCACGTGTTACACGTGGGAAACCCATGTGCCCCGCACGATGATATGCCATCAGTTCCTTGTCATGCTTGTGACACCTCACCAAGTCCTCACACAAATATATATATATATATATATATATTACAACTACAAAAATATTTTTACTATTCTCTATGTAAGAGTATAAAGGCTGAACTCCATATTCATTTGAACTGGGACTATTTTATCCTTTCTAAAAACCTAATAATATTGTCACATTAAATATATTTTTGTAAAATTCGTCACCTGTGTCTTATAACTTGATTATTTTTGTGTTGCTCAATAGATGAATGCAGCTGCATGTCCCATTTGGTTACTAAACACAGATTCCTCACTAGTGATTTTATTATTCAAAAACATAGATATCCTTGCTGACTATTGACATTTATATGTTAGATGATCTTCTCCTTGCAAACTCCTTTTTTTAGTTTTCTCTTCTGTCTTTTGTCATTTACATGAACCAATTTTATTCCGTTCTCAGAAAAAAAAATATAAACATGTTATGTGCTGTTTGGTTAGACCACTCTGTTGTTACAATACTCGTATTCAGAATATATTGAATATTTGAATCTATGAAAACAAGATTATCGTTAAAAATAGATAATATTTCATGCTATGTTCTATAAAGTTATAATCTAGTACAAAATTTTCTCATTACTAATATGATCAATCAAAAAATTATTTTACATCTCATTAAATAAACACACAATAGAAATATCTATATAAACAAATATTGATATTCATTTATTTCAAACAACTAATTAAGGATAATTAATTATATAGATGATTTAATAGGCAAGTTTTCAAAACGGCGGTTAATATTATTTCAATCAGACGGTCTTAAAAAAAGACTTTTTGAGAATGTAAAATTCATACATATTACACATATTATAATTTATTTTACGAATAATCCACAAAAAAACTTTTAAAAAAAGCCTTTAGTCGCGAGCCTCCGTACGCGACTGACTTTCAGTTGCTATCCAAGTTTGTGACTGAATACAAATATATTTGATATTGTTGTGACTGTGATTCAAACCCGGATCTTGCGTGTAAAAGGATCGGCTCGTAACCAATTAGGTTACGTTGCATTCCTGTTAAGAAGATGAGTTGCACACATTAGTACTTAAGAATTGCGGGTGCCACGTGCACATACTCCGGTGTTTGGGCTGTACCACGCATTCAGTTGCTAATTCGCATAGTGATTAAAGGTCAGTTGTGCACGGAGACTCAAGACTGAAGGTTATTTTTAAATTTTTTTAAAGTTTTAGGTTATTTTTAAAATTATTTTTTTATGGATTATTCGTAAAAAGAATTCCACATATTAACAGGTGAGTCTAAGTCATCTACCAAATAGCATATCAATAGACACATCCTCTTTACATGGCCTTCGCACTCAGGGTCGCCAGCTCCTCTGCCGCCTCCGCAGCGTCCTCCTCGCCGGCTTCGCTCGTCGTCCCGGGCCAGCGCGTGGAGAGCGTCTCCTTCAGGCCGCTCGCGACTATGGCCTCCCTCGGCGCGGTGTCCGTGGTCGCCGGCAAGCGCAACATCTCGCAGACCTTCTCCAGGCTCAGGGAGCAGGGCAAGGTGCGTTCCCGCTGTAGCTCTTGATTCGGCGAAATGTTGTGTTGTTTGTGATATTTTTGCTCGTGATGTGTGGTTAAATTTGCGTTATGGTGGTCAAAGATTAGTCTTGTCCACTTCTTGCTTGGTGTTGTACTTGTATCAGATATGTTTCCAGTAAAATTCAATTCTTGGACAGCACAGGATTCCATATGACATTTCATTGTTAAATTAAGTGCTTATGTTCGATGCTGTAACATGTTCATGTGTAATCTCATTAGGAAATTAATTTGTATTCAAATTGCTTAGAAGATGCTATAACACATAGCAGTATATTTGTACAATGATCTTGCCCATTGAACCATTTGCGGCGAATAATAGGTAGCAGAGCAGCAATTTTTCACATTTTTCGGGACTTATAGTTTAAGTTGTCTGCCTAATCCTTGAAAACTCTCAGGCTGCATTAATCCCGTTCATCACTGCTGGTGATCCTGACTTGGTGACCACGTCGAAAGCATTGAAGGTTCTTGATTCTTGCGGTTCAGATGTGATTGAGCTGGGTGTACCTTACTCAGACCCATTGGCTGACGGGCCGGTTATTCAGGTATATAGATGTTAGCTGCTGTAACATTTGCATGCTATGAGCTTGTGGATTAAGGAGCCTTTGGTCCATCATTTTAGGCTTCTGCATCACGCGCACTTGCAAAAGGCACCACGCTGGATGCTGTCATATCCATGCTGAAGGGGGTGACACCAGAGCTGTCTTGCCCAGTAGCTCTTTTCACATATTACAACCCTATTCTAAAGCGTGGCGTGGCAAACTTCATGGGTACTATAAAAGAAGCTGGTGTACATGGTAAGCTGTCTTATCCAATGAGTTATATTGTGAATTGCAAGAATTTGTCTTCTGCAGTGATGCAAAGCAGCAAGTTAATGTAGGGGTTGTACACTCTTCTGAGTTCTGTCCATAGATGTTTTAGCTCAGTAGAATTATACTTCTTGTATTTAGTTCTTTTACAATTCAAATTCTTGTTGTCACTGTGTTAATCGAGTTATTGATTTAGAATTGTTATGTTGAAGGTCTTGTGGTACCTGATCTTCCTTTGGAAGAGACAGAGGGGTTGAGGAACGAGGCCATTAAGAACAACATAGAGCTGGTGGGTCCCCTCGCTCATCCTGTTGTGTATTATTCCATGTCAAAATCATTTGTGTTTGCACATTAGTCTTGCCTCAAGACAACTTTAGGGCCTAAATAGAGTTCCAGTTGAGACAATCTGCCCACCTTGTTTCTTCTGTTCTAAGAGGGAGGCATTAGATATTTGTTGTCCATACACTGGAACAAACTGTTGTGTTATGAGTATTGCCTTGAAGCAACCATGGTACACTAGAAAAGCACTGTAGACGATGCTTGGCTTGTGATAGTTGATTAGGGAAGAACAAAAAGAAAGATGCATGTCAAATTAACATCTCTTAAGTTTCAAATTATTATTGCTATAGTTTAAGTTGTTTAGCAAGTTCTGATTTTCATGAATGTTTGCAGGTGCTACTTACAACTCCAACTACACCAAAAGAGAGGATGAAGGAAATAACAAAAGCTTCAGAAGGATTTGTTTATCTTGTAAGTATCTAGAACATCCCAACTATTTGCCAGAAGTTTGTCATCAGATGTAGACATCATTTCCTTCTTTCATTCCCCGATTAATAGTTTTGCACTTTGAACTAGTGTAAACTACACTGGAAGAGTACTGAACAGTATAGGATGTCTGTATGTTAATGAAACATCACATAACCTGTGTCATCTCAGGTCTTTATTGAGTTTAAAACAGCTTCATTGACATTCTTGAACACAAAATACTTTGGAAAGTAAAGGTAATTGTGAGGCTTGGAAAAAGTGTGGCATCTCAAAGGCTCAAACACTTAGCCTATCACTTCTCTGTTCAGGTTTTCATGGAATTCACCACCATAATCTAGTATGTTTTTTCTAAGTTGGTTTAGTGATGGTCAATTGAATATCTGATGACTAACTTGTATGTTATGCAGGTGAGTGCTGTAGGAGTTACAGGTGCACGCTCCAATGTAAACATGCGTGTGCAATATCTTCTTCAAGAGATCAAACAGGTTTGGAAACATTGATCTTTTCTACATCAATTAAAGGCAAACTAGTGCCAAGTGCTACCATACAATAACTAGTTATTTGTGTTAAAAAATGCTTGTAAAGCTTCTCATAGTTTACTCACTGGGACTTCTCAGTATACATAATTTTTTTTTGTGTAACTTAATTACAAAAATAGCTGTATCATGAACAATCTAAACCTGATCTGCACCACAAGCAAATCTAGACCAGATCTTACCTGCACCCTTCATTATCCTTTTTTTTTTGAAAATATTCAAAAAGAAGTTTCAAATTAGAGCATTGCTCCTGTGTTTACAGGCCACAAACAAAGCTGTGGCTGTTGGATTTGGCATATCAACCCCAGAACATGTGAAGCAGGTAAATCACATGAACCAACTATCCTGCAAGGCAACACTTTCGCCATTTTCTTTGGCACAAGTTTTGACAATGTTATTACTTCGCTGTTTGTAATACAGATCACAGGATGGGGTGCAGATGGTGTGATCATTGGCAGTGCAATGGTGAGACAGTTGGGTGAAGCCACTACTCCTGAAGAGGGTTTGAAAAGGCTAGAAGAATATGCCACAAATCTAAAGGCCGCTCTGCCATGAGATCTGCAGTTCCTTCAATAAGTTTGATGAGATCATAAAACTTGATTCATCATTTTTGGTAGCCTGGCTAAAGGTTAGTATTGGTAGTTCACCTAGTGTTGTTGTATTTGATTCCAGTGGTGAAATAATTGTGTCCTTGTGATGATGTGCAATCGAATAAAGAAGTCAATTGAGAAATTGTGCAATATTGGATTGCATCAGATTGTGAAATATTGTAACTACATATAGATCATTGTATGAAAGATGGAATTTTGGAATCAAGTTATCCCGAGTGGATAAGAATACCAAATAAGGTCATGAATGATCATATACATGGACCCATGGCTGACTGAAATTTGTCGTTGGAATCCATCAATTCACCAGGATGAGCCTCACTTTCGTGCTGACGGATAAGGAGGCCCGCAAGACGGCAACGCTGAAAATGACATTATTTCTAGTTCCAGACATTGTTCTTGCTCTTGTCTGGAGAATTAGGTGCATGTATTTGTAGAAACTCATATGTTGCTCAAACTTATAATGGAATATGTTCATGATTGTTGGTTTTGGAAGTCATAAGACACATTGAAGTGTATCTGAATTTTGGAAGTCGTGTCAGAATTGAACAAGCCAACCAATGGCTGCAGAAACCTGTAATTGTGCATTACTCTAGCATTCTGCAGATATACATTGAAGCAAATGGCTGGTATTTGCATAGACTCCATGACTGTTATAAACTGTATACTGAATTACTAATTGAAGTCAAGTAGATCCCCAAAAGTCCGCCCAGAAAAGAGTAAGTTGAGCATTTATTTTATTTTTGAAGAGTAATTGGATCACCTTTTTTATAAGTGAAATTTAGAAAATAATTGGATCAGTTTTTTATTTTGAAAGTAATATTTGCAGAAGTTTGTAGTCAAAAGCAAAAACTTCCAAGTTAGCTGTTAACACTTGTTTACGCAGGCAGGCAAGATAATAGTTGCACAAAACCAAATTGGCTTCTCAGTGAGAGAGGAGCAATAAAAGTACAAACAAAATTTCGGGTGTGAAACCAGAAAATTATTGTAAAAGAATCAACGAGCAATGAGTAATTAGAAGATTAAATAATAACATTTATATATTTTATATGACAAAAATTGGTGTGTTGAACGGGTATACATATAATGTAGTGAGGTCAAGTCTCTCTCTATCTTTATCAAATTTGATTTACTGACATCTGACCAGTTATCTATCATAGATAACTATAAAATTTAGTCCGGACAGAAAAAGTTGCAACTATACGGTAAAATAGCAAAAAAAAAAAAACCATTGAAAACACAAAATGTAATCCCTACTACAAGAACATGGCTCGAACAGATATTACAGAAAAAAAATATGCACATGTCCTTTTCAATAGAAAGAAATCAATTATTGGTTTTACTTTTTGGATGGGGATAAACAGTTAAAAGAGATGTCCCATTCGCATTCCACCACTAAAATAATCTCAATAAAAACAACAAAAAATAATGTTATTATTATTGATCATTTGCTCCCAACATAAGGCGAATAGGGGACATGGAGAAATCTATGTCACGTCAATGCTTCCCGGTTAACTCTAAATCACCTCATTGATTGAGCGTGTCATTTCATGCCATAATTGTTTACAGATAAACATCACCACATTATTCTGAAAAAATCTCAAAAAAAAAAAAAGCATATATTCTTCAAGTAACATTTAGTTTTCCAATGATATAAAAGAAATTCTTCCAAGAACTGATATTTTAGGATATATGTGTGTCATGTCAATCTGTAATCAACCATTGCTTGTTATAAACATTATTTCCTTGTATAACTATAATATAAAAAAACATTTATTCTTCCAAGAAAAATATAGAAGTACTTTCAAGTCAGGGTTATCTCTCTTTTCCTGGTGAAATTTCGCGGTAATTTTCAATAAATAAAATCATGCCAATCGGTAATCACACCATAGTGTCTCCATATGTAACCTTATAAATAAGAATAAAAAAAACTTTTTTCGTTGCAATATATAATTTTTGCAATCCTTTCCCCTCTTTTCAACACTGAAAAATATAGACATTGCTTAAGCACAGGGCCTCTCAAAAATCATAAATCCTCCCTACTCTATACCTTAGTTTTAAAGTAGTTTCCATGTTACCCAGTAGGTCTATTTCTATTTTCGAAGTCTCATATAACAACAGCACCAAATAATAAATTTTAAATGAAATGATTTTGAGCCGTTAGCAGCATTGAGATTCTGTAATTGAAGGATTAAAATAATTTTTTTACCGACAATTCCAAATTCAGTTTGAAATCTTCTTTAGCGTAAAAAAACAAAACAAAAGAAAAACTGTTAATTATGAAATGGAAAAATATACTAGGAAAAGAAAATTTTAAATTCAAAAAAGAGCAGGTAGTAAATATTACTTGTATGGGCGTCCAAACCAGAGTTGAGAGCCACCACTCTTGGCTTTCAATATTTTCTCCTTCTCTTTTTTTTTTATTATTGGAAAATTTGTTTTCATGTCATTAAATTTTGATGGTTAATACGATAAGTCAGTAAAAATTGGTCTCTATTATGTCACTATTTATTTGAAACTTGATGCAATATGACATTTTTGACTGAGCATGACTGACCAAAATGTTCATGTCCATCGTCTGTCTGTTGGACGTAATTGCAATTTTTAGGAAGCAAAAGGTCTGTAATGCAAAGTTTTGAAATTTTCACAAAAACTCTTGAAGGAGAGTTGCCATTGGCTTCCTAACCGGCAAGTTGCCGGCCAGCGGGCCCAGATGTCCAGATAGCGATCATGTCGACAACATCGAGACGATAGCATTCAAATCGATGACATTCAGATGATATTGTTTTAATCTTCTCTCTTTTTGCCTAACGTTTTCATCGCCGTTGGCTTGAACAATCAAATCCACATCGTTCAGATCATTGTGGCCGTTCAAATGTCTCACACCGGCAATCGTCTAAAATGCCAAAGTGGACCAAGCGCTGTCAAACATTCAGATCGACACTGTTGTGGACCAAGCTGCCGCTGCCGGCCGTTCAGATCGAAGCTACCTTTGATCAAGCCGCCGTAGCTTTGGACCTGGCTAACACACAGAGTAGAAGTGTCATTACTCAAAACATCTCACCTGAGTTTCAAACTTAACGATGACTAACCCTAACCAAATGCTATATACTATCAAGTTTAAAAAAATAATATATACCTAAGAGATAAAATTCAGTGCTATATTATATTATTAGACACCAAAATCTCGTTCCATATAATCAATTTTCTCCTTATTATATTATTAGCTCCCAAAGGAAAATTTTAACAGCTCTTTTTTAATCAAACCCTCCAATCCTCTGAAACCTTCCAAATCCGACCAAATCGCATGGAGCGCGTGTTCTCCGTGGAGGAGATCTCCGACCCCTTCTGGGCCCCACCCCAGCCGCCGCCGCCCGGCGGAGGAGGAGCGCCCGGCGGAGGAGGAGGCGCGGCGGGGAGCGCTATGAACCGGTGCCCGTCGGAGTGGTACTTACAGAAGTTTCTGGAGGAGGCTGTGCTCGACAGCCCGGCGTCGAACCGTAGCGCCGGCGAGGAGGTGGTGGAGATCAAGCCGCCGCAGGTGGCGGCGGCGCCCAGCGTGGCGGTGGACCCGGTGGAGTACAATGCGATGCTGAAGCAGAAGCTGGATAAGGACCTCGCCGCCGTCGCCATGTGGAGGGTACGTGCTCGCCTTTAGCTCTCGAGCACCAGTTGTAATGTTGTAAGCTTCCAGTGTTTTGACCTTTAGATCGGTGATTAGATGGCACTACAATTAGTTAAGCTCATGTTCTTCTTACAAGATGATGTCTTTGATAGTATCATTTGGATGGCATTTCTACGATATATCTGATTCGTTTGGAGACTAGGTAACTATGCGCTAATTTAACCGCGCGGAGAGTACAAAACAATGACTTGTATGTGTTGGAAATGAAATTACGAGATGCCGGAGTGCAAAGTATATTATTATGAACTTGTTGATGATTTTTGTACAGCATAAATATTGTTGCGGGTTCTATGTTGGGTGCCTTTTTGTGTGTGTTTGGGTGTTATTATATAGCAGTTCGTAGTTGCTTATGCTTTAGTTGGGTGATGGTGGTGGGAATTGTTGTGTATACTATTATCAATTTTTTTGTAGGGACATGGTTTTTGTGTATATTTGTGAGAATTATATGATTTATGTTTTTTTTTCAGGATATCGATTCTCTGATTTGTAGATCAGGACTTACATGACTTGTGTGTTTTCGAACCTCGGTTGTTAAATAGTATCCCAGTTTTGCTACTGTTCAGTTGATTGTGGTTCTAGCTCTTGTTAAATTATGCTTCATAGTATTGTACAAACAAAAGTAGTTCAATAGGTATTGTTTGATTTGTTTCACTCTTATGTTGGTGATCCTGTGCCATTTTTGTAGCTCTCATCATGTTCATCTGCAGGCCTCTGGTGCAGTGCCTCCAGAACGGGCCACAGCTGGTTCGCCGTTGCCAAATACAGATGTTTTGCCTATGGACTCTCAAAATTCCAGTGGAGGTACTTGTCTTCTCTGGTTGCATCTTCTCACTACATATAAAGTTGTGCTAGGAATGGCTACAAATTCCAAATTTGTGTCAATGATGCTTAGACCTTCAGAATTGTCTCAGCTCGTAAACTTCAAAATAATTTTAGAAGAGCTAATTTTCTTCTCTAAATCTTGTTATAGCATTGTTTGGTAAGTTGCCTACTAGCAGGTGTGTTTGCTGGCACCCTAGCCAAGGATGGACGACTCAATATCCTTTTTCTGATTAGAATACTAGGGCTTCAGTGCCTTTCCCAGCATTGTGCCAGGATGGCAGTTTACTTCAAAAAGCCAAGAATATGATTTCTTTCTTGAGAAATTTACTTGGTTCCCTGTTGGCATGTTACATAAGCCATTTGGTGAAACATATTCGAAGGTATAAGTTCTACTTTCAATGTGACATATGTTTGGCTGTTCTATGCTCCTATTTGGATCATGGATGCATGTCAGGTAATGGAATTCCAGTTCAAAACAATCCAGGTGGTGTCCCAGGTGGGGGTCCTGGTCCACAGCTGGTACAAATTGCTGATGTTTTAGTAAAGCAAACTACTAGTTCTTCCTCACGGGAGCCATCAGACGATGAAGATATGGAAGGAGAAGCTGAGACAACAGGAAATATGAACCCTGCTAAAGATAAACTACTGAGGAGGTGATCCTCTTTATCTGGTAGTGAAATTTATTTGTATCTCTAGTTTGTCTCATTATACATGCATGCACCCTCGTCTCCAAGAGTCCTTCCTCTATCTCTTTAGCAATTGAGATTTTCCTTATTTGGTAGCTCCTTCAATTCCCTACTATGCCATGCAGATGCTACACCATCAAACCTTCTTTTGCTTTAATTTTCTGTATGCAAAATGTTGATGCTGAATGTCACCAAATGATTCTAGAAAAAGGCATGTCACTATTAGATACTATAGCTTCTATGCCTTCTTTTTCTTGTTTAGATGTGTTAAGTTTGGAATGGATAAAATCAGGCTCCATATCATATTGCTTAGACACTTAAGTAGATTGGGACTTAAAACTATGTGAAAAAAATGTCATGCATGCTCAAACATGTATGCACTGCATACAAAGGTAAAATGTGCTACCCATGAATAGAGTACATGTGCACATCTGTGTGGCTGCTAATGTCAAAAGACTTAATTCTGTCATATGATGGCATACTGGATTGCATCATGTGTTTTAGTCATGTTACTTGTCCTACATCATAAAATTTAGATTTTCTGCCAAGGTCATGTCTTGACTATTGAGCTGGTGTTGTTGACTGGTTCCAGGAAGCAATCCAATCGGGAGTCAGCCAGGCGTTCAAGAAGCAGAAAGGCGGCTCATCTGAATGAGCTGGAGGCACAGGTCTGATATTCTAAATCATTGCTTCTGACTGCTCAAGAAGTTTGAGAATAATAGACTGATGAGTTTGAGTGGTGCACAAATTATTACAGGTAGCTCAATTAAGAGTTGAAAACTCGTCACTATTAAGGCGCCTTGCTGATGTTAATCAGAAGTACAATGATGCTGCTGTTGACAATAGGGTATTAAAAGCGGATGTTGAAACCTTACGAGCAAAGGTATGCTGCCATTTTATGCACTTTTTAAGCTCTGCATCTGTGGAACCAGCAACTTTTGTCGTGCTTCAAATAGCGTATCATCTCAGTCAAATCATGTACTGTCTCTTAAGGGGATATAGATATGATATCCCCCTGCATAAGATTTTCTTGCTTTTTTCCCACCTGTTCAAGAAGGATGCTTGCAATGCGGACTGCCATGATACCAGGATTTTTATTTGGTCTCTCTGAATATGGGTATGCATCACCTTTTGCAGGTGAAGATGGCAGAGGACACGGTGAAGCGGGTAACAGGCGTGAACCCTATGTTCCCCCGTGCATCTGACATATCATCCCTCAGTATGCCCTTCAGCGCCTCCCCATCTGATGCCACCTCTGATGCTGCTGTCCCTATCCAAGATGACCCAAACAATTACTTCGCCACATCAAACGACATTGGAGCTAACAAGTGTTACATGCCTGAGATGGCATCCTCGGCTCACGGGGAGGATCTTGTCAATGGAGCAGTGTCTGCTGGCAAGATGGGCAGAACAGTTTCGCTGCAGCGCGTTGCAAGCTTGGAGCACCTCCAGAAGAGAATGTGCAGTGGGCCAACTTCGTCAGGATCCACATCGTGGGACTCTGCTTCATTGGATCCGGAAGGCCCTTCAAATAAGAATTAATAGAACAGAAACATTATTGGACATTGCTAATGCTACCCTTGGAGGTGTTCCCTTATTTAATTGTGGTTTTGTGCATTATTTAAGGGGACATCTCATGTTTATTGTTGCGTTGCCTTGAAATACTATCAACTGTTGCCCCCTCACTATGATTAATTTCCACTTTCAAGAACCTATGGTCGAGTTTCGTTTACCTATTTTACACAGTTTGTTGTGAACTGGATGATTTTTTTTTTAAAACTTTTTTTAGAAAATAAAACAGCTTTGAATATCTGGAGAACTATCACTTCAAAATTTGCATCTTACCCGCATGCCATAGCAAATCAGTTATCTCAGATATATTTTTTTTATTTGTCGTCTTTCATTTTAAACATTTTTTTCCTTTGATAATATCCAAAATGTCCCCATCAAACTACCATTTGGGCTTCACTAGTCATTGGTTCATTGCTTTCCCGTGGTGCCTTTCAAGTTAAAACCGTACCGTGCCGCCATCCTTGGGTACCCAAAGTCTCACCAACCTGCACTAGCCTTCCTTCTATTTAGTATTTTAGTTGCAAAATTGTCCCAACAAATTAATCTCGACGCCATTATAAGCGCAAATAGATTTTTAGGGCAGGAGGAAATTCC
This sequence comes from Pharus latifolius, assembly GCA_019359835.1. Lineage (NCBI taxonomy): Eukaryota > Viridiplantae > Streptophyta > Magnoliopsida > Poales > Poaceae > Pharus > Pharus latifolius. The sequence goes on along the minus strand of CM033321.1, from coordinate 90,817,990 downwards.
CCTAGTTTCATTACACAAAACGTAGGTATTTACAACCTGATTAGTAGTACGAAAAGACAATAAGACAGCACAGCAGAACAAGGTCGTAACAGTTCACGGGACAATCCAATAGACAAACCAGTACAAGTTGTCCTTATCACGTAACTGAGATAACAGAAACAAAAGCCACGTACCAGATAACACTACTCATTAAATTATCTCCAATCCTCGTTACCCTTAAACAGAATATTCCCTATCACGTGTGTGAAATCATCTCAGAGAATTAAACAAGAGTCAAATCTCCAACAGTTTGACTTTTAGTGTGGGCCCCATATTCCTAAGCATCAAACAAACATCAAACAAGAACCAAACACTCAAATGACTTGGCTCTTACTTGACTCTATATGATTTGACAAATATATATTTAACGAATTTATATAATTCATGAATTATAATATTAGTAATATGTTAACATATTACTTACGAAATTAAATTTGGCATTTGCGACCAAAAAAATAAATAATAAAATTTTGGATTTAAAAATTGCACTTGACATAAAATAATAGATATTAAAATTCAAATAGTGGTATACATGACATCGTTGCAAAATAAACTAAAATTAAATTTGCAAATAAATGTATACTACAAAATCTGATAAGATACTACTCATCGGTGTGTCCTCCGAAACGTTGCCAAATGTGCTCGATCAAGTCTCTTTTTAGTTGCGTGTGTGTAGGCTGAGCACAGATGGCATCATTTCTTCAAAGTACATCTTCGAATAATGACGTACCCCCAGTATGGATCACATATGGTACTACCGTGGATGTGTCCGGATGATCATTGTAGCCATAGTTCTCGGCATTGTCGTCGCGCTCGTTCTATATGATCATGTTGTGCAACATGACGCAAACCCGGATGATCTTCGCGGGGGTTGCCTGTCATAAAAATCGTGTCACACCGTGCACGATGACAAACCGAAACTGTAGAACTCCGAAAACCCGCTCAACATGTTTTCTTACTCCTTCTTGGTGTTGAGCAAACAACCGATCTTTCACTGTCTGTGGGAGCAGTATTGTCTTCACAAAGACAGCCCACTCCGGGTATACACCATCAGCGAGATAATACCCCATGTTATACTGTCGACCGTTGACAGAGTATTGAACATGAGGAGCCCGCCCTTTCAACACATCAGTGAATAAGGGTGATTAGTTTAGCACATTAATGTCGTTGTTGGAGTCTGCAATATCAAAAAAAATGCTATATCCAGAGATCCGACAAAGCTACCGCTTCAAATATAATCATCGGGACTCTATAATCTCCAGGAGTGAATTGACCCTTCCATGCTACGAGGCAATTTCTCTATTCCCAGTGCATGCAATCAATGCCTCCTAGCATACCCAGAAAGCCACGGGACTCTCCTTGTTGCAGTAAGTGGTGGATATCCTCAATGGTGGGGCTGCGAAAATATTGGTCGCCAAATATGTCGATGACACCTTGTACGAAGTGCTCCAAGCATTGAATCGTCGTGGACTCTCCAATCCGCACGTACTCATCGACGACATCGACGGGGCCACCGTACGTGAGCATACGCATTGCTGCAGTGCATTTCTGTAAAGGGGAGAGTCCACGGCAATTAGTGGCATCCCTTCTTTCGGTGAAGTAGGGGGACCACCCATAGAACTTCGACAATGCGGAGAAAGAGGGGTCTCCCCATCTGAAAACGCCGGCACAAGATACTGTTGAGATAAACGGAATATTCGGAGAAGTAGTCCGCGACGAACCGTTGATGCCCCTCTTCGTGGTCTCTCTCAACATATCTCCTATTGCTGGTTCGGCGTCCGCGAGATGATAAAGCATCAAGTCAGGCGTAAAGACCGGCGATAATACAATCTTCCTCCTCCTCCTCTATGAATTCCATCAAGAAATTCTCAATTTGGTTCATGGCATCCTCATCGGAGCTGTGTGTGCTTGAACTAGAGCTAGATGACATTTTGAGAGTGGCTACTGAAACTGAGTTTCTCAAGAGCTGCACCGTTTGATAAGATAGTTGGATTGTGAAGAGAAACTTTGTGGAGAGGGTGAATATATAGACAAAGAGTCCAACGGCTAATTTGCAACGTCTGTATTCCAACGCTAATTTTTCGACGGCTATTTTGCAACGGCTATATTCCAATGGCTAGTTTCCATGGTTGGATACCAAAATAAAATTAAATAGAGAATCATATATAGATTAATAACAGATGATATATGGTTGGCTATAAGAGATAATTCAAAAACAAAATAACTAATCGTCGGTAGCATTAAATTTCTCTCTCAGAATCTTCATCCATGCATTGTACTCCGCTTTTTGTGCATCGTCGAAAATGGATTTGTCGAGACCTATCATTTTACAGTACGCTTTATATAAGGCGGACTTTTCCTTCGACTTCACCACGTCGCGCAAGTTATCGGACATACGGACAACGTCCTTCCTCTTGTCGGCCCAGTCAGATTAATTTTGGATGAAGGTATCGAGATCTACTCTCATTGCCATCGTACAATCCTACGAGCCATCAACCTTTTCCTTACCTTTGTACCTCGCCTTAGCATCGTCTCGTCCTTCCGACCGTGTCTCCGCTGACGTGTATGTACCCGACTCGGACAATCTGCTTCTTTTGTTGGGACGATTAACATAAGCTGTAGACCACTTAGGTTGACCGCGAACCACCGTCCATCAATGATCCAAGACAATCGGATGGCCCATCTCCGTCTTTTACATCTCGCGGGCCTGAGCCATGAGTTGGTCGTCAGAACGACTGTTAGCATAGATTTCATTCAGTCAGAGCCAAACATCATTGAATTGGACCACCTTTTTGTTGGTTCGTTGCCAGTGGTACTTACAGTGTTTAGTCTCGCTTCTCCTACTTGTCGGCAGCGCTTCGTTGTATGCCGCTGCTACGTTGGCCCAGTACATGTCGCACTTTCCATTGTTTCCATCAATACGATCGAGCGAATTGTTGAGCCAAGAGCTAATCTGTATGTTGTCAAAAAAAATTTGAATCACGAAGTCGAATGTAAATACATTTCACTCATAGTACTCCTGTACAAAAATCAAATTATTACCAGTTTTATGTTATTATCAATGGACCACGGTAAGTGCTTCGTCTTTCGACTAGCGTCCACAGCAGCATTGGTGTTGGTGTCATCGATGACAACTTGGGCCGCCAGATCGGGTGGAGCAGAGTTTGGAGTGTCGTTGTTGGAGACACACGCAGAGTGCGGTTGAGGTGGGGAAATCTGTGTTGGATCGAGGATGCCGACTTGAGGAGTGTGAAAAGGAGACTTTGAAACTTTTCAACTAAAAATAATTTTTGCAAAGAAAACACTAAGAGCAAATAAATTGAAACAATTTAATAATATTTTGCACTAAGAAAGAGTAAGAAAAACAAACACAGTGATTTATCCCGAGGTCTCGGAGACTCGACTGATCTCCCCTACTCCTCGTTAAAACACTCAAATGAATGAGTCTTGCTTAAATATCCACGAAGGATATTTTTCACTAAGGTTGCTCCTTCTCTATTCCGGATAGGCGAGCACCAATGCCTTTCACAAAATATGCTGAGCCACTCCGAAAATCTTCGTTAATGAAGAGGTCAACAGCCACGCCTCCAAACCGTCTAGGTGAGAGCGTTCATTAAGAGTAACAAGTTGCAAGATATTCTTCTTGACACCTAACAAATACCGAGAAACTTATAAGGATGCAAATGAATGCTCTCAGAAGATCTCTCTCAATCACAATGAATGATACTTGATCAAAAGATTAAGATTTTGGCACTTGGACTCAAGTATATATCAAAAAATATATCTCTTAGTTATTTAGAAAAACTGCTCAAAACAATGTTTATAAATACTGATCAAAATCTGCTCGAAAATTATATAAAACTAATAAAAAATGTGAACAGAAACTTCTCAAAAATCTGCTCAAAGATCTGCTCAAAAGTGTTTGTATAACTGATCAAAAAATAGTAGAGAAATTTGCTCAAAACCTGTTTAAAAGCTGCTAAAAAATGTGAACAGAAAATGCTCAAAAGTCTGATAAAAAACTGTTAAAAAGTGTTTTAAAAAAACTACTCAAAAGAGTTTTAAAACTGCTAAAAAACAGTAAAAAAATCTGCTCAAAACTTTAACTAAAAACTGCTCAAAATATATAGAAAAGATGTTCAAAAGTGTGTACAGAGACAACTCAAAAATGTGTATGAGATTATAGTTTGAGATGTGTGTAAATACTGCTCAAAACACCTGTATTTATAGCCCAACATCTCAGCTAGTCGTTGTGGTCGAAAAGGAAAGAAATCAGGCCAGCTAACAGCCAGCTTCGACCTCTAACAGCTAGTAAATAGCCGTTGGAATCTATGGTCGTATGAACAGTACTCGAGTGACCTCTCGTCGTATAAATAGTATCTGGTCAAAATGAACAGTACCTGGTCGTATGAACAGTATCTGGTCAAATGAACAGTACAAAAAAATAGTTTCAGCCCCTCTTTGAAATCTATATATTTCTCATATTTTGACCAAGAATATGAATGAATGCAAATGCAACAAATGATCTAAGAATTTCTCAATTTTTGCTAGAACTAAAAGAGATTTTGCAACCCCTCTTAATACTACGGTTAAACTAAAAAAGAATTTCTTATAAAATCCGGTCAAAATCCAAACTCCGAGACCGGTACAATAAACAAGCACTTACCTTAGGTCTTTGCAGTTTCCTTCTTGGCGACATTGCACTTGCGGCTTTGGCTCGCGTCCTCGGACTGTGACCTCGGGCGACACTGCGACCTTGTGCTTGCGACTTGCAGACTTTCCCGGATCACTTGAAAACTTTACAGAAATAACACTGCATACAAATAGCTCAAATGCACGATTAGTCGAAGACATTTAATGTCATCAATAATCAAAATCAACCCAAAAAAGACCTAGATGCAACAAACTGCGTACAGGTCGGCGGCATATCGACAAAATAAAAATTTTGGCTGTACTGTGGGGCGGTGGAATTGCGTGGCCGTGTGGTGGATTGAGACGATAATTTTGACTGTACTGTGGATATGACTGGTAAGTCAGTGGATATGGATGGTAGTTAGGGGGATATGGTGGCTGCGAAAAACCGGGTTGCTGTTGGGTGTTTGGGTTTTCGGTGGTTTCGCCAGGAGAATCGGAAGAGTCAAGCCAGTTAACGAAACCGCCAGGTGGATTAGAATCCAAGTGGAATTTTTGGAAATTTTTGCAACAATTATAGAGTGGTTTTGGGTGTAGATGGATGAATAAATGTGAGTGAAAATGGTAAAACAGTATGTCTTTATATAGGGGAGAATTGGGGGAAAAAAATCTGTGATTTTTTGGGAATTTTTTGGAATTTTTTATGATTTTTTATCGTCAAAATAAATTAAAAATTAATCCAAATGCTATTTTTAAACAGCAGATTAAAATAGTCATTTTTTTTAGAAGTTGAAAGGTGGGACCCGCAATTTTTACCTCCTCAACGACTATTTTTAAGTCCCCCTCGCTTACAGATGGGCCAACACAAAAAAGACCCCACCTGTCATCCTCTACAACTAAAATTAAATACGTATGTATTAAAAAATTTAAACTGTGGGTTCCTACTAAATCCAACGGTCATTTATTAGACCTAATTCAATGACAGGTGGGCCTTCATTTGCCCTAGGCCCATGGCTCAGCGACTGGAGCTTACACGCCGCCACGTCGCCGACAACAAGAAACAAGGCGAACTCCCATGTGGCGGGCCCCACTCAACTTTAAACGCGTGCGACGTGGCTAATTATTACACTGCGTATGACATGTGTGGACGCAAATTAGGGGGCTCATAGGTCAGTGACTGTTTTCGATTTACACGCGGTGCGTGCAGCTAGTGACACAGGCACAGTGAACATGGGCGTGGGGCCCACGCGGTAAACACTTGCGACGTTTAAATCGTATACCCTGTGAATGACGTGTGGATCCTTTTATTCACTGGTCTCACTTGTCAGATTTTTTTTTACGCGGATAGGGTTGGTTGTTCGTTTTCTCGGTGGGGCCCGCAAAACGCATCCCCTCGAGTCTTCGTCTCCTCTAACGGCTGCGCATCCCTCGCCGCGAACTCACCTCCGCCCGTAGCACGCGGCCGTCCCATCACGCCAAGCAGTCCTTCGCCGCCATCAACGCGAGCCACCTCTACCGTCGCCGCGGAGACAGCCTTAGCTCCCGCTCCAAACTTTACAATATTCGAAGTTTATAGGACGGCAAAGACCATTTACCTTAATTAAAAAAAGTTATGCACAGTAAAATAATTTCTTGCAAAGTTAATTCCACTATCATTTCCCACAGCACCATTTTCACTTTTATAAACATCACAATTGATCATACAGTTGCTTATTCACAAATGAGACTGCTTAGACAAAAATTCCTATCATATGAATCATCAGTACTTGCTTCATATGGATTCGAACAGTAATCAAAGAATGAGGTAGTAAGAACAACCTAACAACAAAAGAATGAATATTCGTATATGAATTACAACAAAAACTCACATCATGTGCCCAATACCACCAGCAGCTTTACCCTCTGTTCATCGTCACACGAGCCAAAAAGAATCTGAGGTCCATTCGCAGGGCACCGTTAAAACAAAGCCCATCCAACGGGATGGATGATTGGCATGAGGTTGCTATCTTCCTTTTCTTCTACAAATTCAAGAATTTATATCACCCATACAAAAAACAGATAACTAGTCTGATCTTGGGCGATTGGAGCTTTTGTATGAACTCTTGTACAAGGGTAGTAGTAGTGAGCGCCCGCCCCGTTTCCTTCTACCAAAGCATCGCCAATAAAGAACTAGAAAAAATAGCAAAACAGCAATGGGGATCGCCCATCTGTTCACAGTGTTGCATGTTAGAGGAGAAAAAGCAATGTGTTAAATCAGTAAGGACCATGCAATTACAAGGAGGAAAAGATTACCTGTCCAGATCAATAATAGGGCTGTACACGATAGTTTCCCAGGAAGAAACAATGATGTGCCAAGCTGGATTATAGTACAGCGACTCTGCTGACCAGAACATTCTTGTGTATGTCTCCAGGAAGATAAACAACAGCCATGCAATGATTTCAAGTAAAAGGAACTTGATGACAAAGCGCCCGATAACAACCATGACTAGGGAGAAAGTCACCAACCAATTGAAGAGTTTGTTATTGTACTCATTGATAAAAAGAGCACGAGACTTGGCGAGCATCTGGATGCAATATTGAATTGATATTTAGTTCATGAAAATCATAATGAGATATAAACAGTTGAATTTGTCTGTAGACATGAGCAAATAAAGGCAAGTTGTCAACGAGCAGAATCTGTAACAAGCATTCCATCCCTCATTTAAAATATAGCATAGTAGAGAAACAGAGTCAATGTGTACCAGACAAAAGGAGAGTTGAAAAGGCTGAATTTCTTAGCTTTATGTATTTAGTTCATTAGCTCACATATTCTCATGTTATTCACAAATCAGAAAAATAATTTAGAATAATGCTACCTGCTTGAAAAAGAAAGTTACTTATATGTTAACTCATCATGGAAAAAAGCCCTAATCTCTCACAGTAGGAAGGTGAAATGAAACAGAGCTATCAATGTACTTGAAAAATAATGCATAACACTGCAACATATGACAATGAAAAGCATTATTACCACCTTCACTGCTGGGCAAATGCAAAAGTATAATAAGCTAAATGTATTCATGGTTTTATCTCCATCGTTGCTCTAGTCATGCAAATTATCTTGGCAGTTGAGACAAACCTTTGACATTCTACGTTCATAGCTTTCCTTTGCAGGCCCCACACAATCCATTTCAAAACTTTGATTGCAGTGAAAAAATCCCGCATTGAATTTTGCCATTGAAGGAAGCTTCAAGACCTGAAGGTGATCCATTTTGTCTTCACATTCTGAAAAACGTGCTTCACACAGCTTTGATGATTGATACTCATTGGCTAGAACAAAGTTTCTGTACACCTACAAGGTACACCCTGTAAGTATGCAAAATATATTATCTTCTACATGTGACACAAGGTTACAATTTGACAATGACTGGAACTATGGAAGTAGTCAAGTAGATATGCCACAGACAAATGCACGCACACACACACAAAAATCACCATAAAAAGTCATCTGGAAAATTTCAAACACCACAGCTGGAATTTTGACAAGAACAAGAAAAAATAGAAATGAAGTATTTATAAATTATGTGAAGATTCATAGCACCTCATTGAAATATAATATTCATACCAGACATCCAAATCAGGAATTAAATAAGGCGCTGATTTTATTTCATAAATTATATAAAACAATTAAAAAATTAAACTGCATGAATATTAAGTATTGTTAGCAAACCTTTTTAATCTCATCATCAAGCTGGAGGATTGACTGAGCAGCATGATGTTTACCAAAGTGCTGCTTATCAAAGAGCTCTCTAGCTTGATCATTTGCCACTTCATGAACCTGAAGAAGTTTGACCACTGGCACGGGTAGGCCCAAGCCATCCATTCTCTCCCTATACACCTTTAGACAACGTTCAAGAATGGCCTTATTGAAAACTTCAACAAGCGATCCAGTTGACGGGATTTCACCTTTATTCAATGCCTCAATTATCTGAAACAAAAGAAAAGGTAGTTAAAAGAAAGCATGCTAATGGGATGAAGCAGCACATGCCAATAATGAAAATGTTGAACAGTCCTTTACCTGCTCTAGGAAGGACACAAACTCCTTTCCATTGAGAGTTTTCCTCTGCACAATTTTTGGTTTTATGATGGACGCGACAACTTGCTTCAACTGCTCCCTCCTTTTTACATACAAGGGGTCAAGCTCTTTGTCCTCCATGTCACATAACTTTGTTCTTTGCAGATGAGGCTGTAGAAACTAAAGAGGCTCAGCACCTTGATGATTTATTGGTATACACAGCACAGCATCAACACTAATAGGTATTATATAGAATGAATGTACTGCTTGGTATTATCCACGTAACTATAAATGGCAATGTAAACACTCAAAAGTGTTACCACTGAGCAGCCAATGATAATATAGATTACTAAAGTGAGAGGCTAAAAGCAGAACTAGAAGTGCACCTGGGGCAAGCTAAAAGCAGTACTGTTGTCACCCATAACTGCCAAAGAATTTCTGATTTGATTGACCTAATAAACACAAAAAACAATTTCTGTAAAAATTTGGATCTCACATCTTCCAGTCAGTAAATGTAGACTTCATATATAATTGTACCTCGTCGATATACTTGTCCCCTGCAGAAAGAGACAGAGTACATTAATTCGACTGGGAATAAAATATTTCTAAAGATGCTCAAAGAGCAAAAAGACTAAACTAGTAAATAGACACTAATAGCTCAAACAAACCGTTATTGTTGGGCACATGTTTGAGAGCTTCATTAACCATTTGTTGAACAGATTTTCCTTCTGCTCAGAAAGTTAAAACACACCATCAGAAGAAATTTGCATATCTTAAAAGTAAAAGCAAACATATACATAAAGAACAAAGAAAGTGATAAGCACAATATTAGACACTCAGACAAAAATAAACAAAGCAGGGAAATACTCTAGTTCCAAAAAAGTTGCTAGTCAGAATCAAAATACCAGGTCTCATACCATAATTTACTTTGTTAACTCCTAATAGCTTATGTCATGGCAGCAAAGCACATAATATTGCAGAATAGTGATTATCACTAGTGTAACTCGGATTAATCATTAACTACTAACATCACAACAGAGAACCATCCAAGATCACACATGGATAACTCCAGGGCATCAACTATTCCCTGAAAGGCTAATTCATTAAACAAACTGCAATCACAAAAGTTGAACTTTAGTAAATACAGAAAAATTGTTTCTTTAAATAGATTAAATATTTAGTACAACAAAAGATTTCATGATGATCTCCTTAATAAAGTATATTATCATTTTGCACAAAATCACATATAGATAATCAGATAGACAGTTGAAATATTAATAAACTAAGTTCAAACTACTGATACCCTAGCAATGGCAATGGTTGAAGAATAGAAATGGGCACGTATCCTTCTAGGGTTACAAGAAATTTTGACAAAAAAGAAAAGAAAACAGGCATTTTAAGGAGTTGGATCTATTAAGCTTTTACAATTCTACATCAAACTCAAGTAAAAGGTGTCATATCTTCTAATTGAGTCTTTATTTCAGGAAAGAAAAAAAAAAGACAAACTCTTGGTACAGAATGAAGTAATTTTAATGCCGCATCACCATGCAATAACTAAGATGGCACAAAAAAGTTTTTATCTATTTGTTGTGTCACATTAGATTCATATGCCAGCCTGAACTTCTGGATAAAATGACATCTCTTACTCAAATCATCTTAATACAACAACAATTCAAGAAGCAACTCACGGAGGAAATCCCTCTGGATAAGCCACAGAAGCTTAGCTGGCTCAAAAGCAACATCTTGCCCCTGGAGAAACAAGCACCATATGCCATCATATAGTTTTCCATTTTTCCTTTTTTATATATATATTTAGAATCACAAGAATGGAACAGTACCTTCACTCTGCTCACCACCATGGAGCAGAACAACATTTTGAAGAAAAATGTTAGTGTTAGAACAGATTGAATTGCAAAGCTCAAAACATGGAAAGAGATAAACAAACCTTCCATAGAATTCTTCAGCAATTTCAACAGCAAATGATAACCTAGATATATCAGCTTCACGGACCTGTAATCACAACACATAAAACTCACAGCTATCAAATGATGAGAGAGAGAGAGAGAGAGAGAGAGAGAGAGAGCAAACCGTCTCCGGAAGGTTGTAGATGAGCACAGAACTTAAAACAGTCGCCAAAGCAAATATCCTGTCATGAAAGCAAAAGGTTCCAACAAAATAGTACTGATCTTTCTATCCAAAATAGAAAAACGTAAATCCAAATTCATGATTTATTTCTGGGCACAAACCTATCATCATAAACACTTGATTTTCCAACACTCTCAAATCCTTCAGTGTCAACATAAAGGACAGAAACTTTAGAGCCATCAACATCCACCTCAACAGGAGTACCCCAAACCCATATACCTGGCAAAAAAGTATGTATGGTGGTAATTTGGGTATTAATCAATCAGCATATACACATGAAAATTACAAAATTAATCCAGATACATTAGAAAACCACCTCACCTTTAGTTTTGGTATCTCGCATGTGACCGACTCCAAAACCTGCACCATTAAGATTATCACATCCCTTAGTCCATGTTATACATTTTCCAGATTTGAACATATAACACAAGCTGCATGTACCTTTATCACATGATAAGGATAGAAGCTGGTTGAGAAGAAAAGATTTTCCAGATCGATATGGACCAATAACCTGTGTTGAAATTTGAAAAAAAATCAGTTAATCATGGGTGTGCTTCACTGAGCCAGATCAAGCATTAAAATAGTAGTTTGGCATTGCTTAGGAATGCAAAATGATGAGATTGCTCTTTCAAATTATTAAGTTCAATCTTACAGAGACAACAGCAATGGGAGTTTTAATCCTTCGAATTGCCTCCAGACCTTGTTCTGAGAGACGGAGTTTAGTGTGGCCAGAATCTGGCTCCACAATTGGGAACCTGTATAGAAATGTTGGTCAAAATCCTCACAATTTCAATGAACTTCTATCATAGGCCACCCAACTTGAGAAACACCAACAATAAGTGCACTAATGCTTTATATTGACAAACACAAAGTTAAAACAATAGAAAACCAAAATGGTTCACAGCAGGGCTCTGAAAGATATGGCATTAAAATTATATCTGTCCAGCAGAAAAAGGATACAAAAAGGCAAAATATGACTGATATACTACTGGTGAGCATTACACCTTTCGCTCCCTTCACAGTTGCACTCAGTCTCACAGATAAATAGTCAAGTTGTTCCACCAACTTGCTCTTTAATCCAACCAAATATTGAGCCTACGATTGGTTTGATACTAACATGCTGGGTAAAATTAACACAAAAAATACCAAGTAGTAGTTTATCAAAAGTCACAAGTGGAGTTATTTAAGATTTTAACCACAAATAACCAGATTAGAACTAGTTGTAGGCACTAATTATCCACTCTCTTGGCTCTTTGTTCCGTGCACAAGTCACAATGCACTAACTACCAATGATTCATCGGCATCTCACCGAACATTTCCTCCTTTTATTTCCTTTCAGCGGCACCAAAAACACATGAGTAAAACGAGGCGGGAAACAAAAAGTGAACCAGTTCCAAGCATCACTAAGCCGCCACATTTTGACCACTCTTAACTTTACGACACCACATGAAGTCATCACAGCATGCATCACATTGCACAAACTTGCTTCCACAAATCTGGGAATGACAAAACAAAAGGAGGTCCACTAATTTGTCGGTCCAAAGCTGGAATTAGACGCAACAGTGCCCAATCCAACGCGAAATTCAACATGAAAACACAAGACAGACGATCGAAACAAAAAAAAAACACAAACCCCGTCACAGGGTTGGCACTTACGCGCGCTCGAGCTCGTCCGGGTCAGGATCACCAGCAGCGGTGGCAAGGAGCCAGATCAGCGCCGCCACCCAGGCCGCTGGAGCCCCCCACGTCATCTCAACCCACCGCCAATCACCACCACCACCTCCTCCTCCTCGCAGATCTCCAGCCCACGAGCAAACCCAAAACCCTAGGTGCTCCGATGTGGCGAAGCGAGCGGCAATGGCTGACTGGAGCGCAGCCTCCTGGAGGCGAGGAGGCGAAGCGAGAGATCTAGTAACAGACGAGGAGGAGTGCGAGGTGAGGGCTGGGGAGATGTAGGCTTAGTGTTTTCGGATTGGAGTTTGGTTTGCTTCGAGGCTAGGGAAGGAGACGACGAGGAAGAGATCGCAGATAGAGAGAGTGGAAGAATGGTGAGGGGGGATTGGGGGAAGAGACAGGAAGTCCGCATTTAAGCGGGCGTTTGTTTAATTATTTATTGCCCGATTAATTTTCTTAAGAGACTGTTATACGTTAATTGATGGGTATTAATTGGCTGGGGATTAGCGGTGTCTTTGGGCCCGCATGGCAGTGGGCGTGGGTGAATAGTTTTGGTGCTTGTCATGATCTGTCCTGTGCGGAGAGGTACTTGAAGAATGTGGGCCTCGACTTCCGGGAAATACCTCCTGGGGATGGGAGAGCTGTCAGTGGGGCCCATATGGCGGTGACTGGTCAACTCCTAGTTTTGAGTCTTTTATCAATTTGGTCTACACAAAAAACGGTATACGATGTACCCGCCAAAACACTAATCATTAATCGGAATTTTGTAGTGTTCACAATAATATATTTATAATTTATTAAAATAATTTAATTGGCAAGATCATTATAATTTTATCACTACAAGATAATATGTATACGTAACATCCTCAAAAAAATTAAACATGTTTATTATTAGTGTATTTTTATTATTACATGCTACTTAGTATATGTTTAAATAAAGAAACTTGTTAGTTAGAACCACTAATATAACAAATAGTATACCACATGACACGTCAGTTTTGTACTTCATATTTTTTATAATTTATATTATATCAACATAGTGCATAAATTATATTCCATGATATCAAATTTATTAATGATTTATAATTAATAATATCAAAATTATATTTTGTGATGACTAAACAGGTTAGTCAGCCAATTAATCAAGAAAATGATTGATTAATCAGATTAAAGATCGCTAATTGCAACATGATTTTTTTTTAGAAAACTGCTCTTTCAAGTAGGTACCATACACTGATTATTTGGAGCGCATATATGAGTTCTACAACATAACTATTTGTCACACTGCCTCTCATTTGGTGTGACTTTTTTTTTTTGTTTTTATGATTTGTGAGTCTTTATAATCTATATTAGGTGTTCGAGTCTATATACCATAAAAAAAGAATACAAATGAACGTATAAAAAGAAACATGTAAGATACATTCGGTTGTTTAGTTGATTACTTGATGACCTCACACAAAATTGAGTGTGTGACACAAACACATGATTGGCGACTCACTTGTTTACTATAAAGCCACCAAATTAGAACACCACCCAAATAACCAAAACGAATCTAAAACATCACTCTACAAGAATTCTCAGCACTCTAGACGTATATATTACACATGATACTACCACATAATTTATGGGCTTGCCCATGTCCTAGACTACACGAACTATCATAGTCCAATTAGGATTTTTAAAGGATAAGATCTAATTGGATTCAAAAGGATTGGGTTTAGAATGGATTAGTTTTAAGTAAGTTTAAATGGGTTGAGAATAAATTAAGGTTGGATGTGTTAGAATAGTTTCAAAATATACTAGAATAATGATAGGATCAGGATAGCAAAATTAGGGTTTAAATAGGTTTAATGTATAAAACAATATGAATTTTTATTTTGTCCTCTGTTATTTAAACCTCTTTAAAGTTCAAATGGGTTGGATACGAGAATTTTGTACGGATAACCCAGATTAAAAATAAAAATTTAAAAATAACATGTAGTAAAAAGTAATTGCAAAATCGACCTAAGTCGTCATCCCGCATGGCGACTTACTCTAAAAAGCAATCAGAAAAGACATCAGTCGCCAGTTGGAATGGCGACTGATAGGTAATATATATTTCGGGCCCTTGGCGACTGGCGCATTGCAAGCCAAAAAAAAAACAAAAAACTGACGGCAGAGGGAGAAGAGGGGAAAAGGGAGAAGAGGAAAAGAAAAAGAGAGGAGGAGGAGAAGAAGAAGAAGGAGGAGGAAAGAAAGTATAAAAAAAAGGTACAATTATAAATTTGTTGTGATAATTAGTGTAGAATGCTGATCTGTTTTAGGAATGTGTAGATCTGTTTTAGGAATGTATAGATCTGTTATGTATGTGTGTTGTAAATATAGATCTGTTATGTACAAATGTTATATATTAAGCGAATAAATTAGATTAGTAAATAGTGAATCGATAATTTAGGACATACGGTTTTTTCGTATGCAGATCTGATTTCTGTCTTAGGAAATATAGATCTATTATGTAGAAATGTTATATATTAAGCAAATAAATTAGATTAATAAATAGTGAATCAATAATTTAGGACATACGGTTTTTTCGTAGAAAATGTGCAGAAATTCATATTTGATTTGTGCCTTATTTAAATATGTTGGGCATTTATGAATATAATGTATATATAATTTTGATTTGTTGTGTAATATTATGTAAATTTAATATGTTTATGAATGAGATGTGTGATGTGTATTAATTAAGAGTAGTAAATAATTAAATTATTGATATGTGAGATGATAATATAGGAATTATAGATTAGATGTGATGCGATGTCGTTAATCCGGTGTACTTCGATTAGTTGAGATGTTAAAAAATAAGTCGCACATGTCTTAAGGATGAGCATAGAGTAATGTGCAAAATATATTGGAGATATGATAGCTGATGCTTGTAATACTTATGTTGTAGACAATGTCGGAAACAAGAGTAGTGTATGTTTTCCACAGGGAACAAATCATTAGAAATGAACCATCTGGAGATGACCTAAGTGGCTGTCACCATATAGACATGGAATTGAATGATCTTAGTGTTCTTAATTTTGAAGATCTTAAGACCTGAGTCATCGACATCCTAAATATTGACCCATGTTTACACAAAATTGTCATAGAAGCGCTGGTGTCTATTGGTTTGACATCTTGTTGGAAATTGTGTAAACTTAGAGGCGATAGATCATGGGGCTCTCTTGTTAGGGGGTGATAAATCCCTATCATGGGCCAAATGACTGCATATTGTATGTGACCAAGCTAGAAAATGTACCAGAACCGGCGGCAAAAACCTGTACCCGAACCATTAATTGGAGGACAACATACGAACATTGATCTAACCATGACCCATAATTCTGCGGATGTCCCCAACGCAGAATTCATGGGCGGGTATTTGTGGCCTGGGGATGAGGCTTATGCCGACGAAGGTGAAGACGAGGGTCTGGAAGTTTCAGGCAGTGAAGGGTCGGAGGTGGACGCAAACTATGCGGATTCCTCTAGTGAAGAAGACTATCGTGGAATGTGACCTCCACAACAATGGCTAGATCCTAGTGGTTTTGAGTAAGCGCGAATCCACGACGATCGCAGTTCGGAGTGGGCAGGGAGTGAGCACAAATTAACATTGGGACAACATTTTCGAAGCAAGGAGGAGGATAAGCAAGCCGTGGTGATGTGATCCATGACACTACGTCGGTCTTTCAAGGTTGACAGAACAAATCCGCGACTGTACGCGGTGAATTGCAAGGTGGAAGGATGTCGATTTTATGTTCGTATTGCTCAGTACAAGGACAATGAACACTTCATTGTTTCCAGGATCACCGAACATGACTGTTCAGTGACAGAAGTATCACAGAGTCATAGGAATATGTCGTCCGCATTTGTGGCACGTGTAATTTTGTCGAACCTTCATGCAAATCTTGATATGCCACCAAAAGAAATTGTCAGCCAAATCAACAACACATTTGGGTACATCATTCAATATGGGAAGGCATGGAGAGTCAAGCAACTTGGTCTTGAGATGTTATTTGGATTTTTCTATGATTCATATAACTATGTGTCCAGACTGATCGAACAAATCGTTGACACCAACCCCGGCACTGTGATGGATATGGTCCATAGCCCAGTTGTCCGCAGAAATGGTGAGATAGTTCCTGGAGCTGAGTACATGGAGCATATATTCTGGTCATTTGGTCAAGTAATCTCTGTATTCAAGTACATGCGGCCAGTACTTTGCGTGGATAGCACATTTCTAACTGGAAAGTACAAGGGAACTCTGATGACAGTAGTTGCTGCAGATGCAAACAACCAGTTACTTCTAATGGCGTACGCCTTAGTGGAAGGCGAGAGTACAGACAGCTGGGTATGGTTCCGCAAACTTGAAACAAACCGTCGTGAAGGACAGACAGAATGTATGTGTAATCCATGATAGACACAAGGGTCTGTTAAGTGCCATTGAGTTCATGTTGTCCACTGAGAACCCACAGTACAGCAAGAATGACTTGATCGGTCGGTGGTGTAAACGACACCTTGCGGTGAATTTCTTCACACACTACAAAAGTGCACGGCTTATGAAGAAGTTCAAGCGGTTGTGCGATCAGAATCAAAACCATAAGTTCCAACAACTTTGGGACGAGTTAGAACAAGAAACTTCAGATCTAGGTAAATCTCAAAGGTCAGAGGCAAGCAGTTCACAACAACTAGAAGATGAAGAAAATGTCGTGGGGACTACAGATGTGCTGAGACGACGCACCCGAAGGTCAAGGCCAAAGAAATTTAGTGAATGGATCAGTGACAAAGTTCCTGAGAAGTAGTCTCTGTTGCACGATGAGGGAGGTGCCAGATATGGCGTAATGACAACTAACATGGCAGAGGTGTACAATTTTGTGTTGAGGGGGGTGCGAGGTCTGCCGCTCACTGGAATTGTGGAATTTACATGGCATCGCACGGCTAAATACTTCTACGAGAGAGGTACAGCTGCAAGAGCATTGCTTCGGGTCACACCACCAAAATTTCCTCACGAAGTACAGAGGTACTTAGAAATGAAAGCCGCGGCCGCTCAGAATCACTCAGTCGAGTGCATTCCTAATAGCAGAAGGCAAAGTTGGGTCGTTTATCTGCGCAGTAAGAACGTGGGGAGTGGATACATGCGACAAATCAAGAGGCAAGGAGTGACATTTGAAGACAGTATCAAGTGCACTTGTAACAAGCCAACTCTATTGCATAAACCGTGCTCCCATGTGATGGCCGCGTGTGCGCACGACAACAAGTCGAGCGAGATGTTCCTGTCAGTTTACTATGGTTCATGGTACCTTGCTGAGACATGGACTGCAGACTTTGAGATTTGGGGGACTCAGCAGCACTACAGAGATCGGTCGTGTAGGGCAGGCGAGATCCGATATGTTCCACCACCGCACTTGGAGCGGAAAGGCCTTCTTGGACGACGGCGGAAAATGCGAATTGGCAATGACATGGATAACGCAGAACGCGATGAGCTACAAAAGTGTTCCGTTTGCTGACAGCCTGGCCACACGAGGAGGACATGTCCTGATGCATCCGGACCTGATCGAACATGACTCAGTAATGTTGTGCAACACTTATTCGTTCCTCTTATGTATTTGATGATGAACTAACTTAATGTTCCTGTTTGCAGGCATGGCTCACCCTCGTCCACAGTTTCCTGAGTTACTCGATCAGTACTACGATGATAGTCATCGGTCTCGAGCACTGCGATCTGGAGAGGAGCTTCAGCCATTCCGCCTGCGATCGTCTGTCACGTCTTGGCCTCTCGACGGGAGATACATCGCACGGCTGAGGGCGGTGGGGCTGCTTCCTTTTTGCAGGACGATCACCATACTAGAGTCTTTCAGGCACGACCGATCACTAGTCTCTGCTCTAGTGGACAGGTGGAGACCCGAGACATACACATTTCACTTCCGGTGGGGGGAGATAATCATTATCCTGGAGGATGTGGCGATGTTGTTCGGACTCCCGATTCGCGGGCAAGCCTGGATACCACCACCCACTCTTGCCGGATGGGACGGCATGCTCGCCGAGATGTTTCATCCACTACCTCTGGGCCAGGAGCCCTTCCACCACGACATCGGAGTTCCTGCGACTTGGCTTGGTCACTTCAGGACGTGCCCAGCAGATGCAGATGAGTGGACTGTGAGCCGGCACTTCGAGGAGTATCTAATGCACTTGTTCGGGGACTTCATGTTCACTGGTATGCTTAAACATGATAAAGGAACATCTATTTCCCTTCTCTTGTTGAATTTAATTCCTATTTTTTTGCTTTTCTACAGGTACTCACGGAGACACAGTGGATCGTTGGCTTGTTCCTCTGGCGTAGATGCTCGCGGACACGTCGATCGATCAGATCCCGCGCATCAGCTGGGGGTCGGCGGTTCTCTGTGCGACGTATCGAGGGTTGTGCGACGCCTGCGTTCGGCGTGCCCAGCAGGCGAACATGGCAGGATCTCCTCTACTTGTTTTATTGTGGTCGTATGAGCACATGTCTGTCAGACGACCGCTCATCACCGACACGCCCGTGGCACTTCTGGAGGGGCACCCGCCTAGGGATGCGGAGGATGAGATCGATCACCCTACCATGGGGGATCGTTGGTTGCAACATGAGCTACAGTGGGCCACAGTTCAGGTGCACGCATGCTACAGTGCGTACAACGGCAAGTTGGAGTTGTTGCATCCGTCGCGTGTTATATGGAGGGTTTGGACGGCAAGCTATATCGAGAGCACAGCGGGCGGCGCGATCTCTATGGTGTGTACGGAGGACCGGGAGTTATGGCTCACCCGCTGTATTCTTGTTTTCAACCATATGTTGGAGGTGTATGCTCCATGGAGGGTGATGCGCCAGTTTGGCTTGTTCCAGACGATCCCTCCTCCAGACGCCCCGCATCATTTGTCGAATGACCAGCATGAGTAAGTTCTTGATTATCTCCGCGCATAGTGTTTTGCCTCTATGAAATAACTGAACACCTTTGTTTTTTTTGCAGGCAAAGTCACAAGGGCAAGAAGGCTGTCAGTTGGGAGGACCGACAGTCTCCTTACACTCGTTGCTGGGAGCAGACAGCAGCGATAGATGCCGTGTGTGAGGAGAGGGCGTACGATTCCACGACATACGACAACTACCTCCGATGGTACCTCCCTCGCACCGCAGCTCGCATTGCCTCGCCACCTCCGGCGCCTGCAGACGTGCCTACTCCGAGCGTGCATCAGACATTCAACCGACATCACGTATCTCGGGTACACCGCCAGGTACATGCCGCAAGCCCATGACCTACTTGTTATTTTTATTTCTGCCTCACATTGTCTTATGGTCTTGCAGGCTAACGGCCTCCGTGCGATTAATTCCATGACACGGCTACTAGTCCAGCGGAGGCAAGCAGGTCTGCCTATCACGCCCGACGAGTACGAGAAGGCCATCGCCTACGTTGACCAACTCACCTCGCAGCTGACCCTTGAGAGTGCCGCCACTTCGTCGACTTTTGTTGCACCTCCACGTCCACGGGCCTGACCCAGTCATACGTCATCGCAGTCAGCCGCTCATCGTCCCGACACAGTCAACCCTTCAGGTACGGCCGTCGCCACACCCATTTATCTCGGTGTGCCCCCAGCTCGCTCGTACCGTACAAGTGTTGCACCTCACATGGACTTCTCGTCGCATGGTGGTGTACGGATCTCTGAGGGTCCCCGAGCGCCGCCTTCCGTAGACACTTTTGATTCTAGTTTGGGCTTCGCCATCACATTCGACTCGGACAACGAGTACGTCGCTATGTCGCAACAGACGGTGCACGAGCATCTGCCTATCTCGTCGGCTGGTCCGCTTCAGTCTCCTGATAGGCACCCACCATACATTCCTCGTTAGTCGGTCCGTGTTGACCCGCAGGTGGTCCTCGACCCATCGTACGCCCAGTATACCGATATGTTGCAGATGAGAGACGACGCCGATCAGAGCCAACATCAGTTGGCATCTTCACAGCTTGGTGGGGCCCCTCCACCGTCGCAGAACCCAGTGGACGCTCCTGATACAGGCCTCGGTCAGCCGAGTGCTCAGCCCCCCGGTCGACAGCCCTCGCAGAGGACAGTGCATCCGCGCAGCACCTATTCGCCATCGCCGTTTCAGCGCAACCGGAGGCATCGTCCCTAGAGGGGCCGACAGTAGTTTTTTTTTTATGTTCTCCTTTTATGGAACATGATTTCGATTCTCATGTTTATATTATTTTCGATGGTGTCAGTACTCTCATGTTTTCACTACTTTTTTTATGTTCATTTTGATTTTTTGGAACCTGATACCTGACAGATTAAACCAACCACGAAATATACTTATACCCGACAGATTGAACCAACCACGAAATATACTGATACCCGACAGATTTAAATGTTAATTTTAAAAAAACCCAAATTTAAAACCCAAATTTATACAATGGTTTCGGTAGTTGGGAGGGAAGCCTTCAGTCGACTGAAGGTGGCGACTGATGACGTGTCATTCCAGTTGGCGACTGAAGGCAACGCAGACAAAGTCGCCACACGGGTTGACGACTTAGGTCGATTTTATAATTATTTTTATTACACATTATTTTTAAATTTTTATTTTTAATCTGAGTTATCTGTACAAAATTCTCGTTGGATGCTAGAGGTTATAAATGAATAGGGGTTGTGTAGAGGTCAGATTGGAAAGGGTTAGAATTGGATTTAGTTTTAGGAATAATTTTGTTATTAGATTAGAGTTGGTTGTTCATAAGTGATATATGAACTAGAATTGGATTAAGATAGCATTTAGACCCATCACTCGGCGTAAGCCAGGCTGCTGAGGCCGGGCAAGGTGGGCCGGTTAGAGGGAAAGAAGAAATATCACGCACGGCACATAAGATTCGGCCCGAAAAATGACTTCCATCTGCACGGTAGCAAGGGAAGGTTCGAGGCGAGGTCACTTTTGCCCGGCCTCGAACGAACAGACCCGTTTGTCTTCAACAGCCCCCAGGCCCACAATTCATTCATAATGTCTCGCAAACACCAAATAAAAACTTTGGTAAAGTACTTTGTACAAAATCACGTTAGAGAGTGCAGGTCAATTTTAGATAGAAGTAAATCAAAAGTGAAAAGAAGAACGATTCAAGTAGCTTTTACAAATATTGCCAAAAACATAGTTAAAATACTTCTATTAGAGAGTTTTTATTGAAAATGTTTGGAAATATTAGGAAGGTAACAAATATTTCTTGATTTTAACTCGGTGACGTCAAAACAGAAAAATTAGGAAAGGAAAAATATGGAACTAGAACCATTTTAAAAGCATATTAAGACGACCCGATCTTATGAATCCATACTACCTATCAAAGAATTCCTAAGATTTTTTTAGGGTGGAATGGAAATTGCTATTCTTTTTGTTTCTCGAGGTATAATCGATGACCGGCCATAAAGGTTTTTTCCCCTGAGATTATATTGTGAAGCATTATTGTGGGTGCACGTTACTTTTTCTTTTTACAGGTTTTGTAAAAAAAAAAAATTATGTGTCAACCATTAGTGGATATTGAAAACCAACTATTTCACTTTTTTTAATCTATACATATATTGTTTTTATTTTTCCTTTTTTAGATGATAGTTGCCTTTACCTCATCCTTTTATATACTGAATACGAAATTTGCTGTTCAGTGAAAAGAACTTCAGAGATGTAGGTCGCATTTGAGTTTATTTATCCTATTTTTTTAATATCTTTTTATCTTTATTTATATTTTATTGTGATAAACAGAAATTCATGAATACTTGACGCAGAATACAATAATATCTAGAGGACTTTTTTGTTCTTTCACTAATATTATTTTTACTAGAAGGTGAGTCGAAAAAGACGGACAAAGAGGAAAATAAAGCAGAGTCCTTCTCGAGAAAACGAAAGCAAATGCTTTTCCTTTGAATTTTTATCTTGGATTCGTTTTCCCAACTGTTTTCTATTTGATTATGTTCTTCCAAAAGTTTTCATCACCATGTGTGTGCTTCTTTTTTTTCCTTTTATTCTCAAGTCTTCCGTGAAAGGAAAGATGATAAATGCTTGCCCTTTTGCTTTTCCTCTCGAGTTTTTCTTTTCGCAAGGTTTTTTTTTTGTTGCTTTTGACTTTTTTTTTTTTGCAATTTTTGAAGTCTTTTTATGACAAAAAGAAGGCAAATTAAGTTAGTTTGATCAAATTTATTTTATATTTTTAACTTGTAACGACAATTATATGGATATTACTTGGCCTCGTAGCTTGTGAAACACAGCCAGAAAGAAAAAGAGACAAATTAAAGCAAGTCACACTCATGAAAAAGATGAAGTTTTGTTTTTATTCTGCATTTTTTATGCAGGATTTTCTTCTTGAAAACCTCACCTCCCTGTCTCTATTTTTGGCAAACCACACCCTGCCGTCCCCCCTTCTCTCTCACTATCTCTCATATTGCACTTTCAGTATTGAAAATTTGGGCTGTTCTACAGTTTTTTTTTTGTTGGGGGATTAGGTTTGCAAGAGTCGTTGATTGGAACAAAAAAAGTTGGTCTATTACGTTTTGCCTAATTGAGAGAATATAAGTGGTTTTATGTGCTACATCAATTATTATGTAGGCCTCATTATGGTGAACCCATTTGTTCTCAAAATATAGTTTAATATATAAATTAGTGTAGTGAAATAAAAAAAATAAACCAGTTCCATACAATATGAAATTTAGATGTTTGGTGGAGTGTTTAATAAATCACATGCAATCATTATCTATTTTAAGAGAAATAAAAGCACTTATATATGTATTAAGACAGTTAGATTATATATCTACACAAAGAGTGTTCATGAGTTCAATTTTTGAACTCCTTTATTTTCATGCATGTACTTAATTGTTGGAGTATTATACTGATAAGTAGTGAAGTGATTGGACGTGTTATTACATAACCACTTCTAAGACAATTTCTAAAAAACCAAAAATATAATTTTTCAAAAAACTCCTCATGAGAAAGATAAGATTTCTTTGCTAATATAGCAGATTTCTAACAAATATATATATTCTTTCCAACAAAACCCCCCCTCTTTCCTTTTTCGTTTTGCCTGCACCGAAGTCGCTCTCCCGTCTTTTTTGGTGCTTTGTTTTCTTTCTTTTGGCGAGAAGTAACAGGGGTTCTATTGGGTCAGTCCATTCCTTGCCTCTGAAGTTTGGTATGACTTCTCTCTCTCTCTCTCTCTCTCTCTCTCTAGAGACACACACACACACACAAAAGCTCTCACATTTCCAGTGCAATGATGCATTCACAGAGAGAGAGAGAGAGGGTAGGAGTAGATTTTTATGAGGTTGAGGTGCAGAAGAGGCAGCAAGTGGGTGGTGTGTAGCTTTCCTGAAAGCAAGACGTGTAAACTATTTTGGTATTTTTGTTCTTCCTTTTGCAGCAACCCTGTCCTTCCTTCTCACGCACCGCACCACCACTACCACCATATATCACAAGCCTCTCTCTGCACTAGCACAAATTAATCACATAGTAGTAATAAGCTTCGTATATGCAGGGAGTGGATAGCATGGCAATTATAACTATTCAATCGTGAGTAATAAACAGTCTAGATTGGTTAAGTTTATTCACAAACAAAGCATCCCTAATAAATCATACTGATTTAAGTCATCTAATTGTCTGTTTTTATCTAATATTTAGATTAGACTTTCGTACACTCTTTTTGCGATAGGAAACATCTTGTCAAATTTTGTTTCATATATACTTCTGATTTGAGTTAGATTGGGATGCCTTGCTAAACCCGTTAGATGGATTTTGCATGATATCGTCCATTTGTTCTAGATTTAATGTTTAAGATATAGTTTTATTTTTTAAAATTTTATTTTAGAAAACTTTTGACTTCCCTCATATGTTGAATTTCAAATTAAGAACTTAGATGGAAATCTATCTGGTGGTTTTAGGAGTAACTCTAGAGATTTACACCCCTCTGAGCTTATGACGGAGGACTTGGTCGTCATCCCAAAGGAAAGAAAAAAACAATTACTTTAAGCAAAAAGAAAGACTATTTACTTAATCAGTAGTAGTGTCACGACAGTGGGGGCCAGCACCGCGGGCCCAGCTCACGGGCGGATGTGGGGTCCACTTGTGGGTCTTATCTAGGAAGCACCGTGCCCTAATCGTTCGGAAAAACCTCCTCCTTCCTAGCATTTCGTGATATACTTTCTTTATCTTCAAATTAATATAGTCTATACCAATTATATGATAGATAAATAAAATCTTACATGAGACTAAAACTCATTTATTCAATAATAGAGAAAGAAAATCACATGTAAGATCCTTCTTCAACAAATTTTTTTCTTAGATTTCTACCCGAAAAATGTATACACATGTTGTGAGGACAAGTTCAAAAAAATTTGAAAATTAATAAACACTGTTCAAACACTTTTAAATTTTCCAAGTGCTTAAACACGGTTTCCATGAAATCCATGAACGTGAAAAATAAATTGCGCCAGTTAGACCGTTGTTTTTTGAATGCCCTCGCAAACTTTGTCAAAATTTATGTCTATGAATAAATTCCTTGGTTATAGTTTTTTCAAAAATTTGTCATATACTCCCGCATATCCGTGCATGACTCCGTAGCGCCCGTGCAGCCATGCTACCGTGTGCAACTGTGCATGTTGCCACCCCCATACACACACTTGTGCCGCGTCGAAATACCATGAGCACCACTAATTTGGCCTTTTTATTATATATGTTTGTTTTTTTTTTCTTTTTTTATGTGCTGACTAAAACATTAAGCATAGACCAATGTGTCATATAAAATAACACACAAGTATAAAAAAAAAGGACTATGCAAGCTTTGAAATAAAAGAGTACAAAATGCAATTCCCTGCATTTGCAAGAGTACGTTTGGAATTAGAATGGAGGAAAAATAGAGATTTTTTTTAAGGATTTGAATTCTTTGGAAATTTTCTTTTCCGAGGTGTTTAGAATGAAAGAATAATCATATAAAATTCCTACAATATTCTTTTAAAATAGTTTCTTCCATGGAAAATTTAGAGGAAATAAAAATATGGTTCAACCTACTGGATATTTTTTTTGTGTTTTACTCAAAGCAAATTACACTATATTGATTCCAAATTATTGTAATTTTTTTCCTAAAAGCTTAGTTAAGCTTGGCTTGGATGCGCTCAACAACGAGTCAACAAGGTAGCAACAACATGAAAGAGAGAGACAGCCTTGCTCATGACTGATTAGAGCTGAGCTAAGGGAGGAGGAATTGATATCATCATGGTTGTCATCAAGCAAAGCATAGGGAGCAGACATCAATCTCACCAGTGCTCACCCCCAGTCGGAACAAAGCGAGGAGGGAGCTTGCTGCTCTTTGGAGCGAAGGAGGGGCGGAGGAGAGCGGATGGTGGTGACGAATCGGAACAGAGTGAGTGGCGATGGATCAAAACGAAGGCAATTTAGAAGTGTTGGTGGAGGAGGGTTGTGGGTAGGGGGTGGAGGAGGCAAAGGCTAAGGTCCCCACAGGTTGGAGGTAACAGGGGCTGAAAATGACGAAATCAACGACAGGCCAATAAGAGGTGCTAGGCGCGATTAGGGTAGGAGGCGTCCAAGAGAGGGGAGAAGAATGAGTGAAAGGAGTTTGGGAAGATGGAATGGGTGGAGGCACAATTAGGGTTTGTGTAGGTGGTACTGGGAGGTAGGGCTACGGGATTCGGGTGAAGAGGTGTGAGAAATATCAACCATACAATCAACTTAATCTAGCGATCAAAGCTTCTCAGATGTGAATCGAGCTTGAATTTTAGAGTGTTGGATGTGACTGATCTAATGGTTTGAAGTGGACATGGAAGGGAATTGGTGGGCAAATGAAAATGGAGGTTGAAATTTAAAAACTATTGTTTTATATAGTTGTATAGATATATAATCAAGCACATCTTTTGAATAATTTATGTCTTATCATTCTAATAAATTAAACTAGACATATTCAATTCATTTGTTTTTCTTATTCACATGTTTTGTTTCGTTTATTGCATTGCAAATGGGTCCTAAATTGTATTTTGATTGTTCATAAATTAGCAATTACAACAGAAAGTGATCAAATGCACACCATTTCTTCTTTTCCCTTTTGCATGTCCAAGGGAAAATATTATACTAAAGGTGTGTTTGGAACAAAGTATTTTTGAAGGAATTTTGTTTAATTTGAATCCTTAATATTTCTTATAAGAAATGTTTGGAACAAATGAAAGTGAAAGTGATGGTTATATACGATAGGAACAATTCATAACCTCCATGTTTTTCTATATTTTCTGTATTTCAGAAGGGTGGAAAAAAAAAAAGCAAGCAAGTTTCGAAGTCCCACCGAGAATGGCAGGCGCCGAGCTTTTGATGGTCTGATGGTTTGACTTCAGTTCAGCCTCCACTCCACTTGCCCGAACTGCCAGGTGCTCAAAAGCCACCCACACCCACCGCCCTTTCAATTTTTAACCATACTTTTCTACATCTTTTTTTACACCCCTGTTAGTACTGTGCTCCCTCCCTCTTTAAAAAAAAATATTGTTTTAACTATACACATAATTTTTTTAAAATAAAATAAGATTGCACATTTATTTTTAATATTTATAATTAATATAATAAATATATTGTTTGTATCGAAATAATTAATGATTTAAGTGAAATATTAATTATGAGAATATTTTTGAAAGATGAGATTATATTTCATTTTTGAAAACTTAGAATAAGATTTTTTTTATCATAAATTTTAGTTTCCAAAATGACGATCTTTTAAAAATCTTAAATTTTACCATCCCCGACATTTGACAGTGCCAAGATATTCTACCCCAATGACGCAGAATCAGATGGAGGGGGGGAAAAAACTGGAAAGACTTGGAAAACGAAAAGCGTGAACATTGTTTCCGAGATCTCTCCAAATTCTAAGTGTTGGGGGGCATAACACGGTAGTACTTATTTACCAGGACGAGGCAAACTTGTTTAGGTTCCTAATTTACTTGTACTTTCCTGGTAAACTTAGATTTGGACGTGGTGTCCATATCTTAAGATGTCGGGCCATCTGGTAACCATTTTTCATTAAAAGATTAAAAATTATCACACTTTTTTCGTTGTCTTGTATTTTTTTTATAGTCATTTGATATATATGTAGATCAATTTTTTCCCAAAATTTTATCATTAATATAAAGAAATATAGATCAAAATAATATGAAAATAAGACTACTAGATTTGTCATCAAATTTACTTCTATATTATTATTGTTTTATAATTTTTATTGACATGCAGCTATACAACTTAGCACTCAAAGCTATATTTTGAAAAAACACTTTAAAATGACATTAAAAGATCGGAGATAGTCGAAACTTTTTTCCTTTTAGTTAGGTTGTGATTACAGTAACTTCTTAGAAAAGAAACTCCTTTTATATTGAGAATATACAAGAAACCTAGTCATATCATCTGTGGTGTTATATGATATTTGGGGATGTATTAGAGAAGAACCTTCTTTAGAATGGAAGCATGTAAACTTATATTTGAGGCATCTAATTAGAGTATGAAGAACTATCATTAGATCGGTTTGATAGTGGGAGAGTAACTGATAATGTTAATTGCTTAATGAAGTAAATTTGATGAACATAATTAATTTCTAGGTCAACCATATGGTTCGGACTAAGATTTGTACGATCCTATGAGTGAAAAAAATTCTGAGAAGATATACTCCCACAAGATCTAAACAAAACAAAAATGACGGTACTATTACAACAAGTCTACAAAGTCGTAGGTCATCTAGAATGGCTTGCGCTTGCGTCTTTACTATTGTCTGTTCGAAATACAATGACACTTTTGCCTACACCACAAAAGGTCGGCGTCCTCGTTGTACCATCCTACGAAACCCTCAAGATATTAAGGAATTCTTTTTTCTCCTGGGTAGCTTACAACGAGCTTTCCAATTACTACATCGGAGAAGGAAAAATATAAAAATTACTGTGAAGTGGAGAGAGAGCAGGGATAGTGAAGTGAGCGCGCACACACTCACGCCATGGTCGTGTGCATCGACGCAGTACGCGACTTTCGAGACGGCACGAGTGGGTGGATGCATGGATATCCACACGGTTCTCCGCATTTTGCTCCCACTATTTATTTCACACCCATTACTGGGCCCATCTTGCAGTGACCACCACCCATGGAAGGAATTTTGGCGATAGGACTCTCCTCGTCCACACTCCTTGTTTATGCGACTGATGGGTATCAAACGTGTTAATTTTACGCTGAGAAGAGTCCTCTCATAATTCTTTTTTTTCCCTCGTTACTCTCTGCCACCATGAAAGACAATTTTGCTATTTTCCATGTAAAATAAAAATCTCTGATATGCTAATTAGTTATGTACTACTGAAATTTATGCCTATACCATTTTGTCAGAGGCAATTCTAGAATAAATTTTATTTTGATTTTACCTTTTCTTTATTGTCAAAGTAACAATTTGGGCATGCAGGAAGGAAGAAAAAACCACCTTCATTCTAAACGTTTTATAGATTCCAGGTAAGGCACTTACCAAAAATTTTCTAAAGAAAAATATGATAACATAAAATAAAAATATGTAATATATTAAAATCTATTAGATCAATATATGATCATTCAATCAAAATTTATTAGTTATATGAAAAATGAAAATAAAATTGATTAAAAATTACTTTTTTTTTTTGCTATACAAAATTTTGCTTCTCAATGACAACCAATTAGCCAATTTCCAGTGACATCACCTGGATTTTCCTTTCTTATTGAGTAGCATGAGTAATTGTTGTTTAAATCTTCATAGTTAAATCAAACTATGCACAAGAGAGGGATAAAAACTAAACAAGAAAAACAGTGACAAAATGCCACATATTAGCGTTACTCATATGTACCTCTCCAATCCATAGTGGCGTGTGTATATAAAAGTCCTGTAAGAAATTTGATTTTTCAGAAAAATTTAACTCTAATTTGAACTAAAAAATTTAAACTTATCTTCACAGTTAGTCTAAAAAATCACTTTCAATAAAAACGAAGTTATCCTGGACAAGAACGAAGTGCTTGGTTCTTACTGCTGGAAGGTAAAGTAATAATTAAGTACTACTAGATCGTGAGGTTTGAAACTGCAAACCTCACTTAATTTTTTTTTTGTTGTTCTCACCTCAACAAAAAGGGGGCGAAGAATGGAAAAGCTACTTACTGAGAGAGAGCTCCTCCTCACACACCCCTATTGCCGAAACCAAAAATTACAAACGGTTAATTAAAAAACGAAATTATAAAAAAGGGCAAGTGTTTTTTATCTTTTCCGAAAAAACCCGGAAAACCTCAAAACACCAAAAACTAGATCCCAAAACGGATCGAGAAGGCCGGAGAAAAATAATAAAAAAAAAGAGGAAAAAAAAAAAGAAATAACAGGTTCTTGAGCTAATTAATATTCTCCACCACGCCACGCTCAGAGAACGGCGGCGAGCCCAGTGACGACCTTCGCCTTGGGCAGCAGCTGCTGCTGCGGCTGCTTCTTGCTCGCCTCCGTCGCCTCCAACGGGCGCCACGGGGACACCACCACCGTGATCATTTCGCTGCTGCCGTCCGCGGTGGTGGCGGAATCCCCGCCGTCGAACCGCAGCTCGAACTCGCCGGAGAAGCTTGCTGCCGAGACCGGCGTAGCGGTGGGGGGCTTGTCGGCGCAGCGGACGTGTGGGGACAGCCACTTGGCGCGCATGTACTCCGGTTTGCGCCACGGCGGGAAGTGGAGCCCCTTCTTCTTCAGGCTCTGCCGCGCCGCCTCGGCGACGACGGCCACTATCTGGCCGAGCCGTTCGGGCGTCCCGACGAACAGCGGCGGCAGCGTCTGCAGCGCCGCGCGGTACGCCTTGGTCGACCGCGCTACCTCGAACTCCGACCGGAAGTCCACCTCCACGATCAGCCTCACCTCCTTCCCGCCGCCGGCCGGTGCCGTTTCCACCACGGCGTCGATGTACTCGTGCTCGCCTGCGGGATAGGAAGCGGTCTTGTCCCACCGTGAGTTGCAGACGGCGGCGTCGTAGCCGAGGGCCTTAAGGACGTCGGCCACCGCGCGGCGGCAGTCCGCCTTGTTCTTGCTGCTCTTGCCGCACTTCTCGGCGATCTTGGACGCGTCGGCGAGAAGGTTCCTCTCAGCGACGCTCGCGCTCTGCACCAAACCCTGCCAAGAATTCCTCCCATCATTGCGATTTTGGCTTGTGCTTTGTGAAAAAAAAATTGGTACCTTGAGAGCTTCCAAGGTATCGCTGGCCACGGCCGGCGCGGGGGCGGAGCCCGCTTCGGAGGGGAGGAAGTCGAAGTCCTCGTCGTCGCTCTCCTCGTACTGGCTCCCGTTGAAGCAGTTGCAGCGCCCGCGCGGCGGCCGCTCGACGGCGGCCTCCTCCATGAAGTTGAGCACCATGCGGTCGAGCCCCACCGAGCCCACCTCCGTCTCGCCGCCGCCGCTGCCGGAGGCGGCAGCGGCAGCTACAGAGGGGGGCTTCTCGTCCTTCTCCCTCTCCTTACCATCTCCGGCCAGCCTCTCCGACGCCGACACCCTCACCAGCAACCTCCTAAACCTCGACACCCTCGCCGCCGGCTGCGCCGGCGGCGGCGGCGGCGGCTTCGCCTCCATGGCACTGTGGTGGTTCTTGAGCTGAAACGGCATCGATCACATGCCACCTAACCACCACGCCATCTCTCCCAACCAACCACTCACCAATACGCTTACTCCTACCACCGGTCCAACTATATAACCTTTACTGTTAACTCCAAGTGTAAACTTTGCAGACACCACTACCGTCAGTACACCGGCGGTTCGCTGGAGGCGACCATTCCAGCGAGAAGAACACACGGAATTTTTTTTTTTTTTCACACACTGGCAGACAAAAAAAAAACCCGAAACCACCGAGCGAGAGGAGTTCAAAAAGGGGGCAGCCCGGTAGCTTTTAAAGGCTGTAAGGGTACGGTATTGGGCCCGGTGACGTGGCAGGTTAATGGGACCCGCTTCACAGTAGTACGTGGCGGAGTGCGCGAGCCGTTTACGTGGTGTAGCCGGAGGATTCTGCCACGTGTCCGGCACGGAGGGCGCACGGCGCTGCCGTTTGGAGCGGACTCCGTGGGTTCTGTGCAATGGTGGATTTGCCCTCATAAGGTAGTAGTTGTGCTTAAAGGAAAGGGGTATTGTGGACATTTTGCCAGGAAAGGCATGGCGGGTGTCTGTCGGACGCGGGGCATGGCTGGAGTGGACTGACCTGTTCTCACATTTTTATTTTATTGGGAAATTTCCTAAAACCCTCAAAACTCACTTCAATCCACAGTTATCTCCTAGGGGTATTTTTAAAATATTTTTATAGGCAGCATTTTTGTTTAAAAACACTCTTATTTTCAACTTTGTGTTAGCTTTAACAGATTTATATTAAAAAATATATAAATCTACCCTCACTAACATGTGAAACTCGCAAGTCAATGTTACCAACTTGTCAGATTATGAGCACAATAACTTTGGTCACTAGTGTTAGGACAGATATATCAAAGAGATATAGAAGAGATGAGGGCTGGGAAGAAGGTGGGAAAGAAAAATTTATTAAATCAATTTCATTGACATATGTGCCTCAATGTTAGTAATTGTAAATTTATAATTTTTTAATATAGACTCGTTAAATCCAAGACGAAGAGAGTGTTTTTAAACTAAAAGAATTAGTTATGAGAGGGGAAACATTTCAAAATTACTTATAGAGGGTATATGGTAATTGGAGTGATTTTTTGGGGTTTTATAAAATTTCCTCTATTTTATTTATTTTTCTTGTTTGGAAGATTGGATAGGGTTTCTTATTCTAACAAAAATGGTGGGGCCACGGTTTTTTGCTAGATTTACACAATTTGGAACACAAAAATTTTACATGATTTTATTATAAAAAATAAAAATTAATGGTTTCCCCCCCAAAATTCCTGTGCCAAGCAAGGCCTAATCTTGTTGTTCGTGTTTAGATAAATTCCTCGTTCAGTGATCAACATATTCTGGGTCAAGAAAGTATTATACCAAACGAAGTATATCAAATACTTTCTTTGGCCACCAAAATCTTATTGTTTTTTACTTTTCACGGTAGGAGAGATGCATCCTTGATGTCTGATGGGGACGGCGATCCCGATCTTTCGGTGAGATGATGATACGTCGATTTGAGGGTGTTGATGGCACCGAATTTAGGGCTTCCAACCAACAGGTCGGGAACTTCACAATCGCAATGCCAATTCCACACAGATACAAGATCCAATGATCGGTAGTTCCTGCAAGAAATCGAGAACCCGCAAGAACAAAGTATGAAGCAATCTGAATAGATAGTATTGAAATCAAAAGGAACAAGTTGAGGTTCTGTTTCTCGGCTCGGGCGGTCTAGTCGACACGCGCAAACACGAGGAGGGACACACACGGGGTCTACCAAACACAACAAAACCTAAACGTAAAAGAACGGTGGCCGCCATATATATAGCGACGGCCAGGAGGTGTAGGGCAGCCAAAACAGCGTTGGCCGCCAAAACCCTAAGATACATGGGCCTTGGGCCCAAAAGAAAGGTGGCGCAGCACCCGGGATTTCTGGCCCGTGAGATTGTTCTGTGTTTTCCCGTCTCTCCAGGAGAAATTTGGCCTTGGGACCAGATCCATTGGAAAGCTTATCTCCTAAGCTTTCAAACGGGTGGTCGCACGCTGAAAACGGAGTCCGGGAGCCCAAGTTATGTCCGTTTGAAGTACTGCTGCTCCTGGATGGCCGAACCGGACTTGTCGACGAATTGGGCTTGATCTTGGGCCTTCCTTGGCGCGTGGGCTGTCCTCGGTGGATGATCTTGACGTGCTGGTCCAGCAAAGGTGGGTGGAAAAGCCTTGCTTCCGGATTAAGCCCTCCAGGCGTCGTAGATGAAGTAGTGGCCGAAACAGCGACGGTCGGGGACGAAGTAGCGGTCGTAGGGGAAGAAGGGGCAGCGGTTGTATCCTTGGGTGTGATGTCCTCATCATCCTCCCCTTCTTGAATTGGAGTCGTCCTCGACTCTATCCCATGCTCCTGCAAAAAGTTAGTGACAACAGGAGACAAAGAAACAGATAATGGCAATGGTTCTATACTATCCATGTTATCTTGTGAGAGAACTTTTGTAGCCAACAATACTTTACCCTTCAACTTAAGATCAGGTTTTTGAGCAACTGGTGTAGTTGAATGGGTTGATTTACTAGCTACACTTTTAATTCCACTCTCTTCTTGTTCTCTTTGAGCTCTTTTAACATCAATGTTTCTTAGTTCTGTAGGGCTCATGGGTTTCAAAACAATTTTCTTTTCCTTATACAAGAAAGTATACTCATTGGTCCTACCATGATGTATAGCATCCATATCATAGATCCACGGTCTACCCAATAAAAGAGAGCAAGCATCCATGGGTACAACATCGCAAACAACATTATCATGATAAGAACCAATCGAGATAGGTACTTGAACGGTTTTAGTTACCTGAACCTTACCATTGGAATTGAGCCATTCAATTTCATACTTCTGAGGCAGTGGATTTGTGGTCAAGCCAAACTTCTCGACCATGTCTACACTAGCAAGATTGTTGCAGCTACCTCCATCAACAATGACATGCACAGCACGCTCATTCACCACACACCTTGTCTGAAAGATAGTATGGCGTTGATTTTGTTCACCGCGTGCAGGCTGTGCGCTAAGTACACGTGTGACAACAAGAGCCGGATATTTCTCGGATGCTGCAGAAGTGATAATCTCTTCTGCTGGCTTTGCAGTGTTAGTGGCAACAAGAGCATATTCATCTTCATCAATGTCACTAGCACTAGTGTACTCACCATTCTCTCTGATTATTAGAGCACGTTGATTAGGGCAATCTCGCATCACGTGCCCCATTCCTTTGCATCGAAAGCATTGTATTTCCCGCGTTCGACCGGTGGAGGCAACTGAGGAAGCACTCTTGGCGGGTGCTTGAAGTGTGACTGATTTGTTTGCCTCCGGAATGCGTGATGGCGTCGAAGTAGTTGGAACAGCGGGTGTAGGTACACGTCCAGGTATGGAAGATGATGCCTTGGTATGGATCTGGACCGACTTGGATGTGGAGGAGCCTCCAAGATTTCCTCGCGTTGTCGATCGTCGACCGTGCACTTCCCTTTCTGCTTTCAAAGCAAGATGGTACAAACGAGTGATAGAATTGTATTCTTTATAATCAAGTATGTCCTGTATCTCTCGGTTAAGCCCACCCAAGAACCTAGCCATTTTTGCATCTTCACCCTCGTCTAACCCACAGCGCAACATGCCAATTTGCAATTCTTGATAATATTCCTCAACTGTCTTATCACCTTGATTAAAGCGCTGCATTTTATTCAACAAATCACGAGCATAGTATGTAGGAACAAATCTAGCCCTCATGACACGCTTCAACCTATCACAAGTTGTAGGTACATCACGGTTGGCTCTACAAAGTTCTTTCCACCAAATAAATGCAAAACCAGTAAATTCACTAGTGGCAGCGTGAACCCTTCTACGCTCAGAGAAGTCATAGCAAGAAAATTTTTGATCTACCGCCAACTCCCAATCTAGATAAACATCAGGATTATATGTACCATCAAAAGGAAGCATAGTAAATTTCATTTTTGCCATAGAATTATCACGTTCTTCCCTTTGATCATGTTGATTTCTAGCCATACCTTGCCTGTTGTTGCGGAGTTGACGATGAGGTCGGTCGTTGTTCACATTGACCCTGTAGTCGTCCTCGGTATCGGCAGCGTAGTTGTTCTCCTCTTGATCCACCCCGTTTAAAGGAGCAAGCGGAGCACCACATTGGCCCAAAGCATGACCAGCGGCACCATTGTTGGGGGCAGCACCTTGAAGAAGTTGTGCTAGCTGTGCTTGAAGCTCAGTGAGGGGTGCCAATTGCGCCTGAATCGCATCAAGAGTGTCACGAGTTCGCATCTCATGCTGATTGTGCATCCTCTGAAAATGAGTGACCCAACACCGTTGTTTTGGTGTGAGGGGGTCCTCATGTTCACTCCCACTGCCGACGTTACTCCCATGATTGCTTGGAATACCTGCCATAGTTAGTAGAAACAAAGAAACTTCACAAAGATATGAAAGCTCCTATGAACTACTAGGTTGTATGAAGTGGCAAGCCTCACACACTCTCAAGCTTCTACCAAGTTCTTACAAGTCCTCGATGTGGCAAGCGATTGCAAATTCCGGAACCTGTGTGGTTAGAAGATGGTGGAGCTTGGACAGGCAATAATATGTAGCAAAGGAGGAACTAGTACCACTGATCCAAAGTAAGCTGAAAAGTCGTTCAAAATCAGTACAATGCTGGTCCTAGGCTAGACCGTGCTAGAGACGCGAGCCTAATCGCAGACTTAGTCACAGAACAAAGATGAAGGTCCTTGAACAAACAAGATAAATATAGGCTAGGATCCTCAATATGCAGCACCAAAATGATAAAGCTCCCTTTTGTTCTCCTTTGCTCACAGAATTTCTTCTCTTTTCCTTTTTTTTTTCTTTCACAGCGCGGCTCTTTTGTTGCACTGGCCTCTTTTTATTTTGTTCTCCTTTGCTCACAGAATTTCTTCTTTTTTTTTATTTTTTTATTTTTTTTGCGGTGGATCAAAAATCAGCCTGACAAAGATTGCAACTTTTCTCACTGTTAATGGCCGAATTTGGAAATATCTATTTTGTCAAAGACAAGGCTGGATCTGATAGGAAATTTCGTGATCTTTTGAACGAGTCCAAGAACGTCCAAATCCGAGTTCGTATGCAGAAGTTATGACCTGTTTTACTGCAGCAGTCACAAAATTGCACGCGAGAATGAATTGGAGTAAGTTTTGGAGTTTCCTTTTTGGGCTTGGCTGAGTTGGGGAAGTGGTCGGGCTCGGCCAGGTGGATGTGGAGGGTGTTTTGGCAGGTGGAAATTGTGAAACTCTTACAAGGATACCAATCCGCTATTTTTGGAAGGTAAAGGCGCTGTGATATGGTTGGTTTAGGGCTGCAGCGCTTGTTGTTAGCGGCGGCGAGCTGGTGGCAGCGGCACAAAGGAAGACACGATGAACGCGAAAAACACTATGACAATTACGTGAACAGAACTCGAAACTCTAAAGGAACTAGACTCTAAAACCAGCAAAGACACGATTATGCAACCGACGATTCAACAAACCAAGAACAAGTAGTAAAAGTTAGGGCACAAATTAGCTTGGACAGAGGAACCAATCTACTAATTTTTTTTTTGTGGCTGTTTTCTGGACTCTAGGTGAAAAAATCAGAATTGAGGGGAAATCTCACCGAGCAACCTTGAGCTCTGATACCACTTGATGGGGACGGCAATCCCGATCTTTCGGTGAGATGATGATACGTCGATTTGGGGGTGTTGATGGTACCGAATTTAGGGCTTCCAACCAGCAGGTCGGGAACTTCACAATCGCAATGCCAATTCCACACAGATACAAGATCCAATGATCGGTAGTTCCTGCAAGAAATCGAGAACCCGCAAGAACAAAGTATGAAGCAATCTGAATAGATAGTATTGAAATCAAAAGGAACAAGTTGAGGTTCTGTTTCTCGGCTCGGGCGGTCTAGTCGACACGCGCAAACACGAGGAGGGACGCACACGGAGTCTACCAAACACAACAAAACCTAAACGTAAAAGAACGGTGGCCGCCATATATATAGCGACGGCCAGGAGGTGTAGGGCAGCCAAAACAGCGTTGGCCACCAAAACCCTAAGATACATGGGCCTTGGGCCCAAAAGAAAGGTGGCGCAGCACCCGGGATTTCTGGCCCGTGAGATTGTTCTGTGTTTTCCCGTCTCTCCAGGAGAAATTTGGCCTTGGGACCAGATCCATTGGAAAGCTTATCTCCTAAGCTTTCAAACGGGTGGTCGCACGCTGAAAACGGAGTCCGGGAGCCCAAGTTATGTCCGTTTGAAGTACTGCTGCTCCTGGATGGCCGAACCGGACTTGTCGACGAATTGGGCTTGATCTTGGGCCTTCCTTGGCGCGTGGGCTGTCCTCGGTGGATGATCTTGACGTGCTGGTCCAGCAAAGGTGGGTGGAAAAGCCTTGCTTCCGGATTAAGCCCTCCAGGCGTCGTAGATGAAGTAGTGGCCGAAACAGCGACGGTCGGGGACGAAGTAGCGGTCGTAGGGGAAGAAGGGGCAGCGGTTGTATCTTTGGGTGTGATGTCCTCATCAATGTCAGTAAAAACATGCAAATATAATGTTGTAGAATTATTTTTTATGATAATCTACTCATATTATTTTCATCAACATCAATCTAGATACTTATAAATTTTAAAAGTAAAGTTGAAAAATTTGACTAAATAAATTTTAAGGTGATAAATTTGCGCGACCGAAAGAACCAATTCATAAAAGTTTGAATACTTGGATATGGACACCGAACCATGCATTTAAGCTAAGGATTGGGTTGGGAGAGAGCTAACTAACGGTGGTTGTTCGTACTTGTTTGTTTTATGGTGAAACTATTTTATATTCTTTTGTCGTTCTTCTTGTCCTTCTGAATAGACATTTGACCCCTAACCACTCTTCTTCCCTGATTAATTCAATAGGAAACTAGGATATAACCCAATCAATTAATTCTCCAAATTAATTTAACCAGTGCTGGAATTATTGTATGGAATAATGGTTGGGCAGTAACTTTCGTCAGTACAAATGGACGTGATTGATGATCGCTTAAAAGATAAAGCTCAATGCTTGCAAACTACTATTAAAGATAGGCTCGGATTTTTGTTTAGTGCAAGCTTGATTTGAACCCAATTGAGCTAAGTTTAAGTCTGGCTCAAGCTCAATATTTAATTCAAGTCAATCTCGAGTTTTGTACAATCGGATTTAAGACTATTCAATTTCATATTATATAACAATGGAGGCTACTCGATCAATGTTCGAGCTTGGATCACGCTCTGATCATGTTTGTTATGATATTAACATATAATTGAGTTTGTTCTAGCCAAATTCGAGTTTGACAATCTTCATTCGAGTCGCTCAGTTTTGAATTTAGAATCTAATTTGAATCGAATCCATACTGAGCTTGAGCCGAATTTGATTGGTATTGTGCGAGACCGACTCGTCGACAACCCTAGAAAATTATGAATAAGATGCACTAATTCAGTATGGGCAACACCTGCACTTATGATGACGTGTTCGTTGGATGGATAAACTCCATTAAAAAGGTACTAATCTTATCGTCGTAAAACTAATGGACGGTGACGCGCTGCTGGCCAGTGACACAGCAGCTTTGGAGTAGGTTGGCTTGTGTACGTGATGTTGAATTCTTAGCGGATCATTCATGGAAGGAGAAATATGTGAAATCCCAGACAATGACATAAATTAGTGAATAAAATTTTAAAAATGCTCATTCACATTTATCAATTTCATATATACTCACTCCATTTTAAAATAACACATGCATTTTTGAATAGTTATTTTTAAAAAAATTGGTAACCAAGATGATCATAATTTTACCACCAATCTATATAAAAAAAACTCTATTAATTCTGAGCAATAACTCTGATTTTTAAGATGATGAAAGTGTAACTACTACTCACATAAGTTAGAGTGAGTATATATAACGAGAAAATGAAATTACTAATTATATATTTTTTTGAGTGAGTATTTCATAACTACAATATGAAATATAAGTAAAAAAATGCAAAATGATAGTTATTTCTAAATATTTTTTTTTAAAATGGCAACATTCGAGAAGGGGGCTTCCATAGTTGTAATGCCCCATGTTTTTTTAAGATATTTCATTTGTGTACTACGAAATTTCTCGCACAAACGAAGATAAATTGGGAGGAATGAAAAAAAAA
Organism: Pharus latifolius; assembly: GCA_019359835.1. Classification (NCBI taxonomy): domain Eukaryota; kingdom Viridiplantae; phylum Streptophyta; class Magnoliopsida; order Poales; family Poaceae; genus Pharus; species Pharus latifolius. Next base: position 90,778,605 of record CM033321.1, on the reverse strand, counting down.
GTTAGGAAAAAAAATTTCTTCTATATTACCATAAAAATTTTGATTTATAAGACTAACAAGATAAAATTAAATGATACATTTAATGGTGGGTAGAAAATATTAAAATTTTATATTGACAACAATTTTTGCCCCATCAAATTAATCAAATGGATAGTGCACACCAATCACTCTCATTTCTTGCAAAACGACCTCTTAATTAATAAACTATTAATGGACGATAGATCCTAGACCAATTTTACTAGTACACGGCTTATGCAGATAAGTCCCTCTTTATTTTAATAGCTCAATCAGTGCAAGCAAAAGATCTCCAGAATAAGCGGCGATATCCATGACCTGAAATAAAAAATAAAAAATAAAATAACAAAATACAGTGGCAAGACTTGGAAAAAGCTTATACGCGACCCGCTCTTATATAATTATTATATGAGCCACATTCTCTTATTATTAAATCACAGGATTGGTAATTGGGATATGATCAATTATTTAATATAAATTATAATTTTATCTGATATAAATTATGAATATATCTTAATTTCTTATTCATATAATTTAACATGCTAAAATTAGTCTAATATTTTTATGTAAGAGTTGGCCTTATAGAATTTATCTACCTTATTTGCTGTGACAAAGACTAAAGATTTAAATCCCTATAACTAGTTTAAATCCATATTACAAGTGCTAGTTACGTGCTCTAAACAAATAAATGTGCGTGTCAATTTCTTTGCCGCGTCATGCGAATTGATGTGACGTTGTAAGTGAACATAGTAGAGTATATATACGTGCTAATATTTTCATTTCTTTCGCGTTCATGGATGACGCTGGAGCACCCTAGCCGCTAGCTGACTACGTGAGTCGTTTCTATGCATGGATCCATTCCTTACAGTCAAGAATGTCATGGCACCAAGTTAATTTTGGATCATTCTGTGAGCTCATCTAATAAATTAATAATATCGATCAATAGAAGACGGTGATAGTCAAATGAGTGTGATGTTCGGATGGTTTGGATAAATGTCATGCACAGTTCCTACTGACTACATATTGCATGTATGGGTAATTTGTTATAGAACACTTAAAAATTTATGAGTTTAACTAGAAGATATCGATTTCCCGATAATATGTGGCTTTTGAATTTATATGTTATTCGCATAATCTGTGTTTTATAACAGTATCCTATTTTATAGTATTTTTCAATAAATTTTACCTTGTATATATTGTATGTGTTATATTTATGGATTTTTCAAGTTTATTCCAATAATCTTATTGTTGCATATGTTTCTACATCAATGGTTGTACTAACCAATGCTTCCAATATCTCTCTCAAAAAAACTAATTGAGATGGTTAGATGGTGGTAGTTTAACTAATGTGATATTCAGATCATCTGTTTAGCTGATATGTAAGATTCATGCCAATTACATGTTAATTCTAGATTTTTTACAATTTGATCTAGAAATAACTAATAATTAGACAACGAGTGTGATGTGCACGGTAATTTTTTTTTTCAAAAAAATCATATTAGATGTTAAGGCTGTAAATTGAGTGATGTTTAATAGATCAATAACCATTTGAGTTGATAAGGATGAGCTCTTCTGGTTAACATTGACATGTCAGAGTTGTAAACGGATCGAATATTGGTCAAATCACATATATATCTATTTTTTTAGTTGAAATTGAATTCAAATATGCTCAGATTTAGATTCAGATCTATATTGGGATTGAATAAATATCAGATACAAATTTGGATTAGATTTCGGATTCAATCGGATACTTTTGATATTTTTCTTATTATAAGACTTAAAAATAATTCATTTAAAATCAATAAATGATACACTTTGAATAAATTTGTAGTATATTTCAATTATTCATTAAAGAATTTGATTAAAAAGTTAACATGGTACAAATTTAGATAGTAGTTTCAGATATAGAAAACTCAAATTGTAATTCAGAGATCCAAATATGTCATTTGTCGGATTCAAACCGCAAAAAGATATTTTTTTGTCGGATATGGATACGGATTTAGAGAGAGAAAGAATTATTATTTGGATGAAAAATTTCTTATCATATCTGCATATTATCAGATGCAGTAAATAGATAATTTAGATAATTTGCATTGTTATATAATCATGTATCTAAATAAACAACTAGTAAGTCATCCAGAGATATGACGAAAACCAGAATTAAAATCTAACGGCCGCAGATGGTGGGTTTTAGCGAAAGAAGAAGATAGTTTTAACTAAAGCGGTAGAAAAAAGAAATAAAGGAGAGGCTTGCAGTAAAAATTACTCTGAACTGTCTTACAAAGAAAAGGGTAAAAAAAAAATTTAAGAATTGAGGTGGTCTCTACGCAGCTCTGAGGCAGTTGTCGGATCTGTAAATGCACTGGACTGCTGCTCTCCAGGCAACAACAGTTCAGTTCAGCCTCCTGTGTGTTGTTTGCACAAGGAGCATAAACTTGGAAATTTTTTCCAATTTTAAGATTCGAGCTCAGGACCACAATACATACATATGCTTCTGTGTGATATAGTTTTCAGGGCATCACATGATGCACATATATCTATCTATATGATTGTACAAGACTTGCAATACTTGCAAAGACAGTGATGTGCCGACCTGCAGACGCATAGGGGCCCATCTGATAGCATCAGCATGATTCTGACCATTCATCCTGGATCAAACGGCCGGGCCCCCTCGTGACATCCATGTGTACAGCCCCTCCGACAAAATCTGTACAAATTATGCCATGAACGCTGTGGCGTGAGTCGGATCCACTGAAGTGGTCGAAGCGAGTGTCCTAACGGGTCGATCGCACGCACGAGGGGGGGATTGCATCTGACGCAGTTGGTTCTAATGGAGGCCTCAAGTGTCGGCGTGAGTGCGAGCCATTGGAGACTCCATTTGTTTTTGTGCGCCAGAAATTTGCTATTTCTTACGTAGAAATCAATATACCAAGATGGAAAGACTTTCAGACTGCTGCAGTAATGTCTTGCGGCATTAATTCACAGATCACCATGCTGTGCCTAGATTTGGAGTTAAGCTAGTTGTGCAGTGCAGGTTGTGGTCCATTAAGGGAGCTAATAGGGCCCATCCGTTAACTTCCGAGAGCTCACATCATCTGTTGCTTGCAAGGAAAAGCAAGACAATGGCTACTGTTCTCTCATCAAACTGCTTGTCCTCATCAAGATTTTTCCAAGATTTAGAAGGTAATTTTGTTTCCTTTTATCTTTTTTATCCTGAGTGTTCTGACCTACGTAAAAAATCACTCAACCACCCTGGTGATCACTTGAGCCTCTGATCTCCTGGCTTTTGCACAACAATGGTAGTTCTAACCGCTGAACTATCATATAGAGCCTTAACAAATAATGAAATGGGAGATGAAAGAGGATGCATGCATGATTAGCTCAAATAAAAGATGAGCACAACAAAGTCATCCATCCTCACATCACTTGCATGTAGTTGCACTCAAGAGTGGGCCCACAGTGATCGTTCATGAGGCCTGGCCCACATTAACAATGGGCAGAACAAGACAAGGCTAATTGGAAAATAATGCAATGAGGTGTGATGGCCTTATCTATTTCTACTCCATTGCATTGCATTGGCTCTTTACTTTCTTCTAGGCTTTATCACCTGTCTTTGGTATTTTGTTTTCCTTTGGTTAACAAAAGAAGAGACATGTGGATAGTGTAGTACTGAATAGTATAATTCCTGTTAGAATCAAATAAGGCATCATTTCACATTTCAGTGTCACAATAATGCTATGCAGGCCTCTGATGTAAAAGAGTAGTAAAGACTTATTACTCTAGAGAGAGAGAGAGATAGATGGGCCCACCACCAACATCACATTCACTTTAGATGTAATTTCACCTCCCCTGCAACAAAGCCATGCTTTTGGAGCCTTTGTTTGCGGAAAAAAAAAAGCAGGTGTTACATTCATTTGCCCTGCTTAATTAACCAGTGTTCGATTGTTAGTGTAACTATCCAAAAATAAAGAAAAAAAACGTCATGGGATAATCTAAAAAATTCAAAAATAATTCATATAATATATATTTGATGCGAATCCAATACTGATATTTAATCAGATATTTGATACATGCTGGTTAGACTAAAAGCACAGTTGATAATATTATAAATTATGATAAGGACATTTGGTTTTGATATTGGTTGCAGAGTAGAAAGAGAGTTTAGTTTGTGTCGAAGTTTGATAATTTGTGTCCTTTTGCAGGTGTGTAACCTTTTGTAATCTTATCTTTAGATCATTAACACTTTATAATTAGACATAGTTTCCTAGGTCGGTGGTTTTGTTACAATATGTAGAGGGCTGGATGGATCATGAGCATTTTCGAGATGGTTCCAGTCTTGCAGAGAAGTTGACAGTTTAGTGTCTGCTTGTTGTACAGCCTTCCAGATGCCTCACCTTCGAAAGTTATTTTGTTCATATTCTTGCTATTACACCCGTTTTTTTTAGATATATGTATGCTCTAGGTTTAGTTGAAGTCTTAAGAAGTTTTGTTTAATTGAATATGTATTATATTATTTTATTTAGTTGGTAATGAATTAATTGGGTATATTTAATGAAAACTCTAGATATGACTTATCGAAAATAATGAAGATACGAATCAAATATCCACTAATACTCAAAAGGTTAAGTATTTTTTTCAACCAGGACAAAACCAAATAGCTTTATCCTTACAAAACTGAGGAAACTGGCCTGTTTGGAAACACAGTATTTAAAAATCGCAGTATTTTAAAATTATCATGCAATCAAAACCACAGTATTTCGTAGTATTACAAAACCACAATTTTTGAGAAAACTACAGTTTTTATAGGTGTTTGGATACATAATTTTTTTTTCAAAGTTTTTAGTTTGATGTTTAAATAAACTAGCTGTTATGACAATTTTAAAAAATAACTGTTACATATGCAAGTATCGGATTGAAACATAACTAGAATCAATTTGTTTTGCAAGTATCTGAACAGCAAAATGTCTCTTTAATCTTAAACCAAATCGACCTCCAAATAAGATCAAAACAAATTTGTATTTGAATCAGACAAAATTCATATCCCCTCGCTACGGCCCCCTTGACCAGATGCAAGTGTTGCTGCTGCACCCAGCGCGTGACCGCGACGTTTGCTGCTTCCATACCGACGACTACGTGGCCTTTTCCTTCGGTTGGTGATGCTGGAGACGTAGTAGGACTAGATCCGCGTGTTGAAGCGATTCAACATCGGTGAGGACATTCTCGTCTTCGACGGGCTCTACAACTTCTGCCAAACCTACGCCGGCGGCTCCGTCAGCGGTGCCGTAAAGCTCAACCACAGCCACGACATTGCCGTCAACTGGCCGACAGCGCGTGAATGGAGTGGCATAAGGTGGCACAGATCTAGGCTGATGAGGACATCACTTCTTCGGATACACACACTAACCATAATCCTCCACTTGTTACACAAGGACCCATAACGCGCAGCAAAGCCCGATTGTTGCATTGCTAGGTGAACTCGTTCCTAAGTTTATATATATATGGTTTTGAGAATGGTTTACTATCTAATAGTGATAATATTATGCTTAGGAATCATGGAGAGGACCAGCAAGGACGCAAAGACCAGCAAGGAGCCCAAGTCGAGTTGGAGTCCGGGATGGATTCGAGTTGGAGTCCAGTTCGGTCATCCAGGAGCAGTTTGCCTTCAAACGACCATAACTCCCTTATACAAAGTCCGATTGGGACATTCTTATAGTCCACGGAGAAGCCCACGACGAGATCTTTCCAATGGATCTAGCCTCACATCCAAATTTCTTCTGGATCGTTGGCAATTGACAAAACAAGTTTCGACTAGATTCTGATTGGACCGAGTCGGTGCTGTGTCACCTTTTTGGTTGGGTCAAGTCCCGTGTATTGAGTTCGTGTCCGAGTAGGGAAAGAATCCATGTCGATTTCAGGTTTCCTTACCTGGCTACCGATCTATTTTACCTCCTCTATATAATCATACTGAACCATTAGGGTTCAACGGGTTTTGTTTAGTCATAGTCTTTCCTTCGTGAAGCTATTGAGATATTCTTCTTGGTCGGCTAGATCAACATCAATATCTGTATTCGGAACCCCAACTCTTTTTCGTGATTCAATCTATATTTGCAATTTTAGATTGCTTGTTTATCTTGTTTTACTCGTTCTTCGATTGCTTGCAGGAATAGATCTTCGTGATCAAGTCGATCGTGCTTCTAGTTCGGTCGATAACAATCCGAAGTTGGTTCAGTGATTGCCAGGCCGTATCAGTCATGTACGGTTGGTAGCCGGATCGTGAGAGTTATCTTCACAAATCGATAGTTCTTGTTCTCATCGAAAGATCGGACCGCCCGCGTCGCATCATTTGGTATCAGAGCACAGTTGATCGGTGAGAATATCCTACTTTTTTTTTCTTGAGTGCTGTCTTATACCGAAAAGTCCACAAAAAAAAATTAGGGTTAGATCATCCTTGTCCAAACCAATTTGCGCCTGCAATATCTTTTTGGTTTTTGCTCGATTGAATCTTTGCTGCATTGTCGTGTCGAGTTGCTGGTCTTAGCGCATAACCTTTAGAGTTTCGAGCTGAGATCACACCTCTGCTCAGGCCGCTACCACACCTGCCTACCGCTGCATCCATCTACCTTGCATCTGTGTGTGCCAGTAAAGAAAGGGGAATCCATCTGTGTGTGCCAGTAAAGAAAGGGGAATCCGACTCCCGGTGGTTTCGGACTGGTAACTCGTATCGGTCTCGGAAAACCAGTCTCAGAAGGTAGTCAATCTCGTATCAGTCTCGGAAAACCGGTCACTGTTTTCTTGTCGGTTTCAAAAAAAAAACAGAAGGTTGTTGACTCGGAAAAAAAAATTATATATATATATATATATATATATATATAAAAGAAAAGAATCAGAATAAAAAAAATTCGAGAAGGATCAAATTTTGCAATTGTGACCAACGTGTTGAGAGAGAGAGATATATATATACTTTTAATTACCGATTTACCCTTGCAAATTTCCACTTTTTCGACCATTGTGCCATATTGTCGCCACAGCCTCCCCACAGCCATTCGTGAACTTTGCTCACTTGCAGTTGCCGACGTCAAAAAAAAAAAAATCTGAGCTTTTTACCTTTGTGCCCTCACTCGCGTCTCTAGTTTGGTTTTAGCCTAGGCCAGCATACTAGTGACTAGTACTTTGAGCAACTTTTCAACTTTGCATTCTTTGAAGTGATCATTGCTTCTAGTTCGGTCGATAACAATTCGAAATTGGTTCAGCGATTTCCAGGGCGTATCAGTCGTGTACAGTTGGTAGCCGGATCGTGATAGTCATCTTCACAAATCGATAGTTCTTGTTCTCATCGAAAGATCGGACTGCCCGCGTCGCATCATAGGCGACTTGCGGTGAGGTGGCGCCCCTGAAGGAGGAACAGGGGTGACGACGCAGCACGAGAGGCGGCGGTGGCTGTGGTGGTGCTAGCGCTGGCGGCTCAAGCGGCGGCGGCTTTGGAGGCGACGGGATCCAGCGGCGTAGCGCGGGGTGACGGGTGGCGCGGCGGCTATGGGTGACAGAGGCGCGGGTGGCGTGGAGAGGCAGCGAGGTGCGGAGGCAGAGGCGGCTCCGACGCGGTGCAAAGTTGATCTAGCGGCGGGATGGCGGATCCGGCGGCACGAGATGGTAGATCAGCGACAGGAAGTGGTGGCAGCCGCTGTCTCCTCCCGATTCCGCCGCCGTTGCATCGAGAGAGAGAATTGTGAGTTGCTGTGAGCTTGATGGTCAAAGTTTTTTCCAAAACTTTGTACCGGAGCTAAATTTACAAAACTGAGAAAAATCATGATTTTTTCAAAATCATGGTTTCAAAACCATGAAATACTTTGTAACCAAACAAGGTCTTAGATTTTAATACTACAGTTTTTTTCAAAACCATAGTATTAGAGAAAAAACTACAAAAAAATACTTTGTTTCTAAATAGAAGGCTGAGGCAGATTCTATACTTGGTATTTGTAACGTTTGCGCGTCCCCTGGAAGTTATGAAAATACCCTTCACCGTACCTTAAACGTGAAATGGCAGTTCTATTACGGTAAGAGAACAAAACAGAGAAAACGAAGCATAACCATATATCCAGCGAATATCATGTGGGAAAAAAATGTCCGGGATTTCTTTTGACGATGATGTGAAGCGTCTGGCTCTTTAACTCCGGCCGGAGAATATATGTTGCAAACTTTTTTTATGTTTTGCCATCGAATCTACACAAAAACATGCATAAATATGATGCACGCCTGCAGCTCTTTTGTATGCGGCAACGATTTCGGTAGTTTTGTTCCATGGAATAGGTTCTTTCCCCTCTTTTTCCACTTTATATGAAGCAATTGCATGGTTTGATGCCACTCTTTTCTTTTGGAGAATTATTCAAAATGGTGCCGTTTTCGGCCTTCCCCACGGAATATGGATGTACTGAGGGGTCGGAAAGGTTCACCTTCGTCCTTCCATCTTAGCTCAAGACAGAAGACCTGTCCATAGTGAATGATGGTGAGACGGCAAATGAGGAAGAGGAAGAGGATGCATCAAAGTAAGGTGATGGGGATGCTGAGGCTTTAGTGACGTGCCAGAGCCGTGGATAGCAGTTGAGGCAAGGTGGCGGCTGGTGCCGGTGGCTGCACCGGGAAAGCATGTGTGTGCTGGTCTGGGGTTATCCTGTTGGAACATAATCCCATTACCTGGAGCCTTCCTCTCTCCTTTTAAACCTAATCGCTCCTGCTAAGTTAACTCCATTCATCCATTCCAGCATCGTTGAAACTACAGAAAGGAATTTATGGCTAAATCTCTATAAATAATAGGCATTTTTGATGCCTGGCATCAACTACAAGCCAAATAAGGTTACTGAAATGTGTAAACACGACTCAATTTCGTGTCTGAAAGCATCGTGTGGACTGTATGAGACTTTGGTGGTCATCTCTCAGAATCAGAGTGTGCATGCAAAGAATAGTGTATCAACAGTTGCAGACGACCCTCTTTTTTTTTTTTTTTTTTTTTTTTTTTTAATAGAGAAACGGAACAGGCTTTTCGTCGGCCGCGTTCGCACGGGTTCGTTGACACGACTCACAACTAATAAAAACTACTCTAGACGTAGGATTCACATGGACCTGACATTGTAGCCACGGTCCAATCGATATGTACGTACAGTGGTAAAGGCATACGGACTTCGCAGTTGGACACACCTGCCTACGATCGTTGCTTGCTTCAGGATCTCACGGTCAGGGGCAACAAGGCTATTATAGAAGTTAGAAATGACAGCAATTTGTTCATCACCCACCTGTCGCTTGGGGACGGGCATTTCGATCATGCTTAGACGGATGGCGAGAAATTTTGAGCCTCAAAAGAAGGAAGTTCCGAATGCCTAGATTTCTCCCCGCTTTGATCCAATTCCGAGAGTCACGTAACAGCCCTCAAAGACGTGCCTTTTGCATGGGACGGCACGGCGCGGCAGGGGATACAACTCCCCAACTTTCACATGAAGCACCCCACAAAAATGCTACTGTATCTACGTCATAAGGTGCTATGAAATTTGGACCATTGCAGTTAGGAACGAATCTGAAAGTTTTGTATGGCAAATGCTTGCAGAAAAACCATGGAACCATCAACAGCTATCCACGCTAATGTTGATGGAGATATCAATCATATGATCCAATGGAACAAACCAATCATTAATCGTAGAGCACTTGGGAATACCATAAAATTCCCAACGTTATGCAGGCGTTGATTTCACACTCGTTTCTATTTGGAATCATAGGAAGCAAAAAACTCTTATTTCATGTGCCTGATGCAGGGCCTTACTAGTTACTACAATAGTACAGTGTGAGAACGAAATAGCATGCATTTATCTGATTCAATCTCAAGGACAACTGATACGCAAAACTGTCCTTCAAAGTTACATTTAAGCTAGCTTCCATTTTGGACAGAATGATACTGGGCAGAGATAAATGTGGGGCCTCACCTTATGGCACATTCATCACTTGAATGGACTGCAACATGTCAGAGAGAGCAATCACCAAGTCACCTGACTGTACCATACCCCTGGCCTTCAGCAGAGAGAAGGTGCGGTTGAGGTTGCTCTCCATGTCATCTGAGACACTAAGACGGAACGGGATGAGACCCCATTGAAGGTTCAGCCGTCTCCTAACCGATGTTGAAGATGTGAACGCGAATATTGGGCAGTCAGGGCGGCATCGTGAAAGCAGAGAGGCCATGTGACCATCCTTTGTGTAGACAAAAAGGGCATCTACTCCCAGGTTGTTAGCTGCAAGTAAGAACAGACACAACCAACATGCTTCAAGTAAGAGCAAAGTCAAATCAAAATGTATCTTCACAGGCCATGATGACACACAACAATAGGATATAAAACATCTAAACTTGTCAAACTAATCAGCAAAATAGCATCTAGGTTGATTTGAATAGCAATGCGAGATTAATCAGATGAAAAATGGAGCCTGCTTTATATGATTCAAAAATAAGAATGTAACAGTCATCAAACAAGTGATTGGAGGACCTACCCATTTTAGCTGCTGAATTGCAGATTTCCTCTGAAATCTTATCAGAGAAGGAATATGCAACATCTTGAAGCACCAACGCCTCATGGCGCTTCTCCTCCCTCCACCACTTTTCAATCCTCAGGCTAACACTTCTAAGGACACTGAGAGCCTTCTCCGGATACCTCCCCATGGCAGACTCACCAGAAAGCATGAGAGCATCTGCACGCTGGCGGACTGCTTCAGAAACATCAGCAACCTCAGCCCTAGTGGGTGTAGGATATTCAATCATTGATTCAAGAAGCTGAGAAGCAACAATAACTGGCTTTTTGAGCTGCCTGCACAGTTTAACTATCTTCTGTTGTACTGAAGGAACCTGTTCCAGAGGGATTTGTGCCCCCAAGTCCCCTCTGGCTACCATCGCTCCATCTGATGCACGGATGATCTCCTCCAAGTTCTTTAGAGCATCAATGCTTTCAATCTTCGCAATGACCGCTATATCACTGATCATAAACAACAAAGCATAGAACCATTAAGAAGAGGATGCAACAATTATGAAACAAGAAATTCACAAATATGATATCTGAATCAGTTTTCTTCGAACCAAATGCATTCAATCTTCATTTGCAAGGACCAATCCAATTTCATTATTGTCTTAAAACAAAATCAGCAAGGTTGCCTCCAAGCTAGTGGGATAATAAAGGAAAATAGCACATCACTCAGCACAGAAACTCCATACCAACAAATTGTGTATTTCAGACGTTAGTTGATTTCTTGCAATTTGTTCACCCTTTACAGTGCTATGTGTTTTAACAGAGATGCAGTAAAAGAGCATAGCGACCAGTGTATGTTTTATTAGACTAGTGATACTTGAATTATTTTGTGAAATGAAAGAATGAGGATAATCAAACATATATATGTAAGTGACGAAGATAGATACAAGTCAAGCACCTTTCAAACCCACACACAAAAGAAAAAGGAAAAAAAATACATTAGCTGATCATATAGACACAAAAAAGTTACAGCAAAGTTTTGGATTTAAACCAGAAGATATATGTTGCTGGCGTTCTTAGTGCATGCCGCAGTACTGCTATAGCACAGAAGAGAGCAATGAGCAATGTAGCATACGCATTAAGCAATATCATACACATATAAAACCTTGCGAATTACTATATGCATGTTCCACTATATTGTCCTCCAGAAACCAAGGGAAAGGTGATTGGTGAAAACTTGATAATTCTACTCCGACTACCTGCCACGACTCCGTGCGGCTATATAGCTTTTCAGATGATTAATTACTTCCGCAGACTTGACAAATGAGACTGCAATGAAATCTACACCTTCAGATATTCCAAAGTCTATGTCAAGCCAATCCTGCAAAGTTGAGATCACAAGAAAATAAATAGAAAACTTAATAGTAAACTTACTATCAATCACTAAATCTCAGTTCCACTTCTTGCGGTACAATTGGGGCACTCTAAAGGCCTGTTTGGAGGATCTTAGCTTCTCCAAGAAGCAGCTTGTGCTTGGTTTCTTGGAGCAGCAACTTCTTCAAAGAGCTTTAAAAGTTGTTTGGTAAACTTTGTTATTGGTAAAGTATAGAATTTGAAAAAAATATTATCGCTCAAATACCCTTCTCCGGCCAACAGGGAGCAAAGCATGTTGCGGTGGGTTGTATATTCCACCAATATTCCAAACTTTGGTGGCATATGGCCCACTTTGTTCCAGAAAGTCCCGGGAAGCTGGAGAAAGTTTTGGGCTTCTTGCTGTAGAAGGGCTTCGGCTTCTCCCTCAAGCCACTCAAAAAGGCCCCTGTTTGGGGGAGCTTGAGCTTTTCCTAAAGCTGAAGCTTAAGCTTCCCCAAACAGGCGCTAAGATGTGTACGTTATACTAATTTAGAAGTACTTGAACACTATGATGTACTTCTTTGAAATAATTGATCAGGAAAAGCAGCAGCCAATCCAAAATATTGGTAGAAATGCCATCAATTTACAAGGTTTATTTTGGTCCATTTCAAATAAAGGCTAGTTTCTTATGCTAGCGAATTCACCTTTGATGAAATTGTAGGAAGCATAGCATTTCTCTCACGGACAAGAATGTTATCTCGCCAAATTGTAAGGTTTGCTCGTGGCAACAAAAGACCAGGATCAGTGCAACGACACTTCACATCTGGCCCTAATTTTTCAATCACATCAAACCTAGCCATTCCACCATCCACAAGAAGCTCATCGCCAACTTTCACATCTGTGCAAGATTTTGATAAAATATTTCAGTAGGTAAAATAATTACAATAATGGGTGAGAGTATTTTTTCTGTTTTTCAATAAACAAATGAGATAAACAAAGAAGACCAGGTCCTTTGGAAAGAAAAACCTTCAGCAAAGCCATCATAGTTCACATGAATAGTTCGATCTGGGAGAGGTGAGTCAAAAGATCTAACGCTGAAAGTCCAAATTTCTCCATCCTGCAGAATCCAATAAAAAATATATCTATATAATCTGAAGTAGGTGTCAGAATATTTCAAAAGCTCTCTTGGCTCTGAAAAGCCTCTAGGGTTCAAATTACTTGGTTAAACATATGAGAGTGAAGGAATGATGTTGTTTCCTTTTGAATTACTTGCAGCATGTACTATCTAAAACCAGAACTTCCTGTTGTATTTTTATGCCGCCTGTCTGAACTTTTCTATGTGAAATTAGGATTGACCTTGTACAAAAATCCCACCTTCCCAGCTTCTGATTCAAAAGAACTTAGTGGTTCAACTTTGTTATGATTTTAAACTATAACTCTAGTACAAAAACCCCATACCGCCATACCACATTTCACCATATACACATAATTTAATTCTACAGATTACATAACATACCCAAAGATCAAATATACCTCATTTCACGACATCTACAACAAGCTAACTAAAACGTAAATATCACCACGCTACCATTTATCATTCACATCGTATTTCATCAAATGAATCAAAACATCCTAAGTTGAAATCAACACACGACGAAACACTACTGAAACAGCTGTTAACGAAATCTTAGGCAGTACGCGAATTGAGTAAACACAAATATCTATCAGCATGTGAAGCATTTCATCAAACACATGGACGAGGAAGCACACGCTAGCACAGGCTCACCTCGGCCTTGGCGGAGGGTGTGCCGCCGAGGTCGCCCATGTGGATCTCGCTGCCCTCGGTGTCCATCATCACGGCGACGGCGAACCCCTTCTCGTCGTTGAGGCGGCGCACGGCGCGGATGACCCCGCGGTGCCACTCGCGGTCGCCGTGGCACATGTTGAAGCGCGCCACGTTCATCCCGCCCACGGCGAGCGCCTCCAGCTCCTTGGCCTCGCACGTGGCCGGCCCCACCGTGCACACCAGCTTCGTCCGCCGCGTGCTCCGGAACCCGTTCTCCCGCAGCTCCGCCTCCGTCACCGCGTCCACGTCTATCGCGGCCGCAGACGCCGCCGGGGCCACCGCGACGATGCCGCCGTTGGGACTGACGAGGTCAGCGGGGTTGGAGGAGGCGGAGGCGAGGCGCTGAGGGAGCCCGAGGCGGCGGCGGAGGCGGAGGCAGAGGCGGGACGAGGGGGTGGGGGAGAGGCGGCTGGGGCTTAGGGGTTTAGGGGCGAGGAGGTGGAGGCATTGAGCGGTGGCCATGGCTGCGACGAGGCCTCTGAGGTGGTGGTGTGATGTGCTGTGTGCGCGCTGCGAGATCTATCGCGGAGAAGGGGCTTTGGGAGTATCGCCTGCGACAACTACTATGCTCGCCTTTGCCTTGGCAATTTTTGACGTGTCATTTTTGTTTTTCTTTTCCCCTTTAAAAAAAAGAAAAAGGATTATTAGGGCATTCTTGTGAAAGATTCACAATTAAATATTGTCTCTATTATAGAACATATGATATATAATTTCCCAAATTTATTGTAAAATATAAACTATATACAAAATTATTGTTGCCCATCTTATTTTATTATTATTTATTTTTTCATTCTCTGCTACTCATCATTAATTCTTCATATTAGCATGATAGTTTAATATTTTTCTCTAATATTCTTTTAAATTTAGAACTTTTCTTAATTTGTATGTATTATTAAAACACATCTTTTGTTTTGTAATGCAATGAGTATACTCCATGCACTTATTCTCTTAAGCAAGTATTAGAAAACACACATTCCTAACACATGAGTTCAACCTGCAATCTAAAAGTAATAAGTGATGAAGCTTGAAATCTATTTTGTTTCCACCAAAAACCCAAGATATCTTAGCAATTGAGTTATGATTTGTTTGACTCAAGGAGGATATTATTAACAAAGTGAATAAACACCCCCTGTAATGCACAAATACATCATAAAGATATTTTCAGAAATTAGTTGCTTGGTTAAGTTCTTTGCTAGCTATAAGTGATCTTTGAGAGAGAGAATTTCGTTGTAGATTTTTAGATAAAATTTTATATTTATATCCAATTGAAAACTAAGAATGACCAGATTTTGTAACAGTCAAATTGGCTGGAGAGCATTGTAAAATGAGAGGGCTGAATGTGAATGACAAAGCCAACTCTCCCTTCAGTTTTCGCTCACATGGTCCACAAATTGACCATGTGAAAAACAAAGCCATTTAATACGTTTTTTTTAAAACAAGAGGTATATTATATAAGACAAATCTTCTTTAGAATATTAGCCAACTATTATATATGAAATCACTAATATAATAAAATTAACCAAAATCACCAAAGAAACTAACAATTTAAGCATGTTGGATGGTAACCTCATCATTTTAAATAAAAACAAAAAGGAAGAAAACTAATAAGTGGGGCGATCCATCAAAGCCCAACCCACTCAGCCCAAATTGACGACCCAGATCCACACTTCCCAAACCCTAACCCCACACGACCAACCATATATAAACTCACTCACTCCTTCGCCGCCTCCACCCTTTCCCACCCCCACCCGCAAGCCCCTGCCGCCGCCGTCGCCGCCGCCGCCGCAAATGGCCGCCGCCACTCGCCCGCTCGTGTCCGTGAAGGCTCTGGAGGGTGACATGGCCACCGACTCCGCCGGCGTCCCGCTCCCGGACGTCCTCCGCGCGCCGATCCGCCCCGACGTGGTCCGCTCCGTCCACGCGCTGCTTTCCTGCAACAAGCGCCAGCCCTACGCCGTGTCCCGCCGCGCCGGCCACCAGACCTCGGCCGAGTCTTGGGGCACGGGCCGCGCCGTGTCCCGTATCCCTCGTGTCCCCGGCGGCGGCACGCACCGCGCCGGCCAGGGTGCCTTCGGCAACATGTGCCGTGGTGGCCGCATGTTCGCGCCCACCAAGATCTGGCGCCGCTGGCACCGCCGCGTCAACGTCCACCTCCGCCGTGCCGCGGTCGCGTCCGCCCTCGCCGCCACTGCCGTCCCCTCCCTCGTCCTCGCCCGCGGGCACCGTATTGACTCCGTGCCCGAGCTCCCCCTCGTCATTTCCGACTCATCCGAGTCCGTCGAGAAGACCTCCCAGGCCATCAAGGTCCTTAAGCAGGTCGGTGCCTACGCCGACGCGGAGAAAGCCAAGGACTCGCTGGGCATCCGCCCCGGCAAAGGCAAGATGCGCAACCGCCGCTATATCAACCGCAAGGGCCCTCTGATCGTTTACGGCACCGAGGGCTCCAAGGTAGTCAAGGCCTTCCGCAACCTCCCCGGCGTTGATGTCACCAATGTGGAGCGCCTCAACCTGCTTGACCTCGCTCCGGGTGGCCACCTCGGCCGGTTCGTGATCTGGACAGAGTGTGCGTTCAAGAAGCTGGACGAGGTGTTTGGGACCTTTGACACACCTTCACTGAAGAAGAAGGGATTCTTGCTGCCGAGGCCGAAGATGGCGAACCCGGATCTGTCCAGGATCATCAACTCGGACGAGGTGCAGTCTGTGGTGAAGCCCATCAACAAGGAGGTGAAGCGACGTGAGGCGAGGAAGAACCCGCTCAAGAATGTGGCCGCTGTGCTCAAGCTCAACCCCTACTTTGGGACTGCGCGCAAGATGGCCACTCTCGCCGAGGCGGCACGCGTCAAGGCCAGGAAGGAGAAGCTCGACTCCAAGAGGACTAAGCTCAGCTCTGTAAGATCATTATTCCTTGTGCAATTTGTTTCATTTCTCAGAGTTAATTTGTTGAAATGATAAAATTCGTCCACGCTTTCATATGTGATGGTTTGCAAGTTATTTATGGCGTCATTTGTTGTGCATTGTGGTAGGATCTGTTTGAGTTATGCTCAGTATTTGATATAATACGTTTTTATGTTGCATCGAACTTGTGGCTATCTCTAGCTCCATTTCGCGTCACTGTTGTGGCTACTAATTTCATTTGTTCTGAAACATGTAAGCTGAGCCCGATGCTAGAGACCAGGCATCCATTTTAGATCAGTTTAGGTTTTAATCTAGCCATTTCTTTTAGCCTAGGTTTTTTTTAATGCCTTTTTAGTTTAGTTTCTTGGTACATCTCTTAGCAGTGCTGCATGATGGTTTGGTGCTTGTATCTTAGCGATGCTATTTTTATGATGTTGCAGCCCTGATGTTTCATTTTATTTGCATATGTGGTATTTTGTTTAAATATTTCACACCTTGGTCATTAGCAGTGGCATAATAGTGCTTCATGGAAGTTGTGTTTTGTGAGTTCATTTTTGCTTGTTGTACTCTTGATTGATTATATGTGCCATAGGTGATTTGTTAGTGCTGATTTTGTTGGAAGCTTGTATGCTCAAATATTTAGTGACACTTTCTTGGGAGTTATTATCTATCTACTTCACAGCATAACATTTCCTCTCTGCTTCATCTATAGATAAGTACATTTAGTCATTTTCAATCTCAGGCCCATAAGATGCTTCACTATATAAATTTTTTTTTTATAAAATGTTTTTATACATGGTTGGTTTCTTGTTGGTTTCCCGGGCATATGATATCTTCTCTAATTATTTATCACTTGATTTGGCTTCTAACCATGCCGTATGAGGGCAATGTCCTTTTACTATTTTTTCCAGTTATTTTGAAGCATACACTTTTTTTAAGTATAGCTAGGCTTAATACTATAGATGAATATCCAAGCATCTTGTTTGTTTTGTTTTGTTTAAATCCATGTTTCAGAATCAGTTCCTCTGTTCATTTGCATATTACTGTGGAAGATTTGTAGCTGTGTGCATATTTTTATTCATATAAGATGGGTTGGTGGTGTTATACAAATTGTGCTTCTGGCCTGTATTGTCAATTAGTTCATTTCTGCTGTTCATTAGTTATTCGTGCCCTGCATTTCCTATACCCATGATCTTTACTTTGGAGGGGATTATTCATCTTTTTTGGGGGATCCTGACATAATGTTGTTTTGCCATCAGATAGTGTTATGTTTCTTGTATGTTACAAGTAACTCTTGGAATTTATTTGGTCTTTGCAATCTCTCCTCAGTCAATTCTTGTGCTCTTCTGTGTATTTTATATGTTGTTGAGCCGTCGAATTATGATTTCATTTGACACAGTTCTTTTACTATTGACGCTTGTCTTTCTATTCTTCTACACTTGATTCTATTTGTTTTTATTAATTTCTTTGATATGCTCAGACTAAACAATGTCTACATTGTTATAGGAGGAGGCTGCTAAGGTTAAGGCTGCTGGAAAGGCATGGTACAAGACTATGATCTCTGACAGTGACTACACAGAGTTCGAGAATTTCTCAAAGTGGCTCGGTGTGACGCAGTGATCTCTGGTTAAGTGGAAGTAGTTTATTACCGCTGTTAAGTTAATGGTTTATGATTTCGGTTTATTACTGTCGTTATGGTATTTGTTGTTGGAAGTTTGAGACGTGGTCTTGTCATTTTGTTAATGCCTTATCATGAGACTTTCTTTTTGAAAACATGTTATGAGACCGTAGTATATGGCATATTTAGACAATCAAGTTTGCACATTTCATCCCTGGGCTTATTCATATTTGCTCCTATTTTTTCTATTCTGGCGGGAATTAGTGAGTTCATATTTTGATATTGAAATTGTTAAGAGTCCATGGTTATTCGGGTTAATTCTGATTGTGAGACTGTTTTCTAGGACCTGTTTGTTTGATGCCACACTTTGTCTGGTGTGCTATACTTTGTTCCTGAACATTATTAAAAGAAGTGTCGAGAGGTTTTACTTGATATCCTCATATTTTTTTAAAAGAATAAGTATGCCCTTGTGTGGCGAATTATTTGTTTTGTAAACAAAAAAGGTCACACTTTTACCCAAATGTTGAAATTAGGCGGCTGTCTCCAACAGAGACGTCTTGTCTGGCGTTTCAAATTTTTAAAATTTTTTCTTTGCTGAGTCCAGCACAGGAATACGGAGAGGTGTTTCAACAGGAATCTGTGTTTGTACTCTTTTTTACCTAGTATGATAGAAAAATGAGAGATGTTTGTTGCCACACTTAAACACCTTGAGACGAACTCCAACCCCGCCATTTCGTCGGTCTGGTGGGTTTGGGTATTAAAAATTAATTTTTCACGCGGGAGAAGAGAGACGACACGACGCCTCCCGACGCAGTGCCCTGGAAGATCCCTCAAAGATTTGCAGGTGGGCTCAGGCGACGTCTTGCGAGTGCATGTCACAGTGTTGGAGTGGGTGGCATCACTTGGCGACGCCTGCAGGTCAGCGACTGTGACAAACGTGAAGTAGTGTGGCATGGGACGCATGTGGGTCCCACAAAATGTGTGAGGCCGCATGAGTGTGTTCGGTCTGCGTGCCATGTGCGTCGGTGAGTTGAGTGTGATTAGATCTTTGACAGGTGGGCTCTACAGCCGCTTGGTCCCACATGTCAGCCACTATTAGGTTTTATTTTATGCGTCTGTTGGTTGGAGTGTAGTTGTTGGGGTAATTTTTGGGTCGGGCCCACATGTATGAGACACAAAAATGTAACCGTTGAATTTATAGCCGTTAAAATGAGCCGTTGGATTATTTTTAATGATTTTTTGGTGTAAAAATTAGTAAAAAATGCCAAAAACCCAAAAAATTATTAAAAATGGTGAAAAATTATGTGCTCCTTCTTCTATAAATATGGGGACATTTCACCTCATTTTCACTCAAACACAACCAAATACTATACGCTTTCCATATTTTTTTCTCGTAATATTTTTCAGAAAATTTTTCGATGGCCAACAATCCTTCCGGTGATTATGTCAATTGGTTTGGCGAGCCGAATATAGATGAGGACAACACCTAGCCTCCAAACAGTCAAAATTCGCCCAGTTTTCAATCCCCACCCACCCCATACCCGATGCTTTACCCATCGTTCGCTCCCCCCCACTCTATATGGCTAGCCACATGCATGCGCGCACCCTGGGCAGTACGCAGTAGGGCATCCATACGCACAACCCCCCTATGGTTCTTACGACCAGAATCCTCATTTCGTTGGAACTTCGGTGATCCCTGCAGAAATGTCCCCGCCGCAAGCACTGAGAAGAAATGACCACTCGACCCCCTCATCGGATACTAGAACTCCGAAGAGCACGCCCCCGGTCGTAAGCGTAGAGGACAACAACGCTGGACGGCCGCGTAAACGAATGCTCTAGTAGCAACAGGATGACATGCGACTTGTAAGTGTTCATTTAAATATTAAATTTTGTTAACGCAGATTTATTTCGCTGGTTATATCACAAAATTTTTTGAACAAACTTTATTTTTTATCTAAATCAGTGCGGTGCTGAATAACTCCCTCGACCCGGTCGATAGAAACAACAAAAAATTCGACATGTATTGGTCGAAGGTCACTGGGGAGTACAACGCGAGCAGTCCGCCCAGTCACAGACGAGACCTCAGGCACTGCAAAGACCATTGGCAAAAGAAAAATAAGAAAATTGTTCATTTCAATGGCATCTTTTGTAGGTTGAGGGATGCCTATACCAGTGTTCGTTCGGACAACCAGTTAATGTCGCAAGTACGCAACATGTACAAGCAGGAGGTTGGTCACCCATTCGTCCTGGAGCACTCGTGGAATGCCGTACGTGGTCAACCAAAGTGGTGCAGAAGCTACTTCGATTCTTCGAAAAGGGCTCGCGTCGACGAAGAAGGTACCCACACGTTGTCGTCAAACAACGAGGATGTCCCCGTCTAGCTTCCGCGACTGCAAGGGCGGGACGCGGCAAAGCAGAAGCGGAAGGATAAGAGCAAACTGGGCAAGACATCGTCAGCGTCCGAGAAGACTCTAGAGCACATCGACAAAGCCAACGCCGAGCTTACTAGTGTGGCCGAGAAAGCCCTTGCTGTGGCCGATAAATTGCAGTGGATGGCCAAAAGCAAAGAAAAGGCTTCGTTTATGAAGTCATTGACGGAACTACTTTCGATGGATACATCCCATTTCTTGGATGACCGTAAGGCGACGCATGCGGCTGCAATAGAATACATCAACGAGCAGATTAAGGATATGAAGAATAAATAGTACCCCGAACAATGTACTTTTCATTTCCAAAATTGCACTCGCACTATTAATTTAAGTCATTTCAGATTTCAGCCGTTGGAGCTGACGCATGTGATCGGTACTTTTGGATTTTAGCCGTTGGAGCTGACACATCTGCTCGATGCCTTTGGATTTTAGTCGTTGGAGTGGACGCATGTGATCGATACTTTTGGATTTTAGCCATTGGAGCTGACATCTGCTTGATTCCTTTGGATTTTAGCCGTTGGAGTCAATTCGCTTCTCCCCCTATATATTTGGACCCCCATGCCCTCATCTTCACAACTCAGTAATCTCAACTTCACAACCGAAGCCTTGCCTTGCCTTGCCCCAAAACAATGTCGTCCAGCTCAAGCACAAGTAGTGCTGAGGACGAAGCCATGAACCAAATGGAAGAGTTCGCGACGGAGTTTGCACAGACCTTTCTGACGGTCGAACCCCTTTTGCGTCACGCTCTTGGTGATGCTGAAGCCAGCATTCACGGTGGTACCTCGCACCGCTGCCGAGGAGGTAGCAGAAGGTACATCAAAAGAGATCGCGAAAGCGGTCATAACCGTCTAGTCACGAACTATTTCGCCGACGTTCCAGTCTACCCCGACTACTTGTTTCGCAGAAGGTTCCGAATGGGGAGACCCCTCTTTCTGCGAATCGTCGAAGCTCTCGGGGGGTGGTCCCCGTACTTCACCGAGAGGAGAGATGCTCTCAACCGAAAGGGGCTATCTCCACTGCAGAAGTGCACTGCGGCTTTGCGCATGTTGTCATATGGCTCCCCCGCCGATGCCGTTGACGAGTACGTACACATCGGAGAGTCGACGACCATCGGGTGCCTAGAGTGATTCGTCGAAGGAATAATCGATCGGTTCGCGGAGGAATATCTCCGTAAACCTAACGTCGAAGACCTCCAGCGTCTGCTCCAAGAAGGAGAGGACCGTGGTTTTCTAGGGATGCTGAGAAGCATCGATTGCATGGACTGAGAATGACGCAATTGCCCAGTTTCATGGAGGGGCCAATTCACCCGTGATGATCAAGGAGTCCGTACAATAATACTTAAAGCGGTCGCGTCCAGAGACTTGTGGATATGGCATGCCTTCTTTGGTGTCGCCGGATCCAACAACAACATCAACGTGCTTAACCAATCCCCCTTTCACGGATGTGTTGTTCGGCCAAGCTCCTACTGTTCAGTACTCTGTTAATGGGACAGAGTACAATATGGGGTACTACTTGACCAACGGTATTTACCCCGAATGGGCTGTCTTCGTGAAGACCGTACCGTTGCCCCAAATGAAGAAACTCAGGTTGTTTGTACAACATCAAGAAGGAGCAAGAAAAGATGTGGAGCGAGTGTTTGAGGTGTTGCAAGCTCGATTTGCTATTGTCCGCGGCCCCAGTCGATTTTGGCGACGATCAACTGTTGTGAATATTATGAAAGCGTGTGTCATCCTCCATAACATAATAATCGAGGATGTGCGGCACTCTCATGACTAGATCACTTAGTTGTACGATAGTCAAGGGACATCAACCGTAACACCGCCTACTATCCACGGTAGTGCTCCGCAAATGTTCGAACAGATGCTAGATCGAAATAAGGTGATCCGTGCTCACCCAACGCATCGACAACTGAAACGGGATCTTGTTGAGCACATTTGGCAGCGTTTTGGGGGCGACGGTACCGAGGAGTAGTTATTTGTGCGGTCATTAACGGCTGACTGTTGCGGAATTTTAATTTAAGATGTGTCATGTTTTTTCTCGTATGCCATTTAAATAAAAATAATTTTAAATTTTTTTGTTCTTTACAATATTTATCTTTTAATTTGTTGTCTTCGAATTATCTGAATTTTATTTTAGCGATTTGTTAATCTATAATAAATATTGTATATGTGGACCCCACGCGAAGTGCCAATGGGTAGAGTAGGGGGTGCTTGAGAAGGTGACTCGCGAAGCGCCGATAGGTTGGAGTAGCGGGTGCTTCAAATAGTGCTTCGCATACGTGGCACAGAATATACTAGAGAATATTCTGTTGAAGCGACTCGCAAAGCGCTGATGGGTTGGAGACACCCTAATGAGGGGGCATTACTACTAGAATTAGAAAAGGTTTTGGAGGTTTTTGATAATGTGTCATAAAGTTTTGTCTAATTATTTATCTATTGAGTGCAATTATTAAAGATATTTAAACTTTCCTCTTCTCTCTCTTCTAAAAAACAAACAAATTTTTTTTTTATGTTTTTCTCTTCTCTAAGTCTCTCCCCAATAACTTAGCTATTAGTGTGTTAATATATCTTACTTTTTAAGTGTCATGTACTCTCTCCTATCGTGGAACAAACACCATTGGAGTTAAGCCTTAAACTGTTTAAGTTTATCAGCTGCTGTCGTGTTGCGAATCACTAAACCAAACGAGTCCGCAATTGCGTTATAACTTCACAACGGTGAAAGTCAATTTGGGGCCCAACTACGTAATGATAAATTTTTTTGGCCTGCTATTGTGCAAGCTTTGAGACGTCGCTCGAGTGTTCGGAATTTGGACGAAGCTCGTCGACTGCCAAGCACCCCCGTGCTGACGTTGATGCGATCATGCGTTCCAGTGGTTTCGGGCGTGGCTGGTGCGCGCTGCTGCTGAGTTCCCGTTTGGGCAGCAGGGTGGAGTGACAGCCCAATTGGAAGTTAGCTTGCGGGGCCGATGTGAGCGAAGATGGGCTGCCGGTTGGGATACTTGGGTACGCAGGTGGTTGCGCGGGCGGTGCCTTGGTTGTACGCCGTCCTCCAAATTGGACGGTTTTTTGTGGGTTTGACCCCCACGGAGCCGTACACTGGTTGGTGCTCCGCCTGCTATGCTGTGCGGCTGTTCGATTAGATCGTTTTTAAGCTCTTCATGTTTCGGTTGGTGGATTGGCCCCAACCTGGTCCTTGTATGTATTGCCGAATTGGTACAATTCTGGTAATTTCTATGGATTGTTTCGTCAGGTCATAGATCGTGATGTCGTTTTATCAACGGCTGTTGTGCTACGTGCTTGTTATGGCTCTCAAATGAAGTGCTCAATTACATGGTTCGGTTTCGGATTGCCGAGTCCTAATTTCATAATATATCGGGGTTTCTTTTCTAGTCCTACGGATTTGTGTCTCTACACCTCCGGGCCTCCGGGGGCATCCAGGCTTGCACCACACCAATTTGCACTGAGGCACGCAGTCGAGGACCACTCACGTCAGAGATTATACACACATGCTCTATATAATATAGAAATGTTGGCAATTAAGTTGATAGATGATGGAGATTTAATGTCCAAGATCTTATGTTCAAGACTCAAAAGAACAGTGCCAAAACAGATTTAGATTGGAGGGTTTCCACTGTTCGTGTCCTTACTATCCCTGCCTCACTGCCTGCCTATCTTAGTCATCGTCACCTAAACGAAACTCAAATTTCTAAAAAGCGACCCAGACAGGTCAATCGCATGGACGCGACCGGAACTGCTAAACAGCCTATGCAGCATGAGAAGTGCGCTGCGGCTATCGTATCTTTCCAATTGCTTCTTTGCTAAAGATTTAGTTGTAAAACGTAGCTTCGCTTTCCTAAGTAATCCTTGTCTCATTAATCACTATTTGATGATGTGATGGGGGTACAATAGTTTTTCTTTGCTTTGATTATTTTTGTTTATTTTATTTTCCACGGTAAAATTCCATTGCAAATCAATTAGGATGTGGGAAAAATTGAAGTTGGTCACAAAATGAACTCTCTTGAACAAGAAGCATATGACTCTTATAACGCTTATGCTCGAAGGATTGATTTTTAGCATTCGAAGTAGACTACACAAATTGAGAAATTCTTCTACAATAAAGAATAGAACATTTTGTTGTTCTCGTGAAGGTACTAATCCTAACTTAAACTTATTATATTATTCCTTTTTCCCCTAAACAGAGTGTATACTTTCTTTAAAATTGACATCACTTGAAGCAATTTGGCTAATACGATCCGTGCTCAACATAAAAGGGAGGAATCGTTCAATTATAGCAAGCCTGAATCAAGATGCATGTGTTAAATACGCATGAAGATAAGTCTCAAAGATGGATTTTATTTCACTTATGAATTTGTATTTGAGTATAACCATTCACTCACTATCGGAGACCAAACCCACTATTTAAGATCTCAAAGGAAAATAACAGAAGCACAGATTGCGAATGCTGAAGTTGCAAAATCTGTTGGCATTTCAAATAAAGCTACCATTAATCTTATGGGAAAGGAAGCATGTGGGCTTGAGAACCACAGGTTTACTCGCGAAGATATGAAAAGTCGAGAGGTTATTGAGAACAAACCAAGGTGATATAAGGGGGTGTCTTGGAATATATGGAGAAGAAAGCATCAAATGATGCAAACTTTTTCTATTCCATTCCAGTAGATGAGGATGATTTGATAACAAACATTTTCTGGCTGATGGTAAGATGGTCTCTGACTACAAATACTTTGGTGATGTCATTTGCTTCGACACAACATACAGAGAACTAAATGATGGTTGTCCACTTGGTTTGCTAGTAGGAGTAAATAATCATACAAAAACCTCTATTTTTGGTGCTGCTCTTCTCTATGATGAAACTATACATAGTTTTATTTGGCTCTTTAGAACCTTTCTAACGGTCATGTCAGGGAATCAGGTTAGTCCTACCTCGCTGGAGTTGTTAAGGACCACAAGAACTTCAGTGTTGACTTCCAGAATTGTATCTATGATCAAGAGGAGGAGGATGACCTTATAAGCGCATGGTATAACATGATTAACAAGTATAAATTGCAACATAATAAATGGCTTGAAAGGCTATTTGAGAAAAGAGAGCAATGGGAACCAGTATATGGACGAAATACATTCTTAGTTGACATGAGCAATTAGCTGACATGAGCAATACTCAAAGAAGTAAGAGCATGAATAGTGAATTGAAGGGTTATGTTAGTGTAAAATATGATATGCTTATTTTCTTTGAGCACTTTGATAGGTTGGTTGTGATAAAAAGATATGAAGAGTTGAGGTGTGACTTCAAAGCAACCCAAAGTACTCCAAAGTTGAAGGTGGGATTAAGAATACCAAGGGGTGCAGCAAGAATTTATACTCTGGCCATATTTAAACTATTTCAAGATGAGCTATTACAAACTTTATCAAGAAGAGTACCTTTGCTCTAGAAGGTGTGTATTGCACCATCGTATCAATAATACTTTGAGTGGCCTAATCGTATCTTTGTATATGATAATGCAGCTCCAAATGCCGGATTTTGTAAAGTAATAAAAGAAAACGGGGAGCTTAGCAAACCAAGAGGCATCAAGCTCAAAAGGAAAACTATGCGTGGATCGGCAAGGCTTATTGATGGTTTAGAGAAAGCATAAAAAAAAAACAAAGAGAGTTGCATCAGCACCTCAAAATGTACCTAAAAGTTCAATCTACAATAGAGCTACGACCACCCACTATTTTCATGGTATGAAACCTATAAATTATTTCTTCTCAAAAAGAATTGTCAATAATAATTATTATTATTGTTGCTGGCCGGGTCATTTGGAGGTTTCACAAAGGGCAACATTGCATACGTGTACCTCCTCACCATCCAATCATGAATGCTCTTTTGCAGCCATCCTTTGATACTTCTATGGTGATGTCCAAACAAAATCAACAGCAACTAAGACAAACCAATTCAACCATTTGGATATGTATCTCTACAATACATTTGCTTAGTTTATTTGGTTAATGTCAGTATTTAGCTGTTGGTGAATAATGACACTCTGAAATGTGTTTCTCCTAAAAAAATCGGGAGACTCTATTCGGTTGTTTCATAATAATGTTTCAGGTCATGGGTGTTTACTTATCTTTGTCTCATCTTGTTTTCTGTGTTACTAAGATTCATAGGAGAAAGGACCACTAGAACAAAGTTCACCTTATGTCTAGTGCATTGTACCACTTAGATTAATTCTAATATCGAGGTGTCTGTACAGACGCTCCATAAAACATTCTCAGTATAATCTGTATCACACTTGTGAAGTGTTATTCGAAACACCTACCACTTCAATGCAAAGACGCCTAAGAGATGTTTTGCACGGACATACGAGTAAATTAAATATATTAAAATTTATGTGATTTTAGTAAAATATGAATAACTTTTAATTCAAAAATCAAATATATTTGATATTTGGTCTCTATATGAAGATAATTTAAAGATCTACAACTTTATCAATAAAATCGAGATATAATTTGAATTAGATTAATGCATAAATTAAAAAATAAAAATTATATATAATTTGATCACACAAAAGCGAGATAAAAAAATAAAAAATCCCAAACGTCCATTGCTTCAGGAAGCGCACTCTCCTTGCTAGCGTAAAATTTTTTTTTATTCCCGGACGCAGATCGAGGCGCGGGATGAACTCCGCCTTACAAAATTGAGTTCATGTTTTTTGAAAAAAAAAAAACAGCATCATATTGTTTTGATGCTCTGCTGAACAGAGATCAAATGTGATTTTTCATTCAACTTTAAGACATAAATATATGATGGCGAGCATCACATATCCTATTTTGATGATACACAATTCTTTGAGCTCAACAACACATATTTTTCTATTTAATTTTACGACATAAATCTATGATGAAGGTTAGACAAACTGACACAAGGATTTGCTAGTAAGTGGTACTTTTGTGTGATGGTTTCTACACGTTGGTGGCAGAGAAGGCACTTGAGCACCTCGAATAGGTGGATGCGGGCCAGAGGCAGCGACATACGTTGCCGGCGAGGTGAGAAGTTGCATTATGCACATCGTGCAACGCCAGCGACGAGGCACGCCGCGAGCTCGCGAACCGCCGAGTTGGAGGCAAGCTGCCGCATGAGGTCAACATGGCCGGGGAACCTGCAAGGCGTTGCTCACAATCTCGTAGCAGCCGACGGTGGCTCCAGCACGGCGAGAAAGTCGAGACAGTGAAACGCATTTGAGGATTAGGTTGATTCTAATGGAAACATCAGGAAAGAAAATGTTTCAGAAAAATATTTTATGTCCATGTATAAAATCAAGGTGGATTGATGAAGTGTGGTTACATATGTGAAACGAGACACACGCACCCACAATGTGATATGAGTTGAGTCTCACGGGTTTTGTTTTACACACATTATCTCACACTAACACTTGTTGATGCATGAACTCCACCTTATTTAATCTCACTTTGTTAGTATCGAGGTGTATATGATTAAGAGAAAAATAGATATGATATATATAGACCTCACATACTGTGTCGCATGGAACCAAATTGACCTCCAACCATGCTATTTAGTGATGCAGCTCTTGGAACCCACTTGCAGGCGGTTGCATGTTCATTGCACCGCCGCGTGCATGGCGCACGATGACACGATTTCAGTTACCTGAGCCGAACTGACATGGCACGTACGAAAGAGCTCAAGAAGCAGATAGTGCGGTAGCGTTGAACTCAGTCTTACCAGTGTGCGGGGCGCAGTGTGATGCGTGGCAGCGCCAAGCACGTGGAGCGGCTAGAGCCGTCTGCGGGCGGCAAGCCCGCCAGATTGGACGATTTTTTTTTGTGGTTTCGTGCCCGGACGGAGACTTTTTCGTTGCGGCGTGGAGATATTGTGTCATGGGGCGAAAGGTGAAGAGATGGCCCATGGAAAACTTGGTATGCGGGCCGCTCAACAGCCATGCTGGGCTGGGACGTTGGCCTGTCGTCGCACTAAATCACTAGTTTGTGATATTTCTCAGGTTGATCCGAGAGTCCGTCTCTACCGTGGCCGTGTCCCATGCTTGCCACAGAAAAAAGTTAGTACGCCTGGTCATTAATTAAGCACTTGTTTAAGGTCACCGATTCTATGCAAAGTATCACTGTTTAAGCCACTCTTCTAACCACACGTGTCGCAGAATGTTGTTCCCCCCGGACACAGACGTGCCACGCGCCATCGTTCCCGTCCTCCTCGCTCCCAGTTGTACCAAACGTGTCAACCTCCTATAATTCATGATATAAGTACATGCAATTGCCCGTACCATCCCATGGTTCCATGTCCGCGCACCTTCACGAGAAACACTAGCAGGCACCTACGTCCGCCACAATGCCGGCCAGCCTCATAAGGACGTCCTTGCCGTCGTCATGCCACTACTTCTACGCTGCCACCGCCACCGCCACACTCACCTTGCACTCTTGCCTCCGTCGACGACCATCCACCGCTCGCCGCCCTGGCGTGCGGTGCCACGCCACGACTCCGCCGGAGGTGCCGCTGCCGCAGCCCGGGGAGACGCCGGGCGAGGTGCCGCTGCCGCAGCCCGGGGAGACTCCGGGCGAGGTGCCGAGCATCGACTGGCCACCGGAGTTCGTCCCGCCGCCAGCTGATGACGTGCCAATGCCCGGCACGCCGGTGCCGAAGCCTGGCCCGGAGCAGCCGCGGCCTCCGAAGCCAGAGATCCCTGTCTTGCCACCGAACCCCGACGTTCCCCCACAGCCACCGCCTCCGCCGCCGGAGGTGGACCCGTCAAGGGCGCCGCCCGAGGTCGTGTCCCCGCAGCCACCGGACGTCGTGCCGCCTCCCTTTGTATGAATTGCTAATGACGGGCGGATAGACCAAAGGAATAGGCCTTCCTTTCTGTACATGTAGTTTAAAGTGAAGTAATGTAGAATGCAAGATCTCGTTTATCTTTCTTTCTTTAGAAGCGCCCATGAGTTGTTCTATCTAAAGGTGGTTGCCAATGTCAGCAGTATAAATTATACATCATGCAATTTCTCTTACGTTGCCTCGTGCCACGACAATGGTGCATTTGTGTGATGTATATCATCGACTGACAATGGCACGCCAGATGGTGACTTCTGTTAGTTCATAATGGGCTTAGTTACTATAATACCTTTGTTTGCCTGGGTTAATGGGAAGAAAAAGATTTTTCATTGGAAAGAGAAGATGCTTCACGAGGAACACTTTGCATGCCCAAAATCTTGAAAGAAAAAGGCGAAAATATTAACGGATACGACAACACAATGTAGAGCGGGTGGCAGACCACCTATACGATGAAGACAAAACAATGGCAGATGCGCTTTGTGGGACAGAACAGTGCACTGCCAGATCTTCCATACTCCAGCCATCAGCCATCGATCGAATCACATCTTATTCTCAGCCGTAGATCATCCCATCCCAGGTAAGAAGAAATTTAGAACAAAATGCAGCTATCCCCTCCCTCGTGGAAAACCCTTCTCTTGAGACTTGTGTTCAGCCACACAAGAAAAACCACAGGCAGACGGCTCCTGCTAATATCCCAAACTTTCTGTGGTCTCCATCGCTCTTGCCTTGGAAACTTTAGATGAACAAGTGCAACACGTAGCTGCCTCTCACGAACGCATTGGTACGTGATCTCCTCTCCTCTGTTCCCCCCAAATCTTGCATAAAATGTGTGCAAGAATCACCTAAAAATCCCCCCTTTTCTTTGTTCTTTGTTTCGTTTCAAAAATCGTGCCTTTTCTTGGATCATCTGTCCAACCTTGCTTATAGGAATCAAGAAATGGCGGAGAACCTCACACTGGGTAGGATTAGGGCGCCCGGTGGATTGGGCTTCTTGGGGCCTTCCAAGATTGGGTTGAGCCCTTTGAACAAGAGGAATGGTGTGAGATTTGGGGCTAAGTTTGTGGTGCCCAACTGTACTGCCTCCTCTTCGAGGCCAATCTCGCAGCCTAGGTTCATACAGCACAAGAAGGAGGCCTTCTGGTTCTATAGGTTCCTCTCCATAGTGTATGATCATATCATAAACCCGGGGCACTGGACTGAGGACATGAGAGATGATGCGTTGGAGCCCGCCAACCTCTACAGCCCCAAGCTCAAGGTCGTGGATGTCGGCGGTGGCACCGGGTTCACCACTTTGGGGATTATCAAGCATGTGGACAACGAGAATGTCACGCTGATCGACCAATCGCCACATCAGCTCGAGAAGGCCCGGCAGAAGGAGGCGCTGAAGGGGGTCAAGATTATGGAGGGTGACGCCGAGGACTTGCCCTTCCCGACTGACACCTTCGACCGTTATGTCTCTGCGGGAAGGTGATGCTCTGGTCACTTGTTTGGATATCCTGACTATAGGTTGTGAATTTTGTGTGCGATGTGTTCCAGTAGTAACTTCTGTAGTTCTCATTTGTGAAAAAGAAACATGCTTGGGGCCTTCAGGGTGTCTGCACTAGTATGAATTTCTGAAAGTGGAGATTAATTGGTATGATCTAGTTATGTGGGAACCGTGAAACTTCCCTTTTGAATAAGTAAAAGTTTGCTTTTCTGCAAAATAGTTCATAATTGAGAATTAACCAGGTGTTACTTTCTGTAAGGTTCGGCACTTGGGCTAGTTGGTGTATACACAGATTGCAGTGTGTATGCCCCAAACCTTAAACCTGGTTAAAAACCTTTTTGTTTTCAAGACAATTGGTTAAGAACTTTGCATGATCATTTTTCTTTGCATATAAATGAAATCTTAAGCTTCATCGGGGTAACTATACAATCACTCTTGTTGGAGCAATCAGTTCAAATAATGACAAAATCATGTTATTAAAAAAAGTCAGATAATATAAACATCCAGATCTTTGTGGCATCAGTATTTAGTTGTCAATATTCCACAGGATTCTGGTTTTGGACTATTGGTATGATGAATGCTGTGAAGGTCATGACAACCAATGCCACCTGTAGTGATGATGTTCATGTTTAAACTTAATGCTCATGCATTGGTGAAGTTCATGAGCTGCTTGCTAAATCATCTCCACTACCTTTCAGAGTTACTGAGATTTGTTTGTTTCCCTTAAGAAGTCCACATAACTTGGCATCTCTTATCCAATCCAATACATCTACTTCTTGGAAGCCCTGCATAATGTGGTCTGTTGTGTTGCGGAGGCTTTGAGACGTGAAATCTTCTCTCTGATATACCATGATTTTTAAACTGTTAGTATATGAGTCAAGAAATATGTACCAACAGATGCTTATGCTGATTTTTCATGCTTAACAATTTTGTTATTATCCAATATCCAGCATTGAGTACTGGCCTGACCCACAACGAGGAATTAAGGAAGCCTACAGGGTCTTGAGGCTTGGTGGAATAGCCTGTGTAATTGGTCCCGTACACCCAACCTTTTGGTTGTCTCGCTTTTTCGCTGATATGTGGATGCTCTTTCCTAAGGAAGAAGAGTACATAGAATGGTTCAAAAAGGCAGGGTTCCAGGATGTTAAACTTAAAAGAATTGGACCAAAATGGTATCGTGGTGTTCGACGGCATGGCCTGATCATGGGATGCTCTGTGACTGGTGTGAAAAGAGAAAGGGGAGATTCTCCCTTGCAGGTACAATTTTCTAATTCAAAGTATTACTCGCACATTTCAAGTTTCAAATCTTCCTGCTTGTAGCATGCTTGGCTCAGTTTGATATGTTCCTGCAGCACGTATCAAAGGAAAACTTTGCTGGTTGATATAGTCATGATAGGATTGTATGTATATGGGTTCCTGTTATGGATTTACATGATTGTTCCAATGCTAATTACACACAGACAAATTGAAGTACCATCGACATTTTCTCTCTAGTAAAAGGAACAGAAGGTAATCAGTAATCACAACTAACTTAAGCATCTTAGATCAATAACTTGCAAAATATTTGAGGATTATAGTTTTTCAGACCATGCTATGATGATAGTTCCTGTTTGAGATGCATGGTCTGCTAAACTTT
Source organism: Pharus latifolius (assembly GCA_019359835.1). Taxonomy (NCBI): domain Eukaryota; kingdom Viridiplantae; phylum Streptophyta; class Magnoliopsida; order Poales; family Poaceae; genus Pharus; species Pharus latifolius. Next base: position 90,745,984 of record CM033321.1, on the reverse strand, counting down.
TGTGCCATCTCTCAGCACTTTTAAACACTCAGTTACCGGTGTGGACGCACATGAGAATGTTATAATGAGATTGTTTAGATCATTTTTCTGTAACATGTCATAGACGAACTAAGAACTGATGTTATACTTTGACAAGGTTTAAACCTTAACTCCTGATTTGTAAATCTTCATATGAAAGGATGACATATGCTTATAACATGTCGTTGTTGCTCATTTTAATTTTTCATGTGATGTCGAAAAGTGGACTAAGCAAATGGAACATATTCAAATAAAGAAACAATAGCTTTTCGAAATATGAATAGGGATTGAGGAACTCATTTTGTGCTTTTGTATTCTTATTATTTCATATTTTTGGTTGACCTCATGGCTGTCTGAATTCACTCGTAAAGCAAGAAACCACCTAAAAGGTTAACCAATATTCAGAGCAAGTGACTTTTTATGATTTGCTCGCAATTAGATATACATTTGCATAATTGCATGCTATGCTTATACTATGGGGCTTCAACTGTGAGTTTCCCAACTTTTTTTCTCCTGCAGCTCGGACCAAAGGTCGAGGATGTCACCAAGCCTGTGAACCCAATCACCTTCCTATTTCGCTTCATCATGGGAACGATATGCGCTGCATACTTTGTGCTGGTGCCTGTTTACATGTGGATCAAGGACCAGATTGTGCCCAAAGGCATGCCAATCTAAGAGAGGGAGACTGAGCAGCTGCTGCTAGGAAGAGAGGATAGCCAACACCTGAATAAGGCTTCTCTATATTAGGCACTTCCTATCTTGTGTTCTACATTTGCTTTTCTTTGCCCTACTGTCATTATGTGTTCATCTTGTTCACTTTGGGATTCTTGCTTGTGTGAATTAGTCATACTTAAGACCTTAATTAAGCTCAGCAGAACTTTCTCAAGCATAAAATGCATCCTCCATGGCAGGTAATCTTTGCTGAATTTGTCTCATCTATCTGCATATTAGTGGAGTAATGTTTGTGTATTCCATCCAAGGTAAAGGCTACATGGTTTGGTTAAAAGGCTGGGAAACTTGGTTTAGGTCTGCGTAAATGAAAATTACGCCTTACGTATTGATTTACGCACAGTAGATGATTGGAATGTGAGTATGTGACTATTGACGTGTGGCTTGTTTGGGCCTATGGGCCTGGTACATGGGCCAAGTCCATTGCGAGCGTGGGGGTTCACCCGTCCATTATGCCCTAAGGCTTCTGTTGCAGGAGCAGCAGTGTATCTAGGCCGTTTGATTACTTACACACAGGATGAAAGAATGAATCTGTCTTTCTAATTTTCTATCATCATTTTAAAATATCAATTTTTGATCAAATTGCCTGCGTGCACACAGTATGTACTCCACTGCAGTAGATCTGCGTCCCCACAGGCTTGGACCATGTTATGGTGGTCCCGGCTACCCATTCTCTGGTGTTTCCTGATTCCCTGTATCCCAAGATTCCCAACATGTCTCATTTAAAACAACAGAAAATGATGACAGTGTGTAAAAAAATAAAATGAAAATGATTTTCCTAGTAAGTATAGTCTAATAAGACAAAAATAAGTTCGATCAAACACTCCTACTCCCTCTCTTCTTTTAAAATACGTAACTAATTGTAAAGCATTTATCAAGTTCTTTTCTCGATTGAATTATTAGAAAACTATTTACAAGATACATAGTTAAAATTTTCTCTCTTTTTCTCCTCGTATAGAAAGATTCTTCTATCAAAACTTGTCATCCTCGTTCCTGTGTAGCTGTGTAACACTACCTGAGATTTGTTTAAACTTGATCTGTACCATGATCCAAAGACTTTGACATTGGTCATGGGCGTACGGCGGTTCACCTCAGAAGGAGCCTTTCACCGTGCATGTGAAAACAAACAAACTAGGGTATGTGATGTGATGCATTATATGTGCAACCCTTTTTGGCTGACCCATGCATAAAATGCATTGATGGATGAATTGTCATATGGTACAGGCTGTGCTCTTTGATGGTTGATGCCGGAACTGTAATGTAGTGTAGGCACAGGACCACACCACAGCAAGGACACCATTAGCAACCAAAAAAAGGGCAAATTTGCAAATGCATGCCATAGTGACATAGTACCATTTTCCATGGCTTATTAATTAGAGTTTAGTTGGCTAAAGATGTCATTGTTTTACTTGTACGAAATCTTCTCATGAATATGCTTCACAAGTTCTGAATTTTTGTCATGAGACAGAAAGGTTTGATGAAACATGTTCTCATGCATGCTCAATTGTGAAACACAGGTTCATTCATTGGTCATTAATTTGACCATTATTCACTTCTAATCAATGCGTTTACTAACTTGTACAGAAAGGACAGTTTTTTTTTTTTTGCAGATAGTATTGTCAGTTCTGGATTCCATTACCTATTTTTATGCCAAAGGACACAACCAGGAGAGCTGTTTTATGGCAAATCAACGGCTCAATTGAAGTTATGAGAATTTGATGTACTTGCAGTTTTTCATGAGACATTTGAACATCTTTCTTCAATTCTCAGTTATTAGAATCTCCATTCGGTAGTCTATGTGTTTTGGCAGGAATGACATTTTCTTTGATTGGAATGGCCAATAATAATTAAAAAAATACAATAATTAGGTTTATGCAATTTCCTGACTGAATTTTTTTTTCTCACCTCTATTCTACCAAAACCACTTATACGTTCCAAGGAAAGGTTGCTTTCTTATGCAAGCAGCATTTTTCCCAAGAATTGCAAAAGGCTGCATATTGTACACATCTGGCCCTGTACAAGTACAACACAGAAATGGTGAATTCTGCATCTCACTATCAAAAACAGTGAAATTTTTCAGAAGAAATTTGTTCAAACTGAGACATTAAAATCTGAAAAATTTCCCTTTGTAAACAGTGTCATGTTGCCCCAACCCAAATCTGGATAATGTCGTTGCATTGTGCGTTGCATCTTTGGTCCTGTGATGTCCAAAGTACAACACAATAGTGGCAAGTTTGTACAAGATGTTCTCCATATAACTTGCCTCCTCTAAAGCTAGCCATACAGTGCAAAAGTGGCACACTGTGGCTTTCCAGGAACAAAAGGTCCAAAGCTACAGCACCATGTCTTATGTTCTCATATGCTATTAATAAATCAATATTCGGGATTAACAGCTACAACATACTTAATATAATATCGTTAGTAGAATAGTGCTACAGTATAATCTTACCATAATACCATCTTTTGAATTGTGTGTGATTGTAGTTCTTTGTCTTTGGTTTTTGTAAGAGGGCGGGTGTGAATCCTGCTTTCCAACACCCCAGCTCATCCAAGTGGGACAAAAATGATTAGTGAATTCCGTAGGAAGACTCTAAATTAGTGAATTTTGTAGGATAAAAATGATTAGAAATTTCTTAGCTAGAGTTCTATAGCAAGATCTCAACCAATCGCTTAGATAAATCTAAAATTAAATTTAATAGACCCGAATCATCCATCATCCTGATTAGATGGTTTTCAAAGGCTACTTAGATACCCACTCCACAGGAAGCTCCCTACTGTATTTTTGTCCATCTGAGTTAGTAGTACACTGGCCTTCTCTTTAATTTTTTTTGGCTTTATAATTAATGGTTATGCAGTAGGCGTTGGAAGTGAGAGGTGAGTGAGGAGCAAAAGTACGCATGCTTGCGTAGAAGCGAACTGAAGAGGACCACCACCTAAAGAAAGCATGCCGCGAAAAGCATCTCTCTATCTAGGCCTGCATCTGCATGTATCTGCTTGTAACTTGTGAGAGATCTAGATTAGTCCCTGCTTCTTGCTTTTAACTCAGTTTATTGTCAAAATAAAAAGAAATGTCTTGCTCTCCCGCAGTTCGACCAACAGCATCCATTAATTTGTTGGCAATACTTTGTCCATATCTTTAAAAAATGTCTATTTTTTATACCTACCACTAAAAATTAATTTTTTCTTACTTATCACTAAAATATGTGCCGATTATATTAAGTATTGTCGTTTAGTCAACTGCTAATTAATGAAATGAATGACATTTTTACTTTTGTGAGATATATACTTTTTACCCATGTAAAGATATTTTTATAGACAAAATATATTTTTGATACAAGAGTATTACTTATCTAAAATACGAGATTTTTTTACAGTCTTTCATAAAGATATATTTGTTTTATTTACAAAAGTAAAAATATCACCTAACCAAGATAAAATATCATTTGCTCCGTTGACTAAAAATTGATCAAATAGTGATGACAAATAGAAAATACCAGTTCACATTTAGTTGGTAAATAAGAAAAAACCAATTTTTAAATGGTAGATAAAAAATAAACACTTTTCAGTTGGACGAAATTTTCCCTAATTTGTATTTGTAAACCCTACAACATTCAAATGCATGTAGTACTCAGTATAACTTACTCTATCAAGCAGGATGTACGAGTAGTATTTTGTGTCATTTCTGTTAGGACCAGGCGGAAGCTTTGCGCGGGCTCGAATTGGATCATGAGAGATACAACTCAAATCTGGACGAGAATAAAAAGATCTAACAGAGCAAACTCAAATAAACCATAATGATGACAGGACAAGTAGCAACAATCCAGATAGAAAAAGTGGACGAAGACAATCGCAAATTTGTTAAGCATAACTTCAAAAACTTATACAAGATCAATGTTTTCAAACATTTCTTATATCATTTAGACTCCACAATTCTCATCTTGTGGAAGAGTCTACTACTTAAAAAAATCATAATTTTTTGCATTTTTTGTGTTTCTTTTACTTCTAACCCATATTGATGTTTATAGGCTTATATAAATTTTAATCTCAATTTACGAAAAAAAATATGTAAATATACAGAATCTGATTAAAACTTTTGATAATGGTCAAATCTAGTACAATTAAAATAAAAAACATCTGGAACAATTTCTTTTGTATTTTTGAAGATATATTGCAGAGATGGAGAACTAAGTGCTATGAGGTAGTATGTTAGTATACGCGCGCGAGTTAGTAGCTGAGATCTTAATTCAATATGCGCTGCAGTAGACATGCATGAAGGTTCAACATTGGTTGCCTACTTGCACCCAGTGGAAGCCGCGCGGCTTAACTATAGCCTGTAGGACTCAGCCAATCTATGTGGGTACAGCACTTAATTTACTATGTTGTATTTTACCGTAGTTGTGTCATTTTGTATTCGTGTTATTATATCATACTGCACCAAAAGATCAAACGGATTACGCATATAACCACTGACACAACTATCTTAAAAAATAGAAAAAAAAAACTGTGCAATATTTTCATCAACTTGTAAAGAGTTATGCAGCACTATTTGTAGGAGCAACTCACGTCACAGTTAAACATACTTTTGCCCCTTCACAAGACTTGTAAACTAACAAGCTGATATTGTATCTTGCAGGAATTACACTACAGAATCTGTTGCGTTTTTGCAGCCTTAAATGTTGAATCAATTGTTGAAGAACTCACATTTTTGTTTTCTGATAAAAATTATACTACGATGTAAATAAATAAGGGAAGAAGAAAGGGTATATATGATTTAAGGTTCTGATAAAAAGGACAGCAAGAGCAGCATGCCGCATGCCCTACTTTGCCTAGAAAAGACAAGATCTTGAAAAGGCTCTGATGCAGATCACCAAACAAACCACAGCATTCACATTCACAATGGGAGCCACCATGCATCCATAAACAACTCTACACTCTACACCCAACCAAAGCAAGCAAGCAAGCAATTCTTACTTTTCTTCTCCCTCCCTCCCTCCCTCCCTCCCTCTCTCTCTCTCTCTCTCTCTCTCTTTTGCTAAGCCAAGGTACAGTCAATCACTTGCCTTGACTACACATACTCTCTCTCTCTTATCTCTCTGCATGCATGCCTTTGTAGGACTGAGTAGGAGTAGTATGACATGAAGTACCCCTACTAGTACTAGTATATTTGATTTCATTTCATTGCATTTCACAAGGAGGATCTGGTAGCCAAAGAAAGACTGTGTTGATACTCTCCTACCGAGCTAAGGGTAGCCAAGTGTTGTCACATCAGCAGCAACTCTGCAGGGAACCTGGAAGACACCCACACCCATGCAGTGCAGTGCATATACACATACACACACTTTTGTGCAGCCTAGAGAACCCGTAGCCTACCTTGCTCAGAGCTCCTATATATCCTACTCTTCTCTTCTTCTTGGCTTTTCTCTCTCCTATCTCTCTGGCCTGCATGTCTCCAGTGAGTCTCTTTCTTTGCTTTATTACTGCACAACTACTATTCTGACATGAAAGTTACATTATACTATAGTATTCTGAAACTTAGTAACTACCCTGCACCTTATACAGCTCAAATATGGTTTGGTTGGTTAGGTTTTGTGGTCTTTGCACAGAAAAAAAAAATCCATAGAGAGATTATTTCAGCATTAACTTAGATACTTAGTGTTTTCAGAACCATTGGGTTGCTACCTGAACAGCTAGAATCAAGATGTGAAATTTCAAATACCTCAATGACTCTCCACTCTAGATCTTGAGTGCTTCGAGGACTCCAGAATGATCTCAATAGATTTGAATTATATGTTGCCTCGTGTGGCCTCTATGTCCTCTTCCTCTGAACAAAGCTTTCTGTTAAATTTTTATTTAATCTCATTCCTCAAGTCTTAACCGATTATTCAGAGGTCACAAATGATAACCTCAGACCAGGAGATGTTATATCTCCTTGATTGGCTCCTATACCGTGGTCTGAGAATCTGCCATATATGACCAATGAATGATGGTGTTATGGAAATGGTTCTACCGTGTCACACAAGATAAGGTGTATCATAAGAGTGTTCCATGTATTTCTTGAAGTCTCTAAAGCCTGTATATGTGAAATCTCAAAAAGGTGTGGATATAACTTCACATCAGACTTAGAAAGTAAGTTTTTTTGTTGTGTGACTTCTTTTTTATTAGAAAAAAAAACTATGTAACACATAATAGCATAAGGCTCAATTAAGAGAAGTGCTCATCCAAAATACCAATCCTAACTTAATTATGGCCCTCTCATATGTGAGGTGCTACATTCGTTAGTTAACTTGTAGAGGAAAGGACATGTTTTCTGCTGAACTTTAGGGCTTAAAAATAGCACCACTGTCCACACATCCATATTTCCCGTCCCTCCTCTCTCACAATTTAGGCTGCCCTTCTCACGCTTCTCTCTGCCCAAGCGATCGTTTACTGGAAGGATGGGAGCCAGACGAGACTGATGGAGGAAAATAATAGAGGTGTTTTGAGGATAAAAAGAAACAAAAAGGGAATATTGTATCATTGCTTAATTTGTGTTTAAATATCCCTGATGTTCCTAGGGGTGTGATAAGAGGGCATTGATACATTATTTTAAATGTTGGGATATGTCTCTATCTCCTAATCCTATTCTATTTTCTATCTCCTAATCCTAATCTATCTTCTATTCTTTTTTGCCTATAACCATTATAGTGATTTGTTTCTCCGTGGTTTTTTTCTCTTTCACCTTAAAGGGGTTTTTCCACGTGTCACTTTCCTAACAAATGGTAGCACCAGTTGCAAGAGTATAATCAGAAAACCACTCTCTATGTGAGCAAATATGAAAAGTGCAAGCTGAATCAAGAACCCAAGACATGCGTTTCTCAATATCAGTAGTGACCATGAGTACTTCTCCACTATCACTATCAACAATGCTAGCCTCAGCAGATTTTTCTAAATATGCTTTCTTTTTCTCTTCTTTTCTTTTCAATTTATCACACTAAGAAATATCATGAGTATTGGATTTACAATAACGGCAAAAGGTGTTGGATTTACGACCTCTGGATTTAGACCTAGACGTTGATCTATTTGACCTGTTTGTTTGATTAGATCTATCTCTAACAATTAAACCCTCACCCTTTCCACTAGAATGAGACTGAACATCAAATTTCTCCTTAGACAACAAATTTGATTTAACATTCTCAAAACTGAGGGTATCATAACTGCCATAAAGCATAATTTCTTTAAAATGCTTAAAGGTAGCAGGCAAAGAGACAACCAACAAAATAGCCTTATCTTCATCCTCAATTTTCACATCTAGACTCTCAAAGTCCACAATGATAGAATTAAATTCACTGAGATGTGAGTAAATTGAGGTACCTTCTGCCATACGAATCATGTATAAATGTTCTTTGAGGCGCAATTTGTTGGTAAAACTTTTCTTCATGTATAACGTCTCTAACTTCGTCCACAAGGAGGCGCCAGTTTCCTCTTTAATGACTTCGTGTATAACATCTGTAGACAAGCTGAGTTGCATGGCAGACAAAGCCTTCTGATCCTGTTCTTCCCACTCACTTTCATCCACTTTGTCCGGTTTTTTCAGAAGAGCTTTCCGGACACCGAGCTGTGTGAGAACTGTCTTCATCTGTACCTGCCAGATAGAAAAACTGATCTTGCCATCGAACTTCGCAATGTCAAGTTTTGCAGTCATAATGACAAAGTGAAAATTAGAAACTTAAATCGAAAAATCCCTGAAAAATAGTAGATCACGTGAAGTGGACAAGGCGTCGGCGGCTAGATGGAAATTTGTGGAAGGCTAGGGTTTTTTGTGTGGACAGCTGAGATTTTTGTAAAATATGGAACCGTGAATCAGGGTCGTTGGATGAAAGCTCTGATACCACTTGTTAGGAAAGTGACCCAGGATTTAACGTGGAAAAACCCCTTTAAGGTGAAAGGGAAAAAAACCACAGAGAAACAAATCACTATAATGGTTCAGATTTACAGAGTACATGTTGTGCCTATTTATAGACCAAAAGAAATAGGAGATAGATTAGGAGATAGGAGATAGAATAGAATTAAGAGATAGAGATATATCTCAACACTAAAGTTATCTGTGAGCACCTTCTGCCAGTATTTCAAGCACTACCATAGCTCAAATCAACTTTCTGAAGTTATTTTTAACATTTCTAACTTTGCAAGAAAAATTGTAACATTAGGCGTTCTGACGGGGCATGATTCAAATTCTTCCTATTAAATATTGAAAGCGGATGTTTAGTCTCCTTTAAAATTCATTTAGAAATCAGCAAATCTAATAGGCATTAAAACTCTCGATAAAATCATTGGTCTTTTATTTAAAAGAAAAAACTGAAGAGTACTTTACTTTAATAAAAGAAGATTAGCAAAAGATTACATCAGTAAAAAAAATGTTAAGGAAGGAAAGATGGGCTTTCTTGGTCCTTGTAAAGTTGCATAGGCTTTAAACGGCACCCCATAAAAACATCCCCCAAGCCCGCATGGGGTACGGCTGCTTTTATCCCCAAATCTTTTACCCTTCTCTTTTTTTCCTGCACCCCCTCCCCTCCTCTCCTCTCCTGACAACCTATACAACCCATCTACTCTCTGCAGCGGTGGCTGTCTAGCCTCGCCACCTCCCACCCCTCTAGAACCCTAAGCCCCTACTACCACTCCTTTTCTTGTCCGCTTCCTCTGCCTGCCTCCCATTCTCTCTCTAGCTAGTACCATCTTTTTCTCTCTACTTTATTACCGCTCAACTACTATTCTGAACAGCTCAAGCTTACATACAATATTGCTACATCTCTCTACTTTATTGTCATGTCTCCAAACCCCCCCTCGGTCTATAAATTTTGGAGCTTTCCATCTTCTTGTCATCTCATCCCTTTCCTTGCTTCTTTCTCCTACCAGGATCCTTGGTTCTTGCAATGGTTCTTGAAATGTTACATACACCACTGTGTTCTTATGTTTCTTGGTACTATCCTAATTCTTTTTATTGAGCTGTTCCATCTTTTGATGCTTCCATGATTTCTTTCATGATCTTAGCCTATCATGGGTTTCTTCTCAAGTCTCAACTACTGTACACATTTCGTGTGCTTACGATAGTTCAGTTTTGTGAGCACCTTGTGCTAGTATTTTATGCAAATCTTGGAATTGCCCAAGGGAATGGGTGAAGCTGCCAGCATGATCTAGCTCTGAGTGATCACCAAGAAATGCACAAATTTTGACTTCTTGGGGTCATGCCTTGCTAGGTCATGCTGTGGCAGCCTCACTTCTTCCCATTATTGGGCACAGACAGCCTCACCCCTGAACTGGTGATATGGTTACCGGTCAGTAGATCCAGACGAGGGCAGGTAAATACCATTCCCTTCCCATTCCACAGGTTTCTGCCGGTTTGTTGTAACAAATGTTACAACTGTATGACACTTCTTATAGGTAGGAACTGTCATTTCTATTTTGTTATTCTTTTTTGTTATTGCTTGCTCTATGTTGTGGCATTGACAGGTTTCTGTTCAAGATTTGATTTGCTATTGCTAATGCCAACTGTCTGCCAAACTTTGACTTGTATCATGTGTATGGATGTGTAGTCTCACTATTCTTAGTTAGATCAAGTGATGAGATCTATGTTAGTCTTTGATTAGTACTCTAGTTGTAATATGGCCATGGCAACTATGCAAATGGAAACATCCAATCCAAAGATATTTGTGAATACAAATAGGGATAGATGAGGTGAGGTCATCTAGCTACTTAAGTCAGTGGTCAGTGTGTAGCATGGCAATGGCAGCATTCAAAGATTGTGAGTACAAATCAGCATGATAGATGTGTTGATTTGATCTACTTTAGTTTCCTTCTTGTTTTCACCATGTGACTAATGGGTGGTACTTGAGGTCCCAGGTTGCGTGTGGTCCTTGACAGCTCCAATTTAGTACCTGCATTCACTGAATTTGTTTCAGTAAACTTTTGCTTGTAGCAGCTGCTTTGATCTCTCTTATATTACCCGTATATATTGTATACTGCTTAGCTGCAACTCCTGGTATATGTGTAGTTGCTAGTCATGTTCTTGATCAGCTGAGCTCAAGTTTCTCCTTGAGCGTCTAAACTTAGGAAGTCATAAGAGTAGCCATAAGTTTAAGATAGGTTAAGCACATCCTTTCTAGTGCACATTTCTGCAAATTGACGACTGTTATCTTGGCACTCATTGATTCTTTCACATGATTGCATGGTGTAGAGTCTTGTAGGCTTGTTATTTTTCAACAATCTGTACTGAATTGTAGTGGTCAAATGCTGATCCAAGAACAACACTGTCCTGTGACATTGCAATCTAAAAGATTCAGCAAACTGTTTTGCAATCAGGTAGTCCACGCGATCCTTTGTTGCATATAGACTAATTGATTTGAAGTGTCTTCAATTTTAGACGGAAAGGCAGACATCTCTAATCAAAGCATTGACTGAAGACCTAACCAGAGACTTTATATTTGTATAAATTTTCTGTTCTGGGGTCATTCTAAATAGATTTTGAGTGTACCAGAATTGTAATCTAGAATTGTAAATCTTATGTCACTTTTTAAAAAAATGATACTTGGAGCCACAGAAGAATGAAGGGAGCACAAGATGCGTGGTTACAATTTTCCTATAATTTCCATATAAACAGTCGAATTTTTTCCAAAAGGTATACAATTGTCATCTTTGAAAGCGTTGTACGCTAATACAAATCTCCATTGGAAAGACTAATTAATTTAGCTACAATCAGTGTTACAGTGCATTAATGCCAATCATATTGAAAGAGCCTTGTCGCAAGATCGCAATGCTATTTCTATCGTGACCACTGAATCAACAAGTAGGATGATGATACTTTTTATATTTAGCAACAAAAAAAAAAATGAAAACAACATGAACAAGAAATTGCTCTTATTTGGATCCAGCAAGGACGGTTGGGAACAAATTAGATGCAATTTCGGATGTATGGATACAAAAATTCCAAGCTATTTTTAAAAATTCAAAACTAACTCAGATCTGTTGAATTTACTCGGAAAACTTAAATTTGAAAACGCATGTTATCTAATATTGGTACTTAAATCGTAAAATATGATATAAAATTCGAAGTGTTACTATAATACACTCGATTTCAACTTTTAAGACTACAGTAAAGTTCAAGAGATGACAACCGTTGTTGACAATCGGACGGTCTGGATCCATCTTCGTAGCCCTCCATTAGCCTGTAAGGATACGTACTGAATTTTTGTAACTGAATCGGAGGGTCTTGCGTGGACCGATTTGCACCAAATCATTAGATATCATATGTGTTTCAGAATTTGAGAATGCATCATGTGTTTCAGAATCGGAGCATAACTTTTTTTTATTTGACCATAGGTATACCCACATGATTTAATCATACAAATGTGACAGTAAAATGGTAAACCAGTCTCCGCTAGTTACTTCCTGAAATCAAAACTACCCTGCGAATATGGGACGGATTTTGTATAGGACAGTTCATCAGGAAGAGGACCGGATTCCCAACTGTTGGATCTGTGGTCTAGCTAGTGCTTGTACTACCATATAAAGCTCTTCTCTCTCCCGCCCTCTGATAATTGTGGTGCACTCCGTTTGAGTGCGTACTTAATGTTTGACTGTTCATCAATTTTCATGCAATGATCAATATGTTATACTACTCTCCAATCAAACAACAGTTATAGTAATTAAGATTGTTGTATCCATCTTAATTAATTGTCTACAGAGCTACTAAAAAAAATTGGCAGTAGTTGAGAGTGTTTAGTGTCAGGAAATGGTGGATGCATGTACGAGCAAGGGCAGGAAGAATTGAAGGTAAACAGCTGTATGCTACGGGCCGAGGTGCAATAACTTGAACTCGTCAGTAATCAGTAATCTCTCTTTCTTTAGCTTTGAAATTTTAATTTTTTTTTTGCTTGTCAGTGATGACTGATGATTCAGTTACACCAGCTCATTTCCTTTTATCACTTGCGTTATATATGCAGAAGCTGTACTATACTGTCTTTGGCCATGTGTTTGACTGTTTCTTACTTTCTTCGATGGTTTTTTTTTTAATATTAGCACGGAAGAGCTAGCCGAAGCGTGTATCTTCTATCTTTTTGCTTGTCATTCGTGTTCACCTCACTTATCATCTTTAGGAGATGTTTTATTACTCGTTATTTGATGTTTGCTTTAGAGAATTTTCTTCGGTATTTTTATTATTCAGGTAGAGAATCACTCTGCAATTATAATATCTTATCTAAAATTACATTCTAAGAACATTTTAGTGAAACCAATTTGGATATTTTCTTAATCGATTTCATCCTAATTCTAATAGATTTTAATACTAATTACAATTTAGTTTTGAATAAAACACCAAGTACAGATCTTCGTGATCAGCAAAAAATGGTCGAGAGTGGAACTCATCCAAGCAACACTAGTTTGTGAAAATAAGATTTTAATCAAAGATGTATGAAAATAGGCAGATTAAGAGTTAAACATACAAAATTTTTTAAACAGATACACGATCTAAACGTGCAGTCCACAAGTGAAAACTAATTATTCATGTGTTAGTACCAACTATTGGACGATTTCTTCATTAAGGGGGGTGGGGGTGGGGGTGGTGGAACTAATTAATTGGTGCACAGCATTATAGATATTGCCGACCTGTCTCTATCCATTATTTCGGCGCAGTTCTGTATATGATGAAGATGTGCATGTATGTGTGTGTGTGTGTGTATGAGGAGGTGCCTTTCAATAAATAAGGGTTAATTCATACTAGTATAGTAGTATAAAAATGTATACCAGTAGCTATACACTAGCCTTCTAGTAGACCACCATTTAAAATATTGGGCATATTTTGACCGCAGAGTTGTTTGGTGTGGCCGGCATGGTATCCCGGTTGTCTTGCTAATATAGTGCGTTGCACTATAATACAGTACTAACATACTAACAACATTGCAGAAAGAATCTGAATAAAATAGGGTACTGATATGAGTATGACCACTCCGATGCAACGCGATGCAATGCCCCCAAACAGTAAAGATTGGAATCTAGCAACATGGCACACAGCCCATACCTTGCAAATAATTGGTGACAACCAAAGAGGAATGTAAACAGCATGCACAGCAACTTGCCAGCATCAAATGCCTGACAGTTACATATAACACTATTTGGTCACAGTTGTGCCCTTGTCTGGGCAGTTGGTCCTCCTTGCAACTTGAAAAAGGCCAACCAGCCAAACAGTAATGCTCATAAATAGCGCACAGTTCCATAACTCAAATATCACAAACAAATTAGTCCACTCATTCACATTCTTAACATACTTTGATCCATATACTACATGATTATAGAACATTGACAAGCATGACAGCAGCAGATTCAGACTTTGCTGTTTCCACAATGAAATGACAACATCTGGAATTAATCTCCTAAAAGAGAGGTTAATTCAAGCACAATGAGATGACAACTGAAAGTTCAGATATCATCTGAATTGCCTAGGTGGATTTAGTTAAAAGACTTGACATTGTCACTTTTGAGTATCAATGTTTCGGAAAAGAAAATTTTTCAGTTACTGCATGCTTTGACAGTAACAAGTTCCTGAGAGTAACCACGAGAGTTTCTCACTAATCTGAGAATCTTCTTAGTGTTTGTATGAAGCTTCCATGCTCATCATTCTTCAACAGTGGCACAGAATATATCACACTCTGATTGCTTGAATCTTCCATAGGACCATCATGCGATACCACTTTACTGCTACAATCGACATATTAGTACTGTGATGGCAACCTGATGCTGTGAAGAAGCAACCTGATGAAGTTACAAAATATTTGCTCATATAGTTTTTTTTGCCTATTCCATTGAGAAATATTGCATGTGAATGCAGCTCTGTGGGTATTAACTACTGAGGGAGGACACTTAGATGTAAAATGCTACCACACATGGATAAAAGACTGAAAAAACAAACTAATATTTTATCAACAACATACCACCAAAAATAATTTGCACCAACAAATAGGTCAAATGTAAAGCATGGTTTTACAGGAACCGCTAATCTTCTCTGCAGTTGAGGGTTTATTGAGGCCAGGTTCAAGTCTCAGCAGTAACAAGAGATTCCGGTATGGACTGAAAGACCTAAGAACCGGCCAATATAAACTAATTATTATAAAAGATTAAGAAAATATAAAAACTTTTATTATATATATATATATATATACACATACACACCAGAAAAAACGAGAAACCTATTGGCTTGTCCATTGAGTAGAATTTGAAAGGGTTTTGAGTCTTCTAGACCATGATGTAACTTACGCAACTAAACACGTACCTCTTTCAAAGATACTGATGGATGAATCATGTTGAATTTGATAGAGGCAATCAATCACCCCACAGAGTCCTAGTAGAAGAAATGGTAAAAAATATTTTTGGTCTTTCTATTTTATCTCCAAACTCATTTTAATCTCTCTATTTGAAAAAAAACTCAAATTGATCTATTTACTTTTAAAACTGGATCGTTTTTAGTCCCTAAGTGATTTTATAACTTGTTACGCTGATATGACCCGAAGTACATTGTTGATGTGGTGATTTATATCCATGTTAATTAATCAGTAATACAAAACTATCTCATTTTCTTCCTTTTAAATAGGTTGATAACACAACATGTTATCACGAACATTGTATTATGTCGTCGAAAGTGCCGTGTTGTTTTTGCCAATGCCCAGAGTCTACCTATCATTATAGTCAACACATCTTGTCATATTATTCTTCCATACATCAACAATATATAACAGTTATGTTATTATAATAACTTATAAAACTATTTAGGGTTGAAAGAGGTCTGATTTTGCAAGTAGAGAAATCAATTTGAATTTTTTTGAAGTAGAGACTAAAATGAATATAGAAGGAAAGTAGCATTTACCCTCGAAGAAACAGAAGGACTAAGATGAATCCAGCACTAATGTGTATCACACCGGTGCAAAAGCGGCCCGCAGAAAAAAAAAAGTGAAGGCCCATTCCCATAGCCTGTGTTGGCCTAGGATATAGTCCTCGATAAAATTTGCCTAAATCCAGTATTATTGTGAGTGCGACTGCTCCTTCCGTCCGACTGTATTTCACTTTTTATGTAACATGTAGACCAAAAACATTTAGATGAAAATCAAGAGAACAAATCATAAAAAAGAAACACAAAAAGACAAAGAAAAAAGAAAACAGCCTCAGCCCAACATTGTGCCATAATGAGCCTGCCACATTGTTGGTCTTTTATTTTTATTTTTTGTCAAGAGCCAGCTAGTGAGATTTCTGGTGTAGACTTCAAATTGAGTCAATTTTTGAGATAAACTATGAACTTCGGAAAAACATTAGCTTATAGAAAGTGATTCATATATTCCTGAGATGCAGAACAAACTATAGTATCCATATATCAATAATTCAACCACCTCCACATACGGAAGGTTCACTGTACTGTACATACTGGTTAAGTGATCTAAACAAGAAGTTCCTATCCTATCAAATGACATACCACTAGCAAGTAGTTACATCACCATCAGTTGGGTAATTACATTCCCAGTCTACCCGCGATCTTCACATAGCAGTCTTGCCCATGCAAGAAGTTTCAGCAGATGATAACAGAACTAGCAGACTTGTGGTGAATCTACAATACTTCAGCCAGATGAACACGAGACGATATTTATGACATAGTATGACACCAAGATAATATCGCAGGATGCACTCGATGTAATAGGCACCACAGATTGAGATAGAACATGCATAAAGGTTAAGAATCAGCAGCACTACCGCAGGATAAAGTGAGACCTACTGTCCAGACTTCGGGGTATTTGAGTTGAGATAGTCCATCTTCTGAGCCAGCCCATTCATATCATCCTGAACAACTGGGTTGTTAGCCTCCTCACCAAGACCTTCGTGCAGCAGCACCTCCCAGAAATCATCATTTAGCCCCCCTTCATGCAGCAGTTGTTGTGAGTTACCCAGAGCAACCTCTTGTGGCTCCACCACTCCCTGAGTCTCTACAGCCAAACTTTCTGGATCAGATGGAAACCCGTTCACATACAAATCCGCTGACTGCTGGGGCTCAAATATCATTGGTGACCCATGCTCTAGGCTCCTACTAGCCCCCATGCCATCAGTTTCTGGTCCCTGATCAATGCGACGCCTTCTTTTCTTTGAAATGGCCTCATGGATCTCCTTCCTCATCTCATTTTGGGAGATCAATTGGTTTATGAACTCAGGATTCTGCATGACGCGCGCTAAAAATGCCATCATCTGTTGTTGCTTCTGTTCAGTCCCTTGTAGCCTCTCTTCCATGGCTTTCAGATCAGTCCTTGTGTTTTGCTGCTCCTGCCTTAGCTTCACCACTTCAGCCATCAATAATTGCTTGTCCCTTTTCAGCCGGTCAATCTCTGCATCATATCCAAAGTGCCCCACCTCAAGGTATGGCCCAAGCAATTGCTGGTTTGGAGATGAATGACTAGGAGGTTTTCGACGTTTAATGTTTTTGAGAAGGTGTCTCTGTCCTCTCAGAAAACTCTCGTGAGCAAATTCCCACTGATCAGGATCCACCTTTCTGAAGCCCTGCCCAAGTCGATGGCCAACAAAACATCAGGAGAAATTTGGAAAGACTATTGGGTGCATTGAGATAAAGATGGTTTCTAGGACAAGAAATTAGTCATCAAGTAACTTTTAGATCACAGCAGTGGCAAAAAAACATGGAGTTGTGTAAGGCATATCTACTCTTTACCTCTTTAGCATCAGTTTCAGTTCACTTCGCATGGTTTTCAGTTTGCATGGTTTCAGTTCTTCACTTTATTCGTCAACTTTCTTCTTCATTCTTCATCCTTTTATATTGTTTTGAGGCAAAAAAGTAGAAAAGCGATCATTCATTAATATCTCATTCCAAACAAACAAATGAGCTATCAACTCTTAATAGGAAAGATCGAAGATCTTAGGAAAATATAGATTTTACTCAATAAATATAGAACTATCAACTCTTAACAGGAAAGATCAAAGATATTTGGAAAATAGAGATTTTATTCAAGAATATAGACATAATTCAGAGAACAGAGATGCAAATAATACTCTGACTACATAGTTCAACACCTCAACAAAGTTGACAACGTCAGGAAACCTCATTAAGATGTTACAAAAGTGTCCAAAAACTGGGAAGCACAAAGCTTGACTCAGTCCAAATAATAGAATCCATTCCCAAGCCAACTTTTCCAGATTACTCAAGTCAGAACCTTGGATTTACACGGGGATGTTTCAACTTCCATTTGTAACGATCGAAGGGCAAAGTTCCAGGCTTTGCAGCAGATTATTTTATTGAGCTTTTCATGAAATATCTCAGAAAACATATTAGTTTCCAGGATGATGAGTAAATTATGCAAATCCACATTATTAGAATTTTCCCAAGTTATTTTTGGGCTCTTGAAGTGAGAATGCTGCTAATGAAAACATAAAAGTCTAATCTAATATAGTTTTCCTTTTATCTCTTTCCAGATAATTTTTTGGCACTAAAAAGATTTAGCTGTATTTCGGTTGTTAACCGGTTCTTAAGCTTTGACCTGCTTGAATTTCATGAAGATACATTTTTAGCCCGTTCTAGAGTTATGCTGAGCTTTACAGGTTGCTTCGACCGTTGTTTTTTCTATTGCCACCTTGCTTTGCTGATGAGTGAATTGCAACAGAAACTCACTCGTACACCAATACTCCCAGCATTTATCTGATCAAATACTATCAAGTTTTTCATATACAAAATACACACATCAACAAAACAATTGATCAAATTCCTGTTATTCAACAACCACAATTACAAAAAATTAGCAATTCTCAAGCCTAAATACAATTCACCCCATAGTTCTTCTCATGGATTGGGATTTAGCACACATTGCATATTTGCACATGAAACAAGGTATCAAGCGGCATTGCAGAGAATACTTACATAGGTATTAAGCTGCCTGACGAAGCTGGAGAAGTTGTTGTGCTTGAAGTACCTCGGCAGCAACACGGTAGCAAACACATGAGGATCCCACACCACGAAGCTGTTGTTTGTGGCACTCCATGCAACGACATGGTCCGTGCTCGGGTCATCAACCGTGTCATATGTCTTGGTGAGAAATGGCGGCGGGCCGACATCGCTTAGCCCATCCATAGGCCTCGGCGTGGCAGCGGGGCCATCTTCCACGACCAATGACCCTCCCCCATGGTTCTCCAGCTTAACCGGGTTCAACATTCGGTTCAAAACCCCTCAGTAGAACAATTCTCTCAACTCTCACCAAGAATTATACCAAAGCTTGGATCTTTGATGCAAGGAAAGGTGAGTTTAACTATTTAAATAGTAAGGTTTAGATATGACACAAATATATATATGCAGGATGGGCACAAGAACCAGATGGCGAGGAGGAGATAATGGTAAGCCAATCTTGTGAAGAACAACACCTCAACCCACCACGAGTACGCCTAAAAGAATCAACAGTGAGATGCCCAAACAATCCAACATGGGAAAAGATCCAAGAAAAATACGCACACTAGCTTACAGATTTTCGAAAGGTGAAATCCTTGAGCAAGATCATGCACCAAGAAACCTGAGGATTCAGAGAAAACAAATCAAAAGGCCTTTAAAGTCAAAGATTTGATTCTGGCGTGAGGAAAAATAGGCGCAGAATTGTGGGAACTTTTTGACCACGACGCACCAAGATGAGAATTTTTTTCTTGCAAAGATCTGAACTTTATATCTTTCGGGAAGAGGGGGAGGGTGGGAGGAGGTGGAGCACCTGAGAAGGTGAGCTCGGACTCGGAGTCATCAGGTGGTGGCGAGAGGGGTAACCATTTTGGCAAAGGAAGGTTGGAGGGGAGGTTTCTGTAAGCGGAAGCAAAGCGGTGGGAATAGGGATTGGAGTATAGGAGATGGAAGATAAATAGATGGCGAGATGGGCCGTAGAACAGGCCATTTGAGCCTCAAATGGGCCAAAATGTCAATTATTGGGCTTATGTGAGTACTACCTATATGGGCCGTAGCCCAACAAAATTTACGGCTCATTGAGGCCGATTTATTTTAAATGTTGGTCCACGACAAGTCGACAAAAATGTGTGATCAAAATTGTGACATGGTTAAATCTGTAGTGCTGAATTTTAGTCATAATTTTGGTTGGAAGTTATTAGTCAAAATTAGATTTAAGATCACGGGTTTTTAAATCTATATTTTAGAAAACAATGGACTCAATTTGGAACAGAAAACATATAACCGAATGACATGCCTAATTGAATTTATATAAAAACATAAAAATGTTTAGAAGAGTTTCGTTAGGAACCGTTTCAATATTATACTAGAAAAAAAAAGTATGTGTAATTTACCTCAAATGATAATTTTCACAAAGTATGTTTAGAAGCGTTTCGTTAGATTCTTTTTTTTTTCTTTAAAATTTCTATGAAATAGTATATTGTTAATTTTTTTCTCCATTCCAAATACTCAATAATTGATTACTAGAAAAGGAAATCTCATCATACAGCATGCACGGCAAAAAATAACAAGAAAGTTATCTATAATGAGCAATAATAGAAGGGATCCAAATTCATCTTATATATGACAATGGTCAGATCAGATCAGCCTGAGTCCAATGTTGGAGTGCCTGACAAGGCATTCTAGAAAAATATTCTCAGCATATTCTGTATCACGTGTGTGAAGCACCACCCGAAACACCATCACTCTAATGCAAAGGCGACTGGGGAGGCGCTTCGCATGAGCCCACCTACGAAGCGTCTTCTCAAGCGCCAATCACTCAAATGCATTGGCGTTTGGTGGCGTTTCGCGTGAGGCTTGCGTATAAAATATTTATTAATGATTAAAAAATTACTAAAATTAAATTTGGATAATTCGAATACAACAAAATAAGATAAAAAAATTAAATTTTCTAATTGAAATCTCACATAAAAAATAACATAAAACATACTAATTAAAATTCGGATACATTCGGCCATTAACGACTGCACAAACTTGTGGATTAAGAAATAAGTAAACTACTACTCGGTATTGTTGCCTCTAAGATGCTGCCAAATGTGCTCAACAAGATCCTGTTTGAGTTGCAAATGCGTTATGCGAGTAAGAATCGCATCATTTCGAGCGAGCATATCAAAAAAATTGGTGGAGCACCACTGTGGAAAGTAGGCGGTCTTACAGTAGATGTCCCTTGACTATTATACAAAACAGTGAGCAGGTCATGAGATTGTCACTCATCTTCAATTATCATATTGTAAAGGATGATACATACTTTCATAATATTAGCAAGGGTTGATCGTCGTCAAAAACGACCTGGGTCGTGGAGAATATATAATCGACTTTGTAAGACCCCAAAGGTTCGCTCGACATCTTTTCTTGCACCTTCTTGTTGTTGTGTGAACAATCTGAGTTTGTCCATTTGGGGCAAGAGTATGGTTTTTACGAAGACAGCCCATTCGGGGTAAATACCATCGGCCAGGTAGTACACCGTATTGTACTCTATCCTATTCACGAAATACTAAACATTAGGAGCTTGGTCGCTCAACACATCAATGAAAATGGGGGATTGATTTAGCATGTTGATGTCGTTGTTGGATCCAACGACACCAAAGAAAACATGCCATATCCACAGGTCTTGGGAGGCAACAGCTTCAAGTATTATTGTAGGCACTCCGTGATTACCACGAGTGAATTGCCCCTTCCACGCAACTGGGCAATTACGTCGTTCCCAGTGCATGTAATTGATGCTTCCTAGCATCCCTGGGAAACCACGATCTTCTCCTTGCTAGAGTAGATGTTGCAAGTCGTCGATATTAGGTTTATGGAGATATTCTCCCGCAAAATTGTCGATGATTCCTTAAACAAAACACTCTAGGCACTCGATGGTCGTCAACTTTCTGATACATTCGTACTTGTCGATGGTATCGACGGGGGAGTCATACGACAATATGCGTATTGCTGCAGTGCATTTCTACAAAGGAGATAGCTCCTTTCAAAGGAAATCATCTCTCATCTCGTTGAAGTACGGAGACCAATCCCCCAAAACTTCAACGATTCGAAAAAAGAGGGGTCTCCTCATTTGGAACCTTCTATGGAACAAGTAGGTGAGGTAGATCGAAGCGTCGGAGAAGTAGTCTGCCATTAGACGGTTATGACCACATTCGCGATCTCTGTCAATGTACCTTGGCGGTGGTGAAAGATACCAGCATCAATGCTAGCTTGAATATCATTCAGAATGCGATGGTGCAAGGGTTATAGCGTCAGCCCGCTCTATACGAACTCCATTACGAACTCTTCAATTTGATTAATGGTTTCCTCCTCTGCACTACTTGTGTTTGAGTTAGACGTCATTTTTTTGGATATGGCAAAGGTTCTTGGTGCTCGAAAAACAGAGGCTTAAGTTGTGAAGATGAGATGATTGAGTTGTGAAGATGAGAGGATGAGGGGTTCAAATATATATAGAGAGAAGAGAGTAATGAAATGCATCAGTTCTAATGGCTAAATCCAAAAGCATCGATCACATGCCTCAGTTCGAACGTCTAAAATCTAAAAAGCACCGATCACATGCCTCAATTCGAATGGCTAAATCCAAAAACATTGATCGCATGTCTCAATTCCAATGGCTAAATCCAAAAGGACTTAAATTAAAAGTGTGAGTATATATATTGAAATAAAAGTTACATCATTTAGACCACTACTTATTCTTCATTTCCTTAATCATGTCGTTGACATTCTCTAATGCGGCCGCATGCGCCGCCTTTTGGTTATCCGAGAAATAGGATGTCTCGGCCATCACTAGTTTTGTCAACGACTTCATAAATGTGGCCTTTATTTGCTTTTGGTCATCCCTTGCAAATTTGATGATGCAACAATGGCTTGTTCTACTACCTTAGCGAGGTAGGCGTTTGCTTTGCCGATACTCTCTATGCTCTCCTCGATAGCCCCCGATGTTTCCTGTAGTTTGCTCTTCCTCTTCCTCTTCCGCTTCTGCTTTGCCGCATCCCATCCTTCCGGTCATGGAAGCTAGGCGGGGACATCGTCGTTGTTCAACGACGACGTGTGACCACCTTCTTCATTGAGTCATGCTCTTTTGCTAGAATCGAAGTAGTTTCGGCACCACTTTAGTTAACCACGGACGCCATTCCACTAGTGTTCTAGGACGAAAGGATGGCCTACGTCTTTCTTGTACATTTCGCGTGCATGCACCATCAACTGGCATAGACATCACTCAACTTGTAGCAAATGCCATTGAACTGAACAATTTTTTTGTTACTCTTTTACCAATGGCCTTTGCAGTGTCTCATCTCTCTTCTGCGACTGCTCGCACTGCTTGTGTTGTACGTTGCAGCGACCTTCCCCCCAGTACATGTCGAATTTTAGATTGTTCCTGTCAATCGGGTCGATGGAGTTATTCAACCATGCACTGATATGGAAGAAAAAAAAATTGTTCAAAATTAATTAAGCTAAAACCAGAAAAAAAAGTCCGCATCAACAAAATTTCAAATCTAAATGAACACTCACAAGTCGAATGTTGTCTTGTTGCGACCAAAACAATCGTTTACGCCGTGCTCCAGCGGTTCCTTCGTCTTTGCCGCTGTCATCATCATCATCGATCACAGCCTGGGGCGTGCTATGCGGAGTGTCGCTATCTGATGCGGACGTGAAGCGAGAAATTTTTGTCGATGGTTGCGGAGCCGAAATTTGTGCAAGAATTGTCGGCATTCCGAGGAAATGAGGATTTTGGCCGTAAGATCCATAGGGGGCTATGCGTACGGATGAGTCGGTGCATACGGCCCAGGATGTGCATTTGGGTTTGGTTGGCCATATGGAGGGGTGATGCGAATGGTGGATAACACATTGGATATGATGGAGGGTTGAAGATTAGGCGGATTTTAACTACAGGCCTCTTCAGTATTCTCCTCCTCTAAACTATGCTGGCCAAACTAATTATCAAAACCGCAGGGAGATTGTTAGCCATTGAAATTTTTTTTAGAAAATATTTAAAGGATAGGACAATGAAAAATATGTGATTTGTGATTGGATTTGAGTGAAAATGACTAAATCACATTCATGCATTAAAACAGAAGTAGAAACAAAAACCCTCAACATCATTTGAAACAATGCACAACATAAGCAGCTTGACCATGCTCATAATTATAGACAAAGGATGATACAAATATTCTAGAATTTTTTGTGATTTTTTCTGAATTTTTAGCAATTTTTATGAATTTTTTTGCCCTAAAAACCATTAAAATAATTTCAACGACTATATTGCAACGGTAATTTTTTTGAGTCGCTGACATGTGGGACCGATTACATAATTACTCCAACTGCTATTTTCCTCCGCACTCACATGCATGTCCCTCTGACATGTGGCCTCTTGCACTGGTCGAGCCTACCTGTCATTGAAAGTAAATAATTAATTATGCGGCGAACGCGGTATGCGAGGTGAGCGCGCACCTACACGCGTTCACGTTTTTTGTGGTGCCTGCATCTTCATATGCCACACTCTTGTACTCGTCACCCACTCACTGACAGTTGGGCCTGCGCTTATCCTAGTCCCCTCTGTCAATTTTAGTTTTCGGGCAAGTACAAGACGCATGTCGAACGAAATGTGGGGTCCACAAACCGTGTGCTCAAGTATCATCGACCAATCCAACACGGACGCTTCGACCGCTTGGGCATCGATGGGACATACATGTTAGAGCTTGGGCACCCGAAACCTCTCCTCCGATGGTCAAAAAATAATTTTTTAACCGTGGGCGCCTTTGCATTCAACTACTCAAAGAAGCTTCTCAACTTCTACAATCGATCCGAACCGTTCATTCTCGATCGGACGATTCTGACTGCCTTGTCAGGCTTCCCCAGCAGGAAGCGTTCCGTTCCAACTTCCAACCGGCAGGCCTCCTTGTCTTGGCAAACTGGTAAACCCAATCCGCAGGCTCTTGCTTGCTTCCTCCTCGCACATCTGCTTCGTCTCCGAGACCCAGAGACGGCGGCGATCTCACCGGCGGCGGCGACATGTTCGGGTATCATAAGGGCGTGGACCTCGAGGCCGGCGGGTCTCCGATCCTGTACCCCGGGATGGCGGAGAGCCCCGAGCTGCGGTGGGCGCTCATCCGCAAGATCTACGTCATCCTCTCCGTGCAGCTCGCCATGACGGCCGCCGTGGCCGCCGTGGTCGTGAAGGTGCGCGCCATCTCCCAATTCTTCGTCTCCTCCCACGCCGGCCTCGGCCTCTACATCTTCCTCCTCATCCTCCCCTTCATCGGTGAGCTCCCAC
The DNA here is from genome assembly GCA_019359835.1 of Pharus latifolius. Taxonomy (NCBI): domain Eukaryota; kingdom Viridiplantae; phylum Streptophyta; class Magnoliopsida; order Poales; family Poaceae; genus Pharus; species Pharus latifolius. The sequence goes on along the minus strand of CM033321.1, from coordinate 90,720,977 downwards.
CATTTCTTTTTTTTTCTTCTGATTTTTTGGGGATTTTTTTTGGTCTCTGAAGTGTGTGTTGTACTAAGAGATGGTTTTAATTTAATTGCTGTGGGATTGTTTCATGTGTGCAGTGCTGTGCCCTCTGTACTACTACCACCAGAAGCATCCGGTCAATCTGCTGCTTCTTGGCCTCTTCACCGTCGCCATCAGCTTCGCCGTCGGCATGACATGCGCGTTCACCAGCGGTAACGCCTAACATCTCTGTTTTGTTGCTCCTAGCTGTTAATCATTGGTAAATATGTCTGCGTGAATGAATTCCTGTGTTTGGTCTAATTGAGCGCTTGAAAGAGTTGCACACATTGGTTTGTGATCATAGCAGATGAATGGTGCTCTCTGCATTAGGAACTTATTGGATGATGTCCATCACAAGATTATGGTTGATGGTGGCCTTGTTTTGGTAAATCAAACACTTTAGAAATTAAGCTTTTTTATTTCTATTCAGAAGACATAACAAAATAATGCATTTATTGTGTTGCCTTGGTAGATTATATGATCTCTCTTTATGTGCGTACAGCATCATTGCATTTTACCACAGTTCTGATGTATAAAGTATAAACACTCTGAAATGCACCGTGACTGTGCCAATTGCAATCAGAATGATGATTGCATATGTTTGTTCTGTCACTCGGGCTCAAGTCTTAGGTGTCAGCAGCTTTTTGATCTGCCTGTCCAGTGCTAAAGCAGCCTGGAATATCACCACCATTGTGGAATTGGTCCTTTATAATCTTCTTTTTTGCGTCATTGGAAGGTTGTTCGGCAGTGGGACCTTTGGTCATGTGTATTTGCTTTTGATGTTGTACATTTTTGGACCTGCAACCTCCTTACATGATCTTAGTAAAACTCTTGGGTTTAGATAGGCTCATTGTTGAGAGTGTCAAAGTTCATTCATGTTTATTTCTGCCTCTGTAATTTTAAGATATATAATTTGATGGGAACAGGTACATCCATGACATAGCCATCAAATTTTGATAAGGTGAATGTTTTAGCCTTTTAAGTCTAAAAACCTTCTTATAAGTGGGATCACCACATTTTATGGTGTGATGCGTGTTTATCAGCATGATCTGTGCATTCTTGGGGGGTTCAAATTGCTTTTAAATGTATCGCATAGTCACATAACAAAGTCAATCCTTATTAATTGAAAATTACTCTGTTAGGTCTGGATTTTTTTCATAACAAAAATCCGGCATTTTAGGCCTCACTAAGTTATTTCCTATGTACTTGTGCTCTTTCTCTGTGAGGCATTTTAGGTCTCACTAAGCTATTTCCTATGTCCTTGTGCTCTTTCTTTGTGAGGCATGTTTTATCTTTCAGTTATCCTACGACTTTGTTAATAGTTCACACTCCAGATCTGGTCGTATCATGTCAGTTTTAGTTTTTCATCTAGGATTTGATTATAATATATTGTGTGAACAGGAAAAATCATTTTGGAAGCTGCAATTCTTACAACAGCAGTTGTGGTTAGCCTGACTGCTTACACTTTCTGGGCTGCAAGGAGGGGCCATGACTTCAACTTCCTTGGCCCCTTCCTGTTTGGCGCCATCATAGTACTGCTTGTGTTTTCCCTAATCCAGGTTGGATGGATGCAGATTCATTTCCCTTTTAATTGCATCATAGATATTCTACAGCCCATGTCGATACTTGATATTGATGGCATTTTTTCTGTACAGATACTATTCCCACTGGGCAAGATCTCTGTCATGATATATGGTGGACTGGCATCGCTTATCTTCTGTGGCTACATCATATATGACACAGACAATATCATCAAGCGCTACTCTTACGATGAGTACATCTGGGCTGCTGTCTCACTCTATCTTGACGTCATCAACCTCTTCCTGTCTCTTTTGACACTGTTGAGGGCAGCCGACAGCTGAGCGCATCCTCACCAGGGTTGATCAAGTTCTCTAGCTTGTGCATACCATAAATCCCTGAATGCCTGTGGATTCTTGTATCCAGATTTCTCAGTAAAATCCTCATGTACCACCATTATGGTGTCATCTTGCTCAGTATACAACTATACATTGAAGAATTTCATGCCTGGAACCGCGAAAAATTGTTTGCCGATTTTTCTGTACATTGAGCGTACCTATGTATTCTCTCTATTTGCTGTTTTGCATCTATACTAATGGAGTTGGATTTGCGTATATTCTTTTTTTTTTTCTACTCTGAAACTTCTATTGAGGCAATGGAAGTCATGGGAAGAAACCTAATTGAGTACCTAGAATTGTGATCCAAATCAATATGGTCTCTGACGGTTTTTGATAGGGTCTCATATGACATGCAATTATTTGGGACAGCATGTCCCCATTACAAGTTTGCAACTGAATATAGATTGCCATTTTCTACCCAACAGAGTTATTTTCGTAAAATGGTATGTTCATCCTGGCAACCATAAGAAAATCGTTTGACCACACCAAGAATAGAATCTCCCCGCCATCTTTCTCCCCCTCCCTTCTCTCCTCCATCCAAACTTCTCAGACATCTCCGCTCTCCTTGGAGGTGAGGCGAGAAGCGGCGGCAATGGGCAAGGGCCATGACGTCGAGGCCTGTTTCCCGCCGGGCAACGGCGGTGGTGGCCTCTACCCGTACATGATTGAGAGTCCGCAGCTTCGGTGGGCCTTCATCCGCAAGGTCTATGTCATCGTCGCGCTCCAGCTCCTTGCAACCATTGCGGTCGCCGCCATGGTCAACTTTGTTGAAGCCATCAAGTTGTTCTTCCTCGCCCGCACCCCCGCGGTCCTCGTCGCATTCGTCCTCATCATCATCTCCCCCATCATTGGTAGGTGCACAATCTTGCATCGATTTTTTGTTGTTGATTGGAATTGCTGCTAATTGATGCTAATGGAGCAGTGATGCTGCCAATGATCTATTTCCGGAACCGGCATCCGATCAACCTCGTATTCCTCGCGTTGTTCACCGTCTGCATCAGCTTCTCCGTCGGCTTGGCGTGCCTCTCTGCAAAAGGTATATATATGGAGGGCTTCTTAATCCATAACAAACTTAGTTTTGTGCCATTTATAAAGAATATAACAAATATAGATAAGCCAAGATGGAAGAACCGCCAAAACGGGTAAAAGTACAAAGAATAAAATAAAATGGAGAAGTCGACCGGTAACCACCGGAAAACCAACCGATTATTGGCTTACCGGTCCTAACTAGGAATCACTGGGAAAACGGTTTCGGCAACCCTAACATTTGACTATATGAACAGGGGTGATCATCCTTGAAGCGGCGTCCATAACCTTGGTAATCGTCGTCGGCCTGACCATCTACACATTCTGGGCAGCCAAGAGAGGCCATGACTTCGAGTTCCTCGGTCCCTTCTTGGTTGCGGCATGTCTCGTCCTGATGCTTTACGCTCTTGTACAGGTCAATTCTATCTATATTGGCAACAAGCGAAGAAATAAAATTGCCTTATCTATCTATCTGTTTATGAGTTGTGACCATTATTAATTCTTTGCTTCTGTTGATGCAGATGCTGCTTCCGATGGGCAAGACTGCAACGATGGTGTATGGATGCATTGCTGCTCTTGTGTTTTCAGGGTTTATCATTTATGACACAGATAATCTGATCAAAAGATATACATATGATGAGTACGTTGCAGCTGCGATCACGCTGTATCTTGACATCATCAATCTGTTCTTGGACCTGGTCACTGCACTCGAAGCTGCTGATTCGTGAGATCAGATTTGATTTTTTTTTTGTATGGTAAACCGTGCAGTTAACAATACAATGTGAAGTGTAGATACGGCTGAACAGCACGATGTGGTTGTACGTTTATTGAAGAGAAATGTAGGAGCATACTCCAATGGCTTTTCCACTTAGTTTTACCAAGAGCACGACTTTGTTTTTTTAATATAAATTTTAGGTACACATCTTTCACCGTTGTTATCACATCCCATACTTAAATTTAACACATATATGATTCACCCATCCCATTGTTCAGTAAAACTTTGACCGCTATGGATGGGGTGACGACCGACCAGGAAGCAACCGCTGGGGTCGAGGTGGAAGGAGGAAGAGTGTTGGGTGGGAATTGGGAAAGGGTGTGGGCTAAATTAGATATGATCCAAGGACTGTAAACTGTGCATCTTGCGTTAATTTCCACATTCCAGTGCAAGACCCGAGCAGATAAACTGTTCAATCAAGATAAAGCACCACTGGCAAACAATAATAACGGCATCCATATTTCCATACATCAGTTTAGTCGACAAGAGGCAGAGAAGTCAGAGGAAGGTTGCCTCAGCATATCATTTAACCAAACTTCCCAGAAACATATAGCACGAAGAACCTCATGTGTGCAGTAGTTTTGATTCATTGATAAAAAGAATGTGCATTCTTGAAGGAAATATCATTTTATTTCACACCCAAGTCATAAATAGCAATACAGGAGGCCAAGAGACCATGCTGTAACATCTCCACCACAAGTCCAAGAAGCAAATTCCCATTGTATAACTTGGAACACAAGTGGTAAGATAAACAAGAAATTGTCCAATAGTTAATTGTTTGTGGTGAGCCATACACCCTCTGCAAGACCCTAATTTTTGTGGGGTCTTAATGTTCTTCTATCTTCTTCAGGTCTTTCATGTTTGTTGTGTCCACACTGCAAAGAGAAAGCAAGTGTTCCAGCAAAGAAATCAAGATCAAAGTCAGTCGTTCATATAAGAACAATTTTCATCATACATCTCTCAAGCATATGGGAACACATTCCTCGGAAATCATGCCTGCAGCATCATTCAATATTTTTTTAATCTTTTGACCTACTATTGTCTAATCTACTTAAGCAGTGGGTCCAATATGAGCAGGAATGCAGGATTACTAGAGACATGCTTCATAATTAAAAAAATGGACACCAAATTAGGCCATAAGCGAAGGAACTGCAGGGCTTAGAGTTGTGGTGAGTGCAACTTAAAAAAGTCGAGGGAAGAGAGGAAAAAACAACTAAACAACACTGTTTCAGGTTTGAAACAGAAAGCTAGTACTGTTCATTACTGCCTTTTAAGGAGCATATCGATTCACCAAGCACTAGAAAAATACTGGCCTGCTGGCCGGACTATGTATTTGAAGCTTTATGCTAAAGCATCAACTATGAGGGGAAAATCGGAAATGCTACAGTTCCAAATGCTCAAAATAATCATAAACAACAGGGAAGCGTGCATCAAGGTGTTGTTAGGAAATAAAGGATAGTAACAATAATACTTACGTTGTTCCATAAAGGGCTATCTTCTGAATTTTTGAGACGTCATTGCCACTTTGATTGTCCTCAATAAATATAGTCAAGCTGGCATATACAAGTTTGGTCATACAAACAGAAGCAAAAAGAACAAAAAGGGGTGGTGGGGAGATGTCTATACCTGCGGACATTCTGGAACTTGACATACTTTAGAATCACAGGCTTACCCTGCAAACAAAAAAAAGCCCACAGCTCATCAGTTTGAGGAAAGAATTAGCAAACACAACATTGATCGTGATTGTTTTATACTCCCTAATCATCAATTAAAAGAATGAAAAAGAAACAATGTGTGCAAAATTCAGCATGATAAGATACCTTCAAATGTTCTGGGGATAAAACAACGCTGTCACTTGGTGGATAGTCATTGACATTGCTGCAATTTTATTTAACAAACTTACAGTTAACCAAAGGGGAGAAACAAGTGTTCTGAATAACAAATGAACTTTACTAGAGAGGCAAAGTCTACCTGAATCCCATATGCTCTTTATTTGAGAAGAGTTTAACAGTTTTTGGGCCTGCCATCACAGAAGAGACATTATAATCTAACTAATTTTAGAAAGCACCAAAGACCAAAAGACATTGGAAGTACATTAAGAAAGAAACCACTACAAATTAATTAGTTTGCTAGCAAGCAGGCAAAAATAAGCATGATCCAAAAAAAATCTGTTGGTCCACCTGTAGCATCACATTGTTCCAAAACTCCAAATCTCCTGTAAATGGACAACTTATAGATGCATAGGCAACTTTTGACAATGATAAGACATCATGGCAGGTAATGGAATTTTAACAGGTAAGCACCTGCATCCCTATAACTTAAGTACATTAATTGGAGCTAGAAAAGAATAATGATCGCAAGTACTAATAGAAGTTTTGACACCAGCACTAGTACTGCATCAAAAAAAATTTCAATACGAACTTGGTTGCTCTCTCTAGCAATAAGTGTCCTCACACGACCAGATGAAATACAACAACCCTCCACTCTTCTCCAACACTTGCAACTATCTCGTGCATCCAACTCTCAAGCATCTAAATTTAACCAGCCATGATGCCATATACAAATTTAGCATTAACACACTAAGCCGCTCACCTTCATCCTCGGGGCCGGTGAAGACCGCTGAGTGCAGCTTGATTACTTGTGTGAAGGGGATATAGATCAGCAGCTGCTCGTCCGCATCGCTGGCCAGGTGCAGCCCCTCGTCATCCCTATAACCCTGCAAACACCAAGCATCGCATCGTTATCGCCTACAAAAATCACTACGAAACAGCCTTAAATCATAATACTGAGCAATCGGGCATCACATCATATCCGAAACCCTAGAAAATTTCAAAAATCATAATACACCACCAAAAACCACGAAAAAAATATCTAAAAAAACAGGAATCTTGGGCGAATTGGATTGGGAAGGCGGGATTAAGCCTAGGGTTTTTTTTTTTTTTGGGTGGGTTGGGGGGGTGCACCTGCTTGAGGGCGTTGGAGATGTTGTGGGACGAGGCCTGGTTGAGGCACTCCACGCCGCTCCAGTCAATGAAGTCGACCAGATCCACCTGCCCGCGCGGCAATGGCGCGGAGGAGACGGTGGCCATGGCTTCCGGAAGCTTCTGGAAGGTCCCGGAAGACGACGAGGGCTTCGCGCGTGGTGTGACTCGTGAGGTGACTTTCGAGCGGCGGCTGCTGCTTTGCGTGATTGCTACCGAATAGACGGCGTGACTTGGGTCGTCCTTGATTATATATAGGTAACTAAGTCGCCTAGGCTGGCTACCGAATAACCCACCATTGCAATGCAAAGGGTCTTTTTTTTTTTTTTTTTTTTTTTTTTGGGGGGGGGGGGTGGGGATTCTTTGTACCAACACACGAATAAATTATATATTTATTAGAATTTAAATGATTTTATTAAATATAAATAATTTTTAATTTTAAAATTAAATACATGTGATGTTTGGTCTTTATATGAAGATAATTTAAAGAGTTATAATTTTTAAATATAAACAATTTCTAATTTAAACTAGATTAATACATAAATCAAGAAATAAAATTATTTATAATTTAATCATACTGAAATTAAGAAAGAAAAAAAAATTATTTCGAGCACTTGTTGGTCTTCTCTCACTTCTTTCAAAAAAAATATGTTTTTTAATGTGTGTGCTAGACCGGGCGCCCGCTTTGGACATAACCTTAGGGAGGAGATACAATTCTTCAACTCTAAATTAGAGCTAATTCTATCACTATAAGGTAACTTAACATTTAAGAGTTAACGTCCCATTTGAACTAAGTAATTTTAAATGAAATAAAATATTTATTTTTAATAAATGTGAAATTTTCTCTAATATTTATATAAAATTTCTACATTCTAAACCTGATGTTAAAGTGACCTAATTCTAGAGTTATAGTGGCCAGCTCTAATAAGGGTGTTGGAAACTGTCTGAGTAGAGAGGGTAAGTTAACTTTAGAGTTAAGAGGAGACTCAATTCTACGACCATATGAGCAGTTCCAATAGAGAGACTGACTTATCTTTTAGTTAGAGGAGACCAATTCTAATGCTACAGGGTAGTTCTAGTAGAGGGAATCAGGGATGATAGCAGCAGTGCTTAAGAAGAGATGGCTTCCAAATAAGAGAATGTAGGTGAGATGAGAGAAAAGTCGCAATGCTTGTTGAAGCTCCTCCACATACTTAGAATAATATTTTTAGGGAAACTTTCGTCCCTCTCTCTAACAAAGTGAGCATATTTATACTTACCACTGGAAAATTGATTTTTTCTTATCATCACTAAAACCTGCATTAATATTTTGAATTTACTATCATCATTTGATTAATCACTGATCAATAAAACAAAATTTTTATCTTGTAAATACATGTTTATAGATAAAATATATTTTTAATGTAAGAATATTACTTATTAGAAATACAAAAAATTTTACAATCCTCATACATGTATATTTGCACAATTTACCGGAGTAAAAATATCACCAAACAAAGATAAAAATATCATTTATTCCGCTAATTAGTGGTCGACAAAAAATGATGGCAAATACAATATAGTATAAATATGAAAGAACTGATTTTTCAATAATAAATAAAAATATACACTTGTCCATTTGTTCCTACGAAATTTTCGATATATTTAGTGGGCCATCAAGCGACAGTGATCAAGTGGGTATCGAATGATAGATTGATAGCTGAGGAAGAACAAAAAATCATGAGATCCTCCAGACGAATTTTTATTTTGCGCTTTGGGCTTGCACACACACACACTCCTCGATAGCAGGAGCACATTGGAGATTGCCCTACGGCAACAGAGGAGACTCAATTCTACCCCCTCTACCCATTTGCCTTTTATCATTTTTCCTCTTCCTTTTCGGAAGCTTCAGTTTTGTCACCTCTTGTTTCATTCATTCAGCCTCAACTTCCATTGTATCTGTCAAGAAAACAATAAGGTTAGGGAGCAACAATAAGCATAAGCGGGTGCATCTTTCATTTCAGAAATAACTTGAGCACATAAGACACTCTTATCTCCCAGATACCTCAGATGCAAAATATGACTATTACATAGACGAATACATTGAGATTGATCATTTGATCTTTCAGAAATTTGGGAAATATGTAAGTCTGCAGAAGCTCACGAATGATCCTTCCAAGTTAGATAGGCATATTCATATCAGGGACTTGAGTTATTCTAAGCTTAGATGGTCCATTTTTTTTTTAATCTTGATGCATCTTGTCCAGAATAGCATGTTTAAGAGAACTGATTGATGCAAATAAGAATGGAGATCAATACCAATAGCATTCTTTTGCTGAACATAACAGAAAAGTTTACAGCATTCTAAGCGAGGAAATTCAGCATATCTACAGAGCCTCATACCGCTAAACGGATTTATCAGCATATCACACAGGAGCAATAGCATGTGCTCATCAACAGAAAGAATGACAAGCCAATGTCTGAAAATAAATGATGCTATGTAAAAAAAACAGTTAGTCACACACAATCTCTTGAGCCAAAAGACTTTCTACAACCCTTGCATCTGTCTTGCTTGTGCATTCAGTGCTTCCCTTTTTGTTCACTGAGTTGTTTGAGGTGTATGTAACAGAATACCGGATAGAATTTTATAGAATGTTATTTTCAATACATACTGAAACAAACTTAAATACCTCATAGTATTCACAGTACTTGAGACAGCTCGACTTCTTGCCATTGAGTCCTCTCTTAGGACAATCTGAAGTGCGAGTGTTATTACTGTCTTCCTGCAATTTGTTAAAATAGCAATCTAAAAGCAGAAAATTGGGAAGAATGGCCCATGCAAGTAGATCTAATAAAACAACCACCCCAATCCGTTGACGAGTCAGGCACCCAGATCAGTAAAGAACTGCTGTCTCAAGCCCATGCAAGTTCACCATGTCATCCATGCGGTTGTGGTGCAACAACAATTAAAATCTTCAGCAAAGAACTGCTGTCTCAATTTAGCCCCTCCACCAGTATGTTGCCCACATTGTCATCATCCACCGTTTGGTAGACTTTACCGAATTCTCTAGTCTCCTCTTGGCCAATGCTACCTACCAAGATGCGATGTGTCTTTGAATCAGGCACCCACCTCTTTTCTAGCATCTGATCAAGAAACTTACAAGCCTCACTCTTGAAGCCTTCTTTAAGAAGGCCATAAACAATAATGTTACATATTCTGGGGCTCATCAATCCATCTATATTTATCACTTCTGATAAGCTTTGTGCAACCATGTTAAGTAAAGAAAATGATGCCATCTCAGGGACTAATAATTCGAGCGTCTCTTGGTCAGGAACAAAGCCATCATTCACCATTCTGTTGAACAGCATAGCTGCCTCAAAAATTGTGATCTTTGTGGAGAAACAACGCAAAAGAACATTGTAGCTATGCTCATTTAATATACAACCTTCCATCAGCATATGCGCAAACAGCAGCAACACGTCTTTCTCTTTTTTCAGATGGAGTAACATTTGAATAATTGTGTTGTAAGTGTAAAATGTACAAGAAATACCGGTGGAAACAGCTAAAGAACGCATTCTGATGGCTTCATAAATCCTTCCAGCCAAGCAACTCTCTTGAATTAGCACATCAAGCGACTCACTGGTAAGGCTGCATCCTGTCTTACAGTGATAGTCAAAAACTTCAATAGCTTCTTGGATCCTTTTCATATGGCATAAACCCTCTACAAGTTGTGAGAAAGAGTCTGAATTCAAAGATAAGTTGCTAACGCTGACACTTCTGAACATATCTAAGGCATTATTGTACAAACCTAACTGACAGTAACAAGATGCAATAAAAGAAAATGTGCTCTCATCAGGAGTAAAAGAAGAAACGATCATTCTACCAACAAGCTCAGATGCTCTTCTAATGTTTCCTTCTTTGCAGAACTGATTGATAAATATGTTCCATGAATTACAATCAACCAAACCCCTGTCATGAAATTCCTCAAGATAACTAACTGCATCCTGCAATCTGCCTGTTTTACACAATGCTCTCAGCAGTACATTATATGGTTCTGTTTCGACAACATTGTATTCTTCAAGAAAGCTCGTTGCTTTATGGAACTTGCCCAATGTACAGTAGCAATCCACAATGTTCGCATATGTACTAGACATTGGAGCATCGCCTGATGCCATCATCTCTTTAAATATCCTGATCGCATTATCCAATTGTTGATTCTCAGACAAACATCTAATTAAGACAGTATACAAATGTGGGCTTAACTGAAGGCCATCTTCTTTCATCATTCGATGCAATTTAGTTGCCTCCTCAAACTTATTCAACTTGCAAAATAGGGGCATCACTTGAGCATAAAAGCAACTATCAGGGATGCATCTCAGCTGCAGCATCTTATCTAGGAGTTTCACAGATTCATCTGCTCTGCCGCAGGAACAAAGCCCTGTGATAAGGATCTCAAAAGTATGACTATTAGGAGTGCATCTCTTCTTGCTCATCCTATCTAGCTGATTCAGTGCCAGGTCTAAATGGCCAGCTTCACACAGAACCTCAATTAACTGATTCAATGTTTCCACATCAGGAAGGATTTCAGCCTTCACAATCTCCATATATGCAAGCATAAATGACCGAAACCCTCTCCCTACCTTGACAAAACCACACAACACAGCATTGCATGCTGTTATTGATAGCTTGAGCTTACCGGCACTAGCATGTTGAATAACCAGCAACGCTTCGTCAAAACGGTTGTTCTTGCAGAGGAATTGAACCAAATTATTCAGGGTTTGTTCCAATCCAGGGAACTCCAATTTGACCATCTCCTTTAGGAGTTCCTCCATCTCATCATGGTTCCCAAAGACACCAAGCTTGGAGATCATAAGGGCGAAGGTTTCCGCAGTGTGATCGAATCTTTTCTGATGTGAAGCCCATCTGAAGATGCTAAGAGCCAGGTTCAAATCTGAAGCTGAATCAAGAACACGGATTAGCCTCGCCGGCTGGAGCCTGTTCTTGAGCGACTGTATTGCGGATTCAAACTCAGCAGAACTCCCACTACCACCATAAGCATGAGCAGCAGACATAGTCGAGCAAGAACAAAGCATGAGACCATTCCATGTCAAGAGCGATCTTGCTAAGCATCTGCGAGACGCAACCTTCAGCGCCATTGAGGCAAACACATAATGATAGAATCATGCTATGCAGCAAGTGCGCAGCTCATGGATTTGCATAAAAGGTAGCATCTTGTAGCCTACTGAATGTCTGCAATACAATCAAAATAACCCCCAAAAAAAAAAGCAAAATTAGGGGCACTCATTGTGCCAAAATTGTGTTCTCTTTAACACCAAAAGTAACAGCCATAAGTCACTCTTAAACAAACTATGGATCAAGAAATCAGCAGGTCATGGAGCTTCTGCATAAAAGACGTCATCTTTACTTACTAACCATATGAGCATCATGGCATTGAAGCAATCACATAAAAGAGGGGAAAAAAGACAAAAAGATTTCAAGGTATTTCTTTTGATTTAATCGAAGGACGCAGTTAAGCAACCAAGAAACGATCAAATCAATTCTCACTTGAGTATCCGATTAGATTCGATTTGTATAAGATTTGAGAGCAAGAAAGAGGGAAGAACATTTACCAGATCGCCGGCGGGCAGCGTGGGACTGCACTATCTCCACCGCAGGGAGGGCGGCTCCGAATTCGCTTGCCGGATTCGACTTACGGCGGGCGGCACGCCGTTGATTTGCGTCGGAGGCGGGGAGGAGGGGAAACAGGGCAGACGCAATTGGTTTGGGCTCAAACTCATCAACCAATGGCCAATGGCCATATCAAGAACACTACATAAATTATTTTGTCAATTTTTTTTACATTTTACAAAGGAGAATTACCTAACGTTGGGGTTGAAAATGGATGGAATATGGGCGGATAATGGTCTTTTCATATAGTAGTTCATATTTTTTCTCGAATACTATCAGATATTGATATGAATTCAGATAGATTCAGATTTAAATATAAGATAAATACTAGTCAAAAACAAATACGATTATGGATATTAAGTCGAATATTTTGTACAAATATATTATAAATTTAACAAAACAAATACGCAAACAACTTGTAGTTTGTAGTAAGTATATGTGTTTACTTAAATAAATAGAATACAACTATCTCAATATAAGAAAGATTATTTTTTTTTTACTTACTTCAACTAGTATTATCTTGATTTGGACATAAATTTAGACATCACTGTACCAACATGGTACATGTGTGTCAGACTCCAATTAAGATTAAGATGAGTCAAAAATTTTTTTTTTTTAGCTCTTGGTGATTTAGGCTTTACAATAACTAGGTGATAACACAATGAGTTAATGAACTAGGTTGGTTGGCTGAGTCTAACATCTCTATTACCTGAATATCCGAATTTTATTTGTATTGGATATCTGTATCCGTATCCATATTGGTCGGATATTATGCTCCCGTATCTGTATTTATATCTGACAAATTTTATCCGTATCAATATCCAACCGAATAACTATATCTCAACCTATATTCACTATCCAATGAATACGGTAATAGGTTAGGCGGATATTATTAGACCTATTTTCACCCCCCCCCCCCCCCCCCCCCCCCCCTAATATCCTTGCATTTTAGTTTTTACCCTTAATCCCAACATTTCATTTTTACATGTGGGCACTTGCATTTTGAGCATTTTTCTTTTTACTTCATGTTTACTATTACACCCTGTTTGGATCTCAACAATTGGGTATGGAATTTAAGAATTGGAATTTAATTCAAGAATTATCGTATTTGGCTACACAAAAGAAATTGAATTAGCAATTTCACACACAATTCTATAAAATTCAATTATAACTATAAATACGCTAGACTAATTCTTACCCCTATCCAAAAAATCAATATAATTTCATCTCTCATTAAATTATTTAAATTTTAAATTTCAAATTTGAACTTGGATTTGATTTCTAAATACAAATTAAAAAATCTTATATTCAAATTTGAAGTTTAAATTTTTGAAATTTGAAATACAAATCTCAATTTTGAATTCTGAATTTGGAGTTTTGAATCTAAAAGTTAAGTTTGACATTTCAAATTTAAGATTTGAAATTTGAAATTCATAATTTCAAAAACAATTCAAAATTTAAAAATCAAATTCAAAATCCATAATCCATAATTCAAAATTCAATTTCACATTCGATTTAAAGTTTCAAATTTCAAAAGTTATACTTGAAATTTGAGATTGAAATTTCTGTAACGTCCGCATGAAGTTAGGCCAATTATATTTGATTCTAACTAATGGTCATCCAAATAACATTTGAAATTAGACCAGTTCTAGGCGATTCTAATTTCATTGAAAATAAAACTAAAATTGGGTTCCATATTTTACTTCCAAAATCTGGGATGGAAACGGAGGCCAAAGTTTAATTTTAAAAACATGTGAAATTACGTTAAGGCATCCCAATTCCCAACTAGCCTTTATAAGTTTTCACTGCTGCACTGAGTTGCTAGTTATCTCAACAACATCTACGATAGTGACGCCTACTTACTAGTGAAAAGTGAATGTATTTTCGAGGTGTTGAAGTGGAAGTGTTGACAGGTGGATCTCATTGTTGAATATATGACTATGACAACCTAGTGAAGAAAAGAAAATACTAATTTCTAGTTTCTACATCTCAAGTCTATTTCACTTTGTTTTTACTAAACTTGTTGGGGGCTCAAAATCCAACAATGACTTGTACGAGGTAAACATTGCTTTAGGATGAAAAGTGCAGCAAGTTCTTCTACCAATATAGGTTGAAGGGATTGTGGTTTATACTAGAAAGAAACTGTCTCAAAATTCAGACAATGCACATATATCCATAAGATGCCGATATGTTCCATTGCAAACATTGCTCATCCAGCTACCATGAGATTTTGGACATCAAAATAAAAAAAAAACAAAATCTAAAGAAAGAAACATGGAATGCAACCCATCCAAGCAAATAATGTAACGTGAGAATGCGATGATGCCAAGTGATGAACAGTTTGATGTAACTTCACCTTGGAAAGGAACAGTATTACTGTTGAGATCTTGAATTTTTTTTTGGGGTTTTTTTCCTTTATGGTAAGCTTCTGTGAGGCACACGGCATCCAACTACTGCTGTTGCATTATTAGGTACCCTGGAGGACAAGCAGGCTTAGCCTGTCTTATGTTTCTTGTAGCATGTAAGCCCATCACAAATTTACCACCACACTAACTACTTGTGATTATGTGCCTAGCAATATCAGAAATAATGTGCATATAAACGGGTTTTTAGCTCTTAAAAAAGGTTTCTTAATGGATTTTTATGAACAATGACTGAATTAGTAGCCACCTGTTTCCACCTTGGGTATTGGGCTCATCTATCAATTGTTTTTAAAATTTAGTTCATATGCTAGTCGAGGAGACGCCCAAGGAAAGGAAGATCATAGATTGCACAACAAAGCTACTTGAGGGGTGTTAAATCGGGATGTCGTGGTACTTCAGTCATAGTTTTGTGATATGGTGTAGAGTGTTATATTTATAGAAGATATTTATTTATTTAAATAGTTACCAAGTGACAACATCTAAGAGTGATATATCAAACAGGATTTTAAGAACAACACATAATAATAATGTGTTTCTTAAATTAAACGGTAATTCATGAAAAGAGCTGTTGTGCTTTAAAAAATGTTCAGTTTTTTTTCTAGAGTATAATAAATCCGGTGCTCCTCATTTAATCTTGTTCACAAATTCTGCTGTCCCCGATGCATTAATGCGTATGAACTAGACTTGCACGTTAATCAGGTCCTTTTTTTGCCCATTTGAATGCACATGTCTACTAGGCACATCCGTTAATGTGGCTGTTGTCATTGTCGTCTCGGTCGTTACATACGCCTTTTCACAAAAAGAAGAAGAAATTTTTCTGCACTGTGAGTCCGACTGCAACATCGCCCTGCCTCCCCGGCCTGTGCTATATTCATATCGTTCGATTTTTTTTAAAATAAAACATTAAAAAAATAATTGTAGAAATATCATACACTATGAAAGTTTTAGATAGGATAACACAAACTAAAACAACAATGATTATAACAATACTAGACCACTTGGATATGTTTGCCCTCTCTTTGAGATGGTTAGGGAAGGATGTTCATAATCACAACATTTAACAAGGATATTATAGAAAAGTTACCTGAAAAATACAAAACGACAAGTATTTGTCAAGCCAAAAGATTTTTTTATTATGCTGATAAGTATATATGAGCGGTGGTGGTAGGTTACAGCAAAAATATAGTATTACTAGCTAGAGTGTTATAGTTTTTTTCCTCTCTTTTTATAGTGCGTCAGTGGCTATATATATATATATATATATATATATATATATATATATAGAGAGAGAGAGAGAGAGAGAGAGAGAGAGAGAGAGAGAGAGAGAGAGAGAGAGAGAGAGAGTTGTTCTGTGGTCCAGTGGTCCTTCTACTTTACTATTCGAAAAAAATTAAAGCCTTCTAAAGTTTTAGTATTCACTTTTTTTAGTTAAGAGAGTGTAGGGGACCTAATTAAGGTATCTTCTTGGTGGTGGTCCCTAGACTTAGTGTTTGCAAACATTTGTAAGAACTTTTTTTTGGTTTTTTTTTTTAGAATAGTGCGGTTAGAACACTCAATATTTAATAGATGTAGATATCACAAATGTCATAGTATCAAATCTCAATACTATTAACTTAATTTCCAATAAGCATAATAACTTATGTACCAGCAAAATCAGATTTAAATCTATAATCTACGACTGTTGGGGTTGGGATTTGAATT